>CM060981.1:220400151-222800151 GCA_030765065.1 Deroplatys truncata | reverse complement strand
TCAATACTTCTCATTGGTTTCAGACAACCAATCAGAAAATGTTCTCAAAGTTTCCAAGATGGCAGCAATAGGTGTGGATATTAATGCTGTTGAAGAAAATAACAATAATACACGTAAAGCAGTTGCAGATCCAAGTAATATCAATTTACAAAATGGTTAAACTTCTTTAATTCCCAATTTACCTGCCATAATTGTATCCTGAAACCTTTCTACAAGCAATGATACAAAATGTGAGAACATTCCAAGGCTTTCTTTTTAATTATTGATTTTAAATTGTTATAAAATGACCAAAAAAACCAAACCAATGTTATCTAATATTTAAAAGTATTTGCAAAAAACCATCTAGTTTATGTAACAAGTATCGTTACAGCAGCAATTCACATTTCCATACAAAATCATATTTCCTTAATTCCTTTTCCTGAAAAAATGCACTCTGGCGATACATGGCCCTTTTTCACAGGGCCCTTCAATTACAAGATACCAAGTTCATTTATTCACTTTAAAATTGAGATTTTTATCCCATTTTTGAGCTCTGCGCTTTATGCATTCTGTGCTGTAACAGTTGTTATAGCATAATTCTGTGCTGTGCTTTTCATTGCAATACAGTGCCAGGCTTAGGTAATAATATATAAAATATATATACTTACATAAAAATTCTGCATACAATAATAATAATAATAATTAATTTACATCATATAATAGCAGTCTCCTGACCTAGTTGTATTTATATTTTTCATGGATTATAAAACAGAAGACTTTCCAAAAAATGTGTACTCCAGAGATGCTGAAAGAAGCAAAGAAAAAGCTGGAAGACAACTATTCAAAGCATCAGATAGCTAAAGAGCTAGGAATTATAGATACTGTATTATATTAGAGACTAAAGAAGGTAAATCCGACATCAACTTATCCCTAAAAATACCCCACAAGTAATTCATCTTTCTGAGATCTACTTAAAAACAAGACATAACTGCTCAGTGTTAGAGTGTTAATACAAGGGTCACTAGATAGGTGGCATTGAGACAACAAATAATGAATACTCATAGAAACGTTTTGTTTATCCCTGACACTGTAAGCAATGTTCCATCTTATGGAATAATTTCTGGAAGCATCCATACCACTCAATTTCTGGCATTGCAGATAACTCTTCCTTGTATGCTGCAACTGCTGCTTCAGGGCTAGAAAATTGGTGACCTCAAAGTTTGCTTGGAACTATAAGGTAGATGAGTCAACTTTTGCCTCAGTTTCTTTTAGAAATTTCATTGCTACATTAGTGGTGTGAACTGATACATTGTCATGGTGCAACAAAATGTCCCTTAGCCCTATCTCTGGATGTTTTGGGTTTTCTGAAACTTTTTTGGAAGGTAAACCATTTTATAACAACATTTCTCTGATTTTTGAGCAAAATAGTTGCCCTATAACCATTTTGGAGAACAAAGAGGCAACCATTTCCTTTCTCACACTTCTTGACCTCTTGACTTTGATAGGTGGTTGGAAAACCCCAAATTTTTGTATTTTGTTTCTGGATCAAACTGATTCATCCATGTCTCATCATCTGCAACAATATCTGAAACGCAGTGAGACTTCCCACAGTCAAGTCTTTGCAGTATTTTTTTTAGCACTATTCCAACCTGTGGAGCTTCCCTCCCCCCACTAAGGCGTTCATGAAGGATAGTTGAAATATTCAGTGAACTAATTACTAATACCAGTTCAATGTCCTTATAGGTTAATCAAGGATCTTTCTTGATCATTGTTTCCACAGAGGTGATGTTTTCCTCAGTCATTACTGTTATTGGTCTTCCACGCTTCTCACCTCAAGCCTGATAAAGAGCAAAATTTCTGGCCCAATGTAGAATGGGACACTAAGGACCATAGTAGTTAAAGAGCGTCCATAAATAAAAACCTCAATTTGTTTTTCCACTCTTCTGTTCATCTTTGAGAGATTGCCGTCCCCTCTTTAATTCTCTAAACCGGCGAAACACAGTAGCACTGGAAGGAGAAAATTCCCCAAAAGTCTCCCTCAAGCTCTCAAGTGACTGCATTTCATGTAAGTCACATTTGAAACCGTACAAGATGATCACACGAAAATGCTCTCTCTGAATCTCCATTGCACTTGCAGGGACGTTCACACTTTCCACATTTAAAACACAAAATGTAGGAAAATTAATGGCAAAACAGAGATCTGTCATGGCATTACCAATGACACAGCAATTTTAACCCAGCAATAGTGCTTTCCCTAAAGGGTGGCCAATGTTCCGTGTCTCAATACTTAACTAATGGCTCTCATATGTCAAGGTACCACGCCTACTACTGGCAGGTCTGAATTTGGCGGAAAATACAATAGTAGGGACATCTTAAAGGAAGGGCGTACGAAGTGGTCGCCGGCGATAGCTTCAGAATGTGGACAGCGGTTACGATGACGACCATAGTAACAGCCGTAATGGTAGCAACAGTGGGTTTACTGGTGGTATTAAGGCTGGGGTTACTCTAGGAGTCCAACTTTTACCTGCCTTGATTCACAGAGACCTATTGCAGATGATACTTTCTAAAGCCTCCTACATTTCGTTGTTTTGCCCGCGATAAATTATTTCCATGTGACTGACATATTACAGGTTCCTTGGCAATTTTCAATTAATGTCGTGCCGGTAGTTGCCATGGTAGCTCAGTTGTTAGAGCAGCAGCACGGTAAGCCGAAAATCCGGTTATGGCATTAAAATTGTCAGTCTTATTCTGTCTTTCCAACGTTAGCCTACATACAGCTTGTGTGGAACAACAATTAATTACCATTAATTGACCCAATAGTGGTTAACTATGAAGATTCGGACGTAAAGTACTTACGAGATTGTAAGGTGCCATGGGATATGTTATCTCAAAATTAATTCGAGAACGCCTTGTGGTTTACTGAGAAAACTGCGAGTCAGTTGGGGAATTTAATGTAGTGCCAGCGTATTGCTGGTTGGTTAGAGCAGCGGCCCAGAAAGCCGAAGATCCGTGTTTCAAATCCTGGCTATGGCATTGCTTTTTTCAGTCTGATTTTACTGCTAGACTCGTCTACACGCATATGCGAAATAACAGTTAATTATTATTAATAAAGTAAATAGTTGGACTGTCTCTGTGGTCAGCAAATCTGGAGGTCTCGAGTTCGATTTCCGGCTGGAGGGTGTGAATATTTCTTTAGCCAGGTTGTATGAAGTATGAATGAGAGTATGAATTTAACATAATACCAGCCCATAAGATCAACACCACTTTTTTATTAATTTAGCTTCCTTTAATCTGGGTGAAATGATGCTCAATTGAGCCTGAGGTCCATAGAGCTTAAAGTTAACTCGACATTCGTCTTCTCAAGATAAGGGAAAACCCCGGAAAATCTTATCCGAACTCGGGACCTATTGCATGTAAGGCAGTCACGCTACCACTACACCACAAGGCGGTCTATTAGCACTGCTGTAAGCGAGTGAACAACAGTGCTGATGAACAATTGTTCCAAAGGTAAAAAGCCGCCGATATGATCTTAGGTGCTGAAGGCGGCATATAAAATGGAGAAAAAATTCTTGTGTTACATTCACATGACTTTCTCTACCTTCTGGCGCTTATTAGTGGGTATACAAATTATTCTTACGAAAGTTTAGTTTCCTACGTACTTCATTTTAATAAAACAAATCGAGTTTTATTTATGGACGCTCTTTAACTACTGTGATTCTTAGTGTCCCATTCTGTATTGAAATTTTGCTCAGAGGCCTCTTTATCAGGCTTGAGGTTCTTTTACGTGCCGTAAATCTACAACACGGGACCACCGGCTTTACTTCCCTTCCGAAGGAAGTCATGCTGAGGATTTTTACGCCCTTGCCGGGTTGGAACCCGCGACCTCGGAGTTTTAATCAACATTAACCTTTCCAGAAATAGCTGCATTACACATTTCGTTATAGATACAAAGGGAAGGGCGATAGTCAAATGTTTAAGAACTGGACGCTATACCTATGCCCCATACTGTTTCGTTGACATTGCGAGAAACAGCTGAAAATCGACAGGACTTGAAAAAGAATGGCTAAGTATTGAACAATTCGAACTATTAATAACGGATATCTCGGAAATGACCGATGCCACAAAAAGTTATTGAAATTGAATTTCGTGATTTAAAGAGATCTACATTTTTTGTGTAGTACGTTTCGGTCTATCGCTTAACGTTCACCAGTTATACAAGATTATACAAAATTCCTTCCGAATGAACAGAACTTAAAAAGCTATTCCCAGAAAATTTAAGATAAACATTTTATTTGTAATGTAAATATTTTTAATATATGATATTTTAATCAAAACCGTTACAGCCATTTTTGAGAAAATCAAAAACTTCAAAAAATGTTCTATGTAAAGGGTAGTTTGGGGTAGGAGGTATTCTTAAAAATATTCGTGTCGCATCTTTGGGAGGTACTGAACAAGTACCAAATTTGAGTATGCTGTTCGCAGGCACACAGAAGGACCTTTTTCTAAATATTCTTTTTTAGGTTCAAGGGACCTCAAAATATGAATTTTCGGTGAAATCTCGGTATTAAATTTTTGGGTGGAATGCATTACCTTCTGTACCTACAATGTACTGGTAGAGAAAGTAAACAGTAACATAAATTTGTTTCGAAAGTACGATATGCTTACAAAATGTGAACGTTATGCAGCGGTTATATCCGTTTGGTATTTTTTTCGAAACACCCTGAATAATTTGCATTATTATGCAAGACGGAGACCATTCTGTTACCACATAATCTACGAGTTTTACTCTGCACTATTTTTAATCAAACAATAGGCCTACTACTTGTTAAAACTGCAGGGAGTCGGAAACTAGGAGCCCATTACCTACTCTCCAAAAGCTAGTAATCGAGTGAAGAGGAGTTGGCCGTACATGTGCTACAGGAAACCAACACCAAGTAGATAGCTCCAAGCAAACATTTACTATGCCACCACCAAGAAAAGTAAGTAATAAAACTCCGTGCACTCACGTTACAAATGCCATCATGCTGTCGAAGCGACGCACGTCCATCCGATGCGTCCCGCTGTCTGCCTACAATGTGAGCCCCAAGAAAAACAACATTTTGCAAAACACGAGACAGGCAGGCAAACACGAGACAAAACAACATCAAAATGCCTTAAAATAAAAAGAAAACACTGAAAACAAATGTCAAATTAAACAAAAACACATGCCAGGAGAGCAATAATCTCTTTGTGAAGACATCGAACTAGATTAAACTGTTATTTTTGAACCTGCTAAACATTTTAATTAAGAAGACTTAACTAAACTTAGGATTTGTTTCAATAAAGTTATTTCAAGCAAGAAGTTTCAGCTTGAAATTAAATACCCTCCAATGGCTATCTTCAGGAACCTTATGTTGCCTGTTTAGTTGTTAACCAGAAAAGCAAAATTTACACTTTTATTACAGTTTACTTTGAAATCGTCTTTTGAGTGCAGTGTCACTGAGGACAGCGCAGGATAACACCTACATACTGTGGAAGGGAATATTTCAATTACGACAGGATTATACTCCACAAAAATATGTATAATAATATAGATTACAGAACAATATTTAGTGTCATGCTTGTGATCTGATAATTGTACGAATAAGAAATTAACTACACAGATTTTCACTTAGTATATCTAAAGCGATTCTTAATGCCTTCTAAAATCAATGGCGCGACATTAAGATGGCTGCCTAAATCTTCAACATAGATTCCGACCCAAAATTTAATCAGAATAATTTAATTTCTACTAGTGTGGAACACGGTGTTACGAAAAAGTCTTACAGAAATTCCGGCTCCATCTGTGGCTCGCTCATAAATATTTCATTTGTAATGAAGTGTTATCTTTTTCCTTAAATAACTATTTCCTTATAGACTTAGGCACAATGAAAACACTTCAGTCTACACCTATTATGTGATTATTATGGTTTCCTAATTCTTATTATATTTTATGAAGGCTAACTGGAAAGACAACCAACTTCTTCTTCTATATTAACATTAATCATTGCATGCTGAAGCAAAACATAGATTACGCAGTCACAAACAGGCATTAAACTTATTGCCAATTTTATGCTATACAGAATGGGACAAAAGTTAGTTAAAGCAGCTCTGTAGGAGAAAGTTCTTTATGATTTACGTACAAATGTTCTACTTTGAAGTACGTTGACTAACAACATTGGAAAGTTTATTTGTAACTGTCTTTAATAATCTCCTAGAGGTGTGCGTTTTAGACAACATACTTCTGCCCCAAGCTGTACAATATCATCATGCAGGTCATGCTCAATTTTTTGTTTTGTTTCAAATGCAGCTTCTTAACTCTAAAATTAAAATCGATTCTCACAAGTATATGAGGCATAGCAAACTTATACTACGCATGATAAATAGGTATCACACTGAATGTCTATAAATTTTATTCTGAAAACGAGAGATACGAGAAAATCTTTCTTTAAAGGCATCGTTCCTCCCTGATTGGGATTTATGAAATACTGGTGACGAATCTGTAATTATATATTACGCTCTGATTTTCAGAAGAAGCTACAAGACAGCTGTTAGTGTGTGCATGTGGCATGGGTCATTGTTCCTCTGTGTAAGTGCACTTCTACCACTTCCTGCACTTAGTAGCACAACACAAGCGTAATGTCTGCTTGCCTAATCTCACACGAATGAAAATTAAGCAGCGTACAAATGATGTGCAAGATTATTTTTATAAATTATGGCAGTAAATGATATTACAGGGACACTCAAGCTATAGAAGGTAGCTTGCAGAATTCGGAGGACTGGTATAGAGTATACAAAGGAGGGGCGCACCTCGCGCACTGTGACCCACGAGAGATCTATTGCGACTACCACCTCCCAACAGGAAGGGATGAAGTGAAGGAATCACAGGAAACTTCGGTCTCAGATAGATAGGCCACAGAGACGCGCGGAAGTCCTGGTTCGAAGACCCTCCCAATGCCCGGATCCTCCCGAACGCGAGCCTCACACGTTTCCGCGGAGCCAACTCCCTTGGATCGAAGGACTGGTAGTAAGAGAAAGAAGAAAAATGCTGATCTGCGGATGAGAACGATACAAGAAATATGCTCCATATTGACAGCTGTCAGGTATCTTACTTTATAAATCAGAGTGAAATGATCGTAGAATTTTGTGGCCGAAACAGGCTATTGCATCACAGACTACAAATGACACACATGCAGATAATGCACACATACATACATTAATGTCTATAGATAGAATTATAATATAAAGCATGTCAAAACAAATCAATAGTTCTTTGTGTTACCTAATATTTCAAAGAAAATAATCATTTTAAGCTCTCTGCTTGTGCTTAAAATTAAGTTTCCCAATAATATAAAACAAAAGTATTGCGATCAAGTTATTTCAACCTCATCTGTTACCTGACACACTAATTTTACTACAATATGTACCAGGTCATGGTTTCTATCTGATAAACCTGCAGAAACGGAACATTAATGTGGCAAACCACACACGCAGAGCCGTATTTAGGAGGGGTTAGAACCAGGGCGGCAAGATATCCGATTTAAAACTATTTTTTTTAAATATAACTTTGGAGAAAAAAAAACAGGCAGTTTGTAGAGATATTTATTACCTTTAGGCGTGGGTAAGAGAAGTTTTAAGTTATAGTCCGTTCGCTGCTGGGTACACTATTTGTTTGTGAGCATCTCCGTGTCTATTTTACCGCTGGTTTAGCTTTAACATATAATGGAAAATGGAGATATATGTACTTCGATATTGGATTATGGCCGGTATCACTATACACGCACACACTGCACAACTTTTATTGATTTCAAAACATCATTACATGTAATAAAGAACAAATAACATGGTGCTTTAGTTATTTTCATGAATATATGGCATATTTTGTCACTTTTGTTCCATATTACTACCAGAAGTCGCATGCATCTCACCCGTGGGATCATGGGAACGCTGGTTACGTTGTCTTTCCGTTGCCAAAATTTGAAATCCCAACGTAGCTGAGGGACCTAAGCCGCAAGGCGTAGCCGAGGGCTTTGAGGGTCCTCAAGCCTCAACCGAGGGATGTTTTTTTAGGAGTGGAGTGGAGCAGTTGCGACCGAAGCCAACGACAGGACATAGCCGAGGGATCTGCGCGTCTAAAATTCGAATGATTCACGTTGGCAGCAATTCCTTCCAAAAATCGCCAAAAACGACTATACAAGAACGGTCGCATAAAAAGGTGGATGGGTGGGCATAACAATACCGCCGGAGCAGCATCCACTACGCCAAAACGTTCCTCATTAAAAAAGGATTGCTCTGCATAGCCCAAAACCCCAATTTCGTAAGTAAAAAGCTTCTGTTTTGACCATAATCCAACATCGAAGTACTATCGAAGATGGTTATTAGACTAACTTAAGAATATACTTAATGAAATAGTTTCTTTGCATCTATGCCTATTACTCGTTCTTAACACTTTTATTCTACGTTTTTCTATTCTCGCATTAAGCTTTATAAAATTTTACTTTTTACATTAACGTGCAAACTTCGGGAAGGAGGGTGCTACTTTATACGGCTCTGAATTCACGCCAGATGAAATCGCTCTGCTGAACTTCCATACTCCAATATTAATCCTTTGCTCATTTTTATTATAGCACTCTTTCACTCCTCTTTTTCTGCGCGAATAGAAGCATAAAATGTAAAGCTTACCAAATGGACTAGGCCTCAAGTGGCATATGACTGTCAAAGTCAATTGAACGTTAAGAGCGGGCATGGTGTTTTTTGACTTCAGCGCCCAAGGTTTTCTTACAAGACAGGCTGTAATCTCGATTATAGTGAGAGTTAAAGTTGAACACAGACAACGGAACTGAGAGTTAATTTATTTAATGTCTATATTTGCAAACATGTTACTCCTTTTAGTAGCTTCTTACTTGGGACAGAATTATCATTTGGCGGATATCTGCTGTGAAGTCCAAATGATAAAATGCTTCAAACGAAATGTAAGTGTAAAAGGACACAGTATCTTAATATGAATTTGGATAAAATATTCAGGAACTTTAATTTGTTTTGAAAGAAAATCTAACCAACCTTTATTATCTTTGTGTCTTGTTTTATGGAAACAAAAAGGCTTGGATTTAACAGCTTCCTCTGAATGGTTGGAGGTAGCGACTCGCCCCCTTTCTCTTACCTTGAGATGGTGCTTGAATTTGAAGGCCTTCTCGCACTCAGGGCATTTGAACTTTCGCAGAACTGCACTCTCATCGTGGCTGATCATGTGGCGTTGCAAGCGGTAAACGTTGGCAAATGTCTTGTTACACACTTTGCACGACTGTGGAAAAGAAACGTCATCACCATTATTTCTTAAAGAAGCTATCCTCTACAGACACAATGCTCAAACTTAACTTCAATTACAAATAAATACTCATCACTGCATGGGTTTTGCTTCATACTGGGTAGTACTTTTCCAAAAATTTGTTTGAAAAATATAATAATTACTACTTACAAATTTAATGGCCTCTTCCAAAAGGGAGAGGAAATGCCATATACAGAAAATGCTAAAAAAAGCTGATGTGTTACATTCAGATAACTTTATCTAGCCCCTATCGTTTATTAGTGGGTATAAAATTACTCTTACGAAAGTTAATTTTTTTATCTGCTTCATTTTAATCGAGATAATAGGTACGTTCCACATTTTGTTACAGTACAAAGGGAACAGCGATAGTCAAATGTTTAAGAACTGGACGCTATATGCTGGCCTTAAAATTCCATAGTGTTTCCATGACATCACGAGCAACAACTGCAAATCGACGGGACTTAGAATGACAAAGTATTGAAGAAAACGAACCACTGATAACCAATATCTCGGAAATGGTTGATGCTACAAAAAAGCTATTTGAAATAATTGTGTTTTTTAAAGAGATCTACATCATTATGGAGTAGGTTTTCATCTATCGCTTAACGTTTACCAGTTACACAAGATTATACAAAATTCCTTCCGAATGAAGAGGACTTCACATTTCCTATTCCCAGAAAATTGGATACGTACATTTCATTTTTCATGCAAATATCTTTAATATATTGTATTTTAATCAAAATCATTAAAGTCATTTTTGAGAAAATAAAAAAATGACGGAAATTATGCATGTAAAGCTAGTTTGGGGTAGGGATTTTCAAGAAAATCTTCATGTCACATCCTTGTAAGATGCTGAACATAATACCAAGATTGGTGTTTAATCAACTTTTAGGTTTTGAGTTCTGCTGTTCACAGACATAGATCTTTTTTCTAAAAATGCTTTTTCTTTTGGATTCAGGGAGTCTCAAAACGAGTGTTTCCAGTGAAATCTCGATATCGAATTTTCGGGTCAAATACAATACTTCCTCTACTTACTGTATAAGTAGTAGAGAACGTAAAAATATCTGATAGACATAAATGCAGTCGATAATATGATAATAGATATAATAATACATATTTTATTATATTATTCCGGAACTATGCTTCAATCATTGAGCCACAGATACCTATGGCTATGTTTTAGGCAAATTGCGAAAATAATTAATTTTTACTTTCTCTACTACGTACAGCAAGTAGGGAAACGAACAGTCGGTTAAACACCAAAATTGGTATTTAGGTTCAGTATCTTCCAGAGATGAGACACGAAGGTTTTCAAGAAAATTCCTCCACCCTAGATTACCCTTTATATGTAACATTTTTCGAAAATTTTAATTTTCTCAAAAATGGCTCTAACCATTTTGATTAAAATCTCATATATTTAAGATAATTTCATGACAAATAAAATGTATATCACGAATTTTCTGGAAATGTCTCCAAAAGTATTCTTCATTGTGAACGATTTTTGCATAATTCGTAAACCATAAGAGATAGACAAAATTTTACTACACAAATAATATAGATCGCATTAAAATACACAATTTATGTCATATGCATTTTTTGTTGTTGAGTGAACCATTTCCGAGATATTGCTTGCCATTCCCATAAATTTTCCAATACTTCTACTTTTTCTCAAATGGGAATTCGTTATTCATATTTTTGTCCTGATAATACAAAGACAATGGAATACTCGACATAGCAACCAGTTCTTAAAATATTTGACTATCGTTTAAAGTCTACCAATTCCCCTTGGATCTACAAGAAAATTAGCAATAAGATTAACATCTCGATATCTCGATTAACACGAAGCATATGGAGAATAAGCGTTTGTAAAAATAGTTTGCATAAGAGTAGAGAAAGTCATGTGAGTGTAACACATCAGATTTTTTCAAAAGGATTTCTTTACGACGTGAGTCAAGCGTGGTTTTTGAACATGATAAATTTTGAGAAAATCTCTGTTCCAACTTAACATAAAATGCATGTTTACCTCTAATTTGTTTTCAGAACTATATATTTCAGCACCCCAAAAGTTCCAAATACAGCAGTTTTCTTTTTATTTTTTTATTCGTGAAAATATTGCCACAAACACTCTATTTACTAATACAAATAATTAATATGATAATTTGTTGCCATTTTAAAAATGATGGACATAGTGGATTAATTCACTTAAAATACTGCACTATTCTAGCTTTGAACTTTAATAACATTTATAATCAATTACATTTGTTTCAGAATTTAAATTAAAGGTTTTCGTGGTAGTGAAAATAATAAAATGATGGAATGACCGTCGTGGAGAGATTTTAAACATCTTTTGCCCCGCAGGGATATTTCAAAATATTACTGTTCAAAATTCATAAATATTTTTCATATTCCTAAACTTTCTTATAAATTACTTTATTGCATTTAATAAATTTTTGCATAAAAACCATCGAGAACTCTATTAATTTTTAGAACATTGATTGAAATTCATACTAACATCCCCCATTTGTCTAACAATTTGTTTACTACAACATCCCATTATCGCAGTGAATATTTTCTCCCACAATTCGTTTGATTATAAAATGTCACTGCAAATAAGTAGATGTGATTTTCAATAGTTCCTGAATGGATAATATTGGTATGAGGCTAACATGGTACACCTAGACCACGGAGGGTGACACTGTTCCCTTTGTATCTACAGAGAGAGCCAAAAGACTCGGAACCGCCTGCTGCTATCATAGAAAGGCGCGGGGATACCATACAATATTTTTAAAACTACTTTTAAAGGCTTTACTTACCGACTTTATGAAAGGAAATGCTGAAACTGGCCACCGTCGTTGCCCATACATTTCTCGCACCTCTTTAGGAAACTATCCATCATTTGAATTTTGGGGGGGGGGGGGAATTTCCAAACCATGACTGATGTCGTCTAATGTTTCTTCGGTAAGAACCGAACGCCGTCTTTTAGATTTCTTAGCCTGAACACTTCCTGTGGCCTGAAATTTACTGTAAAGTTCAAGGATTGTACGGCCTGGAACTTTTACACCTGGAAATCTTTCTGCAAATCGTACTTTCACTTGGCAAGCTGACCAAGTTAACACATACAAATCATAAATAAATACACGCTGTGAAGTAGAAAACACATACTGAGCCATAATATACTTTGTGACTAGTAGAGGACAAAATAATAAATAACTCGTAATAACTGAACCACATCACATCACCGTCAACTCAATACTGCACTTCACACTGCACAGCGAAACCACGTCAACAGCGTGACTTTGTTTACAGCAGCAGTGCGCTTTTATGTTTTTATCATATTTCCACATGCCCAGTGGAAAAAACACCGCGCAGCCGGTAATATTGTTCATAAAATACCCCTCCGGGGTAACTTAAAACATAAAGTGTACAAGACAAACCAACACACCCTGGAAGAATTATCCGCCAGGAAATTGCCAGCATTTCTCAACGTGAACTACGGCGAGTGATGTAGGTATAGTTTCCTAAAGAGGTGCCAAAAATGTATGGACAACGACGGTGGCCAGTTTCAGCATTTTCTTTCATAAAGTTGGTAAGTAAAGCCTTTGAAAGTAGTTTTAAAAATGTTGTATGGTTTCATCCGCGCCTTTTTGTGATAGAGCAGACGGCAACGAGAGCCGAGGACACGGACAGAAAAAATACCGCGCAGGCGGTTCGGAATCTTTTGGCTGACTCTGTATTTGTTGAGTAGAGCATTTTTGTCTTTGTTTCAGGCAGAATGAACCACAATTCAGTCACACAATGGTTTTATTTCATCACTGAATGGACCGGGCTCCTAAAACTAGCGTAAAGAATGAGCATTTCTTTAATTGACTATTGCTGAAGTGTCAGTCTTCCATTCTTTCTTTAAGAAAATCTTTGCTTAAGAATCCTGCAGTAACAGTATTTCACATAGTCAGGTAAAACATCATCTGCTTGTTACATCATGGTTTTTGTTAACCTTTCGGTTTGCGGTTTCCTCTGAAGTCACATGCCTCACGAAGGGCATCACTTGGTGGTTTCTGATGATTAAAGAACTTCCTCTTTCCTTTACAGATGCTTTATCTACGTTCCATTTCCCTGTTAATGCTGTGAATCACAGAAACGCCATAACAGCAGCACTGTTTGGACGAGGCTAACTCCCTTGCACTACTGTAGCTTGTCTGACATTGCAGCTTGAATGGCGAACTTGGGGAATTAAATTCCTATTCCGTAATAGAAATAAACAGTACACAGTGAATCACAAGTAAAATTGTGTTTATTTATCTCGGTCCTTCTTATAAAACTGTATGGAAACTGTACATGGACGTATACACGCAACAGAAATTAATCCTACTGGAAGGAAGTACTAAAAATCCGGTGTGTTACATTGACGTGACTTTCTCTACCCTCTATCATTTTTAGGAGGTATATAGCCTATTCTTACTAAAGTTTATTTTTCTGTCTATTTTATTTTAATCGAGATAAACATTTCCGGAAATAGCTACATTACACATTTCGTTATAGATACAAAGAGAACAGCGACAGTCAAATGTTTAAGAACTAGACGCTATATGCTGGCCTTAAAATTCCATACTGTTTATTTGCGAGAAACAACTGAAAATCAATGGGGCTTTAAAAGAAAGATCAAGTAATGAACAATTCGAACCATTATATTGCTTAACGTTTACCAATTATACAAGATTATACAACATTCCTTCCGAATGAAGGCTTCACAAGCTATTCCCAGAAAATTCAAGATATACATTTTATTTGTCATGTAAATATCTTTAATATACTGTATTTTAATCAAAAAGTGTAGTTTTTTTAGAAAATAAATTTCGAAAAATGTTCCACAAATAGGGTATTTGGGGTGGGGGATTTTCATGAAAATCTTCGCGTTCGCATTTTTGGAAGACAACTTAAATACCAGTGTGGTATTAATCCGACTTTTCGTTTTTGATATTTCCGGTGAAATCTCGGTATCAAATTTTTGGGTGGAATACAATACTTCCCCTACTTGCTATACGTAGTAGAGAAAGTAAAAACGGGGAGTGTTTGAAAAACTGAAAATAAAACTGATGGTTCTCGTTAGAGATGTACAATTTTAGACATATGCATTTACTTCCTCCCTCTCACTGTTTCCATTAATAAAATTGAGAAACGTCGATGCAGCGTTAAGAACCATTCAAAAGCCATTTATAAAAGTTTTTACACAAATAAGTCTTACTGGCTTGTTCTGGTTGACCATTCACTTCTTAATTTGAATTTTTTGATTATTTAACTTTTATATGAAAGCTTAAGAAAATTTTAAATTTGGAGCGTTGATGCTTATGATTTAGTAGTAAAATAAGGTGTATATTATAAAATGGAATGTTAATATAAAGATATAGGTATGTTTATGCAAAGAATTTGAAGTATCTATTAAACGAAATTTTGGCATTTTCACTGCCATAGGTCATTGTTTTGTGATGACGCTTCCCTATTCTTCTCTAACGCTCTATTAGAGTTTTAGAGTCGGTGAGATATTTACATTGAGCAACCGTTAATAAGACGATAGTCAGCTCTAACTTTAACTTTCTCTACTACGTATAGTAAGTAGGGGAAGTATTGCATTCCACCCAAAAATTTGATACGGAGATTTCACAGGAAATACATATTTTGAGGTGCACTGAATGCATATAAATCATTTTTGGAAACACGTCCGTGTGTGTGTGCGTGAACAGCATAACTCAGAAACGAACAGTCGGATAAACACCAAACTTGGTATTTAGGTTCAGTATCTCTCAGGGATGCGACACGAAGGTTTTCAAGAAACTCCCCCCACCCCAGATTACCCTTTACATGGAACATTTTTCGAAAATTTTAATTTTCTCAATAATGGCTCTAACGATTTTGATTAAAACATCATATATTTAAGATACTTTCATGACAAATAAAATGTATATCTTGAATTTTCTGGGAATGTCTCCAAAAGTATTCTTCATTGTGAACGACTTTTGCATAACTGGTAAACCATAAGAGATAGACAAAATTTTACTACACAAAAAATGTAGATCGCGTTAAAATACCCAATTTATGTCACATACATTTTTTTAATTGAGTGAAACATTTTCGAGATATTGCCTGTTATTCCCTTAATTTTTTCAATACTTATAGGTACTTTTTCTCAAATGGGAATTCGTTATTCATTACTTTCTCTACTACGTATAGTAAGTAGGGGAAGTATTGCATTCCACCCAAAAATTCGATACCGAGATTTCACCGGAAATACACGTTTTGAGACCTCCTGAATCCAAAAAAAGCATTTTTGGAAACATGTCCGTGTGTGTGTCTGTGTGTGTGTGTGTGTGTGTGTGTGTGTGTCTGTGAACAGCATAACTCAAAAACGAACAATCGGATAAGCACCAAACTTGGTATTTAGGTTCAGTATCTTCCAGAGATGCGACACGAAGGTTTTCAAGAAAATCCCCCCACCCCAGACTACCCTTTACATGGAACATTTTTCGAAAATTTTAATTTTCTCAAAAATGGCTCTAACGATTTTGATGAAAATATCATATGTTTAGGGTAATGTCATGAGAAATGAAATGTATATCTCGAATTTTCTGGGAATGTCTCCAAAAGTATTCTTCATTGTGAACGACTTTTGCATGACTGGTAAACCATAAGAGATAGACAAAATTTTACTACACAAAAAATGTAGATCGCGTTAAAATACACAACTTATGTCATATACATTTCTTTTGTTGAGTGAACCGTTTTCGAGATATTGCTTGTTATTTCCTTAAATTTTCCAATACTTATACTTTTTCTCAAATGCGTTATTCATTTTTACTTTCTCTACTACGTATAGTAAGTAGGGGAAGTATTGCATTCCACCCAAAAATTCGATACCGAGATTTCACCGGAAATACATGTTTTGAGACCTCCTGAATCCAAAAAAAGCATTTTTGGAAACATGTCCGTGTGTGTGTCTGTGTGTGTGTGTGTGTCTGTGTGTGTGTGTGTGTGTGGGTGTCTGTGAACAGCATAACTCAAAAACTAACAGTCGGATAAACACCAAACTTGGTATTTACGTTCAGTATCTTCCAGAGATGCGGCACGAAGATTTTCAAGAAAATCCCCCCACCCCAGACTACCCTTTACATGGAACATTTTTCGAAAATTTTAATTTTCTCAAAAATGGCTCTAGCGATTTTGATTAAAATATCATATGTTTAAGATATTTTTACGACAAATGAAATGTATATCTCGAATTTTCTGGGAATGTCTCCAAAAGTATTCTTCATTGTGAACGACTTTTGTATAACTGGTAAACTATAAGAGATAGACAAAATATTACTACACAAAAAATGTAGATCGTGTTAAAATACACAATTTATGTGATATACATTTTTTTAGTTGAGTGAACCATTTTCGAGATATTGCTTGTTATTCCCTTAAATTTTCCAATACTTATACTTTTTCTCAAATTCGTTATTCATTTTTTTATGTCCTGGACATGCAAAGAGAATGGAATGCGCCACATAGCAACCAGCAATAAAATATTTGACTATCGCTTAAAAGCTACCATATTCCCCTTGCATCTACAAGAAAATTACAAATAAGATTGACATCTCGATATCTCGATTAATATGAAGCATATGGAGAATAGGCGTTTGTAAAAATAGATTGTACAAGAGTAGAGAAAGTCATGTGAGTGTAACACATCAGATTTTTTTTTATGTCCTGGACATGCAAAGAGAATGGAATGCGTCACATAGCAACCAGCGTTAAAATATTTGACTATCGCTTAAAAGCTACCATATTTTCCTTGCATCTACAAGAAAATTACCAATAAGATTGACATCTCGATATCTCGATTAACATGAAGCCTATGGAGAATAGGAGTTTGTAAAATTAGGTTGTACAAGAGTAGAGAAAGTTATGTGAGTGTAACACATCAGATTTTTTTGTTATGTCCTGGACATGCAAAGAGAATGGAATGCGCCACATAGCAACCAGCTCTTAAATGATTTGACTATCACTTAAAGCCTACCATATTCCCCTTGCACCTACAAGAAAATTATCAATAAGATTGACACCTCAATTAACATGAAGCATCTGGAGAATAAGCGTTTGTAAAAATAGTTTGTACAAGAGTAGAGAAAGTCATGTGAGTGTAACACATCAGATATATTTTTTTTTGTCCTGGACATGTAAAGAGAATGGAATACTCCATAGCAACCA
The DNA here is from genome assembly GCA_030765065.1 of Deroplatys truncata. Lineage (NCBI taxonomy): Eukaryota > Metazoa > Arthropoda > Insecta > Mantodea > Mantidae > Deroplatys > Deroplatys truncata. Next base: position 222,782,585 of record CM060981.1, on the reverse strand, counting down.
GCTCTTAAAATATTTGACTATCACTTAAAGCCTACCAATTCCCCTTGCGTCTACAAGAAAATTAGCAATAAGATTAACATCTCGATATCTCGATTAACATGAAACATATGGAGAATAAGCGTTTGTAAAATAGTTTGTACAAGAGTAGAGAAAGTCATGTGAGTGTAACACATCAGATTTTTTCTGCTTGTATAGCAGTTAAGTATACCCATCTATAAATTAGTTTAAACCTTTTGCACACTAATTGTAATAAATTAAATAAAATTCAATATTATGTTGTTTTTTTTAATTTAGATACCTATTTCATTGGTTATTTTTAAACATTTTTAGATTATCAAAATCCGGTCCCTGATTGTTATATGAACCACCGCAGAATTCGCCTGCCGATCGGGGTAAACCACGAAAAACCCATGGGTTCAGAGTGGGTGGTCGCTGGGAATCGAAATCGGCACCTCCCGAATGCCGGCTATAGACGCCGCCTGATCATCCCGCTCGGTTTTATGTGGAGGAAGGCAGGCGTCTTTGGCATCTACAGGATAATAAATATTTACATCTAAAATTACTGTTATTATTGCTATTTCATAGTTACATAGAATACAGTAACATCATAAGCTTTGTTGCACGCAGAAGGTTGAGACAACTGACAAACGCTTATCATAAGCTCATGAGAAACAAAAGAATGCTCATTTAATACTTTTAAATCTAAACTCTGGAGGCATTTCAAGGCTATCTGGTGACACCGCATTTCTTACTGTTTTTCGGGTACTCATTGAACTCATCATCAGTGGGTGGGTTAGTTTGCTATATCGGACCAATAAACAATGTAAACAGGAAAAACATTTTTTTCAGTCACTGTTAATGCATTGGCCAATTAAGAGACAAGTGGAAACAATTACTCATACCTTTATCAGAGCTATCCTTCTACCCCTTTTCCGTGACGAAGGAAAAGCAAGAGACTCATCCTCGAAATATGATCAGTAATCAATTTAAAACCCCATTATTTCTTTATTGCACAAAAAAGTTCGAAATATGAACACTGAACAAAGAACAAGAAGATTACTCTTAAGAGTGGATATGAAGCAATTCAGATTCCCTGTAAACATCCGCCTGTTTTCTGCAAGAGAAGACACCAGACTTAAACCTGAGGTTTGTATGAGCTAGGCTATTCACAGATTTTTTTCTAAACGTACCTTTTTATTTAGGAACGCATTTCTGATTGAATCTTGGCAACAAAATTTTGGATCCATATAGTATTTCCTCTGCTATAGATACTAGGTAGAGAAAAATCAAACTGTTTTTTTGGGAAGGGTGTTTAAGGAACTCCTAAACATATCCACATTTGTAATGAAGCCTCGAAGTTGAGTACCACACTTTCTCTTTCTTAGATAAGTGGCAGAGAATATAACAAAAGCATATCCAAAGGAAATCAAGTTCGGACGTATTTTATTACATTAACTTGGACAAGTATACAAAAATATTTTAATATCACTACTTATAAGTAGGGCTCGAAAGTTGAAAACCTATAAGTTGCATAAAAAAGACCCATAAAATATGCTTAAAGGACCTAATAACTGGAAAAAATAACGTACAAATGTTACGCAAAGTAATTAATATTTTAATAACAACATAAAACACCCAAATGTTATTCTTAGAAATGGAGTTAAACATGTTTGCTTAAAAAATACAAAATTCTTTTCGTATGAAACATACAATGCGAAAATCTTTATGAATAAAATGCTTCTTCTTTCAGTCTTATATTTTAGATTATTGTCTGTTCGAGTTGAGAAATATCAGTAAAATTTAGTTCGAAAGAAGGTGATATTGCATAACAAGCGTTAAGATCTAAAAAAAATCTGATGTGTTACACTCACATGACTTTCTCTACTCTTGTACAAACTATTTTTACAAACGTTTATTCTCCATATGCTTCATGTTAATCGAGATATCGAGATGTCAATCTTATTGCTAATTTTCTTGTAGGTGCAAGGGGAATATGGTAGGCTTTAAGTGATAGTCAAATATTTTAACGCTGGTTGCTATGTGGAGCATTTCACTCTCTTTGCATGTCCAGGACATAAAAAAAAATCTGATGTGTTACACTCACATGACTTTCTCTACTCTTGTACAATCTAATTTTACAAACGCCTATTCTCCATATGCTTCATGTTAATCGAGATATCAAGATGTCAATCTTATTGGTAATTTTCTTGTAGATGCAAGGAAAATATGGTAGCTTTTAAGCGATAGTCAAATATTTTAACGCTGGTTGCTATGTGACGCATTCCATTCTCTTTGCATGTCCAGGACATAAAAAAAAATGAATAACGCATTTGAGAAAAAGTATAAGTATTGGAAAATTTAAGGAAATAACAAGCAATATCTCGAAAACGGTTCACTCAAAAAAAGAAATGTATATGACATAAGTTGTATATTTTAACGCGATCTACATTTTTTGTGTAGTAAAATTTTGTCTATCTCTTATGGTTTACCAGTTATGCAAAAGTCGTTCACAATGAAGAATACTTTTGGAGACATTCCCAGAAAATTCGAGATATATATTTCATTTCTTATGACATTACCCTAAACATATGATATTTTCATCAAAATCGTTAGAGCCATTTTTGAGAAAATTAAAATTTTCGAAAAATGTTCCATGTAAAGGGTAGTCTGGGGTGGGGGGATTTTCTTGAAAACCTTCGTGTCGCATCTCTGGAAGATACTGAACCTAAATACCAAGTTTGGTGCTTATTCGATTGTTCGTTTTTGAGTTATGCTGTTCACAGACACACACACACACACACACACACAGTCTCTCACACACACACACACACACACACACAGACACACACACGGACATGTTTCCAAAAATGCTTTTTTTTTGGATTCAGGAGGTCTCAAAACGTGTATTTCCGGTGAAATCTCGATATGGAATTTTTGGGTGGAATGCAATACTTCCCCTACTTACTATACGTAGTAGAGAAAGTAAAAATCTGATGTGTTACACTCACATGACTTTCTCTACTCTTGTACAAACTATTTTTACAAATGCTTATTTTCCATATGCCTCATGTTAATCGAGACATCGAGCTGTCAATCTTATTGCTAATTTTCTTGTAGATGCAAGTGAAATATGGTAGGTTTTAAGCGATAGTCAAATCTATTAACGCTGGTTGCTATGTGGTGCATTCCATTCTCTTTGTATGTCCAAGACAAAAAAAAAATGAATAACGAATTTGAGAAAAAGTATAAGTATTGAAAAATTTAAGGAAATAACAAGCAATATCTCGAAAACGGTTCACTCAACAAAAGAAATGTATATGACATAAATTGTGTATTTTAACGCGATCTACATTTTTTGTGTAGTAAAATTTTGTCTATCTCTTATGGTTTACCAGTTATGCAAAAGTCGTTCACAATGAAGAATACTTTTGGAGACATTCCCAGAAAATTCGAGATATACATTTCATTTCACACGCCAATATCTTAAACATATGATATTTTCATCAAAATCGTTAGAGCCATTTTTGAGAAAATTAAAATTTTCGAAAAATGTTCCATGTAAAGGGTAATCTGGGGTGGGGGGATTTTCTTGAAAACCTTCGTGTCGCATCTATGGAAGATACTGAACCTAAATACCAAGTTTGGTGTTTATCCGACCGTTCGTTTTTGAGTTATGCTGTTCACAGACACACACAGAGACACACACACAGACACACACACAGACACACACACGGACATGTTTCCAAAAATGCTTTTTTTGGATTCAGGAGGTCTCAAAACATGTATTTCCGGTGAAATCACGGTATCGAATTTTTGGGTGGAATGCAATACTTCCCCTACTTACTATACGTAGTAGAGAAAGTAAAAATGAATAACGAATTTGAGAAAAAGTATAAGTATTGGAAAATTTAAGGGAGTAACAAGCAATATCTCGAAAACGGTTCGCTCAACAAAAGAAATGTATATGACATAAATTGTGTATTTTAACGCGATCTACATTTTTTGTGTAGTAAAATTTTGTCTATCTCTTATGGTTTACCAGTTATGCAAAAGACGTTCACAATGAAGAATACTTTTGGAGACATTCCCAGAAAATTGGAGATATACATTTCATTTCTCATGACAATATCCTAAACATTTGATATTTTAATCAAAATCGTTAGAGCCATTTTTGAGAAAATTAAAATTTTCGAAAAATGTTCCATGTAAAGGGTAGTCTGGGGTGGGGGGATTTTCTTGAAAACCTTCGTGTCGCATCTCTGGAAGATACTGAACCTAAATACCAAGTTTGGTGTTTATCCGACTGTTCGTTTCTGAGTTATGCTGTTCACACACACACACACACACACACACACACACACACACACACACACACACACACACACACACATGTTTCCAAAAATGCTTTTTTTTATTCAGGGGGTCTCAAGACATGTATTTCCTGTGAAATCTCGGTATCGAATTTTTGGGTGGAATACAATACTTCCCCTACTTACTATACGTAGTAGAGAAAGTAATATATTACATAAATTGTGTATTTTAACGCGATCTACATTTTTTGTGTAGTAAAATTTTGTCTCTCTTTTATGGTTTACCAGTTATGCAAATGTCGTTCAGAATGAAGAATACTTTTGGAGACATTCCGAGAAAATTCAAAATATACATTTTATTTGTCATGAAAGTATCTTAAATATGTGATATTTTAATCAAAATTGTTAGAGCCATTTTCAGAAAATTAAAATTTTCGAAAAATGTTCCATGTAAAGGGTAGTCTGGGGTGCGGGGATTTTCTTGAAAATCTTCTGTCACATCTCTGGACGATACTGAATCTAAATACCAAGCTTGGTGTTTATCCGACTGTTCGTTTCTGAGTTATGCTGTTCACAGACACACACACGGACATGTTTCCAAAAATGCTTTTTTGGATTCAGGGGGTCTCAATACACGTATTTCCGGTGAAATCTCGGTATCGAATTTTTGGGTGGAATACAATACTTCCCCTACTTACTATACGTAGTAGAGAAAGTAAAAAAGTGTTAAAAAGGCACCAATAGCAAAAAAAAAAAAAAAAAAAAAAGGCCGAAAAATGCCAAAAAACCCCACCATTTTCTGACCTACAGTGACCCAAAATGAGCATAGGTATAGTATTACGTTCGGCCTCGTCTTCGAACACTCAAAATCAAAAGGATTTTTCTTAACTTCCGTGCCTTATAAGGAACAATCGGAATCGTTCGAAAATGGGATTTAGTTCGAGTTTCGCGGGTATAATAGCTGACTGATTTGGCGTCAGTTGCACCAGCCGATACTATTTTAATACTGTATTAAAGTGATTGAACAATGAAGTTAACGCAAATTCTGTTTCATCGAACAATGTTAGCTGTAACACCGCGTTAAATTTCGTGTTTAAGTTATCATCGCCTTATCCTTGCGTTTAACAAATGTTAGAATTTGGAAAATGGCTGCCGGTGTTGACGTGGAGTTGCTGTATTTGGAGATTTTGTTTGCCGCTCCTAAGCGAACAAGAGCCGTGCGTCATAATGAATCTGAAAACTTGCAAAAGTAGGGATGTTTAAAGCGATACAGACTGTCCAAAGCTGTCGTGAGGAGAGCTTTAGACAGAGGTTGGAATATTACAATGCCATTTTTCTTGTATGCTACAAATGTTAATTATCTACCCCGACAGTTTATGTTATTGTCGCTTTTCATTTATTGGTAGGTGATAATGTTGGCTACCTTTTGTAGATTTATCCGGAATGTTTCCGAAGCAATTGCTTCAAGAAATGAGCAGTATTGTTGTTGGGGTTTGATCCTCAATCAATGAACACGCACTTTCGTCCACTTTTGCTTCAATGTAGTGCCCACCACAGTTTTAATCGTTCTAAACGCTCTTCATACCTGGACTGCATAAAATTGACCTGGGAGATACGCGTCCATAGCAGTTAAATTTCTCACTGATTTTCTCCCAGGCTGCATCCTTCTCCTTTAGTTTAAGTCCATCAGCTTTTATGCCCTCGATAATAGTTTTATACCTATCTAACGGTTCTTTAACTAACGTCTTTGTGATCGGTGAAACATTGGTTCCTTTGCACCTAGATTTTTCATTTGACATCGCAATTCTAACCTCAGGCCGGAAAATCACACGGCAATAATTGTTCTTTAACATCACAAGTTTCTTTTATTGAAACAAAAAGCGCCACGATGCGTAGACAAAAGTGCATCGGAGCGCGTTCAGAAACCGTGTAGTGATGGCCATCACCTTCTCGAAAGCTGTTGTTCACAGTCGTCTTTGACGTTAGCAAGATGTTAGGTAACAATTCGCCATGAAAGGTCGATGAACATTGGCTGGTGAAACCGGCCCTTGATGTACTTCCTACCTGATCCTCCGACACCGGTTCTGTCAGTTGATGGAGCCCTGGCCGATCCTTGACTCTCCAACAAAATACTAATGAATTAATGAAGGTTACCACCTTCACCGCCGTAGTGGCAAGCTGGGTATAGTCAAGCTTGCCTCCCGGCCTTTCATCTTTTCTCCTAGCCGATACCTGTCGCCAGTTATATCCCCAGGCTTGAATACGCAGGTGCAATAGCGGTACCGTCCCATGAATGTCACAGATTTATCTCTGCGTCCCTTTTCTTTTCTATTTTAAACCCCTCTCGAACCTTTGTTAATGCTTTACGTCCTTTATCCTTGTCCCCTCAAAAAGTACTTCTCAGAAGTGCAAACCCTTTTTTTTTTATCCCAAAGTGATATTTTACGGCCAGTTTCGAGAACTTTGAGCGGTCGGCCTTGTGTTTAGCACGTGGAAAGAATGTAAGAATAGGAAAAACCGACGATATCAGAAAGTTTAGCGCTCTGGCGAGCAGGGTTGTCAACTCGTACCATAATTATGGGGACATGCGATAATTTGAAGATTTATACGATGTACGTTATCGACTAAACATACATAATACCCCCCCCCCCATTATGTTTCTCACAATAGCAAAACCAAAAGAACCTGACAACAGTACCTTCTTCCTGATGTTGCATTATTGAATGGCGCAATCAAACTGACTCCTATTTGGAATTTTACCCACATGGTCTGTGTCCATCCACCACGTATCCCTAAAAACTTCTTCCGTTTTCTTTTCTCTTTGTCAATGTACCTAGAATTGTCAACCTCAGTTAAAACAGTACCTACTGTTCAGAAAACTGATGATCAGTGGAGAAAACTCTGAATAACTGTCATTCCTTGCTATTAAACACATGTGCGACCCTGATGGAAATAATAATTTCAAGAAACTAGCGGAATTTGCACAAACAGCGATTTCATTGCCCAAGAGCAACGCTTCTTGTTAACCATTGTTTTTTCTAAAGTGGGTTTAATAAAACTAAAATTCGGAAGAGACTGCCACTAGATACAGTAAATGGCTCATTCTATCGTCCCAGTTTGTGGTGGGTCTGAAAACTTCCAGGTCACCGAGAAGATGTTAAATTCTAGGACAACAACAAATTTGTATGTTGCTGCAGCGGTTCAGGGTGAAGACGAGCAGATCGCGAAACACGCGTGCTAATCCTGGCTGTAGTCATCGATATTGTAAGTACTATGTAAATGAACATTATTATCGTCAGCGTTATTTTAGTATTATTAAAGTTGTTTATATATATATATATATGATAATTTTGAGCGTAAATATATAATTCTGAGTGGCTGGTACGATGCATTTACATTTAAAAGTTGGCAAACTTGTTAGTAAATGATAGCGTGTAGTGGACAATGCTACGCGCTCTAAAAGGAATGATCAAAACCTTTACAGCCAGCTAAGCTTGCAACCAGAACGAAATTCTAGTTTGGAACGAGTGTAGTTCCTTGTCATTACATTAGGCAGTAATGTGTTCTGTAGTACAGAAAAGGGGCTTTCTTCCATGCCTACTTGACTAATTAGTTGAAAATTTGGTCAGTAGTAACAGTTTATCCTGAAGATCGCCAACATTTGAGCGGAAAACACCCAAGATCGAAATGAGCTATGTTAATGATTAATATTCAAGTGTGTCATTAAACAAACAAAAAAAAAAATAGAAAGGAAGAAACGAGTATGAGAACGAGCGGAGGCTGTTAGGCCGTAGAGAGCCGCAGTGAACCGACAGGATACTCTGGTTTCGAGATTTACTCGAGGTTAGGTTTAGGTTACTATGTGTATATATGAACTGCTTTCAAATAACGGGTATTATATCTGAAACTGCGATGTAAAGAAGGTGAAAGCGAACTTTGGACGCTGGCCTAAATTAAGCTCAGTGATGATGCACACAGAGGGTCTTTAGAAGTAAAAAAAAATAGCTATTTTGGCGGATTATGCCAATGCAATTGGCTTGACAGTTTCTTCTGCGCTTGCGCAATACTAAGAAAATTTAGTACGTTGTTGACATCGCGATTAACTTACTAGGTACATCAGCGTCTTTAAAAGGGTGGGTGGGTGGGTTATTTACAGGCTGTCTAAGTGTTCATATGTCCTCTCAAAGCCACTATTGTGCATTTTCGTTCCTTAGCAAAGTTTTTTAGTATCTTAAGTATAAGGTAGATATGGAATCGTTACCCAGAGAAAAAAACAAAACATACAAACAAGCAGGTATTTCATGTTATTCCTTCCCTTAATTAGGATTATTATGATATCGTGACACAACATGATGCTGCGGTTTTGGGGCAGGCAGGCAGGCAGGCGGATAGACGCTATCAGGAATGCCAGTCGTTCCGTCTCGAATATCAACAGGAGTGGATGGCAACGTGACCACTTCCCGTGCACTGATAGCAGGATCCGCCGCATACGCCCACGTTCAAGACTCTTCCCAAATGTAAAGTTACACGAGACATAACCTGCTTGGTTTATTGTATTGTGTCGGCAATAAGTTCCAGTGGTTCCTTACAGCTACCACATAGATAAGTAGTGGAAACTACCGGATATGTCACCGCAGCCCAATTAGTTAATAAAAACAGTTGAATCTCATTTATACGTTATTCATTTTTACGCTTTTCGTTAAAAATTTTAGTCAACGAACTTTGTCCATTAATTTTGAGCTCAATTATACGTTTTCTCATTAATACGTCACATTTTCTGGTCTCCGTGTAAGAAATACGAGGGCGGATTGATAAGTCAGTGACTTTTTAAAGAAAATAATTTTTTCCAAAATATCAATTTTATTTCTCAACATAGTCTCCTTTGAATTCATTACACGTTGTCCAAATTTTCTCCAATTTGTTTAACCCTTCCAAAAAAATGTGATTTTTCGTAGTCTGCAAAATATGAGGTTGTTCCTGCCATGATGTGTTCACTGGACGTGAATTTCTTCCCAGCGAGCCAATTTTTCAGATTTGCAGAGAGGAAGAAGTCGCTCGGAGCCAAATCTGGAGAATATGGTGTGTGTGAGGTAGCAGTTCGTAGCCCAATTCCACAAATTTTGCGATGGCAATGGCGACTTGTGCGCGGGTGCATTACCCTGGTGAAAGAGAACCTTTTTCTTCACCAAATGGGGTCGTTACTTTAACAGTTCGTTGTGAAACTGATCCAGCATTGCGGCATAATATGAACGTGTGATCGTTTTATCCTTTTCCAGGTAGTGGAGGTCTATCAACCCTTGTGAATCCCAAAAGACAGCTGCCATGATTTTTCCTACCGACGGAATGGTTTTCGCTTTCTTTGGAGCAGGTTCACCGACGGAAATCCACTGCTTTGTTTGTTGTTTGGTTTCAGGTTGATAGTAATGGATCCAAATTTCATCAGCCGTGATATAACGCCGCAAAAACTCATTCGGGTTGCGCTGAAACATGTTCAAATATCCCTGTGAAATGGCCACACGATTCCGGTTGTTCTCAACTGTGAGCAGTCGCGGCACCCATCTTGCTGACACATTTCTCATACCCAAAAATTCGTGCAGTTCACTCGAGATGTTTACGGTCTTGGCTAGCTCACGGATTTTCAATCGGCGGTCTTCCAACACAATATCATGAACTTTGTTCACCATTTCTTCTGTTGTGACCTCAACCGGCCGTCCTGTGCGCACGGCATCCCTTGTTCTCAAACGGCCACATCGAAATTCTGTGAACCATGCCATGTGATGGAGCAGAGTCCCCATAATACTTATTCAACTTTTCTTCCGTTTCCTTCACCGTCTTACCACGCAAAAAGTAGTGCTTTATCAGAGCACGAAATTCACTTTTCTACATTTTATACGAAGCAATACACACCTGCTTATTTTAGACGCTCTCAACAATGTTCTAAGGAACAAATGACGACGAATTTCTGCGATTATACCCAGAATAGTTCTAAGACTTGGCTGCAAACAAGAAATCTGTGATTAGAACGCTATCTCTCATCAAAGTCATGGACTTATCAATCCACCAGGTATATTAATTTAATTACTCATTTATATGTTTTGTTTATGCTCTGTTAAGATATATTAAACATGATTCCTGTATACTATATACTGTATCCTGCTGTCGCTGCACAAAACAGTAGGCATGTTGCGCGAGGCATCAATATTTTCAGAAGGCATTATATTGCTGCATGTGCACGTGTTAATACGGCTAGGCATGGTTATGCTTCTCCAGGTTGTATCTGATGATACTGATGATGAAGTAATCCTAAATAACGAAAGTGTTCCCCGTGTGCATGAGGCAATTCAATCTCTGAAGCTACACAGCGATTTCTATCATCGCAAAGTCTAAATGTTGACAGCATTTCTGTAATTAGTGCATATAATCGACTAGTGTATGTTGTATGGTAAAATAAAAAAGGCTAAGAAAATGTGACACTTTTTTAAAGTGTAAAGCACCAATACTCTGAATTTGTTTTTGTTTTAGTTTGAATTATGAATAACGTTTCATTTATTGTTTTGTTATATTAAATAATACATAACACTAGTCTGCATTTTCAAACTTTTTGTCAGATGATTTCTTAAAAGTAGATGTTCTTGAATCAAGTTTTTATGCTGATTCCAGAAATAACTTCCGTTTTTTTCTATCACGTCAGGTTTTTACACAAAATAAGTAATGATTTGACAATTTTACTAATGAGCGTAGAAAAGTATTCAAATACCATTTCACACAAGGTAAGTTTTCATTCAAGAAACATTTTAAGAATACTCTCAAGAACTCCCCTAATTTATTTCATGACTACATTTTAACAAAACAAGAAGCCAAAGTGTTTCATTTAATTTTTTCAAACTTTCTCTTCTTTGACTTCCTTGCAGATCCTTGAAGATGACTGTCCCTCCTCAATATCCAACAGTAGTCGGTCATCATAGTTTCATTCCATCTCCCCTGGACCTCCTCTCCATTTCCTTAATATCTTGGTGAAAATGTTCACCCTGCTCTTCACTATAATGTCCCAGATTTTCTGGAAAGTAGTCGATATGTGAATGCAGAAAATGCACCTTTACACTCATGTTACAACCCATTTTCTTGAAATTTTCCAACATTGTTTCGACAATGGCCTTGTAATTAGGATCTTTGTTATTGCCTAAGAAGTTTTCAGTAACTGATCGGAAGGTGGTCCGTGCTTCTATTTCTCTCTCATACATTGTCTTCTCAAAATCGCCATCCTTCATCAATTTCTTTATTTGAGGACCAACAAAAATTCCAGCCTTTAATTTGTCTTGTGTAATGAAGGGAAATTTCTTGGAAAGGTACTTGAAACAGGGTCGATCCTGTGATAGAACCCTTGCAAATTGCTTCATCAAGCCCAATTTTATGTGTAGTGGCGGAAGTAATATCTTTATATCTTATATTTTTGAAGTGAAATTATGAAAAAAATTGTACGTGATAGAAAAAAAACTAAAAGCAGTTCTGAAATCAGCATAAAAAGTGAGTTAGAATCACTTATTAGTTTTCAGTCATCGGATATCATGCAGACTAGTGTAATTAGTTTGAGTAATAATCCAATAAAAGTTTCAGTTACATTACAAAATTCACTTTTGCGTTTTCTCGTTTAAACATTATTTTGGCCGTCTCCCTTTGAAAACATACAACTGAGATTACACTGTATATTCAAATTACATTAAAACAAGTGAGCCTAGTGGACTTTTATGAGGAGACTTCAGTTCCTAAACTGACTTACTTTCTCTACCACGTACCTAGTGGATAGAGGAAGTATTGTATTCCACCCAAAAATTCTATACCGAGTTTTCGCTGGAATACACGTTTTGAGGCTCCGATTAAATTTTTTTAAAAAAAGTCCGTGTGTATGTGAACAGCATAATTCAAAAACGAAAAGTCGGTTGAATACCAAACTTGGTATTTAAGTTCAGCATCTTCCAAGAATGTGACACAACGATTTTCAAGAAAATCCCCCAAATCCACTTATATGGAAAATTTTTGTTATTTTTGACTATCTCAAAAGTGGTTCTTAACGATTTTGATTAAAATACCATAGGCATGTTTAAGATATTTGCATGATAAATAAGATGTATGTATAGCTTGAACTTTCTGGAAATAGGCTGCGAAGTCCTCTTCATTTTGAATGACTTGTGCAAGTGGTAAACAAAATCTTATTATGCAGAAACATGTAGATCTCGTTAAAGCACTCAATGTATGTCAAAAATTGTTGTGGAATTTACTATTTCCGAGATATTCTTTATTGGTTTGAATTTTCAAAAACTTATGCCTTTTTCAAGCGGTAAGTCGCTATTCGTTTTTTTCCGTGGCTACGCAAAGAACTTTGACACTTTTTAAAAATCTGACCATCGCTTTAGCCTACTGTATCCTAAAGAAATGTACGATGCAAGTTTATTTCGATTAACAAGTAACAATAGTTTGTAGAAGAGTGAGTAGAGAATGTCAGTAAATGCAACACGTGTTTTTGTTTCCTTTTTACTTGCCCTACTACGTATAGTAAGTAGGGGAAGTATTGCATTCCATCCAAAAATTCGATACATTTATTTAACAGGAAATGCATGTTTTGAGGCCTCCTGAATTCAAAACAGGTATTTTTGGAAACATGTCTGTGTGTGTGTCTGTGTGTCTGTGAACAGCATAACTCAGAAACGAACAGTTGGATAAACACCAAACTTGTATTTAGGTTCAGTATCTTTCAGAGATGCGACATGAAGGTTTTCAAGAAAATCCCCCCACCCCAGATTACCCTTTACATGGAACATTTATAAAAAATTTTAATTTTCTCAAAAATGGCTGTAACGATTTTGATTAAAATATCATATGTTTAACATACTTTCATGACAAATAAAATGTATATCTTGAATTTTCTGGGAATGTCTCCGAAAGTACTCTTCATTGTGAACGACTTTTGCATAACTGGTAAATCATAAGAGATAGACAAAATTTTACTACACAAAAAATGTAGATCGCGTTAAAATACACAATTTATGTCATATACATTTTTGTTGTTGAATGAACCATTTTCGAGATATTGCTTGTTATTCCCTTAAATTTTCCATACTTTTTCTCAAATGGGAATTCGTTATTCATTTTTTTTTGTCCTGGTAATGTAAAGAGAATGGAATGATCCACATAGCAATCAGCTCATAAAAGATTTGACTATCGCTTAAAGCCTATCATATTTCCCTTGCATCTACAAGAAAATTAGCAATAAGATTAACATATCGATATCTCGATTAACATGAAGCATATGGAGAATAAGCGTTTGTAAAAATAGTTTGTACAAGAGTAGAGAAAGTCATGTGAGTGTAACACATCAGATTTTCTTGTGCATCATTTGCAATGTCGTCACCTTCAGGTACGTTTCCTCCAGGTAAAGTTGAACGTCCGGTAAAACAGCGCTTATCAGAGCTTAGAAGAATACCAAAGTCTCTAGGAAGAGAAAACACTTTATGCCTGAGACGTAAAACAAGTTAGAAGGGAAAGAAGTGTAAAGTTTATCATGGGAACAGGTGTCGTCATGGAAACGCGTAGCTGGAGAACCTCGGCAAGAAATACAAACTATGGCGACACAAACATGAGCAAAGAAAAAAGTCCAAAAAGAAAAGGAGTGAAAACTTGTCTATGTAGGAGGTTGCGCATCTGTTTCTGTACCACATAAACAGATCTTTTTTCCCTCTTTCTCCCTTCCCAACAGCAACAGCGTGAAAGCAGAAGGCCTTTTTAACTTTTTGTACCCTTCGCGACACTCCCTTACCTTTTTTTAATATTATTTAAGGGTGAAGACAGAGAGATACGGGTTAGGAGAGGAGAAGCCATCTTCATAAACAAGGTTCCACATAGCAAAGGGAAGGTGTTTGACATGTGGGGGTCTTTCCCGATGATGAAGTACATAAGTCAAAATGTTCAACTGCCCTCTATTCCTCCCTAATGAATAGAACGCCCGGAGTTTCCGACATAATGAAACATTTACGAGATAATGTTCGCCTCGGAGTTACGGGCGTATTAATAGAACATCAGGACCGTAAATTCTGTTTCCTTTCCTACGTCTGTTCTGTTCCAAAATTGCTTTGTTGACAAGATCTGCTGCTTTCTGGGCCATCATATGCGCGCATTAAAGAGAAAATGATGCGAAGTCTACAATAAAGAATCTCAGTCCCAATTGGATGGCATTAAAAATTAGAAAAATATTTCTGACGCACCCAGCTGCTTTCTTTAGTGCCATGGCACCAATATCTTCTAATGTGTCACGCCTACTGCATTCATTCTCCGGTCCACGAGTAATGCAGAAACGGAGGGGGAGAGAAAGCAGCCAAAACTAGGTTCATTGTTCTTTTCGAAAACAAAGATTTCTAAAGCAAAATTAACCCTTTCAGATGATAGAAGCTAACAATAAATCCATCGAAAGAAATATTTTGGTGTTAGATTCACATGACTTTCTCTAACCATTATCGTTTATTATTATATAGCTTCTACAAACTTCTTGCCAAAGCTTATTATTCTTGTATCTATTTCAGGTCAATTATGGACAACCAATTCCACTGTAGTGTTGTTACAGGTTCAAAGGGGAATATCGATAATCAATTGTTTAAAAGCGCGTCGCTATATGCTGACCTTGAAATTGCATGCTCTTTCATGACAGGCAACTGAATAGCGACAGTACTTAAAAATGACAGGTATTGATAAAGTAAAACAAATAACACACAACGGATATCTCGAAAATGGCTAATGCCACAGAAAAGCTCTTTGGAAATAAATTGTGTGCTTTAAAGATATCTACATTTTTTGCGTATTTCAGTTTTTGTCTATGTTTTATGTAAAACTATACAATACTCCTTCCGAATGAAGAGACCTTCACAGGTCATTCCCGGAAAATTCAAGATATACACTTCATTATCATGTAAATATCTTAAATATATATTTTAATTAAAATCTCATCAAAAGCCATTTTTGAGAAAATCTAAAATATCGAAATTTTTTTCCGTGTTAAAGGAGTTTGCGTTGGTGGGATTTGCTTGAAAATCTTCGTGTGGATCTTTGGTACATAGTGATCTTAAATGCCACGTTTGGTATTTATCACACTTTTCGTTTTTGAGTTATGGCGTTCACACATACACACGCGCGATGCAAGGACCTTTTCCTAAAAATACTTCTTTTTAGGGGATAATGAGAGCCACAAACCGTGTGTTTCCAGTAAAATCCAAATTGACATTTTGGGTAGAATGCAATGCTTGCTCTACTTACTATAAATAAGTAGTAGAGAAAGAAAAAAATATATTGCAATATGCTTGAACAAAGTACGTAATAGTGATGAACAACAAATCAGCATGCATGCATGTCCCACATGCCCGTTTTGGGGGAAATTCCCCAATGATGTCTAATGTTTCATTGTTAAGAACCCTACGCTGTCTATTATTAAACTGAACACTATCTGATGCATAAATGTATTATAATACACTGGGTTTTAATTTCAAAGCGTGCCATGACATGCTATATGACGTCACTTGTCCAACCGCCTAGTATTCAACCGGATAATATTCAATCCTCCTAGTACTTCCGCAAGGTGTATGACTCGTTTGTCGGAGAAGTTGCCTAGCAAGAATGGCGTTCAGTCTGAACGGCGGTATGTACGATATGTGCTCCACCTCTTTCGCACTGGTTTTGTTTGGTCGATAGCCAAGGTCTGTGAAAGCTGTAAGCGGGGTACTTGTTTTCATCGTTAGCGTAAATTGGTAGATTGCAGTCAATGAAAAATGCTATAGTCCATTCCCATAGATGTCAGATTAGAATCTTGATTGCTAGATGACAATGAAAAAAGAGAGAAATGCTATAGTCTATTCCCATAGATGTCACATTAGAATCTTGATTGCTAGATGACAATCAATGAAAAAAGAGCGAAATGCTATAGTCTATTCCCATAGATGTCAGATTAGAATCTTGATTATTAGATGACAAGTCAATGAAAAAGAAGGGAAATGCTATAGTCTATTCCCATAGATATCAGATTAGAATCTTGATTGGTAGGTAGATGACAATCAATCAAAAAGGAGGCAAATGCTATAATCTATTCCCATAGATGTAAGATTAGAATCTTGATTGGTAGGTAGATGACAGTCAATGAAAAAGGAGGGAAATGTTATAATCTGATACAATCTCTTTGAGTTAGTGTTTTATTTATTGTTGTTTTAAGTTTTGTCTTTTCAATATAATAGATCACACATATAAGTTTATTAATTTCACCTGATTTAAATTGCATTGAAAATATATTAAAAATACGGTGCCTAAAATTCATTTAATACTTTTTAGAAAAGTTGGTTTGTAGAAAAAGGGCCCAATTCTGATTTTTAAAGTGTAATTACCTCAATTTAAAAACTGTAACAAACATGTAAATGGCATTATAGCTTCATGAATTTGTTATGCATCATAATTTTTATAAATCATTTCTGAACCAGTCTATGATAACAACATTAGTTTTTTGTCCGTGCTGTAAAATTTAAAAATCACAGGTTGGGTCTTTATTCGAGTAACCGCTTCAATTGTATATTTCAATGAGCTCTAAATTTCTACTGTAGCAAATGCTTGTCTGTTTCTATGGTTTCTGAGCTATATCATACTCAACGAGAAAGAATAGGACTTCACTAATCATTAAAACTATTTGGGTGAAAACAAACATTACGAAAAATTGTACGTGTAAAGTGTCTTTTGCGCCTTGCATCCTTAGTTATCGTGGGTTATCCTGTTCACTCTCTCCTTCGTCTCTGTCTCTCTCGTGCACACACATACAGTACTTCCCCTGAATTCCATTCCTGCACATTATGTCATGAGTCCATTTCAGATAAGAGGCACATGTTATCCAGCGTTCCTCTAATTAGTCAAGGCGATAGTGACCCACTTTTTAAGCATTTGGCTATCGCTTCAGCCTCCTGTATTCACCTTGTGTCTACAACTAAATGTGCAATAAAACATTTCTGCAAACATGTATCTCGATTAACATGAAGTAGATATAAATATAAGCTTTTGTAAAAATAGTTTGTAGAAGGGATATTAGAAGAAAATATCTGTGTTACATTAATATGCCGTTCTCTGCACACACTGCTACAAACTACCTCTACAAATTACATTTTCGGCTTGCTATTCAGGAAACTGACCAAAACAAGAGATGTGTCCATTCGTACTGGCAGAAACGAACTCCCCGAGCCAGGTGAAAACCAACCCAACTCAAGCTCCAAAAACAACCGACCCATGTGAATAATGGAAACGCAGTCAGAAAACAATGCCACCCAACGGCAGCTAGTGGAATTATTTGGAATTCGTTGCCAAATAAGAAAACTAATGTGCAATCAGCACAGTAAATATCTTAAATACCTATGTGGCATTTTAATAAAAATCGTTAAGAGCTATATTTGAAAATCAAAAGTATCGAACATTTTCCCATGCAAAAGGTAGTTTGGGTGGGAGATTTTCTTTAAAAGCTTCATATTGCATCCTTGGATGATACTGAACTTAAATTAATAAATTTGGTATTTATCGGACATCTCGTTTTCGAGTTAAGCTGTTCACACACTCACACACACAGGACCTTTTTTCTAAAAATGCTTCTTGTTTATTCAGGGGGGGTTCAAAACATGAAATCTTGAAATTGAATTTTTGGGTGGAATACAATACTTCCCCTACTTAGTATAGTTTGGTGGAAGAGAAAGTAATAACTTCTCTTGATATAAAACGCTTATTTAACGAAGGAAAAACAGAATGAATCATTTTAAACAATAATGCAAATTTTACTATCTTCAGCTTTTAGACATTAGCATTTTCTAATTAAATTCAGCAGAGTGATCCATCAACGACTTGGGTGGCCGTTTACTTCAATGATCGAAAGTTAAAATTCAACACCCTGTGTCACGAATTTTAACATCTTAGACAGACATCCACTTTTTACTAAAACGAGAGTGACCATGGACTTTGTGCAGAAATTTCCACCCCTTCTAGTTTACGTTCCATTATACCTGGATCAATAATTATTCTAAGTGAGCTGTGCTCTATTTTCAGCGCTCAATTACTCGCGGCAGTGTTTACTAATCTATTTGTTTGACTTATTGCACGAAGATATAGTTCATCTTGCTGATGAGATGGAAGTCATCGGGATTAATGAAACTGCGGATAATCTGCAAATTAGCAGGATGAAATAGCATGGCATAATTTACACTCATAACTAGTTGTCACTTATTTTTGTATGGAGGCAACGTGTTGGTGTACTCAGCAATTTCACGTGCAGATGTCTTTCACTCAAAATCTAATAATAGAATCGAAAAAATACCTTGTGTTTTACATTCACATGATTTCTCTACCTACTATCGTCTATTTTTATATAGCTTCTACAAAGTATTTTTACGAAACTATTTTTTATCTACTTCACGTTAACCGAAATAAACTTTACAAAAATAGTTTTAATTACGTATTTTGTTGTAGCTACACAGGGATGGAGGAAATCGAAGGGACAATCAAATTTTAAAAACGGGTCGCTATATGCTGGCCTTTTAATTCCACACTGTTCCCATGACATCGCGAGAAACAACTGAAAATCGACCAGACTTTAAAGGAATAAGTGTTGAACAGTTCGAACCATCAATAACGGATCTCTAAAAAACGGCTTATGCCACAGAAAATCTTATATTAAGCAAACTGTGTGCTTTAAAGAGAGATACATTTTTTGTATGGTACGTTTTCGTCTATCGCTTAAGGTTTACCAGTTATACAAGATTATACAAAATTCCTTCCAAATAAAGAGGACTTCACAAGCTATTCCCAGAAAATTCAAGATATACATTTGTTTTACATGCAAAGATCTTTAATGTATGATATTTTAATAAAATTGGATTGTACATGGCCTACAGGTAAACAATGCCCCAATGCGCCACCTCACTCCACCCTACTCGATGCGCAGTAAATTTCACTTCATTCTTAAGTTCTCCCGGACCCTTAGCCTGGTAATAGCTATGAGAGACGTAGATTCTTCGGGTTGCTAAACAAACATATTTGCCATTTTCATTACTTCAGTGGACTTCATGGTTTTAGCTGCATTTTCTTGATTCCTGTATTTACCTTTTACCGTACAATACATTATTATTGTCGTCCTCTGTGGTGTAGTGGTTACTATGCTAGCCACTAGTTCCCGAGGTCGCGGATTCAAACCCGGAGGGCGATGGATTTTTTCGGGCGTAAAATCCTTAGCATGGCTTCCTTCGGAAGGGAAGTAAAGCCGGTGGTCCCGCGTCGTAGATTTATGGCACGTAAAAGAATCTCAAGCCTGATAAAGTGGCCTCTGAGCAAAATTACCGGTCTTCCACGCCCAATATAGAATGGGACGCTAAGGACCATAGCAGTTAAAGAGCGTCCATAAATAAAACTCAATTTCATTTTAATTCAATACATTATTGTGTAACAACCTTAGAAACTGTTATTGTTTTCCTTTCTAACATTTAAATGAAAGTGTTGCTGTTGCGATGTATTGCAGCGCTTCTGGTGTCATTGAGAAGAGTTAGAAACAAATGAATAAGGTTCTTTACATTCAAACTTCACTCATTAGGCGCTGATGAGAGCGGAATATGAACGATTAACATAATCATGTTGTATAATACCAAAACATTTAATAAATGTACATGTTTTTTACTCAATTACCCACAACATTGAAGAAATCGTAGAGTTTTAATCGAGTCAAGGTTACCATGAATGGAATTTGTAATATTTAATTCTAAAGATCAGCAAATGCATGACCAAACAGAATGGAGAAAATATGTATAATCACGGTTATTTGCAAATTATGAGTTTGGAATAACACTATAAAGCAACATGTGCATAAGTATACGTATAGGCATAAATAGTGTTAATGAGTCGGATCATTTACATGGGTTTACATGGCTATTGAAATACATTTGCGTACACATCCTGTTCTCAGTTTTCTTTTACTTTCTCTACTTGAAAGTACCTATTGCATTCCACCGAAAATTCGATACGGAGATTTCATCGGAAATACCTACAAGTTTTTTAGGGTCCCTGTATCCAAATAAAAGCATTTTTAAAAAACGGTGTTTTTATATCTGTCTGTGAACAGCATAACTCAAAAACGAAAAGTCTGTTAAATACCAACTTGGTATTTAAGTTCAGCATCTTCCATGTGTTCTACACGAATTTCAAGAAATTTCTCTCCACACAGAAACGTTTTCGTTATTTTTGATTTTCTTAAAACTGGCTCTAATGATTTTGATTAAAATATCATATGTTTAATCTATTTACGAGACAATTAAAATGCATATCTAGAATTTCCTGGGAATAGCCTGTGAAATCCTATTTATTCCGAATGACCTTTGTTATAAACTGTTAAAGCGTAAGTCCTAGAGAAAATCTTACTACATAAAAAACTGTAAGTAGATTACGTTAAGACACACAGTTTATGTCAAATTAAATGCTTTGTGGCGTTAACTATTTCCGAGATAATTTTGTTATTGGCTTGAATTTTCAAACATTTATACTATTTTCAAATGATAAGTGGTCATACAAAGAACACGGAACTTCAAAGCCATCATATAGCGACCCGCTTTTTAGAAATCTGACTATTACCTTAGCCTACTGTAGTCTTCTTATACCTACAACGAAATGTGTAAATGTTAATGAAAGTATCTCGATTAACAATAATTAGATAGAAGAATAGTTTGTGGAACAAGGGAGTACAGGAAATTCATATGAATGCAACACATCAGTTCCATTTGTTCTCCTCTTCGCAGGGCAGGTAGATCCATAGCTTTACGTTCGTTAAATTGTTATATAGGCTATTTGTTCAAGCATTTTTTGGGGAGGCCTTTCTTAACATGTTTAAATCTGCGATCAAGCTTCTACACAGAAATGGAACACAACAGTTCAAACAAAAAGTTTGAGCAAAATAAATGTCCTGTAGCGTAAGCGTTTACACGCGCTAAACTCGATGCAGAATTCGATCGCTTTCATTTGTTTTGTGAAACATTGAGAAGGAAGACAGACTGATACTTGCGTACTGAAACTAGACGCAGCAAGGGACGTGGCTGCGACTTGTTCCCGGCAGTGGACGCAACAAGTGCCGGCTTCGCTTCCAGCTATTCCTGTAGCTGTCCTAGAGCAACTCAAGTTTTAGGATGGTTTTTATGTTCATTCCAACTGTACTCTCTAACGACCAGTTTACCAGCCCACATACAGGCACAGAGAATCCAGAAAAAACATGGCATCTTATGAAATTTTAATAAATTTTAATGCGCACTAAAGTTCATGTATATTTTTATACTAGTTCCCGAAATAATACTTTTCTTCCTTCCTTCCTTTTTTTAATTTTTTTACTGTTTTGAAAAATTTCACCACATAATGCAATTATTTCTGAAAGCATTAATATTTTATAAATAAAGTATTTAATAGTATATTAATAAATTGTAGAGATGAATTTTTAATTCGCCAGTAGTTTGGAAGCAAATCAATGTTAAATATGAGCCTTCAATTTTTTCCTTAAAGATTTACACGATATCAGTATTATTGTTTGACAACTTCATAACTAAACGTGTTGACAAAACACCTCATTTTTTTCTGTTTATTTACAAAAAGTTATACCGAAAAGTTCCTACATCGTGTGGAATACTTTTAACAGGAGAATATGCCGACAACTGGAAACCAGAGAAAAGGGAAGTTAAAATGATAACGCTAAAATAAAACTGTTTCTGATTTAATGGTGCTTAAAAAGTATTAGATGCATATGCAGACCTTCCTTTGTCTTTATCTGCTCCTCTGCAGGCAATTTAGTATTTGAATATTCTTGAGGTCTCTCTTAAATGGAGGTTCCCGAGGTTGCGGGTTCAAACCCGGCGGAAGGCGATGGATTTCTTAGGGCATAAAAATCCTTAGCATGGCTTCCTTCTGAAGTGAAGTAAAGCCGGTGTCATAGATTTACGGCACATAAAGAGACCTCTGAGCAAAATGTCCCGTCTTTCGCGCCCAATATATAATGGAACGCTAAGGACCATAGCAGTTAAAGAGCGTCCATAAACAAAACTCAATTGTATAGTAAGAAGGGGAAGTATTGCATTCCACCCAAAAATTCGATATCGAGATTTCACCGGAAATACATGTTTTGAGGTGCCATGAATCCAAACAAGGCATTTTTTGGTAAAATGTCCGTGTGTATGTCTGTCTGACAACAGCACAATTCAAAAACGAAAAGTCGGATAAATACCAAATTTGGTACTTGAGTTTAGTATCTTCCAAGGATGTGACCGGAGATTTTCAAGAATATCCCCCACCCCAGACCCCTTTACATGGAACATTTTTAGAAAATTTTGATTTTCTCAAAAATGGCTCCAACTATTTTGATTAAAGTATCATATGTTTAAGACATTTTCATAAGAAATGAAATGTATATCTTGAATTTTCTGGGAATATCCCCAAAAGTTCTCTTCATTCTGAATGACTTTCGCATAACTAGTAAACCGTAAGAGATAGACAAAAGTTTTCTACAAAAAAAATGTAGGTCTCGTTAAAACACATAATTTATATCCTATACATTTTTTTTTCAAGTGACCCATTTCCAAGATATTCCTTGTTATTTATTTAAATTTTCCAATACTTATACTTTTTCTCAAATGGGAATTCGTTATTCGTTTTTTTTATGTCCTGGACATACAAAGAGAATGGAATGCTCCACATAGCAACCAGCTCTTAAAACATTTGACTATCGCTTAAAGCCTACCATATTCCCCTTGTACCTACAAGAAAATTAGCAATAAGAAGTAGATGGGGAATAAGCATTTGTAAAAATCGTTGGTACAAGAGTACAGAAGTCATGTGAGTGCAACACGTCAGATTTTTTTTCTCTTGAATGGTTTGTTGTTTAATGTCGGTAAAAGCGTTTTATAGGAAGCTAGGCCTGCAGGCAACATCGCTATATGACATGCTTTAAAATGTCATACAGCTAAAAATGCTACACAGAAGTAAAGTAGAAGCTTTCTAGTGTTAAATAATACTAAAATCAACATTTAAGAATGTTGGCAATTTTTGGCCTTTTTTTAAAAATCGATATCTTTAAGGATTTGGTGTTGCTTTGTTTCGGTAAGATCAAAACCACACTTTTATTTCTACCCCATTTACGTAAAACAGATGAGCAGCTATTCGTTCAGAGCCAATAAGTAAATCTATCGTAGTAGTGGACTATATTTCAGTTCCACTAAATCGAGAAAAAAGAAAGAAAAAAAAACAGGATTTATCGAAACAAATATGCTTTACATTTACTAGTAAATCACTTTTGAATGAGATATAAGCTCTGAAACAATAGGAGCAAAAAACGGAGTAATCAAATTATATTACGTTTAAAAGGCAGGCTTATTTAACAAATCTTTTTATAAGTTTTCCAAAAATTTATTTAATGTTTGGATCCATAGAAATATTACTGTGTAGATATTAGTAATACGTTGTTTGAAAATCTAGAAAGCTAAAAGTGCTCTCTTATTGGCTGCAGCAATATTGCATTTAAGATTGGTGGGCGGATAGGGCTTCCTTAAACAATGAAAAATATAAAATTCACACTCCGCAGAACCTGTGGAGGTTTCATCACCCACGAGTCGAGCTCTGGATCTCTTGAGTTAAGAAGCCAGCATAGTGATCACTAGATCATAGAGGCATTCCTCCAACTACTACGTGAGGCCCACAATTCTGTTATTGTACAGAAGTTCATGCATCACCTAGTTTATTAATAATGACTAAATTAAAATCTGTATTTTATATCTCAAACACGAGCCCGACCTTTTAAGGTATATTAATGCCTCTGTGAAATTTGAAAAATCCACTGCATATATCTTACTGAAATTTGTGCCAGGTATTACACATAACAGCAATATTTTTGCCACTTTTTAAAAGTTTAGCTTGCTTGGTTATTTAAATATTAATTTGTATCTGTGTAAACTCATTGCTCTGTTCAAAATTCTCAACACGAAGCATTTTTCAAAATATGCACATAAAAATTCAGGTTTTGCAGTGAACAAGTTTACAAAAAACATATTTCATATTAGAGTTTTTGTATTAATTCCTAATTATCGTACAAAAAGTTTCTCAAAATAGGAGAATTATTTTAAAAAGCTATATGATCATTTTCTTTAATACAATTGTGAGATCCAGTACAAATTTGTTTAAACAAATAAGTAAACAATTGCACCGTTTGGAGTAGTTTCGGTATGGAAAAATGCTGAAAAAAAGCTTGCGAGAAAACAAGATTTAAAGTTTGAAACGCCACTTTATTGGTATCTTAAATGGGCCAGATTCAATAAATCTGATATGTTGCGCTTAATGTTCATGACTTTCTCTATCCTCTCTTGTACAAGCCATTCTTACAAAAGTTCTTTCTTCTATCTATCTCACGCTAATAGAGATACAGTAGGCTTAAGCGATATTCAAATATATTAAGACCGGGTCGCTGTGTTACGGCTTTGAAATTCCGTTCTCTTTGCATGGGCAAGAGGGGCGGAGAGGAAAAAAACAAAAAACAAACAAACACGGCTTGTCATTTGAGAAAAGTACAAGTACCTTAAAATGCAAACCAAGAACAAATGGTTAACGCCAAAAAAAAGTATTTGATACAAATTGCGTGCTTTAAAGAGATCTACATTTTTGGCGTAAAACGTTTTTGTCTATCTCTTACGATCTACCAGTTAAACAAAAGTCATTCAGGATTTCAGAGGCTATTTCCATACAATTCAAGATGTACATTTCATTTGCCAAGAAAATATCTTAAATATATGGTATTTTATTCAAAATCGTTAGAGCCATTTTTGAGAAAATAAAAATAAAAAATTTCCATCTAAAGGATAGTTTAGGGTGGGGGGATTTTCTTGAAAATGTTTACGTTGCATCCTTGGAAGATGTTAAACACCACTGACCTTTCTCTAAAAATGATTTTTTGGGGTTCAGAGGTCTCCTTCTTAAGGTTAAGAGCTCATGTTATTTTATTACGATTTTTTTTTAAATTTTTCACAAATTTTGGTCAAATTTCGCAGAACCATCGCCTTAATTCTTGATTGTTATAGGAGCTTATGCTTATTTTTAACATCAAATGTCGAAATTTGGATTTGAGATTATGATTTCCGATAAACATCTTTGCAAACACCAATAGTGAGTAAAGTAATCTATAAAATCCTTAAATGCGTTTAATGCGCGTACTTAGACCGTCGCTAGTTATTTATTGACAGATACGTAGTGGTATGCTTACGATAAATAAACGAGCCCTTAATCACGCAAATCCGTATTGCGATTGTTGAACAAGCATGCCGTAATTACACACATTTTCAGTCTACAGACAGTTTTTGTCCCAACAAACAATTTAGTGAAACACCTGTTTCGTGGGATGATTTATGGTTGCTGACATTTCGACGAGCTGTAAAATGTACACTTGTGAAAACCCTCTCGACGTCATTACTGGCCTGTTTATTGTAAGGCTCATGGTATACAAATGTTTGTTTCGCTCGGAAATTCTCTTTGCTAACATTGGTACACAAAACTTGTACACATGCTGCTTCAGAACATGCGCTAATGCCAAGGATACAAATTAACGAAATTCAAGTGCCTCACCCATAAATACTGGTCATGCAATAACTTTTTGTATCCCTGTCTTACATGCCACTACTTCTCCAGTAGATTCTTGTTAATCGAGATACACAAATAGCTACATTACAGGTTTCGTTATAGTTTCAAAGAGAACAGCGATATTCAAATGTTTAGGCGCTATATGCTGGCCTTAAAATTCGATACCGTTTCCATAACATCGCGAGAAACACTGAAAGTCAACAGGAGTTAAAAAGAATGACTCAAACCATCTGTATCTTAAAGAGATCTACATTTTTTATATAGTACGTTTTTGTTTATTGCTTAAAGTTTACCAGTTATACAAGATTATATAAAATTCCTTCCGAATGAAGAGGACTTCACTGGCTGTTCCCAGAAAATTCAAGATATACATTTTATTTGTCATGTAAATATCTTTAATATGTGGTATTTTAATAAAAATCGTTAGAGCGATTTTGCGAAAATAAAAAAATTCGAAAAATATTCCATTTAAAGGGTAGTTTGGGGTGGGGAGATTTTCTTGCAAATGTTGGTGTTGCATCTTTGAAAGATACTGAACTTAAATACCAAGTTTGGTATCTATCTGACTTTTCGGTTTTGAGTTATGCTGTTCACAGACACACACAGAGGGACCTTTTTCTAAAAATGTTTTTACTTTCTCTGCTACGTATATAAGTAGGGGAAGAAGGTGGAATAAAAATTCCACCCAAAAATTCGATACCGAGATTTCACTGGAAATATATGTTTTGAGACCCCCTGAATCCAAAAAAAGCATTTTTGGAAACATGTCCGTGTGTGTGTCTGTGAACAGCATAACTCAGAAACGAATAGTCGGATAAACAACAAACTTGGTATTTAGGTTCAGTATCTTCCAGAGATGCGACACGAAGGTTTTCAAGAAACCCCTCCACACTAAATTAGCCTTTTACATGGAACATTTTTCGAAAATTTTAATTTTCTCAAAAATGGCTCTAACGATTTTGATTAAAATATCATATGTTTAAGATATTTTCATGACAAATGAAATGCATATCTCGAATTTTCTGGGAATGTCTCCAAAAGTATTCTTCATTGTGAACGACTTTTGCATAACTGATAAACCATAAGAGATAGGCAAACTTTTACTACACAGAAAATGTAGATCGGGTTAAAACACACAATTTATGTCATATACATTTTTTTGTTGTTGAGTGAACCATTTTCGAGATATTGCTTGTTATTCCCTTAAATTTCCCAATACTTATACTTTTTCTCAAATGGAAATTCGTTATTCATTTTTTTTTCGTCGTGGTAATGCAAACAGAATAGAATACTCGAGATAGCAACTAGCTCTTAAAATATTTGACTATCGCTTAAAGCCATATTCCCCTTGCATCTACAAGAAAATTAGTAATAAGATTGACATCTCGATATCTCGATTAACATGAAGCATATGGAGAATAAGCGTTTGTAAAAATAGTTTGTACAAGAGTAGAGAAAGTCATGTGAGTGTAACACGTCAGATTTTTTTATTCAGAGGTTCTCAAAATATATTTCCGGTGAAATCTCGGATTGGAGTTTTTAGTGGAATGCAATACCTTTTCTACCTACTATGTAGGTGGTAGAGAAAGTATAACATTTTCAAAATTCATACCAGTAACAAGAATATCTCGAAATTGGTTAACGGAACAGAAGATTTTATTGAGCATAAACTGTGTACTTTAACGGGATCTACAATTTTGTGTAATAAGATTTTGTCTCTCTCTCTTACGGTTTACCAGTTACACAAATGTCATTCAGGATGAAGAGATCTTCACAGGTTCTTCCCAGAAAATTCAAGATTAGTTACGTATTATTTGGCATGCAAACTTATTGAGCATATGCTGGCTATTTTAAACAAAATCGTTGGAGCCGCTTCTAAGGAAATCGAAAAGAATTAAAAGTTTTTCATGTAAACGATAGTTTGTTGGGGGGGGGGGGCTATTGAAAATCTTCGTGTCGTTTTAAATTTAAATACCAAATTCAATGTGTAATCAGTAACAAACAAGAAATAGGTTTTGGTAAATCTACGACACAGGACCACTGGCTTTACTTTCCTTCCGAAGGAAACCATGCTAAGGATTTTTACGCCTGAAAATATCCATGGCCCTCGCGACCTTAGTAACCAGAGGCTAGCATGGTAGACCTAGAACCACGGAGGGCGACGCTGTACCCTTTGTATCTACAGAGAGAGCCAAAAGATTACGAACCGGCTGCGCCGTGTTTTTCCTGTCCGCGTCCTCGGTGCTCCTTGCCGTCTGCCGCTATCATAGAAAGGCGCGGATGAAACCGTACAACATTTTTAAAACTAATTTTAAAGGCTTTACTTAACAACTTTATGAAAGTGTGTTTGAGGACAGAATTATTAATAGAGATTTGTGGTCCCCCGACCTAACCCCCTGCGATTTCTATCTCCGGGGTAACTTAAAACAAAGTGTACAAGACAAACCCACACTCCTGGAAGAATTAAAACAAAATATCCGCCAGGAAATCGCCAGCATTTCTCAACATGAACTACGGCGAGTGATGTAGGTATAGTTTCCTAAAGAGGTGCCAAAAATGTATGGACAACGACGGTGGCCAGTTTCAGCATCTCCTTTCATAAAGTTGGTAAGTAAAGCCTCTAAAAGTAGTTTTAAAAATGTATGGTTTCATCCGCGCCTTTCTATGATACCGGCAGACAGCAACGAGCGTCGAGGACGCGGACTGGAAAAACACCGCGCAACCGGTTCGTAGTTTTTTGGCTCTCTCTGCATAACGAAATCTATCCGGAACGGTTTATCTCGATTAAAATGAAGTAGATAGGAAAATAAACTTTCATAAGAATACTTTGTATACCCAGTAATAAGCGATAGAGGGAAGAGAAAGTCATGCGAATGTAACAAGTTTTTTTGGAATATGGTGTGATTACAGAGGTCCCGCCAACACCTCCGCTGCTCGTAAAGGAGGAGTGGATGGGTCGCACCTGTTTCTGCGCACCATTACACCTCATTCCGTCGATAAAACCACTACGTCTCCTGGTGAAATGCTAAAAAAAAGTAAAATAAATAAAAAAGTAATATTCCCGAAGATGGCTGGAGCTGTATGTATGTGAAGAGTGCAACAAAAACACGGACGAGCGATACGTTCCCACGGAAAAGTAGCAGCTGTTTAACTCATTATAACCGCGCTACGGCCATGTTCCGTTGCCTCGGTGTCGTCATCATCTTGTGGAGAGGGGGGCAGAGTAATAGTGGAGATTAGATTCCGGGACTGCAACCTGCTGGGATGCGACACATGTGTGGGACACGCTCTATACCCCCAAGGAATTCTTTCGATCATGCAACGTCCCTATACATTACGTCACCGGTAGCGAGAACTCGACCAACTTCCGCCGTGTTATCACTTCTTTCGGTTCCAGTTTTAATTTATCTGCAAAGGAATGCAACCAACTGCATATTATTTATCACAAGTTGAGCTGGAACAGGCTGGTTTTAGGAAACGTGGTCCTGTAAAGACAATATTTTTAGTACAAAAAGAATTTCAGACAGGAGGCAAGAAGTCAATTTAGAAACGCAGGTGGCGTTCATTGACTTTGCTATAAGCCTTTGATTCTATGGATAGAAGCAAATTATGGAATACAATGTACAAAAAGGGATATCCCTTGCATATAATTAACATTGTAAAGAGTTTATACAAAGATACAAGAATAGTGATAAATATAAATGGACTAAAAGCAAAAAAAATTAAGACGAACCAAAGTGTTAGACAAGGATGCAACCTGTCTCCAACCTGTCCACATACAGGTGGACCATTTAAGTTGAGACTGAACAACATCTCCAATTCTGAATGGCTGTGTCAATGTCTCATTGCCTCCTCGCCTACTGTTTATTATGCTGCACTGTGTTGAATGGGTCCAACCATTCATTGCGCTCTTCGTACACAGCCATTCAGAATTTTCGTTGTTATTTACGTTGGTAAGAACATTTGCAAGGTGCTTTATACAAAAGTTGTTGAGTTTTTTTTATGAGGAATGAGAAAACAAAACACAAAATTAAATTGACCCTAAAATGACCATCATAATGTCCCCCAAACAATACACGACTAATGGCATTTACTTTCCCTTATAATATCAAACAACTTTTATTAAAAACATTTCTTTCTACAACGCTTAGTTTTGGAGATATTGTACAGTCTCAACTTAAACTGTCCACTCTGTATATCTAGACAATCTGATTAAGAAATGGAAACAATAAATTAACTCAGAGATAAGAATAGGAACAAACAAACTGATAAATATCTTACTCTATGCAGATGATATGTTTATACAGAACAGTGAAGAACATCTACAAAGAGCGGTGTTTAAATTGCATACAATAAGTAACGAATATAATTTAAGAATATCAGAAGAGAAAACTAAAATAATGGCACACCATGGAAAATTTCCTGTCCGCTCAAAGATAAGCATAGAAGGGAAAAATTCTGGAACAGGTTCCCCATTTTAAGTCCTATACTTTTCTTTTTTTTTATGGACGCTCTTTAACTGCTGTGGTCCTTAGCGAGCCATTCTATATTGGGCGTGAAAGATCGGAAATTTTCCTCAGAGCCTCTTTATCAGGCTTGAGGTTCTTTTACGTGACGTAAATCTACGCCGGCTTTACTTCCCTTCCGAAGGAAGCCATGCTAATGATTTTTACACCTGAAAAATCCATCGCCCTCCACCGGGTTTGAACCCGCGAACTCGGGAACTAGAGGCTAGCATGGTAACCACTACACCACGGAGGACGACAGTACCTATGACGCGACATAAGGGTAGACAGAGATATGATGTAGAATATGAAATTAATAAATTCCAACAAATTTGTGGAAAAATAAACACTTTGAAAGATAGGACGCGAAAGGATAGGTAAGATACAGAGCACCGAAATGAGATTTCTGCGAGGTGTGGAAGGATGCACAAGAAGAAACCTAATAAGAAATGTAGATATATGTGAAGAATTAAAGAAGAAGATTGCTGAAAATGGGAATAGCTGGAAGGAACACATGAAGAGAATGAATGAAGATAGAATACCCAGGAACGCAGTTACACACCTCAAGGTAGAAGAGATGTCGGTCGCCGAAGGAAGCGATGGCGATTATGGAGTGAGGAACACCTATGAGTTGCTCCACGTGTTCTCAGGATGTGTTTCGTGGATTGCTAGGAAATATTCAACTCTTCTATTTCTAACTAGCTGGCACATTATACTTGCACGGTATATTTTTTAACTCCAATGAAGAATTAAATTCATTTCCTCCACCCGTTCTTTATGAAACTATTGTACAATGATTTAGACGGCTCTTATGGTTAATCCTACTATTTACCCCTTAAAATTGTAATTTCGTACAGCCCCGGTTACACCTGATAACGGAAACTCCTGACATTCACTCACGCAAAAGAATGTGAAATATCGGGCGGAACGTCCGACTTCCTTATCCTCTCATCGACAGTCTTCCAAGTTCTGGAAATGCTGCATAGCCTGTAAGTATCCTTTGGTGGTGGAACAACTATCGGTCGGAATGGTCAAGTATTTTTTGATAATCACAGATAACATTCTACACCTTTGTGCCTTCCCTTTAGTCCCATAGTTATTTAATAACATAAAAACTAACTCGTTTTCACATAATGCTGAACCCTTTAACATATACTACGGAACAGAAGTGGAGCTGGTGAGTATGAAGATTCCGCGCTCCTAGGACACCAAGTTAACCTCTTTTGGAAAACACACCTACATAATCTGCGATGCTCGAGAAAAATTATCTTCTCCCTTGTTTATTATAAAATATCGGTTCCTGAATTCTAATGTTAGCAACTTTCTCGCATCATCGTCATCATCATCATCACAACATAACCCTTGTAGCTTGTTCCGTTGTTCAAGATAACTGATCTCCCAATCATATTCGCGATCCGCAATTTACTCTTTGTACAGTTATTTAGCATACCCTGCTAAAGACCTTGATTACAACATATGTATTATACAACAAAATAAAGCAAAACAATCATACATGAGGGTTATTAAAATATTTTGACATCGGTATCGCGTGTGTATCTTAGCGTTATAAATAAGATTCAATTCTCTATTGTTTTGTTGCGTCTTATGTTTTCTTATGTGTTAAAACGTGACCAAATCATATATACAGACCGGTCGTTTTATTGTCTAGCCCGATTCGCGTGTATGCATGCTCCGCGTTGTCTACTACACTGGAGTATTTTACGTTCTAAAACTTCCACGTTACATACTTATGAGTAATAGTAAAATGCACTATAATGAGTAACAACCTTGTTATAAGTAGTGTTAAAATTGGTGTCCATCTGCACTGAAACATTCCTGGCATTTATCGTCGTAACGAGGTTGTAATTCATAAACAATAGTCGCTCTGTAGGGTTTCAATTTTAAAATGTTAGCAGCTGTATTAACAGAGGTTTTTGAAACACCCACTTGTTGTGCAATACGTCTTAGAGATTCTTTGGAAAGCGTTTGAATGATGCACCAATTTCATCAATTTTTTCCTCCGTTAAAACATGCTCCTTTCACTTCTTAGGTTTAAGCGTTTAGCGATCCCATTGTCCCTAAGCGTACTAGTCAAGGCATCTGACAGTGGAGCTGGAATATCGAGAAATGTCTCCTAAATTGTCTACACACCTGTCTACATGATTTGGTTTTTATGTAGGTATTTATCGTATATAAACATTCTTTGTTTAAGCGGTAGGCATTTCAGTGGACTAATAAGACAAGAACAGCAACAATAATAAAAATCCTTTAAAGTAATTCACACACAACACATATGTTTGTATAACGTTTCACTTTTGAGATACACAATGAACAAATTTTTCTTAAGTCTTTACAGCACGAATAGAAGGGAGCAACTGACAGCCGACAAAGCGCAGCCTTGAGCGGGTCACTCACCGTTAGTGAGCTAGCGGAACATACCGAGGTCACTGCAGTGCAAGCGAATCATGCTTACATGCGATCTTGGCCGGGTCACAAAACGACCGCTCTGTATATTGTTTGGAATGAAACATCGGCGGCATGTCTTATTTTGCATGCATTTTATGCATAAAAACAACTATTTTGGCAATCTCAACGAAAAGACAAAGCCTTCTTTGCAAGCATGCCTCCAATGTCTTTATATTTTAGTACATAGAGAATCTTTTGAATATTTTAGGAATTTATGAATTTAAATTAGAAGGTGGTTTCTATAGACCATGTCTGCTAACCAACTGAGCTACATGCTGGCTAAAATTAAATTCTCCACATTTTGTTCAGGTAAACCACTGTTATTTTGAGATAACATACCCCAATGGCGACTTACAATCTCGCAAGTACTTTAAGTCTCGGGCTAGGTCAATCGATGATACTTGTTCTTCCACGCAAACCGTGTGTAGGCTAACGTTGCAAAGGTAGAATTAGACTGAGAAACGGCACGGAAAGCCGAAGATCGGTGGTTCAAATTCTGATTCCACCTTTCCACTTCAAAGATTTTTTTTACTATAAAAATGAGCAAATTATAACTATTGAATTTTGGTACAACTGAGACAAAGGATTGAATGTCATGATTAGATTAATTTGGAAACACAGAAGGGCATACTTTAAATGTAAACGTAAGACGTTCCCCCATTTGACGGTATTGCACTTGTTGGTGCGCGGGTGCACATGCACGGCCAAGGATGTGACACAGGGGCGGGAGAGGGGAAAAACCGTGCAACGCTCAAGAACCAGGCTTGTTGCTCTGCGAGATGATAAATTTAGATATGACGAAACAGAAATGGATGGGACAAAAAAAATTGACCTAGTATATGAACCTTTTCTCTATCATCCGCTCCTCTCTTTCATCCATGTGAATATGCTCGCGCTGAGAGTGTTATGACAGCAGCTATCATAACTGGAAGGCGACCATCTTTTGTATTACATCAATTAAGAAAGTGTTCCAACTTCCACCAGCCGAGCCACATGATATTGCTCTAGGGATAAAGATAGCGTCCACCTACTGTATCCCACGAAGTCGAGATGTTGACGTTTGTTTTGAAAAACACACAATACACTTTAATGACCATTCATAAAGAAAGGATTTTATTCCAATTCTGAAATTTAATCACCAATTAATCCACCTCCGGACATTGCATCTCTTGCCTTTTGTCTGCCTACCCCATAACCCGGAGGTATTGTGGTATCGAATTTCGGTTGGTGCTACATACCTGAGATATCGGGAGCATAAGTGTTTTTCCCCCTCTCACCCGCGTCACTGGATTTTCCTTTATTCTCATAACACAAACGTGTAAATCTAAGCTCTGTGGCTCCTGACTGATTGGGTGTTTATTTCGTACACTATTTCCTCGTCAGATATACATCTGCCCGAATAAAGAACCACTTAGGGCGGGTTGGACAAATACGGAGTAGTTAAACTCGGAATACCCTACTAGAGAATAACTGAAGCGGCAAGTTTTACGACACACTTCCATTCCTTACACAAACTATTCCTCTGTTAGCAGATTTAAACTAATGTTCGATATATTGCGAGTTATTCGTGACCAGCTTGAACAGAAGCGAAATGGCATAAAGAAGAAGTCTTTAACAATTTGGAGGAGAAAAACATTTTGGATAGATTTATTTGGTTTTCGAAATTTACAAAATAAAATATTACATAAGAAAGAAGGATGTTCGAAGATTGCAAAATCAATACTAACGATGGAGTGGTAAAAATTGGAAAAAGATATTATCTTACATAAAAACTACAAAGAAAATGTTAGAAATAGTAGGGTCCAAAACTACATATTAATTTCCTATCAGTACGAGCTACGAATAAAAGCAAAAATAAAGTGTTAATTATTAATAAAAATGAAAGTATTATTGAAGGTGAAAGTGAAGTTTTATTGAGTGAAAATATAATATAAGAAATTATAAACCAATTTGAGAGAATTAAAACAAAATACGTATTTAACAAAGTAAATAAAGCATGCGTCCATTAGAAGAATAAAACCAAGATTTATAAGTAAATGAAGAAATGGTAAAACAAATGAGTAAGAAGGAGAGAAAGAAAAAAAAAAGAATAAAAAACCGTTTAATGATATTAAAGATAAATTAAGTGATTAGTGGGTATTAAATTCATCGATACTGAACAATTAAACGTAAGAATAATAATTTAATGTCACGAATAAATTAATATTGTTGGTATATAGTTGTTAAAGGGATCATAATTATCTCGGAACGTCATTAAATAAGAAGAGGAAAAATTAAGGCTTGTTTGAAGCTCTTGTTTAGAAACTTGTGTAGCACTTTGCTTTGTTTTCACAATCAGCTGTTTCTAAACTGTTAGTATTTCTCATTTGAACTGTTTGCTGTACTGTGAAATAATTATGGGTACTCCCAAGCGTGTTCGGGAAAAAATTATTATTGTTCAAGTACGTTGCATAAAATACAAGCACGTGGTAGAAAATATAAACACAGACGCTGTGGCTTCTTGCGATAGGGTAAGGTAAGAGAGTCAATAAGTATGCTATTTAACACTCAGACGACTGCCAACATAACCACTGAATAGCTTCGGCGGGAGTATAGTTCTTTGAAGAAGAAACTGATTAATGGGTGACACTGAATTATCTCTGTAAAAGAAAACAAACTTTTGTGCAAAGTGGTGTCTCGTTCTGTTATTTACTTTATGTTGTGTTTTGACGATATTAACTTAACCCCATTCTGAACATCGCTACGCGTAGTACTAATGGATTCCTGCACCGTAATTTTGTGCTTATTTTAAGCTCCTTGTACAAGATCAGATTTTTGTCAAATTCAATGCTTCACAAGACTTTCCAAGAGTTGTCACAACTTTTCTTGTCAAATTGCTTCCAATACTTGTAAAGTCTTTGGAAGTCTTGAAAGCAAATAAGGACATGCTTTAAACGATCAAAGGTTTGACAATGATTTGATGGCTTTCGCCAATGAAGTGCG
This sequence comes from Deroplatys truncata, assembly GCA_030765065.1. Lineage (NCBI taxonomy): Eukaryota > Metazoa > Arthropoda > Insecta > Mantodea > Mantidae > Deroplatys > Deroplatys truncata. The sequence continues at coordinate 222,746,629 of CM060981.1, read as the reverse complement.
ACTATTTATGGTGGATCACGAAATCTGCAACGTGACTGAAAGCGAAAAGTAAACAAAAATGGCTGATTAGGTTATACGAAAGGTGGCAATGTCTGTATGTCGTGGGCTTCGTGGATTACCACAAGATGAGAGCGAGGGTATATGAAGAAACTGCCGGGCAAATTTCCGAAGTGTACAATAATGTAATCTTATGCAGTGTAGTTAATCTATCAATTCGTGTTACTTCCATTGTATTATTTAATCATAATCTGATTTATGGGCTGTAATACGTGAACGTGCTATGTAAAATTACGCATAAAGAGCAATATTTTATTGCAAATTGTTATATCGTGACGCTAATAATAATTTACTTTACACGTGATAAATTACCAATGTGTATTGAAGAGATTAAATTAGGCAAAGAAACAAGTGTAAATACACCTTTATAACATTGTCCAGTCTTGCCAATCTTGTCAAATATTGAAAAATATTTAACAATTTTTCTTGCAAGCTCTTGAATCGAAAAAAAAAAAAATAAAGATCATGTACAAAGAGCGCCAAAGTAAATCTCACTGCACCTCGCGTCTGTGTCACATTATGTATCGTTGTATGTGGCCTTGCGAAGCCATGGCCATTTCATTGGTTGCTTTAGATCACGGTGCAAGGGTGCGCCACTCCTTCTGCTAAATAGTTACACCAATAACCACAACAAAGGTTACAAAATGTGTAGAAACGAAATATATGTTTACTCTCTTGATCGTATTGGCTAAAAGAGAAAGAGGTAGAGTAAGTGCATTCAGTTTGTCATGCAGACCTCTTATCGTGATTGGTAGCCCATACCTTATCGGCTAGTGCAGAACACGCCTTCGAAAGGGTTAAAAGCTAAGGGGAAAACATGATGAGCTCCCAGGTTAGCGAAATATAGAATGTGTAGTTTGAGAAGATTTTCAGGGGATGCAAATAAAGCTTGAATGACATTCATTAAATTAGAGCAATACTTTATAACAAAAATAAACAGACATGTATTCTCAGTGATACCAATGCTTGTTGCTGTATAGAAGCAAACATAACCAAATAATAAATAAATAAATACATAAATAAAGTAGCATGTTTTCCCTCTAATTCAAACTATTATTGGTTAATATACCTTTACTAACATATTGCTGATCATAGGAATACAACAGGATTATAGACAAAAATATAACCCAACTTTATTGCTATAATATGTATGTCATATTCGGTAAACCATATAGACATATTATCATTATCTGCGGATGTTTTACGGGGAGTGTCCACTTTCTGACGAGTATGTACACTATCTTCCCCACTTTCCTGGAATATTTTTATCCAGTAATTACTATAAAAACACTTTTATGCACTGCTGTTGCAATTGCTGTAACAGTGCGACCAGCCTCCCACATACCCACAATATGTCCATGAGTAATTTCACTAGTATACGGCATGACTGGATCTGAGACAATAAACATGTTTTGCTTTCACTAACACCAGAAAAAGCAAAGGCATCAACCTCCCCTCTTTTCCCCCTTATTGCTGTGTTATTAAGCCACCACGCTCTGCGATAGGTAAGGTGAAGGACACGCCTCAAAAGACCTCAGAAAAAGATACAAAATCCGCCGAAGATTTTCTTTGGTGCTCTGTGTAAAAGAGGCACTAGGTAGTATTTAACCTCACTGTTTCCACAAAAAATATGCGTATTGTGCTGATAATATTCTAGATACGTTATTCTATTTTAAATAATAACTTTATTTTATATAATTTTTGTTCTAAATAACCATCAAGTCATCGCAGCGCGTTATCCCTTATCAATTTGAATCTCATTGTCGTCGTGCTCATTTATCGTATCACCTCTACGATATAATCAAGTTTTCTGGTTCTCAAAAACATATAATGATATCGTTTATATCGATCAAATTTGTGTCCAGTATCCAAGCAGCCGATTTCTTTTTATACTCGGAAAAACGAGTTATCGCTGCATCGCTAACTTATTCTGTGATTTTGCACCTAACCAGGGAATAGCGTCTAACAGGGGTTTATTCCAAGTTCGTATTACCGACCCTTAATGAAGTTCACCTATATCTCCAACATGTTTCGACGGTTCGAATTACACAACTTCTAAAGAAGCGGCATTGCCTCACTTGTGAAGGCTATTATGCACAATTAATGTTCCTGGTAGAGAGTCACGGTAAATGTGAAACCTGGATCTTGCCTGCTAAGGGAGGAAAATACGATTGGCTTCTTGAAACTATGGAGAAACTCTTATTGGCAGATAAAACCGTATGCATTGTGACGAAAATTATCATATTTACGCGGCTTTTTTTCATAATGTGTATATTAACCTATCCTTGATAATTTTCCCTTTAGTTTGAGGAAGAATCCTTGATCTGAAATGTGTAATGCAAAAAGGCAAGGTAACTTAAATGCTGTTTATATAAAAATACGTACACTAACGTGGATAAAAAGTGACACATTCTCCTAATTCGCAATAATGTTTTTCCTCTGAAGGTTTCACCTTCAGCTTTTGACTCCACGCAGCCGTATCACTTCTCTATGTGACTGACCTGAAAAACAATACGACATACAAACTAACTAATGAACAATGTTTATAATCTATGGGAATGAAGGGGCGGTTCGGATAACACCTCTATGAAAACGTTTCGCTACGATTGGCACACAAGGAAAGGGCAGACCAATTACAAATAATTCGGACTTCTAGAGGAAACTGTGAAGAAATATTTGCACGTGTGGTTAAACTAACGCTAGCTACAATATTTACATATATGAGAGCTTTCATCAGCGACATCGCTACTAAACGGAAATAAGAAAACCGGCATTAAGTAAACGGTAAGGTAGCATGAAAACCTAAGCTTTAAGTTGTAATGTTACCTCAGGCAGTTCGGCCATACTTTGGGAGGTAAAGTACCCTGCCAATCCAGTGGATAGAATTATGCTCGAAAAACACAGATACATTGAGTTTTTATGTATGGACGCCCTTTAGCTGCTATGAACCTTAGCATCCCATTCTATATTTGGCGTGAAAGACCGGAAATTTTGCTCAGAGGCCTCTTTATCAGGCTTGCGGTTGTTTTACGTGTCACAAATGTAGGACACGGGACCACCGGCTTTACTTCCCTTCCGAAAGAAGTCATGCTAAGGATTTATACGCCCGAAAAAAATCCATTGCCCTCCGCCGGGTTTGAACCCGCGACCTCGGGAACTAAAGGCTAGAAAACAAAAACAAAACAAGAGATGGTCACGTTGGTAGGGAGTAGGGCTAAACTTTGCCAGTACCAACATAAACAGCTCCGTTCCATTATGGACTACATTTTATGCACGCGAGTACTATACACTTGGAAGCAGAAAAAGACGCATTCGCCTAGATCGCAATAGTGTTTTTTCTTACTCGAGGTTTCTATATTTATCTAACCAGCATTAGTTTCCACCTATCCTTATCATCCGTCTCTACTGTATAGCTATGTAGGTATATCTGACGTTTACAGTTAGCACCGTAACCTCTAAATTACCTTTATTCTATTACTGCAGACGTATGTAGTGAAGATCCTATATCCTGAAAGGTTTTGATAACCTTTATAAAATACCTTTTCTGTAGTTTCTTTATATATTATGATCAAGTCGATTATCGATAAAATAAACTTTATTAAACACAGAACAAAGCAGAGGCGTCTAGGGTAAACGAGTGGGTGCGGAAACAATGTGCAGAAAATTGTAGAGCAGAAAGGCAGTACTAGAATAAACATTTTGAGGTTAGGAACGAGAAACCTTTTACTGCTCTACATGCGTCAACATTAAATCAGAGTCTCCGATTGTGAAACCTGTTTATGGCGTGTCAGACGGTATTAGTCACTCTCGCAAGGTGTGCCTGGTGTGAAGCCCACTGGATGGAGGTAATGCCGTCTTTCAGTACAGTACGCGCTGATTTCTCATCGTGTACCATTACTCATTAGTTGAGACAGTACACACTTGTCGTGTAAGTCACATTTCATTTTGATGGAACGATACCACTATATCTCGATATTCGATACCGATGCTGATTTTTGAGCATCGATAGGTACTCACTTAATAAAAAAAGCTGGAAATGCGATAGATAGCTTGTTCACTGAATTATGTTCTTATTAGTAGTTTTCTGTGTATAAACGTATGTAACCAATTTTGTATTGTATGCTTAATTCCAAAATTGTTCCTGTTTGACATTCTATAATATATCCTCTGTTTTAGTCAAGGCTAATAACAACGACAATAATAATAAAAATTTCTTTTCTCCCTTTTTATGTAAGTATATTCTGTGCTGAAAACGTTTTTAAGGGATTTTCTATCCAATTACTGAAATTAGTCGTCGTACCGTATACCTGTAAGCTACGCTCGTGACCCGAGTTTAACTTGCGCAAACACAAACACATGGAAGGAAAGAACAAATATTTCCATGCGCTGTATTATCTCATATCTAAGTTCTGAGTCACCAAGCCAGGCTATTGCAGAAATGAGATTTAGTGCGTCAGCTAAATCAGTTGATGCACTAAGGTACGACTTAATGCTGCATGTTACACGAGTACTTCTACTCATTCCCCCATTGTTTTGCATGTTTTCGTTTAGACACAAGAGTCTATGGAATGTTGCATGCAGACGTAATCAAGGTCTATCAAGAACTATAGTCCAGTTGCAAGACAGTAAAGTGGTCTCGACTCCTTCACTCCTTATACCTACAGCATAAAGTTAAAGCCAACAATTTCCAATTATGCAAAACTTAAAAAATTAAAACTATCGAAGGTTTATCTCAAAGTATTAGACATACTTCCATAGCACCGAGTATCGAGGTATCGATAGTATCGATGTCCGATCCCTAATTTTGAAGTTTCATAAAATTAGAGTTCAATTATGTTGATGCAGCGCTTCTGTTGTTATACTGCGACCCTCACAATGCTTAGTTTGGTACTGACTTTCTGGTTACAATTTTCTGCACCTTGTTTTTCCGCATTCCTGTAAAATAATTACGAGTGATTTCTTCTCGCGGTTACAGGTTGTATGTCATGTCCAAAATGTTTAAATTGATAGACTAGGGGTGTAAAGGTATAGTCGCTGGAGCGTATACCTTCGGCGCTCCACCAAGCTGAGGGTCGCGGGTTCGAGTCCTGCCATGGGCACGAGTGTTTGCGCGTTGTATATGTGTAACAGTAATTGCGGTAATAAGCGGTAAAGTAAAACGGAGAAAACACGGTAATAATAAACCGAGAACACGGGAACATTAAAAAAATCTGATGTGTTACACTCACATGACTTTCTCTACTCTTGTACAAACTATTTTTACGAACGCTTATTCTCCATATGCTTCATGTTAATCGAGATATCGAGATGTTAATCTTATTGCTAATTTTCTTGTAGATGCAAGGGGAATTGCTAGGCTTTAAGCTATAGTAAAATGCTTTAAGAGCTGGTTGCTATGTGGAGTATTTCATTCTCTTTGTATTACAAGGACAAAAAAAATGAATAACGAATTCCCATTTGAGAAAAAGTATAAGTAGGTATTGAAACATTTAAGGGAATAACAAGCAATATCTCGAAAATGGTTCACTCAACAACAGAAAATGTATATGACATATATTGTGTATTTTAACGCGATCTACATTTTTTGTGTAGTGACACTTTGTCTATCTCTTATGGTTTACCAGTTATGCAGAAGTCGTTCACAATGAAGAATACTTTTGGAGACATTCCCAGAAAATTCGAGATATAGCTACATTTCATTTCTCATGAAAATATCTTAAAGATATATTTTAATCAAAATCGTTAGAGCCATTTTTGAGAAAATTAAAATTTTCGAAAAATGTTCCATGAAAGGATAATCTAGGGTGGGGGGATTTTCTTGAAAACCTTCGTGTCGCATCTCTGCAAGATACTGAACATAAATACCAAGTTTGGTGTTTATCAGACTGTTCGTTTCTGAGTTATGCTGTTCACAGACATACAGACACACACACGGACATGTTTCCAAAAATGCTTTTTTTGGATTCAGGGGGGCTCAAAGCATGTATTTCCGGTGAAATCTCGGTATCGAATTTTTGGGTGGAATACAATACTTTCCCTGCTCACTATACGTAGTAAAGAAAGTAAAGAATGGTTCGTTTACAAAAACCGAAAATTCTGGGGCGTTCACGCTGTTAGAAAGCTACGAGGCCAAAGGGAAGGCACAGCATAATAAATTCTGTTTATAAATACACCTAACTTAAGCTTTTGGTCCTTGCTCGTACTCTTTACGACACAAACAAAATATGAAAGATTATAAGGGGTTTAAAGAGATTCAGATATAAATATATTTTTACTTTCCCTATTTTGGTACCTAGTATGTAGAAGTATTGCATTCCACCCAAAAATTATATGTCGAGATTACACGCCTTGAGGATCCCTGAATTAAAAGGAACATTCTTAGAAAAAGGCCCGTGTGTGTGTGAACAGCATAGGTAATTGGAAAACGAAATGTTGGATAAATACTAAACTTGATGTTTATGCACAGTATTTTTCAAAAATGCGACACGAAGATTTTCAAGAAATTATCCTCTACTACCGTTTTTTAAATGTTTGATTTTATCAAAAATGACTCCAACGGTTTTGATTAAAAACTTATCTTTAAGATATTTACATATATTATCTTTAATCTTCTGAGAACAGCATGCAAAGCCCTCATTTTTCAATTCTTTGTCATTTTTTTAAAGCGCTGTCGCTATTCAGCTGTTTCTCACCACGTCACAGAAAGAGTATAGAATTTAAAGGCCAGCATATGACCCGCTTTTAAACTCTGACTATGGATTCGTTTCCTTTATCCTCTTCTACGTTCAATTAAGCTATTTCTGCGAAGGCTTATCTGATTAATATAAGTTGATAAAAAATAAGCTTGCGTAAGAATAGTTTATAGAAGCTATATAAAAATAAATTATAGTGGGTAGGGAAAGTTATTGAATTTAACGCATCAGATTTTTCCTCCTATTTTCGCGAATATTAATACAAGGGCAATTTTGGTCTGTCGTGAAAAACATCATGAGCTTTACGGAGTTGAAGTTCTGAAGTATAAAAGGACAGACTTCCACATAAAAATATCTTCTGTACCCTGTTCCATATAACTTTGCCCCGTAACCCTTAACTGTCACGTGCACTAGTCACTCCCATTGATTGTTGTGGGATACAAATTAGTTCCATCTTAATATATTCGAAGATAATTGTCAAATTTATATTTTTATAACCTTTGAATCAAATATATTAGTAACATTGTTAATGCATCTGGAATGAATGTAAATTATTGTCCACAAATAGGTAGGAGGATCCTTAGGTTTAAACCTGCCTCTCAGGGTGACGAAAACGCGTACATCTATCATGAGAGAATGTTTATATACTTTTATGGTCTGACCTTGCATTGTACAGGGCTTGTTTGTCATACAGCGTCATTCCAAGGTTTACATTAGCCCAATCAGGAACAAGGGGAAGGAAAGGGAGCGCTGAAGAATACATGTCAGCGGTGCAAGGTTATAAGAAACAAGGTTTAGATCATTGTACACAGAAAAATCCAGTAGTAGGTATTTCTATAATCGTTGTCGTACTCACCACTTGGGCGTTAGGGGAATGCAAGAGCTCGTGCTTCTCCAGCTGATCCTTGTGCACGAACGTGGCACTGCACTGAGAGCAGGAGTAACCGGGAGCGGGAGATCCTACTGGAGAAGTGGGCTGCGAAGATACACCACCACCTGCACCTTCCTCTCCGGGGGGCGGGTGTGCTGCCTCCACGTGTTCTTTGAGAGCCTGGAAGCCCGAGTATCCTTTGTGGCACTGAGGACACTTTATGTAGTAGCCCGCCGCGGCGCCTCCTCCAGGTGAAACGACGTCATCCGTTACCGGAGACAGGCCCTTACCCACTCCGGCAGCTGCTGACAGCGGCACTGCAATCAGAAGGTATATCTTGTTTTACTTCAAGAGCGATTTGAAAAATGGGTAAAACAAATAATGTGTCTGCAACAAACTCCATATACTGTAACAACTAAAAGAAAACATAAGGCGAGAAATTCGCTCAATTTCGGATATTGAACTCTGTGTGTGAATGAAAATGTATTGAGAAGATGTCAGAAATGTGTGGATAGAGAAGGGCAATATTTCCAACATCTCTTATGATAAGGTATATGGTTATTATCATTGTAATTGTAACTATGAGAACGTGAAGCGGCTGCGAGGATATTATAACTCTTTCAGGGAGAGGAGAGTCCATGGTGCGGTGACCAGAGCGCGGTGGCCAGTGTGAAGAAAAAGCATTGTAGAATGTCATCACTGTTGCCCGCGAATTCCAAACGGTACGTAATATCTCGCGTTGCATCAAATCATCCTTGTTTACCTTATGACGAGTAAGCAAATTCAAAAATATCATAATGAATTCCAATACAATTAATATATTTAATATTAAGTCAATTGCTGGGATTTCTCATCATAAGAAAGATCATGGTTACAACAGCTTATGGCAACTACCTAGAGGGATATCTCAAACTCTAATAACTCCTCCAGTTTAACGGAATTTATGAGTTAAAATACTGTCTTAACAAAATAACTATTAATAATAATTATAGCATTTTCCACAACTTTTTATAGTACTGCAAAGATTCAAGAATCTTTTTGGCAGTTTTTCAATCGTTAGCTTTCTTTTTATAGTCTTTGGTTTTGAAATTGCAAAGCTGACTTTATAATACCATTTCAGGGGAAAATGCCCAATATAAAGTACGTACTATTTTCCGATGGTTTATTTTTTTACCCAAGTCTTCAAACCTTACCTACACTACTTTTTCACCAGTTATCAATGCTTTTAGAGCATTTGTTTAGCTAACATAAGTATTTTAGAACCTCGTCACAGAATTCCGCCGCCAGTACATCTAGGAAACGTGTAGCTGTTTCTGGGGTTAAATTGTTCTGTATTGAAAATGAGCTGTGGTAACCTCTTAAGGTCGTCCTCCGTGGTATAGTGGTTACCATGCTAGCCTCTAGTTCCCGAGGTCACGGGTTCAAATGCGGTGGAGGGCAATGGATTTTTTTCGGGAGTAAAACTCCTTAGCATGGCTTTCTTCGGAAGGTAAGAAAAGCCGGTGGTCCCATGTCGTAGATTTGCGGCACGTAAACCTCAAGCCTGATAAGTGGCCTCTGAGTAAAGTTACCGGTCTTTCCCGCCCAATATAGAATGGGACGCTAAGGACCACAGCAGGTAAAGAGCGTCTATAAATAAAAGAAAACTAAATTCTTAAGGTACATATGACGCTGAATCGTCTATTTTGACTAACATCATATTAACTTGCAGATTTACTCATTTCAGCTACTCTGTGATAGAGATCCGGACCACTAGTTTCAATCCCCATCTCCTGAAATCAACCATGCCAATAACCAATTGCTTCTACCATGGAATCTTAGACACACAAAAAATGCATCTAAGAAACTGTACGATTGTTTTATGTACTGGCGGCGAACTTCTATTAGAAGGAGCCACTAAACTTTGTTCTGTACCAGAATGGGAATTTAATTGGTGTGAAAACTGTATGAAAAGAAGGCTTAAGTTATACCTATAGAATGGAATAAATAATTAGTCAGCCAAAATATTCAGTAGTTCTTATTTTATTACATAACGGACCCTACTTTAAAAACACCTCTCGTATATATTACCTATATATGAAGCTACATAATACTATCATAGAACATTAGTACAGTTTTCTGTGCACGGGTAGGTATTTATTTATTCTTCACCATCATTGTTTCTAATCTTCAGTTTTAGAATGGAAGTAAGCGCTACCTACAAATTTATTTTCAAGTTCTGTTGCACAACTTTGTGTAACCATTTCTTATGAAGGAGGATGCAAAGATTCGCGACTTTAGCTTCAGTAATTTTGTAGAAAACGTACCCTAACTGCTGAAAAAATATTATTTTAAAAAATATGTTTAATTTAAAACGTAAAACAAGTCTGAAAAGTATTTATAGCAACATGTTAACAAGATAACAACATAGGCCTCACACCGGGATGCTTGTTCCTGCCCCGTCACTGTTCCGTTCAAATCCACAGACGAGATAGAGCCATGATACGCAGGCTGTCTATTGCCAGATGCATCAAAGGGTTTGGCGCTATGACCGAGTGTTCTTAAAATGGTCTATAAGAGACCAATTAGAGGGGCAATCAACTTGTAAGTTATCAGAAAATATGAACTACGTTTGTTGACGTCAACAATACAGATGTCTGATAGCGATACAGCACGAAACACAATTTAATGCGCAATTATTATTTATACTAACTTTTACTTTGGAGAATTTCTTTCAAAGAATAAACTATAAATATCCAATCATGCCATAAATGCAAAAGGAATACAGTTTTACTTTCTCTACTGCTTATATATGGTATCTATTCCACCCAAAATTCAATATTGACATTTCACCGAAAATACTTGTTTTAGGGCCCCCACAACAACTAGCATTTTATAGAAAAATGTCCGTGTGTCTGTCTTTGAGCAACGCAATTAAAAAAAAAACTCTTGCAAGGTCAATATCTTCTAAGATGCGACACGAAGATTTCCGAAAATCCCCCACCCAAACTATCCTCTACATGGAACACTCATTATTTTTTATTTTCTCCTAAATGGCTCAAGATTTTTATTAAAATACCTACCACACGTTTAAAATATTTGCATGGCATATCTATAAAATGTGTATCTTGAATGTTGTACGAATAGCCTATGAAGTCCTTTTCATTCTGAATAACTTTTCTATAATTGGTAAACCGTAAGAAATAGACAAAATGTTACTACACAAAAAATTTAGATTTGAACTTTCAAATACTTATACCGTTCGTTTTTTTCTCGAGGTCATACAAAGGGCATGGAATTACAAAGCTATTACATAGCGCCCCGCTTTTTAAAAATTTGACTATTGCTTTAATCTGCTGTATTCTTTTTTTTTTTACATACTCTGAAATGTGTAATTAAATTTTATCTCGATTAACAAGAAATAGACAGAAGAATAAGTTTTTTTTAAGAATAGCTTGTAAAAGAGTGAGTAAAGAAAGTTACTGAGTGCAACACATCAGGTTTTACAAAACGTTCTTCAACTAATTAAACGAACCGAATTGCTGATCCCAATATTTTGTATGTCTTAATTATATACAGTATCTGAACTAATGTAAAACTTCTATGACTATATGAGGCAAGCTTTGTAGCCCCTGAGGGAGTTATTTATAAAATGTGGACAGAAATGATAGGAAACGGTAGGTAAGTTGGCCGTTACGGCCGCTGAACTTCAGCGTAATCCAAATTCCCGAAAAGCCGTACTAAAGTGAAACATAGGTAGTTTCCAGGAAGATCGGTCGCCCTCCAGTAAACAGCCGCATGATGTCATCCCATGGACCTGAATCCCAGTGACTAAGCCCTGGCGGACCTGTGGAGACGTGGCGGCCGAGGCCGATGTGCAAAGCAGCACAACTGCGGAACACCCAGCTGTATCGGCAATCCACCTAACACTTCTGTGAAGCGGTACTCAATGCTTCGGTAGGTCACGTGGCGCTAAATGAAATGATAGCACAAAAAACCCATTGTTTTTTGTTTTGTTGCAAATCAATTATTATGCTTCGGAATTATTATTTTGTTTCAGTTATTATACATTACAGCTACATTTTTAGGGGAGTCTGTACACTGAAATTGGACCAACGTTTTAAAATGAGTTTATCCATTTTTCAATATTTAAATATTGTACCTATAATACGTTTAAGGCGTTTAATTTTCCCTCATATTCTTTCTTAAATATTATATATTACAATTCAGCATGTTATGGTTATGCCATATTCTCGTTTTTGTAGCCTCAGTTTTAGAGTAGTCATTTCCCAAGAGCCAGTGAAACAAAGTTCACTTTTTCTACTATTTACCTATAGCAAGTAGAGGAAATATTGCATCTATCCAAAATTCGATATAGAGATTTCACTGGAAATTCAGGTTTTGAGCTTCCATGAATACAACAAGGCAATTGTAGATAACATTCGTGTTTTCTGTCTGTCTCTCTGTGAACAGCATAACTTAAAAGCGAAATTTCAGATAAATATCAAACTTGGTATTTGAGTTCAGTATCTTCCAAGGATCCGACACAAAGATTTTCAAGAAAATCTCCTACCCCAGACTACCCTTTACATCGAAACATTTTCATTCTTTTTGATTTTCTCAAAAATGACCCTAACGACTTGGATTAAAATACGATATGTTGAAGATGTTTCCGTAACAAATAAAGTGTATTCTTAAACTTTCTGTGAGTACCTGTGAAGGCCTCTTCATTCTGAATGAAATCTGTATAACTTGTAAACCGTAAGAGATAGGAAAAAGCTTGCTAACAAAAAAGGTAGACCTGTTAAAACACACAATTTATGCCAAATACATTTTTGTGGCATTAACTACTTCCGAATGCTCTTTATTATTTTTAATTAACAAATACTTAGACATACCTTTTGGAACTGCTAAGTCGCTATTCGTTTTTTCTCGTAATCATGCAAAGAGAACGGATTTCAGAACCATCAAATAGCGCCCCGCTTTTAAAAGATTTCACTATCCCTTAAACCTACTGTATTTCCATTGTACCTGCAACAAAGTGTGTAGTAAAAGATTGTCTACAAATGTTTATCTCAATTAACATGAAGCACGTAGAAGTAGCTTTTGAAAGAATAGTTGGCAGAACAAGTGGGTAGAGAAAGTTATGTGAATGTAACACAAGTTTTTTCGTTTTGTTTCAAATTTACTAGTATTATGCATCACAACTATTTTATTTCAGTTATTAAACACCTGTACTTATTATAGCTAAATTTTTATGTGAGTCTACTGATATCGGACAAATGTTTTAAAATGGGTTTTAGCCATTTTTCAATACTTAAATAAGATAATGGCAGTGATTTTGAATTTTAACTCATATTTGTCCTTAAATATTATGTATTACAACGTGCATGCGGTTTTTTTGACAGAGATTTCTCAAGAACCGCTGAAGCTATTTTTATGAAAGCAACCTCTTCTATAGGGGTTTTCAGGAAGTCCTACGGTATCTACATCACCATGTGTTATGGATGGTAACTTCTGAGTCTTCGCATTTGATGTTAATTTAACAGAAAGATTGACAGCTTTTATTCTCATAATACGTAATATTTACTGGCATAGTTTAATCAGAAACTAAGAGAGTTATGGGGTGAAATTTTTATACAAGCTAAATATTATTACTATATAAGAGGTTAATAAAAGACCTTTCAGTTGATCATAGAAAAACATTTCGGTAAAAATATTTTTTAAAATTATTTCTATGGTAAAACCTCCTTAATACGAATTACTTCCTGATAAAATATTCATGTACATTTTGCTACCTCTCACGTGAAAGAAAATGTCTGGTGACTCCACATCTTATTGTATTCTGTGAACTAACAACGACTTCGGATGTTGTAGCACCGCGTTCTAAATTGTCCAAATCATTTAAGCTTTCTTGGCGGTTAAGTGTAATTATAGCCCCCACTTTCTTCTGGCGAAAGCTCTTCCACCCAGACGCGCCTTCTGGTACAGCAGATTTCACTGGAGCACCAAATACAACAGTAGCGAATTCTTCAAAACTAACACCAGTGTTTGCAATTTCTTTGAGAATATTCCAATCGTCAACTGAAATTGTATCAATGTAGCGTCTTCTAGAAAATTTGCGTCGCTAGAGTTTTGATATGCTGAGACGTCACATATTTCCATGGGCCGATAGCTTTTATTGCGTTTAGTATACATTCCAACTTGAAACTGGCTCTTTTTCAGTCTGCACGAAAAGCAGCTCTCATGAGTCTCTTGCGATATAAATCTCTGGACAGTGTTGAACTGTCTATCCAAGCTTCCTTATAACTGTAGTGCACTCAATGATGTGTCCACATTTTGGTTTTTAAAGCAGCTGGTTTCTTTGACTTGACGATCACTAATGGGTGGCGTTTCTCACTGTGATCTGTATTACATGCAGGGACAACAGTCAGTTACACGTCGCTTACTATATGCTCCATTGTGGCACTTATCATCCAGGATTCTATTTGCCTCCACTTGTCTACCAGGGTTCTACTATTATAAAACGGACCGTTTATGTCCATATTAAACACATCACCTGAAGCTTATGTTTCCTTCACTAACTCAAATTCACACAATCAGTTATTCCCACCTACTCCATCAACTTTGTCCACTTCACCAGAATCACCAATGATGAAATAGAGCGTCTATTTTGAAAACGATATAGCCAAACATTGCAAAAACTGGAAGTCTTGAATGCCTGAATCTTTAGCAATCCCGTTTGCTTCAGACATATAAAATTAAAACTGGTTTGGGAATCCCTAAATGCCCTAACACTCTTGTCATCTACAATAGTGAGTGGATGCCAGGGCACCTATGGAAATGAAAAAGCTGATCACCTGGCTGAAAGCGTACTGAGATATCCTATGTTGGTCCTGAATCCGTGGTTAGAATCAGTACACGTACTGCCAAAACTTGGTAAAACCACCAACTCAGGTGACAAACCTGTCCTGGACAAAGACAAGTCAAGAAACTGATCCTAGGTCCATGCAACACTCTTTCCTCATCTCTCCTGAGATTGGCTAGAACAGGAATAAGCAGAGTAGTTGCATTCATTTCTGAACATGGTTATTTCAGGAAAAATCTGCTCAAAGTAGGACTCCAAAAGGATGAATCCATCTAAAGAATGTGCAAAGAAGATGAGGAAACTGCCTCGTGTATCCTTTTTGACTGCCCATTCCTGGCAAGAAAGGGACTTACTGTTAAATGTTTAACTTTTTTAAAATTTGTGGACAATTTGATTTTGGCCCTGCAAAGTTTACAATAAAAATGAAACAGAAACACAATATTAAGATATATCAACTGGCATAAAACTAGGGGGAGATGAACTATTTGAACCGCTTCAGTGTTAAATATTTTGAAAATATGAAGCAGCCATAACTATCAGGTACAAATAATAGTTTAAATAGAATAAAAGTCTTATGTGTTACATTCATATGACTTCCTCTTCCCTCTATCTCTTATTAGTGGGTAAACAAATTATTCTTAAAATTTGTTATCTATCTACTTCAGTTTAATAGAGATAAACCTTTCCGGAAAGCATGAAAAACTTTCCTTGCACATTTCGTTTATGGATACAAAGGGAACAACGTAAGTCAAATGTTTAAGAACTGGACGCTATATGCTGCCTTTTAAATGCCATACTCTTTCCATACAGAGCGGGATGGCTCAACCAGTAACGACTGTGGTCGGCATTCTGGAGGTCGTGAGTTCGGTTCCCTCGGCCGACCTTCCTGACCCATGGTTTTGTTCGTGGTTTTTCCTGGATTGCTAGGCAAATTCTGGGAAGGATGCTTACATAACCCGAATTTTCTGTCCCTCCATTTCACCTCCATTCTCATTTCACTTCGCCTTTTATCTGCTTGGTCTCTTTCAGGGTTGCAAGTGTTAGCGGGAGGTCTCGGTGTGTGCATGGCAGGGAAAAGGATGCTCTGAGTAAAATCTTCGTTCCCCAGAATGGATGTTAAGCCCACAGGGGGGAGCCGGCCGCAACAGCTGCCATCCGGGGAGTTTAAATCTGTAAATGGTAGGGACCCTGCCCTCTGCCTGTCGTGCCTCCTGGTCCGGTCGCTCTCTGTCTCCTCTCACCTCATCCCTCCCTCCCGGGGGGGTGCCCCTTCAGGGGCTAGGTATAAAAGATCTGCGTAGTTTGAGGTGCTAAGTCGCCCTCCGCTCCTAGTCCTGTCCTGACTCTTTCCATGACATCGCGAGAAACAATTGAAAACCGACAGGACTTTAAAAGAATGGCTAAGTATTGAACAACTCGAACCATTAATAATGGTTATCTCGGAGATGGCTCATGCCACAACAAAGTTATTTCAAATAAACGGTACCTATGTTTTAAAGAGATTTACAAAACTTTTTACGGTACATTTTCGTCTATCCTTAACGCTTGCCAGATTACACAAGATTATATACATTTCGGAATGAAGAGGACTTCGCAAGCTATTCCCAGAAAATTCAAGATATAGATGCGTTTTATTTGCCATGTAAATATCTTTTAGATATGCATTTCAATCAAAATCCTTACAATCATTTTTCAGAAAATTAAAAGAATTATAAACATGTTCCATATAAAGCATAATTTGGGATAGGAAGATTTTCTTGAAAATTTTCGTGTCACATCTTTGGAAAAAACTGAGCTTAAATACCAAGTTTGATATTTATTCGACGTTTCGTTTTTGAGTTGTGCTGTTCACAGACACTTCCGGTGAAATCCCGATACCTATAGAACTTTTTAATGGAATGCAATATCTTCTCTACTTCCTATGTATATAAGTGGTAGAGAAACTAAAAACTGTTTACACTATTGCAGAAAATATTTTGTAAGTTGTGTTCTTTCCACTAATGGGCAAACATTATTCGTAATGGGGCCCTGATCGGATAAGACTAGTGGTTGTAGCACCAAGGGGGAAGAAGTAAAACGTTAATGGTGAAAGAATAATGAAGACTGACTGCATTGTTTAAGATTTCCTAGATGCTTCATGTGTACAATTTGCAAGTTATGTAAAATCATAAGCCACTACAATTGTTCCGTCTGCAGATCTCCTCATTAACTCGAATAAGAGAAGTGGAATTACGAATTTTCAGTCAGAAAGAGTTTCTGCTTCCAATAGGCAAGTACTTTGCTTTGACTAAATCACGATTCCTTTAGTTTGAGGTATACAGGAAAAATCTACTACGCAACGCACCAACAAACGTACCTAAAAATGTATCACAAATAGAATACAGAAGCCTAGGATGTGCAGCGTGAGACTTTCACAGGCCAAGCATTCCATACTGACCGAGCCACTTCACACAGTCACTGTCAGTTTGAACCAATCACGGAGAGTTACCACGTCCGAAATGAGATTGTCGCACATTATTTGCAATTTTTTGGATTTTAATTTTCTCTACCAGTACATAGATACCGAGGCTTCACCGGAAATACATGTTTTGAGGCCCTTGAATAAAAACATTTTTAGAAAAAGCTCCGTGTGTGTCTCTGTGAACAGTATACTTATAAGATGAAATGTCGGACAAATATTAAACTTGGTATTTAACTTCAGTATCTTTCAAAGATACGACACAAAGATTTTCAAGAAAATCTCACGACCCCAACTACACTTTACATGGAACATTTTTGGAAATTCATTTTCTGAAAGATGCATTTAACGATTTTGATTAAAATAGCATTTACTTAGCTATTAAAGATATTTACATGACAAATAAAATGTGTAGGCACATTGAATTCTCTGGGAATAGCCTGTGAAGTCCTCTTCATTCGGAAGGAATTTTATATAATCTTACATTACTGGTAAACGTTAAAATATAGACAAAAAACGTACTACACCAGAAATGCAGAGCTCTATAACACACAATTTATTTCAAAGAACTTTTTTGTGGCACATGTGGAATTGTCCAATACTTAGTCTATTTTAAGTTCTGTCGATGTTCAGTTGTTTCTCGCGATGTCATGGAAACAGTCCATTTAAGGCCAGCATATAGAGTCCAGTTCTTAAACATTTGACTAGCGCTGCTTCCTTTGTATCTATAACGAAATGTCTAATGTAGCTATTTCCGGAAAGGTTTATCTCCATTAAAACGAAGTAGATAGGAAAAAACTTCGTAAGAATAATTTGTATACCTACCCATTAATAAAGCGATAGAGTGTAGAGAAAGTCATGTGAATGTAACAGATCAGAAGTTTTCTTTCTTTCTTTCTTTCTTGAAGTTAAACATCCTTTAACTTGGTAGGTCATATCGGATGATGAATAAATGAAATGGTAATAAAGTGAGCGCGGCGTCCATAGGGCTTAAAGTCTTCTCAGGATAAGGGAAAACTCCGAGAAAAAAAAAACCTTATCCGGGTAACTAACTCTAACTGAGATTCAACTCGGGACCTCTTGAATGTGAGGCAGACATGCACACGCTACCCTCGTGTTAGGAATTATTGTCGCAACTGTTTCGCAATTGTTTCCGATTTGTAAGGTAAAGCAGAGCCCTGCAGTACGCTCTTAAGGAACATATAAGGCCGTGCTACGTTATGATATTGCTATACAATAAACTCAAATAATCCTATATAAAATACCTATTATTTATTAATATTACTTAACGTTTATTAAATATTCATAAGTAATCTAACGCGTATTCCGAAAAAATCGCGAGCGACTGCAAATCGCCAGTAATTTTGACTAAGGAATAACACAACCTCGCGTTAGATTTGGTTTGACTATTTCAGCGAATAGGTACAAGAGCAAAAGCTAAAAATAAATCTAAAACAACTATTATGGAATATATTCAATACCATTACTTGTATTTTTGCCATATAAGGGCCTCTGAAGCTTACCAGATTACTAAAAATGGCAAATCTTTGCGGTTAAATGTCTTTGGAACTAGGTATAGAAAATGAAACCCTATTTTTAACGTTGCATGGCAATAAACAACTAAGGTTATGTAATATAATCCGTTAGTAGTTAGTTTTTAAATTTATTTTTAGATTCTGCTCTTGTATTATTCGCTAAAATAATGAGAATGCTACAATAAATAACCAATAAACCTACAATAAAATTATTAAAATTATAACTTGATGGAATGTCTTCTTGTTGCAAAAACAGATGTATCTATTGTTATTAGAGCTCCAAATGGAAGATGTTGATGTATAAAATTCTCTTACAGGTTCTGGATTCCGCAATTTGTTGATTATTCTCGAATGATGCTATTCATTAATTTGCTACAATAGTTTGGTCAAAGAAGTTACGTGCGGAAATATATCATTGCGAATTTTAGTATTGAAACCGGCAACTGAATTTGTGTTGGCAACACTGACCGGAAACCTTAGATTATCAGCGGGAAACCGTAAATTATCAGGGAGTGTTGATTATCGCGACCATGATCAGAATAGTCTTAGAAAATACCACATGAATTCGATATTAGTCAGATATCACGCAACTATCGACATTATAGAACTCATTCGCAATATTTTTTACATAACTATTTCACTCATTGTTCCAAAAAGGAGATGACCAATCATGTTTGAAAGAATATAGTTTTTCAACCCATCATGATCCTGATTCACTCAAACTTTATCGAAATCTGTCACCTCCTTACGTGATAAACATAGCTCCTCCAGTTTCTTTCTTATTAATATTCTGGACAGGTCACAGTATTATCTTGCACTGAAACTAAATTAATAAAGTCATTCGACATTGCACACATTATAATAACCTGTCTACTATTTAGTAACTTACATTAAACAATTTCTTTCAATTCCTACAGATTTGATAATTGTGTTTTTAAAACGCTTGTTGCAATAAAGAAAATCATAACCTATAAATGCTATTTATTGCATCCTTACAATATGGCGTACCTACTTCTAGTTTCCCTCGCTAGATGGCAGTAAATAATATTAAATGATCAAGTTGCACTGATCAAACAAACGAACTGCGACTACATTATTCTGATTTATTTTCAAACAACGCCGTTTACATTGCAGATTGCAGGTAGGTAAATATAAATATTTTATGACTATTTTAATAATCGTTGTTTTAGGAAAATAACTTCATTTTATTCTTGAAACAGTCTCCGCAAATACTACTTTTAATTTCACTTCGTGACTCGCGAATTTATCAATGATTTGGAAATCAGCAGTGGCTTTTCCTATAATAGTTACCTAATTACTATACGAGTTCATAAATAAAATTCAAAACACAAGATAAGCTTCCTGGTTGAAATAGAAACATTTTCAACTAGAAAGTGTAACACTACATTATTCTTTGACATCGGTATTCACAATCTTTCAAACAAAGATTATTTTTGTTATGTCTTAATAAGTTTATTTTAAACGCTATGCTTTAAACATACAACACAACATTAATTGCAACAATTGTGTTTTGTTTTTATTAGCTAAAGCAGGAATCGGAAGGTGTTTGACAACTGGGAGAACGTATACCGCAAAACCCAAAGGAAACTTTCCCATTATGCAAAAACAGAGTTTAGCTTACCGACCACTGTACTGCGGGCTAGTTTCATCCATTTGGCAGGCGGTTGCCAACCTCTAATCAAAGGACAGGGATGGCACTCAACAATGATCATGATTCAAGAAATCAAGCAATGTTCACCTTTCTGTTCTAAATGTCGTTGCGGCGAACAAAAGTGATGTGTTACATTCGCATGACATTCTTTACCCTCTCTCGCTCATTAATGGGTGTACAAATTATTCTTACTTAAGTTAACTTTCCTATCTACTTTATTTTAATCGAGATAAACGTTTCCGTAAATAGCTACATCACACATTTCGTTACAGATACAAAGAGAACAGCGATAGTCAAATGTTTAAGAACTGGACGCTATATGCTGACCTTTAAAATGCCATATTCTTTCCATGACAACGCAAGAAACAATTGAAAATCGACAGGACTTTAAAAAGAATTAGGTAATTACTAAGTGTTGAACAATTCGGACCATTAATAACGGATATCTAGTAAATGGCTGATACCGCTGAAATTATTTGAGATAAATTGGGTTTTATCTATAATCTATATTTTTTTGTGTAATACGTTTTCGTCTATCGTTTAACGTTTATCAGTTATATAAAATTCCCTCCGAATGAATAGGACTTTATAGGCTATTCCCAGAAAATTCAAGATACTTATGCATTTTATTTTTAATGTAAATATTTTTAATGTATAGTATCTTAATCAAAATCATTAGAGCCATTTCTGAGAAAATAAAAATATTCTAAAAATGTTCCATGTAAAAGGTAGTTTGAGGTGGGGGAATTTTTTTTGAAAATCTTCGTGTTGGATCTTTGGAAGGTGTTGAACTTAAATACCAAGTTTTGCATTTATCCGACTTTTCGTTTTTGAGTTATGCTGTTCACAGACACACACACGCGGACATTTTTCTAATATATACATTTATTTATTTAAGGGCCTCAAAACATGTACCTACTTGCGGTGAAATCTCTGTATCGAATTTTTGGGTGGTATGCAATACCTTCTCTGAATACTATTGTACGTGGTAGAGAAAGTAAAAAAGGGAGTGAAAATAGTAACCAACGCGGTATAAAATCAACCAAATAAATAATTTTCCAAGAAGCGTATAAGGTTTATTCTGTTTGCTGTACCGATAATGCCACAATGCGTTGAATATAGGTATGGGAGACTTTTCTATCCCAAATTTCTCTGCCAAGAGAGCTCTTATTTTTACAGCTTCGTGATGCGGGGGTAGTGTAGGTATCTGCTTCACATTCAAGAAGTCCCGAGTTCAAATCTCGGTTAGGGCGAGTTATTCGGATATTTTTGTGGGTTTACTCCTTAACTTTTTGAGAGGAGGGTCGTTTGTGTTTCTTTACTTATATAACCCTTAACAAAACCTGTCCATCACCAAAATTACCAATATTTCCGTGTGTGTTAATGAGAAAACCATAATTCGAAAAAGAAAACTTGGTTACATACGAAAGTTGGATTAAGTTTACCGTCTTCAAAGGATGACATTAAGACTTTCAAGAAATTCCCCCACTCTGAACCACCCTTTACATTGAAAATGCTTCGTTGTTTCATTTTCTGAAAAATGACTCCAACGATTTTAATTAAAATACCATATGTTTAAAATATTTGTATTTCAAAATGTGGGTTTATCTTGAATTTTCTGAGAATAACCTGTCAAGTCTTCTCATTCTGAATGAATTTTATATAACTGGTAAACTGTAAGAGATAGACAAAATCTCTCTAAGGAAAAAATGTAGATCTCGTTAATGCATAGGTACAGTTTATGTAAAATGAAATGTTTTGTGGCATTAACCATTTCCGAGATATTCTTTGTTATTGTTTGGAATTTTCATACCTATTCTCTTTCCAAGTGGTAAGTCGGCATTCATTTTTTCTCACGGCCATGCAAAGAGCAGGAAATTTCAAAGCCTTCACATAGAAATAGGCCCTTTGAATATCTGACTATCGCTTTATCACTGTATTTTTACTTTTTCTACTACGTAAAGTAGGGGAAGTACATGTTTTGAGACCCCCTGAATCCCCCCAAAAAATCATTTTTGGAAACATGTCCGTGTGTGTGTGTGTCTGTGAACAGCATAACTCAGAAACGAACAGTCGGATAAATACCAAATTTGGTATTTAGGTTCAGTATCTTCGAGAGATGCGACACAAAGGTTTTCAAGAAAATCCCCCCACCCCAGATTACCCTTTACATGGAACATTTATCAAAAATTTTAATTTTCTCAAAAATTCTTCTAACGATTTTGATTAAAATATCATATATTTAGGATACTTTTATGACAAATAAAATGTATATCTTGAGTTTTCTGGGAATGTCTCCAAAAGTATTCTTCATTGAGAACGACTTTTGCATAACTGGTAAACCATAAGAGATAAGAAAATGTTACTACACAAAAAATGTAGATCGCGTTAAAATACACAATTTATGTCATATACATTTTTGTTGTTGAATGAACCATTTTCGAGATATTGATTTTTATTCCCTTAAATTTTCCAATACTTATACTTTTTCTCAAATTCGTTATTTTTTGTCCTGGTAATGCAAAGAGAATTAACATGAAGCATATGGAGAATAAGCGTTTGTAAAAATAGTTTGTACAAGAGTAGAGAAAGTCATGCGAGTGTAACATCAGATATTTTTTTTATACATACGAAATGTGTAAATGTATCTATAATGAAAGCATGAGAGATTTTGTAAAAGGTTGTAGAAAAGTGAGAAGAGAAAATCGGGCGAATGTAATAT
Organism: Deroplatys truncata; assembly: GCA_030765065.1. Taxonomy (NCBI): domain Eukaryota; kingdom Metazoa; phylum Arthropoda; class Insecta; order Mantodea; family Mantidae; genus Deroplatys; species Deroplatys truncata. The sequence goes on along the minus strand of CM060981.1, from coordinate 222,723,775 downwards.
ATAAGATTTTTTTCACTAAAGCATCAATGTAAATGAATTATTTCTTAATCTTTTTGAGAGCATCTACTTTAGTTGCTCTTTTGGGAATGAGAACACATTATTTTCGTTTGAGAAGAAGTATAAAACCTTTTTGCTAAAGAGGTTCCTAATAATTTCCAAGTTCCCGGAATGAGCTTGATCAGTGCTCACGTGAGCAGGGCGGTACCTGCAGCATAGCCCCGCCCACTCCCGATCCCCTCTCACCTGGATTACTCCAGTGTCTATTCACCGGTCAGGTGGAGTCAGGCTCCGCCTCCCATTCATGGGTGGGATTTTACCTGCTGTTACCACCAACGACTGAACACACGCCCTTCCATTCATCCGACATCCGACTACCCCCAATTTTTAATTATGTTTGGAGCTTCTTCGTCTCCATGCTTACTTGCAACTAATGATGGACAAGTCGGGGTGCACGCAATCTTAATGGCGAACCTCAGTACTGGGTTGGATACAATTTAACCATATTGCTGGTAAACTATGGACTTGGGCTGTGAGCTGTAGATATATGCGTCGAGGCTTATTGTCCAACGTGATCTTTAATGTTCCGGGAATAACCTGAATGACTTTTGTATAATTGGTAAACAGTAAGAGATGCAAACTCTTCCTGCAGGTCTTGTTAAAGCACACAATTTATGTCAAATAACATTTTCAAAATATTCTTTATCATTGGTTTAAATTTCAAAATACTTTTTTCAAGTGGTAAGTCGCTATTCGGTTTTTCTCGTGGACATTGCAAGGAATATCACATAATTATCCACTAGCCTACTGTATCCTCTTACTATACCTATCTAAACGTGTAGTGAAAATTTCGATTAACAAGAAGCAGATAGAAGCGTAGGCTTTTGTAAAATATTTTGTAGAAGAGTGATCAGAGAAGGTCATATGAATGCATTACTTCAGATTTTTTTTCTTTCTTAGTTCAACTGCATTGGTCTTAATGGCGGGCTATCCTTTGGAACTTATTGCCTATTGTCGTCGGGTTTCTTGCACTTTGGTTTTTAATCATACACACATTCATACTTCCAGACGCTGTGGCGGATAAGGGATAATCTTGGCTAGAGAGCCGGGAATCGAACCTGAGACCCCTAGCACAACAGGCAAGTGCTCTACCGATTGAGCTACGGGGCCAGGTCACTTCAGGTTTGTTCTAAGTATTTGATAAGGCCACCGTACTGTAATACCACATGTTTGTTCCTCTTGGTAAATATTTAAAGGTACGTAAATATTTCCTTGAAATGCTACATTAAGAAATATATATATATTACTATCTATTATTGTTTCTCTCTTTGCTTGCATGAAAATCAAATGATATCTTCTAGTTTATATACACCTAGCGTTTATTTTCTATTTATAGGCAGTTAACTTATTACAATCAATGACTAGGATTTAGTTTAATATATTTTCTTCTTTAGTTGCAATATTTATTTTCACTTTATACACAACAGGAAAGTCTAAAAACATTTATTTATTCACAATAGGCACTTATTTCGGTAATGTTGCTGCAGAGGTCGACGTGTCATAGCGGACAATGTTAATGCGCAACGTCAGATACCAACTGTAAAGCAGAAGAAAAAAACGCTTCTGCTATACGAAACACGGAAATAGTTGGTATAGAGTTGCGAGATGCTATACGCTGCGGTAATAGAAAAGCGCGAAACAGTAAATGTAATACAACTAAATAATTACCGCAAAATAGTTAAAACATGTAATACAACTAAATAAATAGCGCGAAGTAGTAAACAAATGTAATACAAGTGAATAACAATAAATACTACTGTGATTATGCCCAAGAACATACTTGCTCTTTCGTGATGCAATTGTTAACCTTAATAAAGGCTGTTTTGCATCAATGTATATAAAAAAGAAAGGCAGATACGAGTTCTGGAAGACGTTTGTAGAACAAAGATGCAGTTCTGCGGTACAGGACAGACATTGAAGAAGTAACGCCAGAATAACCTAACCAGAGTTCAATAAATCGCGCCAGAATACGTAATCGGAAGTGGTGTAACAACTTTAGCGTATTTAAAAGGCCATGTGCCACACATTCGCGAAATTTTAGCGATGTTTATTCCTATAAGGTAGCCTGCCTGACGTTGCTCGGTACCCGCCATGACATGTCGACCTCTGCGGCAACATTAGCCTTATTTCTAGCATAAACAGTAAACAATCTATCCATGCGTTACCTATAATACACTAATAGGTGCAACATTTCCTATCCTCTCTCTCCAGTTATTGTGTTACTTAGAAGGGAGTCTCGCATGAAGAGATTCGCTGACACGCAACAATCGAGCCCACGTTTTGCTGCAATATATCTACCGAACGCAAAGGGATGTGGTCCGAAATCTACAAGAAAAGGCATCTGAAACATATCTACTCAGTTAAATTTGCCTATAAACATGGTGCGGCCGCCTCCTAATTACTTTCTGTGAATGCGGAACGGGACAAACACGACGCAGTGTATGAAGACGTAATGGAATAGCTTGAAAGGACGATTTTTTTCCTATTTACGAGATTCTGTATTTCGCTATTTTTTTTGCACGATCGTGTGTTTTATTATTTTGAATGAATTATTAATAAAAACAATTTCTAATGAACTTACCCATCTTCACCTCGGATTTCCGGTAACGCAATGCTGCCAGTTCAACAACTATAACTAATATGATGGCTTAATAAGAAAGTACTATAATTTAGAAGGCTTTGAGTCAGTTTATGGTTGATGCCGTGACTCAAAGCGGGTTGTTTGGAAATAGCATCATGAACGATTAATAGAAATTCAGTATTTCAAGAAGGCATGGAACAATGTGTGCGCGTCATTGATTCCTGAAAAATCTAGAATCAAGTATGAAATGCTCATTTACCTTTAATTACAGTTAATTAGTTTTCAATAATTTTTTAAATGTTCGAAGTGTACCATTTACCGTAATGTATTATTACTGATTATTAAAAAGATGTAAATTAAGTCTTTAAGTCTATTTTAATTTCCACCTTAGAGTATATTGTATGTTATTAGAGCCACAACATTTATATTGTTAGTTAAGTTGCAAGTTATGTTTTAGGGGGAGAAAACACATTGGTACAAAAATGATTCATTTCTATGCATTGAAAATGTTGATATGAAATAAAAATGTGTAAAATCTGTATTATTAGAGCCAAACGTAAGGTTTACCTTTACAATAGAACAATAAATTCGTAAAAAAAATTAGTGTCCTGAAATATATTTCTCAACACAAATAAAAGCTTTAAATCATTTTGTTAACAAGCTTTAACGAGACATACCTGTGTATTACTTTTATGTTCTGTTTTTATACATTAAGCCCGTAACTTTGCTTTTAAGTATTCTAGTAAACACTTGATATTCCAATGGTAGCTGGAGAAAATATAGATAAATTTGATAATTTTGTAAATTCGCTTACAAAAAGTAGCTAAGTGGCCTTTAGCTCATTCAGAATTAACAACAGCCGACTTTGTGCCGCTGGAACAATATAAGCAAGTATTTGCCCCTTAAATCTGAAGCAATACGTGCACTGTTGTTTTTTGTTTCTTTCGCGCTGATATACGGAAAATTTAGGATAACGCAGGTTTACAATCTATAACGTACAAAAATTTCTATAGTTCTTCAACAATAGAACATGCGTGCTTATTCCATTTTACTACAGTTATTTTGGTTTTCTTGTTGACGTGTAAAATGAATAAACCTGACTTGTTGCCAGTTATTATGTATCTAATCTTTCGTAGTTTGAGATATATAAGTTACAAAAAATAAACGAATCAACTGTGCCTTGCTTGGATTAAGATCCAAAGATTCCATTTAATGATTCTGCTCTGAAATTACGTTACAGAATGAGCCGAAAGGGCTAAAACTATGTCTAATATTACATTAATATTTGGATATGTTCTCAAGTTAATGCATGAATTTCGCATAATACAAAAGTTCGAAAAATTTATTTTATAATAAATAGCTTCACTTTGCCATATATAAGAAAAAAAAAGATCTTATGAGTTACATTCACACTACTTTCTCTACCATTCTTCAACAAATTATTCTTACAAAAAACTTATTTTTCTATATACTTCAGACATGCTAATCGAAAGAAACATTTGTAGTAATGGTTGTATTATATATTTCCTTGTAGGTATCTACCAAGGGATTATGGAAATACAGCAGGCCTAAGCGATAGTTAATGGCTTTGAAATTCCGGTCTCTTTGTATGATAGCGAGAAAAAAAAAAAAAAACCAAAACGAATAGAGATTTTGCATGTGAAAAAATATACAGTATTTGACAATTGAAACCTACATTAAAGAATAACTCGAATGTGATTAACGCCACCAAAATTTTTAGTTGATATAAATTGTATGATTTAACGAGATCGACATACTTTGTATAATACGTTTTTGTCTATCCCTTACAGTTTATAAGTTTTAAAAATTCATTCAGAATGAAGAGCCCTCCACAAGTTATTCTCAGAAAATTCAAGATAATATAGACATTTTATTTGTCGTACAAATATCTTAAACACGTGCTATTTTAATAACAATTGTCAGAGCCATTTTTGAGAACATAAAAAAATTCCAATTTTTTTTTCATGCAAAGGGTAGTTTAGGATGGGGGCATTTTTTTGAAAACCTCGTTGAGTCCTTGGAGGATACTGGTATTTAACCCAATTTTCGAGTATGAATTATGCTGTTCACAGACACGCGGACCTTTTTCTAAAAATGGGTTTTTTTTAATTCAGGGGACCTCAAAACGTGTATTTCCAATGAAATCTCGGTATCACTTTTTTGGTGCAATACACTACTTACTCTGCTTACTATAGGTAAGCAGTAGAGAAAGCAAAGATGCGATAAAAAAGGTCGTGCTGCTTCCTTATACACACCCAGAAGGAAAGACCGGAAGTGGCAGATGAAAAGCAAACAATTTACGGTTTTACTTCCGTGACATTCCGCTTGAATGTAAATTTATGTTTTTACTTTCTCTACCTTTACCTTACTTTTTCTACTACTTAGTAAGTAGTGGAAGTACTGTGTTCCACCCAAAAATTCGATATCACGGGAAATACATGTTTTGTGGCCTTTGAATAAAAAAACATGTGATAAATGTGATGCATTCACAGGCCTTTCCCTACCCTATATCTTTATTAAAATTATTCTTAAAGCTCATTTTTCTATTCATTACATTTTAATTCACATAAACCTTTGCAGAAATAGCTACATTACACATTTGGTTATAGAAACAAAGAGAACAGCGATAGTCTAATGTTTAAGAACTGGACGCTATATGCTGACCTTAAAATTCCATACTGTTTCCATGACATCGCGAGAAACAACTGAATGTTGCCAGGACTTTTAAAGAATGACCAAGATATGAACAATTCGAACCTTTAATAACGGATATCTAAGAAACGGCTTATACCACAAAAAACTTATTTTAAATAAATTGTGTATTTTAGAGATCTACATTTTCTTGTGTAGCACATTTTTTCGTCTAACGCTTAACGTTTATCTACCAGTTATGCAAGATTATACAAAATTCTTCCTAATGTAGAGAACTTCACAGGCTATTCCCAGAAAATTCAAGATATACCTACATTTTATTTGCCAAGTAAATATCTTTAATATACGGTATTTTAATGAAAATCGTTAGATATGTTTTAGAAAATCAAAATCTTCCATGTAAAGGGTAGTCTGGAGTGGGGGGGATTTTCTTCAAAATCTTCCTGTCGCATCCTTGGAGAATACTGAACTTAAATATCAAATTTTGTGTTGATTCGACTTTGAGTTATGCTGTTCACAGGTACACAGACACACACACGAACCTTTTTATAAAAATGCTTTTTCGGGATTCAGGGAGAACATGTCTATTTCCGGTGAAATCTCGATATCGAATTTTTGGGTGGAATACAATACTTCCCTTACTTACTGTACGTAGTAGAGAAAGTAAAAATTTTCGAAAACGGTCCATGTGTGCGTCTTTGAACAACATACTCAAAATCAAATCTTGATAAATACCAAATTTGGTATTTAACTTCAGTATGTTTCAGAGATACGACACAAGGGTTTTCAAGAAAATTCTCCTCCCGAGTACCTTTTACATGTAAAATTGTTATTAATTTTTATTTACTCAAAATGGCTGTAACCATTTTGATTAAAATATCCTATGCTTAAGATATTCGCATGAACAAATAAAACTTATATCTTACATTTATCTACGAAGTTCTCTTGGTCTTGAAACTTGTAAACCACAAAAACATACTACACAAAAAATGTAATCTCGATAAAATGCACAGTTTATGCGAAATATTTTTGTGACATTAAAGCATTTCCGATATATTCTTTAATGTTGGTTTGAAATGACAAATACTTATACTTTCCTCATCTGCTAAATTGCTATTTATTTGTTCCCCCCCGCTTTTCTTTTTTCCTGTGATCCTACACAGAGCATGGGATTTCAAAGACTATGTGATATAGTGACACACTTTAAACATCTGATTATCTTTTTTTTTTTTTTTTTTAAATTTTCCTTGTTTTACCCAGTTTATGTTACTGTATTTTTACGGTCTTCGTTACTGCTTATTACTGCAACACACATACACACACCCATTCCCATAGCGGGACTCGAACCCGCGACCCTCAGCTTGGCGGAGCGCCGGAGATATAAACTCCAGCGACCACGGGTACGAGGGCCGGCCTTCTTTTAGTCTACTGTACTCCTCATGCACCTATAACGAAATATGTAATAAAAGCTTTCTGCAAATGTTTACCTCGATTAACACGAAACCGATAGGAAGATGCGCTTTTAAATAATGGTTTGTAGAATGGTGGGATCAGGTTTTTAAGTCATCTTCAGCAAGCCTTCAGCTTTTAAAAACAAATTGTTTTTATTCAGTTCTTGAAATTAAGGCCATTTTATTGAGTATAATGCATGCCTTGCATTTGACGTTTATTTCCATCATTATTCCGAGACTTGGTGTTGAGATGTCTAGCCAGTAGGTATTCTTGAGTGGTTTGTCGATCAACAACGAAAAACAACATAGATAGATAAATGTGAACATAAGGGGAATTCAATACTAAATAACAACTGGATTATTAAAAATAGGGAGAAGTAGAGGTAATTCAACGGAGGGGGACACCTTGTCACCACGACCAGCTTGATCTGTTGTGACTACACCCCCCCCCCGGGAGGCAGGTGAAGCAATCGCAGGAGGTGCAGGTCCGCAGGCACACAGATCCAGAGAGACGAGCGCAAGTCCCTATCATTTCCAGTCTGAAACACCCGCCTTCACCAGCAGAGGCGAAGAATCCCGCGAGGGCGACGAAGCGGTCCCAGCAGGCAGGCCAACGCATCCTGGCATTTACGGGGAGAAATCTGTTAAAAAGCGACACTTCCTGAAACATGAAAGGGAGAGAGATGAAATGAGAGAAAGGAGAAATGGTGGTAGAACCCCATGGTCAGAGTGGGCGGTCACCGGGAATCGAACCCGGGACCTCCTGAATGCGGAAAAACACAGAGAACTATGAATATTTAGGAATTACGATCTATAAAGATGCTGAAATGGAAAAAGAAATTCAGAACAGAAACTCTCAAGCAAAAAAGCGATATTGAAAAAGCCGCATATTTATGATTCAATAGTTAAGAAAATAATACAATATGGTTCAGAAATTTGGTTAATGAAAGGAAGAGAAGAAAGTAAATTATCAGCAACAGAAATGGATTTTTGCAGAAGAACTTGTAGGATGAAATGAAGTAATTCGGGAACAAATGGAAGTGCAACATATTATAATAGATCAAATTAAAGAAAAACAACTTGTAGGTAGAAAGGATGGGCAAGGAGAGATTATCAAACATCTTCAGATGGAATCCTCCGGGCAGAAAGAAGAGAGGCAGACCCAAGAAGACATGAAGGAGAAAAACATTCTGAGAACCTATGTGAGGACAGAGAAGCTTGGAAGATGTAAACACCGTGGTGATGACGATGCATACTTACTTGCATACATTAATGATTCTATGCTTTTACTACAATAATTTCTTTCGAAGCTTCTAATTGAATGAGGCGTTAACGTCCCGTCAAGGAATGGAACAGGACAGGAGATTTGGGAAGGTACTTTGTGGCACTGGAGTAGCTCAGAAAAGCAACGTGTAAACATTTTGTTGATGCAGCAGTAACGCACCTTGAGCGTGGCCAGTTTTCTGCTCTTATTTTAATGGGTCAAAAACTTGACAAGGGAGTTAAAAAATGCCTCGAGCAAATTATACGGCCGTTTGTAAACGTACGACTGTCCATTAGCGGTGTTATTAATGTGTGGCAGGCTGCTGGGCCAGTATAACAAGTGTTAGGTTCCTTTTCAGTGATGAACTCATTCCGGTTGACAGGTGCTGTTTGGCCCTTCTCCAGCAGATTCCCCTCTCTCTCCTGCCCTCCTCCTATTTATCGACGTAGGTGAGCATTTGCTGGCCGCATCAACACTGCTTGCTTCGTCTTCAAATATTACAAGCATGGCACTACCCAACGTATTGGTTCTTAACGGCTAACGCACTTTCTAATGCAATGCATTCAACTCGGTCCTTAAACCCATTTCCGGAAAATGCGATCCTACGAAAAGTATAAACACATTTAGTACTAATATTTTGATTGTCTCCGTATGCGTTAGCGATTGTCATGTATTAGTCGTTAAAACACAAATTAAAAATCGGATGCGTTGCATTCACATGACTTTCTCTACTAACTTTCTACACTATTCTTACAAAATCTTATTCTTCTATCTACTTCTTGTTAATAGAAATAAACTTTCATTGCACATTTATACATGTCGTCCTCCGTGGTCTAGGGGTAGTCTCTAATTCCCGAGGTCGCGGGTTCAAACCCGGCGGAAAGTGATGAATTTTTTCAGCGTAAAAATCCTTAGCATGGCTTCTTTCGGAAGGGAAGTAAAGCCTGTGGTCCCGTGTCGTAGATTTACGGCACGTAAAAGAACCTCAAGCCTGATAGAGGCGTTTTTCATGCCGAATATAGAATGGGACGCTAAGAAACATAGTAGTTAAACAGCGTCCATAAATAAAACTCAATTTCTTTCATACATGTACACATTTCGTTGTAGATATAACAATACAGTAGGCTAAAGCGATAGTTAGTATTTAATAAGCGGATTGCTATAACGAATAGCGATTAACCACTTGAAAGAAGTATAATTCTTTGAAAATTCAAATCAACAACAAAGAATATCTTGGAAATGATTAACGTTACAAAACATTTTATTTGACATGAATCGTGTGCTTAACGAGATCTAAATTTTCTTTCACAGTTTTTCTCGGTTGCTAGGTGAATGCTGGGTTGGATAATTTGATCCGTGAATTTTTCTATCATCGCTTTTATCACTGAATTTCATTTCCTTCTTCTTCACCGCCATACCAGACATTGGACTTATCATCCAACCTGGATATGCTATGATCCAGAGTTTGCTTGCTCCTGACGGGCTACTGACGCAAGGTATTGGGTCGTAAGTCCTTGGAGGTTAAGTCCTACAACAAGGAGGATAATCAGTTAAAGAATAATAATAAGATTTTATATATCTCTAACGGTTTATCAATTATACGCAAGACCTTCAAAATGAAGAGGACTTCACGATGTACATTTTATTTGTCACGTAAATATCTTAAACATATGTTATTTTAGTCAAAATTGTTATAGTCATTTTTGAGAAAATAATGCAAAGGGCAATTTCGGGTGGAGCGATTTTATTTGAAAATCTTCGTGTCGCATCCTTGAATGACACTGTACTTGAATATCAAGTGTGGTGTTTAACCGAAATTTCCTTTTTCAGTTATGCTGTTTTCACAGACGGACACATACACACGGGCCTTTTTCTAAAAAAATTGACTTTAATTTAGGAGACCTCAAAACATGCATTTTCAGTGAAATCTTCCCATCGAATTTTTTTGTGGAATGCATTGGAATTTGGAGTGTTATAAGATTCGATAATATGCTGAAAGTGGCTTATTTCTTGATGAAAAATGCTTTCCACATACAATGCTATGCAAGTCAGGTCAGACATTTTTATACATACATATATCTAGGTAATTTATTGCCATAACGGTACAGTAACACAACGTAAATACTTTTAAAATGCTGTTTCTTGGAAGTAAACGGTCTTAGTTCAAAAAGCTTTCGCTTTGAGAAAGGAAAGAAGGGAGCAACAATTTTTCGTTAATGAAGCATGAAAACTCAAAATGTGTGTCTCGGTGTCCTGTTGTACCACAAGAAAATTACAAGTTTGGGGTTTTCCTTAAGTTTCTGATATTTCTTTTGAGGCCAACCGTACTCTTCAAATGTTATGCCAATTATATTGTATTTTGGTCCGAAAAGTATCTTAATAAAAACGTAGTTATCGTTAAATCGAATTTAAGCAACGAAGTTTGATATCATTAAACATGTTACACTGTAATACAAGGTGCTTTTTATACATGAAAATACAAAATCTTGTGATAAGGTACTAATTTTAGCTAGAATGCTCATTTCTTCGCAAAGATATACTAGTTTTCTGTCTTCGAAATATCTGTGCTTTATCTCTTTACAATTAAAAACGTCCAGTTGGTGACGTGTCGGTAAAGTTACAAGAAAAAACAAAAATAAATGCGAATATTTAAACAAAAAAATCGTAGTAAACGTGAATATATATATATAAGGATTCTCATAAAATATGACAGATTTATGAAAGGTCACACGTTTATCCAATGCAATTGCATTCTATAAGTTCTGGTTCATAAATATACTTATTCTTATATAAAACTTTTGTTTTACAGATCTAATACCACCGTTAATAGTAGATAATCCAACACTGTATAAGATAACCAAATGCCACCATTCAACTTTGCTATTATTTGCGTTCACTGTTAAATTAGAAAAACTAGTCAGTAAATACTTTGGCTACAAATTAAACTCGCAATTCCATGCCCTCTTTTTCCCTTCCAACGTTGGTGTCTTGCGGGAAGCTGGCTTCTACGGCGACGCTGTACCAAGAGACTAGGAACTCCTTGGACGATAGGCAAACCGACAAACACATTATTTTCCCTGTTTTCAACGATAGCAGGAATAATGAACGCATTCCTTGATGTTCCACTGGCTATACTTATAGATAAATATTGAAAGACACAAAGCAAACGTCCCATAATCTTGATTTCAAAAATATAATTTCCGTTTTCGGAATGCTAAGAGTGACCATTACCATACGAACTTCTAACTATTACAAAAAATTTGAGCGCTATTTTTTTAACGTGAGTTCAGAAATAGCTTGAGAATTTTGTAAAATATAGTGATTTATTTTTGTTTACTTACATGAGTACACTGCACCCAAAATATCTAGAATAGTAGCAATAATAGATGTGTATACAGGATTCTCCGAAATCCTCACCATGCCTACTTAAACCTGTTTCAGCTAACTACGAAAACTCATGATTTGGAACATGTTTTCTTAAATGAGAATCGGTGTACATACGAGTACAAAGTCTTAGCCGAGGTCGTTAAGCGAGGTTCGCGATTCAAATCCCACCAGGATCGTCTTTCCTGACTGAGGCGTTTTCCAGTTTTTCCTCAGTCCTCATAATTAGCAAATGCCAGGGAGGCTTAGATAATTTCCTTCCCCAGTTATTTCATTTCATTTCATGTATCATCAGTGTCCACCGCCTGTGGTGCCACATATAGGAATGGGCGTTATACACTACAAGAATCTGATGTGTTACACTCACATGACTTCCTCTACTCTTGTACAAACTATTTTTACAAACGCTTATTCTCCATATGCTTTATGTTAATCGAGATATCGAAATGTTAATCTTATTGCTAATTTTCTTGTAGATGCAAGGGGAATTGCTATGCTTTAAGCTATAGTCAAATATTTTGAGAGCTGGTTGCTATGTGGAGTATTCCATTCTCTTTGCATTACTAAGACAAAAAAAAAGAAGTAAAAAAACGAATAACGAATTCCCATTTGAGAAAAAGTGTAAGTATGGGAAAATTTAAGGGAATAACAAGCAATATCTGGAAAATGGTTCACTCAAAAAAAATGTATATGACATCAATTGTGTATTTTAACGCGATCTACATTTTTTGTGTAGTAAAATTTTGACTATCTCTTATGGTTTACCAGTTATACAAAAGTCGTTCACAATGAAGAATACTTTTGGAGACATTCCCAGAAAACTCAAGATATACATTTTATTTGTCATAAAAGTATCCTAAATATATGATATTTTAATCAAAATCGTTAGAAGAATTTTTGAGAAAATTAACATTTTTGATAAACGTTCCATGTAAAGGGTAATCTGGGGTGGGGGGATTTTCTTGAAAACCTTCGTGTCGCATCTCTGGAAGATACTGAACCTAAATACCAAGTTTGGTGTTTATCCGACTGTTCGTTTCTGAGTTAGATGCTGTTCACAGACACACAGACACACACACGGACATGTTTCCAAAAATGCTTTTTTTGGATTCAGGGGATCTCAAAACATGTATTTCCGTTGAAATCACGGTATCGAATTTTTGGGTGGAATACAATACTTCCCCTACTTACTATACGTAGTAGAGAAAGTAAAAAAATATAGAAACATTTTGTTACGAAAGGTATCAAAATAATTACTAAGTATTTTAAGGGAGGATTTCATATTTTGTTGAAATTAGTAGCTAAGTTGAGACTCATTACGAAAATGAATTGCTAAGAGAAAAAGAGGTACTTAATGGAATTATTTGTTTTTTTTTATCTGCTTAACTACACCTTGATAACAATTTCTTTCCTTAATCTTTTTTGCCCTATGATCCTGACTCTATAATTAACTTGGAGCATTCATTCTTATATTCAAAACCATATTAAATGATACCTATACAAAATAAAGTATTAGTCAATGTTGTGGTGTACCTGCCAAAAAAGTAGTTTTATAATATATTTCCCAATTTCAATTAATTCTGACATAAGCAAATTTAGTCCATGTCAAAATTCCTTTACGTGTTGAATTATTTAAGCTTTCGTAGTTAAACAATTGGGCACGCTGTAGCCACTGTTGTTTGCACAGACATTTAAAGAGCTGAAACAAGTCTGATATGACTGTTGAACCCAGCTTCACCTTCACAAACGAGTTCGGTGTATCCATTATACCTACTGTAGCGTTCGGCCCATTGCCGAACGGAAGGGGCGACAAGGATAAAGGAAAGTCCTTGAAAGAACACTGATCCCGTCCGAACGACAAGCAGACATGCTACTGCTTTCGCCACGCGGAGATCTAATTGGACATTATATTATCTACTGCTGTTAGGAGTGTACTAGTCGATCGTATCCAGAAAACAAAAGCTAATAATTATATCCATTCTCTAGTACTTATTCTATAGTATAGTATGTATTTATTTCCATAATGCTACACAAAAATCTTACAATTTTTAATACATTACTTTGAATTGCTATTTTTTTTCTTTATTTAGTCCATCATGCATTTTAACACCGTGTTATTTATGCATGGTGGGTCATAACAAATTCATATTGCTTTAATTTTCTAAACCATTTTTCTCTTACTCTCCCCATACATTCTCCAATTCTTTTTATATCACTCTCCTTTTGTATTTTCACTATCCTAACTTTTAATACTTCTTTGTTAACATTCTCCCATTCTTTAGGTAAAAACTGATCTCTCCACAACTTAGTTTCTTCACATTCAATTATATAATGCAAATCATTATCTGCCTCTCCACAAAGAGGACACCTATCCAAAATCGCTCCCTTCCTATCTCCCCTTAGCCTATGTGCACTTAATCTAGAAGTAGAGATATCTATTGCACTACACCCAAAAATTCCATACCGAGTTTTCAGCGGAAATGCACGTTTTGAAACTCCCTGAATCTAACAAAAGCATTTTTAGAAGAAGTTGTGTGTGCAAGCATCTTCCAAGGATGCAACACAGAGATTTTCAAGAAAATCACCCCACCTCAAACTACCCTTTACACAAAATGTTCCTTAATTTTTTAATTTTCTAAAAAGTGCCTAATGATTTTAATTAAAACACCACATTTTAAGATATTTGCATAACAAATGAATTGTATATCTTGAATTTTCTACCTCTAGCCGTGAAGTCCTCTTCATTCTGAATGACTTTGGTAAACCTTAACAGACAGGCAAAATCTTATTACACAAAACATTCAGATCTCGTTAAATCCAACAATTTAAATAATTTTTTTTCTTCTAGACCATTTCATAGACGTTCCGTGTATTGGTTTGAATTTTCAAATGTTTACTTTTTCTCAAGTGGCAAGTCACTACTCGTTATTTCTCGTGGTTCTGTAAAAAGCATGGCCTTTCAAAACCATCACATAGTGATCCGCTTTTTAAAAAATTGACTATCGCTTTAGCCTACTATATCCTTTTTATACCTACACCGAAATATGTAAATGTGTAATGAAAGTTTATCTCGATTATCAAGAAGTAGAAAAATAAGCTTTTGTAAGAGCAGTTTGTAGAAGAGTGAACAGAGAAAGTCATGTGAATGTAACGTCAGATATATAATGTATTTTTTTTACTCCCTTTAACTCTTTCACCGCTACATATTTCTCGCATCTAGCGACCGCGTGTTGTTGGCTCGGTCGCAATCCGTTGCGTAGTACACGGCGTTTGTTCCGTCCTGCAATCACAAAAACTCAGCAGGAGTAGTGTCAAAACTAAGCTGAGCTACAAAATTAATCGATAAACTTGAGACAGACAAGTAAAATGCATTTAAGCATGGACTAAAACCATAAACGCAGATCATTCAGATGGCAGAGAAAAGAGATGTCCTCTAAGATAATAAGAGAGCAAACTTAATCGCTCCGACGGATATATACGTCATTATCAGTGAACCGGTAATGAAATACTTTCTTCGACAGCATGAAGAATTAAGGTTTGCAGCGTTTTTAGTTTCAAGAGATAAAATTGTATCTGTGTTCTATACAGCAGCTTTCAAAATAATATGTAATTTACTTTACTTTTTCTATTTTTTGTGTGTGTTTAACGCCGTTCTTAGCACATACGGCACCACAGACGGTGGGCACTGATGATACATGAAATGATAATTGTTGGGAAAGAAACATTCCAGGCCTAAGTTTAGGCTACCTCCGCGGCATTTGTCATTTATGAGGACGGAGGAAAACCTGTAAAAAATAACCTCAAACAGGGATGACGGTCCTGGCAGGATTGGAACCGCAGATCTCCTGTTCACGAGTCCAAGCTTTAACGTGCTCGGCCACCTAGTCGTCTATTTTCTCTAACACTTAGCTTAGGTAAGCGAAATTCGATATCGATATTTATCGGAAATACGTTTTGAGGTCCGCTGACTCCAAAAAAAACCATTTTTAGGCGCATTTGAAAAGCATAACCCGAAAAGAAAACTCGAATAAATGCCAACTTTGGTATTTAAGTTCAGCATTTTCCAAGATAAGACGCCAAGATTTTCAGACAAATTCCTTCCACTCAACCTACCATTTACATGGGAAAATTTTTAATTACTTTTTATTTTCTAAAAAATGGCTGACGATTTTGCTTAAATCTGGAGCTAATTAGGTATACATACATAGTTGTGTAAAATTTGTTCGTAGCGTTAGGCGTTTTCAAAATATTCCATGTTGCAATTTATACTTTTCCCAAGTGTGAGTGAGTCATCTAGCGGACATGCTTGTAAGTTTACGATTTTTGCTTGTATGTTTTTCATTGCGAGAGCTTGTTGCCACGAATAAGCATGTGAATGTTGTTTCTGCATATTGTAACTAAGTACGTCTGTTTAATTTGAAACCATTCCTAAGCAAACGTATTGTAACATAATGTGGATAGAAGAATCACTTTTTACTTTCTCTACCACATACGTACCTTTTAGGTAGAGGAAATACTGCACTCCACCTAAGAGATTTCACTGGAAGTACATGTTTTGAAGCTTTCTTAATTAAAAAAGGGCTTTTTAGAGAAAGGTCCGCGTATGTGTATGAGTGTGTGTCTGTGAACAGTACCTATTACTCAAAAACAAAATGTTCGAGAAATACCACACTTAGCATTTAAGTTCAGTATCTTCCAAAGATGTGGCATGAAGATTTTCAAGAAAATCCCTCCACCCCAAACTACCCTTTACATGGAAAATGTTTTGAATGTTTTATTTTCTCAAACATGACTCTAACGATTTTTATTAAAATATCATACATTTTAAGATTTTACATGATAAATTATATATATATATATATATGTATAATTTTCTGGGAAGCTCGTAAGTTCCCATTATTATTATTATTATTATTATGAACTCTATATACCTATTGAGAAGAAACATTTTAAATAAAACTAAAAAACTCATAATTCAATAGTGTAAAATTCTGCTCTGTGGAGCAGAAACGTCGACAATGAATAGGCAACAAGAAAGAAAATTATTAGCAACAGAAATGCATTTTTGGGGAGGACTTCTCGAATTTCAAGAAAAAAATAAAATTAGAAATACAAAAATACCAGAAATAATGGATGTAAAAAGAACCTATTGGAAATAGTAGAAAAGAGAAGATTAAAAGGGTTCAGCCATATGTAGGTAGGTATAGATTACTAAGAATGTGCTAGAATGGGAAACTGAAGGCCAAGAGAGCAATAGATGGATGGGGTTCGAACAAACATGGCGTTTAGATGAAGATGCAGAGGATAGGGATTTATGGAGAAATAAAATTATGAATGGGTTGTAGGAAAACTACTATTATTATTAGGGTAGAGTAGTAGTAATAATACAATATTTTATATACCTAGCAAACCATAAGAAATAGACAAACACTCGAAAGTTTGAACGTTTGCGGTTTCTTTTTCTTTCTATTGCAAGAAAATTAAATCAAATTTAGTTTTATTTATGGACACTCTGCTAAGCGTCGCTTTCTATACTGGGCATGAAAGACCGGAAATTTTGCTCGGAGGTCTGTTTATCAGGCTTGAGGTTGTTTTAAATACATCGTCCTCCGCGGGTTTGAACTCGCGACCTCGGGAAACTATTGCAAGGGCTTCTTACAATGAATAAATCAAATATTTGAATAATATTTCCACATGTGTAACTAAGCCTTAATTTGACATTTTCCTCAGCAAAAATATGTGTAGGTATTGAGAGTTACGTGACAAGTAGATATAGAAGAATTACTTATATGTTACGGATGTATATAAATCTGTGTTAGTAGAAGAAGTCGTGTGGATATATCATATCAGATATTTTCCTTCTTCATTCATTTTACATATCTACTTAGTGAATACTGAATGCCAAAAATAACCAGTTACGATTTGATTTACTGCATTACCATAGAAGTATTTTGGAAACGTAATGTAAACAAAAATATGAAAGTGTGAGGGAGCAGGAAAGGAGAGAGAGACAGGAAAAATTGAGCAAAGTTGCGGGTTCTGATGCTAAGCAAATACAAACTAAAAGATGGAATTAATTGTTCTTTCACACAAGCCGTGTGTTGGACAGGGTTGGAAAGGTAGAATCAGATGACTGAAAAATTCAATGCATCCGTGGTTCAAATCCCGGCTATGGCATTGAATTTTTGAGTCATCTGATTCTACCTTTCCAAACTAAAAGATGTTTGTAAATAATCGCAATGTCTTGATGAATGAAACCAATGAAATAGTGCGTGTTATAGGAGCATTTTTAAGGTGAAATAGCTGGACGAGCAAGACGGGTCGACACAGCAGTACAAATGGGCTCAGTGGTGCATGTTGTTTGCTGTTGGTCAAGCTCTGTTTAAACACACTGTTGGCTTTTAATATCCAGTTTTACCAACATGTAACATTCCTGCTCGGGAGGGATTTGAATCGCCCACAAGACAAACATCGTGTGCAAATTTTGTTAGTAATTATCCGGCACGCGATTCCATTTTATTTTACAACTCTTCTATTTGCAGTTGAAACACACCTGTAATTAAATTATATTATGCAAATATAATTAGATTATCAAAATATCAGAGTTGTCATTTACTTTAAATTAGCTAATACCTACCTATATTGCTGTTATGTCTGTAAAACAAACATGCACGCGCGTGTGTGCAATTCTTGTTTTCATAAACGCTAATCATTTTTAGGGATAGGGGTACCACAAAGGGGCACTACAGCTAACGAATTTGTTTATTATTTTTAATATTATTGTTTAAACTGGGCGTACTTACGTTTGGGAGAAATATGTACGGTCTATTTCTAAATCTATACACTTCGGCTAATTACCGTTCGAAATCATCACGTACTCACCAAGCTAAGCGCTGGTTTACTCAATGCAGTAGCTAGAGGCGTGAAAAATATTACACTCAAGTGTTTTTTTACTTTCTCTACTACATAGAGGAAGTATTGTATTCCATCCTAAAATTCGATACCGAGATTTCACCGAAAATACACGTTTTAAGGCCTCCTGGACCCCCCAAAATAATTTTTTAGGCATCATGCCCTAAAAGTAGAATTCTAAGACAGTATACACGAGCTAGCTTTAGATTATTGCACTAGTGCGATATTTTTCATTGTGACCAACTTTGGTTTCAAGTCCAATCACATGGCAGTTACCCTTTGTATTTGCAGATATTTAATAATCCGACTTGGTTTGATTGGGTTTTACTTTTCATTGTGTCTTTTACATGATTAATTTCTCATAGCGCTCGTATTATCTGTTCACACTACAAATCGTCATACTTCAATTTATCACAATTCGTTGCAGAGGTAACCTATACGTTATATGGGCAGCCTTCTGATCTAGCATAACCCACGGAAAAATTCAATGACGGCAATTACGAATTCAGAAGAAACTGAAATGGAAGAGCAGAAAGAATAACACTAGAAGTATTTACCCCAAAAATTCCAGAAAGCAATATGATATAGCATTTAATCGCTTCATTGCCTGGTGTAGGGCAGAACATGTTGAAAATAATTTCACTGAAAATGACTGCTAGCGAATCAACAAAACATTTAACATCTCGCTTTTTTAACGCCATTTCTCTTGTTTCAAGAACCGCTCTAAACATAATCTCTGTTAGTTTCACGGATCAATATTATATTATGATATTTTGCAAATAAGTCTAAAAAGTAGTATATACCACACAAAAAATTTGCCTTCGTTTCGCAAACATTCCTACTCGCAAAATAAAACTCTACTTTTACCCCTTGTATCATAATTTACTATTTAGAAAAAGGTCCGCGCACGTTTGTGAACAGCATAACTCAAAGACGAAGAATCTGATAAATACCAAACTTGGTGTTTTAAGTTCTGCA
Source organism: Deroplatys truncata (assembly GCA_030765065.1). Taxonomy (NCBI): domain Eukaryota; kingdom Metazoa; phylum Arthropoda; class Insecta; order Mantodea; family Mantidae; genus Deroplatys; species Deroplatys truncata. The sequence continues at coordinate 222,704,475 of CM060981.1, read as the reverse complement.
TCTTCTAAAGATGCGACATCAACTAAACTACCCTTTATATGGAAAAAGTTTGTTATTTTTTATTTTTTCAAACATGGCCTTAACGATTTTGATTAAAATATCATATGTTTAAGGTATTTTATGATAAATAAAATGTATATCTTGAATTTTCTGGGAATAGCAAGACGTCCTCTTCATTCTGAATTACTTTTGTTATAATTGGTAAACCATAAGAGATAGTCAAAGTCTTACAACACAAAAAAAGCACGCCCAAATGAAAGTTTTTGCGGGGTTACCCATTTTCAAGATATTCTTTGTTATAGGTTTGAATTTTCGTATACTTACTTTTCTCAAGTCAAAAATCGCTTTTTTTCCTCCCTCCTCTCCTCGTGGTCATGTAAAGGGAACAGAGTTTCAAAGCCATCACTAGACTTCGGATATTTAGGTTTTTACCTATTGTTTTCCTTTACAGCCTATTGAGCCTAACATAGATAATTACACATATTTGACCTAAAAAGGTATTAACCAACTTTTTATAGTTCCTATGCACCTATTTCAACATAAATGCCTATTTCTGCCTTTTGGTGCCTATAAATGCCTTTTTTTTTAAATTCCAGTGAATTTATTCACTACACTGTTGTATTCAATAAATAATTATTTAATCAACAAAAACCTTTCATTGACTGGATACATATGATTTCTGTTTGATAAAATGCGGCGTGGTGTCGTTTTTAAAAGGCTTAGCGCAACAATTAATGAAATCTTAAGGTGCCGCATGCGAAATCGGAACTTCGGCAATGAAATACAATAACAAATGGCCCACGTCTGGTTCTCAGAAACAGTTATTTGAAAATAAGGCAAAGTGCCGGTACGTGTTCATAATATAACTATATTAAAGTCTTTGGTTCCTGTGATAATTTTTCTGCTCGTGCTGCAAAATGCCTAAGAACAAATCTACCAAAAGTGCATTAATAAGAACCTGGATTTCGGATTTCCAGTCTTATACAAGAGATAGGAAAATAATCTGTCAAGTCTGCAATAAAGAGGTAAGCTTTTTACTGTGTTTTCTGTCATTTTTATTATTCACATGAGACCACCATGTATGTTAACTATCGCGATTAATTGTACCGTATGACCTTTTCTTCTATCTGAAAATATTCTCAAATTTGTTTCATGCATTTTATTAAGTCCAATACTGGGGAAAATTCATATTAAAATAAACATCTCTCATTTAATTTTCATATTTTGACTTGACTTCATATTTAACTAAATGTCTTTTAGATTAATTTATTATTAAATGTCTTTTACATTTACCGATAGGACTGTTTACTTTGCAGTGGTTTGTGCGGTGTACGTCTTGTTTCTTTTCTTTCTTTCCTGTATTCACAGAAAACCAATAGGAGTCATGCCAATAGCCAGGCCGCTTACTTAAAGTAAGGGAGTATTTCATTCCAAACAAAACTTCAATATCGCGATTAATTGATTTAACTAAAAAAAAAACCAAAAGTTGAATAAGTACCAACCATGTTTCAAATTTAAGAATTCAAAGCAAGAATTTTGAACAATCATACCGAAAAACTTGTTTGATGTGTTTTCTCAAAGTAACACTCATGAAATTGTATAAATATTTTAAGTTTGGAATACTGGGACGATGAATAAAATTTATATCTTGCAATTTCTGCAAATAGTCTAAGAAATTTTCTTCATTCTCACCGAACTGATGTAATTGATAGAAGATGTACAGTGAAAAAATACATACGAGTAGCTTATGTGAAATTAGGACTTAACAGTAACCACTTCCGAAATATTAACTGTTCGTTTGGTTATAGAAGTAGTTCTTAATGAATCGGTGATATACATATCTTGTAGTTCTGCATTCACAGATAGTTACGTTTAAATTGTATCCTATACATAAACATTGTATAATAATTAATAAAGGTAAAAGAGATAATATTATTGTTCTTTCACTATTTGATAATACGTAGGGTCACTCTGAAAGCTATGAGAATGGGCAACAATGAGTTGTGGTAAGCCAAAGAAGGTCTTCCTATATTTAAATTAAAGTTCAAGTGTGCAGGTCGTGATGTGCTCCAACAATGTGTAAGGTCATCATTTTTGTGTACCTGCATGCAGGTGTTGCTACGCCATACGCTAGGATGGATCTCAAGCGAGAGATTTTCCGTGCTGTGATTTTCTTTGACTTTAAAGTCGCTTTAGGAAAGAGAAATTGCCTTGAAAGACTGCATCGGGCATTTGAAGATCTTTATGCTTCGCAATCCACGATTCATCGATGGTTTGCAGAGTTCAGAAGAGGAAAGGACTCCCTGGATGATGAAGACCGCGTAGGATGACCGGCTACAGCAACAACGATGAAAATGTGTTGAAAGCAGAGCGCATACTGAGGAAAGATTATCGTTGCACGTATTATTGGATTCAAGAAACCCTGAATATTGGACTGACAGCAGTGAACACTGTCCTTAAAGAAAAACTTCACGTCAGAAAGCTTTGTAGTCGTTGGATCCCCTACCATCTCACAAATGGGCAGAAACAGGCAAGTGTGCAATGGTGCCAGGAAATGTTGGAAAAATTTGATAGGGGTAAGACCCAAAAACATATTCAACATCGTAAACACGTGACGAAAGTTGGATATACCAGTAGGTATGGATCAGAAACTAAACGATAGTCATCGGACAGGACCTTCTCAGGAGAGGATCCCCCAACAAAAGTGAGGTGACCAAAAAGTGTTGGCAAGATGATCTGTTCGTCTTTCTCAGTTAGGGGCTATATTGTGGAACTTCCACTTGAGGAACAAAAGACTGTCACTGCCAGGTGGTACATCAGAAAATGTCTGCCATAAATCTTCAATGAACTGAGAACAAAGCGTCCAAAGACTGGTCTGCCTGGAATTTTGTTGCACCTTGACAACGCCTATGCCCACACGGCACTACAAACAACCCAATTTCTGCAGGAGTCAAGCATTTGTCCCATCCTCCCTGCAGTCCAGATTTGGTCCCATGCTACTTTTCTATCCTCCAAAATAAGAAAACAAATCCGATGTCAACGATTTGAATCACCCGAAGTTGCAGTAGCTTCTTACAAAGAATGTATTTGTACTCTCTCCAAAGGAGAATGGCGTTCGGCATTTGAAAAATGGCTTGAAAGGATGAGACGTTGCAGAGAAGGCAATAGACAATACTTTGGAAAGATGCATTGATCAGCTCTAAATTTTAAAAGTGTTATTGCATTCATTCTCAAAACGTTTAGAGTGACCCTCGTAAGAAATAATGATAACGAGCAAGTTGTCTAATTATCACAGATCATCGTATTTCATGCATATAACTAATTATAACTGGCGACAATATATACGTAAATATTTTGTCACTCAAATGTTTCAGTATCTTGTAAACAGTACAACGTAGAGTATAGTTAAACTGCATGAATGAATGAATGAATAAACAAATGAAAATTTTCCGTGAGTCTAATGATTTTTACTAAGAAGAACACGGAAGTAAACACTGAATATGAGTTTGTTGTATAAATGGGATGAATGTCACTCTTTTACAGGTGAAGGAAAGGATTAGTGTTAGATATTCAATACAGCGATGAAAAAAAATTAATATCTTGCTTTATTGTATTGCAGGATGAAAACTCAAAAATGTATCGAAAACCTTATAAAAGAATTTCTTCCGCCAAGTGTTCTGAGGATTTGTCAATTTTGTCCTACGTTTTAAATGGCAAAAAATATGGTAGCAATAAATGAACCGCAGGTGGTTTTTGGAAGGAAGTATTCATCAATTAGGTTAGCTTTAGTTTTTAATCGTCACTTTTGAAACCTTCAAAGAAGATAGGGCAGACAAGTCTAAATATCCTCTCTTAACCCTCTAAACCATTATATTATAAAACATTAATGTTACACTAGCATCATCATAAAGAAGAATGGTATTTTTAATCTTTTCACTGCTACTTTAGAGTCTGCGTTGCGTGGTGCACGTTCTGTTTGCTCCGCCCCACAACCACAAAAGTCGGTAGAAGTATGTCAACATTCAGCAGCGCTAACATACGTATCGGCAAACTTAAACGAGACAAGTAATGCCTGTATAAAACAACACTGTGTAAATAGCGAAATCCGAACTCGCAATTCGTATTCAAAATAAAAATAACAAATCGGGAACGCAGCTACAAAAACAGATTATTCATAGATGGTACATATCAGAGCTCATGCATAACCTCACGAGGAAAGAAGGAACCAAACTAATCGCAAATTAGACCACGAAATAAGACAGCACTCCCAGGATACATACTAGTTAGTAGCGAAAAGGTTAAGCGATACCTATATAATTACAATTTTGAGTTCAGGGCCTGGTAAGGAAAATGCCATAAGTCAAGTTTCCTGATCAGTATGTCAATCTTCTTCTTTTGACACATTCTGTACCGGGAAATTAAAACAATATGCCAGTCGAACACAATAGTAATAATAAAAATTAAGATTCGGCTTCACACAAACATAATTTATTTTTCATGGCGAGAGTTAAGACTTTTTTTTTTCAAAAGTAAAAATTCTGACTTTTAAAGTGAGCATAGTATGAAACCGTACAGGTAAGCATTTTTAACAAAACAGGCACTTAAAATGCATTTATACTAAGAATGTTTTAAACATTATAAATTTAACTTTAATGTTACAAATGCTTTGGATGGAAATGTCAGAATTTAGAGAATCAATCAAATAACAGATTTTGAATATTTTTGTAAACAAGTGAATGATGGAGACTTTGAAAATCGATTTATCTAATACCAGTTTTTCTTTTAGCCAATATGGCTGAGTTTTTTTTATTTTCTTCTTTCTTTTCCGAGTCTTAATTATAAATACCTACTAAGGTAGATAGAAACATCAATGAATGTTAGTAAAATGAATGCGCTAATGATCTCTAGATCGGAGCGCATAGGTAAGTATTTGGCTAGCATTTACACTTTCATATATATATAAACCCGCAGCAAAAACCTTAAACAAGATTTGATCCTCCTGCCACCGGAATTGCGACTGAACAGGATGAAATTGTGAAATTAGCATGGATTTGCAGGTTGAATATCACAAAAATTTATATTTTTATTTGCGTATCTACAGGCATTTCTTTGCAAAAGTGGCATAACACGCGTATTTACATATTTAAATACCAAAACAATAAGAAACTATCTCCCTGTTGATATACATATTTCAAAATGAGTCAAAAACTATTATTGTTATTATTTTTATATTTTGTTTTTACCAAGATCACCATACAAGAAGAATTTTAAGCGAAAGCGCTAAATCATTGCACACAATATACCTACGTGTCCTATTTTTTATATGTTCCGCTTATGCATAACAGTGTAGTATGTATAAAACTCCGGCCGATAAAGTGTTGTATGCGAGTGAGGTGAACTCGTCCCTCATTGCAACAGCAAAGCCGTTGCCTCGTGTTGGGAGAATGCCACACTCTTTCGCATTCTGACCTGCGAAATTCTGAGACAGCCTAATTATGGAAGATTTTGGCACCTGCAAATCCAAGATACTTGAAATACACCCTTCGTAGGCTGGAAAGGAGGGGGAGAGATATCACCTCTTTATTCAGTTATTTTTATAAAATCCTTGCATTTCGTAACCATCAATACGCGCTGTTATGAGGGGGGTGCAAAATATTTAGGTATGTGATACGAAGTACGACTTATTTTATTTCCTGCTCATTTATGATGTAACACTATCCTATTATATGACTCTTTTAAGTCCTAATGAATTACATTTGGACCTTGAAATGAAATTTCTATGATGAAATGCTGGAACTAAAATAATTTGTAAAATTTAACGCTTCTTTCAGTTATAGCCTTGGATTCTAAATATTAATAATAATAATAATCATAATAATGTTACAGTGGTAATATTTTACAATCTGTATGTGTGTCTCATATTAATACTATTATATTTATTACTTGTTAAAATGTTCGCTGCATTGTTTTACAGCATAGATAGGTATATTTTGTAAACGTGATGCCTTATTTATTACTTTTGTACCATTTTGACATCCGGGAATAAATGACGAAATATATTGCAACAAATCTTTATTTAATGATGAATAAAGCATTCTTATTTCGGAGGTTCCGAGTTGTAACCTAGAATAGAGTGATCTACCCGAATCCTCGGAAGTAGAGGGCAACTCTTAAGCTCTAAGGACCCCAAACTCATTTGAGCATCATTTCACGCACTTTTTTTCACCCTCTGAACCTACTGGGTCGAAGTACGTTAAGCTAACGGGGGCGAAACACACACACACACACACACACACACACACACACACACACACACACACACACACACACACACACACACACACACACACACACACACACACACTAGCAGCTTGTACTGGGGACTTACATCCCGACGTTTAGCGATGCCGAATAAGGTATATATATATTTGTTATTGTTCACGCCTATACGCCCGTTACATACTTATTTACGACAAAACGCTGAAAATCAGTGTACAGATATATAACAATATACGTTATAAACACAATCGACTGCGTATGCGTTATATCCGTGAAATTTTCTGGAATTTTCATATTTCCAATTATCTATATGAATTTTGAAAAGGTGAGTAGCAAAATATGAAATGAAAACTTTATCAATCCTGCCGCTAGATGACTCGTTTGGATATGAATTCTTTCCCGGGAGGGTTTCTGCCATTAGATTTGTTTATGGTAATTTATTTCATCCACTATTATTATAAAACATTGATCTATAGTATTGCAATTCTTTTGGTTTACAAAAAGTGATTTTCGTAATGGATATTTCGGTAAGTTTATACGGTGCAGATAGAGGATATATGTGACTGGAATATAATATGGTGACTTGTTGCATAGTTTGGTGATTGATTATATCTGAAACACTATAATGCAGTGGCCATTGTGTAAATCTGTAAAACCTAAAACATTTTATTGTGCACCAAATGCAATACAATTTGTAGTGCAATTTTCTGTGTCAATATTGGTTTAGAGGAGTGAAAACTAAAATATTCTACTTGACACCAAAAATGTTGTTTTCTACTGTGTCTATACTCATAAAATACATTAATTTGTTACACAGGTAGCATCTGTAAATAAGTAAACACACACACACACACACACACACACACACACACACACACACACACACACACACACACACACGAGCTGTTAAATTAAAATTGCTGTTTCCTCTGCCGTATTTGAGTAACCATTTTTACTATCCTATTTACTTATCATTTTTGCAAACTTTACACACAGTTTCCATCAGGAAAAGCACGTAATATCTGCATTATATTCTGATATTGACAGTTTCAGTGTAGCTGTGTGACTGTTAGTTTACTATTATTAGATAGGCACTACTGATTTCGCCATTGTAACACAATGTTTATTACACGGGAACACGTGAATAATATAATTTACTAAATGCGACATGAAAGGAAAGATCAACTGGTTCCAGATGGCTAATACAAGGTTGCGAGAAGTCATAAAATTCTATAATGACTAAAGTTCCCAAGAAGATGTCTACACCATAAAATGTTTTGTTGTCGTTAATTTTTTTTCCAGCTCTGACAGCTTCTAACGTTCCGCTCTGTCTACTGTGCTCAACATATGCAATTCAGATGCAGGAAGATAAATACAAGTAATAAACACTACGTTAGAAAGCTAAGAGCTACGGAGACAAAAACTGGTAATTAGTCCTAGCCCATACTAAGATAGAAATCATAATAAAAGGTGCATTAAGACAGAGGTCAAAGGGGTCGAAGGTTAAAAGTCGCTGATGAAAGGCTTCGGAGAGATGTGGAGGACAGATAAGACACGGAAATAAGCTCGATCTGGCCGTTCTTTCGAATGAAAAACAAAAGAAAGACAGGACAGAGTTTGTATTAATGTAAACAGAAGATTTATTTGTGCCAAAGAAAGACGAGAGCAACAATGTAAACACTCAAAGCAAAACATAACCTAAAAGCTAGCAGACTTAGCATAACTTCACTGCTCCCGGCATTTCTGTTATTCTGCAATATATCGATAGTTGCTGTCGCGCTGTGACAAATGCATTCTCGTAATCGAATATACAATAAGAAATATATGGAAGAAACAGAAGAAGGTTAGTGGTCTACATTAGTCACCGTTCACTTCAAACACAAGACGTGAATCCAGGAAAATCCCACGTATAAATCGCATCAGGTAACGTTGCTAAATACCTGTGTGAAACAATCCTAATAATATTCCAAGCTAAAGTCGTTTTCAGTTCAGTAACACCGAAAGGCGAAGCTATGCCTTAAAATAACAACACAGATATTATCAGAGAAGAACACAATAAATTCACGCGAGGATTTAACGTGCTAACGTTATCACCTGAAACACAGTTTCGATTTTGAAAAAGATTTTTGCGGAATGTGTAAACGACACTGTTTATGTTGCTCCAACTGCACACAGACAACATGCAAGATAAAGGTAGTGGACGTAAACAAAGAGTACTCACACTGACAGGTGCTCCATACGTTGGCTAGACTCCAGAGCCGGTAAGAGTAGCTGTTGTAACATCCGTACATGCTACCACCACGCGCCACCATGGCCTACTGATGGCAGCGTGCAACGTCCTTCATTGCCCATTCGAATCGAGGGCGAGAGCTGCTGACTGGTGGCGGCGCATGCCGGCAACTTCGGACACGAGGCCCGGCCCGACCTTTAACGAACCCTCACGGAGCACGCGGGCGGAGGTGGAGGGGCGATACCTCCCTCCAACATGAAATTATATACGTGGCGGTACACCGCTCCCGCACCCCACCACCCGCGCGGCAGGGGGTCGGCACAGTGTATACGCGGTGCTGACCCGTGCGATTCCTCGCGATGGTGAACGATGCGTTACGAATGTTGTGAGTGATTTCCGGAGAATGTATACCTAACCCCGCCGCGCCGCGCGCGCTGCGCGGGGTTGGGAGGAGATGTACCATGCTGTGCGGGAGAATGTTTCCCTAAGGAAAAATCTTGCAATTTCATTTAATTTATTAACGAAAATTATGATTGCGATCTGCGTTTTCGACGTCTCTCATCAAGAAGGGAATACGCTGGTGCAACAGAAGCATAAAACGAAGTGAAGAGAGTAAAGTCAATTTATTAATGGGCTCAACGTATTTGCGCAAGTAGTCCAGGTATCGCAATGTTGCTCTGAAATGTAAATTCCGCTAAATCTACTGCTACCGTTTCAGGCACGCGTGACCTTGCTATCCTATATCAGCCACTAACACATTCGTTAGTTGATGTTATTTGCTATAACTGAACGTTTAATGTGTACAAAAGTTTAGGATTTATAATCCCAGAATTTTTCCTAGCAATTAGGCATAACTTTATGGATATTCGTACAAAGTTAATTACCTTCTTTAGCACTTAGGTACATACTCACAGTAAGCAGGCAGAGGAAGCATTGCATTCCACTCAATGTCGAGATTTTACGAAATATGTGTGTTTGAGGTCTGCTTAATCCAAAAAGAGCTTTCTTAGAAAACGGCCCATTTGTGAGCGTGTGTATGTGAACACCATAACTCAAAAACGAAAAGAAAGAACATTTTCAAGAAAATCCTCCATTCCAAACATGTTTCGTTGTTGCTTTACTTTCTCACGAATGCCTGTAATGATTTTGATTAAAATATCCTAAGTTTAAGATAACTAATACAATGGATAGCTTCTCGGAATAGCCGTGAAGTCCTCTTCATTCTGAATGGACTTTGTAGAATTTTATATTAACCGGTAAACCATAAGAGACTGTAGAGCCCTTTAAAACATAATTTATTTCAAATAACATTGTTGTGGCATTTGCCATTTCTGAGACTGATGTACGCTGCTATTCATTTGTTCATCATTCAGTTGTTTCTCGCGATGTCATAGAAATATTATGGAACTTCAACGCCAGCATATAAACATTTGACTATCGCTTCAGCTTCCCGCGTCCATCTTGTATCTACACCGAAATATGTAATAAAACAGTTTTTGCATTGTTTATATCAAATAAAAATAAGAATAAGATTTTGTGGAATACTTTGTTTGAGAGTTATAAAAATAAACCATAGTGGATAGAGAAAGTCATGTGAATGTAACACAGATTTCTTTTCTATCTGCTTCCGCTTAGTTCATGATTCAGATTAGCAAGGAATTGTTTAAATTGAGTAGGTAATATATAATAGTGTAGAAGGATGAAAAGGCAGTTAAATGTTTACCAAGCAAGTCGATATGGTATATAGCAGTTAATTAAAGCCAATAACATGCATAAAGTTAACGGAAAAATGTAACTACATGCAAGCTGTAGCGATATATAATAACTATCCGTAGTTTTCGTACTAAGATTTGCTTGAAAATGACGAAGAATTTCTTCGCCTATACGAGTATACAGAAAGTTGAAAATGTAAATTTTACTTGTTATGACAATATCTTAAATATATAATAATTTAACGAAAACCGTTAGAGCTACTTTTGGGTAGGTAAATTAAAAAACAAAGCGTAATTTTTTTCTATTATTCGGTATGGGGGAGATTTTGAAGATGTTCGCCTCTTCTTCTGGATTTTCATTATGCTGTTTATTGCCGAGGCGGATGAATTTGATAAGTCATATTATTTGTTGTATCACAATAAAGCTACTAAATTTAATTATTTTTTCTTCTGGAATAAAGCGCATGCTTCTGGGAAATTATGGGCGAAAAAACAGAAGTGATAAATTCTAATTAGGATTTAAATACCCAAGGTAAATAGACATTATTTTTTTTGAATTATTGCTATTATTGCAGGGATTAAACTTATAGGTATTTTTACAAAATTCTGCAGACATTTAAGTGCGGATACGCAGAACGTTTCTGATTTTAACTTCATTAATGGCAAAATATGCGAATTTACCGTATTTTAACTCCTAGCCATTCCCAAAGTAAATGTTTTCAAAGCATTACCCTTTTTTTTTTTAGGCAATTTTTAAATGAAACCAGAACCATTAATCCGATAAAAATAATCAGCATTTCATCTGTATGTTGATTTGAGTGAGGACAGGACACGAACTGAATAACCAGGTCTTCTGAAAAACCATTCAAGTAACAAAATTATAATGAAAAAATTTTGGTGTGACATTCAAATGACTTTTTCTATCCAATTCTCAACAAACTATTATTACAAGAGCTTATTCTTCTATCTACTTCCTGTTAATCGAGATAAACATTTACAGAAATTGTCTTATTGCATATTCCCATGTAGGTACACGAGATTGGGGAAATAAGTGGGCTTTAAGCGATAGTCAAATGTTTTCAGAGCGATCGCTTCTATGTAATGGCTATGAAATTCCGTTCTCTTTGCATCGCCAAGAGAGAGAAAGAAAGAATCGCGATTATCCTCTTGAGAAAAGTAGTATTTGATAATTCAAACCAACAAAAAGGAATATCTTGGAAATGGTTAACGCCGCAAAAAAATTATTCGACATAAATTGTGTATTTTAACGAAATCTACATTTTTATAGTATAATACGATTCTGTTTATCACTTACGGTTTACCATTTATGCAAAAGTTATTCAGAATGAAGAGGACTTCAGAGGCTATTCCTAGAAAATTCAAGATGTACATTTTTCATTTGTCATGAAAATATCTTAAACTTAATTACGGTAGGTATTTTAATCAAATTTCATTAAAAGAATTTTGAGAAAATAACAAATTCGAAAGAAATTCAAAATAAAGAGAATTTAGGAGGATGATTTTTTTCAAATTTGTTGAAAATCTTCTTGTCACACCTTGGAAGATACTGGACTTAAATACCAAATACCGACTTTTCATTTTTGAGTTATGCTGTTCAGAGACACACATGGACATTTTTCTAAAAATACTTTTATGATTTCAGGGTTTCAAAATATGATTTCGGTGAAATCTTGATATGGATTTTTGGATAAAATGCAATACCTTCTCTACCTACTATGTATCTACGTAGCTGAGAAAATAAAAATGTACAGATACCTAATAAAAAGCAAGGAGTTTCGGACTTTTGTTCACTCCCTAAATGCATATCTGCCTGTAAAACATTCTTTTAGGCTTTCTGGCAAGCTCACCTAAACTCACTTGAGTTGATCCTAGTGCTAACATGTGTATTGTGCTCAGTGACAGCTTGGATTAAATCAAAAACTGTGAAATATGATATAAACCTGTTAAAGAGTGAAGCAAATTATGAACTATTGCACCAATACCTCAGTTGTAACGAAAATAAGTAAAACACTTTGGAGCAGTTGATTAAAACATTTTAAACCACAAAATTACTATCTCATGCACTGAGTATATACTTGTTATTCTAAACCGCTTCAAAACGGTCAGCTATTATACTCTATTCACTTCAAGACATCACATTTCCATAGTTACTAACATTCTGTGATATATTAAATGTTCTAATGTCAATTGCAATAGACATTTCTGTACCTAGTATAAAAAGTCAACAGTTTATACCACAATTCGAAAGATGGCTTTAGTTAATATTGAACTGGTGTAAAAAGAAGCAAAAAAGGAATATAAAACTACGAATATTTCGCAAACGCTTAATGCAACGAATAAAGGTATTTTATATAAGCTGTGTATTTTAAAGAGCTCTACGCTTTTCCTATAGTGAATGTTTTAGCTAAATCTAGTGGTTTCCTAGTTACACAACGAATGTGAATGACTGGAGAGGACTTCACATATTATTTTATAAAAAAAGTTCAATATATTCAGTTTATTTGTCATGCCAGTAGGCATCATACGCTATTTTAATCAGTTAAGAGATTCCTGATCTCTTAACTGAGATCAATTGTTAAAATGAATAAAAATATAATTCTAGTAAAAACTCAGGACATTATATTTGATTTAAATCAACCGAAAATTATAAATCTTAGTCACAAGGGTATAGCAAAGGATAGGGTTATAACTATAACAAAGTGTTAAAACTATCTTCCAGAAAATAAAAAATAAGGAACATTTGTCCATATAAAGGGATTTTTGGTTTGGAGGTAGTGGGAAATCTTCGCCTTGCGTCCTTAAACGTCGCCTGACTTATGAAGCTTTTCGTTTGTAAATTATGCTATTCACACAAGCACACAGTGTCGTCCTCCGTGGTGTAGTGGTTACCATACTAGCCTGTAGTTCCCGAGGTCGCGGGTTCAAACTCGACGAAGGACCATGGATTATTTTCGGGCGTAAAAATCATGGCTTCCTTCGGAAGGGAAGTAAAGCCGGTGGTCCCATGCCGTAGATTTACGGCACGTAAAAGAACCTCAAGCCTGATAAAGAGGCCTCTGAGCAAAATTACCGGTCTTTCACGCCCAATATGGAAAGGGACGCTAAGAACCACAGCAGTTAAAGAGCGTCCATAAAAAAAAGGGGGGCACACAGATCCAGGGGGTCCTAAGAGGACTTTATCATCCTCCTTCAGTCATAGTAGTGTTGCGTATACGACTGTAGTTTACTTTGACTATTTTAATCAAACGCCGCGTATTTGATGTTGACCGTTTAGCATTACCTTGGACAACGACCAGTCACGGCTGTTTATCTTATAATATGCTTGCAAGGATGCGATTTTATCGGATAAAACGTCAACTCGTTATTGAACCGTAACGGCATCAGCAAAGTCGTGTTTTTGTTTGTTTGTTATTAACGATAAACGTGAAAACTGTTTTACAACTTTGACTCGAACTATCCATATGTTTCACAATAAATGTTGACGATTTAAACCTGTAATGTTTTCGCGAATGTTCAAGAATTTATCGTTTTCTCGCGAAAGGCTTTATTTGTGCGATAAACACGAAACCTGACATATTTAAAACATTAATTACAAAACTTACATATTACGATATGAAGGTAATTAGAGCACTCGATACCGAACGGGTTGGCTCAGGCGGTTGCGTCTGTGGCCCTCATTCGGAAGGTCGTGGGCTCGATTCCCGTGGCCGACCTTCCTGACCCATAGGTTTTTATCGGCGAATGCTGGGAAGGATCATTGCATCCCCCGAATTTCCTGTCCGTCCATCGTTACATTAATCATTTCATGCATCCTTCACTCCCCGTTTGGTCTGTTTCAGGGTTGGCAGTGTCGGCGATGGAGTTTCGGTGTAGCGTGGCACGGAAAAAGGATCCTCTGTGTGAAGTTTCACCTTTGCCGGGGTATAAGGACCAGCGGGGGCGTTGGACCCTATTTGGGGCGGGGTCCCCGGTCTACCCGGGCGTTTATATCTGGAAACTTTAGGGATTCTGTCATTGCTGTGCCGTCACTCCTGGCTCAGGCCGCCGGTGTCTCCCTTCACCTCATCCCTTCCTCCCGGGGGCGGCCCCCTCGTGTGGGCGTACTGTACAATGTCTGGACTCCCTGGATCAGTGTCCAATCCCCTGCGCTTCTCCTTCCATTCCATTCCACAGCACTCGGTTTTCTTTCTGGGCTATTAACATTAATTCAAAGATATCAATCTCGATTTGGTAAATATTATGTTTAAACAACTACCTGAACATCAAAGTGAAAATAATATATCTATACCTTTATGTTATATTGAATTCTGGAACTATGTTCAACATTTGTATCAGATTGGTCACGAAACTGATGTACTGCATGCTACATTGGAATTTAAAGCTAAAGATAAACAGTTTCATAGATTTTGTTCAGGTCTTATGGGAAAGATTCTTTTCGCACTATGATTTAGTAGCTACTGACAAGTTCTTCAATGGCCTGAAAAAAACTCTAACTTGTATGTTGCAATTTAGTGTCATGGACTAAACGCTTGGACTAAACAATATCTAATTTACTATTCCCTACCAAATATTAATACACTATAAAAGTAACTTGCACCTCTGTTAAACCTTGCATAAACTACCGGTGGTGTTAATAATTGAATTTTACGGATAATACAGTATCTGTATTGTGTAAAAGCTAATATTTTTTGTCCACATGAATTTCAGAGTCGATTATAATATGAACTACGGATATGCTTTGCTTTTATTTTTTTCTCGCGAAATTTTGTTGCAATATTAACAACAAAATGCGGAACATTTAAAAACAAACGCAAATTCTTTTAAAAAAACTATCACCAGTAAAACATATCTCTGTGTATCAGTATGCAGTAATTATGTTACGTATCCATCTCGATTGAAGGCGCAGGAGAAATTACGAAATCCTACTACCTCAACATCCACTGTTTCCATTAATAAAAACCAGTGGGTTCCTTAAACTTTCAAATTTTAAAATAAAGTTTTTAATCAATGCACATTCAAATAATGTCAAATTCCAAGTAAGTAAATTATGTTCTTGAAAAAAAGTCTTTATTGGTTCTGATTTTAGCTTACCTTAACTATTTTCTCATTCTCAATGTTGGTAGCATTGGTTAGTATTCCGTAACACATTCGATTGTTTATTCATTTAGTATTCCGTGATGTGACAGGATACAATGTTGATTTGATTTTGAACACACGAAAGCAGGTAATTATTATTTATACAATAGTTTTATTTTATTCATGGAACAGTCTTAATAAATCCCATTCGAGTTATCATCAGATAAATTCGTAACCTCTCTTGAGATTACCTATGATAATCGTACTGCGCGGGCTGCCTAACATTTATGAAAGGTTTCAATAGGACATCCTATAGGCTTTAAATGTCTAAATACCTGTGGTGTAAATAGATATTCCCATCAATGGATTGGCTATTAAGTTTATAATAGCATTTAATTACATCAAAAGTGTAGCATAATGCATTTTCTAATATAAATACAAACATATAAGATACCCAGCGAAATGACTTTGTCTAACGCTGAGGCTCAAATCAGAGAGAGAGAGAGAGAGAGAGGGAGGGGAAGAGAAACCTGATGTGTTGTATTCCCATGACTTTCCTTACTCTTGTACAAATTATTTTTAAAAACACTTATTCTCCATCTAATTCATGTTAATCGATAAACATTTGCAGAAACTATCCTATTGCTAATTGTCTTATAGGTGCAAGGGGAATATGGTAGGTTTCAAGCGATAGTCAAATCTTTTAAGAGCTGATTACTATGTGGAGCAATCCATTCTCTTTGCATGTTCAGGACATAAAAAAAACTATATAATATAAATTATGTGTTTTAACGAGACCTTCATTTTTTGTGTAGAAAACTTTTGTCTATCTCTTACAGTTATGCGAAAGTCATTCAGAATGAAGAGGACTTTTGGTGACATTTCCAGAAAATTCAAGATATACATTTCATTTGCCATGAAAATATCTTAAACATAGTATACCTTAATCAAAATCGTTAGAGCCATTTTTGAGATAATCAACAATTTCTAAAAATGTTCCATGTAAAGGGTAGGTCTGGGTTGGGGTTCCGTCGTGTCGGAACCTCGGAAGATACTAAACTCAAATACCAACTTTGGTATTTATCCGATTTTTCGTTTTTGAGTTATGTTGTTCACAGACACACACACACACACACACACGGACATGTTTCCAAAAATATTTTATTTGGATTCAGGGCGCCTCAAAACATGCATTTCCGGTGAAATCTCGACATCGAATTTTTTGATGGAATGCAATACTTTCTTTACGTAGTAGAGAAAGTAATTAAGGTTGAAATTCTTATTTCGATCTAGATGCCTAGGGCATCTCGCAGTTTTCTCTGTTATCGATGTATGGATAAAAGTAGGTTTACATTTCTGTGGATCCTAAAGACCACGTGGTAGCAAATATTAAATAAATAAACAATAAAAGAATGTAACACACAAAAGTGGAAAATACTAAGGTTGATCACCAACAACACAAACAAAACAGATGATACAGAAAACAACTTTAAGGCCACTTGTCCAGTATAAGGAGATTGTTTCCCAAAGTACCTATATTCGAATATACGGCTGAAGTTGTCCCGACATTACCTTACAAATTTTCATTCAATGCGATTTAGAAATACTGACATTTTTTAGAAATCAGGAAACTATTGAAAATTTGCCTTTAGGAAGGCAAATTAAAAGTGCATGTTCGAATTTACCATGTACCTATTAGGTAAAGCATGTATTTTGAGTTCTTCCAGAAATTGGACATCTAGATTTCACCGGAAATACATTTTTGAATCCAAGAAACTCAGAAACGTATGATATTTACATTACGAATAAACTGTATATCTTAAATTTCCTGGGAAAAGCATGTGAAGTTCTCTTCATTCGGAAGAAATTTCGTATAACTTGTAAATTAAGATTTAGTTAAAAATTTACTACGCAAGAACTGTAGGACTCTTTAAATCAAACAGTTTATTTCAAATAACTTTTTTGTAACATTAGCCATTTCCGAGATATCCGTAGTTATTGGTTTGAGTTTTTCAGTACTCGTCATTTTTTGAGTGTCACTTGTTTCGCGACGTCATGGAAAAAACATTGAATTCCTGTACTAGCATTTAGCGAACAGCTTTTAAACGATTCCTCTCTCACCCTTGCGCCTACAACGAAACGTGTAATGCAACTATTTCTGCAAATGTTTATATCCATTAACACGAAGTAGATGAAAAAATAAGCACTAGTAAAACTAGTTTGCATGAGCTATATAAAATAAACGATAGAAAAACACGATAGTCATTAGATTTTTAAAAATTGTATTTAACGTCCGTCTAAAGGCACAGGCGGTGGACGCTGATGTTACACGAAGTAAAATTTAAGAAGGAAATGTGCTAGATTTAAGCATTTGACGGTTATAAAACCTGTCAAAGAGGATAGTCCTGGCGAGATGCGAACCGCGGAGCTTCCGTTCACGAGTCTGTACCCGAAACGATCACGGTCACCCCTGTCGGCTTTGTTTTTTGCTTAATTGTTTTAATTATGTGGCTCCCCTTTTACCGAGCGAGGTGGCACCGCGGTGTCGTGTGCAACTCGTATTCAGGAGGTCCGGGTTCGACCTGTCTACTCTGACCCCGTGGATTTTTCGCTGTTTCCCCGTGTGGTTTCTTCTCTACCACGATTTCCTTTCTATCATTTTCCTTCATTCCGTTTCCTTCTCATCTTTCAGGTGTGCTCACATTGACTTCCACATTCATACTTTCAGATTCTGTTGGAGATAGGGAATAAAGCTGGTTAAAGAAAAATTTCCCGCCCCAGCCGGGAATCGAATCCGGTGTCGTTGGGTTGAGAAGCCAGAACGCAATAGACGAATAAGTAAATCATTTGAGGATGCGATATAAAGGTGGAGAAAACATGAAGGGTATGAACGTTTCTTGTTAATGCAGATCCTTTGCTATAAATACGGGTTGGGTCATGACTGGAAAGGGCAGCGAAGCCCCTTTGATCAGATTTCTGTAAGTAAAAATGTAGCCCGTACCGTGTTTCACTGGGCGATTTTTTTCGCAGAGAGGAGATCAGTATTTTTCTTTCTAATCAAGAGATATACTTTCATTATCGTGCCTTGCTCTTTCACGTCGGGTCTTCATTTTAAACTCTTAGGGAATTCTGGTGCGCGTTCTTGCCTATCGACAGACAACCTTGTACATGTACATGTTAATACGCCGAATAAGTCGAGCTTAGTTATAACATTTTGCAGAGGTATATCTAAGGGTATGTTTATCAAGTAAGAAAGCTAACCGCGGCCACCTGGTGCCATTCCTCGGCGGCATGTCTTTACAGGGAGAGATTTACTGCTACAGGAAATGGGTTGAACCCAACCAGGAAAAGGATGTTTACAGGTACTAGGTGCATATCTGCTGTCTGGTCTAATTGTTTTGTTCTCTCTCTTGAGTGGTAGCAACAGCAATAGTAATGGTAGTAATAGTAGTAGTAGTAGTAGTAGTTGTTGTTGGTAATTGTAGTAGTACCTAGTTGTAGCTGTAGTGAAAGTATTTGTAGTGGAAGTAGCTGTAATAGCTGTAGAGTTGTAGCTGTAGTAGTAGTTGTAGTGGAAGTAGGTGTAATAGCTGTAGAGTTGTAGCTGTAGTAGAAGTAGTTGTAGTAGTAGGAGTAGTAGTAGCTGTAGCTGTTCTTGTAGTAGTTGTAGCTGTAGTAGAAGTAGTTGTAGTAGTAGGAGTAGTAATTGCTGTATCTGTTGTAGTAGTAGTTGTAACTGTAGTGGAAGTAGTTGTAGTAGGAGTAGTAGTAGCTGTAGCTGTTGTTGTAGTAATAGTTGTAGCTGTAGTAGAAGTAGTTGTAGTGGTAGGAGTAGTAGTAGCTGTTGTTGTAGTAGTTGTAGCTGTAGTAGAAGTAGTTGTAGTAGTAGGAGTAGTAGTAGAGTAACTGTTGTTGTAGTAGTTGTAGCTGTAGTAGTAGTTGTAGTAGTAGTTGTAGCTGTAGTAGAAGTAGTTGTAGTAGCAGGAGTAATAGTAGCTGTAGTAGAAGTAGTTGTAGTAGTAGCAGTTGTAGTTATTGTGGTAGAAGTATTTGGAGTAGCTGTAGTAGAAGTAGTAGGAGTAGTAGCTGTAGATGTTGTAGTAGTTGTAGTTTTAGTAGAAGTAGTTGTAGTAGGAGGAGCAGTAGTAGTAGCTGTAGCTGTTGTAGTAGGAGTAGTTGTACTAGCTGTACTAGTTGTAGTTATTGTAGTAGAAGTAGTTGTAGTAGCTGTAGTAGAAGTAGTTGTAGTAGTAGGAGTAGTAGCTGTAGATGTAGTAGTTGTAGGTAGTAGTAGCAGCAGTTGTAGTTGTAATAGGAGTAACTGTAATAGCTGTAGTAGTAGAAGTAGTTGTAATAGGTAATAGGAGTAGTTAGTTATACTAGCTGTAGTGGTTGTAGTAATAATAGTATTTATAAGATAAATAACAACTTTCTTTTCTAACTCTCAAGAATACAACGAAGATTGTAAAAAAAATTCTCCCACTCCAATCAACACGGAACGTTTTTATTTAGGTTTCTTTTTACTTGCTGTATTACAGAAGTAGATAGGTATCTATTGCATTCCACCCTATAATTCTATACTACGACTTCAGTGAAAATACGCGTTTTGAGACACTCTGATTCCAAAAAAAGCATTTTAAAAAAGTTCAATGTCTGTGTGTATTCGTGAACAGCATAACTCAAAAACGAAAAGTTGATTAAATACCAAAGTTAGTGTTTAAATTTAGCACCTTACAAGGATGCGACAGGAAGATTTTGAAGAAAATCCCCCACCCAAACTACCCTTTGCCTTAAAACATTTCATAATTCTTAAAACACACCAGATGTTATAGATATTTACATGAAAAATGAAATGTGGGTATATTTCAGTTTTCTAGGAATAACCTGTGAAGTCCTCTTCATTCTAAATGACTTTCCTATAACTGGTAAACCATAAGAGATACATAGAATTATACTACATAAAAATGTAGATTTTGTTAAAGCACACAGTTTACGTCTTTTTGGTGGCGTTATGCATTTCTGACACACCTATCCTGTTAATGGTTTGAGTTTTCAAATAGGTATGCTTTTCTTAACTGGTAAGTCGCTACTCTCTTTTTCCCCGTAGTTATGTAAAGAGCATGTAATTTCAAAGCCATCACATAGCGACACGCTATTTAACCATCCTATCACTATTGTATCGTACGACGAAATGTGTAAATGTATAATGGAAGTTTATCTAGATTAACAGAAGTAGATAGAAGAACAAAGTCTTGTAGGAGCAGTTTGTAGAAGTGTGAGTGGAGAAAGTCATATGAATGCAATACACCAGATGTTTACTTCAGGTACTTAGGATAAAGGTTCACATGAGAAGTACAGAAGGTTGAAAACCTTTCCAGCTGGAGAGTCTGAACGGCTCACCGCGGCGTGCTGCTGGTCGCCAAAACACATCTGGCGAACACATTGATCATTCGTGATCGGAAGAGCATTGCTGGCATTAAGGTTTTTGAGGAGGATCTGCACCTTTGCTGTCGGTATTAGCCTGCCGTCTTTACCTCGTAAACTTTTATGGCAACAGACCGTTCACCACGTGTTGTTCATTACAAGGAAGTATGCACGAGCACGAAGACTTAGCCGTCTCATAAACAGAGCTCCCTTCTTACGTTCATGCGTTCCATTGACCCAATTCATTTAATTAAGAAGTATAAGATATACTTTCTCTGTATTTTATTCCACTAAAAATATTCTACACCGAGATTTCACTGGAACACATTTTGAGCTTCCCTGAATAACAAAGAATTTTTAGAAAAAAGTCCCTGTGTGACTTATGTTCGTGTGCATGTAAACAACATAAACGAAAAGATGTTTAAATACTAAATTTGGTGTTTAAGTTCAGCATCTCCTAAGGGCGCAACAGTTTTTCAAGAATATTACCGCATTCCAAACTACCCTTTACATGGAAGATTTCTTAGAAATTTTCGTTTTTCTGAAAAGTGACTTTAACAATTTTGATTAAAATACCACACCACGTATTTTAAAGATGTTTATATGACAAATAAAATGCATAGCTTGAATTTTCTGGCAATAGCCTGTAAAGTCTACTTCATTGGGAAGGAATTTTGTATAATCTTGTATAAAGGTAAATGTTAAGCGATAGACTATTTATTTTATTAAGTTTTATTTATGGATGCTCTTTAATTGCGTCCAATTCTATATTGGGCGTGCAAGGCCGGTAATTTTACTCAGGGGGCTCTTTTACCAGACTTGAGGTTCTTTTACTGGCTGAATCTACGACACGGGACTACCGCCTTCACTTCCCTTCCGAAGGAAGCCATGCTAAGGATTTTTACGCCCGAAAAAGATAGACGAAAATGTACTACACAAAAATACAGATCTCTTTAAAAGATGCAATTTATTTCAAACGTCTTTTTTGTAGCATAAGCCATTTCCGAGATTGGTTTGAATTATTCAATACTTTGTCATTCTTTTAAAGATCTATCGATGTTCAGTTGTTCCTCACGATGTCATGGAAACACTATCAAATTTTAAGGCAGCATATGGCGTCCAGTTCTTAAACATTTGACTATCAAATTAAATTAAATTGAGTTTTATTTATGGACGCTCTGTAACTACTATGGTCCTTAGCATACCGATCTATATTGGGCGATGAAGACCGGAAATTTTGCTCAGAGGCCTCTTTATCAGGCTTGAGGTTCTTTTACGTGCCGTAAATCTACGACACGTGACCAACGGCTTTACTTCCCTTAGCCATGCTAAGGATTTTTACGCCCGAAAAAAATCCATCGCCCTCTGCCGGGTTTGAACCCGTGACCTTGGGAACTAGAGGCTAGCACGGTACCACTAGTCCACGGAGGACGACATTTGACTTGTTCTCTTTGTATCTATAACGAAATGTGTAATGTAGCTACTTCTGCAAAGGTTTATCTCGATGAAAATGAAGCAGATAGAAAAATAAACCTTCTTAAGAATAGTTTGTATACTCACTAATAAACTAGAGGGTAGAGAAAGTCATGTGAATGTAATTCATCAGGGTTCTTTAGTGTGGCGGGTCCTTTGACATGAAATTTATAAATTATAGAAAACATCTATGATAATATGTAAGATTGTAAAGGTTTCTGGAGAGAAAATAAGAAAGCGTATAACACGAAGCGGTCGTCTTTGAGTATGTACGAGGCACATCTGGAGACTGGGGTTACGGAAGAGGCAGGCTCGTGACTACAGAATACAAGCTCTCTTGTCAAACCGATACCTTTCATTACCCGGGCACGATTTGGATTTAAATTCACCGTGTCCCTCCTTTCCCCTCTCTTTCGCTTTCCTTCCCTCCTTTCTCCTTCATGGCAGGTGAATCCAAGCAGCCGCGGTCCCCGATAACTCAGGTTTAATTTACCTGGTTAATGAAGTGAATGCAATGTTCCCTTTCTCTTTCCCGCCCGCCCATCTCATTTAGGAGCTGCAGCCGTATTGCTAGGAAGACTTCCCATGTTAATTCCTATATACTCTATTTGCTGACTGCCATTACTGAACACGTGCCACACTGCTGCCTAATCTCAACACGTTCAGCATCTCAGTACACTGCATTATGATAGGAAGTACATATTTGAAAAATAATGTTTAGTTGATGTTTATACTTATAGCAGATATACAGCACTTTATTGCTCACGATCTGAAACATAGATACTATTATTTGCATGATCGTGTGTTTTATACGTCTCTCTTCCCGATGATATTAATTGCACAGAAGACAATTTAGAATTCCAATGTAATAATTCGTTTCCAAGGAAACCCACGCCTACCAACATAAATTTGATGACCTGTAATAGCATACAGTACACACTAGGACGGGGAGTAAAATATACATATATGTTTTTAATAGTGATGGAATCATACACAATTTATCGATATCTACTCGATTCCGATACTGATTTTTGAGCACCAATACTCGATACTCACTTTATAAAAAACTGTAAAGGCGAGAGCTTGTTCACTGAATTATGTTCTTATTAGTAGTTGTCTGAGTATAAACTGAGTATAATTCCGAAATTGTTCCTGTTTGATATTCTCCAAATGGCAGCAATTTCTTTACCTTAATAGTGCCACAGAACGTTTTAGACAGCATGGCCTAAAGGTAAAACTGCTAACACAGAGCACACGGGCTAAAAATTTAAGATTATTGCACCAACTGCGATAATCTTCAGTGTGACAAACTTTGATTTCAAGTCCAATCACATGGCAATTACCCTTAGTATTTGCACATGTTTGACTTGGTTTGATTAGGTTTTACTTTTCATTATGTCTTTTTTCATGATTAATTTCTCATGGCGCTCGCATTATCTGTTCACAATACAAATCGTCATACTTCAATTTATCGCAGTTCGTCGTAGAGTTAACCTATGCATTATATTTGTATTTGCAGCGTTCTTTGATCTGAAAAGTTACTCATTTATCTAACCTTCATAAATATTAAACGGCGGAAATTAGGAATTCAGAAGAAACTGAAATGGAAGTGAAATTACAGAAACAGCAGAAAGAATAACACTAGAAGTAGGTACTTACTCAAAAAATCCAGAAAGCAATATGATATAGCATTTAATCGCTTCAGTGCCTAGTATAAGACAAAACATGTTGAAAATAAGCTCACTGAAAATGACTGCTAGCGAATCAACAAGACATCTGACATCTAGTTTTTTAACGTCATTTCTTTTGTTTCAAGAAACCACGTTCTAAATGTGATCTCTATTAGTTTTAGGAATAAATATAATATTATTGATATTTTACAAATTCGAGCACTGTCTAAAATAGTATCTACATGCCACACGTGTTAAAAGTTGTTTTATTTTGCTTCTAGGTTTGCGAAATAAAACCCTACTTTTACCCCTTTTATCATAATCTACTATTCTTTGCTTCTCTTTTTATGGAACTATATTTTGGGCTGTAAACTTGTTTTAAAGGATTTTCTATCCATATTATGGAAATTGATCGTATGGTAAGTATACCTATAAGCTACGATCGTGACCCGAGTATGACTGCGTGAACATAAACTAACAGATGGAAGGAAAGAACAAATATTTCCATGTGCTGTATTATGTCACATTTTAAATTGTGATTTTGGTCACCGAAATAGATATATGTAATGGCTGAGAGTGAGTCATCAAACCAGGCTATTGCAGAAACGTGATTTAGTGCGTCAACTAAATCAGCTTCAATCACAACTCAGTTAACGCTGCATGTTACATGAGTACCTCTATTCCTTCCACCATTGTTTTGTATGTTTTCATTTAAACACAAGAGTGTATGGGATGTCGCATTGATTCTACCACAGGAAACGTAGTCAAGGTTCATCAAAAACTACAGTCCAGCAACTCTTTGGGGACACACGAAGCAATAGCGTGAAGTCTGGCTTCTTCATGCCTTATCTAGCATTATGTTAAACGCATACATTTCCAATAATGCAAAACATTAAACTTCAAAAGTATCGAATAATATCAAAAGTTTATCTCAAAGTATGGGACATACTTAGATACCACAGAGAAGGTATCGAGAGTATCGAGGATCAGTAATATCACATTATAGTGAACGGTACACTTCGAACAGAATAACTTGTGTTATTTCAAACATTATTGAAAGCTAATTAATTGTAATTAAAGGTAAATGATTATTTCACACCTTATTCTAGATTTTTCAGGAATCAACGACGCGCACCCAATTTTCCATGCCTCTTCAATATCTGCGTATTTATAATTCACGTCTCCCACTTAAAATTCTTGTTGAAGGTAAGTTCATTAGAATTTTTAAACTAATAATTCATTTAAAACAATAGATAATTCACAAAAAAAATATATAGAGTTTGAAACGTATAATGGAATTTCGGAAATAGATAAAAAACTTGATTTCGTCTCATCTTTTCAAGTTATTCCTCGATTCTGTAATTATGCGCTCTCTATTACTCATATATACCTACTATCACAACGGACGCACAGTAGAATAGAAAGGTTTAGAGTTTTTTCAGTATCTACACTACGGATGAGCCTACGATTTTTCTTTCAGGGATAAAGCAAATCAATATCATTCCAAATGCGACGATTTTTAGTTTTTATTTGCTTAATAAAAATATAATAGCCTCTACTAATGAATTAAATGATCAACAATCCTGAACTATTTTGATGTTACAACCGAAATCAAACTAATTGGGCAGTAATAAGTTAAATTCTGAGTGTAGTTAACGCAAATTAAAGTCGTATGAAGTACATAGTAGCACAACATATGGACTTGTGTTTCTGTCAGTTCACCGTGATATTCATGTTTCCGATGATGAAGTTGCTAATGTTCCAACAAGACTTCATTTTCTATTATTAACATATTTGTATCTTCAAATTGTTTTTCTAAAGTTTTAAACTGAAATGTGAAAAATGTTATAAAATTCACTCCATAAGAATCAGTATGTTTATATAGACACGTCACACAGAAAGAAACGATTTATGCCTAAGAATCCAAAGAGTATACTTGTTTGAAATAATAACTCTTGACAATTTGTGTATTATAGCTGTGTCTATTTACAAATACCGAGCGGGATGGCTCAGGCGGTTACGTCTGTGGATCGCATTCGGGAAGTGCCGGGATCGATCCCCGGCGACCGCCCATTCTGGCCCATGGGTAATTCGTGGTTTCCCCGAGTTGCCAGGCGAACCGGGGTGGTTCATCTTCTACCAACTCTCCTTCCTCTCATTTCCTGTACCCATCATCTTCTTGTTATCTGTTTCAGGGTTGTAGGACCGGGCGGCGGTGTTCGGCGGGTTGCGGCTGGGTGGTGGCTTGCGCTCTGTAAAGATTTCTTCTGGCGTCGCTGCGGTACCGCTCAGTTAGGTCTCTCCTCAGCGTGGGGTTCGTCTCCGGGGGACCCTGGAGGTTGGTGGCTTGTGGGCAGGGACCGGGCGGCGGCGGATGCGTTGTATCTGGAAACATTAGGGACCCCGTCCAAGTTTGCGCCCGTCGGCATTCGGATCTGGTCGCCCTTCGGGTCTCCTCCCTCATCCTTCCTTCCCAGGAAGCGCGATGGGCCGACTGGCCGGCGAGCGGTGCTTGCCCTGGTTCCGGGAGCCCATCCGTGATACCTACCTTTACATCATTTACAAATGTTCCAACATCTTACTTTCTCTACCATGCACATAGTAGGTAGAGAAGGTATTGCATTCCACCCAAAAATTCGATACCTAGATTTCAACGAAAATACATGTTTTGAGGCTCCTGAATAAAGAAAAAGTATTTTTAGAAAAAGGTCCGCGCATGTGTGTCTGTGAACAGCATAACTCAAAAACAAAAAGTCGGATAAATACCAAACTTAGCAACCACGCTTTACACGGAACGTTTATCGAAAGTTTTTACTTTCTGAAAAATGGCTGTAACGATTTTGATTAAAATGCGGTACATTAAAGATATTTACATGGAAAATAAAATATATATGTTGAATGTTCTGGGAATAGTCTATGAAGTACTCTTTATTCGGAAGGAATGTTCTATAATCGTATATAGTTGGTAAACATTAAGTGATAGGCGAAAATGCGCTACACAAGAAATGTAAATCTCTTTAAAATGCACTATTTATTCCTAATAACTTTTTCTGTAGTATAAGCCACTTCCAAGATATCCGTTATTTATGGTACGAATTGTTCAATACTGTGTTCTTTTACACGATTGCATGGCATTTTAGGACCAGCATATAGCGTCCCGTTCTTAAAAGTCTATCACTGTTCCCTTTGCATTTACAACGAAATGTGTAATGTAGCTATTTCTGTAAAAGCTTATCTCGATTAAAATGAACGAGGTAGAAAAATTGAAGGATAGAGGGTAGAGAAAGTCGTGTAAATGTTAACATGATTTTTGACCTTTGGGAAGGACATAGACACGGTGCTGATGGTAATAAAAATGCAGATGTTTCCCTGACAAAAACAGCTCAACTGTGGCGAGGGTGCTCGCGTTTCCTAAAAGCGTAGGTATTCGAGGATGCAAGGCGTAATCAAGGAAGGATATCCTCTTTGCGTCATCTCTCAACTGCCGTGTTGTTTCCTCCAGTCGCACGTTAAATTGGGTTACAGCACGCATTGTGGCAAGTTATCTGCACCTGTGAATAGGGCCATGACGTCATCACCTGGCTTTGCAGACAATACCCCACGGCAGATTAATATTCAGACGCTCTGCCCCCACCTCCCAACTTACCCCCTTTTAGAAATTACCTCATCAGCTCCCGCTCCGTCAAGGTTTTAATCCAAAATTCCCTCTTGTTTTAACAGTGAAAAACACCACCTTCTCCTCATCTGTAACCTGGCTCCTGGGAGTACAATACACTACAGCAAACACCTAATTCCCTCTCTCCTTGGAGGAAGAGTGGCTCACCTCCCAGCTCTCTTCATCACGGATCGCGTTCTGATCATATTCATCCTTTAATTGTTGCATATAGAAATTGCTAACGTGTAAACAAATCCTTATCATGCGACCCAGAAGCGGAAATACATGTTTTGAGTCCCCTGAATCCAGAAAACCACTTTAAGAAAAAGGTGCAAGCGTGAGTGTGTCTATAAACAGCATAACTCAAAAACGAAAGCGCGGTTAAGTACGAAACTTGGACCTTTCAAGGATACGACACGAAGATTTCGTTATTTTTGGTTTTCTTAAAATGTTTCTAACAATTGTTATTAAAACACCGTATGCTTAAGCTATTGTCATGGCGAATAAAATGTACCTAATCTCAAATTTTCTGGGAATAGCCTGTGAAGTACTCTTTATTCTGCATTACGTTTGTAAAATTGGTAAACACTAAGTGACAAACAAAATGTTACTACAAAAAACTGAAGATCTCATTAAAGCGTACAATTTATATCAAATAAAATTTTTGTTTCATTAACTATTCCAGAGATTTTCTTTGTTATTTGTTTGAATTTGAAATACTTCATATTTTTCTCAACTGCAAATCGCTATTATTACTTTTTCTAAAACGTACATTGTAGGCAGAGAAGGTATTGCATTCCACCCAAAAATTCGATACCGAGATTTCACCGCAAATACATGTTTTGAGGTCCCTTGATTAAAAAAGGCATTTTTAAAAAACGTCTGTGTCTGTGTGTGAACAGCATAACTCAAAAACGAAAAGTGGGATAAATAGATGTACACCCCCTTAAGAAAGTATTCATCTGTATTTTAAAAATTTCTAGCAGCCAAATTAATGGAGGGAAACGTCCATTTCTTGGAAATGAAGATCAAATGGTAATACAGTTTACGTGTTTTGGCAGTTTTTCAGATCGTTCATTTTATGAGTTTTATAAATTTTTGAAAAATATGCCCAAATTGCAACTCTTTTGTACATGGTCAAAATTATCTTGCATGCACTGAGTAGTTTCTGCAAATGTCTATTTCGATTAACATGAAGTAGATGAAGAAAAAGTATTTATAAAAATAGTTTCTAGAAGAGTAGAGAAAGTCATGTGAGTGCAACACATCAGATTTTTATGCTTAATATAGCAGTTATTATGGTGTATAAATTAATTTATAGCTTTCTATACAAAAATTCGAATAAATAAATAAAGCTAAGGATTGGGTCTGTTTTATATGTTAGAGTAATTTTATTGTCATTTTCCAAACCTTTTTAAATCCATAAAAATTGGGGCGCTGATAATATCATCAGTTGCCAGATGCCCCAACTTGTCTCTTATTCATTTCATTCCGTATTTACGAACATGTAAAACAATGAACTGCTCTCATATTTTCTTTGAATACCACGAGAACTATGTCACATGCTGTTAGCAAGTGCTTCAGAAGCGAGAAATGCAAATACGTTACAGACAACCCATACAAAGGAATTTGACATTCCTATGCTTAATCATCGCATTGAAAAAGAAGGGCACAGTATGCCAGACGTGTGACGTCATTTTTTTATTGTTTTAACAATTCCATCATTAGCCTCCAAGTCCTTTAGGATTGACTTCGGTCCTGTTTATCACTTTTTCTTTCTCTATTACATATCGTTAGTAAGTAGAGAAGGAATTATTTATTGCATTTCACCCAAAACTTCGATGAAAAATTTCGTGAAAATACCCAGCGGTTTTTATTAAAGTACAATATGTTTAAGAATGTGTATGATAAATGAGACGTACATCTTGAACTCTCTGCGAATAGCCTGTGAAGTCTTCTTTATTGTGAACGATTTCTGTATTATTTGTAAATCGTAAGAGATAGACAAAATCTTGCCCCCCAAAAAATTTCATACATTCACATGACTTTCTCTGTCCTCTATCGTTTATTAATGGTACATAAATTATTCTTACTAAAGCTTATTTTTCTATCTACTGCATTTTAATCCAGCTAAAACTTTGCAGAAACAGCTACATAACATATTTCGTTATTGATACAAAGATATCAGCGATAGTCAAATGTTTTACAACTGGACGCTATATGCTGGCCTTAAAAATCCATACTCTTTCCATACAATCTCGAGAAAGAGCTGAATGTTGAAATAACTAAGAGAATTCGAACCTTTAATGACGGACACCTTAGAAACGGCTTATGACACAAAAAACCTATTTTAAATAAATTATGTGTTTTAAGGAGACCTACATTTTTTGCGTAGTACGTTTTCGTCTATCGCTTAACGTTTACCAGTTACACAAAATTATACAAAATTCCTTCTGAATGAAGAGGACTTCATAGGCTATTCCCCAAAAAATTAAAGATATACATTTTATTTGTTATGTAAATAACTTTAGTATATAGTATTTTAACCAAAAACTTTAAAGCCACTTTTTAGAAAATAAATATTTAGAAAAATGTTCCATGTAAAGGGTAGTTTGGAGTGG
Organism: Deroplatys truncata; assembly: GCA_030765065.1. NCBI lineage: Eukaryota > Metazoa > Arthropoda > Insecta > Mantodea > Mantidae > Deroplatys > Deroplatys truncata. The sequence continues at coordinate 222,674,314 of CM060981.1, read as the reverse complement.
GAGGATTTTCTTGAAAATCTTCATGCCGCATCTTTAGAAAATATTGAATCTAATACCAAGTTTGGTATTTATCCAACTTTTCGTTTGAGTTATGCTGTTCACAGACACACACACACACGGACTTGTTTCCAAAAATGGTTTATTTAGATTCGGGGCGCCTCAAAACATGTATTTCCGGTGAAATCTTTGTATAAAACGTTTTAGTGAAATACAATACTTCCCCTACTTACTATACGTAGTAGAGAAAGTAACAATGTAGAGATGATCAAAGCACAAAATTTATCGTAAATATTTTTTGTGGCGTTAACATTTTCCGAAATATTCTTTATTATGGGTTTGGATTCTGACCACTTTATACTTTTTTCAACTGCTAAGTGACCATTGGCTCTTTTTTTGTCTTTCTTTCTTTCTTCCGTGGTTATGAAAAGAGAATGGAATTTCAAAGCCAACACATAGCGACCCGCTTATAAAAGATTTGACTATCGTTTAAACCTACTGTATTCCTCTTATACCTACAATGGAATGCGTAGTAAAACTATTTCTGCAAACATAAAGCAGATAGAAGAATAAGCTGTTGTAAGAATTGTTTGTAGAAGATTGGGTAGAGAAAGTCATGTGAATGTATCATATCAGATATTGTTTTTAATACTGTAAAGTCGAAATGAATGATTTCCCTCCGTATGTTTGCTTTTGTATATATTGGATGTGTGTAGTATTACATGCCTCGTTTATATTTGCTGATCACCAAGCTAGTTCTGCTGATTGCTGACATGGAACCTATTGGCTTTCGGGCTTGGATAAATTGGTATGATGTATTAACAATGCAGGTGATGTTTCGCTGTTTACCATACTTACATCCAATTTGCTATAGGTAATCCTAATATCGGGGTTAATTTATGTAGATATATATTTTACTACCCTTATTGGATGACTTGGAATTTTTAAGTGGACGCAGTGTGAAAAAATCCACAGTTCTTGTCACAAAACGATTTGAAATGTTCGATGTACTTGTGCCAAAGGGTTTCTATGATTACCAATTTTCAGATCTCTTTCTAAGATTCTTCTGGCAAAAAGTTATTTCATTTATTTATTTTTTGCTGCAGCTTTGTTTTATTATAAGAAATGCTCTATGCAAAACGTTATTTGTTATAAATAAACTACTGGCTGTATGTTTCTTTGGGTTATGCCTGTTAAACTTGCTAGTTTTATTCAGCTATGTCAAATAGTTTGCAAAAAATATTGAATATACAATTATTAATAATTTTTAAAATAAAAATTCAATAACAATTAACTTGCTCCGTCTAGAACTTTAAAAATAACAGGTTTTATGAAGCAGCTGTCTAAGAATGTGAGTGCAAAGTTTCAAAGAAACATATTATGATTGCATTGCAAGGAAATTTTGAACATTAAACAATGCAGGAAAATAGAAAGCGGAGAGAAATGACATACAAATTTTAAATGTATAAAAACATTTTCACATTATTTTTTTGGATTAACAGGATAGAACGTCTTTTAGAATTCAATAAATTATTTAAAGCAGTATTCGCCATGTTTATTTCTGTAGGGACAACTGCATAAATTTCATACATTTTCACGGTTATCTTTTGCGTACTTGTTTATTTCCGCAACAATTCTTATAAGGAATAAATTAAAGCAACTCTTTTGCCAGAGGTTTCAGAGTGGCACTGAATTCGCTGTCGGGACTTCAGGGTGCGATAAAATTCTCTTCGCGTCTGTCAACTTGGCTTCTCAGTAGACCAAATTAATATGGGGTTTTATAGGTTCCGATAGATGCTGTTAATTTGTTCATTCATTACATCATCTAGAAAATTTATGTTAACATCTTATAAACATTATGTAGAAACAAATAACTTTATGTGATGCATAACTATAGCAAACCATGCAATCCTGGGTTCTGCTCGTATCATTAAAATTATGAAAACGATGAATGTCATATTGCAGAAGTAATTAAATATTGATGTGATTCCATTCTTTTTACTTTCTCTACTACGTATAGTAAGTAGGGGAAGTATTGCATTCCACCCAAAAATTCGATACCGAGATTTCACCGGAAATACATGATTTGAGGTGCCCTGGTTACAAAAAAATTAGAAAAAGGCCTGTGTGCGTGCCTGTGAACAACATTACTCAAAAACGAAAAGTCTGATAAACCCCAAACTTGGTATTTAAGTTCAGTGTCTTTGAAAGATGCGACACGAAGATTTTAAAGAAAATTCCCTCGCCCCAAACAACCCTTTACATGGAACATTTTTTGAAAATTTTGATTTTCTCTAAAATGGCTCTAACGATTTGGATTAAAATATATTTTTTAAGATATTTTCATGGCAAATGAAATGTATATCTTGAATTTTCTGGGAATGTCCCCAAAAGTCCTCTTCATTCTGAATGACTTTTGCATAAATGGTAAACGTAGGAAATAGACAAAGCGTTTCTACACAAAAAACGTAGATCTCGCTATAATACACAATTTATGTCATATACCTTTTTTGTCGGGTGAAGCATTTCCGAGATATTCCTTGTTATTTGTTTGAATTGTACAATACTTATAATTTTTCTCAAGTGGGAATTCGTAATTGTTTTTTATGTCCTGGACATACAAAGAGACTGGAATGCTCCACATAGCAACCAGCTCTTAAAACATTTGACTATCGCTTAAAGCCTACCATATTCCCCTTGCACCTACAAGAAAATTACCAATAAGATAGTTTCTGCAAATGTTTACCTCGATTAACATGAAGTATATGGAGAACAAGCGTGTGTAAAAATAGTTTGTACAAGAGTAGAGGAAATCATGTGAGTGTAACTCATCAGCTTTGTTCATTTACTATTACCTCTGTATACGTAGAACACTTAAGAATGAGTTTGCCCAAACGTATTCTTAAGACTTGCGTAGCAATAATGCGCTCCGAAAATATTGTCTCGCCCAATATGCCTACTGTTTTGTGCAGCGACAGCAAGGATACAGCATACAGAAACCTGCATAATAATATCCTATCACAATGTATAAATGAGTAAGTAAATTCATATACGGGTGAACGATCCTTCATGCAACCGGTTTCGCGGCGTGCGGCCGGCCGGTGAGGCTGGCTGCTGTCTGCGGTGCGGTGACAGGAAGTCCACAGTAAATATAGTACGGTTTGTCGGATAAGTTATTTCTAAAATACATAACATAAACATTATAAAGAAAAGTAAATTACTCACGTATGTTAAGCAAGGAGATTCCGGAACTGCCGTCCTTCGTTGCTCAAACATGTCTGACACCTGCTTAAGAAATTTCTCATTACAGTCTGCAGTTCCTTCTGACAAATGACAGCAATTTCTTGACGAATGTTAGTTTTAAGTTCATCTAAAGCGTGTGGATTTGTTTTGCGCACTTTCTCTTTTATTGCCTCCACGAGATAAAAATCGCAGGGAGTTAAATCGGGGGAAAGAGGCCATATGTTGATAACTCTATCTTGAAACACGTCATGAATTTCCTGTAATGAGAAGTTGGCTGTAAGAGCTACTTGCGCAAGATTTCAACTCACACTGAAGTCTCGCGCGGCGGAGGGGAAATATACTCCTCGCCTCCACCGACATAGCGGCCAGCGCTGCCGGTCGGTCCCGCGGTTATGTCAAGCATTGCTCACCAGTATCTAATACATAGGGATCAGAGAAAACGTTTTCTCATTAATGAAAAAACGTTTAACCAAAAACATATACTTGCTGTAAATGTTAATGAACAAATTTTGGTGCCTAAAAACTGTAACCTATAACTGCAAAAAAGTTTGTGTTACGTTCACATGACTTTCTTTATCCTCTATCACTTATTAGTAGGTTATACAAATTATTCTTACGTAAGTCTATTTTCCTATGTACCTACCTACTTCATTTTAATCGAGGTAAATCAAGGGAATAGCGACAGTCAAATATTTAACAGCTGGACGCTATGAACTGATCTTAAAATTCCTTTCCATGACATCGCGAGAAACAATTAAAAATCGACAGGATTTTAAAAGAATAGCGAAGTATTGAACAGTTTGAACCATTAATAACGGATATCTTGGAAATGGCTGATGCCACAAAAATAAGTTATTTGAAATAAATTATGGTTTTTAAAGAGATCTGCATTTTTGTGTAGTATGTCTTCGCCTATCGCTTAATGTTTATCAGTTATACAAGAATATACAAAATTGCTTCCGGATGAAGAGGATGAACAGGACTTCACAGGCTATTCCCAAAAAATTCAAGATAGGTATACATTTTATGTGTAGTGTAAACATATTTAGTACTTACATGTATTTTCATCAAAATCGTTAAGGCAATGTTTTGGAAAATAAAAAATTTCGAAAAATGTTCCATGTAAAGAGTAGTTTGGAGTGGGATAATTTTCTTGAAAGACTTCGTATCGCATCTTTGAAAGACATTGATCCTAAATACCAAGTTGGTATTTATCCGACTTTTCTTTTCTGAGTTCAGTTCATCGTCCGATTCAGTTCAGCTCAGTTCAGACACGTCGTCCTCCGTGGTGTAGTGGTTACCATGCTAGCCTCTAGTTTCCGAGGTCGCGCGTTCAAACCCGGCGGAGGGCGATGGAAATTGGGCGTAAAAATCCATAGCATGGCTCCGTTTGGAAGGAAAGTAAAGCCGGTGGTCCCGTGCCGTAGATTTACGTCACGTAAAAGAACCTCAAACCTGATAAAGAGGCCTCGAGCAAAATTACCGGTCTTTCACGCCCAATATAGAATGGGCTAAGGACCACAGTAGTTAAAGAGCGTCCATAAATAAATACTCAATTTTAACAGACAGACACATGGACGTTTTTCTAAAAATACTTTTTGGGGGGATTAATGGTGCCTTAAAATGTGTATTTCCGGTGAAATGCAATACCTTCTCTACCTACTAGGAACTGGTAGAGAAAATAAAAGTAGATGAGGTTCAGCTGTAATTAAATATTATGTTTAAAAGGCATGTTTATTTAATAACCCTTATAAGTTTTCTCAAAATGCAAACGAATGTTTGCATCCAAAAGGTAATCCACAGAGAGCTTATATGATATTTGAAAATCTAGAAAGGTAAAATGCTCTATTCTAGACTGCATTTTGCTCATTGGTAAGGAATGTTTCAAAATATGTTAGCCCCTTTCTAAAGGAATCGTGGAACCGCCTCTGCTCATTAATTTAAGTGTTTTGCTCTGCAGCCCTTCTGAATAAAGACCCCGTCGTGAGTCGAACCGAGACATCATTTGACATAAACCGTTCTTATCCCCTGTATAAAGACGGTTAAGTGCAGTCAGTCACCCGACGCCTCACGGAGACATGTATGTACTTTTGTTTTCATTGGAGGAAGCCAGAAAGCGCCACCATCGCACTCCTGGTGCCGAGACTAGGTCTTTTGTGACTTTGTCTTGCCTCGCAGTATCAACTACAGCTACTCTTGCTGTATAAATTACCTTAGTCCTCCGTCTTCGTCTTGCCTCCCTCAAAACCTGAGGGCATTTTAAAGTTAATTTAAGATGTACAATAGGCATACAATGCATTACGACTACAAGGAGGAGAGGCAGGGGGGGGGCGGAACTAGTTAGAATTCTGTAATGGAACTGAGGTGGGTTTCCTTTCTCAAGACTTGAGACCGTCTTAAGAAAACAACAATGTAGATATATAGACTAAACACTGAGGGCTATGTGATAGCCTTGTAATGCAGAGAGAGGGAACTACGTGTGTAAAAGCGAGTCTCTCGGCGGTTGACACGAACATCTTTGCCTGTGTCTTTTAATCAAAAAGAGTTTTTCAAGGAGTAAAGCAACATTCCCGCAAATATATTGCTTTCTCTTTCTTATTACTTTCTCTATACTTACCTATACTAAGTAGAGGAAGTTTTGTACTCCACCCAACAACATATTTTTAGAGAAAGGTCCTTGTGTGTGTGTGTGTGTGTGTGTGTGTGTGTGTGTGTGTGTGAAAGCACAGCTCGAAAATGAAATGCCAGTAAAATAATAAACTTCCGGATATACGAGGATAGAAAATCCCCTCAATCTCAACTGTCCTATACCTACATAGAAAAGTTTTCCTTATTTTTGATTTTCTCAAAAATGAGTCTAAAATGTTTTATTATCATACCATATGTTTTAGATAATTGTACGAAAAACAAAATCTATATCTCAAATTTTCTGGGAATAGTCTCTTCATTCTCGTGGAATTTTGTATACCTACCTAGGAAATCATAAAGAGAGGGAAAAAAAACTTATTACAGGAAAAATGTATAACTTACTAAAGTACACAATTTGTATCCAACGAATTGTTTCGTAGCGTTAGCCGTTTTCGAAATATTCCTGTTGCACGTTTGCACTTTTCCAAGTGCTACCGCATCTGTCGGATATGCTTGAATGTTTTCCACTTCTAGCTTAAGAATGATTTATGTAACTAAGGACTTGTAACTTAATTTTAAATAATAAAGGTAAAGGCAAATGTACGGACGAACGGAGGGGCCCCCATAACCGGGGTAGAGCACGGCAAGTAGGCCAATGTTTGCTTCTATCTGTTCCCTGGGTTAAAGGGACGAAGGGAGAGACTTGAAGGGTGACCAGGTCCGGATGACGACGGGAGGAAGCATGGACAGGATCCCTAACGTTTCCAAATCGAACTCATCCGACGCCGCCGGGTCCACCCACAAGCCTCCGGACCTCCTGGTGGGCCCGCTCAGAGGCGGGTCCTAACTGAGCAGTCCTGTAAGGACAGTCCTTTACAAAGCGCACATGCACCGTCCAGCCGCAACGCGCCGGACACCGTCGCCCGGTCCTACAACCCTGAAAGCGATGGCAAGGAAGATGGTGGGTACAGTAAACAAGGGGTAGGAAAGTTGTGGTACAAGATGAACCACTCCAGCATTCGCCTGCCGGCCCGGGGAAACCACGCTTTCAGAATGGGTGTCGTCGGGGATCGAACCTGGGACCTCCCGATATACGAGTCGCATACGTTAGCGAGGCGCTACCTCGCTTTGTTAATTTGAATTAATAATTTCTAGACGTACATTTATCGAGAATAACGTAACTTGGATAGAAGAATCGTTTTTTATGTGAGTGCTATAACATATCTATAAGGGATATATGTGAACTTGTCACGTATAGAGAAAGTCGTGTAGAACTTACTCCAGAGTAAAGGCATGTTGACAGACAAGAATAATGAGGTAGGTTTGCTGCATGAATTACAACCGAATTACAACCGAAACTGAATTTTTTTCTTTAAAGATAATAATCAAGTAACGTATATGTATTTATCTACATGTTTCAGCATAGGTACCTACTGAAACTGTTTATGTCTACACGAACTATATTATCCACTCCACTAACAAGGAACACTCACGGAAGGCCCCGGGTTCGAATCCGTTGGTCTGACCACCCTGATCTTGGGTTTTCCCAGGTCGGTGTTCAATTACTGGGGTGGTTCCTCTTTTATCAGAATTTACTGTCCCCATGATCTTTATCACCTTAATATGTTTTAGGATTGCAGGACCAGGCGACGGCGATTGGTGCGGGAGAGGGACGGTGGAGTTTGCGCTGTGTAGAGGTTCCCTGGCGCTTGGATAGCCGGATGGTGTCCCTCCTTGGGAGCTCGTAAACCCTCTTGTTGAAGATGGCACGAACAGGCTCGTGTCGGCATCAAGATTGATATCACTCTAGAATCGTGGAACCCCGTCTTTGCTAGCGCTCATCGTCGTTCGGATTTGGTTGCCCTTCGTATCTGCCTTCATCCCTTCCTCCCAGTAGCCAGGTAAGACACAATGAGCCTACTGAGATGGCCGTTTTCGAGTGTTTAAGTTTCAGCTATCGACTTTGGCGAGTGGAAGGAACGGCGACGCTATGTTAAGCGGCTCAACGCGCCGAGTACAAGGTCAAAGATCTAAACTTCAAACTATTTCAATTTAGAAGCAGATTCCTCCAGCAATCTAACCCTGCAGCTTGAATGAGTGGAGAGATTTTTTGCCACACCAGAGGTCCTGGGCTGAAGTGCGGGTTTTCCTGTAACCAGAAACATTCCTTATCCTTCGCAGAGTCTGAAAGTATGAACGTGGGAGCGAATGTGGCGATTTCAAATCGTCACCATTCACGCCTTCACCTCTGGCTTGCTCATTTGAATTATCCCCAAGGCCCAACGTGGCTCGGAGTCCACGGTAAAAGCTATACGACCTCTCATTCCACTCCCATCCTCATCACCCTACCATCGGATGCAACGGATTCCGCCCGCTGAGTGCCTTCACCTCAGAAATGGATCCAGGCATCCTGTGGTGGAAGAGGTAACCCTTAAGGTCAGAGAGGGAGCATTAGAACCGACGACTTTTTGTGGCACCACCCGTTTCTAAGATAGCCTTTATTATTGGTTTGAATTTTTCCATACTTAGTCTTCTTTGAAACGGTCATGATTCAATTATTTCTCGCGATGTCATGTAAAGAAAATGGGATTTCAACGCCAGCATATAGTGAGCCTCTTTTAAACATTTGACTATCACTTGAGTTTCCTGTAATCACTGTGCAAAATATATAGCGAGACTTCTGCAATCTCGAATATGAAGCAGATAAAATTAAGTTTTCTGAGTACGGTTTATAGAAGCTTGTGCCGTTTTTCGCCTCCGTCATGGTCATGGTTCATGCAACCAGCACGTCACAATGCTTCAGAGTGATGACGTCGTTCATAACCAGAGAAAGTAACATCCAAAGCTTCGAACAACGTATCACCATGAGTGACGTAAGACATCACCTCACCACATAATGCATCATGGACATTCATCATTGGCTGGTTTGCGACACTCCACTGACGCTAGCGCTCTAACGCTCTCCGACGGTTCCAGCAACTCCTGGGCTGGAAGACACAAGCTGTCGCTTTTACGCCAGGAACCGAGGAGGAACAACTAGCCATTGTGACTGCGAGGTTTTCGGCATAATTTACCAAGAGTCGTTTTGGCCTTTTCTAAATTATCTTTTACAGTTTATTCGGTAAGCTTTGAAATTTAACCTTTAACTCTTGGTGCCTTTCTAAATTTTTGTACGGGAGAAGTATTGACATTTGCATTTCATGTAACTTTATTGATTCGTCACTTTGTTACAAAAGCTTTAAACTCATATGGCAACTTTAAGTGTACAAAGCGAAAGAAAATATCACATTGTATTTGAACACAGTAATTTGTTAAACGTATGTTAAAACAAACTGATCTAATCATTGTGAACGGATATATCACTTTAAAATAAATTGTTAATCTATGTGTTGGTGAATATTTCCTATTTTCTAGCTCCTAAGCAATAGTCTCTTTACACGGTAACTTTTCCCTCTGGGTATGGTAAACAAAGCTGTAAGCAGCTAGCGCCCAGTGGTGCAAGCTATATAAAAGTAGGTAAAGATAGTGGGGAGGGAGATTCATGTGAATGTAACACATCACATTCTTTTGCTGAGTTCGTAGGCGTGGGCTTTAAACACAGTGCTGAAAAGCGTGTTTAAGTAACTTAATTTTGTGCTTTTACAAGTGGAACTGCTCGTTAATAGTTCGCTGTACATTAACTTAAAGCTAATAAAGTCGCCAATTGACACGCAGAAGCAAGGCCAAGTTGGATCATGTATCAACCCGCCCGTTACTTCGTTTCTAATGATTGAATAACCTATGTTGTTCTTTGGATAATGTTGACTCTAGCATCGATGCTTGAATTGAAAATTGTGAACCATTCGAAAACAATAAGAGAAAATACCTAAACTTTATTTGCTGGAACAAGTTCCTGCTATTTTTAATTAATAAGGATCTTTTAACTGTTTCAATTGCATAGCTTCCTTAAACTTCCATGGTCATATCGGAGGCTTTGACTTGAGAAACAATTGATGTTTGTTTTTTTCCTCTCCCCCCCTCTCTCTCTCCCTACATATAGAGCCATTCTGACCATGGGTTTTTCGTGGTTTTCCCTGATTGGCTAGGCGAATTTTGGGGTTTTTTCTGTTCCACCACGAATTTCCTTCCCCTTATTTTCTATCATTTCGCTTCCACTTCCATGTTTCAGGTAGACTGTGTTGGTCGGTGTCGGGTACACAGTGCAGATACTTGCTCGTTGGAAAGTTCTTCTCAGAGAAGATGGCAGTCAACTTCTTGGTCATCATCAGCTTGGAACCGTTAAGGACCGCTGCGTCTTGGCCGGCTTATCTGCGTCTATAGCCTCCTGTGGAGCCTTCACCTCATCCGTTCCTTCTGGGGGTGGTAAACACAAAAGATCCGCATTGGGTCGAGGTGCGAGGTGTCCCTTACGTTCTCTGTTCATTCATTGTCAATTTGTGTCAAGCAGCAAACATCCTCAAAACCTTTAAAATGAAGGACGAGGTGGTCGTGAAAATGCAAAGGACAATTATTAATATTTAAGAAGCGCACAGCAGGAAGAATTGTTGATGTTGAGACTCATATAAATTAGTTGTGATAATAAGGTGATAAGTGATGTTGAAGGAGCTTGTTCCCTCTGGCTCATCTCCGGAAAGGTGGAGGGTCGGAAATGTTTTTCCGAGCTAGACGTAAAACTTCTGTCCTCACTTCCTCCCACACTCCAAACCCCAGGAAAGTTTTCCACAATTTCAGGTCACACGAACGAGTAGACGAAAACAATTTTTGAAAGTGATATGAAATTGAGATAGAAAGTGGGGGAGAAATTTCTTGCTCTTGTTCTCCTTTCTCTTGCCGTCTTTCCTCTCCTTACTTCTTGGCTCACGGTTGTATAGGTATACATTTTGTATCGTTGTGAAAGGTACAGTATAGGTGCTGCCGAGTGGATAGGGAAGCTGAATAAAAACAAGAGGGAAGGGGAAGGGGAAAAGCTGGCGATCCGTATGCCAGGTTATTTTTTACCCTTTAGGGATGTTGACTTTGTACAAGAGAGGCAAGTTGGCTGAAGAAATGATGACAGTCTCAAAGGTCCTTCCTTCTTTTCTGTATTGTTCGCTGAAATGTTCGCTGTGTTTGATGTGTCACAGACGAGTGAATATTATGAATCTCAAATGCATAAAATATGATTTTCCACCTTTATTTGAGCATGTGATGTGAAGAGCTCTTGTTTGTAATTCTACATTAATATACTTCGGAATATTGGATTATTTAATAAAATATCTTCAGGTCGTATCTATACTAATACTCAAGAAAGTACTTTTAAGGGTAATCTCAAAAATCACACTACCGATTTTGGCAACTATTTCATCATTGAAAAGCCCAAATATTTCTGACAGACATAAGGCTATAAACACCCTTCTAATTTCATTTGCTACTTACGTAAAACATAATTTACAAATACCTTGTACTTGAGTACTAACACATTGGAGTTACGAAAGAACATGCTTGCTAAGAAAACCTTGATTTTTAGTTGAGAATTCCATGGAGTAGAAAACAGTTGTTACTCCACAGAATATGCATGTAAAATAAGAAAAATGCCGCGGATATCATTCAGAGCAATATACATGTAGATGATCACGATTTAATAATTAAGACACAGAAAAATAAAACAGAATCGAATCTATTTATAATGCTTCAATACACATGCGATACCAATTCCAAAATATTTGAATCACCCTCGCGTAACAAATTCTTGTCTTTATACTTAAGGCGTAACCAACTTCGTTAGCAGGGCATGCTAAATAATTATATAAGAGAGAGAATTGCTAGTATTAGAAAACAGTGGATCGATATCTTTTGGTTAAGAAGTAAGAAGTTTTTTTTCTCGATGGTCGCAAACTGCATGTTTTTTCCAAGGGAGTGCAGAATCTAATATTCACCAACTTCACTTCTTTTCATCGCATATGATAAGGGTTCCTGTATTATGTAAAAGTTGTGGAGTTTCTAAACAGTCGTCCTCCCCGGTGTAGTGGTTATATGCTAGCTTCTAGTTCCCGAGGTCGCGGGTTCAAACCTGGCGGAGGGCGTTGAATTCTTTCGGGCGTAAAAATCTTTATTATGGCTTCCTTCGGAAGGGAAGTAAAGCCGGCGGTCTCGTGTCGTAGATGTATGGCACGTAAAAGAACCTCAAGTCTGATAAAGAGGCCGCTGAGCAAAGTTATTGGTCTTTCTCGCCCAATATAGAATGGGATGCTAAGGACCACAGAAGTTAAAGATCGTTCATAAATAAATTTCTTTTATGTTATAAAATAACTGTGGAATCAAAGAGAAGGTACAACGTTTTAAAATTTCACTTACTGTATTTATATACAAAAAATCTGATGTGATACATTCACATGACTTTCTCTACCGTCTATCTTTATTAGTAGGTATACATACTATTTTTATTAAAGTTTATTTTTCTATCTACTATATTTACTCTCAATAAGCTTTGTAAAAATAGCTAGATTACAATTTCGTTATATGAGCAATTCGAACCTTTAATAACGTTTATCTCAGAAACGGCTTATGGAACAAAAAACTTATTTTAGGCACATTGTGCGTTTTAAAGAGATCTACATTTTTGTGTGGTACGTTTTCGTCTATCGCTTAACGTTTACAAGTTATACAAGATTATACAAAAGTTCTTCCGAATGAAAAGGACTTCTTAGGCTACTCCCAGAAAATTCAAGATATACATTTCATTTGTCATGTAAATATCTTTCATATGCGGTATTTTAATCAAAATTTTCAAAAAATGTTCCATGTAAAGGGTTGTTAGGGGTGAGGAGATTCAGATTCGAGTCACTTTTGTTTTGCTCTATCTTAATCGCTAAATCATGACCATCTACATGTATATTGCTTGAATGAAATAACCGTGGCATTTGTCTTATTTTACGTGAATATTCTGTGGAGTAACAACTATTTTCTACTCCATGGCATTGTCAACTAAAAGTCAAGGCTTTCTTCAAAAGCATGTTCTTTTATAACTCTAATGTTTTCGTATTCAAGTACAAGGGCTTTGTAAATCCTTTGTAATATTTTAGTAATTTACGAAATGAAATTAGGTGTTTATAGCCTCATGCCCATCAGAAAACCTTGAGCTTTGCAATGGTAAAAGAATTATCAAAGGGTGGTTTTTGAGATTACCCTTCATACACACACTCTACAAATTTTCTCTCTTTATAATATTAATATAGATTTATTCTTCAGCATCTTATACAAATTATCCTTCCCCTGCAGTGTATGCAGCAGTATAAAATGATAAGGAGCACCCGTAGTTGAAGAAATAAAAGAAAAACAGGTAGACCTTTTTTCATTAACGAAAGGTGCATTTTTATACCTCCTTCCTCTTTTGCAGCCTGAGGTTCGATTTGGTTTCTTTAGCTTTTTTGTTGTGAAAAGGAAGGGAACGACGCCAGCTGTCCAAACAATAGCTGGAAGCCACGTGACCCCTTCCCTTTCCAGGCAGCAGCAGCAGCGTCTTCGCTTGCTCCTAATAGCTGAGTACGCCGATCGGTTGGTTATCCTTGTGTTTGCTTTGCTAGACGCGTTGCGTCGTTAATTACGTCATCCCCAAATTAATGAATACAGCGCTCTGAATTTCAAGTTCAACGTAACAACTCTCTTAAACCATTTATTATCCTAACCTGATACCTACTTCTTGAAATGTTCGTCTTTCGAGCATCGATAAGGCCTACTATGAAAAGAAGAGATTTCAATTTAGTATAATTTGGCTTTAATATAAAGCAAAAAATCTAATTGTGTTACATTCACATGGCTTTCTTTACCCTCTATCGTTTATTAGTGGGTATACAAATTATTCTTACGAAACTTTATTTTCCTATCTACTTCATTTTAATCGAAATAAACCTTTCCGCGTTAAACACTTCCTTACAGATACAAAGAGAACAGCGATAGTCAAATGTTTTAGAACTGGACGCTATATGCTGGCCTTAAAATTCCATACTGTTTCAATGACATCGCGAGGACTTTAAAGAATGACGAAGTATTGAACAATTACAACCATTAATAACGGATATTTCGGAAATGGTTTATCCAACAAAAAAAATTATTTGAAATAAATTGTGTGTTTTAAAGTGACCTACATTTTTTTGTGTAGTACGTATTGGTCTATTCGTAATGTTTACCAGTTATACAAGATTATACAAAATTCCTTCCGAAAAAAGGGAACTTCACAGGTTATTCCCAGAAAATTCGATATACATTTTATTTTTCAAGTAAATATCTTTAATATACTGGTAAATATATTTAAGATACTTAAATTAAAGATATAAAATATATTAATTTTCTTAAAAGTCTCCGTCTCGCATCTTTGGAAGATACTGGACCTTTTTCTAAAACTGCTGTGTTTATTTATCCAGGGTGCCTCAAAACATGTATTTCCGGTGGCACATCGATATCGAATTTTTGGGAGAAATGCAATACCTTTATTACTTACAACATACATGCCAGAGAAAGTAAAAAGCTTAGGTATTTGAAAATTCAAAGTAATTACGAAGAAATCTCGGAAAGTACTAAAAAAATGACAAATTGTATAGATAAATAAGATCTGCATCGTTTGTGTAGTAAGATTTCTAACGGTTTACCACCAAAAACCACTCCGAATAAAGAAGACTTCATAGGCTATTTCCAGAAAATTCAAGACATACATTTCATTTGTCATGTAAATTAAATAAATACTTGTATTTTAATCAAAATCGCTAGAGCTATTTTTGAGAAAATAATGAAATACCGATAATTTTTCCGTGTAAAGGGTAGCTTGAGGTGGGGAGATTTTCTTGAAAATGTCCAGGACGCATCTTTAGAGGACGTTGAGCTTAAATCCAAGTTTGGTACATAAACGTTTTGCTTTAGAGTTATTTTGGTCACAGACACACGCGCACACCCGCGAATCTTTTTCTAAAAATGCTTTTTCTGGATTAAGAGAGCCTTGGAAGTCTCTCTTCCGGTGAAATCTCGATATCGCATTTTTGGGTGGAATACAATACTATCTCTATGCGCTATAGGTATAACTGTGTACGGATGTCGTGATTAATGCTAAGCTCATATTTAGAGAAGTACATACGTCTAGAATCTTGCTTATCTGTATAGGAAGACTAGAGGTTGAAGGAGGTGTCTAACGCCCGGCAGTATCGGCAATCCACCAAACGTTTCTGGGAAGCTCTACAACCGAGTATGAAAAATCTAATGTTTAACATTCACATTACTTTCTCTGCCTTCTATTTTTATTAAAGGTATACAAATTATTCTTTTTAAAGCTTATTTTTCTATCTACTTCATCTTAATCCATATAAACCTTTGCAGAAATAGCTAAATTACACATTTCGTTATAATCGCAAAAGGAGTATCGACAGCCAAATGTTTAGAAACTGGACGCTGTATGGTGGTCTTACTCTTTCTATGCAATCACGAGAAATAACTGAATCTTGACAGGACTTCCATTAGTAACAATATCTCAGAAATGGCTAATGCCACAAAAAAGTTACATTAAACAAATTAGGGGTTTTGAAGAACTCTACATTTGCGTGGTACGTTTTCGTCTATCGCTTAAAAACACTAGTTGTACACGATTACACAAAATTCCTTGCGAATGAAACGGACTTCATAGACTATTTCCAGAAAATTCAGGATATACATTTTGTTTGCCATTTAAATGCCTTTAATAAGCTGTGTTTTAATCAAAATTGTTAAAGCCATATTTTAGAAAATAAAAATTTCGAAAAATTTTCCATGTAAGGGGTAGTTGGAAATTGGAGGATTTTCTTGAAAATCTTTGTGTCACTTCTTTGGAAGGTAGTGAAATTAAATACCAAGTTTGATATTTATCCGAATTTTCAGTTTGAGTTATGCTGTTCATAGACACACACACATACACACAGGCCATTTCTAAAAATGCTTTCTTTGGATTCAGGGGGCCTCTAAACATATATTTCTGGTGAAATCTTGGTATCGAATTTTTGGGTGGAATACAATACTCTCTCTACCTACTATGTACATGGTAGAGAAAGTCAAAATTAGCCGAGACTTTTCAGCATATTCTGTATTGACAAATGAAGCAACGTACTGGAGATAGAACCTAAAATACTTTGATAATCTTGGCTTTATCTGCTGCTTACATTAGGTAGACAAAATAGTGTATTTGAAGCAAGAATTCGATATCGAAATTTCACCGGAAGCACTCATTTTGAGAGTGAAGGTCCACGCGCACACGTGTGTATATGTGCACAGCATAACTCAAAATCAAAATTCGAAAAAAACATCAAAATGTAACAAGTGAAACTTTGCAGGAAATTATTTTGGGTGCGAACAATCATTTACAGGAAAAGGTTCTTTTTTTTCTTAATGGATCTAAAAGTACTTCTGAAATGTTGTGCTTATAAAATGTATATCTTGAATTTTTGCGAATACCTTATTAAATTTCTTTGACTACCGTTGAAAGGGCATTAAAGTTAGACAAGAATTAGTTACAAGTAGACAATGAATCACTCGTCGCCCTCTGGGAACACTCTCATTGCATTTAGAGAAGAGTTTTTCCAGCACCTAAGTGATTCAGTGCTAGGGCGGCTAAATCAGGCATTGGAAAAGAATGGAGATTGGATAGATTATTAAAACAATGTCTAGTAAACGTGTCCTCTTTGAGAGTTAAAAGCTATTGTACTTCGGTTTTACATTATATTGCCACTAAAGTATTTTTCACGAAGAAATTGTACAAAACGGTGTTTTATTTAGTTGTATACTTAGATTGGACAGATAATTCCAATAATGTCTAGTAATGTCGATAAAAAGTATAACGTATTTCAGGTTTACATTATGTTGCGAAAAAAATATTTGTTGGTGAGGATATTGTGCAAAATAGGGTTTTATTTAGTTATATATTTAAACATGGTTATTATAGGTGATGACGAGTAAAACTGTTACTTAAAGTCATATATTCATATTGTGGCGTATCAGTAAGTGCATTGTCATTACCAGATGTATTATTGTGTTGCATTGTCGATAGCATTATTGAGTTCCTTTGATTATTTTTCGGCTTAATGATCCCTCCTTTGGCGCGGAGCACATCAGAGAGAGGGCTTTGTTTGGAAACGGTCTGGTATGACGCCAACCCTGGCTGGCTTGGCTAGACTTGAGTGAGAGCAGTGGAAGCAGCAAGTGCGTGTGTGGTCAGTCTTTAGCTTCGGGACATCTCCCTCTATCCTGTTTTCCTAGGTACATAATGTAGAGTCGCCAAACATTTGTCAAATTCCAGGTAATGTGTGCTATGGAATGTTTTTGTATAATGCAAAACCTCACGCCTTCATTTAAATCTAAACACCAAGGTCCCGGTCCTCTTGCCGTTAGCGAGTTACGCTCCCCCATGTGCGTGTTGGGGTGATCGAAATTTAATCATTCGTTGGAAATCTTTTGGCCCTCACCCCAACATGTAACAATATGTGAATACTCTAGAACTGTGCACATAAAACAGGACGCCACTGCATGCGCGAAAAGGAAACATATACACACATCCCCTCTTTGCTATACATACTCCACCTATGAAGGCCAGTAGAATGCCTCCCAAAACTACGGTGACGGCATAAATGGAAGTTTGCCGATCGAGGGAGGACAGTCTGAATCAGTTTATGACGAGCTTTAATACTAGTAGGTACGAGCACATATATCCGTCATGTTGCCTAACGATAGAGGTAGAGGTAGTCAAAATAGGGGGACACGTCGCGCGCTGCGACCTGCACAGATCCATTGCGGCTACCACCCTCCAGGAGGAAGCACTGAGGCGAAGAAACCACAGGAGGCTACAGGCCGTAGGCAGACATGCCACAGAAATGCGCGGATAATGTTCCCAAGCTCGCAGAGCTCTCCAACTGCTGGAGCCGCCGAGAGAGGACGATCAACGACCCACTAATCAAGCAGCCCTCTGTAGCACACGGGTAGTACTCATTGAGCATGCATCCGCGCCATCTGTAGGGCACCAGCACACGCCAAGAAACGTAAAGGCACTCCTGAAAGATGTGAAGGTAATGACAAGGTAATAATGAATAGGAAATCGTAGTAGAGAAAAAAACCACTCCAGTATTCGCCTGCCCACCCCGGGGAAACCACAAAGAAGCTTATGGGTCGCCCGGAATCGAACCCGGGTCCTCCCTAATACGAGTCGCTCACACTACCGTGGCGCCACCTCGCTCGGTTTTTGCCTAGTGGCAGAGAATGTTCTCTGTAAGGAATACAAGGACGCGGTAAGGAGAAACTCCCTTGTTGCCCCTCCCTGTGCTCCGCGGGGATCAGCAACCGTTGCCGGAGGATAAAGGTTTTGGTCAGCGTGGTGATACAAGGAGTCATCAATTCTTTTCCAGCGTTACCACCTGGTTTACTCTGAGTCAATGTCACAAAACTTTTTACTTTAGATCTGGCATTATCCAGTTCTCTACTGCGTATGCAACTATCGCAAGAAACAACGTGTTTCCCTTAAACATTCTTAAATCCTATTTTTACATTCACATGAATCTTTCCACTCACTCTTCTGCAAAATGCTCTTGCAAATTTCGTTGTAGTTATAACATCAGAGCAGGTTAAAGCCATACTCAAATCTTTTAAAAGCGGGGCCTCCTGAATCCAAAAGAAGTATTTTTGGAAACATGTCCGTATGTGTGACTGTGTGTGTGTGTGTGTATGTGTGTGTGTATGTGTGTGTGTGTGTGTGTCTGTGGACAGCATAACTCAGAAACGAACAGTCGGATAAACACCAAACTTGGTATTTAGGTTCAGTATATTTTCCAGAAATGCGACACGAAGTTGTCAAGAAAATCCCCCCACCCCAGATTACCCTTTACATGGAACATTTTTCGAAAATTTTTATTTTCTCAAAAACTGCTCTAACGATTTTGATTAAAGTATCACATGTTTAAGACATTTTTATCGCAAATGAAATGTATATCTTTAATTTTCTGGGAATGTCTCCAAAAGAATTCTTTATTGTGAACGACTTTTGCATAACTGGTAAACCATAAGAGATAGACAAAATTTTGGTAGATCGCGTTAAAATACACTATTTACGTCATATACATTTTTTTTGAGTGAACCATTTTGAGAAATTGCTTGTTATTCCCTTAAATTTTCCAATACTTATACTTTTTCTCAAATGGGAATTCGTTATTCATTTTTTTTGTCTTGGATATGCAAAGAGCATTAATCTGTGGCAAAGAGAATGGTGCTGCACATAGCAACCAGCTGTTAAGGGATATGTCTATGCTTAAAGGCTACTGTATTTCTATATTGCCATTGCAAATATAAAACAAGGGGAACATAGTAGGCCTTAAGTGATAATCAAATATTTTTAGAACTGGTCGCTATCTGTAAAATGTAATTCTCTTTGCATGTCAAGAACATAAAAAAAGAACAACGAATTCTCAGTTGAGAAAATTTAGTGATTTACAACAGGCATCAGTGTACCAGGTGGCCTCACAGCGTCGTATTTCACGTGTCGAGATATCCTTTCGTGCGCTAAAAGAGTTGCAGAACTCAACGGGACAATGCAAGTAAACACAGATCAGTGGGGAACTTGTATACTTGCATGAGCGACCTTTGTCCTACTCCTCTTGCTTATCGGTGAAGACGATAAGAGAATCTCGCTAATTGAGATTCCTAGACGGTGTTTTAATTTTTTTATTTAACCCTAGGTATATGCGTATAGTCCATAATGTTAGACAAGAAAGCGTAAACACAATAGCTATAGAATTTTAATTATCCGTTAATCCAAAAAGTGAGTTTATTCCCTCCAAAATAAAATCCCTATACCTGAAGAGATTCCTATAAAACATTCAAAGACCTTTTCGGTTATTTACACTGTTGTCTATCATCACGGACTGTACACTCTATTGCAAGTCTGGTAACTCCCTCTCAATGAGTGTGATACGCTCGTCTTCGTTGATAACCAAGAGGAATGGAACGAAGGTCACTGACACTAATGCGCCAGTTCCTCACTGACCCGTGTTTACTTGGAATTGCCCCGTTGAGTTCTGCAACTCTTTTAATGCACGAAGGGATATCTGCACACGTGAAATACGGCGCTGTTGGGTCACCTGGTATAGCGGAGTATGCCAACGAAGAAGAGGTAAGTTATTTGCGTTGTATAAATTCTGCATTCTACAACTATAAACATCCTTTATTTTTTAATTTAAACCAGGAAATTGAAATCGAGTTTTATTTATTGAAACTCTTTAACTGCTGTAGCCCTTAGCGTCTCATTCTATATTGGGCGTGAAAGGCCGGAAATTTTGCTCAGAGGCCTCTTTATCAGGCTTGAAGTTCTTTTACATGCCGTAAATCTACAACACGGGACCACGGGCTTTACTTCCCTTCCGAAGGAAGTCATGATAAGGATTTTTACGCCCAAAACAATCCATCGTTCTCGAGAACTAAAGGCCAGCATGGTAACCACTACACCACGGAGGACGACATTTAAACCGGTGTTATATATAATACGCAAAGTAGTATGCGTGCAAATTTTCATTGCAAAACTTGTTATTAATAGCCATTGTTGGTCCTTTCTTAGAATGTCAACATTCCACTTCTGATTCACCAGGTAGAGGAAACGGCTCCGTACAAATGTCTCTCCGTAGAAGCGTCATTCCGCACAAGTGTTCCAACCTGGCATAAAAGATCCGCGTTGGGTCAAGGTGTGATGTGTTCCCTCCGTTCCACCATTCATTCATTCAAAGCAGCATCTGAGTGTTGAAGATTTTTAGTTGTACATTAATAACTTGACTGACGTATTAGCATATTAATATAATTATTTTTAAGATATCTTGTACAGTATATTTCATAGCATTTCAAAATGCAAGCAAATTTTTTCCTTGAAAATAAAGCGAGAGGGAAGTGCTACAAAACCCACTTCCTTGTTTCCTGCTTCGGAGCTCATAAGGAAAAACGGGCGCATCCATGTGATAACGAAGATAACGCAGGCTGGCCCCATAGAGCACCTGCCTGCTGCGCGAGGGTTCCCGGGTTCGATTCCCGGCTGGGGAATGGGAATTTTTCTCTAGCCAAGATTATTCCCTATCCTCCCCAGTGTCTGGAAGTATGAACGAGAGTGTGAATGCGTGTATGATCTAATGAATAAAACCCAAAAAGTGCAAGAAACCCAATGTAAAGGGAATACAAGTTAACGCCATTATCAATAGGCAATAAGTTCCAAAGGAAAGGCCGTCGATAAGATCAATGCAGTTAAACGTGTGTATAAATGGAACTAAAAGAAAATAAGAAGAAAGCACATGGACAGAGAGAAGCACAATGCAAAACCACAATTATCACCTAATATCTTGCTGCATAAAGGAAACATTCGATGCGTTACACTCACAAGTCTTTCTCCACTCATTAGCAATACACAGGTATTCCACCCAATATTTGTAAGTAGATAGGACATTTAGCTTTCGTAAAAATGGTTTGTAGAAGATATTTAAGGTAAATACAGCGGGTAGGGAAAGTCATGTGAATGTAGCGCATCGGATTTGTTTTCGTGACAAGCTCGGTATTGTGCCCCCTTCCCTCAGGCTCTAAGGTGAGAGGTTGCCGCGGCATAGCACGTTTACAGAACGCTAATGGAGGATGAGATGTGTGTTGAGGTGAGAAGGCTATTGTTGTTCCGCCAGAATAAATATCGGACTCTTGCCAATAACAATGCTGGAGAGGTGCTGACGTTCCATCAACACCGGCGCCAGCATTCTGGCTTTTCTCAAAGGGTGATATCCATAAATATCTATATCAAGTAGACCAAAGTTTTCTGTGCAAACAAGTTCAATGTGTGCGGTCTAGTCGTCAGCAGCAGGCTTCCAAATCCAGAGACCGCAGGATCTAGCCCTGATTGACGGCGGCAATTTTCTTGTCTTGCTTGAAAAACACCAACATAAGCATTTAAATGTTTAAAATAATTTAATAATACAAACTTTAACCTGTAAACTATGAACTCATGCTTAAAAGGAACCCTACTTGAATCACAATATCGTTTCTGAAGTGCTTAGTCGTATGTATAAACACTTTTCAAATTTAATCCCCATCAATACGAATTATACTTTATCGATCTTTGGATGGCATGGGAGTGCGGATTTTAAGTCCCGGGTATAGGACTGGTGCCCATTCAGCATCGTGAGGAAAGTGAGGAACTGCGATAGGCAGCGATCCCCGCCACGGAGGCTAAACTTGGCTGGGGGATGTGTGATGCTGGCCACATCACCTTCCCGTATCGGTTGGATATCGTCCACTTCTGCCTTGCGTACATGGGTGTGAGGCCGGTAGTCGGGCTGACAGGTCAAGACCCTTCGTGGACTGAAGTGCCATGGGATTATTATTATTATTATTATTGTTCTAGTTGTATAAATTGGTAACGATGGTTGCTTAACAACTGACTCCATTATCTGCCTCTGTGGTCGGGTGGGCAGCGTTCTGGCTTCACAACCCCGAAGTCCCGGGTTCAATTCCAGGCTGGGGTGAGGGAATTTTGCTTCAGTTAGTCTTTCATTAGCCTCCTCAGACTCTAGAAGTATGAATGTGAGTGTGTGTGATGCCAAAAATGATTAAAACAACGTTAAAGAACCTACAGTCAACGAGTTATTTCCTAAGTCAAAGCCCTCCATATAAAGTTAAATAAAAAATAAAACAACTCTTTCTGATCCATTCAATTTTACGTTTTTTAGACAGAGGCTCTTACTATGATCATTTCTTAGGATGTAGGCATCCAAATAACTAGACATTTTGCAAATTAAATCTCCGAGATTTTTGGGGGGGCCGAAGATACTCCTTTGCAATTTAATCAGACTAAAATACTCCAGTTACAAAATGAATCAATCTTTTCAACACTAAAATAAAGTTGTCAACAGGAGAAGATACGTATATGAATACTATAGATAAAATTGTCTCATCCATAAAATATTACGGTTGTAATTCCCAAAATGATATTGAGTAAATAAACCTCAAAGATTGAACAATTCTATAAAATTCCAAAGTTTAAGAAACAAAAACGGTAATCCATTTATAAATACTGTGTGCAAAAACGAATCTCCTTCTCTCTAGTCGCATGTTTCAAATCTGATTTACTCAGGATACTGTTTTGGAATTATGGCCGTATTATTTTGGGGGTGTGTTGTATGCTTCGCCTGCGTTGCAACGCAGTTAATTTAATTTATAGCTATCAACATAGCAGCATAATTTTTTTCACATATATGAAGATTGAGACGGGAGTCATTTGTATTTTTGAAACTAAATGTTAGCTATTGTGGTGCATTTGTTTCAAAATATGTATGTTTATACATCTCCCTCTCTATTAGAGGAACGATGTTTCATATAATGACTTTATTTTTCAAACGTTGAATATAGTTGTGATCTACTTAAACAGAATAACCTTAGTTGAGAATTCCTTATCCTTTTGTTTATTGCACTGCCGAAAACAAACGAGAATGTAACTTGGTGTCGCAACATCAGGTCTCTAATAACCTTAACCTAGCTTTCTTTAACTGAAACGGTAGAGAGAGAGAGAGAGAGAGAGAGAGAGAGAAAGGGGGAACAAGAAAGAATGAATGAAAGAAAAAAATATGAGATGCTCAAATTCACGCTCGCAACGTTGTTGCGACAGTTGGCAATGTTCTTTAGCCCCAACCCTAAATTCCAGTATAGGTAGAATGTAGGATGTAACGATCGGAGGAGCCCACCTTCCACTGTGACCAAGTAGATTTATTGTGGCTACATCCTCCGGGAGGCAGGGACGAAGTGAAGGAGTCGCAGGCTCATAGGCAGACAAGATCCCAGAGACGCACGGAAGTCCCTACTATTTCCAATACGAAACACCCGCTCTCGCCAGTAGACGGGGAGACCTGCGGGAGGGCGACGAAGCGGCCCTTGCAGGCAGGCCAATGCGCCCTGTTTTTGGCGGGGAGAAATCTTTCCAAAGCGCAGCAAACATGCCATCTGGCCATCACCAGACGCACCACGGAACCTGAGGACACTGCCTGAAAGATAAAATGACAGGAAATGAGGAAAGGAAGAAATCGTGGTAGAATACACCACTCCAGCATTCACCTAGGCTACCAGAGGAAAACCACGAAAAATACCATGGTCAGAGCGAGCGGTCTCCGGGAATCGAACTTCCAATTGAGATACTTGGTATTGCATGCATTTAATCCACATTCCAAGAAATATTGTACCGTTATAACAAGTGTTTACTGCTTGCAAAAACAAGTGTTTACTGCTTCAATTGGGAGGTCCACTGCTATTTTACTGTTGGTGATGGTCAGTGTGGTTTAGATGTCAGCAAAAAGAGAGCGTGTTGTAATAAGCATCGGACAGAAACTCGAAGCCGCTAGCGACAGAGTGGCAGCGGACGAGGGATTGAAAGCATTAGAGGTAAGATACACTTTAAATTCATATTTAAATCTTATCGGAGAATACTGAATTACCTATGACACTATAACACAAAGGTTTTTGATTTTAGTTTGCCTTGCGTTTTGTGGAACGTTGCAGTGAATCAACACCAACAGTATACGCTTAACAAAAGATGGCGAGAAGAAAGTTCAGAAAAGAATTACTGATTTTATGAAATACTCTTTGTAAATACTGTAGGTAATGCATACTACGATACTGTATACAAAAGTAGTTCTTTTATTAAACACTATTTATGTATCTGGAATGTAATTATTTTCTTCCTTTCGCAGCTTAAAATCGCTACCAACAATTACCCCTCCCCCCAAAAATTCTATTATCCTAAGAGGCTCTGTCTCGTTTATAGAGGTTACAATATATGAGAGGTTACCAAAGTGCAACATTTTCCCGCCATTATCGGATAAGTCACTAGAATCTAGTGACATTCGGGATGTTAGGTTCCATTCATAACCGGCAACATCTCCGCGGCACCTGCTACATGTATTGGGAAGGTTATATTATATCTGTTACGTTGGGCCCTGTTTTTATATTAACAGGTATTCAAACCTTGTCGCCGACCATTTAGCCACCATCTTGCGCGCTGATTATAATACTAATTCTATTATATATTATTATAGGAGAGTCAATCCGAAAGCAATGCCTTCCATTTTTTTGTGTTGCCTTTGAGTGTCCGAGGCAGATTATGTTGAGGTAGTATTAATTGTTGAACTTTCTCGCTAGTATCCTATTAATTTCGTTGTCCTGCAACAGATAGCAGCAGGGAAGCGTTCCAAAATGACTATTGACATCGAGGTGCGTACAAAACAGAGATGTGTGATTGAATTCCTTACCACTGAACAAATTACGCCAATTGAAATCCATCGACACTTGCT
This sequence comes from Deroplatys truncata, assembly GCA_030765065.1. Classification (NCBI taxonomy): domain Eukaryota; kingdom Metazoa; phylum Arthropoda; class Insecta; order Mantodea; family Mantidae; genus Deroplatys; species Deroplatys truncata. Next base: position 222,649,115 of record CM060981.1, on the reverse strand, counting down.
GAAGGTGTATGGAGACGACACAGTAGATGTGAGTAACGTGAGGCGGTGGGCAGAGCGCTTCAAAAATGGTGAAAAGGATGTGCAGGACAAGCCAGGCCCTGGTCGAGCCTGCTCGTCGTCACAGCAAATAATTAACAGCGTATCGATCAACTCATCCGTAATGATCGACGGATTACGACCAAGGAATTGTGTGTAGAGTTGAATGTCGGCTGTAATGCCTTAGACAAGATGTTACACAACCTTAATTATCGCAAAGTGTGTGCGAGATGGATCCTGCAAGACCAAAGGCCTCACATCAGTTTTGCGACCATGGAGGTCATTACCAAATTTGGCTGGACTGTCCTACCATATCCACCGAACAGTCCTGATTTAGCACCTTCGGACTTCCATCTCTTTGGACCTATGAAAGATACACTACATGGCCAGCATTTTGCAGACTCAGATGCTGTTGTCACATTTGTAAGACAGAGGCTAGCCTCAGCTGGTTCAGATTTTACGAGTGTGGTATGCAGGCTCTTGTTCATCGTTGGCAAAAGTGCATAACGAGTGGTGGTGATTATGTGGAAAATAACCGTATGTAGCTGAAATCTTACTCTATTTAATTGCGTTATTGTGCTTTCTGTATCTGTTGTAGTTTCCATGAAAATAAATAGGAGGTATTGTTTTGGGAATGGTGTAATATTATATAAATTATATCACTATTTATATTAGATTAGGTATACTTATATTAATTAGGCTAATTATACGAGCACTTAATTGATTAATTATTATTAGTTATTAGGTATTGACTTTGCAGCTAACTAGAAATTTGAATTGTTTTTGCATTGTTTCGTGTAAGTTTGCCTGTTTGTGTGGGGTTTTATTTTCAAAGGAAGATTTACGTAGAAGAAAACCAGGCATTTTAATTGTTTGGTTTAGGTAAGTACGTCAAAATCATATTAAAACGTAACTAAAATTGTTCTTCATACTATTACAGCACAGTAATTTACAACGTTAATAGAATACGCGTGTCATATAAATTAAGTCCATAGCACGGTTTAATTAAGACTTAAGATACAGCCAGGTAATCAGCGATTATGGCGGACAAGGAAGGCGGTGACCAAACCTTTGCACCGAAGAAAAGAATATTACAGCACAGTACACAGGATATGACAATGACTCATAATAGTAGCAGAAGAGCGAAATAGTGCGTCTTTTGTATATAGGTTGTCCGGTGATTTCTCTGGTTATGTATCTAGTGACCACCCTGACATGCGGCATCAGCATGTCCCCTATAGTTCGGTTAGGCGAGGTTCTGCTGTAGAATTGGATACTATTATCTAACCATATTCAGTGATTTCATTTTGGTTTCTTAGAGGTAGGTAACTTTCGCTGCACATTTGGCAGGCATAGGCTGCACGTCTTGCCCCTCAGCCCTCAGTTTCTTGGCACTAATACCTAAAAGGGAGAAAATATTGTAACACTTCTCTGGAGGTGCACTTTCTTTGACGGTACATTCCTTTCTTTGCTGCCCTTTGAATAGCATGAACTAGTTGGCACCTATCGGCAGGCTTATCTTTGGTTCATCCACTTAAGAGTTCTGTGGCAAAATAACGTCCTCTTTTCATATTAAGTGATGCGGGAAGAAGAAGAATAGGAATAATTATACCTACCTATTCCACTAGAAAGTGCATACCGCTGCATTATTTACAATTATAATTATGAAAATACACTTAGAAAGAATTTCCAGATTTAAATTGAGCAAACGTACAGACGTAACCAACGGAAGTTTATAATTTCTTTGTCGTTCTCCGTGGTATAAGAGTACCATGCTAGCCTCTAGTTCCCGAAATCGCGGTTTCAAACCCAGCGGAGAGTGATGCATTTTTTCCGACGTAAAAATTCTTAGGAAGGAAAGTAAAGCTGTGGTCGTGTGTCATAGATTTACGGCACATAAAACAACCTCAAGTCTGAAAAAAATTTCCCTGAGCAAAATTTCCGGTCTTTCACGCCCAATATACGAGGGCTGATCAATAAAGACAGACTAATTTTTTTCACAGATATTTATTACTCCATTTCAATGTTGACATGGTCTTTTCTAAAGTAGTCCTCTCCTACTTGAATACACTTTTTATAGCGTCTCTGCCAGTCCTCGAACACATGGTATATGCCATTCTTTGTCAGGTCTTTGAGAATCGCCTCACTTTTCTTCAGCACTGCTTCAGTGCTCTCAAATCGAATGCCCCGGAGCTTTGCCTTTAGTAATGGGAATAAAAAGAAATCGCAGGGGACAAGATTGGGGCTATAAGGCAGATGCGGCACACAGGTAATGTTGAATTTAGCTAAAAATTCCTGACTTGATTTGCAACGTGAGGCAGCACGTTGTTGTGATAAGTTCTGGATGTTTCCTTGCAATGTGCTTCCACGGTGTAGCCAATACTGACGTGTAGTACGCTGCTGTAACAGTGGTGTGAGTGGCAACAACAATCACAACAGCTGTGTTGATGTTGACTTCAGTTATAGCAGAAGCCGAAGCACCAGGTCCACCTTGCTTAGCACAGAGGACTCGCTCTACTTTGAAGTCTTTGAACCACCTAAACACTGTTGGACGAGGTAGTGCATCTTCACCGTATGCTTGCTTCAGCTTTTCCAAAGTTTCAGAGGCTGTATGATTTAAACGAAAACAAAATTTTATTGCTCCTCTTGTGTCACCTTCATTTGTGGTATGCGAAATTGAACTAGGGTCAACAATATACAGCATTACTACCAACCTACCGATACGAGAGTGCTGCCGCCTATGGACATTATACATGAAACTCCGCTCTTTTCAAATATTTATGGTAGAGACAGGAAACTCTCAAGAAAGCTGCAGGAAAAAATCAATCTCAGTCTTTATTGATCAGCCCTCGTAGAATGGAACACTAAAGACCATAGTAGTAAAGAGCGTCCATAAATAAAATTTAATTTTATTTTTAACACGTACCTAATGGGAGAGGAAGTATTTCATTCCACCCAAAAATTCGATATCGACACTTCATCGGAAATACTAAAACATGATATCTTGGATAAATACCAAACTTAATATTGAAGCTCAATGTCTTCCAAAGATGCAACACGAAGATTTTGAAGAGAATTTCCACATCCCAGGCTATCCCTTACATCGACAATTTTTGGTTATTTTTTATTTTCTTAAAAATGGTCCTAAAGCTTTTCATTAGAATACCATTTATATAAAATATTTATACGATAAAATAATTTTGTTTAATTTGTATAAGTGGTAAACCATAAGAGATAGACAAAAATTACTACACAGAAAATGCAGATTTCTTTAAGACACACGATTTGTTTTAAATAAGTTTTCTTGTGGCATCAGCTATTTTCAAGATATCCGTTATTATTTTGAATTTTTTGCGTGAATTGTCATTTTTTTAAGTACTGTGACTTCTCGTGATGGAAAGAGTACGGGATTTCAAAGTCAACATATATCGACCCGCTTTACACATTTCACTATCGCTTCGGCTTCCTATATCCAGGCGTACCTACAAGAAATGTATGATCTTGATTAATATGAAGTAGATAGAAAAACAATCTGATGTGATACATTCACATGACTTTCTCTACCCTCTATAGATTATTAATGATATACAAACCATTCTTACTAAAGCTTATTTTTCTATCTACTACATTTTAAACCAAATAAGTCTTTGCAGAAATAGCTACATTACACATTGCGTTATAGATACAAAGAGAACAGCGATAGTTAAATGTTTAAGAACTGAACGCTATATGCTGGCCTTAAATTCCATGACATCGCGAGAAACAACTATATGTTGACAAGATTTCAAGAGAATCACCAAGTAATGAATCATTCCAATCATTAATAACGGATGGGCCACAAACAATTATTTGAAATAAATCGTCTGTTTTAAAGCGCTTTACATTTTGTGTGTAGTACGTTTTCGTCTATCGCTTAACTTTTACCAGTTATACAAGATTAGGTATATAAAAATTCCTTCCGAATAAAGATTTTACAGGCTATTCCCAAAAACTTCAAGATATAAATTTTATTTGACATTTAAATATCTTATAGTTTAAATAAAATCGTTAGAGCCATAATTTAGAAAATAAAAAGTTTCGAAAAATGTTCCATGCAAAGGGTAGTTTGGGATTGGGCGATTTTCTTGAAAATCTTCATGTCGAATCTTTGGAATATGCTGAACTTAAAATACCAAGTTTGATAGTTATCCGACTTTTCGGTTTCGGGTTATACTGTTCACAGACACACAAACACGAACATTTTTTTAAATTTTGTTTTAATTCAGGGGGCCTCAAAACATATATTTCCGGTTCAAAGTTCAAAATGTGAAATATTGAATATTGAGTTTAATCAATGGCTATGGCTATGTGAGCCGTTGGAAAAAATATGCTTTGAAACCAAGACTGTTTTATTTTCAGAATGAGTTATGGGTAGTCAGCGCCCTAGACGCCCATTTGCAGACCTCGTAATAGATTAGTACTTAAGTAGTTTCATTAAATAGGTCCAAACTATAGTTCGGCTTCTAAAAGGCTATGATCAATAGGAAATCCTCTACAAATAACTGAGTGATATGCGCGTTAATTTGAGAGAGCAAATACGAAAAGCTTTTGTCAAAAAACAAAAACCTCTGCCTTGCTGTATTTCTTGAAGGAAGAGCAGTTAGTCATTCTGGCGGAGAGTGCTATAGTTTTATTGGTTTAATGAGACTGTGAAAAACCTCGTGCCGACCGCAGAAAGACGCCCCAAATGTCAGTGCTTATGCTCCGACTTGCTTTCCTGCCTCCAGCTCCGCTGGAATTGCGCTGGAATTACACTCATTTTCCACTTGGGAGAGGGGAGATTCTCTTGCAGGAAGTGTCAGGGGTAGACAGTTCTTTCTTACATTCAGACTGTTGTATAAACTTAATTTTTATACTATAGAACAGCAAACTCTACAAGATTTCTGGCTGCAGTACAGTCTCAGCATTCTAGAAAGAGGAGAAACAGTAACATTGTGGATGGAAAGGTTTGCTATTTTGACATTACTACCAAGGAAAGGGGAAACAATATGATTTACAATGACCGTTTTGGAATAGACATTTTTATTATGCTATTCAAGATTCTAGAAAACACTTACAAGAAAATCACGATTAGAATGTCGTATAAACACCACCTATACTTAGACGAACCTCAGAGCAGTACCACTTAACAGTGGAAATAACCAAGTTAGAATTCATATTTTTCTCTAAAAGTTGGGATTGTTTTCAAAATTTTGGTTCATATCGTGCTAAAACTGTAGTTTACAGGAAGAGCCCATAATACTGATGTTTTCACATATTGGAGCCTCAGGAAACTAAATAAATAATACTTAATAGACTGAAACAATCAAAACATTTGACAAATATAACCAAAGCATTAAATGACACAGCAGTATGTGGTTTTAGAAATATAAACATGATTAAATAATGTAAGCATACATATGCACGCTATTACAAAGAAAACACGAACACAGCAAGGTATCAAGGCTAGGACTTAAGTGATCCCACCCCTGGCACCACTCTAGCGACACTGTGGCACCGACCTTTCTGTTCTGTTTCCTCAGCAACGTAACGTAGACCCACATCCTCATTTATACCTCACAACAATCCTCCCTTTTTTCCCCTTTACTTCCCTCCCCGTCTTCTGTTTTCGGAGACAAGCAGAAAGAGAATTGTCTAAGAGCTTTCGTTTCTCTGCTCTCCCTTCTTACTCTTTTTAAGCTGTGTTTAGATTTCGGTCATAATTTCGTAGCCGGCTGCTGGCTCCCACCCTAAAGCAAGAGGGAGCACTATAAAACTAGCCGAGCGGAGGACTTCGTTAAGACTTCTTCCACCAATGACCGACAGCATACCCCTTCCCTTCGTCCTGCCCCGCATATGTAACTAGCACATTCAACCTATACACAAATATGCAGGATGAAAGCGACATCTACATTCTTGATTCAACTGGCGATGTCAAAAGCTTTTCTTGTTTCTTTTTTACTTTACTGCTTACTTAAGGAAGGTACAAGTATTGTACTTCACCCAAAAATCCCATATGAATATTTCACGGACACACACGTTTTGGGTCCCTGTCCCCTCCCCTACTCTTTCGGGTAAAGCTCCATATATGTATATTTTCGAACAGCATCGCTCAAAAACGAAACGTCGGATGAATACCAAACTTAGTCAGCAACTTCTAAGGATACGACAAGAAGATTTTTACGAAATTCCTCCACTGCGAGTTATCCTTTAATAGCTCGTAGAAAAACTTCCGTTATTTTCTCAAAAATGTCTTAAGAGGGATTCACATTAAAATGTCACAGATATGATATACTGACCAGAAGAAAATCTTATATGTTACAGTTACATGACTCCCTACTAGTTATAATTTATTTTTATACAGCTTCTACAAACTACTGCTATGAAAGCTTATTTTTCCATCTACGTCACGTTAATCGAGATAAACTTTTGCAGAAATACTTTCATTCCACATTTCGTTGAAGGTAAAGGGGAATAGAAGAAACTGAATCGATATTCACATGTAAGGGGAGGATCAGAATGACCGGTTTTCTGAGGTTAACTTACCTTTGTACTGTTTATGTTGAAGGAGAGAGCGTCCAGATGTAAACAACGGGCGCGTGCCTGCAGTGCTCGTACAGGTTGTATCAAAACAATGCGTACACTATGCTGTACATGACGACCGTTAATGTTTTTATTCCGTTATAGAACACTACATTTTACATATATGTAAAGTGAATACTACATAATCTGTGTATTACAGTGGACAATAATGTACACGCGGATATTGTCGAAAGCGAACTTCTCCGTCTCTCACTTAAACTCGTGAGAAACTCCTTCCGACATAGCAAGAGTGCATACGAATAATACACTTATATCACTGTCTGATATATTTCTTCCTATGTTTGGGAAGCCGAACATCATGCCTACTACGGTATATTTCTTTACCCACCGTCTGTACACAGGGGACACGTGCCAAGACATCTAATCCGCCCTCTAGTCGTATGTCACTATATACTGGCCCTTAAATTCCATATTCCTTCAATGACATCACGAAAAACAACTGAATAGCGACCGTACTTTAAAAAATGACAAAGTAATGAAAAATTCACATCAGTAAAACGGATATTTGGGAAATTTCTGATGCCACAAAAAGTTACTGGAGGTAAATTGTGTATTTTAAAGAGATATTATTATTTTTTGTATAGTGCGTATTTATCTCTCTTAAGGTTTACCCATTATACAAAATTATAGAAAATTCCTTCGGAATGAAGATGATATCAGTGGCCTCCCCAGAAAATTCAAGTTACATATTTTATTTGTCATATAAATATCTTAAACATGTGGTATTTTAACCAAAATCGTTATAGCCATTTTTGAGAAATAAAAAATTCTGAAAAATTTCTATATAAAGGGTAGTTTGGGATGAATGAATTATCTTGAAAATCTTCGGGGCGCGTCTTTGGAAGATACTGATCTTAAATACCAAGTTTAGCAATAATTGGACTTTTGGTTTTTGAGTTGAGCTGTTCATAGACAACAAGGAAGGGATAGTCCTTTAATGTTGCACATAAGGTGCTGAAATGTTAAACATAAATTTGTAGATTCATTTGTACATTTCAAGTTTAGTTAAAATCGGTACAAATTTAACGGCATTTTATGTACAGTCCTGCGAAACTTTCCTATTTTAGGCGAGCTGCTGCACAAATACTTCTCTCACTAGTGTTCAGGGTGTTCAAACTGTGGAAATGTTAGGGACTTTGTTCGTCTCTGTGGGCCTCCAGCGGCTCCTTCACCTCATCCCTGCCTCTCGGGGGTTGTAGTGGTCGCAGTGCGCGAGGTATCCCCTCCGATAAACACATCCTACATCACACCGATTCTTCTCAAATCTGGTTTTATATCTGTGCTAAATTAAGGGGAATTTATATATAACGTTTGATAATTCGTATTTATGACTGCTGCCCAATATATATAGTAATGAAATCCATCCCTGCCATATCCCTTTTTGCCGCTGTTATAATCTGTCTCAACAAAGAACGATCCTCTTGTAAACATATGGAAGGAAGAAAGAGATAGAGACAGTGAGACGCAACGCTCTTCGGTCGCTGATTGGTGGAGGGAAGTTCACGGGTGTTTTGTTTTATTTCTTTTCGCACAAAGCCGCCTCTAAGAAGTACATCACTGCAAGTAGTTTTCTAACCACTGCTCAGCATGAAATAGTTTCCTGGAGGGGGCAGTCTACAAATATTTAGATTCATTTCTCTGTATTCTGTACATACACCACGGATCCATTCTAGGCTTGTGAATTCTGAAAGGAATGTTAACAACAGATATATACATAAGCATAGAGACATAGATTAAATCGAATCGAACCGGGTGGTACAGGTGGCAACCTCATGGTCCGCATTCAGGAAGTCCGGGTTTGATCCCTAGCGATCGCCCACTCTAACCCATGAGTTTTTCGTGGTTTCCCCGGAGTCGACAGGCGAATGCTGTGGTGGTTTCTTCTCTAGCACCATTTGCTTTCCAACATTTCTCTTTCATTCCGTTTCCTTCTCATCTTTCAGACCTCGTGGTGTATGGCGGTGCCGAACAGATAGCGCGGATTCATGCCTGCAAAGAATATTCCCTGTGGGCGCCAGAGGGCTGCTCGACTGGTGGGTCGTTCATCACCCTCTCTCGGCGTCTCCGACGATGACACATGAGTCTGCTAACTTGGAAATGTTAGGGACTTCAGCGCGTCTCTGTGGTCTGTCTGTCTATGGCCTGTAGCCTTCTGTATCTTCTGGGGGGTGGTTGGCGCAATAGATCTCTGCAGTTCACGGCCGAGGTACCCCTTTCTTTTGAACAACCTATAACCTATAGATTAAATCGAAGATAGTCGCAGTTATAGAGTATTAACTTATTATTGTTAAATAATATGCAGTACATACATTGTATTCCTATACCTACAGCCCTCTCGGAACAAAGTAGGCCTCGATGTGAATGCTAATTCAGATGTTATTGTTTAACGTGAAGTCGCTTCTAATATTTAAGACTGAATTTCCTAATCCTCTCACATCTATGTCTCTCCCAGAACACTTACGTGTATGCAATTTAAAAGCTGTCAGGTTATCATCATGTGGATCTGCCGAAATAAAACAGCCGAGGCAAACCTTGAGAAGTGGCGATGTTTCGCGATGCTTAACAAAGAAACCCCGAAGTGAACCTTATGCTACTACACGATAATATTACTTCTGTAACATACAGATTTAATAAGTTATTGGCGATGTCTTACTCGATTTATTGTCAAGAAGTTAGTACCGCCACAGCTAGTGTTGCAAAACTTATGTGCACACATGTGCGTCAAGCACGTTGCGGGTTTGACGTGTATGTCAAACTCGCTCCGCTCAACTCTTGTCTGAGACAGAGTATAAGAGATCGCACACGAAATTTAACGGTATCTACGCATATTACGTTGTCTCATAAATTAAGTGATGTTGATTTTTAACTTTGATGTTTTATAAGATAGAATTGGTTTTCTTTGGTTCGCCAATACTATTTACAGGATGCCATGGCTAGGATTTGCGTATATTGTGAGAATGTGTCAGTCGTCAGCAAAGTTGCTGCCGCGGCTCGAAAAATATGTGAAGTGAAGGGAGAAGGTGTCGTTAGTGAGCGTGTGGCACATGGTTCCAGCGTTTCAACACTGAAGAAGAAAACACTAAAGATTTACCACGTTCTGGAAGACCTAAATTATAGAATATTGAGAATTCACGCAGAATTTTGGACGAAAATCCGGGAAAAAAATCTGATGTGTTACACTCACATGACTTTCTCTACTCTTGTACAAACTATTTTTACAAACGCTTATTCTCCATCTACTTCATGTTAATCGAGATAAACATTTGCAGACTCTATCTTATTGCTAATTTTCTTGTAGATGTAAGGGGAATATATATTTACAAGGGCAATATAGAAATACAGTAGCCTTTAAGCACATACATATCTCTTAATAGCTGGTTGCTATGTGCAGCACCATTCCCTTTCCCACAGATTAATACTCTTTGCATATCCAAGACAAAAAAATGAATAACGAATTCCCATTTGAGAAAATAAGTATTAAATAACAAAAATCTGATGTGTTACACTCACATGACTTTCTCTACTCTTGTACAATCTATTTTTACACACGCCTATTCTCCATATGCTTCCTGTGAATCGAGATATCGAGATGTCAATCTTATTGGTAATTTTCTTGTAGATGCAAGGGGAATATGGTAGCTTTTAAGCGATAGTCAAATATTTTAACGCTGGTTGCTATGTGGCGCATTCCATTCTCTTTGCATGTCCAGGACATAAAAAAATGAATAACGAATTTGGGAAAAAGTATTAAGTATTGGAAAATTTAAGGAAATAACAAACAATATCTCGAAAACGGTTCACTCAACAAAAGAAATGTATATGACATAAGTTGTGTATTTTAACGCATTCTACATTTTTGTGTAGTAAAATTTTGTCTATCTCTTATGGTTTACCAGTTATGCAAAAGTCGTTCACAATGAAGAATACTTTTGGAGACATTCCCAGAAAATTCGAGATATACATTTCATTTCTCATGACATTATCTTAAACATATGATATTTTCATCAAAATCGTTAGAGCCATTTTTGAGAAAATTAAAATTTTCGAAAAATGTTCCATGTAAAGGGTAGCCTGGGGTGGGGGGATTTTCTTGAAAACCTTCGTGTCGCATCTCTGAAAGATACTGAACCTAAATACCAAGTTTGGTGTTTATCCGACTGTTCGTTTTGGAGTTATGCTGTTCACAGACACACAGACACACAGACACACAGACACACACACGGACATGTTTCCAAAAATGCTTTTTTTGGATTCAGTGAGTCTCAAAACATGTATTTCCGGTGAAATCTCGGTATCGAATTTTTGGGTGGAATACAATACTTCCCCTACTTACTATACGTAGTAGAGAAAGTAAAAATGAATAACGAATTCCCATTTGAGAAAATAAGTATTGGAAAATTTAAGGGAATATCAAGTAATATCTCGAAAATGGTTCATTCAACAAAAAAAAATGTATATGACATAAATTGTGTATTTTAACGCGATCTACATTTTTTGTGTAGTAAAATTTTGTCTATCTCTTATGGTTTACCAGTTATGCAAAAGTCGTTCACAATAAAGAATACTTTTGGAGACATTCCCAGAAAATTCAAGATATACATTTTATTTTTCATGAAAATATCTTAAACATATGATATTTTAATCAAAATCGTTAGAGCCATTTTTGAGAAATTTAAAATTTTCGAAAAATCTTCCATGTAAAGCGTAATCTGGGGTGGGGGGATTTTCTTGAAAACCTTCGTGTCGCATCTCTGGAAGATACTGAACCTAAATACCAAGTTTGTTGTTTATCTGACTGTTCGTTTCTGAGTTATGGTGTTCACAGACAGACACACAGACACACACACGGACATGTTTCCAAAAATTCTTTTTTTGGATTCAGGGTGTCTCAAAACATATATTTCCGGTGAAATCGCGGTATCGAATTTTTGGGTGGAGTACAATACTTCCCCTACTTACTATACGTAGTAGAGAAAGTAAAAAGTACTCATAGGCTGTCAGAAGATCTTGGTCCATCTAAAGATGCCATACATCGCCAGATTAAGAAACTTGGCAAATCAAACAGAAGGGGAAGATCTGTACCGCATGAATTGACACCTCACAGGCTCAACGTAGAGTTAAATTAAATTGCTCTTTAACTACTATGGTCCTTAGCGTCCCATTCTATATTGGGCGTGAAAGACCGCTGATTTTGCTCAGAGGCCTCTTTATCAGGCTTGAGGTTCTTTTACGCGCCGTAAATCTACGAAAGGGGACCACCGGCTTTACTTCCCTTTCGAAAGAAGCCATGCTAAGGATTCTTACGCCCTCCGCCGAGTTTGAAACCGCGACCTCGGGAACTAGAGGCTAGCACGGACCAATAGTCCATGGAGGACGACTCAACGGAGAGTGGATATCTGTCGTCAGCTTATCGGTAATCCACTGATGATAGATTTATCAAGAGAATTGTCACATGTGATGACAAATGGGTCTATCACCGCAACCCTGACGCCTCAAGACAGTGGCTCAGGCCCGCCAACCTGCCAAAGTCAGCGTTAAAACACATCAGTTCGGCCCCAAAGTAATGTTGTGTGTCTGGTGCAATTTTGAGGGAGTTATTCACTGGGAGTTTGTTCCAAACGGGCATGCAGTCAATGCGGATCTTTATGTTCAACAACTGGAACGAGTTCATGAAATTCTGAGACGGAGATACCCAGAATTAGTTAACCGAAATAGAGTTCTCTTGCAGCAGAACATTGCAAAAACCCATACTGCACGAACAACCATGACAAAAATCCAGGAATTGTGCTACCACACCCAGCATACAACCCAGATCTTGCGCCTTCGATTACTGTTTTGATCCACGGCCCATTTCTTGCGTGGAAGAAATTTCGAAAACACTGCAACTGTGGAAATGGGTCTCGCCGATTTCTTCGCATCAAAAGCTAGAGATGGCACCGTCACAGGTTAATAAAGCTCGCTGAAAGAAGAGGTATCTACTTTGAAGAGTAGTTTAAATTCTTGTCAGAAAATGTTCCAAATAAAGTTTTGTTTAAAAACGACACACCATTTATATTTGCAAGGTTGTTTTATTCAGTCTCCAAGCATACTCGTGTTGCTTCCCTGAGGTCTCGGAATACCAACTCAAACGTAATACAAAAACGTTCTAAAACAGAGATGGAAAGTGATACAACAATTAATTCCTCCCTCTCCCCACTGCTCTCCAATTTCTGTCCTTTGTTGAATTGGTTTAGCCATCATTCGAGGTAAACTGGTGGATTTAGGACAACTCCTAGCCCTTCCTTTTTATATTTCTCTCCCATCAACCCTAGTGACACTGCTGCATGTTTTTGAGGAGTCCCCTCCCCCCTCTCGTCCACTTCGTCTTCTTGTTTCTGCTCCTGTCTTTTTAGTTTTACGTATATAAGAATGTCAGTTATATAGGATTCTTTTTATGTAAGTCTTAAAAGAAAATGACTCCGTGAAATAACGCTGCAACAACATACTAACAATTCTGGTGCTGCTGCTGCTTGCTTGCTTCGTGTATTATAAGAAAGAAAGAAACGGAAAACTGTCAGACACGTTGTTTTTGTTTCTGTATTTCTTAAAAAACAGAGAAAGGAAAGAACAACAAAAAAGTAGGAAGAGGGGAAGAAAAGGACAGAGAGAGCAGGGGAAGAGGTAGCATGACGAAGAACAAAAGCCAAGCGTAAAACATCTCAGTTAAACTGCTCACCCATAGACTTCAAGTTGTAATTTGTACGCCAAGCTTTACTTAAGGGAGGGAAGAAAAGCATTGAAATAAAAGAGAGAATACGAAGAAAAAGTCGCACAGAAGACATGCGGGAAGGATAGAAAAGGGGGGGGAGGAGGGAAGAGTTGTGAAGAATTAATAAAAGTTTTTGAGCTGTGGTCCTCTGTTCTTATTCAACCAGTCACACCTGTTTTTTTTCCCCCTTTCTTGGTTCAAACTATTGTTCAGAACATGGGAATTTGATAATGCGAAGAAGATAAATTATGAACTTCAGAAATGCTAAATGAAGGCGTTCTAATCTACTGAAACTATAGCAAGTGTATGGATAATGAAGAGTCCTGTTCCTCCTTCTCAAAACCTCTGTTGTTTGTAATTATTTGTTCAGCACATGCCGTATATAGGCTTAAGTTGGAAACTTAGAATGAGACTGAAAAATTCAATGCCATAGCCGGACTTAAACCACGGATCTTCAGCTTTCCGTGCTGTTACTCCACCAACTTACCAGTGATTGGCCTAATAGTGGTTAACTATGACGCCCAGGATCTTTCAGTACTTACGATATTGTAAGTCGCCATTGGGGTATGCTATCTCAAAATAAATTTGAGAACGCGAGTCAATTGTGGAATTTAATGCTGTTCCGGATGTTGCTATGGCAGCTCACTTAGTAGGGTAACAGCACGGAAAGCTGAAGATCCGTGGTTTAAATACCGGTCTTGACATGGATTCTTCAGTCTAATTCGACCTTTCCAATTTCTTATTTATATTTAAATATTGGAATTTAAGCAAATATATACTAAACCCTGTTTCTTATAACCTTGCCTCGCTGACATGCACTCTTCCGCGCTCTCTTTCCTTCCCCTGGTTGGCTAATGTGCACCTTTGAATGTTGATGTATGACGAACAAGCCCTATACAGTGCACGGTGAGGCGATAAAAGCGATAGAAATATTATAGATGTACCTGCTTTCGTTATCCCGAGAGACAGGTTTAAACAGAAGGATCCTCCTACCTATTTGTTGGTAAGAATTTTCAAGCATTCGAGATGCATTAATTCTGTTACCTAGTGCGTTTGATTCATGCTGTTATGTAAACGCAAATTTGCCAATACATTAAGATAAATGATCACGTTGAATAAGGTACTAGTTTGTATCGCACAACAACCTATTCCACGACAGTAGACAATGAAAGGCGACTAGTGCACGTGACAGTTAAGAGATACAGGGTTTAGGTAAGTCAACTGCCTTTAATTTTGCGGTTTTATGCAACCTGCAATTATGATGTGCAAACACTGCAGTGTTTGTATTTTGTTATGCACTTAGGGAAAAGAATATACGAGATTGTACATGATAAACGAGCGAGATGGCTCCGCAGCAATCCGAGAGGTTCCGGGTGCAATTCCCATTGAACCGGCCACTTTGATCTTAGACGTGAATTTTCCTGTTCCTAGTTTCCTAGCCATATTTCAGGGTTGGAGGATCAGATTTGAGGAGGATGAGATTTTGGAGGCTTACGTGTGTGGTCCCATCGGATCTCACACCTGAAGACGTTAGGGACCCCGCCTGTGTCCGAGCCTGCTGTTTAGGATTTGGTTACCCCTGTATGCTCCCGAAGATTCAGTAGCTACAATAGCCCTCCTATGTGTCGAAATCCTCCTCCCATGTAATCTACCCTACTCTTGTACATTCTAAGACACCAGAAAGCGAGTCCCATTGAGAACACGGTAGGATTCGCTGACACTGTGTTCACCGTAATCGATTACTGCCACCTTCATTTTCAAGATTGGCAATAAACAGGGAAGTGTATATGTTTTGGGTATAATCTCTGATAGTTGAGCTGTCAAACATATCTGTTAATTCAAACTACCTCCGCTCGAATACTTCTTATACCTTTTTGCAAGTAAAATTAATGCATAATATATAGCAATGCTACATTTTAACGGATATTTGAGTTATAAGGTCTTTATATTTAAACAACGAAACGTAAATTAATCATCTTAATTCATATTTGTATTTGGTTTTTCGTTTAATAATACAATTATTAATGTATTTATTTCGAAAACGAAGAAGAGCACTGTAGTTTTTGTGTATGAGATAAATGACTTAAGATTAAATATACATGTAGGTTATAGGTTGTTCAACGAAGGGGTACACCTCGACACCGCGACCTACAGAGATCTATTGTGCTTACCACCCAAAGAGGAAGGGATGAAGTAAAGGAATCACACAGGAGGCTACAGGCCTTAGGCAGACAGGTCACAGAGACGCGCGGAAGTCCGTAACATTTCCAAGCTCGCAGATCCGTCCCACTGCTGGAGCCACTGAGAGAGGACGATGAACGACCCACCATTCGAGCAGCCCTCTGGTGTCTACGGGGAGTATTCTTTTCAGTGAGCATGCATCCGCGCCATCTGTGCGGTACCGCCTTACACCACGAGACCTAGAAGCGTACTTGAAAGATGAGAGGGAAACGGAATGAGAAGGAAATGACGGAAAGGAAATCGTGATAGAGAAGAAACCACCTCAGCATTCGCCTGTCGACCCTAGGGAAACCACGTAAAACCCATGGATCAGAGTGGATGGTCGCCGGGATCGAACCGGGATCTCCTCGAATGCGGACACAGGCGTTGCCGCTCGGCTCGGTTAAAATTAAATAAGCCATTGCAATTGGAATAGTATATTATGCAACAAGACTATAGCAGTGGTAATTATGACGCGAGCATGTTTATGAAACTCACTACCGCTCGTTTAATAACCATTATAATCAAGTTGCATACGACTGTTTTGGTTGACTCCACTATAATTTCAAGCATTTTTAGTTTTTACAAAAAGACCTTAGCTTGTTAATTGTGTGTAATTAAATACTGATCGGAATGGTATGACCTTGAGCGCGCTTGCGAGTAGTTGCAACATCTGGCAGTATTCAGTCCATGCAGTGTTTATAGATTTTTGCAGGTAACGTTAAAGCAACACACATTGAAGTAAAGGAAATGAATTACTTATTAGAATACTAAAATTAAAATAAACAGAATTTATTTTATTTTAAATACACCTATTTATTTGTTTATCTGGGGAATGGGTTCATCTTGTACTGCTGCTTTGAAGATGCTAAAAGGTATGGGCGATAGCCGAGCTGCGCGCGCCGTTGAGTAAGATCATAATGTGTCGAAGCATTATGGATGCCAGTTACGTCTCATATAATCAGCATATTATAGTGTGGTAGACCAAAAACTATATCATGCATTTATTTGAAGAACAAGGAAAAGGTCGTTGTTTTCCCTCTATTGTTTTCGTTGCTACATGCCCTCTTATAACCGTTCAGAACTCTATAGGGATGATGGCAACAGAATGAAACTAAAGGCTTGCAGGCAGAGATACCGCGTGTAGAGCGGATCTTGGACATACTCGTATTTACACTTCGAGAATTCCTAAGGGTTGGAAGGGGCTGGAAAGGTAGCATCAGATTGAAAAATTCTATGCCACAGCTGGAATTTGAACAATGCATCTTCGGCTTTCCGCGTCACGCTCCGTGGTGTAGTGGTTACCATGCTAGCCTCTAGTTCCCCGAAGTCGCGGGTTCAAACCCGGTGAAGGGCGATGGATTTTGTCGGACGTAAACATTCTTCGGAAAAGAAGTAAAGCCGGTGGTCCGGTGTCATAGATTTACGGCACATTAAGCCTCAAGCCTGATAAGAGGCCTCTGAGCAAAATTACCAGTCTTACACGCCCAATATAGAAGGAACGCTAAGGACCATATTAGTTAAAGAGCGTCCATAAGTAAAAACATCTTCGGCTTTCCATACCGTTGCTCTAACTACTATCCAATATGCAGATACGATATTAAATTCCCCAAATCAACATGTTGGGGAACTTAGTATTTATGTTCACCGTCTTCAAGAATGGAACACAAAGATTTTAAAAAAATCGCTTCACACACAACTACCATTCACATAAAAAAATGTTAGTTATATTTTATTTTCTCAAAAATTGCTAACGATTTTGAAATGAGAAATAAAATGTTTATCTTGAATTTTCTGGGAATAGCATGTAAAGTCCTCTTCATTCTGAATGGTAAACCGTAAGAGATAGACAAAAATCGTACTACACAAAAAATGTAGATCTCGTTAAAGCCCTCAATTTACGTTCAAACTTTTGTTTTGTGGGGTTAATCATTTTCGAGATATTCTTGCCATCTGTTTAAATTTTCAAATACTTATGCTTTTCTCACTATTAGTTTTTTTCCCTCAATTTTCTCGTGGCCATGCAAAGAGTATAGAATTTCAAAAACGTCACCTAGCGACACGCCCTTTAAAAATCTGCATCGTTTTACCTACAGCGAAAAGTGTAATGAGTTCTTATCCCGATTAACAAGAAGTAGATAGAAGAATATATTTTATAAGAATAGCTTGTAGAAGAGTGAGTAGAGAAAGTCATGTGAGTTTTGTCTGGTCTGTCTGCTTGGGGCTGAGCAATTAATGTGCAGGGCCCGTATTCTGTTCATGCGCCAACCTCCATCTCCCGTACTATTTGTCTTCAAAATCACGGCATTTAAGACACATTCAAGAATTAATTACCCCGGCTTCTAACTCACTAAGAATCTCCATTTTTTTTCTCTCCCTCCCCTCTCCCTTTACAAGAAAAGTAAGGGGAAGAAAAACAACGACAGTGGCAGAAAAGAATAAAGAAATAATACAAGACGCCGTATCTATGACAGCGGCGCCGGAATGCCTTCAGTTGTTTTAAAAAGGAATTTAAGTGGCCCATCATAGGAAGAGTCTGTGGCTACCCCTTCCATGTTCTTGTCTTGTTCTTTGCCTTTTAAGAGTATGCCTTAAACCAAAAGAAAGAAGAGAGGAAAAGGCAGAAATGAAAAAGGACCAGTTTTTAATGGTTGGTGTGCAGTCAACAATAAGGGAATTAACTGGGGTGTTATGTGGGAATTAAAGAGCACACCAGCCAACGTTGGAACATTATCAGAAAGTTGCATGTGCTGCCTCTGCAAGTTAACTGTAGCGACAATTAAAAAGATGCATGGCTTTAGGCTTCGGTTATTTGTTGCTCCCTTAAAAATAAAACAAAGCTGCTCTAATAACAACAATAACAGGGCTAACAACAAAACGTGTGAGAGAGTTAAGGGGAAGAAAATTCGTTTCATTTGCTAATTTCGCGTCGTTTTATTATATGAGCCCGCAGAATGGTTTCCTGTGGGAGGGGGAGGGTGTGCTCCGTGTCTCGACATTGCTCCTTAATTAGGTCACTGCCTGACGCGACTCATCTCTTGCCAAATATCATCTTAGCACTAACTCTTAATAATGCTCCTTACACACACCTACTTATTATAGCGAGCTTGCTAAAATCAAATCGGCTTTTTACGATCCCTCAATAAGGGCAACTCTTATTTATATTCCTCGTTTACATTAGCTACTTCTACCAAGAACAAAAACTCTCATGTCCACTTGTTCCATGTATTGCAATTTCATTATCATTTATCATACTATTGTAGCAAATTCTCTACCCTCTACTTTGTACTCCTGTACAAACTATTTGTACAAGCGCATATTCTCCATCTACTTCATGTTAATCAAGATAAACATTTGCAAAAACTATCTTATTGCTAATTTTCTTGTAGGTGCAAAGGGAATATGGTAGGCTTTAAGCGATAGTCAAATATTTTAACAGCTGGTTGCTATGTGGCGCATTCCATTCTCTTTGTATGTCCAGGACATAAAAAAAATGAATAACGAATTCCCATTTGAGAAAAAGTATTGGAAAATTTAAGGGAATAACAAGCAATATATGGAAAATGGTTCACTCAACAAAAAAAAATGTATATGACATAAACTGTGTATTTTAACGCGATCTACATTGTTGAGTGAATTATTTTTGAGATATTGCTTGTTATTCCCTTAAATTTTCCAATACTTATATTTTCTCTCAAATGGGAATTCATTATTAATTTTTTTTGGTCCTGGTAATGCAAAGAGAATGGAATGCTCCAATAGCAACCAGCTCTTAAAAGATTTGACTATCGTTTAAAGCCTACCAATTCCCCTTGCACCTACAAGAAAATTAGCAATAAGATTAACATCTCGATATCTCGATTAACATGAAGCATGTGGAGAACAAGCGTTTGTAAAAATAATTTGTACAAGAGTAGAGAAAGTCATATGAGTGTAACACATAAATTCTTTTTACCATGTTTTGCCTTACACCAAACAACGAAGCGATTAAATTCTATATCATACTGCTTTCTGGATTTTTCCTGTGTGCAAGAATCTATGGGCATTTGTTTTATTGCTATTTGCAAAGCTTGACTTTTCTTTGTTTTGATAAAATGACATTCAATTAACATGTTATTATGCATTTATCCTTAGGTAAGTGTAATTTATTTCGACTATGAAGTCTTTATAGATGCTAAATGTTTAAACAAAAGGTGAAAACTTAATGCAGGAAACTCGTGGAAATGTAATGATCCAACCTGGTCTGCTCCTGTTTTCGTAAAAAGGAGTCAACGAAGCGAAAGACAGCGCGTCTATCCATTTTCCACGTAATGCAAATGCATCACACATCCTCTCTGCATATTAATTCATCAGGATTTAGCCAACCTTATAACACACATATACACACGTATGCCGTGTTATATACCTTTTTCGCTGAGCTGTCTGTCCAATCTCTGAGAGAGGTATTATATTATGGTTTCCATGGCTACCATGTTTTGCATCATAAAGAGAAATACTGGTACACACTGAGCTGTCTTAGTGAAGGGAAATTTCATTATAGAAGTTCACGTTTACAACACCGTTTCTTTCTTTTCTGCTTTCTATAATACCTATAGTAAGTAGAGGAAGTATTGCATTCCACCTAAAGTTTAGATATCGAGATTTCATCCGAAATACTCGTGTTGACACTCCCTGAATTAAAAACAAAAAACTAGAAAATGATACGTGCGGCCACCTATCTTTGAACAACATAACTAAGAAACGAAAAGTTAAGAAAGGTAGAATCAGACGACTGAAAAATTCAATGCCATAGCCGGGATTTGAACCTCGGATATTCCAATTTTCGTCCGGTTGCTCTAACTACAATACCGTCTATGACATTGAATTTTTCAATCATCTAATTCTGCCTTTCTAACCTTGTCCTAGACACATGGCTAGTGTGGAGGAACTTTTCATCAAGCGAAAAGTTAGTGAAATACTAAATTTGGTATTTAAGTTTAGCATCTTCCAAGGACGCGATAAGAATATTTTCAAAGAAAATCCCCCACCAGAATCTATCCTTTGGGGAAAAAAATCGTCATGTTTTATTTTCTCAAAAATGTCTGTAACAATTTAATTAAAATACCACACATTTAAGATATTTATATGACAAATAAAGTATATACCCCGAATTTTCTGTGAATAGCCTGTGGAGATGTCTTCATTCTAAAAGACTTTTCTAGAACCGGTAAACCGTAGGAGACAGACAAAATCTTACTTCACAAAAAATGTAGATCTCGTTAAGGCACTCAATTTATGTCAAATAAAACTCTTGTGGAGTTAATATATTCGCGCAACTGGTTAGTCGCATTTCTTTATTTCTCGTGATTATGCAGAACATAAAATTTCAAAGCCATCACATCTTTGAAAATTTGACTATCGCTCGCTTTACCTACTGTATCCCATAACGAAATGTGTAGACGTGAAGTGGAAGTATATCTGAATTAACAAGAAGTAATTAGAATACTAAGCTTTTGAAAGAATTGTTAGTAGAAGTGAGGAAAAAGTCGTGTGAATGTAACACACAAGATTTTTCTTAATCTTTGCCCTTCCTCAATTCGAATAAGGGCAAAAAGTTTTTTGGATGAAATATTTTTACGTTTTCGAAGAAATGGTTCAGAAAGTACTAAAAATAGAAAAGTCTGAAATGTTTATGTTTAACAGTAAGATCATATTTATATATTTCGAAAACATCTAATGAGTAACACCTAAACTCCTAGTTTGTGTGTGTGTGTGCGCATATATGGGGAACCTAAAAAATCTTGTTACATTTACATGACTTTCTATACCAAGTCTTCTACAAACTGTTCTTACAAAAGCTTATTTTTCCGTCTGCTTCATGTTGACAGATACACATTTGCAGAAATGGTTTTATTACAGTTAGAAGAGGGATGCAGTAGCTTTAAGCGAGAGTCAAATCTTTTAAAAGCCGATCGTTATGTGATGACTTTGAAGTTACCTTCTCTTTGCATGACCACGAGAAAAAACCAATAACGACTTACCACATCAAGGAGGGTAAGATGCGATCCACGCACATTACCGTGGAGCCATCGTGCTCTGTCAAAACAGAAAAAATGGTTTACGCACTTCTTTGGATTGTCATTTCTTGATGAAGACGTTCTTGAAAGCTGTAACCTGACATATCTATTTTAAACACTTTTGAACAAGCCTTAAGGTTGTTTGACGTGTTGCTTTGAGTAAACAAAGATGTTTAGTTACATTTTCGAATATTTCAAGTGTTTTTGTTAACTTTCATATTATACTAGCCTTTAACAATAAAATAAAAGTATTTGTAGCTATTTTATATCGTAGAAGCATTGATTTATTTAATTACTATTGTAGTGATTTTGTTTTCTTTCCTTTTAGAACGAAAAGCCAAATCCATGCAACTCCAGTCAAATGAAACCTGTCATCATTCACGTGTTGCATCGCATCTATTATTTTACGTGGGCCCTTCCCATCCTTATCCACGGTCACATTTGACTGCAGTTATTGGGATTTGAACTCGCAGGGTTTGGCTTTGAATTGGTGGCCAGTCCATTTCGTTTTGACTTAATTATATTTATTTGATTCGTTTTCATTAAGGTGCCTGTGGCAGGTATATAAAAACAGTTTAGCAATTAAAGGAAGAGCAGCATATCTAGCAAAATAAATCATGCAATAGAAGGTTAAAGTTGCTCAGAATGTTTCATCAACCTACAAAATTGTAGGAACTTACGTATCCCATTTCTCCGATACTACAGGAATGCACATATCCCCATTCCTCGCAGATTTCTACCGGCTTTGTTTTGTAGGAATTCACAGCGAACCCGCTGCAGCCCGTTCTAGAATTCGTAACATACCATAATGGGAATCGAACGGGGTTCCGCAGGGAACAACGCTAACGCCTTTGAACTACAGCCCAGTTAAACGATAGACGATGACAGAAAGCTTAGTGGTATTTAGCAACAGTCATAATTGTTGTGAGTAATAACCATTTGCCGTCATGTTAATAATTTGGGTCGAGCAAGTGGATTTTTCCATGGAAGCGCCCCTTCTGCTTCCGGCATAAAGACACCGCATATGTAAACCTGTTTCATCACTTGCATTCTACATTTGTATGACAACAGAACCCTCCTAGAGGGTTTAAAGCGAAAAAAATGGGGAATGACTGCGCACCCACCCTGGATACTGGAAAGGGGAACCATTATATTTTTACAACTTAAACATTCACGTCGCCCTGCTTTTCACTGGGGCTGAATTTGAAACGAAGGCCTCATACAACAGGTTTTAAAAATGAATTGACCAATAGTTTGTCGGTCATTTGGCTCGAGAGATATTTTGCAATTCTCAAAGACAAATAATAAAATTCAAGGTACAAAAATAAGCTTATGTATGCTTATGAATCATATTTATACTTCACACAAAATGAACAGATATTATCGTTGATATAGGAATGGAATTAGCAAATAAATAACTGAAATGTCTCCTTTCCTTGCAAGGGTTGAGCCTATAGATGACCAATTATATTTCTACAACACATCTAGTAGGCAGAAGAATTAAAAACTGAGTTTTATTTATGGACGCTCTTTAACAGATGCGGTTTTTAGCGTCCCATTCTATATTGGAGTGAAAGACCGGTAATTTTGCTCAGAGGCCTCTTTATCAGGCTTGAGGTTCTTTTACGTGCCGTAAATATACGACCACCGGCTTTACTTCCCTTCCGAACGAAGCCATGCTAAGGATTTTTACGCCTGAAAAAAATCCATCGCCCTCCGCCGGGTTTGAACCCGCGACCCCGAGAACTAGAGGCTAGCATGGTAACTACTACACCACGGAAGACGACATTAGGCAGAGGAGGTATTGCATTTCACCCCAAAAATTATATTTTTTTTATAAAAACGTGTTTGTGTGTGTGAACAGTATAACTCACAAACTAAATGTTGATTAAATACCAAACTTGGTATTTAAGTTCAGTATCTTCCAAATATACGACAAGAAGATTTTCAAGAAATCCCTCACTCCAAATTAAATTTTACATAAAAAGTTTGTCGTTATTTTTTTTAGAAATAGTTTTGACGATCTGGATTAAAATACCATATATTTAAGATATTTACATGACAAATA
The DNA here is from genome assembly GCA_030765065.1 of Deroplatys truncata. Taxonomy (NCBI): domain Eukaryota; kingdom Metazoa; phylum Arthropoda; class Insecta; order Mantodea; family Mantidae; genus Deroplatys; species Deroplatys truncata. The sequence continues at coordinate 222,625,366 of CM060981.1, read as the reverse complement.
AAATGTATGACTTGAATTTTCTGGGAGTAGCCTGTGAATCTTCTCCATTTGCAAGGAACTTTAACTGGTAAAATCATAAGGGACAGACAAGAGCTCACTACACAAAAAATTAGAGCTCTTTAAAACATACATTTAATTCAAAAAACTTTTTTTGCGGCATCAATCGTTTCCAATGTCCGCAGTTATTGGTTAGAATTTTTCAATACTTTTCATTTTTAGTTTATCTACCTCATACATAATAGGTAGAGAAGGTATTGCATTCCACTAAACAATTCGACACAGAGATTTCGTCGGAAATACATGTTTTGAGGCCCCCTGAATAAAAAGAAACATCTTTAGAAAAAGGTATATATATATATGTGTGTGTCTGTGAACAGCATAACTCGAAAATGAAAAGTCGGATAAATGTGAAACTTAGTATTTACGTTCAGTATCTTTCAAAGATGCGATACGAACACTTTCAAGAAAATCTCCTACCCCCAAATACCGTTTACATGGAACATTTTTCGAAAATTTTGATTTTCTAAAAAATGGCTCCAACGTTTTGATTAAAATAAAATCTACTCAAGACATTTAAATGACAAATAAAATGTCCATACTTGAAGTTTCTGAGAATGGAATAGCCTGAAGTGCTTTTCATTTGGAAGGAATTTTGTATAATTTGTAGAATTGGTAAACGTTAAACGATAGACGAAAACGTACTACACAAAAAATGTAAATGTCTTTAAAACACATAATTTATTTCCAATAAGTTTTTTTGTGGCATAAGCCATTAATTAGATATCCGTTATTAATGGTTCAAATTGTTCATTTCTTGGCCATTCTCTTAAGTCCTGTCCATGCAGTTGTTTCTGGCGATGCCATGGAAACAGTATGGAATTCTAAGATCAGCGTATAGCGTCCAGTTCTTAAACATTTGACTATCGCTGTTCTCTTTGTATCTATAACCAATTGTGTAATGTAGCTATTTCTGCAAAGGTTTCTTTGGATTAAAACGTAGTAGATATAAAAATAAGCTTTAGTAAGAATAGTTTGTATACTTATTAATAAACAATGGAAGGTAGAGAAAGTCATGTGAATGTACCATGTCCCAATTCAGGGCAGCATATAGGATCCGCCATTAAACATTTGATTTTGCTTTGGTTCCTGCAACCTCCTTGAACCTAGGACGATTATTATCTACCTAGATTAAGGTAAAATATGTAAAAACGCCGATCTACATTTTCTGTGTAGTAACTTTTTGTGTATCAATGTTAAAAGTTCAGTCGACTATCCCGCTGAAGATGAGGCCTTGACTCGAAACGATCGTCCATCTTTTACCATCATGATGTAAGTGAAGGCTTTTAATATCATTTCGACTCATTTATTTTATCAACTTTTTGTGTGTCTCTTATGTCTGCTCGTTATACAAAAATTGTACAAAATGCCTTCCGAATGAAGAGGATTTTACACGCTATTTCTAGAAATTTCAAGATATACGTTTGATTTGTTAAGCAAGTGTCTTAAACATATTATATTTTGAGAAACATTATATTGTTTGAAATACAGTAATTCCTCTACTTGCTGTAGGTAAGTAGTAGAGACAGTAAAAATGAAAAAAAATCTGATGTGTTACACTCACATAACTTTCTCTACTCTTGTACAAACTATTTTCACAAACTCTTATTCTCCATCTATTTCATATTAATCGCGATAAACATTTGCAGAAACGATCTTCTGACATGCAAAGAGAATTACATTTTACACATAGGGACCAGCTCTAAAAATATTTGACTATTGCTTAACGCGTTCTATGTTCCCCTTGTTTTGTAATTGCAAGGGCAACATAGAAATACAGTAGCCTTTAAGCATCGACATATATCTTAATAGCTGGTTGCTTAGGTGCAGCACCATTCCCTTATCCACAGATTAATACTCTTTGCATATACAAGACAAAAAATGAATAACGAATTCCCATTTGAGAAAATAAGTATAGAAAAATTTAAGGGAATAACAAGCAATATCTCGAAAATGGTTCACTCAAGAAAAAAAATGTATATGACATAAATTGGGTATTTTAACGCGATCTACATTTTTTGTGTAGTAAAATTTTGTCTATCACTTATGGTTTACCAGTTATGCAAAAGTCGTTCACAATGAAGAATGCTTTTGCAGATATTCCCAGAAAATTCAAGATACACATTTTATTTGTCATGAAAATATCTTAAACGTATGATATTTTAATCAAAATCGTTAGAGCCATTTTTGAGAAAATTACAATTTTCGAAAAATATTCCATGTAAAGGGTAATCTGGGGTGGGGGGATTTTCTTGAAAACCTTCGTGTCGCATCTCTGAAAGATACTGAACCTAAATATCAAGTTTGGTGTTGATCCGACTGTTCGTTTCTGAGTTATGCTGTTCACAGACACACACACGGAAATGTTTACAAAAATGCTTTTTTTTGGATTCAGGGAGTCTCAAAACATATATTTCCGGTGAAATCTCGGTATCGAATTTTTGGGTGGAATACAATACTTCCCCTACTTACTATACGTAGTAGAGAAAGTAAAAATGATAGAATTTAATACAGATACCCATTTCGCAGTCATAGACCCAGAAAAAGCTTTCAACGGATTATCTAGGTAAAACGCTAGGGCAAATATTACAGAGAAAAGGATAACCAGAATATTTAAATTAGTTTAAAACAAAGTTAGAAACAAAAATTATGACAAATGTAACTAGAATATATCCAAAGAGGAAGTAAAAAATCAATAGTAAATCAAGTAGTAAAGCAAAGGGACGGCTTGTCACCAACCAATAATTCTAATAATGAAACCAATTATAAAACCAACCAATTCTGTAAATCAATGTTTATAGAATGGAAAAGGACGACGAATCCATTGATTAAACAGGGTTAAGTTTATATTAATACGGGTAGGACTGTTATACATATGTAGGTGCTCAAGCAATTGTCTAAGAAAATAAGCGATTTATAAATGTTCGTTTTGAAGTTATACGAGCTAAGTAAGATTATAAGTAAAAATTTAAAGAAATTACGGCGTTAAGAAGATGGTATCGCAAAAGATTTAAGATTCTTTTAGACAATATAGTTTTATCGTGTCATAGTTTCGATATCTTGGTCATGGGTTCATGACATAACATATTTCATTGATCTGTAAATTACAAATACACACAGATATGTCCTAAAATAAACAAGACCCTAACGTATATATTTATTTCCTTTTTTATACCTCTGTGTTCATTATTTTCTACATGGTAATCTAAATGCTGAAATATGTAACTCATTGAAACAGAACATTAAAGTATCTTCCATCCTATAAGACAAGCACCAGTAAATCTAAGGCTGTAATTTGCATGAAAATGCTACAATTAGCTATTTAGCAAATTTTTTTGGGGGGAGGGGTATGTAAGCAGTTCTTCAGAGTATGGACAGTATATTTTTACAGAAAAGAGTGATAGTTTGAAAAGACGAGACGAAGATGATATGTCGTCCTCCGTGGTCTAGGGGTAGCATGCTAGCCTCTAGTTCCCGAAGTAGCAGGCTCAAACCCCGCGGAGGGCGATGAATGTTTTCGGGCGTAAAAATCTTTAACATGACTTCTTTTGGAAGGGAAGGAAAGTCGGTGGTCCCGCGTGTATATTTACGGCATGTAAAAAAACCTCAAGCCTGATAAAGAGGCCTATGAACAAAATTTCCGGTCTTTCACGCCCAATATAGAATGGGACGCTAAGAACCATAGTAGGTAAAGAACGTCCATAAATTCTAATAAAAAAAGAAGTCTGTTATGAATTTCACACACATATATTGCACACGATTTTTGTACGATCATGTGTTTTATTATTTTAATGAATTATTAATAAAAACAATTTCTATCATCACCTCGTATTTCCGGTAACGCAATGCTGCCAATTCAACAGCTATAACTAATATAATGGCTTAGTAAGATTTTGTAATTTAGGAGGCTTCGAGTCAATCGTTTGATGGTTGATGCTGTGACTCAATAATAGAGATTCAGTCTTTCAAGAAGAATTTGAAGTCGGAGATATGGATTATGAAAACGCATATATTGAAGAGACATGGGAAATTGGGTGTGCGTCATTGATTCCTAAAAATCTAAAATGAGATATGAAATGTTCATTTAGCTTTAATTAAGTTAATTCGTTTTCAATAGTGTTTGAAATAACATAAGTTATTCCGTTCGAAGTGTGCCATTCACTGTAATTTATTACTGATTATTAAAACCATATAAATTAAGGCTTCAAGTCTATTTTACTTTCCTCTCTAGTGTATATTGTATGTTATTACAGCCATCAAAAATTATGTTGGGACATGGAAACGAATTGATGTGTTGGAATTTCTTCTGTGTAAATACCATCGTGAAAACGTAGAAAACACACGATAGTGCAAAAAATATGTTAACAATTTAGGCAATCATAGATCCAATAGCAAAGATAAATTGCTGTAGGCCTATTTAAGTATTAATTTTATGCTGCAGCTTCTGCAGCTCCCTTAACTCACTGTGTCTGAAGTACTTCCAGGGCCCACAAAACATAAAATAGTAGGGAACTCATACAGAAGCTACAGCCGGTCCTGGTGCTTCATTTATTACCCCTGTTTGCATTAACGTGTACACACAGAACACTGAATCCGCTCTCTGAAAGTAAAGGGCTGGTCTCTTTATAAAACAGCAACTTAATAATAACAATCTTAATGTATACCTTAGTGATCTGATACATGCAAGTGTCTGTTCTACTTACAATAACGTTGTTGACTTCATGCTGGAACATACCTGAAACAAAAATATATTTTATCAATTAAAAATTACCATGGCCCACATTTTATATATTTTAAAGGGAGATTAAAAGCCATCCCTCGCCAATGTTAAGTTTGCTAAATTCATGAACCATTATCTCAGAAATTATATAAAACATCAGATTGAAACTTTTAAACGACGTAAATGCATGGTTCTAAGTTCACTGATCTGCCTTTATGCAATAAGTTTGTTCATAAAGGAAGATATGATTATTTTCTTAATTATACCATCTTTTGATTACGGTTTTTAGCAATTATATTTAAAAAAATACTGATGTATTACACTTACATGATTTTCTCTACTCTTGTACAAACTATAGTTTGCAGAAATCTTATTGCTAATATCTTGTAGATGCAAAGGGAATATGGTAGACTTTAAGCGATAGTTAAATGTTTTAAGAGCTGGTTGCTATGTGGAGCATTCCATTCTTCCATATAAGGTATTTTAATCGAAATTGTTACAGCCATTTATTAGAAGATAAAAAATTTCGAAAAATGTTCCATGTAAAGGGTCCTTGGGATAGTTGGTTCTTGAAAATCTTCTTGTCGCATCCTTGAAAGATATTAACTCAAATACCGTTTGGTATTTATCTGACTTTTCGTTTTTGAGTTATGCTGTTCACAGAGAGACACACACGAACATGTTTCCAAAACTGCTTTATTTGGATTCAGTCCGTCTGAAAACATGTATTTCCGGTGAAATCTCGGTATCGAATTTTTCGGTGGAATGGAATACTTCCCCTACTTAGTAGTATACGTAGTAGAGAAAGTAATAACATAAGAGACCTTTGTTAAAATGAATTTAAAATATAAGCACCGCCGTCACCATCAACACCACCTCTACCATAATTATATCTGCATTTTTCTTAGTTTATTTATTGCTTAATTTTTCCCTCCTTAGAACGTGAGGAGCAGTATAAGCAATGTAGGAAGAGCAAATTCGATGGTATTAGTTCTAGAAAAAACAACCATACTCGAATTTAGATTTCAATAATAATTGGCGAATTAACTGTATGAATATGAAATCCTGCAAGAAAAATCTTGTTAGTATTAATTTAATTACATTTATGGTATAAAGAAGTTTTTACTGTAAAACACTTTTGAGTTATACGCACACTTCACGTCATATATAAAGTGTAGCTTGCTTACGAAGTATGATGCTGTGCGGGTTATTTTCCTGAGGTGAGAATACTGATTTTATACAGTTCTTTTATACGAATAACAATGGATTACATGCTGATATCAGTGAACTTCAATCACTGATTATTCATTTTCATAAATAACTTTATAGTGTTCAATAATCAGTAAAAAGAACTGCACTTTTTACTGAATTTAGTAATATTATATTATGATAAAAGGGGTGAAAGAAGGATTTTATTTTGCGAGTAGGAATCTTAATAAAACCACTTTTAACACGTGTGGTACATACTATATTTTAGACAGCGCTCGAATTTGTAAAATACCAATAACATCATATTGAGGCAGTATTTTTAACACTTAAATGATTTCAGTCTAATTATATAATATAAAATATAATAACAGCCCGCCTTAAAGCAATATGTGTATAAATACCATATAAAATGTATGTAACAGTCATTGTATTATGTTCATATTATTGTGTACATGTTTAATAATGTTATGTGAATGTATTACGTAATTTAATAATGTAGGAGCTGTGAGAATACAGGCCGAAAGTTGCTAACAATGAAGTAACCTTGAGGCAATAATGCATTGGAAAGTTTAATAATGTTGCTAGTAATTCTTGGAAACAATAATGTAATATTTAAAACAGTTTATAAATAGCCAATCAAATACTATAAAAGGAAAGTTAAATAAAAGTTTACTCTATTGGTGTAAAACCAGAGATGTGAAATAGAAAAATCTGATGTGTTACACTCACATGACTTTCTCTACTCTTGTACAATCTATTTTTACAAACGCTTATTCTCCATATGCTTCATGTTAATCGAGATATCGAGATGTCGATCTTATTGGTAATTTTCTTGTAGATGCAAGGGGAATATGGTAGCTTTTAAGCGATAGTCAAATATTTTATCGCTGGTTGCTATGTGGAGCATTCCATTCTCTTTGCATGTCTAGGACACAAAAAAATGAATAACGAATTTGAGAAAAAGTATAAGTATTGGAAAATTTAAGGAAATAACAAGCAATATCTCGAAAACGGTTCACTCAACAAAAGAAATGTATATGATATAAGTTGTGTATTTTAACGCGATCTACATTTTTTGTGTAGTAAAATTTTGTCTATCTCTTATGGTTTACCAGTTATGCAAAAGTCGTTCACAATGAAGAATACTTTTGGAGACATTCCCAGAAATTTCGAGATATACATTTCATTTCTCATGACATTATCTTAAACATATGATATTTTCATCAAAATCGTTAGAGCCATTTTTGAGAAAATTAAAATTTTCGAAAAATCTTCCATGTAAAGGGTAGTCTGGGGTGGGGGGATTTTCTTGAAAACCTTCGTGTCGCATCTCTGGAAGATACTGAACCTAAATACCAAGTTTGGTGCTTATCCGACTGTTCGTTTTTGAGTTATGCTGTTCACAGACACACACACAGACACACACACAGACACACACACACACAGACACACACACACAGACACACACACGGACATGTTTCCAAAAATGCTTTTTTTGGATTCAGGAGGTCTCAAAACATGTATTTCCGGTGAAATCTCGGTATCGAATTTTTGGGTGGAATGCAATACTTCCCCTACTTACTATACGTAGTAGAGAAAGTAAAAATTTACAAATTTAAGCGGTAAAACGCCAGTCGCTAGAAGGCAATGTACCTGAGCAGTATTCAGTGTGAGTCGAAAATTCATTATGGCGAGAATAAATAAAGTTTACGTGTTTAAAAGTGCAATTATTAAAACAATCTGACAGATCAGTGAAGTGTTATTTAATCGTGTCAAGGATTAATAAAAGGAGAAGTAAAAATTATAATTTGTGTAAGCCTACATTCTTTAGCCGCATCATCCCCTGCTTAGAGATACATGTTTCTACAAATTAATACTGACGCAGCCGAGGCAAACCTAAATATATACAATATTTAAAGAAATATTAAAATACAAAGTTGATTTTTGAACGTTGGGGCGAAGGCCACCGGAAAGTGAATGTTAGGGCGAAGGCCACCGGAAATTTTGTACCATACGTAGGGCAGATACTTCATCAAGTTTGGCTCCCCAACAGTGGAACTACAATACAACCTATCTCAATATTGATTCCTGAAACTAACAGAGATCACGTTTGGAACGCGGTCCTGGAAACAAGAGAAATGACGTTAAAAAAGCGAGATGTCAAATGTTTTGTTGATAATGAAGCGATTAAATCCTATATCATATTGATTTCTGGATTTTTCGAATTAGTAGATACTTCTAGTGTTATTCTTTCTGAAGCTTCTGTAATTTCACTTCCATTTCAGTTTCTTCTGAATTAATAGTTTCCGCAATTTAATCTTTATGTAGGCTAGATAAAAGAAAAGCCTTTTAGATCAAAGAAAGCTGCCAATATAACGTATAGGTTAACTCCACAACGAATTGCGATAAATTCAAGTATGACGACTTGTATTGTGGACAGATGATGCGAGCCCCATGAGAAATTAATCATGTAAAAAGACATAATGAAAAGTAACTAGTGCGATAATCTAAGGCTTTTAGTTTTGTGCTCTGTGTCAGAAGTTCCTACTTTTATGTCATGCTGTCTAAAAAAATCTGATGTGTTACACTCACATGACTTTCTCCACTCTTGTACAAACTATTTTTACAAACGCTTATTCTCCATGTACTTCATGTTAATCGAGATAAGCATTAGCAGACTCTATCTTATTGCTAATTTTCTTGTAGGTGTAAGGGGAATATGGTAGGCTTTAAGTGATAGTCAAATCTTTTAAGAGCTGGTTGCTATGTGCAGCACCATTCTCTTTGCCACAGATTAATACTCCCTGCATATGCAAGACAAAAAAATGAATAACGAATTCCCATTTGAGAAAATGTATAAGTATTGGAAAATTTAAGGGAATAACAAGCAATATCTCGAAAATGGTTCACTTAACAAAAAATGTATATGACATAAGTTGTGTATTTTAACGCGATCTACATTTTTTGTGTAGTAAAATTTTGTCTATCTCTTATGGTTTAACAGTTATGCAAAAGTCGTTCACAATGAACAATACTTTTGGAAACATTCCCAGAATACCCAAGATGTACATTTTATTTGACATGGAAGTATTTTATATATATATATATATATTATATTTTAATCAAATTCGTTAGAGCGATTTTTGAGAAAATTAAAACTTTCGAAAAATGTTCCATGTAAGGGTAATCTGGGGTGGGGGGATTTTCTTGAAAACTTTCGTGTCGCATCTCTGGAAGATACTGAACCTAAATACCAAGTTTGGTGTTTATCCGACTGTTCGTTTCTGAGTTATGCTGTTCACAGACAGACACACACACACACACACACACACACACACACACACACACGCACACGCACACACGCGGACATGTTTCCAAAAATACTTTTTTTGGATTCTGAAGGCCTCAAAACATGTATTTCCGGTGAAATATCGGTATGGAATTTTTGAGTGGAATGCAATACTTCCCCTACTTACTATACGTAGTAGAGAAAGTATTTTATCCGCTATTGCCATATACGCTATCGTTTGTTCATCATTTCTAGCAACTTAAATACTGGTTTTAATCACAGTATAGAATTAAAACATTTTAATTTAGACTTCAAGTAATAGTAATTAACAGACCTTTTAGAGACCAATGAATTAACCGGACTTTGAGCATCCATTAGAACGTCTTCAGGAATGAATATTTCTCCATTTCCGTACACACTTCAATTTACACTGTCTATCTGTCATCAATTTCAGTTTATTTATATCCATTATCTCCAAGACAACTAGCATTGCTGCCACCATGTTCCCAACCAGCAACAATAGATCTACATATTTAATTAAAATAATTACCCTCATGTATGTTTTAGTAGCCGATAAAATATTCTATGTCACACGAGCTTAAAATATATTTAAAATTTCATGAAAAGTATCACAAGCCTCGGGCGTCAAATTTATTATTGAGTGTTAAAATACTATTTTAATCTCTTATGCATAATAAATTAGTATAATCATGGCTGTATAATATTTTCAAAACATTATAAAGCTAGGAAAAAGCATACAAATATATGCAAGGAAAACAGGAGTTGGCTTTTATTTGCAGCACTTGTTCGTTCCTTTCCCACGTAAAACATATGTTGCCTTAGGCAATGCATTGTAAAAGAATGTGGTGCTTTTGGTTGACGCGGGCTTATCGGAAGAAAGCGCCGTTTATGGACCGAGTGTCTGAAGACATGATGCGGCGTATCCCTTCCTTATTTTCCGTTACCTCCATAGTTTTTACGAGGCGAAGTTATTATCGTAACCATAGATGGACTTGCCTGTCTCCGTCGCCGCGTCCCTCACCACCACAACTATAGTTTTACGACAATCGCATAGATTGAAGCATCCAGAGCTCTGGTTCTAAGTCTCCTAATAATATTTTCTTATCCTAGAGTGACCAAGGCCCCTTATAAATCATCTTGTTGCGTTCCTCCAATGAGCAATAACTCCGAGGGGTTTTATTATTTCAGGGCAGGGGAAGAAATCTGTGCTAGGGGGATGAGTATTTCTTCCGACACCGGTCAATTGAGTAGAAGATCAGCCTCAGGGGAAAAAAGCTGCGGGGATGGCCTCCTTATTTATTATCAAGAGGGATTAATTAAGAGACTAGAGGCAATATTGTGGATGACAATGGAACAAATGGAGCGGTGAAATTGGTTACTACATTGTCCGAGAGGAGCGTTGCTCTTGATTACTTAAAACTATTTATTGCCTTTGCCGTATAGAAGGACACTCCAAATTTGTAACATCACACGATAATAAAGAAGAATTAGGAAGTTGAGGATTGCTTTGCAATGGATGGCGCTTGGGTGATTTCTTAAGGCTCTTCTCTCTCTCTGGGCCGGTTCTGTAGGGTTGCATACTCCAAGCGACCCAAGTAATGCATGGGAGAAGCAGCTTCCCGCAGGACACTGGCGTCAAGGTTGCCTAAGGGTGGTGCAAAGTGTTTCTAACTTGATTTGATCTATGTAGGGATGGGCTCAGGCTATGATTGTCCTTAGCATTGAAACCTATAAGGTTTATTGTATTATCTCCTATCTCCATTTTAGTTAAACAGCCCTCTGCCTTTAATAAGGGACAGTAGGTAATTAACTAAATCTTCCTTACGGAGATGATCATCTGGGTTTATCAACCCCAGAACTCCACATTTGAAGATTACATGATAGGCAGTTTCGTCTTCTTCATTACATAACCTATATGCTAGTTCTTTGAAGATTCCCATTGTATGTAGTGTTTCTGCAATGTCCCACCAATAGGTGGGTAATCAGGTTTAGGTGGGATCTATTGAGACTAAGTACATCTTCAGTGACTGAGGAGGATATTTTACTCATTTTTCGCTTACTGCATCCCTTTATTTGAAGCAATCGCAATTGGTAGTGATAATCAATCCACTCAACAATGGTACTTCGAACAGAATTTACAAGAATACAAAATACTGGTTGTGGAAACGTTACTGAACTTCCATACTTGGAGAAAGAAAATATGTGCCGGGCCGCAACATTCTATGACTTTACCGCGCCATCGGAAAGCCCTTGTTCGTCACTCGGGGATAATAACCTCAGACAACGCCGCATGAGGCGACACCAGGCATGGCATGCGGGTACCTACGGTAACAAAGGAGCAACTCCCCAACAGCAAGAGACCCTTGGAAATCAAAATTAACAATAGCATTCCCAAATAACCACAAGTTTGAGAACCACATTACACCAGCGTTGCACCCTGACTAGCAGCCGTTGAGGAGCAATCTCGCTGCCTCTTGTCAAGCTCACCCACCATCCTACAACCCCCATCTCGCCTAACAAGCGGTCAAACCCATAACTGAACTTCATAAGCTGACCCTCAGCCTGCCAAGGCTTCTTCTTCGTCGTCGTCACGTTACTGAATGAACCATTTAACCGGACAATGTGACTCACTAGGGAGTATCTGTCACTCCAACGGCTTGTTGTAAACGCGAAAAACGCATACCTCTCGTATGGCATTTCATTCTTCCTACATTCAGGTTTAAATGTTTTTAGTAGTTACATAGCTTCGCAAAATGCATTTTAGCATATGTTAAAATCTAGAAGATCCCTTTACTAGCGTCTGTCATGACGTAAACTTAACAGGTAATTACGTTGAACGTCTACATAATACACGTCTTCGTGTTATTTGCCTAGCAAACTGGAGGGGTCAAGAACGAATTTCAATTGCATGAGTTTTCCAGTTAAGGTTGTTTTTTTTTTCTCGAGGTTTCCCTTATCCTAAAAGGACAAACGTGAGGTAACTCTCAGTTCTTTGAATCCGGAGCTATTTGGATGCGTATAGTCTCTGTAGATCTTAAATGTTATAAATTGATACATGAAAAATAAGTCCATACTCCAAAAACCGTGTGAAATAGATTATTTACGATTTGCAAGCCTGTTGCTCCACTTGCTCTTGGTTATCGGTTCAACACGCCAGGTAATAGCAAATGAACTGCAGGGATAGAAGCTAACGTCTCATTTATGAACATATGATAGCGCTTTCACTTATGTAGCTATGGATGCAGATTTTATTTCCTAACATTTATAATGCTAAGATTGCATAAACTGTTGCATCCAACTCGTGAACAATCTTAATGTGACACTCGTGAAAACTGGCGCCAAACATTCACTGGTGTCATTCTTAATCATCAATTTCATTCACTTGCTGCATAAATTACTACAATGTCTAATATCTAATCCGAATATCAACGGCCCAAAAATATTCGAATTATCACAAAATTCCAACATTAAATAATCTGATGTGTTACACTCACATGACTTTCTCTACTCTTGTACAAAATGTTATTACAAACGCTTATTCATGTTAATCTTATTGCTAATTTTCTTGTAGGTGCAAGGGGAATATGGTAGGCTTTAAGCGATAGTCAAATATTTTAAGAGCTGGTTGCTATGTGGTGCATTTCATTCTCTTTGCATGTCCAGAACATAAAAAATGAATAACGACTTCCCGTTTGAGAAAAAGTATAAGCATTAGAAAACTCAAACAAATAATAGAGAATATCTCGGAAATGGTTCACTTCACAAAAAAGTATATGGATTAAACTGTGTGTTCTAACGAGCTTTACATTTTCTATGTAGAAAAATGTTGTCTATCCCTTACGGTTTACGTTGTGCAAAAGCGATTCGGAATGAAGAGGACTTTCGGGGGCATTCCCAGAAAAATCAAGATATACATTTTATTTGTCATGAAACTATCTTAAATATATGATATTTTAATCACAATCGTTAGAGCCAGTTTTGAGAAAATCAAAATTTTCGAAAAATGTTCCATGTGAAGAGTAGTCTGGCGTGGGGAAATTTTCTGAAAATCTTCATGTCGCATCTTTGAAACATACTGAACTTAAATAGTTTCGTATTTATCCGACTTTTCGTTTTTGAGTTATGCTGTTCAAGACACACAGATACAGACACACACACGAGCCTTTTTCTAAAAATGCTTTTTTTTATTCATGGGCCTCAAAACATGTATTTCCGGTGAAATCTCAATATCGAATTTTTGGGTTGAATGGAATACTTCTCCTACTTACTATACGTAGCAGAGAAAGTAAAAATACAATACAGTAATGACAACAGTATATAAGGATAGACCTAATGAGGTAATGAAACATTCTAACATAGGTTCGCCATGAATTCACACATCATGTATAGAGCGCTGCACAAGAGCGTATGTTTTCTCAGACATGCATAACACCTTGTTGCTATATTGGAATCTGAGCAAGTTCTTCTATCGCTGTAGTTGCTGATTCTATAAATAGCTCTCAGATACGTTCTCGTGAGCAACAATAGAGGTCACCTTGAGAAGTTGTACATTATTGTATGTGTCCGTAACTAACATGTCAGTTTTAGAATTAGAAGTTTGCCCATCCCATAGTAGAGTCTTCTCACGCTCTGCCGCATTCCATAGCTCTGCGTCACTCCGGAGACTTTTTCTTCGAGTTAAATAAAATTATGTTTGAATAAAAGACAATATTTATTCACTGTTTACATAGGAATTTTAAGGGGACAAAGGAAATTTTCTAATTAAAAAAATTCTGATGTGTTACACTCACATGACTTTCTCTACTCTTGTACAAACTATTTTTACAAACGCTTATTCTCCATCTACTTCATGTTAATAGAGATAAACATTTGCAGACTCTATCTTATTGCTAATTTTCTTGTAGATGTAAGGGGAATATATATTTACAAGGGCAATTTGGAAATACAGTAGCCTTTAAGCACATACATATCTCTTAATAGCTGGTTGCTAGGTGCAGCACCATTCTCTTTCCCACAGATTAATACTCTTTGCATATCCAAGACAAAAAAAAATGAATAACGAATTCCCATTTGAGAAAATAAGTATTGAAAAATTTAAGGGAATAACAAGTAATATCTCGAAAATGGTTCACTCAACAAAAAAAATGTATATGACATGAATTGTCTATTTTAACGCGAACTAGGTTTTTTGTGTAATAAAATTTTCTCTATCTCTTATGGTTTACCAGTTATGCAAAAGTCGTTCACAATGAAGAATACTTTTGGAGACATTCCCAGGAAATTCAAGATATATCCATTTTATTTGTCATGAAAATATCTTAAACGTATGATATTTTAATCAAAATCGTTAGAGTCATTTTGAGAAAATTAAAATTTTCGAAAAATGTTCCATGTAAAGAATAATCTGGGGTGGGGGGATTTTCTTGAAAAACTTCGTGTCGCATCCTTGGAAGATACTGAACCTAAATACCAAGTTTGGTGTTTATCCAACTGTTCGTTTCTGAGTTATGCTGTTCACAGACACACACACACGGACATGTTTCCAAAAATTCTTTTTTTGGATTCAGGGGGTCTCAAAACATGTATTTCCGGTGAAATCTCGGTATCGAATTTTTGGGTGGATTACAATACTTCCCCTACTTACTATACGTAGTAGAGAAAGTAAAAATATTCGAATTATTCGATGGATAATTTGAAGAATTGATTAGGGAAAGTACATATTTAAAGTCGAAACTAGTTTTTCCAGTTGCTTGATGAGCTCCAAAAGTAGAAATTGCAAAAGTTATATTAACTGCACAGCCTAACTTTTTATTTTCCCGAAACATTAACCTAATTTTTCTTAGGTACAGTAACTCATTTCAGCTGCCAAGATTTTATAGTTAACCGCAAAACTGAAACACTATCTGATACACAAACTAGATATAAAACTGGGCGACTTCCAAAGAAAAACTGCTTTAATTTTTTGAAGTCTCGGTGTAGAGAAGAAGCGATAAAGCAGAAGATTTGTGGAGGTGTCGGTCAACAACTCCGTAGATACAGGTCATTTTTATTGCGTGCCTCGCAAAAAAGCGATATCAACTACTGCACTTGAACGTCAAACTTGGGTTGTTTGTTTTACCATTTGTGGTCATAAAGGTGATCAGTTGCTGGTTTATTACACCAGGGCACTTATACGCTACGCTTGCTTTATTTCTTAAAAATACAAAACACAAGTTAGAAGCTACTGGAGATTATTATTCGAATCCAGCCGCCAGTCGATAAACTTTCGCATTTGATGATTAAAGCTTGTGCATATTCTAACTTAAAATGTCTTCATTTTTACTTTCGCTGCTGCTTACCGTGCAGGTGGCGCCGCGGTAACGTGTCCGTTTTGCATTCGGTAGGTCCAGGTTTCGATCCCAAGGACCGTCCACTCTGACCAATGGGTGTTTCGTGGTTTCCCTGGGTCGGCAGATGAATGTTGGGGTGGTTCATCTTCTACCATGACTCTGCTGCCCCTCATTTCCTGTACCCATCGTCTGCCTTTTCATGTTTCAGGGTTGTAGGACCAGGTGACGGTGTTTGGCGAGTTGCGGTTGGGCGGTGGCTATGCGCTCTGTAAAGGTTTCTTACTTGGCTTCGTTGAGGGACTGTTCAGTTAGGAACCGCCTCTAAGTGGGCCCCACCAGGGGGCAGCGTCCGTTAGGGGCCCGTCCATGTTGATCTGATTACCCTTCGGGTCTCTCCCCTCAACCCTCCCTTCCTTCCAGGGATCATGATAGAAGCAAAAAGGCGACTGTGGTCTACTGCGGTACTCTCCCCGGTTGCAGAGACCCTCCGTTTGTCCGTATACTTGCTGCAAAACTTAGAAAAGGTTCAAATGATATGCCGCTTGAAAGAAGTCATAAAAGTTTCTATTCTTTCTTGATCATATAGATTTATGAGGGTTATTTTGAATGCAGATTCCATCCCATGCAGCAAGGCACGTCCACATTTATAAGCTCTAACAAAGAAGCGGCATGTCGTTTGTACCTTTCTGAATCTTCCTCGAAATTATAATTAAAAAAAATAAATTTAACCTAAAATGGCCATCACAATGTCCTTCAAACAAAACGTGACTAATGACATCTACTTTCCCCCATAATATCAAGTAACTTTTATTCAAAATATTTCTTTCTACAACGCTTAGTTTTGCAGATATTGTACAGTCTCAACTTAAATGGTCCCTCTGCATAAAAGGCATGTCCGAAGTTCTCAGGCTATGAGTGGCAGGCACTACTCGTCCAAGTGCATATTAGGCAAGATTATGCTGCGGTAATTTGCTATAGTTTTCCACAGGATGAGAATTAAATGACATATGTATATATATATATATATATATATATATATATATATACACCACACTTGAACCTAGTGTGAAGTTTTCTATTATTGACAAATGTTGTGCCCTGTCGAGGGGTCGAGCGCGTTGTGTTAAGCGTGGAGTGTTATTGACCACCAAGAAAATATAAAGAAATACCTATTATTTTGTTGTATGTTAGTTCCTGGCATGCATTAAAGAACTTCAGCAGAAACATGTTAGCAAATAACAAAGCCATTACAAGTTTGCGAATATGTTCCGGGATGTCCGCCTGGTGTATTGCTTGTGATAATATGATATGTGTGCCATAAAGGCCACACGATATATCGATAGTTTATTTACGATGTGAGAGGAAAGTGACGAGCTGTGGGTAAGGAATAGGACGACTGCCTCGCTACGACTTGTAGTAAATTACATTCTGTCATGGAAGGAACGTTTTATGACTGTATTCATATCGTATAATTCCCTCAACCTTAGAAACATCACTCATGACATTTCTTTTACTTCAAGTAACACCAGCTAAAGTCTAGTAACAGGTTTTTTTTTATCGAGTTACACACAAGAAACTGAGCGAGATGGCTCCGCGGTAAGGTGTGAGGCTCGTATTCAGGAGGTCCAGGTTTCGATTCCCGGTGGCCGCCCACTCTGACAATGGGTTTTTCGTGGTTTTCCGTAGTTGACATAGGGGAATCCCGGAGTGGTGTATTCTACCGTTGGTCTCCTCTCTCCTCCATTTCCTCTCATTTCATTTCTATTTCATGTTTCGTCGTCCTCCGTAGTGTAGTGGCTACCATGCTAGCCTCCAGTTCCCAAGGTCGCGGTTTCAAAACCGGCGGAGGGCGATGGATTTTTTTCGGGCATAAAAATCCTTAACATAGCTTCCTTCGGAAGGGAAGTAAAGTCGGTGGTCTCGTGTCATAGATTTATGACACATAAAAGAACCTCAAGCCTGATAAAGAGATCTCTGAGCAAAATG
Organism: Deroplatys truncata; assembly: GCA_030765065.1. Lineage (NCBI taxonomy): Eukaryota > Metazoa > Arthropoda > Insecta > Mantodea > Mantidae > Deroplatys > Deroplatys truncata. The sequence continues at coordinate 222,607,755 of CM060981.1, read as the reverse complement.
ACCAGTCTTTCACCCCACATATACTACATACAGGATGAGATGCTAAGGACCACAGCAGTTAAAGGGCGTCCTTAAATAAAACTCAATTTAACTTTTAATTTCGTTTCATGTTTCAGGTTGATTGCGGGGCTCTGGTTCGGTCGGTATCGAGCAGATCGCAGAGGATTGCGAGTTGGAATTTCTTCTCGGCCATGTTAGAGGGAAGTCTGTGGAGCCTCCACTGCTGGCCGTGTTTCCCCGGTCGCACTAGAGGGACGTCTCCGAGGGATCCTTCGTGGCCGGGTGGTCAAGCCTGGAACTATTAGGGAACTCTGAGCGTCTCTATTGACTTACGTCGGCCTCGCTCTGCAATCCATACGTTATTTCACCCCTCATCCGTTCCTCCCGGGGGTGTACCTACATAAGATTCCTTGGGGGTCGTCGAGGTGCTAGGTGTCTTCTACACTAACTAGTCCTATCTTATCCTACACAAAGAAAACAATTCATTTTGAGCACTAATTTGACTATTCTGCAGTGCGTTTTTGAGAGAGAGAGAGAGTGTGTGTTGTATTTCATTTTGCTTATATGTATAAACAAAATCAATGTAGGTTCTCCTATTTATTTATTTTTGTCACTGGGTAGGTGTACACACATGTGCTGGGGCCTCCAGAAACCAGGAGCGGAGCACCACTAGCAGGCTGCAACAGCCCTTTTTGCTTCTAATTAAACCCTCGGAGAGAGGAATGAGGGGGAGACGCGAAGGGCGAGCAGATTAAGACGACGATGTGCGCTATCTATTCCAGATAGAGCACACTCTGGCGCCGGCTGGCCACGCGTTAGCCCCATTCCGCCCGGGGGTTCGCAGGAACCCGACCCAGCCCCAGGTAGGGGGCCCTCAGTAGACACCCCCAAACTCAGGAAGAAATATTTCCAAAAATTACAATCCGTCCTCCTGCCGCAACACAACGAACGTCGTCGCCTGATCCAACTCTGAAACAGATGAAAAAAAAAAAAAAAACGTGGACAGGAAATGATGGAGAGGAAATTCATGGTAGAAGAGGAACCACCCCAGCATTCGCCTACCGGCCCGGGGAAACAACGAAAAAAACTCATGGTCAGAATTGCCGGTCTCACACGCTACCGCGCAGCCATCTCGTTCTGTTTTTGTCACTGAAGTAGAAATTAAGTCATATCCTCAAGAGTACTTTGGCCTTCAAATCTGACTGAAATTGTTTTTTAAAGTGAGACAACGCTTGTAACATAACGTATGTCTGCTTGACAACTTTCCTGGAAGTGTAATATCCACTTTCCAGCTAACTCCTCAAATTGTAACATCAAATATTAATATTTTATGTACCCCATTTCTTTTAAATGCAGAATGAACACGTTTTGGGCCCACATCTCGTCACTGTTAGGGTTCACATGTGTTGCGAGGCTTTTACGAAAGACAAAACTCAAATAGCTTGCGGTGGGAGTGATATAAATTATAATATTTTATGCTACTTTAGAATATTTTTCAGGCATGTGAGTTCCAATTCACTATAATGATTCAAACGTTTACTAAAGAAAGACGAAAATCAATTAAATAGCTGCTTTGGGCTACAATTACAATGAGCTGTTAACAATGTTAGCAACGAGAATAATAATTAATTCTAAATTGTTGAAAACATTAAAACATTAATTCAATCCATAAAGCATTTTTGGTTAATTTAAACTGCTGTTTCTGTTCCTATTTGCTTCTCATATCTTCGGAAAAATGAAAACTAGGAAAAGCGACTGTTAAGAATATTCTTCAGGAAAATTCTTCGCATTCAGATGACTTTCTCTACGCACTATCGTTTATTTTATATAGATTCTACATATTATTCTTGCAAAAGATTATCCTTATATCCAATTCAAGTTAATTAGTTTCGTTATAGTGTTTAAAAACTGGTCACTATATATTGGCCCTGAACGTCCATGCTCATTTCATGACATCGCAAAAAACAACTGAAAAACGAGGCATTTCTAAAAGAATGCCACAAGTACTGAACAATTCAGACCAATAATGACAGTTATCTCCCATACTTGCCCGCTACACACCGAGCCACGAGGTATCTCCCAACAGATCCGTCGCGATTTGACCACGTAGTTAAAGCGATGTAAACAAAAATAGAAAAATCTGATGTGTTGCACTCACATGACTTTCTTTACTCTTGTATAAACAATTTTTACAAACGCTTATTCTCCATCTACTTTGTAAATCGAGATAAACATTTGCAGAAACTATCTTATTGCTAATTTTCTTGTAGGTGCAAGGGGAATGTGGTAGGCTTTAAGCGATAGTCACATGTTTTAAGAGCTGGTTGCTATGTGGAGCATTTCATTCTCTTTGTATGTCCAGGACATAAAAACAACAAAACAAACGAATTCCCATTTGATGAAATAACAAGGAATATCTCGGAAATTATATAAAAACTCGGCAAAAACGATACATGACATAAATTGTGTGTTTTAACAAGATCTACATTGTTTGTGTAGTAAAATTTTGTCTATCTCTTACGTTTTCCAGTTATGCAAAAGTCATTCAGAATAAAGAGGACTTTTGGGGACATTTCCAGAAAATTCATGATATACATTTCATTTGGCATAAAAATACTTTAAACATATATTTTAATCAAAATCGTTAGAGCCATTTTTGAGAAATACAAAACTTTCGAGAAAGTTCCATGTAAAGGGTAGTCTAGGGTTTCGCATCTTTGGAAGATACTGAACTTAAATACCAAATTTGGTATTTATCCGACCCTACGTTTTTGAGTTGTGCTGTTCACAGACACACACACACACACACACACACACGGACCTTTTACTAAATAAAATAGAAGAAGAATCACACAGAGTGTAACAGCATGCAGTTTTTTTCCCCTTCCTTGTAGGTCTCATCCTTGTACCATACCATCTTGCTTCGTCACACGTCCACAGAGGCCTTAGTGCCAGGCAATTGTATCTCTGCTTCTACACGTACCGGGCAGATGGCATTAGAGTGCCGTCCAGTTTATCTGCTTTTATCTGTGGATGGATGGCAGAACATGTTTTCATTTTTACTATTGTTTTAGACATTCTTGTAACTTTGGGTCGTGGAATTAAATATCCAGTCTGGTATTTACCTTGGCGACTGAGGGAAGCCACGGAAAAAAGTCAATCAAATTGGTCGGCCGACCTCCGGAATGCGTGCCACAGACACTACCAGTTGAGCCATTCCGCTGGGTTCTTACTGCTTTTGGTTTGAGTACGAAAGAGCGTTTGAGCACTTAACAAAACCTTTTGAATATAATGGAATAATATTGGGATGATCTCTCCAGCACCAGAGTTAAACTTGTGTGGGCACGTTGTTTACTCATTGACCGGGATGACCCTTGAGGAATTGCCAGCCATTTCTTCTCACCCTGCAGAAGAGTTCAACTCGTTTCACCTCGTTGACCACGGTGCTGGTCCCGATTCTCGTTGCCGTTAATAAAACGCTAACAAACATATTACATGTCGCAAGAAAAGCGGGCTAAGATCACACTATATTGGTACGCTTGTAAACGATAACTATGATGTCATGTGGTGTTGCCCCTTGACATCTCATTAGTGACGTCAGAGGTATGTCTAGTTTGTTTTCTTTTGCTTTTGGTGCCACTGTCATTAACAGGTCAGAGGTGAGCAACCAAATGGTTTGGGGTATCTTCAATAAACCCTTCTCTAACCCATACTTTTGGTGTGACGTTTCGGTTCTTTTCATTACGTTTAACACTATTTTAGAGCGCAAATGGGATAAAGCGTAGATCTCCAGCGTTTTTCTTGTCTTGCTATATTTTTCAATGTGTTTTGTGATATTTTTAATACCAGAAATGGGTTTTCTTCAGTGGAAAAGAAATGGAGAGTGCCTAAAGAACAAAGAAGTGTTTTATAACTGCCATACAATAATATTTATGCTCATCACGTATTTTCTACTCTTCCCGATCATATAATTTAGAATTCCAACACGTGAATACGTTTCCAAGGAAACCTATGTGTACCAACATATATTTGGTGGCTGTAATAACACTCGATATACACTAGGTCGGTAAGTAAAATACACTTGAAGTCTTAATTTACGTCTTTTTTAATAATCACTAGTAAAACATTACAGTGAATGGGCACGCTTCAAACAGAATAACATGTTATTTCAAACATTATTGAAAACTAACTAACTGTAATTAAAGCTGAATGACTATTTTGTACCTCACTCTAGATTTTTTAGGAATCAATTACAAGCAACCAATTTTCTATACTTCTTCAATACCTGCGTCTTGAATATCCACGTCTCGGACTCCAAATTTTTCTTGAATAGTAATTTTTTAATACCTTCTATGTTGTTATTTTCAAACAACCCGCTTTGAGTCACGGCATCAACCATCAAACAATTGATTCAGAGCCTCCTAAATTGTAGTATTTTATAGAAGTTACGATACACGAGAGTGCACCTTTGATTTTTGTTCACCATTATGAGACAAGCGACTATAATCTGATGATATTCGGGTCGTTAGGTTTCATTCATAACCGGCAACTCCCCCGCACTTGTTCCACGTATTGGGAAGATTAGTTATATTGCATCTATTACTTTGCACTCCGACTATTTAGTCAACAACCCATGCACTGATTAGATTAATTATACTACTATTTATATTAGATTACCTATAGTTATATTAATTAAACTAATTACACTAGCATTAAATTATTAATTATTATTAGGTTAAGATATCAGGCTGTTAGATTATTGTTTCTTATAGGGCCTTATTTTTGCAGTTAACTAGAAAATTTAATTGGTTTTGCAATGTTTATTTTCTCTACTACGTATGTTAAGTAGGGAAATTGTTGCATTCCACCAAAACAGTAGATACCGAGATTTCACCGAAATACATGTTTTGAGGTGCCCTGAATCCAAATAAAGTATTTTTGGAAACATGTCCGTGTGTGTGTCTGTCTGTCAGTCTGAAAACAGCATCACTCAAAAACGAAAATTCGGACAAATATCAAACTTGGTATTTGAGTTTAGTATCTTCCAAAGATGCGAGACGAAGATTTTCAAGAGAATCCCCCACCCAGACTGCAATTTACGTGGAGCATTTTTCGAAAATTTTGATTTTCCCAAAATGGCTCTAAACGATTTTGATTAAAATATCATACGTTTAAGATATTTTCATGGCAAATGAAATGTATATCTTAAATTTACTGGAAATGTCCCCAAAAGTCCTCTTCTTTCTGAATGACTCGCATAACTGGTAAACCGTTAGAGATAGACAAAATTTTACTACACAAAAAATGTAGATTCGTTGAAACACGCATTTATGTCATATATAAATTAGCAATAAGATAATTTATGCAAATATTTATCTCGATTAACACGAAGTAGATGGGGAATAAACGTTTGTAAAAATAGTCTGTACAAGAGTAGAGAAAGTCATGTTAGTGTAACACATCAGATTTTTTGTGTAAGCGTTGTCTGTTTGTGTGGGTTTTAATTTTTAGAGGAAGAAGATCTGTATAGAAGAAAACCAAGAAATTTAACTGTTTGGTTTACGTTAGTACGCCAAAATCATGTTGAAACGGAATTATAAGTTGTTTTTCTTATCAACATAGTTCAGTGGTTTGCAACGTTTAATAACATACACATGTTATAATTATAAATTAAGTATTTAGCACGGTTCAGTGCTTAATTTAACACTTAAGGTGCATACAGGTTATAGGTAATAATCAGTGATTATGGCGGAGAAGGAAGGTGATGACCAAACCTTTGCACCGGAGAAAATAATATTACAGCGCAGTATATATGATATGACAATAAAATACAAATAAAGGGTCTTTCAACAAGAGTGTCCTACCTTTAACATGTGATAGCTGCCGTCGTTATTGAGTTACAGCAGTCATTTTTTTCATGTGGTTACAGTTGTTATTGACAAATAGCCATGGAACGTTATAGCATTCAGCAACGCGTGGAAACGGTGAAAATTTATTATCAAATTGGAGCATCTGTTCGCCAAACCTTCCGTGTATTGCCTGAAGTTTACGGTGTGCATAATCGTCCCTGCGAGAGAACGATTCGGCGTTTGATCGATAAATTTGAAAGAAGTGGTTCTGTCAGCGATCAAAGAACGCCGTACGTAATCGACGTAAGCGCTCCAACGAAAACATAGGCGCCGTTCGTGAGAGTGTACGCGAGAACGGAAACAAATCAATTGCTCGTCGAGCGCAAGAATTGGGGCTTTCGCCGACCACAACTTGGTGAATTCTGCATCTGGACTTGAAGTTTCGCGCTTACAAAATGGTGTTAACTCAAGAACTAAAGCCCAACGACCATAGGTTGCGCCGTGTATTCGCTGACTGAGCTATGGAGCAATTGGAAACCGACCCGGATTTTTGTCGAAAAATCATCTTCAGCGACGAAGCCCACTTTTGGATGGATGGTTGTGTTAACAAACAAAATTGCCGCTATTGGAGAAATCACAATCCAATGAAAATTCAAGAACGACCACTTCATCCCCAAAAGGTTACTGTGTCGTGTGGATTGGTATGGTGGAATCCCTGGTCCATATTTTTTCCAAGATGAAGATGGAGAAGCTCTGTCAATGGAGAAAGATATCGGGCTCTTATATGGGACTATTTTTGGCCTCAATTGGATGGTATGGATCTCAGAAACATCTGGTTCCAGCAAGATGGTTCCACAAGTCATACTGCTCTCGAAACAATCGATCTTTTAAGGAGAAGTTCAGAGGTTTCATCATTTCCCGTGGTGGTGATGATAACTGGCCCCCGAGGTCATGTGATTTAACACCGTTGGATTACTTCTTGTGGGGTTATGTTAAATCTCGAGTTTATGTCAACAAGCCAGAAACAGTAAATGATATTGTGAATAACATCACGCGTGTTATTTGTGAAGTTGGACCTAATTTACGTTCTTCCGTCATTGAAAATTGGATCAACCGTATACGCGCAACCTAATGAAGTCGCGGCGGTCACTTAGCTGATGTTCTCTTCCACACGTAATGACAATTATGTTCTAAAATAAAAAAGAAATTAGACCTCTATCATTTATAAAACGTGTTTTATTTAAGTTCAAAGATAGGACATTCTTGTTGAAAGACCCTATACTAGCGAAAGACTGAAATAGTGCGTCTTTCGTAAATAGATTGTCTGGTGATTTTTCTCATTATATATCCAGTGATACAAGTTAGAATGTTGACCGCCCTGACATGCGACATCAACCATCTTTGTTTTTAGTAAGCTGAGTTAGACTGCGTCCCCTAAACCTAGCCGTCGTATTAGTTATAGCTGTTGAATTGGCAGCATTGCGTTACCGGCAATCCAGATGATGGATAAGTTTATTAGAATTTTTTTCTCAATAATATATTACAAATAATTAGTGACGGGACATATTTCTCGATACTCACTTTATAAAAAAACTGTAAAGACGACAATAGCTTGTTCACTGAATTATGTTATTAGTAGTTTTCTGTGTATAAACGTATGTAACCAATTTCGTATTGTATGCTAATTCCAAAACTGTTCCTGTTTGACATTCCTTAATTGGCAGCAACTTTTTTATCTTGATAATGCCACATATGTACTTTTTTATCTGGTAATAAGTAATTAGCCACATAACACTAGAAAAGATAGTAAGTTTGTGGATTAAACCGCTCTACTACCTACCCTCATTCATTAGCATATACATGTTTGATACAAAGGCATGATAGACACAATTAAAAATATGAAGACAAAACCAAGGAAGTATTTTATGAAATGCAGAAATATAAAGGAATCAAGGAGTTTTATTTAAGTGCACAAACATTCATGAAAGAGTAAGTATTTCCATGCGGTCTATTATCTCAGATCTTAAGCTCTGATTTGTTTCTGCTGGATTCACAAATTTTGGTCACCGGAGTAGTAATGGCTGAGGGGGAGTCATCAAACCTGGCTATTGCAGAAACGTAATTTAGCGCGGCAGCTAAATGAGTGCATTCACAACAACAAACGAGTACATCTACCCCTTCCCCCATTGTTTGACATGTTTTCATTCACACACAAGGGTCTATGGAATGTTGCATTCATTTACACACAGGAAACGCATTCAAGGTCTATCAAGAACTATAGTCCAGCAAATCTTTAGGGACACGTGCGAGGCAATAACGTGAAGATTCTCATTCCTTATCTAGCATAAAGTTTAACGCAACAATTTTCAACAATGCAAAACTTAAAAAACGTAAAAGTATAGAAGGTTTTTCTCAAAGTATTAGACCTACTTCGATACCACCGAGTATCGAGGTAACGAGGTCCCATCCCTACAAATAATAAAACTCATGATCGTCATAAAATAGTGTGCAATTCTTGTATGTGAGATGAATAACAAAACTTCGGAAATAGATATGAGTTTTCTTTGTTCAAACTATTCCTCGATTCTGTAATAATGATTTGCTACACTCGTTAATATAATATTGGTGTAAATTTTACCAGAGAATAGATGTCACACTGCACAATCGGAAGTACAAACGACATAGAAATTTGGTCAGTGTCGCTATGGATTGGAACTCCATCAGGATAAAATCTGACACTATATTGTGTCAATAGAAAAAAATCTGATGTGTTACACTCACATGACTTTCTCTACTCTTGTACAAACTATTTTTACAAACGCTTATTCTCCATCAACTTCATGTTAATCGAGATAAGCATTTGCAGACTCTATCTTATTGCTAATTTTCTTGTAGATGTAAGGGGAATATATATTTACAAGGGCAATATAGAAAAACAGTAGCCTTTAAGCACATACATATCTCTTAATAGCTGGTTGCTAGGTGCAGAACCATTCCCTTTGCCACAGATTATAACTCTTTGAATATCCAAGACAAAACAATGAATAACGAATTCCCATTTGAGAAAATAAGTATTGAAAAATGTATGGGAATAATAAGCAATATCTCGAAAATGGTTCACTCAACAACAAAAATGTATATGACGTAAATTGTGTATTTTAACGCGATCTACATTTTTTGTGTAGTGCAATTTTGTCTATCTCTTATGGTTTACCAGTTATGCAAAAGTCGTTAACAATGAAGAATACTTTTGGAGACATTCCCAGAAAATTCAAGATATACATTGTATTTGTCATGAAAATATCTTAAACATGTGATATTTTAATCAATATCGTTAGAGCCATTTTTGAGAAAATTAAAATTTTCGAAAAATGTTCCATGTAAAGGGTAATCTGGAGTGGGGGGATTTTCTTGAAAACCTTCGTGTCGCATCTCTGGAAGATACTGAACCTAAATACCAAGTTTGGTGTTTATCCAACTGTTCGTTTCTGAGTTATGCTGTTCACAGACAGACACACAGACACACACACGGACATGCTTCCAAAAATGCTTTTTTTGGATTCAGGGGTCTGAAAACATGTATTTCCGGTGAAATCTCGGTATCGAATTTTTGGGTGGAATACAATACTTCCCCTACTTACTATACGTAGTAGAGAAAGTAAAACACAACATGAATTCTAAACTATACCTACAATGATAAAACCTGTGTTTCGCATTTTCCTCCATCAGCGTATGCACGCGGTAAAGAAAGTTAAGTGGTAAATCAGAAGGAGGTTTCAGAGCCAGGTAAACAGAACGTACGGCCACCATATGTGCGGGCCCTACCCAGTTTATGAATGAAGGAAACAAACGTGTCTTTCAGGAATACGCCTGTATTAACAAAAGTTTGTGTTGCTAGCAGTTATAGCAAACCTGGCTAACACGTGCACGGACCATTGTGCGCTACGGGGAAACGTTTCTTTCACAAATAGCATTCGTTTATTACCAGGAACAATGGCAACATCAGCTTGAGACCAAGAATCAAACTTTCATTTATAGCGCTTTCTTTAACGGATTGGTAGGACTTACAAGCCTTGTGTCAATAGCCTATCGAGGAGCAAGCAAACTCTGGATCATAGCAAAGCCAGGATGAGTGATCAGCCCAATGCCTGTTATGGCGGTGAAGAAGAAGGAAGTGAAATGTTGTGATGGTAGGAAAACTCGCAGATGAAATTATCCAACCCAATATTCACCTAGCGCCAAAAATGCTTCGGTCAGATTGGTCGGTCCCGGGGGTTTAAACCGGGATCTCCCGAATGCGGATCACAGACGTTACGGCCTAAGCCATTACTATTACAACAGTGAAATAAACTGGGGCTTTTAAAGACCATTCTCACTGTAAGAAATAGCAGGCTTTTAGAAATGTTATGTTCACAAGAATTAAATAATAATTACAAACTTACCAATTAATAAATATAAATTAATTTTTACTTTCTCTACTACGTATCTTCGATACCGAGATTTCACCGGAAATACATATTTTGAGATCCCCTGAATCCAAAAAAAGCATTTTTGGAAACATGTCCGTGCGTGTGTCTGTCTGTGTGTCTGTCTGTGAACAGCATAACTCAGAAACGAACAGTCGGATAAACACCAAACTTGGTATTTAGGTTCAGTATCTTCCAAGGATGCGACACGAAGGTTTTCGAGAAAATCTCCCCACCCCAGATTACCCTTTATATGGAAGATTTTTCGAAAATTTTAATTTTCTCAAAAATGGCTCTAACGATTTTGATTAAAATATCATATGTTAAGATATTTGTATGACAAATAAAATGTATATCTTGAATTTTCTGGGAATGTCTCCAAAAGTATTCTTCATTGAGAACGACTTTTGCATAACTGGTAAACCATAAGAGATAGACAAAATTTTACTACACAAAAAATGTAGAATGCGTTAAAATACACAACTTATGTCATATATATTTTTTTGTTGAGTGAACCATTTTCGAGATATTGCTTGTTATTCCCTTAAATTTTTCAGTACTTATTTTCTCAAATGGGAATTCGTTATTCATTTTATGTCTTGTATATGCAAAGAGTATTAATCTGTGGGAAAGGGAATGGTGCTGCACCTAGCAACCAGCTATTAAGAGATATGTATGTGCTTAAAGGTTAGTGTATTTCGAAATTGCCCTTGTAAATAGATATTCCCCTTACATCTACAAGAAAATTAGCAATAAGATAGACTCTGCAAATGTTTATCTCGATTAACATGAAGTAGATGGAGAATAAGCGTTTGTATAAATAGTTTGTACAAGAGTAGGGAAAGTCATGTGAGTGTAACACATCAGATTTTTTTCTAAGGTTTGTGGAGTAGCTTAATGTTCTTAAAGACGGTTAATTGACCAAAGCTTTGATGACACGCTAAGTATACAAGGAGGGAAATAGAAAGAAAAAATATCTGATCTGATACATTCATGTGACTTTCTCTACCTTCTACCGTTTATTTGTGGGTATACACACTATTCTTACTAACGCTTATTACTCTCTACTATGTATAGTAAGCAGGGGAAGAATTGCATTCCACCCAAAAATTCTATACCGAGATTTTACCGAAAATACATGTTTTGAGGTCTCCTGAATCAAAAGCAGCATTTTTAGAAAAAGGTCCGTGTGTGTGTGTCTGTGGTCGTAACAACTGGTTACGAGCACAAGACCCGACCTAGTACAACACTGGCTTGGAAAAACTTGTGTTCACGTCCCCAAAAATACTTGGAAAAACATGCTGACTATGTAGAAAAGTAATAGAAGGATTGTAGAATACAAATAAAATTAATTCAACATGATCAATTGTGTGTAATGTTTTTTTTTTATAAAATAGGGAAACTACTTATTGGACCAGCCTGTGTACATAGGTATGTGTGTGAAATGCTTAACAGAATCTCGGAAATAGTAAAGACTGTAGTAATGTACTGTAGTAATGCACTTCACGCACTCATATCGTAGTATGCTATTTCAGAGCTACAGAAATGCATAGACAATTTTCATTTGTTACGGAACAGCACTTTTAAAGCAAGCAAAGACCGGAGGAATCTTAAAAAGGAGGCGAAACAATCAAAACCCCTTCGCTTAGAGTTCACCGCACTTTTAATTCAGCTACCGTTGAAGTAGATTGTATTTTGTCGAATGTACACTCTTTCCTGCTAGAATCTGCTTCTGCACGAGGCACCTAAGAGACGCTCTCGCGGTTATGAGGACTTTCAACGCAGTGCAGGAGTTAATCCTTCGGAAATGAGGACCTGCAAGGAATTTTCCTAAAACCGGTTTTTACGCTCTCGAGTGAGAGATACAGTCGGATCAAACCTCTTGACTTTGTCTTCCATTTATGCAAGAAGCAAGTACAAGGCATGCCGCAGTTCATTCAATGACATGCGCTTTTCATTTCAATGGTAATGTCCTGGGAACTCACTGCCTATTTAAAGTGAGAGTATGTATAAGATGTAACAAGAGTTATACGCTTTCATTACTGTTAAAACACCAACATATATTGTAAAAAACGTATATTGCGTTCACATGAATTTGCACTTCCTATTAATCGAGATAAACTTTCGTTAAGGTGAGATTGTACGGACTGTGCTCAATGTTAAATTGTCAACGTTGGTAATTCGTTATCTCGGAAGGTGTACAAGCTATCACCTTGGTTTCTTAATGCTTAACAATCATACCTTTCTAAATTCATTATATACTGGGCGTCCTAGAGCACCCGTATCAGCCGTTTTTCTCCAAAACTACAAGATACTTGTTTCTCAAAACAATTTGATAACAAAAACCTATGTAAAGAATCGATTGGTGGTATTTCCATTTTCCAGAACAAACCGTAAGTAGGGGTACTCATGGTCAACTTTGAAATATTAAATGGAACATGGATTGTTTAAAGTATCATTGGATAATACTTTTAAAATTAAACAACTTTTATCAAAACTTTTTTTCTATCTTCTAATGTTTACTCACAACTGAAAGACAAAAGTAAACAAATTAATGACATCTGAGAACAGCATTTAGAATGATTATGAAAACTCATTCTAAATGTACAAAATGTTCTACACAACGCTGTGATCTACTCCTAACATCATTGATAGCAAGGAGAAGTTCGTCGCTGCTGAGAGACGCACAGGTTGCTCCAATTCTTTCTTTCATATCTTGTCTAGTTGTAGAACGCATCTGGCAGACAATGTCTTTAATTCTCCCCCATAAGAAAAAGTCGTTTGGTGTTAAGTCAGGAGTTCGGGTCGGCCAACGTACTGGTCCCCCTCGTCCAATCCAAGACCAGGAAACAACTGGTCAAGACCTTGCCGAGCCCTAAGTGAAACGTGAGCCGGACAACCATCCTGTTGAAGTCATATCGGTAACCGTACAGCCAGAGGAACACCATCAAGCAACTGGTGCAAAATGTTGACGAGGAAGTGTATTGTTCATTTGTGAATAAACATTAGAAGATAGAAAAAAAGTTTTGGTAAAAGTTGTTTCATGTTAAAAGTACTATCCAATGATACCTTAAACAACCCATGTTCCCATTTAAAATTTCAAAGTTGACTACGAGTACCCCTACTTACGGTTTGTTCCGGAAAATGGAAATATCACCAGTCGATTCTTTACATAGATTTTGGTTATCAAATTGTTTTTGCGAAAAAGTATCTTATAGTTTTAGAGACAAACCCTGATACGGGTGCTCTGGTACACCCGGTATAATGTCATACCATATTGAGATGAGCTATAACTTTTTTTAAATCCTCTTTTTTATTACGTTTTTCAATTTTATTTTTAATAAAACCAAATTCAGTGAAGATATCTATATAATTCCGGTACCACATATCAATAATGTCAGCCTAAACAAGAGTTGAAAGTTTCACTGCCCTAGTTGTATCGTATTAGTTTCAAAAATAAGGGTAATTTATACAGCAAAAATATATAATCTGAGATATTAAGCCTTAAAGTTTTCTAATTTTAGGGAAATGTTAGGTCTGATGTGACTTTAAGTGATAGTCATATTTTAAAAAGCGGGTCACTGTATAATGGCTTTGAAATTCCATGTTCTTTTCATGACCAGGAGAAAAAAAAATACTGCACATTTGAGAAACGTTAACTATTGGAAATTCAAACCAATAACAAGGAATATATAGGAAATGGTTAACTACACAAAAAACTATTTGGCATACATTTGTACTTTAAGAGATCTACATTTTTTGTTTAATAAGAGTTTGTCATCTCTTACGTTTTACCAATTATACAGAAGTCATTCAGAATGAAGAGGACTTCAGAAGCTTCTCCCAGAAAATTTAAGTTGTATATTTCGTCATGTAAAGATCTTAAATATATGGTATTTTAACCAAAATCGTTAGAGCTATTTATGAGAAAATAAAAAATATCGAAAATTGTTCCAGGTAAAGTGTAGTTTGGGATGGTGGGATTTTCTTCAAGATTTTTATGTCATGTTCGTTTTTGAGTTATGCTGCTCACACATATATACACGTACGTTTTGGTGTAATGCAATGGTACGCGATTGGTAAAGCAATAAAATGCATCCACGATATAGGAACGCTGAAACAGAAGCCATACCTGGAATGTCCTAATTGAGACCGTAAGATAAATTAGAGATTACGTTCGGGAAAAGGTTGTACAACTCTCTGATCAGACCAGTGGAAGGAAGAAAGGAAATAAACGGAAAATGAACATAATAGCCGCTTCTTGCTTCAGTTTTTTGCGCAAAGACTGTAGTACATTGAAGAGGGATGTACGTACAACATGCAAGAGGAGGAACAATTCGAGTTAAGCCAGGGCAGGGGAAAGAAGATTAGTTCAATTTCTAAGCAGCTATAAAAAGGTGGATGAAGACAGCTAAACGAAACAACCGAAGCGAGATGAAAGAAACTCCTTAAAACCTTACATGTGTACCCGGAAAGAGGAAGAGAACGTGGATTTCACTCCGTTTTCTTACGTAAAATAGAAACAGAGGAGAAGGAAGGGAAAATACCTTTTTACCCTACACGCATCGCAAGTCCTTTTCTATCTGCATTCCACAAGATTTCTCTCTCAAGGTGCGTAATTTCTGCCTCTCGTATTTCTGTCTTCTTCTTAGGTCCCAATCCTTTTACTCTTCATTCCGCTGGTTCTCTCTCCCTGCATTTAGAGTCCCTTACACACCGCTACATATTCTTTCTCCCAACCTAGTTTCCCTTTAATTATTCTGCTAACACCTTTTTTGTTTCTCCTTCTCCCCTACTCACTGCAGAGGTGGGTTAAAATGGTCCATGTGTGCCATCTTTATGAAGTACGCACAAGCAAGTTGGCTTTACAGGAGTAAATTAAGTTTCACCACTGGAATGGGAAACCAAGAATAAAACGTGGGGAAAAAAATCTGAAGTGTTACATTCACATGACTTTCTCTACCCTCTATCGTTTATTAGTGGGTATGCAAACCATTCTTACGAAAGCTTACTTTCCTAAATACTACATTATAATCAGATAAACCTTTGCAGAAATAGCTACATTACACATTTCGTTATAGATACAAAGGGAACAGTGACAGTCAAATGTTTAAGAAGTGGACGCTATGTGCTGGCCTGAAAATTTCATGCTCTTTCCATACAATTGCGAGAAAAAACTGAAAATCTACAGGACTTGAAAAGAATGACAAAGTATTGAACAATTCGAACCATTAATAACAGATATCTCACAAAAAAGTTATTTGAAATAAATTATTTCAAAGAGAGACTGATTAGACAAAATTCTTCCTAACGAAGAGGACTTCACATGCTATTACAAAATTCAAGAAGTACATTTTATCACTAGTGAGATAATCTTATTTGTGACCAACTATGGTTTCAAGTCCAATCACATGGCAATTACCCTTAGTATTTTCACAGGTTTGACTTGGTTTGATTAGCGTTTACTTTTCATTATGTCTTTTCAAATGATTAATTTCTCATGGCGCTGGCATTGCCTGTTCACAGTACAAAACGTCATACTTCAATTTATCGCAATTCATAGTAGAGTTAATCTATACGCTATATTGGCAGCTTTCTTTGATCCAAAACGTCACTATTGTATTTAACCTAACTATATACGGATTAAATGCGGAAATTATGAATTCAGAAGAAACTGAAAGCATACAGAAGCAGCAGAAAGAATAACACACTTCCCCAAAAAATCCAGAAAGCAATATGATATAGCATTTAATCACTTCATTGTCTGGTGTAAGACAAAACATGGTGAAAATAATTTCACTCGAAATAATTGCTAGAGAATCATGAAAGCATCTGACATCTCGCTTTTTTAACGTCATTTCTCTTGTTTCAGGAACCGCGTTCTAAAGGTGATCTATGTTAGTTTCAGGAATCAATATGATATTATTAATATTTTACAAATTAGTATAGTATATGCCACACGTGTTAAAAGTGGTTTTATTTTTATCCCGTGTATCACAATCTACATACCTACGTAAAAACCGAATTATGTAGGCAGGTGTGTGGACAATTTTAGGAGGCATTTTCTGATATTCCAGCTCCAAATAGAGATACTGGTACATGTTTGGTTAATAAGTTTAGGACAACAGTAAATATTTAACCTAAGAAGCAAAAAGAACACGTTCTAACGGAGGAACAAATTGAGGAAATTGGTGCATCATTCGAACGCTCTCCAAAGTAGTCTCCAAGAGTGTTGCACAGCAAATGGATGTAGCTCTGTTCATACAGCTGCTGAACTCCTGCAGAGTGACTATAGTACTGAATTACAGTTTCATAATGATAAAAAAATGTTTCAATGCAGATGATACCCTTTCAACAGCGTGCATAACAAGCTTAGTAGTCTTAATAGTGCATGTTACTATTACTCATCAGTATGTAACGTGGGAGTTTTAGAATGGAAAAGTCCTCGGTGTAGTACACAGCGCGCGGAGCACGCATGTACGCGATCCAGGATGGGCTAAAAAACTACCGCTTTGCATTTACTCATCTATTTGTAGAGCTTGGAAGGAATTTGTTCATTTTTTGTTATGTTTAATGTAGATGACGAAGTATCTTAGTTTGGGTACAGCGTCGGAATGGCGTTCTTCATTTAGTTGCATGCAAGATGATGAAATGAGTGGCTTCACAGAGCCCTGTACGTAAGCTCTTATAGCAAATAGTACTCTCACATGTTCAGAATATTAAAACCAAAGGAGGAGCTATGTTTATCAGTAAGGAGGAGGTATGAGTGAATCAGGACCGTGACTGAAACACAACGTTCTTTCAAACATGATTGGTGACTATCCTCATTTGGAGCCACGAATGAAATAGTCGAAGTATTGCTTTTATACAGTGCGTTCGTTATACTGCCGGGCCGCGGATCGCGGACTATTACACTGGGAGGGGGGAGGGGTTCCGTTCTAAAATTCCTGCGTTATTCACACTATAACGAGTACTAATCTTGTTATAAGTGGTGCCCATCTACATTGAGACATTTCTGGCATCTTCGGATGAAATTTCCATTCACACGCATAAGTCTTATTGCGTAATTTTCATAATTTCTGTTCTTATTTTGTCCTAACGTTCGTCTATGGTGTGTGATTGTTCCTATAAACTTTACGTTTACGGTTTTCACGTATGTATCGTACTTTGTTAAAACGTGAATTTTTCTATAGGCAGTTCATTTGATTAATAAGAATAATATAACGTTATTCACGTTATTGTCTTGAACATACTTCACTTTTGAGATGCACAATGAACAAACTCTAGTCTTTACAGCATGAAAAGATGCTCAATGAACCACTTCGGTCTTTATAATACAAAAAGAAGGCAGTAACTGACAGTTAACATTCACAGACGATCACTAAACGTGTTGAACGAATCATTTGCGGTAGTTAATTACCTGAGACATACCAAGGTCAATACAGTGAAAGCGAACTACGCAAATACGCGATCCATGGCCCGGCTATAAATGAAACGCATGATACTTGCTGTGCCATTTACTTAGGTTTGCCAACTTAATTTAATAACAATGATACATTAGTACATTATTTATCATGGGCTGTAAACAGAATCGCTGTCTTCTATATGTTACCTTGTTACCTTCGGAATGGTTCTCCTCACTTGAAATCACTGTATTATCAATTTACGCTACGCTCATCTTGTTACAGATGTTCCCCTTGTGTTTTACGATTTCAAAATATATGACCGTGTAAAATATACTACACAGGACACATTTGCAGGCCAGCGTTTTTCAGGCTTTAGGAAATAAGATGTACTTTGTTCACAGTTTCCTGAGCGATTGTCGCAGCGCCATGCGATTGGTTGCAAATTTTAATTAAAATACTTGTATTCATCCCTGCTAAGGCTAAGCAGCAAATTAAAAGCCAGGTTCTCGCAGCAATTCGAGCTCTCTCCTAGGACCTTGAGTATAAATCTTGTCGAGATAACCTTTATAGGCCGCCAGGATATACAGAATCAGAGAAAGGTTTGTGGTCGTTTAAGGAAGCTACCACGCTAGCTCCAGTAGTGCAAGCGTTGGAACAGGGGGGCAATATCAGTGGTTGGAATCCCAGCCGTGACAACATTTCCTCTATTTATAGGTGTTTCAGGTGTATAATATTTTTTGTGCCGTTAACCATTTCCGAAATATGTTCGTTAACGGTTCGAATTTTCAAATACTTGGGTATTTTTCAAGTGGTAAATCGCTATTGGTATTTTCTCGTGATCGTATAAAGAATATGGAATTTTAAAGCCTCATATAGCGATCTTCTTTTTAAAACTCTGATTATCTCTTTAGCTTATTGTGTCCTTATTTCTATAAAGAATGTGTAAATCTATAACAAAATTCTATCTCTATTAACAAGAAGTAGGCAGAATAAAATGTTGAGGAGTGACTAGAGAGGGTAAAGGTACATATCAAGAGGGGCAGAACACCGCAAGTAGGTCGTAACGGCCCCATTTGCTTCCAACGTGATCCCTGGGAGGGAGGGATGTGGGGAGATATGCGAAGGCGACCAGATCCGGATGCCAACGGGCGCAAGCAAACATGATCTCTAACGTTTCCAGGCTGAATGCATCCGGCGGCGCCCGGTCCTACCCCATAAGCATCGAGCCCCCGCAGTCCCCTATCGGGTGGTGCCCACTCGGGGGAGAGTTAGTAGTCCCCGCAGTGCCAGGGAAGAAACTTCTACAGAGCGCAAGCCACCGTTCAGCCGCAACCCGCCGAACACCGTCGCCTGGTCCTACAATCCGGAAAGAGGAAGATGATGGGCACAGGAAATGAGGCGCAGGAAAGTCGTGGTAGAAAATTAACCACCCCAGCATTCACCTGCCGACCCGGGGAAATCACGAAAAGCCCATGGGTCAAAGTGGGTGGTCGCCGGTGATCGAACCCATGACCTCCCGAATGCGGGGCACAGACGTTGCCGCCTGAGCCATCCCGCTCGTTGTGAATAGAGAAAGACATGTGAATGCAATACATCAGATATTTAAGTTATGCTGTTCACATACGCACACATGTTCCTTTGTCTAAGAATATGGTTTTACTCAGGGAACCCTCAAAGCAGGTATTTCTGCTGAAATCTCCAACGGGTGGAATG
This sequence comes from Deroplatys truncata, assembly GCA_030765065.1. Taxonomy (NCBI): domain Eukaryota; kingdom Metazoa; phylum Arthropoda; class Insecta; order Mantodea; family Mantidae; genus Deroplatys; species Deroplatys truncata. Next base: position 222,588,321 of record CM060981.1, on the reverse strand, counting down.
CGCTACTTCTCTAGCATCTACTTATATACTGAAATAAATAATAAATTAAAAAGTTGACTTCTATGTGTTTTATACATAGAGAGAAAGAAAATGTTTGAGAGAGACAGAGAGAGAGAGGGGGGAGAGGGGGAGAAAGAGAAAGAGAGAAACAAGTAAAATATGAAGAAAAATTTATAAAAAATCCCAAAATATTTGAAGTATATATTTTAAAGCCAAATTATCTTATAATGTAAGAGTTTGGAGCAAGCTCACTTCAATCATTTAAAACAAATAGGCCTTGCCGATTTCTGTCCATATTTAATCATAAAATGTCAAATGAAATATTACAAATTACAAGGAATTTATAGATTTTAATCATTGTGAAACCGTTTAACTTAGAAGAATAAAAATAAGTTACTGGTTGCTTTGTCCTTGCTTAATACAAATTACTAAAAGCACCGGTTCGTGAAAATAAAAGCTCAAGAATAGAGGGCGTATAATTTCGCACGTGACGTCACATAGAGGAAATGCTGCATTTTCTCAACTGTAACTGACTTGTTGGAAAGCGTGGTGCGGGTTTCTCCATACGCGTTTCCTGGAAACAGTGTTTTGGGTTTTCTAAATGTGTTTCACAGAAAACTACCCGAATAGAATATTGGGAAAGCCTGGTTCATTGCTAACGGAAATCATTTTAAAAGCGAAAAATTGTAATCTAAAAAGTATTAAGAAATTCATTAAATATGAAGACTTTACCAAAATAATATGAAATATTAATATTTTTCATGTGCAATGAATTCTGTACACTGCAAAACTAAACATAATGATAGCAAACATGGTTTAGAATATCAAATTTCATATTTTACCTGTCTATAGTTACATCTAACGACTCAGCGAGATGGCTTCCGGTAACGTGTGAGGCTCGTATTCGGGAGGTCACGGGTTCGATTCACGTCGGCCGCCCACTCTGACCTCGGATTTTCGCGGTTTTCCCTGGTCGGTAGGCGAATGCTGGGGTCGTTTCTCATCTACTACGATTTCCTTTCCATCATTTCCCTTTCATTCTGTTTCCTTTAGGTGTACTTCTAGGTTTCGTGGCGTATGGCGGTGCGGATAGATGGCGCGGATGCTTGCTCAAAGGAAAGAGTATTCCCCATTGACAATAGCTTTTTGGTCGACGCTCTCTCTAGGCAGCTCTTGCAGTAGAATAGGTCTTCGAGCCTGGAACATTTAGGGACTTCCGCGCGTCTCTATGACTTATATGCCTGCGAGCTGTAGTCTCCTGTGGTTCTTTCACTTTATCCTTTCCTCCTGGGGTGGTAAAGATACGGACGAACGGGGGGGACCCTCCGAAACCGGAGCACCCCACGCAGACCAGTCGACCTGTTGTGCTTCTACCGTGACCCCCGGGAGGGGTGTGGGGAGAAACCCGAAGGGTAGCCAGATCCGGATGACGAGGGACGCAAGTATAGACGGGGTCTCTAAGGTTTCCAGATTGAAAGCCTCCAACGCCGCCTAACCCACCGACACCTGAGTAGTCCCCGCAGCACGCCAGGGAAGAAACTTCTACAGAGTGCACGCCACCGCCCAGCCGCAACCCGCCGAACACCGATCCCTAGTCCTACAACCCTGAAACAGATGACAAGGAAGATGATGGGTACAGGAAATGAGGGGCAGGAGAGTCGTGATATAAGATGTGGACTGCAGCCGCCTGTGGACCCGGGGAAACCTCGAAAAAACCCATGGGCCAGAGTGCGCTGTCTCCGAGGATCGAAGCCGGGACGTTTCGAAGGCGAGTTGCACACATTACCACGGCGCCACCTGGCTCTTTCCTGGGGGTGGTAACCACAATAGATCTATGTAGGTCGCAGTGTGTGAAGTGTAGCCCCTGTTATATAACCGATAGCTATGTGTTACTGTCCGATGTAATGTATGACACACACTTTTGCTATCATAAAGAACCACACGAGAGCCACAAATGAGGGTACAGTTTGTATTTCAGGTGCTTTTAATTCCGCAGTAATAGCCCGGCCGTACTTCCCTGGCAAAAGATTTACATATGAGAATATTACATTGCCAGAACTCGACCTGCCCGCACGGCATCCCTTAATATTTTAGATTCTTATAGGTTCCCCTGGTGCGGGGAGGGAAGTGGAATTAACATGTAGTTGCAGCGGTATGGAGCTCTGTGGTGGAGAAACAGCTCAGCTTCTACTTAATGAAATATTAGGCCTTACAAAATGCTTGACCATTACAGGAATTCCATTTAAACCCTGAGAGAGAAGCGACAATTATAACTGAGCTTCCACGCAACAGCGGAACAAGCGCTCATTTTCGCTCACATGTTAAGAGAAGAAGCAACCTGCGTGTCGTCCTGTTGCTTTTTCTCTCTTTATACTCAAATATTGGTGAGGGATTTTCATTTTAGACCGCTGACTTCGCGTTGCAGTTTCACTCAACAGAAACTACCACTTTTTGCACTGATACTTCATAATTTAGGCATCTTAGGAGGGCCAACCTGTTACATTTGAAAATTCTCTATTTCCTAATGCTAAACAATTAGTTTCACTTTTAAAACAAGTATTTGAGGTACATTCCAAAACAAACTTCCAGTTTCTTGAGTAGCTGCTGCAGAAAAAAAACATACTTTTTGAATGAAGCACAGGAAAATCTCCTCAAGATTCAGTTTTCAAAATTAGAACAATTTCGTTGTGTATACCAAACATATCTGTCTTACAAACTTACACGATCTGCAAATAAAATATTAATTACTTTTTAGACAGCATAGCTAAAAGTGGAACTTCTAACACAGTGCACTCGAGCTAAAAGCAATAATCTTCATTGTGACCAACTTTGGTTTCAAGTCCAATCACATGGCAACTATCCTTTGTACTTGTACATGTTCAATAACTCGACTTGGTTTGATTAGGTTTTACTTTTCATTATGTCTTTTTACATTATTAATTTCTCATGGCGCTCGCATTATCGGTTCACAATACGAATCGTCATACTTCAATTTATCCAATTCGTTGTAGAGTTATACGTTATACTGGCAGCTTTCTTTGATCTAAAACGCTATTCTTTTATCTAGCCTACATAAAAATTAAATGGCGGAAATTATTAATTCAGAAGAAACTGAAATGGAAGTGAAATTACAGAAGCATCTGAAAGAATAACACTAGAAGTACTTACCCAAAAAATCCAGAAAGCAATATGATATAGCATTTAATCGCTCCATTTCCTGGTGTAAGGCAAAAGTTGAAAATAACTGCTAGCGAATCAATAAAACTTCAAAACATCTCACATCTCGCTTTTTTAACGTCATTTTCTTGTTTCAAGAACCGCGTTATAAACCTGATGTCTGCTAGTTTCAAGAATCAATATACGAGGGACATCCAGAAAGTAAAGAACAATTGCACATCACGCTCGGTGCCGGTCCGCCTACCACCACAATTGCATGCATGTTAGTTAGCTCCTTACTCCGCCTCAGTGTGAGTCGAGTTTCGTTGCTGTGAGATTACGCCTGTCTGTTCTACAACATATCCAAATGGCGCCGCCAAATTTGAAGTGCGTAGTGTGATTCATTCTTTGAAAACACAAAATGCTCGGCCAATAGAAATGTATAGGCAAATAATGCAAGTGTATGGTGATAATGCAATGAACGAATCTTCAGTGAGGAAATGGTGCATAATGTTTAACCAAGGAAGAACCAGTGTACACGACGAAGACCGGCGTGGGAGGCCATCACTCATTACGGATGAGTTGAAAGCAAATGTTGATGAAAGAATTCAGAGTATTCACTTGTTTCTGAAACTAAAGGACTTGTTTGGAGGAAAAGAGTTGCTAGCCGATGAAGACCTCAAAGAGGTAGTGACAGTCTTTGGCGGTAGAAGACTATAACATTGAAAAACGGTATCACGTTACAATAAATGCCTTGACAGCAATGGCGATTACATTGAGAAATAGAGTAAATAAAGTTTTGTGTTGATGTCTTTCGTTATTTAGTTATGCCAAATCGTTCTTTATTTTCTGGATGTCCCTCGTAATATTATTGATATTTTACAAATTCGAGCGCTATTTAAAAAATTGTGTATTCCACACGTGGTAAGAGTGGATTTATTTCGCCCGTAGGATTGTGAAACGAAATAAAGCCCTACCTTTATCCCTCCTTGTATCATAATCTATAAGTAACTTCTCGTTTTTGGGTTATCTATTCTGTTCACACACATATATACGGACCTGTTTCTAAAATGCTTTTCTTTCCTTCTAATTCAGGAAGTCTCAAAACGCATATTTTCGGTAAAATCTCGGAATCGATCCTCTACTTACTATAGCTAAGCAGTAGAGAAAGGCGAAAAAAAACACATTCTGACATGTTGCATTCACATGACCTTCTCTGCTCATTCTTCTACAAACTACTGTTACAAAAGCTTATTCTTCTAATCAACATATAGCTTCATTACACATTTACATATTTCCTGTAGATATAAAAAGAATACAGTAGGCTAAAGTTTTTAAAAAGCGGATCGGCGTGATTGGATGTTCACGAGAAAAGACGAATTGCCACTTGCCGTTTGAAAAGCGTATAACCAGTTGAAAATTCAAGCCGTTAACAAAGAACATATCGGAAATGGTTAATGCCACAAAATATTTATTTGACATAAATTGTGTGCTTTAACGAGAATAATATTTTTCTTGTGGGGTAAACTTTTGTGTACCTCTTACGGTTTACCAGTTATACAAACTCGCTCAGAATGCAGAGAACTTCAGAGGCTATTTCCATGAAAGTCAAGATATATGTACATCATTAGAGCCAATTTTGAGAAAATAAAAAAACAACGAAAAATTTTCAATGTAAAGGGTGGATTGGGTTGGAGGAATTTTCTTGAAAATCTTCGTGTCGTAACCTTAGAAGATGTTGAACTAAATACCAAGTTTGATATTTAACCGAGTTTTCGCATTTGTTTAATGCTGTTCACAGACATGATTTTTTCTTATTTTATTTTCTTTTATTCAGGGGACCAACAAGTACGTGTATTTCAGTTGAAATCTCGGTATCGAAATTTTGGGTGGGATGCAATACTTGCTCTGCTTACTATAGATAAGTAGTAGTTCTAGCTAAAAGATAAAACACATACTGTTATGGTTAACTATACACTAAAATTCTAATATTTCGGGCTATTTGCTCATCTTAAGAACTGTAGAGTCAATTGAAGAAGGGCGAATCAATATGGAAAAGTTTTTCTGTAGTGTCTGTTTATTAATGAGGTCAAACATAAGTCACAGCCTTGGTCCGTTTCTAAATATAGTATGCGTATTTTGAAAAATACCTACATAATACATTTGTGTGTATAACTGATGCGCCAACTTAGTGTTATAGCTGCTAGTACGATATGATCACATTTAGAGGGACTTGTAACATTCTTGCACGCGCGGTTACACGATGTACCGGTGGAAAGGTATGCTGCATACCTAGAAAGGGATAGAGAACCGGACCTGAGTAGGACTGCTCCAAGGGTCATTTAAATAAATTAAGTTAGCAAATATCACCATTGTCACGGCAAAACTGGATTTCCATGTAACAAGGACCTTAGTTCCAGACGCTCCACATTCGGACTTCGTTGGTATTCGATAAGACGTAATTAGGATTTGTAACAACGCATCAAGAACTCTATTATTGGGAAACATAATCCAATAATATGAGTATGCATGAGAGCCAAGAAATAGCAATTAGCAGAACTTATTTCTCGCTTTTCTTACTTCTCCTTTCTCTTCTTCTATCGTCTTCTTCGAGCTTTAGTCTCCTTTGGTATCGTTTACTACAACAATTTATGTGTTTTTCTCTACTGCATACCTGAAAGTATTGTATTCCACCCAAAAATTCGATATGGAGATTTCACTGAAAATACATATTCTGGTAGTTTTTAAAAATGGGTCGTGTGTGTGTGTGTGTGTGTGTGTGTGTGTGTGAACAGCATAACTCAGAAACCAAATTTTTGTTAAATACCAAGCTAGGTATTGAAGTTCAGCATTTTCTAAGGATGTGTCACGAAGATTTTCGTCGTCCTCCGTGGACTAGTGGTACCGTGCTAGCCTCTGGTTCCCAAGGTCGCGGATTCAAACCCGGCGGAGGGCGATGAATTTTTTCGGGCGTAAAAATCCTTAGCACGGCTTCCTTCGGAAGGGAAGTAAAGCCGGTGTCGTAGATTTACGGCACGTAAAAGAACCTCAAGCCTGATAAAGAGGCCTCTGAACAAAATTACCGGTGTTTCACGCCCAATATAGAATGGGACGCTAAAAACTATTGTAGTTAAAGAGCGTCCATAAATAAAACTCAATTTCATTTTTTCTCGAAGATTTTCAAGAGAATTCCTCCACCCCAAACTACCCTTTAGATAGACAAATTTTTGTTGATTTTTATTTTCTCAAAAAATGGCTCAAACCATTTTGATTAAAATACAGTATTTTTAAGATACTTGCATGATAAATGAAATGTAAATCTTGAATTTTCTGCGAATACCCTGTCGTCTTCATTCTGAATGATTTTGTATAATTGGTAAACCGTAATAGATGAAATATTACCGCACAAAAAATATAAATCTATTTAAAGATTTTTATTTATTTATTTTTTTGCTGGCATTAATCATTTTCGAGATATTTTTATTATTGGTTTGAATTTTCTAATGCTTGTATTTTTTCCATTTAGGAACTCGCCATATTTTGTTGTAGGTATAAGGTTACAGTAGGCTGAAGCGATAGTCAGCTTTTTAAAGAGCGTGTGGCTATGTGATGGCTTTGAAATTCCATGCCCTTTGCATGTCTACGAGAAAAAACGAATAGCGACTTACCACTTGAAAAAGGTATAGGCATTTCAAAATTCAAACTAATAACACAGAATAGCGTTAACGTTGCAACAAATTTTATGGGATATATACGGCGTGTTTTACCGAAATCTGTATTTTCTTGCGTAGTAAGATTCTGTGTATGCTACGGTTTACCAATTATACAAACGTTATTCAGAATAAAGAAGACTTCATAGGCTATTCTAGAAAATTCAAGGTATATATTTAATTTGTCAGAACGTACTGTATTTTAATTATAACCATTAGAACCAGTTTCAAAAAAATAATTAAATAAAGATAACGAACGTTTTTCCGTCTAAAGGTAGTTTGGGGTGGGAGAGATTTTCTTGTAAATCTTCGTGTACTGTCATTGGAAGAAGCTCAAGTTAGGACATCGTTTTTACTTTCTCTTCTACGCATAGTAAGAAGGGGAAGTATAACATTCCACCCAAAAATTCGACACCAAGATTTCACCGGAAATACATGTTTTGAGGTGCATTTTTGGAAACATGTTCGTGTGTGTGTCTGTGAACAGCATAACTCAAAAACGAAAAGTTGGATGGATACCAAACTTGGTATTTGAGTTTAGTATCTTTATAGGATGCAACACAACAGCTTTTCAAGAAAATCCCACCATCCCAGACTACGCTTTACATGGAACAATTTTCGAAAATTTTGATTTCCTCAAAAATGACTAACGATTTTGATGAAAATATCGTAGTTTGAGATATCTTCATGGCAAATGAAATGCATACCTTGAATTTTCTGGGAATGTCTCCAAATTGTCGAGTGAACCATTTCCGAGGTATTCGTGTTACTTGTTTGAATTTTCCAATACTCATACTTCTTCTCAAATGGGAATTCGTTATTCGTTTTTTTTTTTTTTTTTTTGTTTTTTGTTTTGTCCTGGACATACAAAGAGAATGGAATACTCCACATAGCAACCAGCTCTTAAAAGATTTGACTATCGCTTAAAACCTACCATATTCTCCTTGCGCCTACAAGAAAATTAGCAGAAAGATATTTATCTCGATTAACATGAAGTAGATGGAGAATAAGCGTTTGTAAAAATAGTTTCTACAAGAGTAGAGAAAGTAATATGGGTGCAGCACATCAGATTTTTTGTTATTCTAAAATGTTATTTATTTAGTTATTTAGGGACTCTATAAGTGCATGTCTACTTACTATAGGTATGTAGTAGAGAAAGTAAAAATATCTACTTGTCGCCAAGATGATGTTTCCATGATATTGTTGGTTTACTCACAGCATATTATTGTCTCGCTGGGCCACTGAGATAAGGACTTCCTCTCAGCAAGTAAAGGTTATCAGCTTCGGGAGCGGAAGGCACTTATAATAGTAGTGAATCACAAGGCTTTGTATGCACTACTGACTCACCAACATGTGAATGTGGTTTCCGTACACCTAATTGTTCCTCGCAAAAACATGAGGCATTGTTTGCACTGTTGGTGGCTAGCGTACACGAGCGGTACCTATGTAAAACTGAGGTACGTGTCCTTTCCGTACAATTCAATTGTCATGTTGCGAATGCACAGGTACAAATGCCACGGCAGAACGTTCATCCCCACCCTATTACCGTAGCACGTTAAACTCACGGGCCATTCCTATACGAGCGAGATAGCTCCGCGGCAATGTGGAGGTTCGCATTCGGGAGCTCCCGAGTTCGATTCCCATCGATAGTCCTCTCTGACCTTGGGTATTTCGTGGTTTTCCTGGTCGGTAGGCGAATGCTGGGATGGTTTCTCATCTACCATGATTTCCTTTTAATTTCGCTTCCTTTTCATCTTTCAAGTATGCTTCTAGGTTTCGTGGCGTATGGCGGTGCCGGACAGATGGCGCGGATGCTTGCTCAAAGTAAAGAGAACTCCCCTTGGACGCAGACGGCTACTTAGTCGACGAGTGATTCATCAGTTCCAGCAATATGACGGTTCCCCCCTTTTTTGCTTTCTCTCTAGGTATAGTAAAATAGGGGAAGTATTGCATTCCACCCAAAAATTCGTTACCGACATTTCACCGGAAATGCATGTTTTGAGATGCCCTGAATCCAAATAAAGCATTTTTTGCACACATGTCCGTGTGTGTCTGTCTGTGAACAGCATAACTCAAAAACGAAAAATCGGATAAACACTACGCGTGGTATTTGAGTTTAGCATCTTCCAAGGATGCAACACAAAGATTTTCAAGAAAATCTCCCCACCCCGGACAACACCCTAGATCATTTTCGAAATTTTTGATTTTCTCAAAAATGGCTCTAATGATTTTGATTAAAATATATGTTTAAGGTCTTTTCATGGCCAATGAAATGCATATTGTCGTATGCCTCTCTTTATATTATTTTGCAAGATACAGAGGGGAGCTACTCGCTTGCAAGAGGCATCGGTAAATCAACGTGGATGGCACCCAATTTAATAGATGAAGTTAGATACTTACATACCTTTGCTCATTGCCTGCCGACGAGGACATCGTGCTTTAGCATTTTACGTTCGACAGTTTCAATTATGGTAGAATAGAATCCTTCCTCTCCCTTAAGCCAGGTATTATGTTGGTATAGCATTTATTTTGGAATTTAACCTTAGCTGCGTCCCTCGTCGTTGCCTCGCATTTGAAGTTCCTGTTTGATTTACCGATGCCTCTTGCAAGCGAGTAGCTCCCCTCTGTATCTTGCAAAATAATATAAAGAGAGGCATACGACAATATCTTGAAATTTTTAGAAATGTCCCCAAAAGTCCTCTTCATTCAGAATGACTTTCGCATAACTGGTAAACCGTAAGACGTACTACACAAAAAATCTATATCTCGTTAAAACACACAATTTGTGTCATTACGTGTTTTTTGTCGGGTGAAAAATTTCCGAAATACTGCTTGTTATTTGTTTGAATTTTCCAATACTTATACTTTTTCTCAAATGTAAATTCGTTATTCGTTTTTTTATGTCCTGGACATACAAAGAGAATGGAATACTCCACATAGCAACCAGCTCTTAAAATATTTGACTATCGCTTAAAGCCTACCAATTCCCCTTCCATCTACAAGAAAATTAGCAATAAGATTAACATCTCTATATCTCGATTAACATGAAGCATATGGAAAATAAGCGTTTGTAAAAATAGTTTGTACAAGAGTAGAGAAAGTCATGTGAGTGTAACGCATCAGATTTTTTTTTACCGGAATAGGAAAAGGATACGGCTACTTGGAATTCCAATGAATGACAGAGTACGTTACATTGTTGTGTTTTTTTGCTTTCTCTACCACGTACCTAGTAGGTAAAGAAGGTATTGCATTTCACCCAAAAACCTAATATCGAGATATAGAGGAAATACATTTTTTGTGGTCCCTGAATCCAAAAAAGCATTTTTAGAAAAATGTCCATGTGTGTGTGTGTGTCAGATAATTACCAAACTAGGTATTTAAGTTTAGCATCTTCCAAAGGATTTTGAAGTAAATTTCCCCCACCCAAAACTACCCTTTACATGAAACATTTTTCGAGGAGTTTGAATTTCTAAAAAATGGTTATAACGATTTTGATTAAAATATATATTTAAGATATTTATATGGCAAATAAATGTATATCTAGAATTTTCGGGGAATGGCCTGTGAAGTGTCTTCATTCGGGAGTAATTTTGTGTAATCTTGTGGAACTGAAAAACGTTTAGCGATAGAAGAAAAACTACGCAAAATATGTAGATCTCTTTAAAGCACACAGTTTATTTAAAATAAACTTTTTGTGGCATAAGCCGTTTCTGAGTTATCCCTTATTAAATGTTCCAGTTACTCATTTCTTGGTCATTCTCTTAAAGTCCTTTCAATATTCAGTTGTTTCTCGCGATGTCATGGAAACAGTATGGAATTTTAAGGAGAGCATATAGCGTCCAACTCTTAAACATTTGTCTTATCCAACTCACAGCGTTCTTTCCGGATAAAGACCTGGAAGGCCTGTAGATTTGCCGCGTCTCCAACTTGTATTATCCAAAAATAAGTGGCAAAGATTATTCATGTAAGTGTAACCATCAGCTACTTATTTTATGAAATTCGATGGGCAAATAGTCTTCCAGTGGAGAAATGTGTATGTCACTACATAGCACACAAATTCTTCTATATACCCAGTTCCAAATAGAGCGTACAACGGCGCAGGCTACTAGCTTATGATGCAAAGTTTCCACCGCAGGACATCTATTGCAGAGATTAGATGTTGCTCTGCTACAATTTGTCAGCTGTTGGAACCACCCCATTAACAGCAGTAGTAGTGTTCGAGTTCAGGGTTGTAGGGCCAGGCGACGGTGTTCGGCGGGTTGCTGCTGGGCTGTGGCTTGCACTCTGTTAAGGTTTCTTCCCTGGCGTCGCTGCGGTACCGCTCTGTTAGGTCTCTCCTCAGCGTAGGGCTCCGCTCCGGGGGTCGCTGGAGGTTGGTGGTTTGTGGACAGGGACCATGCGGTGTCGATGCGTTCTATCTGGAAACGTTAGGGACCCCGTCCATGCGCCCATCGGCATCCGGTTCTGGTAGACTTCCAGTCTCTCCCCATCCCTCTCCCCCAGGAGTCACGCTGGAAGCACAAAGGGCCGTCTGGGCTGTGTGCGGTGCTCTGTCCCGGTTCCGGAAGCCCATCCGTGATTCGTACCTTTACCTTTACCCCCTGTGGCTCCTTCACTTCATCTTTTCCTTCGAAAGTTGGAAGCCAAAATAGATCTATTTAGTCCGGAATGCGCGACATGTCCCCCTCCGTTGTACAGCCTACACATATACGGGGCAATCCTAATTTATTTATATTCTTAAGCGTCGGTTCTCACTTAGAAGTCCAACGGATATCTCTGTAATGGCTGATGGAACAAAAAAGTTATTAGAAATACGTTGTGAGTTTAAAGAGATCTACGTTCTATGTGTAGTACATATTTGTCTACCTCTTACCTATGGTTTATCAGTTATAAAACATCATACAATTTTGTTTTTCGTTTTTTGGAATTCGAGGACTTAAAAAGCTAATGTCATTTTATTAGTGACGCAAATATCTAGTATTTTAATCACAATCATTAGGACATTTTTGAGAGAGAGAAAAAAAAACAAGGAAAAATCATCCATATAACGGATAGTTTGAGATAAGGCAGCTTTTTAAAAGTCGTGTCGCATCTTTCTCAGATGTTGAAATACCTAGTTTGGTATTTATGGGACATTTCGTTTTTGAGTTTATGCTGTTGACAGACACGCACATACATGCAATCATAGTGCAGAACGTTTTCTAAAAATGAGTTTTTTTTTCAAATTCAGGAGACTTCAAAACGCATATTTTCGATGAAATGTCAATATCGAATTTTTTAGTGGCATGCAATACATGCTCTACCCGCTACAGGTAGGTGGCAGAGGAACTAAGAATTTAGTTACCATTCTGGCAGTGCATCCTGCCTTTCATTCATCTGTACTGAGAACTATTAGACTCCATTACTTCAGTCAGCAAACAAGTGATATAAAAGCACTAACATTCTTACTTTCCAGACATGCAGGATACCGCAACACTCCTGTGCAAGGAAACAGGAAGTTTGTTCTTTTGTTTGATTAAAATATCCTTATCACTTAACAGTATCAAACCAAAATGTTAGTGGTATTCACGCCGAGAAGCGCTACTTACCTACAGTAAATATGGAGGAATACAGCAAGGTGGCGCCGTGGTAACGCGTGTGACTCGCATTTGGGAGTTTCGACTTCGATTCCCGGCGACCGCCCACTCTAACAGGGAGTTTTCCCGAGTCGTCAGGGGAACGCTGGAATGGTTTCTTTCAGCCTCCGAATTTCTTGTTCCTCCGTTTCGTTCCATTCATAATTTCATTCACCCTTCACTCCATTAGGTCTGTTTCAGGGTTGGAAGTGTCAGCAATTGTGTTTCGGTGCGACGTGGTAGGGAAAAGGATGCTTTCTGTGGAACTTTCTCCGTCCCTCGGCTTTCGGCTGGTTGCCGGGGATAAACGGACAGCCCCTTAGCAGCGAGGGTCCCGTCTCCCTATCCGACCCTCAGGGCGCCTTAATATGGAAACCGCAGGGACTCTGTCATTGCTATGTCGTCACTCCTGGTTCCGGCCGCCCGGTGTCTTCTCTCACCTCCCCCTCCCTCCCGAGGGCGCCCCCTTGTGTGGCATAGGTACAATAACCTCACTGGAGTAGTGCTGAGTACCTTGCAATAATCAGGAAATATAGAGGTATTGCATTCCCCTAAAAATTGATACCAAGTTTTCTCCGAAATACGCGTTTTGAGGTTCCCTAATCCAAAAAAAGCATTTTTAGACAAAGGTTCGTGTCTGTGTGTGTGTGTACTTAATGAGGCATCTTCCAAGGATGTGACACGAAGATTTTCAAAAATATCCTCCCACCCCAAACGATCCCTTAAATTGAACTCTTTGCATTATGTTTGATTTTCTCAAAGTACCTCTAACGATGTTTTAAAAATACCACACGTATAAGATATTTGCATAACAAAGAAAATGTATAGGTGTATAGTTATTCTAATAGCCTGTGAAGACCTCTTCATTCAAAAATTATTTTGCCTAATTTTCTATAACTGGTAAACCATAAGAGATAGACAAAACCTTACTACACAAAAATATAGATCTCTTTAAAACGTAAACTGTATGTGAAATACATATTTTCTGGCATTAGCCATTTCCGAGTTATGTGTAGTTATAGGCTTAACTTTTAAAAATGTTTTATACTTCTTTCAAATGGTAAGTTGGTTTCGTTTTTACTTTCTATACTACGTACAGTAAGTAGGGGAAGTATTGCATCCAGAGAATACAGAGATACACAGATTTCCCGGAAATACATGTTTAGAAGTGCCCTGAATCCAAATAAAAGCATTTTTAGAAAAAAGGTCCGTGTGTGTGTCTGTGAACAGTATAACTCAAAAACGAAAAGACGATTTAAATTCATTTATGTTTTATTTGAAGTTAATTTTTATTTCTTTTTTGTATGTTTGAGTTCGTGGAACTCTACCACGATATCGGTAACAGATAAATACCAAACTTGGTATTTAGGTTAAAATCTTTCAAAGATGGTACACGAAGATTTTCAGGAAAACCCCCCACCCCATACTACCCTTTACATGGAACATTTTTTGAAAATTTTGATTTTCTGAAAAATGACTATCGATTTTGATTAAAATATCATATTTTAAGACACTTTCATGGGAAATGAAACATATATCATGAATTTTCTGGGAATGTCCCCAAAAGTCCTCTTCATTCTGAATGACGTTTACATAACTGGTAAACCGTAAGAAATAGATAAAAGTTTACTACACAAAAAAATGTAGATCTCGTTAAATGCACACAATTTTTGTCATATACTTTTTTGGGGAGTGAGCCATTTCCGAGATATTCCTTGTTATTTGTTTGAATTTTCCAATACCTTTTCTCAAATGGGAATTCGTTAATCGTTTTCTTATGTCCTGCACATGCAAAAAAGAATGAAATACTCCACATAGCAACCAGTTCTTAAAAGATTTGACTATCCTTAAAGCCATTCTCCTTGCATCTACAAGAAAATTAGCAATAAGCTTCTGCAAATGTTTATCTCGATTAACACGAAGTAGATGGAGAATAAGCGTGTGTAAAGATAGTTTGTACAAGAGTAGAGAAAATCATGTAAGTGTAACACATCGGATTCTTTTCTCTAGAAACGTGGAATTTCAAAACCATTACGTAGCGAACCGCTTTTAAAAGATCTTTTCATCTTTTCAGTTTACTACAACGAATACACGAGTATATTCTTGGAAAAGTACAAATTTCAGTTTCAGATCTTACATTCAAGCATAGGAGCAACATAGACGTTCAAGAAGTGTTCAAGCGCTTACCAGATACATTCCATTGAAAGCAATGATAATACTGAAGATTTGAATAAAGCTAGAACTACGGATTTTCGGTTTTCCTTGCCGATCTTCTACCGCTGGACTCTCATGGCGAGATGCCCGGACACATATTAACCCTCGGAAGCTAAAGCTATTTTTTGTAACATGCCGGACCGGGAGGGGGTTGTGCGGAGGCTAAAACGTCCACCGCTAAAATCACATGTATTTATTTCGATGCAAAATTTGTCAATGTCGAAATGAAGCTTTGTTTTAAAGAAAGAAACAAGAAATACTGCATACGGAATTTTGTATAATACATCAACTGTTCAGACACGTGTTATATGTTATGTTCAGCATGTGTTATTCTGTGATATTGTTCAACTGTCCAAACTATCACAATAGTTCAATTTCTTCACCTGATTCAAACACTTGCGGCGTTATTTGTCTTTACACTAAACTTACCTGCCTACTTGCTGCATTTACGGAACATTTTTGGTTATTTTTTAAAAAATCTGATGTGTTACACTCACATGACTTTCTCTACTCTTGTACAATCTATTTTTACAAACGCCTATTCTCCATATGCGTCATGTTAATCGAGATATCGAGTTGTCAATCCTATTGGTAATTTTCTTGTAGATGCAAGGGGAATATGGTAGCTTTTAAGCGATAGTCAAATATTTTAACGCTGGTTGCTATGTGGCGCATTCCATTCTCTTTGCATGTCCAGGACATAAAAAAAATGAATAACGATTTGAGAAAAAGTATAAGTATTGGAAAATTTAAGGAAATAACAAGCAATATCTAGAAAACGGTTCACTAAACAAAAGAAATGTATATGACATAAGTTGTGTATTTCAACGCGATCTACATTTTTTGTGTAGTAAAATTTTGTCTGTCTCTTATGGTTTACCGGTTATGCAAAAGTCGTTCACAATGAAGAATACTTTTGGAGACATTCCCAGAAAATTCGAGATATACATTTCATTTCTCATGACATTATCTTAAACATATGATGTTTTCATCAAAATCGTTAGAGCCATTTTTGAGAAAATTAAAATTTTCGAAAAATGTTCCATGTAAAGGGTAGTTTGGGGTGGGGGGATTTTCTTGAAAACCTTCGTGTCGCATCTCTGGAAGATACTGAACCTAAATACCAAGTTTGGTGTTTATCCGACTGTTCGTTTTTGAGTTATGCTGTTCACAGGCACACAGACACACACACACAGACACACACACGGACATGTTTCCAAAAATGCTTTTTTTGGATTCAGGAGGTCTCAAAACATGTATTTCCGGTGAAATCTCGGTATCGAATTTTTGGGTGGAATGCAATACTTCCCCTACTTACTATACGTAGTAGAGAAAGTAAAAATGAGTAACAATTTTGATGGAAATACCATTATCAAAGATTTCTGCATGAGGAATAAAATGTTTAGTTTCATTTTTTGTGAATAGCTGGACGACCGCTTCATTCTGTAAGACTTTTATAATTATAAACCGTAAGAAACACTCAAAATCTCCTTTAAACACACAGTTTGTATAAAATAGAATTAGTTGTTGCGTTAACCATTCCCAGGTATTCTTTGTTATTAGTTTACATTTTCAAACACTTAATCTTTTTTTCAAGTGGTACATTGCTATTCATTTTTTGTTCATGGCCATGTAAACAGGATGGAATTTAAAAGCTGTCAGATAGCGACCCGCTTTTTAAACATCTGACTGAAATGTGTAAATGGGTAATGAAATTTAATCTCGAATATGTAGCCGTAGATAAAGAATAAGTTTTTGTAAGAATCGTTATAGAAGAGTGAGTAGAGAAATGCATGTGAATGCAACACAGGTTATTTTCTGTGAAGGCAATTTTTAGAGGAAAATTTCCGTGTGTTGGGTTTTAGTATTAAATACTCATATATGATTCTGATGTGTTATATTCACATGACTTTCTCTTCCCACTAGCGTTTATTTTATATAGGTTCTACAAACTTTCTCACGAAAGGTTATGTTTCTATCTGCTTTATGGTAATGGAGATATGTAAATCTTTGCAGAATTAGTTTTATTATACTTTCGTTGTAGATGCAAGGGAAAAACAGGAAACCGAATTGATAGTCGATGTTTAAAAGCGTATCGCTAGTAAGCTGGCCTTGAAATCGCGAGAAAAACTGAAGAACGACAGCACTAAACCAATAACTAAGTATTGAAAAGTTGAAAGCAATAATGAAGGATATCTGGGAAATAGCTGAAACCACAAAAGGCAATTTCAAATAAATTGTGTGTTTTAAAGACTTCTACATTTTCTGTGCATGAAGTTTCTGTCTATCTCTTATCGTTTACTGGTTATACAACATTCTTTCCGAATGAGGAGGTCTTCACAGGCTATTGTCAGAAAATTCAAGATATACCTTTAATTTGTTTTGCAAATGTCTTAAATATGTGGTATTTTAATAAAATTATTAGTCATTTTTGAGAAAATAAAAAACATGTTATATATTTTTTGAAGGTGAGAGTTGCAATAAAGTCGGCTATTAATAAATATTGTCGCTAATAATAAATAAGTAAAAGATATTTATTCATAGTATAGTACAGATGCTTTCAATTGCCTGAAAATTAAATAAATTGTCCATTAATATAAAGCTTGAAGAAAAATAATGTTAATTTTGTTGAGTTGTATCTTAATGTTTCTTTTACAAGCGAAAGTGTTGCATGGCAATTCATTCCTACCGACACGGGTGGCCGAGGTCGTTAAGACAGTCCTCATAAGTGGCCAATGCCAGGGAGGAACTCCCTAAACTTAGGCCTGGAACATTTCCTTCCCAAATTTCCTTTCCCATTTATCATTTCATTTCATGCATCATCAGTGTCCACCGCCTGTAGTGCCACATGTAGGAAGAACGGGCGTTAGTTCCTTCTGCATATAAACTCGTCTACTACTGAATGAAGATCAAAATTCATGGTTTCTTCACGATGACAATGAATGACAGCAACAGCGTTTAGGCGAATACAAGGAATTACAAACCGTGTCCACACAGTGACAAAAGTGGTTTTAAAAGCTTGCTACTGCTTAGGTGTGAGGATAGTCACGAACTCGAAAATTGGAAGCAACGCGATTTCTATGAGTGGGTTTCTTAGGGCATACAAAATAAATTACTCACCCCCCTCCAAAAAAGAATTGCATTTTGCGTTACACCTTACCTCGAAAACATCCCAGATACTTCATTGTACAATACTTACTGCGTTCCTCTTAGGAGAATGTGTCTGTAAGGAGTGTGTTGACATCAATAATTCTATCGCTATCGGAGAAAAAATACGGTTCTACTTTAAACATATGAACAAGACTTACTGCCTCTTAGAAAGCATGCGCTAGTAATGCTGAACAGCCAGATGCTTTGTTTGCTTTCCTCGTCACAGATTTTAACAATGTTAACAACTATTTCTCGTGCTTGGCTGTGTAGAGTTTTTCCTTTCTTACTGGGCATTGTAAATAACTTTATAAACCTCTTCACAACTGCTCCAAGTGAAACATGCTGGAATACTAATGTTGCGCGATGTTTTTAATGTATATAGTATATCTATTTATCATCGTTTATTTTTTTATAGTACATCATCGTGAGCTGCCATTTGGTACTATCCCCCTCACTCCTCCGGAGAGCAGAACACCCCGAAAACTTTTTCTCGTCAGAGGCCTACAGTACGTTAGGTCTAAAGTTGAATATTTTTCACCAATTTGGAATCCATATTTTCAGATTGTTATAAACAAAATCGAAATAATTTAGAAAAAGCTTCTTATATTTCTATATTGGAACAAATATAACAGATCAGCGTATAGTGATGGTATGCATTAGCAGAATCTTTTAGGTGAATTTAATATTGGAAAACTGAGTGTTAGAAGAGCAGTTAGTGATCAAATGATACTTTATAAATTGGTTAACTATTTTATAGATAATCTATCCTTCTTAGAGCAATTAAACTTTAGTGTAAGGCATTTGAACCTGAGATTACATTTTCCTTTTATCTGTCAGATTCCTAGGTCTATATTATATAAGAATTTATTTTATTGAGAATGTGTTTAATATATAGCAATCATCACTGGAAAGTGTACTTGATTTTTCTTTCGAGTACCTACTCTTCTTTCAAAAATATTCAAAAAAGCTCTATCTTAATTAGATATGGGCGTTACGAATTGCTTGTTCTTTTTGTCTGTGTGTATGTGTTATTTTGTTTATATATAAGTTTTTTTACTTCCTCTACTACTTATAGTAAGTAGGGGAAGTTTTGTACTCCACCCAAAAATTCGATACCGAGATTTCACGGGAAATATATATTTTGAGACCCCCTGAATTCAAAAAAAGCATTTTTGGTAACATGTCCGTGTGTGCATGTGTGTCTGTGAACAGCATAACTCAGAAACGAACAGTCGGATAAACACCAAACTTGGTATTTAGGTTCAGTATCTTGCAGAGATGCGACACGAAGGTTTTCAAGAAAATCCCCTACCCCAGATTACACTTTACATGGAACATTTTTCGAAAACTTTAATTTTCTCAAAAATGGCTAACGATTTTGATTAAAATATCATATGTTTAAGATATTTTCATAACAAATAAAATTTATATCTTGAATTTTCTGGGAATATCTCCAAAAGTATTCTTCATTTGAACGACTTTTGCATAACTGGTAAACCTTTAGAGATATACAAAATTTTACTACACAAAAAATGTAGATCGCGTTAAAATACCCAATTTATGTCATACATTTTTTGTTGTTGAGTGAACCATTTTAGAGATATTGCTTGTTATTCCCTTAAATTTTTCAATACTTATTTTCTCAAATGGAAATTCGTTATTCATTTTTTTGTCTTGGATATGCAAAGAGTATTAATCTGTGGCAAAGAGAATGGTGTTGCACCTAGAACCAGCTATTAAGTTATATGTCTATGCTTAAAGGCTACTGTATTTCTATATTGCCCTTGTAAATATATATTCCCCTTACATCTACAAGAAAATTAGCAATAAGGTAGTTTCTGCAAATGTTTATCTCGATTAACATGAAGTAGATGGAGAATAAGCGTTTGTAAAAATAGTTTGTACAAGCGTAGAGAAAGTCATGTGAGTGTAACACATCAGATTTTTATTTTTCTAACCCTTCTGTAATTGGGGCCATGAAACTACGAATGTGTCAATATAGGAGCAATTCAGTATTTGTGTGCTCCGATTCTGATCCGATGTTAATTAAATGAAACTTAAGTTGCGTCATATTGCTTTTGTTTAACAGTTGAATTCTGCATTTCCTCTGTAACTCCGTTTGCTCTATTTAAACAATTTTTACCTTCTGTGCCACGTACATAGGTAGAGAAGGCATTGTATTCTACCCAAAAAAATCGATAGCGAGATTTCACCGAAAATACATGTTTTGAGGCACTAGAAAAAAAGCGTATTTAGAAAAAGGTCCGTGTGCGTGCCTCTGAACAGCGTTATTAAAAACAAAAAGTCGGATAGATACCAAACTTGACATTTAGGTTCAGTATCTTCCAAAGATGCGATAAGAAGATTTTAGAGAAAATCCCCCCATCCCAACTACCCTTCCAAATTTTTGATTTTCTGAAAAATGGCTAAAACGATTTTCATTAATATGCCGTTTGTTAAGGGTATTTACATGACAAATAAAATGTATATCTTGAATTTTCTGGAAATCGCCTATGAAGTCCTCTTCATTCTGAAAGAATGTTGTATAATCTTATATAACTGGTAAACTTCAAGCTATAGACGAAAACGTACTACACAGAAAAATGTGTAGATCTCTTTAAAACAAAGAATTTATTTCAAATAACGTTTTTTGTGGAATAAGCCATCTTCGAGATATCCGTGAGTAATGGCTCCCATTGTTCAATACTTTTGTGATTCTTCTAAGTCCTGTAGATTTTCAGTTGTTTCCGCGATTCCACGGAAAGAGTATGAACTTTTAAGGCCAGCGTTTAGCGTCCTGTTCTTAAACAGTTGAGTATCACTGTTCTGTTTGAATCTATAGCGGAATGTGTATTATGTAGCTATTTTTGCAAAGGTTTATCTCGATTAAGCTGAAGTAGATAGGAAAATAAACTTTCGCAAGGATTTTTTGTATACCCACTAATAAACGATAGAGGGTAGAGTAAGGCATTGTTTTGTTTGTTTAAGGGGACAAGGTAGTCTGAATACATTGAAATTATACCTTAAGTGTGTTAAATTACCACTGCTCTTAAAGTTCACAATGGTTTTTCTTGAAATTTTTATGAATTGCTCTATAAATCATGATCATTATTTGAGGTAGTTGTTTGCATTGATAGCTCATGTAGTTGAGTCCGTAAAAAGTGTTTCATCCAGTAGAAAAATAATAAAATTTACTCTTAAAACATGTGAATTCATGTAACTTTTTCTCTGATACTACTTGCAATAGAGAATCACAGTTTGCATGCTTGCTATCAGCTTGCATCAGATCTTCTGAACCTCAATTATTTAGTTATGTATATCAGTTCACTAGAAATTGAAAAAAAAAATTATTTGCAAGGCCAAAAAAGTAAAAATGGGAAAAATTTGCAATGTTGTTGTTTTCTTAATATTACTAATATACATTATAAAATTATTATTGTGGTTCAGAAAGTTAAGCTATGTATTGTATACATGTACTGAAAATTTCAGCTCTCTACCTGTCATACTTTCTGAGAAAAAGGCACATAAGTATCCAAAAATGTTGTTTTGAGAAAACTGAATTTAAAGTTTGAGCATTAAAATTCTGACACACTTCAGTTCATTCCAGGGTCATAATCGTCTACACCTTCATTCCTGGATTGCTTCAGCTTTTTTGATTGCCTTCTCTTGGTTCTGGCCTCTTTTATTAATTGCTGGATTCCTCGTTGGGCATGATATAGTCGTTCGTTGTTGAAAGATACAAAAATGTTCTGAAAAACATGGACTTTATGACAGCTTTAAAGGAATGCAGACTAGCATTTAATAGTATATTATGCAATGAAACTATAATGGTAGTAATTAAAACGCGAGTATTATTATTATTATTATTA
Source organism: Deroplatys truncata (assembly GCA_030765065.1). Classification (NCBI taxonomy): domain Eukaryota; kingdom Metazoa; phylum Arthropoda; class Insecta; order Mantodea; family Mantidae; genus Deroplatys; species Deroplatys truncata. The sequence goes on along the minus strand of CM060981.1, from coordinate 222,566,607 downwards.
TTATTATTATTATTAACCGAGCGAAGCGTTTTAATCACCATTATAGTCAAGTTTAATACGACTGTTTATGCTCGACCATGTATCTAAATTAAAGATTTCATAAATATTCGTTTCTGGTTTGAGTTATGTGTCACAATCGTTATTCCTTTATCTATGGTTACAATACAATGACCTTATAGCACCTGTATCAAACAAAGTTGCTAGCGTTGTGAGACGTACTACGCAGAATAATCGATACTTGCGCTTTCACAATGTTACGTGGCCACTTCTGTGGTTTGTTTTTGTTTTTATTTATGGACGCTCATTAACTACTGCGGTTCTTAGCGTCCCATTCTATATTGGGCGTGAAAGACCGGTAATTTTGCTCAGAGGCTTGAGGTTCTTTTACGTGCCGTAAATCTACTTCCCTTCCGAAGGAAGCCATGCTAAAGATTTTTACGCCCTCCGCCGGGTTTGAACCCACGACCTTGGGAACTAGAGGCTAGCACGGTACCACTAGTCCACGGAGGACGACATGGCCACTTCTGATTGGTCGAATACCAATACTTTAATGAACAGGTGTACTTTAATGAGGCCCATTAAAGTACTGCTACCAGACGTACACATTACATTTTCGCATGGTCGAGCATAAATGGTATTTAAATGACTTAAAAACCTCTTAACCCCGCAAAAGTATATATTTTCTGAAACTGGAAGTAATAGAGATTTTATTAGTGCATAAAACAAAAAAAATGTGATTTTTGACCATTTCAGAGTACCTTGTACCCTTAAAGAGAGATCTATCTTGGAATTTTGGGGAAGGACCAAGCTGCCTTCAGTAAATTTGTTGGGAGAGGTGATGCACCTGGCTTTATAAGTTTTGGGGGGGCAAATAGTGCTTTGCCCCCCCAAGTCGGCGCCTATGTACACAAACACACACGCGGACCTTTTCTTATAAGTATTTCTTTTGCATTCGGGGACCTAAAGCATGCATTTTCCGTGAAATCTCGGTATAGGATTTTAAGATGGAATACGATATTTCCCCTACTTACTGTAAGTACATAGTAAGCAGGGTAAAAACAAAACTAATGTACACACAAATACGAAATAAGAGTTTCGAGCAGGACTTGCAAGATTGAGCGGAGCAATGCAAGGTGAGATAAGACAGCACTAAGTAAAAACAATACGCCGTGTATGGTCCAGTCTCCTTGCAGCATTCTAATGAAGTGGAGCTGTCGTTGTTGGTGCAGGGGAGTGGGGAGGAGCCGGCCAGCCAGGCGCCACAGTTGAGACCTTCTGCACAGTAAAACACTCGTCGTGTATATAGGAAATTGCACTGCATGCCTTTGGGCGGTCTCTCCCTACGCTACGAGGATAAATACTTTTAACTTCGCTCGAGTTTACGAGTTCAAGAATTGTGTGAGGTGCAGTGGGCCGCAACAAATGAAGGGGCTTTCATTCGCTAAATTGCCACAGTGTATATCAAATTAAGTAACATACCTACGTCACTGTAATATATGGATTTGAACTCAAGGCTTTAGAGAAAAAAGCCTTTCTGTTTGTTAAAGTAAAATCTGTCATCAGCGAGTGAGATAAAACAGAACTTGAATCTCTTTGTGGTCTAGTGGATAGTCTGCTAACCTCTACATCCAGAGGTCCCTGGTTCGACTCCCGGCTTGAGGCTGGGAACTTTTCTTTAGCCAGGGTTATTCCTCATCCTCCGTAGAGTCTAAAAGTATGAATGGCAGTGTGTGAATTTAATGTAATAACCAAAAGTAGGCAATACCAACCCACAGATTAGCACTAAGTGTAAGCAAGTGAACACCACGCTGATGAGCAATTGTTCCAAAGGTATAACTGCTGTCTATATGGCCTTAGATGCCAAATAAGGGAACATAAAAATAAAAACAAACTTCTCACTGAAAACAAACCATTCCACGCATTAAAAATTCTACTAGAAGTACATTAATGGACACAATAAGGTTTACAGCTACCTTTCATTTGTTTCCTAACTTAAAAAAATTACATCTGATGTTGCACTCACATGACTTGCTCTTTACCTATTGTTTATTACTTTCTCTGTCAATATCTATAGTAGGTAAGGGGAAGTATTGTATTCCACCCAAAAATTCGATGTCGAGATTTCACACGAAACACAGGTTTCCAGACCCTTTGAATTAAAAAAATCAGATGTGTTGCACTCACAAGACTTTCTCTATTCTTGTAATATATTTTACAAACGCTTATTCATTTACTTCATGTTAATCGAGATAAACATTTGCAGAAGCTATCTAACTGCTAATTTTCTTGTACGTGCAAGGGGAATATGGTAGGGTTTAAGCGATAGTCAACTTTTTTAAGAGCTGGTTGTTATGTGGAGCATTCCGTTCTCTTTGCATGTCCAGGACATAAAAGAAAACAAATAAAGAATTTCCATTTGCGAGAAAGTTTATTGTCTCCAAGTAAAGAGTCTCTAAGTTTATTGGAAAATTCAAATAAATAACAAGGAATATCTCGGAAATGGTTCACTCGACAAAAAAAATGTATATGGCATAAATTATGCCTTTTAACGAGATCAACAGTTTTTGTGCAGTAAGATTTTGGGTATCTCTTACGATTTAGCAGTTATGCAAAAGCCATTCAGAAAGCAGAGGACTTTTGGGAACGTTCCCAGAAAATTCCAGATATACATTTCATTTGTCATGAAAATATCTTAAACACTTGATATTTTAATCAAAATCGATAGAGCCATTTTTGAGAAAATCAAAGTTTTCGAAAAATATTCCATGTAAAGGGTAGTCTGGGGTGGGGGTGTTTTCTTAAAAATCTTCGTGTTGCATCCTTGGAAGATACTAAACTTATACAACAAGTTTGGTATTTATTCGACTTTTGAGTTTGAGTTATAGTGTTCACAGACAGATAGACATAAACCATACCTGGACATATTCCAAAACTCTGATGCGTTACACTCATATGACTTTCTCTACTCTTGTACAAACCATTTTTACAAACGCTTATTCTCCATATGCTTCATGTTAATCGAGATATCGAGATGTTAATCTTATTGTTAATTTTCTTGTAGATGCAAGGGGAATTGGTAGGCTTTAAGCGATAGTCAAATATTTTAAGAGCTGGTTGCTATGTGGAGTATTCCATTCTCTTTGAATTACCAGGACAAAAAAATCTGATGTGTTACACTCACATGGCTTTTTCTACTCTTGTACAAACTATTTTTTACAAACTCTTATTCTCCATCTATTTCATATTAATCGAGATAAACATTTGCAGAAACGATCTTTTGACATGCAAAGAGAATTACATTTTACAAATAGGGACCAGTTCTAAAAATATTTGACTATTGCTTAAGGCGTACTATGTTCCCCTTGTTTTGTAATTGCAAGGGCAATATAGAAATGCAGTAGCCTTTAAGTCGACATATATCTTAATAGCTGGTTGCTAGATGCAGCACCATTCTCTTTTCCACAGATTAATACTCCTTGCATATCCAAGACAAAAAAAAATGAATAACGAATTCCCATTTGAGAAAATAAGCATTGAAAAATTTAAGGGAATAACAAGCAATATCTCGAAAATGGTTCACTCAACAAAAAAAACAAAAATGTATATGACATAAATTGTGTATTTTAACGCGATCTACATTTTTTGTGTAATAATATTTTGTCTATCACTTATGGTTTACCAGTTATGCAAAAGTCGTTCACAATGAGGAATACTTTTGGAGACATTCCCAGAAAATTCGAGATATACATTTCATTTTTCATGAAAATATCTTAAAAATATGATATTTTAATCAAAATTGTTAGAGCCATTTTTGAGAAAATTAAAATTTTCGAAAAATGTTCCATGTAAAGGGTAATCTGTGGTGTGGGGATTTTCTTGAAAACCTTCATGTCGCATCTCTGAAAGATACTGAACCTAAATACCAAGTTTGGTGTTTATCCGACTGTTCGTTTCTGAGTTATGCTGTTCACAGACACACACACAGGCAGACACACACACACACACACACACACACACACACACACACACACACACACACACGGACATGTTTCCAAAGATTTTTTTTTGGATTCAGGGGGGGCATAACTCAGAAACGAACAGTCGTATAAACACCAAACTTGGTATTTAGGTTCAGTATCTTCCAGAGATGCGACACGAAGGTTTTCAAGAAAATCCCCCTACCCCAGAGTACCCTTTATATGGAAGATTTTTCGAAAATTTTAATTTTCTCAAAAATGGCTCTAACGATTTTGATGAAAATATCATATGTTTAAGATAATGTCATGAGAAATGAAATGTATATCTCGAATTTTCTGGGAATGTCTCCAGAAGTATTCTTCATTGTGAACGACTTTTGCATAACTGGTAAACCGTAAGAGATAGACAATTTTACTACACAAAAAATGTAGATCGCGTTAAACTACACAACTTATGTCATATACATTTCTTTTGTTGAGTGAACCGTTTTCGAGATATTGCTTGTTATTTCCTTAAATTTTCCAATACTTATACTTTTCTCAAATTCGTTTATGTCCTGGACATGCAAAGAGAATAAAATGCGCCACATAGGAACCTGGGTTAAAATATTTGACTATCGCTTAAAAGCTACCATATTCCCCTTGCATCTACAAGAAAATTACCAATAAGATTGACATCTCGATATTTCGATTAACATGAAGCATATGGAGAATAGGCGTTTGTAAAAATAGATTGTACAAGAGTAGAGAAAGTCATATGAGTGTAACACATCAGATTTTTACCTCCAAACGCGTGCACTTTCACTCTCACATTCATACTTCCAGACTCTGTGGGAGATAGGGAGTGCTACTAGTTGAAGAAAAATGGCCACTCGTTTTTCTTTTTTCTTGTGGAAAAGGAGAACGGAATTTCAAAGCCGATATGCTCTCAAAATATTGTAATAATTACAGTTACAAGATTACAAAGATTACAAGCTTATAATGGCAAGAATGACAAAGATTAAAAGAAACTTGTATTTCCAGTGAAATCGCGTTATTGAATTTTCGGGTGGAATTAATTCTACCTCTGCCTACCAGATACGTAGTAGGGAAAGTAAAAATGAGATGTTATTATAGATGTTTAAGCTTTAATAAATGTCCTAAAATGCTGTTATTTCTTAATGGTTTAAAACTGTAGAATACACGCCAATAACGTTTTATTTTGAGGTAGGGCTGCTTTAGAGTTTAGTGGAGAGAAAAGTATGGCCAGGGTTACGACTGAAATGGTTCAGGCGTCAACATCTCTGGCCCGCATCCGGCAGGTCGCGGGTTCGTTCCCCGGCCACTCTGGCCCGTGGGTTTTCCCTGGTTTCTCTGGGTCGACTTGCGAATGCTGGAATGGTTCACATTCTACCACGGCTCTCCCCCCTCTCATTTCCTGTACCCGTCATCTTCCTTGTCATCTGTTTCAGGGTCGTTGCACCAGGCAATGGTGTTCGGCGGGTTGCGGCTGAACGTGCCTTGTGCACTGTAGAGGTATCTTCCCTGACGTCGCTGAGGGGACTGCACATTTAGGTCCCTTCTCCGAGTGGGCTCCGTCCCGGTGGCGCTGTAGGTTATTTGCTTGTGGGCGAGATTGGGCGGCGTTGAATGCGTTCAATCGGACAGATTAGCAACACCGTCTGTGCTTGCGCCCGTCGTCATCGGATCTGGTCGCCCTTCGGATCTCTCCCCTCATCCCTCCCTCCGTCCCTGCCTCACGGGAGTCACTGGTAGAAGCACAAGGTGCCAATTGGTCTGCATGCGGTGCTCTGCGCCGGTTTCGGGAATCCCACTGTTCCTTCATACCTGTACCTTTATGAGAGAGAGAGAGAGAGAGAGAGAGAGAGAGAGAGAACGAAGAAAAGAAACAATAAAAATAGTTTGCATTCAATGAGCATTCTGGTGTCAGACGAATACTGAAGTTTAGCAACATTTGATCTGCTGATACACTGAAAATTCGACTTACAAAAATGTACCCCAGATATGTTTTTTGCTTAAGTGTTCCTACAGTAGACACGTTTAAAGAATGTGTGAAAAAACTATCACGGTCTTAATGCTAGAATTCGTTTTAGCTATAACATAAGATGTTTTACTGCATTTATCTAAACTTCAAATTTGTGACAAGCTTAGGATATTACTTTTTTCGCCAGAATAAAGGGTTTTCTTGCATGATTAACGAATGGAGGAAATCACAAATTAGCAAAGAGAGCATTAATACAAGTGCTTGGGAAGAATGTATATACACTTTTGGTATACATTGCAGTATAGTTAAAACAGTTAAACCGAAAATTTGTTTAAATACCGATGTCTACGTTTTAGTAGGAAATAATAATTTTACAGCTGTTATGAGAGAATAAAAATCATAAGATTTTAAACTCCCTTCTAAAGTTAAAACGAGAATAAAATTAAAACATCTGTTGTAGAAATATTGTTCAGAATAAAAATATGACTCCATGTAAAGGTTAGTTTACGGTGGGGGAATTTTCTTGAAAATCCTCGTGTCGCATTCTTGGAATATACTGAACTTAAATATATTTCGTCTTTGAATTATGCTGCTCACACATACATAGGCGCGCGGGGGTTCCGATCCCTTCAGGACTCGTGGTATTACTAGAAGTACGAAGTACTTTTTACATTATATCGAGGCATCTGAGCGCCAGCTTTCGGGGAGTTGTTCAGATTGGGTTGGCCTCGGCGGGGCAGTGGTCCTGATACCCTTTGGGAGATTGCGTACGTCTAGACAATGATGCTCCGTTATCAACCTGGAGAGCTGGGAGACGGTGAGTCAGACTTGTCGCTACTACCGAGGTTCTTCGGCAGTCTTCCCTCATGACTGGCGCGCGGCGTAAGTAGGGTATCCACTTCCGTCCCTGCGCAAGCGGGGAGGGGGGCATTTAGGAAACCATTGGCCAAATCGGAAAGAAAAACCACGGAAGGAGAGCCACTCAAATGGCGCCTTCCTTGCTGTAGGAAGAGAGTTTAGACTCTGGGTAGTCCTTCGCTCTTGAAGTGAACACACACATTTTGTGTGGGGTACAATACTTCCTCTACTTACTATGTTAGTAGAAAAAGTAAAATGCTGTAGCTGAAATCTTTATTTTCGTTCATTATACTTATTTTAACCAATGCTAATGTTTATACATTTAAACAAACAACTAAATATGTAGCAATAAAAAGAGAGAATTGTCGAAAGCAGTTTGACTGTAGCCTTATTTTAGTTTGTAGCAGACTGATTTTACAGTAGTTGATAGTTACCACCAGGCTGTGCTAAGGACCGTCTTGATGTGACCAGACTCCGCACACTTTGTTGCTCAGCGCTGTCTTGTTTACAATATTGTAATGTTAGTATTACATCCTGACGGCGGCGGGATCCCACAGAACGGTCTCTCTGAGGCCTCGTCACAGACCTAGGGCCATGGGCAGACATTTTCACAAAGCAAACTCCATCGCCAACACGCCTCGCACGCGTCCACTCCCATGATGTGGGACAGGAAAATTCGTGGCACTATATAATCCACCCAAGGAAACCGCCATAAAACCCAAGGTCAAGAGGGCCAGCTCAACGGGGGTCGTACCACGGACCGGCCGATTGCAAGGCTCACACGTTACAACATAGCTATCTACTCGGTAAGACAGCAATGGGCTTGCTTGTAAAAAGGAAATGATAAAGTGAGTGCCCTTTAGGGTATAAGTTATACATGGAGGGGAGCACCTCGCGCACTGCGACCTACACAGATATATTGCGGCTAACACCCCCAGGAGGAACGGATGAAGTGAAGGAACCAAAGGCCACAGAGACGTGCGGAAGTCCCTAACAGCTCCTGACTCAGACCCTCACACCACTAGAGCTGCCTAGAGAGGGAGATGAACAACCAGTCTAACCAGGAAGCCCTCTAGTGTTCATGGGGAATATTCTATCCTTGGAGCACGCTTCCATGCCATTAGTCCAGCACTGTCACACACTTTGAAACCTAGAAATACACCTACAGGATGAGAAGGAACCGAAATGAAAGGGAAATGACGTAAAGGAAACCGTGGTTGATGAGAAACCACCCCAGTATTTGCCTACCGACCAGGGGAAACCATGAAAAACCCAATGTCATAATGGCTGTCGATGGAATCGAACTTGGTCCTCACTCGCTCGGCTGAGTGCCCTATAGCTTTTATCCCGCAACACTCAGCATGGGTTTGTGCAAGTACGGAATCGTTTGTAATTTGGAGTCGTTACTTCTCCTACCTCCAGTTGTAGCAGCGAGGGCGATAAGAAACAGGAAAGCTATTTTCTGCCGCATCTGATGCGTGACGCACGGAACAACATGGCGCGTTATATCACAGCTGCATTATTCCCCACAGAGTTTTCTCGATACAAACGTTCTGATAAGAGATTATGGGTCCTTTCGTTGAGGTACTAGCAGTATAGAGGAACTCACTTTAGTTGGAATTGCTTTCGACCCAATGAAGGGGGAGGGAAGAAAGAATTGCATCGTTCTGATCCTTAGGGAAGCCAAAGAACATAATAAGAGGCATATACCTACTAAAACTGAGATATTATCACTGACTGATGGTCGTGCATTTAGCTGATTTGTAACAGGAAAATTAGCTTCGTATACTTCTGTAATGGACACAAGTTTCTATATGGGGTGCTCAAGAAACCAGTTCCAGCAAATCCATACATTCATTAATGTTCTGGTTCCTGTTTAACCTGAAACTTAAAAAATCCGATGTGTTACATTCACATTACGTTCTTTACCCATTCTTCGACAAAATATTTTTACAAATGTTTATTGTTATACCTACTTCATACTAATAAGATAAGCATTAGAGGAAAAGGTTTTATTATATATTTCCTTATAGGTACAAGTGGAGTAAGGGAATACAGTAGCCTTAAACGACAGTCAAATCTTTTTAATGAACGGTTCGGTATGTGATGGCTTTGAAATTCCGTTTTCTTTGCATGACCACCAAAATAAAGAATCTGATATATTACACTCACATGACTTTCTCTACTCTTGTACAAACTATTTTTACAAACGCTTATTCTCCATCTATTTCATGTTAATCGAGAAAAACATGTACAGAAACTTATTGCTAATTTTCTTGTAGGTACAAGGGGAATGTGATAGGATTTAAGCGATAGTCAAGTGTTTTAATACCTGGTTGCTATGTGGAGTATTCCATTCTCTTTGCATGTCCAGGACATAAAAAAAACTAATAACGAATTCCCATTTGAGAAAAAGTATAAGTATTGGAAAATTTATACAAATAACTAGGAATATCTCGGAAATGGTTAATTCGACAAAAAAGTATAGGGCATAAATTGAGTGTTTTAGCGAGATCTACATTTTTTTTGTGTAGTAAAATTTTGTCTATCTCTTACGGCTTACCAGTTATGCAAAATTCATTCAGAATGAAGACAACTTGGGGAATTCCCAGAAAATTCAAGATATACATTTAATTTGCGATGAAAGTAACTTAAACATATGATAGTTTAATCAAAATCTTTATAGAGCCATTTTTGAGAAAATCAAAATTTTCGAAAAATGTTCCATGTAAAGGGTAATCTGGGGTAGGGAGATTTTCTTGAGAACCTTCGTGTCGCATCTTTGAAAGATACTGAACCTAAATACCAAGTTTGGTATTTATTCGACTTTTCGTTTTTGAGTTATGCCGTTCACCGACACACGACACAAACACGGACCTTTTTCTAAAAATGCTTTTTCCTTATTCAGGAGGCCTCAAAATATTTCCGGTGAAATCTCGATATCGAATTTTTGGGTGGAATGCAACACTTCCCTTACTTATTATACGTAGTAGAGAAAGTTAAAACGAATAGTGACTTTGCATGACGTATTTGACAATTAAAACAACAATAAACGATTTCTCGGAAATAGTTAATGCCACAAGCATTTTATTTAATATAAATTGTGTGAATTAATGAGATCTACAATTTTTGTCAGTTTAGTTTCCGGTTCTGTACTGAGGGTCCGGGGTTCGTTTACCGGCTGTGGCAATTTTAAGTCGGCCCTGTCCACACCTTCACCTCTGGCTTGCTCATTTGAAGTATCCCCAAGTCCACGGTAAAAGCCGTAGGTCCTCTCATTTCACCGCAATCCTCATTATCAACCTACCATAGGAAGTAACGGACTCCGCTCGTTGGGTGTCTCCAGCTCAGAAATGGGTCCAGTCTCGCTTGGTGAAATGAGGTAATCCCGAATGTCATAGCCATGTATGGGGAGTGTTAAGAGACAACGATATTTCTGTGTAGGTAGTAAGTATTTGTCTCTCTTATGCTTTACAAGTTATAAAAAAATTCATTCAGAATAAAGAGGGCTTCAGTGATAATTTCAAAAAATTCAAGAATAGGTATATTTGTTTTGTTTGCATATATATTATATTTTAATCAAAATCGTTAGAGCATTTTATGGAAAATCGAAAATTTCGAAAAATCTTCACGTAAACAGTACATAGTTTGGGCGGGAGATTTTCTTATAAACCCTCTTGTCGCATTCTTTGAAGATGCTGAACTTAAATACCAAGGCTTGCTATTTAACTAGCTTTTTGTTTATGAGTTATGCTGTTCACAGACACGTGCGCGTGATCGTTTGTCAAAAAGTGATTTTTTTATTCTGAAGACTTCAAAACTATTTCCGGTGAAACCTAGATATCGAATTTTTGGGTGGAACACAATACTTCTTCTACTTACTATAAGGAAAGTAGTTGAGAAAATAAACATTAAGATATTCTCTAAAGAATACTTCTTTCATTCCCATTTATCTACCTTTACACATGTGTTGGTTTGTTCTTTTCTGCCTTTGATTTCCCACTTGGCTCCGTTGTTGCAAAAGAAAAAGCTAATCAAACAAATGCTAGTGAGTATTCTCGGCTAAAGAGACGACACTATCGATGCTATCTCATGGTAGCCCATGCACCCACCCCCGTCGTGCTGGGGAGCCCACGCGACTTTTATGTCCTGGCGATTTGTTCTGTATAAGCCTCTGGGAGAAAAACAGCGACAATACGTCTCGCTGTTTCAAAACTCTTGCTTACGAAAAGTTGTCAGCGCGTATACTTTGCAAGAATAATTACATCTAAATACAATTTTCGTGGCATGGCAAGCGATAATGACAGAAACATTAAGTGTTCCGAAATTTCAAAAGCATTTTTAGAAAAATCTGTTGTGTTATATTCACATGAATTTCTCTACTCACTAGCGCTTATTAGTTGGTATACAAATTATTCTTGCGAAAGTTTATTTTGCTGTCTATTTCATTTTAATCGAGATAAGCCTTTCCGGAAATAGCTACATTACACATTTCATTATAGATACAAAGGGAATAGCGATAGTCAAATGTTTAAGAACTGGACGCTATGTACTGACCTTAAAATTCCACGCTCTTTGTGTGCAGTCGCGAGAAACAACTGAATATCGAAAGGACTTGAAAAGAATGACAAAGTACAGTATGACAAAAATCTACATTTTTGTGTAGCACATTTTCGTCTTTCGCTTAACTTAAATTAATTAAAATTAAATGAGTTTTGTTTGTGGACGCCATTTAACTACTTCGGCCCTTAGCGTCCCATTCCATATTGGGCGTGAAAGACCGGTAATTTTGCTCAGAGGTCCTATCAGGCTTGAGGTTCCTTTACGTGCCGTAAATCTACGACACGGGGCCACCAGCTTTACTTCCCTTCCGAAGGAAGCCATGCTAAGTATTTTTACGCCCGAAAAAAATCCATTGCCCTCCGCCGGTTTAAAACCCGCAACCTCGGGAATTAGAGGCTAGCATGGTACCACTACACCACGGAGGACAACGTCTTTCGCGTAACGTTTACCAGTTATACAAGATTGTACAAAATTTCTTCCAAATGAAGTGGACTTTACAGGCTATTTCCAGAAAATTCAAGATAGACATTTTATTTGCAATGTAAATATCTTTTATGATATGGTATTTTAATCAAAATTGTTTAGAAAATAATTTTTTTTCGAAAAATGTTCCATGTAAACAGTAGTTTGGGGTATTGGGATTTTCTGGAAAATCTCCGTGTCGCATCTTTGGAAGGTACTGAATCTAAATACCAAGTTTGGTATTTCTCCTACTTTTCGTTTTTGATTTATGCTGTTCACAGACACGCCCGGACCTTTTTCCTAAAAATACTTTTTTTTTATTCAGGGGCCTCGTAACATATATTTCCGGTGAAATGCAATACCTTCTCTACCTACTTACGTGATAGAGAAAGTAAAAAGGTCCATGGTGTGTGTGTGTGTGTGTGTGTGTGTGTGTGTGTGTGTGTGTGTGTGTGTGTGTGTGTGTGTGTGTGTTTTAAAATGCCTATCGCTACGTGATGGCTTTAAAATTGCAAGCTCTTTGGATTACCACGAGAAAAAATGAATACTGCCGCTGTACTTAAGTATAAGTATTGAAAATTCAAACCGATAATAAAGAATATGTTGGAAATGGTTAACGCTACAGAAAATTGTACCTGACATAAATTGTGTGTTTTAACAAGATCTACATTTTTGTACAGTAAGACTTTGTGTGTCTCTTACTGCTTACTAATTATAGTCATTCAGAATCAGAGTAGGAAGATAGAAGAGAGAAGGTTAAAATGGTTCGGCCATGTGAAAAGAATGAGAAACGATAATGGGAAGCTGAAGGAAACAGAGAACTGGGAAGACCAAGACAACAATGGATGGATGGGGTCCGAAGAAGCATGGCGTCTAGAGGATGAAGATACACAGGATAGGGATTTGTGAAGAAATAGCATAAATGGGTTGTAGGTAAACTACTGCATGGTAGATAATTCCTAAATAAAGAAAATTCAGAATGAAAGGCCTTTAGAGCCTTTTTGCAGAAAACTCAAGATATACATTTTATTTGTTATGTAATTATTTAAATGTATTTTAATCCATATACTTACAGTCATTTTTGAGAAAGTAAAAAATAGCCAAATGTTTTTCATGTAATGGAAAGTATTTTGAGGTGGGGGATTTTCTTGAAAATCTTTGAGTCACATCTTTGGAAGCCCCTGAATTTATATACCAAGTTTGGTATGTACCCAACCTTTCGTTTTCGGGTTATACTGCTCACACACACACACACACACACACACACACGAACGGGCCTTCTTCTAAAAGTGTCTCGAAAGGTGTTTGTGTAGAGAAATCTCAATATCGAATTTTGGGGTCGATGCAGTACTTTCTCCACCTTGGTACTCAAGCGGCAGGGAAAGCAATAGCCATCTTGTCCTATCTTTGGTTCTAAGAGATGAGTACACACATAAGGTATAATTTTATTGAGTACTTCCTGCATATGTCAGGCAAAAAAGAATAACATTTATAAATTAAAACATAAAACTTATCTACGCTGTAAAGAGGGTTGGACGACAAAGTTGTTTTGTTTGTCGATCTAAATGCATTTATCGTAAGAGTTCTAAGATGAGATGGAAGACAATTGCAAATTTTCATTGATAAGTATTCAAAACTATTTGGTGTAATATTCGTACTATATTTTCATTAAGCTAAATACTCAAACTGTTTCTAGTAGAGTAATTGTGTAGATCGATAAAACATTAAAATATTCCGGGCTGGAAGGCCGTGGTCTAAGGGTAAAATTACTAGCATCCGACATTTCGGTCAACTCTGTGTTTGCCATCTTCAAGAGTGTAACACCCACCAGGACAGCTTGATAACGACTGCCCTTCCAGCCCTTCCAGCCCGGAAGATTTTAATGTGATATCGATTAACTCCGGCCGTGAAAGAGTTCGTACTTATTTAATTGTGTAGATGTTGAAGAAAAAAGTTTATAATTATGAATATATTAAGTAGACAACCCAAGACAAGCATTGACGGCAGCGTTTATATACAAAGTTTAGATTATGAACCTGGATAGTATACCTAGGTTATAAAACGGAAGGGAAGGGATAAAGCTAAGGGGCCACAGCAGGCTATAGGTCGCAAACAGACTGGCTACAGAGACGCGCGGAAGTCCCTAACAATTCCGGGGTCGAAAACCCGTCCCGCTGCTAGAGCTGCCTAGAGCGGACAATGAACGACCCATCGACCAAACAGCCCTCTAGTGTCCAGGGAAGTATTCTTTGATTTGAGCAAGTCTCCGCGCCATCTGTCCGACACCGCTATACACCACGAAACCTAGAAGCACACCTGAAAAATAAGAAGGAAACGGAATGAAGGGGAAATGATAGAAAGGAAATCGTGATAGACGACAAACCACATCAGCATTCGCCTCCGACCTGGGAAAACCACAAAAACTCAAGGTTAGAGTGGGTGGTCGACGGGAATCGAATGCAGGACCTCCCACACGCTACCGCGGAGCCATCTTGCTCGGCATGAACCTGCATGGTACACCAAATAAAATTCTCACTGCTCTCTTTTGTAATAAAAACAATTTGGACGCTTAAGTATAGTTACCACAGAGAATTGTTCCATAACTTACTGTTACAAGTTTGCTTTTTCTTTAAGAATTTTTAGACTAAAGAGCCTTTACTAATTTTAGTAGATATAGAATCAATATGACTTTACCAATCTATGTCAGACTCAACAAGAGGACCCAAAAATTTCGTGATCTATTAAAATAAGATACAATGCGATTAAGAGCAAAATGTAATTCAACTGGGTATTCATTGTTTGTGTAAGGAATGATCTTAGGGAACAGTATTATTCATTTACAGCTACACCTTCACTGCAAAAATAAAAAAAAATCTGATGTGTTACACTCACATGACTTACTCTACTTTTGTAAAACTATTTTTACAAACGCTTATTCTCCAAATGCTTCATGTTAATCGAGATATCGAGATGTTAATCTTATTGCTAATTTTCTTGTAGATGCAAGTGGAATTGGTAGGGTTTAAGCGATAGTCAAATGTTTTAAGAGCTGGTTACTATGTGCAGTATTCCATTCTCTTTGGATTACCAGGACAAAAAAAAATGAATAACGAATTTCCATTTGAGAAAAAGTATAAGTATTGAAAAATTTAAGGGAATAACAAGCAATATCTCGAAAATGGTTCACTCAACAAAAAAGTATATGACATAAATTGTGTATTCTATGCGATCTACATTTTTTGTGTAGTAAAAGTTTGTCTATCTCTTATGGTTTACCAGTTATGCAAAAGTCGTTCACAATGAAGAATACTTTTGGAGACATTCCCAGAAAATTCGAGATATACATTTCGTTTTTACGTTTCTGAGTTATGCTGTTCACAAACACACAGACAGACACACGGACATGTTTCCAAAAATGCTTTTTTTTATTCAGGGGGCCTCAAAACATATATTTCCGGTGAAATCTCGGTATCGAATGTTTGGGTGGAATACAATACTTCCCCTACTTACTATACGTAGTAGAGAAAGTAAAAATGCTCTGATTGCATGGAAACTCAAAGAACAAATGAACTGGTGCAAAGCGCAGGACAGTCATAACGCCGTAACTCAACAAGTTTTCAAATATCTCGACCCAAAATCTCTGCGAGGATTTCACGCTGGTAGAGGAAAGTTAATCGCCCGGCATAATGTCCGTAATAAAAGAAATGTCAATTCTTTCCCCACTTTTTGCTTCACTTTCACCGGTAGATGAACTTTTCTTCTGTGAATTACCGATGATAAAGGAAAGAAACTCAAGACACGGCATGTGCTGTACATACTCCGTCTGGGCGGTGGCGGAGGAGGATCAGAGATAAAACCGAAAGCTCCTATTGTAAAGACAAAGAAAAGGAAACGGTTGCACCACACTATAAAGGGAGAAGGAGTATCAGAAAGGAGAAATCTTACCAGGACGGCCATGAAAACAATGTGATATCACCCCGCGTGACACGCCGCTGCCGCCCGTCCCCAAGGAACTAAGTGGCGCTCCGTATCTTCCCGTTTCCTAGGGTCCTAACCTGATGGACTTCCGGGAGCACCATCTCTTATCTCTCAGATGCTATCTCCGGAATGATGAAGCTCCAGGGTTTCGTGGCAAAACAACAGCAGACTTCAGATTTCATTTTAACAACTTGAATACAGGAAGCCATAATTCAACAAAAGTCTGACGTGTAATATTCAGTATGCACTATAATCTATTTTCATAGCTATTCTAAAACTATCCATGCCAGAATTTTGCAAAACTAGAAATGGCTGCTCAAATCCAACCAGATCAATCTTCCCTGACTGAGGTTTTCTCCACATTTTCCTGAGTCTTCATAACTGTCAAGGAGAGGTACTCTAAACTTAGTCTTGTAAAATTCCCTTTCTAATTTTTCTTTTCCAATTATTTCATTTCATTTATCATCAGTGTCACCACCGTATATAGTAAGAGCGGGCGTCAAGCACTGTCCATGACAGAACTGGTGTCAATTACTGCACACATTTTGCTGTAGGTATAGAGGCTTAGACGACGATCAACTGTTTAAAATGCAGATAGGTAAAGTTACAGCCATGATTTTATAAACCTTTCTACGAGTTCATTTGAAAGAAAAGAACGATCATTTAACATTTCAAATTCTGTTGCTTGGCAAATAGAAAATTTAAACGAACAACAGCAAACATTTCGAAAAGGGTTAACTCAAACCCATTTTTTGCTCAGCCTATATTGTTAAAAAAAGATAAATCTCTAAATAATACTATACTTTTTCTGTGCCTTAACAACCAAACCGGCTGCCGACCTTATGTCCACATACTCAAGCCACAGTTGAGTTTTATTTATGATCGCTCTATAATTGCTGTGGTCCTTAGCGTCCCATTCTATATTGGGCGTGAAAGACCGGCAATGTTGCTCAGAGGCCTTTTATCAGGCTTGAGGTTCTTTTACGTGCCGTAAATCTAAGACACGGGACCACCGACTTTATTTACTTTCCGAAGGAAGCCATGCTAAGGATTTTTACCCGCGACCTCGAGAAGGCAGAGGTGGACGATCATTTCAGTCGATATGGGAATATGTGGTCAGCAATATGCTTCCTCCAGCTGGAATGTTAGCTACAGACCGGTACCTATTGTAGCTCCTCAAAATTATCATGATGCTGAGGGGCACCGGACCTATAATTTGGGGCGAAAAATCAGTATCCACATGGGTGGGCTATAATCCATGCGCACTTCGTGGCTGGGAACCGAAGCACCACGCTTTAACCCACTACCCCAAAGTGGAGGACAATCTATAGTATTTAGAGCGAGTCACCTAAAACTACCGCCACAAACATCCCTGACTTTCACAAGCATGAAGGCAGGAGAGAGGTTAATTAAAATACATGATATAGGCCAGTGGTGGCGAAAATGGGACTCGCGAGGCAGTATGACTTGCAGGCGCCACTCCTTTTCTAGCTGTCTATTCATTGTTTTCTATATGCTGCTGAGTGGAGTAGTGCGTGTTGCATATTTGAGGACTCGAGGGAGAAAGGCATTTTCGCCACCCTTGATATAGGCTGTTTAAACATGTAAGCAACTATGGTTTTTTACATACACTTGGATTTTTTAAAATGTAAACCGTGATTATTTTACCTAATTGGTAGCATGGAAAATAACATTAATGATGGCGTTTCTTGCATCGCAATAGTTGAATTACATCACGAGAAACCTTAACGTGAGATTGACGCTTAAGATATAACTAGGCTGACCCCATGGGACAGTCAGTAGAGCACCTATCTGCTCTGCGAGGGATCCTGACTTCGATCCCCGGCTAAGGGGTGGGAATTTTTCTCTATCCAAGATCATTCCCTATCCTCCCCAGAGTCTGAATTTATGAATGTGAGTGTGAATATTTGTGTGTGATCTAATGTGTAAAAACTCAAACATAAACAAAAAATTCAGTAACAACTGTATATGAGTTAACCCATTGTAGGCTGCCGATATGACCATTGTAGTTAAAGGCGAAGTATAAATGGAATATTAAAAAGAAAGAAAGAAAGAGATACAACGAAAGAGATAAACCTTTATTTATTTTCCTTTTTTGTGACAGGAAACTGTGTTACTCTCAGCTAATTGATAACACCGAAAATAACATTAAGAACAGTTTTTGTCATGTTGTAATAAGTCATTCATACACGATTAATTGCAACGTGAAATTCGCGCTTGAGATTCGATGGCGTGAATGAACCTCAGAATGTGCAATTGATGTGCGTTTCGTCATTAATGCAATCATGAAGCAACTTCAAAGAACAAGTAGCCTACAATATGTAACATCCAAGCTTACACAGGTACGTGAACAATTGATTCAGAAAGTCCCGGGTTTGATTCCCTTTGGAGTGACCACTTGACCTTTTTATTTGGCTGTTCTCTCAGCTCAGTAGGGTGAATGCTGGGGCGTGTTCTATAATCCCACGAATTTTCCTGTTATTCCAATTCCTTATCATGTTTCACGGTCGCAGCATCAGGCCAGTGGACGGCGTAGGGAAGCGTGTGGCGGTAGAATTTACCGGTGTGAGATGAACCCCAGTGATACGCCTACTTGGAGAGGCAGGCTTATGTGGGAGATCCCGACACCTGCAGACGCTAGGGACTGCGCCTGCCGCCCCGGATATATGGCCATCCTCTACGTCCTTCGCTTCACCACTTTCCCAGAGGTTTCGTAGGTACAACAGGCCTCCTAAGTACTTCGGTGCCGAAATCATCCTCCGCACCTAATCTAATTTAATCTCCACTACTCTCTACAACTATGCAGCAACTGTTCAATACTTTATAGATGGACATCGAATAAGATGTATACATTATCTAAGAGGCTGTACATTTTAGATTGGTTCCGACATTATAGGAAGCTTGTTATTTAATATACGAAAGGATCAATCTCAAAACGAGAACGTTTTTATACTTTCTCTACTACATACAGAGTAAGAGAAGGTATTGTATTTCACCCCCTGAATAAAAAAAACTTTTTTTGAAAAAGGACCGAATGTTTGTGTGTCTGTGAATAGCATAACACAAAAACGAAATGTTGGATAAATACCAAACTTGGTATTTAGGTTCAGTACCTTCCAAAGATTCAACACAAAGATTTTCAAGAAAATTCCCATCCCAAACTACTGTTTACATGAAACATTTTTCGATAGTTTTCATTTTCTAAAAATGGCTCTAACGATTTAGATTAAAATACCATATATTAATGATATTTACATGACAAATAAAAGGCATATTTTGAATTTTCTGGGAATAGTCTGTGAAGTACTCTTTATTCGGAAGAAATTTTGTATAATCTTGTATAACTGGTAAACAAGCGATAGACGAAAAGATACTACATAAAAAGTGTAGAGCTCTTTAAAACACACAATTTATTTCAAATAACCTCTTATTTGGCATTGACCATTTCCGAGATATCCGTTATTAACGGTTAGATTTGTTCAATACGTTGTCATTCTTTTTTCACTTGTTTCTCGCCATGTCATGAAACAGTATGGAATTTTAAGGCCAGCGTATAGCGTCCAGTTCTTAAATATTTGACTATCGCTGTTCTCTTTGTATCTATAACGAAATGTATAATGTAGCTATTTCTGAAAAGGTTTATCTGGAAAAATAAACTTTCGTAATAGTAATTTGTATACTCATTAATAAACAATAAAGGGTAGAGAAAGTTATGTGAATGTAATACATCAGATTTACTTAGCAAGGACGAGGCAATTTTTGTTAAATGGGAAACTTATCTAAGACGAACATGAAAGTTTCGATAATTGCTGACAAAAGATCATACAAAGGTGGGGTGAATTCAGATTATTCTCTTGATCCTAACGGTCTCTCCGGAGGTGGTGGTACCGGCTTCTTTATCTACAAAGAAAGTTGTGATCAGTGAAGGGTAGAGAATGAAGATTTAAGTGAAGATCATTTTTTCGTTTCGTCGGTAGGGAAAAGAAGGAAATCCTTGAGTATTTCCTCCTAACTGCACTGGCGGCAGCATTACTTATGCTAAAGCAATTAATTTGTCCAAAGATTAGCCATGCATCCTGCCCTCATCCTTTCCCCCTCTTTGGTTCATTCAAGGCCGTCTCTTCAGTGTAACAGCGGCTCAATTCCTGTGGCTGGCCAGTTAATCAGTGTCAACTTTCATAGTACCTCACGCCTTCTTCTGCTCAATTTTTACTTTCTCTTTTGCTTACCTATGGTAAGTAAAGTATTGCATTTCATCCCAATTTTTTTGCACGTACCGTCCTGCATTTAAAGAAAACAAAACACAATGTAACACTCAATACGTCTAATCACTATTGTAACTGTGTTTGCATTCAAAAAATATATCTTCAGTTCCTTCATTGCAATTTCCGCATAACTAAAAAATGCATTAAACACATTGAACCCAGTCTGGTCCAATCACACGAACACAGCACACGTTGATTATTTTCATATTTCTTCTTGCAGCCACCGGTAAACTTGAGACTCTTAATTCCAAGCGTGGAAGGTGCTGGTGCTGGCACTGCCGGGCCATGTCAGATCCGTTCAGGTCTATTGCTTTACCGGGCAATATTTTTCTACCGCGTTTCTTTTTATCTGCTTCCGTCTGTCCTTTCATTTGTTGTAGAACCTCCACGAGGCAACTGTCTAACGAGCGACCAATGTCTTTTTTGCTCTGTGCATCGGGAATCTTTGCGATAACTGTTGTAAGATCAAATGGCACAAGCCCTGTTAAGGGGACAAGGTAATCTGAACACATGGAAATTACACCTTAAGTATGTTAAATTACCACTGCTCTTAGAGTTCTTAATGGTTTCTCTTGCAACTTTTATGAATTATTCTATAGGTCATAACATTTATTTCAAGTGGTTGTTTGCATTGATGGCTTATGTAGTTGATTCCGTAAAAATTATTTTATTCCGCAGAAAAACAATAAAATTTACTCTTAAAACATGTGAATTCATGTACTGTTTTCTGCGATGCTACTTGCATTACAGAATCACACTTTGCTATGCTTATTCTTAGTATAATAAGCTATCTTCTGAACCTCGATTATTTAGTTATGTATGTCAGTTCACTAGAAGTTGAAAAAAAAGTATTTGCAAAGTCAATAAAGTAAAAATGTGAAAAATTTGCAATGTTGTTGCTTTATTAATATCACTAATATATGTTATAGAATTATGATTGTGATTCAGAAAGTTTAACTAAGTGTTTTATACATGTATTGAAAATTTCAACTCTCTACCTGTCATACTTTCTGAGAAAGAGGTAACATAAGTATCCAAAAATGTTGTTTTGAGAAAACTGAATTTAAATTTTGAACATTAAAATTCTGACACACTTCAGTACATCCCAGGTCATAATCATCTGCATCTTATTCCCGGATTGCTTAAACTTTTCTGATTGCCTTCTCTTGGTCCTGGCCTCTTTTGTTAATTGCTGAACTGCTCGCTGGGCATGATACAGTCGTTCGTTGTTAAAAGATACAAAAATGTTCTAAAAAAGAGGCGTGGCATGGAAGCTTTAAAGGAATGCAGACTAGCATTTAAATGATATTTAAATATCTTAAAAACCTCTTAAACCCCCAAAAGTACATTTTTCTGAAACTGGAAATAATAGAGATTTTATTAGTGCCTAAAACAAAAAATATGATTTTTGACAATTTCAGAGTACCTTGTCCCCTTAACCAATGTTCAGAGCGCATCAAAATTCCCCACCAATTTAGGTATGTTTTCTTATATCATCCTGGATGACTGTTTCGGCCTGAGCACTGTTTCACAATATTTATAGTTTACACATTAACAATTTACAAATAACTAGGGAAAAATTACAAATGCTTGTAAACTCTGTTTCACAATACCAGTGTGTTAACTTGTAAAGTTCGATGAACTTTACAAATCCAAACAATTGACAAACATAAATATATGTCTGCCGTATTCCCGTTCTGAAGCGTCACCAACCACGCATTGCAAAAAACACTAAATATCTACGTTTAAGTCTCCATACTTCTAGCACATTCGATAAGTATCCTGTGTTTCTTTAACCTGAAATATATTATATACCGGTGTCTCAAAGAGCACTCGTATCAGCAGTTTATCTCTAAAACCAAGAGATACTTGTTCGCAAAAACAGTTTGATAACCAAAGCCTATTTGAAGAATCGATTGGAGGTATTTTCATTTTCAGAAACAAACCGGAAGTAGGGGTACTCGTGGTCATCAACTTTAAAATTTTAAATATGATCTTGGGTTGTTTAAGATATCATTGAATAGTACTTTTAAAATGAAGCAACTTTGCCAAAACTTCTTTTTTCTATCTTCTAATGTTAATCACAAATGAAAGACAAAAGTAAACAAACTAATGACATCTTCTGAGAAATGCTGTACGTACCGATGGTAATGATTGTGAACACTCACTCTAAATGTTCCAAATGACCACCATCTTGTGCTACACAACGCTATGATCTGCTCCTAACATCATTGATGGTGCGGAGAAGTTCATCACTGCTGAGAGATGCACAGGCTGCTCGAATTCTTTCTTTCTCTTGTCTAGTTGTAGGACGCACCTGGTAGACAATGTTTTTAATTCTTCCCCATAAGAAAAAGTCGTTTGGTATTAAGTCAGCAGATCGGGCTGGCCAACGTAGTGGTCCTCCTCGTCCAATCCACCGTCCAGGAAACAACTAGCCAATCAGGAACTTGCGAGCCATAAGTGAAAAGTGAGAAGGACAGCCATCCTGTTGAAGCCACATCGATAACCGTACAGTCGAACACCATCAAGCAACTGGTGCAGAATGTTGACGAGGAAGTTGTGAGTAAACATTAGAAGATGCAAAAAAAAAAAGGTTTTGGTAAACTTTGTTTCATTTTAAAAGTACAATCCAAGATACCTTAAACAACCCAGTTTCCCATTTAAAATTTCAAAGTTGACCACGAGTATCCCTACTTACTTTGTTCTAGAAAATAGAAATATCACCAATCGATTCTTTACATAGGTTTTGGTTCTCAGATTATTTTTACGAACAAGTATCTTGTAGTTTTAGAGAAAACGGCTGATACGGGTGCTCTAAGACACCCAATTTGAAAATTAAAAGAAGTCAGATTTTGAGAACACGCAATTACAAATTTTCGCATTGTAGTATATTGGCTATGCTGATGACCTTTGATTTTATAGATCTATTAACTGCTGAATATGCTTTGTTACTTTGTACATGCGTTGATTGGCCTAAGTGCGAACGCCGGATTTTCACTTAAGGTTCTACATGAAGGCATTTAAAGTTACAAATGAAAATAAAATTGCTATTTTAGAGAAAATTAGGTTCAAATGAACTAACAACTACATTGTCATACCATGTCTTATTGCCAGTTCCCACCCAGTGCAAAACGTGAGTTGTTTTGAGATTAAAGCTCCACTTGTACCTGTTTATGCTGAATGCGATGTCCAATATCTTGCAATAGCAATTGAATTGCTATACAACTCATTCCAAGCCTGTCATTGTATTCATGAACAGATGTGAAGTCATTATTAGTTCTGAGCCTAAAATGCTTACGTATTCTGCCTTCCCTTGCATAAATACACATTATTTGAATCACCAATGTATTCTTAAATATAACTCGCTTTACAAATGCGTGAAATTACTATTTAATTGTGAAACAAAACACTTGTAAATTCTATAAAATTTAATTTGTAAATATTTAAACTTGTTTATAAAGTTCAACTTTACAAAGTTCCACCGTGAAACAGATTTTTACAAATTACATACAACGTTTACAATTTACAAGTATTGTAAGCATTGTGAAACAGACTCCTGGAAACAAGTAGCCTTCTTTGCAAACTTTGGATCAGTAGAGATAAGTGTTGAATGGTTCACCTAACGACCTTATGAAGCATACAATGGAGTGAGAATGTCTGCAGGAAAGGACCATTATCTTTTCTGTGTGCAAGGATAAACTCGATAATCAAACTATGTAAATTATCTACACGAAAAGTTTGACTGCCGCCGTATCCGCAGTAAGCGTCTCTGCCGTCATGGTAGTCAATCAATTAGTTTTAATTGTCCAAACCTAATGCAATGAACAAAACATTGTCAAAAATACTAATTAATAATCATTTATACTGTAGCACTTAAAACCATTAATTGAAGAAAATGGCCTTTTAACTAGGCAATTCAAAAACTTTCTTTTAAAAACACTCATGTTCAATGATCTAAATTTAATTTAATTATAAAATTCTACACGTTTAAAACAATAAGTCTCTTTACTGAAGACAAGACAACAATTGGGTATATTTATCTTATGTTTATTTCTAGTATCAAAACTATGTGTGTCTAACTTAAATCATATTGATGCAGATGGGCATGTACATATATCAAAACATAAAATACAGACAAATTGAAACAGGAAGTTTTTCAGTTGGTAAAATAGCGGTTTGCAATGCTCTTCGGGTTTCTTTCGTAGCATAAACCTGATGTATTTTCTGGCACAACATTTTTTTTCGTTGATCTACTACCCATATATGGATCCCATATGTAACATGACTTTTAAATAATGTAAAATATATTTTTCTCAGTCCTTCTAGTGACTGAGTGCAAGATTTTAATTCTCTTATTAGGTATGTAACTCCTGACAGCTTAATTTGTGAACATGAGCTTTCCATGAATGCTTAGAATCGAGTTCAAATTCTAAGAGATTTAGTTTTAATCTCATAACTTGTATGTTTTAATCCCAAAGCTGTAAAATTAGCATCAATTCAATTATTCAATTCAACATGTCTAAGTTACTGATCTTCGTAGTGTTAACTCACCTGGAAATATAGGTATATGACACGTAACTCCAAGAGCTCTGAGCTGATTTCCGCATTTATTTACAGATATGGTATGTTGTACTCACATGACTTTCTCTCATTCTTCTCCAAACTATTCTTACAAAAACTCATTCTTCTATCTAATTCTTGTTAAGGGAATGCACCACTGAAATTAACCCAAAATCTCACAATTTTATGCTCTCCAAAAATTCTCTATTGTTTGTAGTTTTAGAATACAGTTTTATTTTTGACCTAGCGGACGTTACAGGACGTTACGAGACATTTTAAATGCCTTTGCGCACTTGGTTGCCAGCGCTTTGTGTTTTTAAAACTTGATTTTAAGGCGTTTCATTTTTTTCAGCATTTCTGCGTATTCAAAATGTTCCACACGATGCATTTTCATCGAATTATATTGAATATTTTTATGCTTACTTCAAAAACCTAAATAAATAAAACTGTCATATAATTTTTCTCTAAACAAATAGTTATTGGTTACTAATTTTTGAAGATAACAATGTATACAAAAAAACGAAAAAATGCAAATACCAAACTTTGTAAAAAAACTTATCTCTTAAACTAAGAATGGAAGAAAAAGTTATATGACAAATTTGTAGTTTATGGAGAATTTTGCCTATACCCATAATTTTATATTTTGAAAATTAATAGATTTAAAACTAATGAAGGTTTTGGGTTGAAATTTATCAAATGGTTATGACATGAGGTTATAATTTCAGCCAGATTGGATCGACAGTGTAGAAAATAGCAATTTCAGTGCTGTATGCCTTCAAACCAGATAGACTTTCTATTCACATTTACACATTTCGTTTTAGGATATAGTAGGTAAAGCGATATTCACATTTTTAAAGAACGTATCGCTATGTGATGGCTTTGAAATTCCATGCTCTTTGCATGACCACGAGATAAAAACCAATAAGTTTCCAATTGAGAAAAGCAAGTTGAAAATTTAAACCTATAACATATAATATCTCGGAAACAGTTAACTCCACAAAAACGTTTATATAACACAAATTGCGTGCTTTGGGCATTTTATGTTGAGTAAGATTTTGTCTGTCTCTTACGGTTTACCTATTATGTAAAAGTCATTCAGAATGAAGAGGAGATCATACATCTACTGTTGAGATGTATGATTTAAGTCAAAGAAAATGTTTTAGATATTAACCATTTCCAGAATATTTGCTGTCGTTCTTTGGATTTTTTCGACATTTTATGCAAATAAAGTTAAAAAAGTTTGGCTGATTTGTTTCTCATGAGCTCCTACAAAGAGTAAGTACATAATAGTATAACTAGCATATGGATATCAAATGCTTTTGTTCAGCTAACAAATAGTATATTGCGATGTGAGAGTGGGAAGTGCGTTATTAACAATAGAGGAGTCTTTTCTATGTCCGAGATTCTGTTATGCATTTCACACACATGTATTACACCCTAAATTGTTGCACTATTGTGTGTTTTATTATTTTATCCAATTACTAATTTAAAACAAAGCAATATCTAATGAACTTTTACCCATTGTAACCTCGAATTTCCAGTAACGCAATGCTACCAATTCTACAGTTATAGAAGGGTTTAGTAAGATAGTACTATAATTTAAGAAGCTTCGAGTCAGTTGTTTGATGGTTGATGCCGTGACTCAAAGCGGGTTGTTTGAAAATAATAACATGGGCGATAATAGAGATTCAGTATGTGAAGAAGAATTTGAAGTCGGAGACGTGAATTATGAAGACGCAGCTATTGAAGAGGCATAGGAAATTGGGGTCTAGAATGACTAATCAAATGTTTATTCTGGTAATTACAGTTAAATAGTTTTCAATAATATTTTATTAACTTAAGTTATTGTGTGCCAATCACATTAATGTATCATTACTGATTATTATTAAATATGGAACTGCAAATAGAGAATTATGCTTAAGCACAAGTATTCCGCCCGTAGAAATATTAATAAAAGGTGAACTAATATGTACTGTATATAAAAGTAAGGTAACGCTAATGAATCAATTCACAGATACATGACTAGACAAAAAAGTAATACAGTGTGATCGTTTTACGGTATGGCCACGGATCGCGTGTATATGTGCTCCGTACACTGTCTATTACACTGGGGGGGGGGTTCGTTCGGTAACTCCCGCGTTACTTACGAGTGATAGTAACATATACTATAATGAGTTGTAATGCGTGTTATAAGTGATGTTGGAAGTGGTGTCCATCTGTGTGAAAACATTCCTGGCATCTTCGAATGAAATTTAAATTCACACGTGAAGTTCTTGTGTAATGTCCATAATTTCCGTTTATACAGGTTTATTCAAAAATAAGGAACGGATTTTAAATATTCATTTTTAATGAACGACAATAGATAGCAACACAGACACATCATGGAATAGAGGAAAGTTCAAAGTTTTAAGCCCCCACCTATTAGTTCCATTCAGTGCCTACAGCGGCGCTGTCTTTGTTTACGAGAAAATGGCAACGCCACAGGAAAAGTCGTTTTGTGTGCTGCAGTATGCAAAGAGTGAATCCATTGTTTCATTGCAGCGTGCATTTCGTTGTAAGTTCAACAAAGAGCCGCCTCGTCATAAAAAACTTACAATTGATACAATAAATTCGTAGAAGATGGTTGCGTATGCAAACGGAAAAGCACTGGTCGTCCTCGCATAGCAAATGGTGCTCATTTTGAACACATAAAATAAAATGTTGAACTTTTCCCTATTCAGTGATGCATCGCATTTGTCGTCATCTATTGTCGTTCATTAGAAATAAATATTTAAAGTTTGCTCCTTCTTTTTGAATAACCCTGCATTGTCCTTAAGTTCGTCTAATGTGGGTGTGATTGTTCCCATAAACCTTTGTTTTAGGGTTCCCCACAAATAGATGCACCAATTTCACCAATTTTTTCCTTCGTTAGAGCTTTTCCTTTTCGCTTTTTTAGGTTTAGCCGTTAACGATCCCGTTGCCCTAAACTTATTAACCAGACGTCTAACAGTTTCTCTACCTGGAACTGGAATACTAGGAAATTTCTCCTGAAATTGTCTATAGACCTGTCTACATGATTCGGTTTTTACGTATGCATCGTGGATAAAAATTTGTTGTTCAAGTGTGAATTTGTTTGCAGGTATTGCAGTGGACTAATAACAAGGCATTAACACTCTTAAGCAAATCATACAACACAGATGTCTTGAATAAACTTTCGCCTTTGAGATGCACAATGTCAACTATTTTTATAGTACGAACACAGCAGCGAATGAAACACAGCTGATAAAGATAACCTTCAACGCGTAATGCGCCGCCAGTTGCGCATCGGAAAAGTACCGAGGTCCCTCCAGTACAGCTGCTACGCATATAGCCTGTCTGTGGCCTCACCTTAAAACGCCCGCATTGTATAAGCCTATTAACACCAAATGCAACAAAATACGATATCAGATCTATACTTTATACTGGTTCCAAATATTACAACTCATTACAAATTTAAGGAATTTAAAAAGAAGGTGAAACATCATCTAGGATATAGTATACTTTAAGCAGTTATAATAAACAATACATTGCAATTCAAATATAAACATTTATACTGTAAATTATGCTATGTTTTGTAAATGCTACTGTCAAAAAATTAGTGCCCGGGGGAGCAGCAGCTCATTATGGGTATTGAGAAATAAACAAATAAATTACCGGCGCAATGGGCTGGAGCGTGGTGCTCTGATTCCTGGCCACGGAAAGCGTCCGAGTTCAATCCCACCGGTGGGGGTGCGGATTTTAAGTCCCGGGTATGCAACTGGTGCCCACTGAGCATCTTGAGGAAAGTGGGGAGCTGCGATAGGCAGCGACCCCGGCCTCGCGATTCAACATTTCCGGCTGGGGGATGCGTGACGCTGGCTACATCTTCTCCCCGTATCGGCCGGATGATCGCCACCTCTGCCGTGCGCATGTGGGTGTGAGACCGGCAGTCGGATTGGCAGACCAAGGCCCTGCATGCCATGGCACCGTGGGGGGTTAGAAACGAATTCGAATTCACGGGTTGGATCTCTAAATTTTCTTCTGTATAAATATCACCGGGAAGATGTAAAAAAGACAGGAACGTGCAAAAAAAATGTATATATATATATATATATATATATTACCGCCGTGATTGTTATTTTCGGTGGAATGTTATCTTGATTAACAAGAAATATAGATATATAAAAATAAAATGTTATATGAACAGATTAGGTATTTTCTTTAGTAATGTTATTTACTTCTTACTCATCACAGGCCGTGGGCAATGGTGATACATGAGTGGTAGGAGTAGGAGTACACAGACGGGGTCTCCAGAAACTGGAGCACAAAGACGCAAGTAGGCCATAACGACCCATTTTGTTTCTAATATGACCCCTGGGAGGGAGGGATGAGCGAGAGATCCGAAGGGCGACACGATGTGCGCTAGCAAGGATGAGGTCTCTAGCGATTCCATGGAGCACATCCTAGCGTCTTAACCCGTGACGCACACGAAGGGAGTTCCACGGACCAACCAAACGTCAGGGGGAAACTTTTCCAAAGGGCACAATGCGCCGTCCTGCCGCAACATTCCGAACGCCGTTGCCTGGTCCATCAAACCTAAAGCAGATGAAATGTAATGATGGGGTCAGGAAATTCGTAGTAGAAGAGTAAAAGAGGAATAACCCCAGAATTCGTCTACCCACCCGGGGAAATCATGGAAAAGCCGTGGTCAGGGTGGCCTGCTCGACTCGAATCGAACCCGGGACCTCTGGAATGTGACCTTCACACGTTACCACGGAGCCATTTCGTCGGTGGTAATACATGAAATGATAATTGGGAAAGGAAATTTGGGAAGGAGACGTTCCAGGCCTAAGTCTAGGGTACCTCCCTGATATTTGCCAGTTATGAAGACTGAGAAAACCTGTGGGCGCTGCTGAATAGATTACGCGAACCCCAACATTTGATACCTTGACGATTTATTGGTTATGTTTTCTTTGAATGCTATTAAACGTAACGCATATGCGGTAATTTAACATCTACGGCGTTTAAATCTGCCGCGCTACTCCGGTAAACTCAATGAAATGTCGTAACAGGGTCTGTAGCACAGCTTGACTTGTGTACGTGTTAAGGAGCTTTTGCGCATGTACGGCTGATATGACATAATTACCTTATGGGTCAAATACATACGAGTGGTGCACACTTGAAGGCGTGTACGAAGCTGTGCTGTGTTTGCATGCTACTACTACAAGTTTTACATTAATGCCACTAGAAGGTAGCACTATACCAGAAGTAACGTGCACGAACGCGGAAACTTCTCCCGCTTATTCCAGAGCATCCATACTCTCAACTACAATTAAATTCAAGCATTACATTGTTCTTGCCTTAAAACGCTGTACTTAATTAAGAACACAACAACAAATATTCACACAGACGGCACTTTCTTTTGTCAGTCAGCTTATGCAGTATTATTATTATTATTATTATTATTATTATTATTATTATTATTATTATTAATAATATTGTTTTTTATGCGTGGCTGCATTGTATCAATTTCTTCATAATCATACCTAGCAGCAGATGCTATTTCACATTTTCAGCAATATCTGTAAACTTTTGTGAACACCCAAACTGTACACTCACGATTCGCTGCTGACGAAAACGTAGCAAAAATCTGTCAGGGAGGATAGTCCTGGTGGGATTTGAATGAGTCCATGCGTTAACGACCTCGGCTACCCGTGTCGATGTAAAGCAGGCATGAAGTAAATGGTATTTAGTAGGTATTTAGTAAAACAAGTCTTATCAACGTTACACACAGGCATGCCCATCTCCCCCATTTTTCTGCGAGTTGGAAAGCTTCGTAAAGGGGCTGTCTTGTAGGTACTGTAGTAGCTATTTGGATATGTATATATGCACAATAAAAGCTTAAAGAAACAAGAACCTCGTTTATCCGGACTAGGTGGAACCGAAGGTAATCTGGATTAACTATATATGCAAAAACTCTAACATGTACTACAACATACAAACCGTTTATGTATTTTGACACCAACAAGAAATACTTCTTGGCACTTAAACCCTATATTTACTGTAGTCTACTCACGTTTATTTACTGTAAGATTCTTTGGTTTGAAATGAATGTGCCATTTGAGACCAGCACGATCGCGTAGACGTTTCACTAACATCAGTTCGTCTGGAGTTGTTTCCGGCTGAAATTCTAGGTAAACCATTAGTTTTTCCAGCACGGAATAAAAGAGCAATACCGGTACCTTCTTAATTCTGTAAAGGACAGATCCGTAGCAACGGTAGCTGGAACCGTGGGACCGGCGGTCTCTAAAAAAACTGAGTTTTGTTTATGGACGCTCTGTTTGGAAAGTTAAAATCAATAAAAAATCGTACTATTACAACAATTACAAATAAAAATATTTGACAGGTGATGTATTTTGTTACTTGATATTTCAATGTATCCCAGTGTATCTATACACTCTGAACATCTATATACATACCCATAATATTATAGTTGTTGTTTTTATACATTTCTGAAAAGTAATAATCATTGATGCGCCACATATCATACAGTATGAACTGTACTTAAAATAGGCGAACTGATGCTCAAATGTGCTCGAGGTCCATACAACTTAAGGTTATTCGACATTCGCCTTCTCAGGATAAGTGAAAACACGGAAAAAATCTTATCCGGGTAACCCACCCTAACCGAGATTCGAACTCGGGACCTCTTCAATGTAAGGCAGACACGCTACTCCCACACCATAGAATTTTTATTTTTTTAAAACATATTTAGATTAACAAACTTAAAGATACAAATTGAGTTTACTATTACAATATTTATTTACTAATTGTAATAAACGTGTTTATATTACCTACGTTAATTTACTTCAATATTTTTATATTCCCCCAAATTTTGAATTCCCCTCCAAAAAGTTCCTGATGGCCGAACTTGCGCCAATATTTCCCCCCGAGGGCGGCCCTGGTTACACATAAGATTCCTCTAGAATAAGAAGACGCAACAATTTGTCTTCCAAAAGACGGAGTTGATTAGCAGAAGGAAAGTGGGGCAGAGCTCCCATGGGCCACACTTGCAGAGAGCTGAGGACCTATACGGCAATACTGGTACCTCCACTCACTCGTTCCATTACTACAACTTCTTTTAATTAAATTTAATTAACGTTACCCAAAGTCCGACATGGCGTGGTTAAGGGGTTGGAGCAATCTATATGACGTCCTTATTACTTTCTACAGGAACGGGGAGGGAGGTGAAGCGAAAAAGTCAACCCCTACCAAGCACCCGTCCGATGTCTCTCTCTCTCTCTTCTTTCCCTGTTTTTGACTGTCGAGAATAAAGATAGAAGAAGCGGACCGCGGGTTGGAGTTGGTTTGAAGCAACTTTTTAAAACTTTTTTATATATAAAAAGGTTAAGTTGGGCTTTCCCCTTAAAAGAAAAGAGAGATCTCGAGAGATATAACCTTGTTCTTGCAGCTATTTAAGGACATTCATTATAAGGTACAACATCACAAGACTTTAGGCGTGTATTTTAGAAACCTCAAAAACTTTCTCTCTTAATTGGTTTTCTATACTTTAAAACCATTCCGCGTTTCAGTCTTAATACTAAAGAGAGACAGAGAAGTTTGGACGAGGGGGATAATTCAACGTTTCCAAGCTGCGAGCTTTAGAAGAAGGCTTAAACTTAGGGATCTGAATGCTTAAAGCAAAACACGCGCTTTTGGTTAAATACCAATTTAGAAATATGTAGCTCTGGACAACCGAAAACGTCATAATTGCCTCTTTAGTTTATTTCTCGACGATAGTTTTTTTTTCTCCACTTCCCGTTCATGCTGTCAGGGTGGAAAGTTGAATTTCCTGCATGCAGTGTTGCTCACCTAACCCACTTGGTGTTTTGTCTAGTTTACTGCCCGAAGGTATGTGCATGAACTATGATAAATCCTCTAACTTTTAATATATTTATTATTGCAAATATGGAATATAAACATTTTTACTTTCTCTACTACGTTTACTGACGTGCATAAAATGTGGCCCATTACGGAACGGAGCTGTTTATATTATAGGTATTACAAAACCTAGTCCCGCCCCCTATCAGCGAGACCGCTGTTTTTCGAGCATAATTGTAGCCACTGGATTGGCAGGGTACTTTACCTCCCCCAAAGTATGGCCGAACTACAGCAGGGTAACATTACAACTTAATCCTATATTTTCATGCTACACTACCGTTTTCTTATTGCCGTTTAGTAGCGGCAAGAGCTTTAACCTTTGTCTCATACGCTGATAAAAGCTCTCATATATCTAAATGTAGCTGTTGTTCAGTTTAACCACAAGTGCAAATAATTCTTCAGCCCTTCCTCTAGAAAAACGAATTATGTTGTATAAGTTTAATATGTCCTTATGTACCAATCCTAGCGAAGTTCTTTTATAGAGGTGGTATCCGAACCATCCCTTCATTCCACATAGATTGTAAAAATCGTTCATTAATTTGTATCTTCCTGCATTGTTTTTTCACACCAGTCACATACATGACTGATACTGGCTGGGTGGAGTCAAAAGTTGATTGCCTGACGGTAGAAACCTTACGGAGGGAAAAGTAGGTACTACCGCGATCTAGGGAATGGGCGACTTTTGTGCTGCATTCACTCCAAAAAGTTTGATATCGAGATTTTATCAAAATATATATTTTAAGACATACTGAATAAAAAAAAGTTAGAAAAAAGTCCTAATGTGTTTGTGTGTGTATGTGAACAGCATAACCCAAAAACGAAATGTCGGATAAATACCAAAAGTTCAGTACCTTCCAAAGATACGACACGAAGATTTTCAATAAAACTCCCCACTTTGCCATGAGTATTGTTGACCTTGCTACTGAAACAGCAAAGCATGCACGGCTGTTAGTAAATTATTAATTTTATTTTCATATAAGTATTATTTCTGTTATTTACTATCCTCGAAAACATAGTATACAAGAACTTGTATTGTCACGAGGACTTTGGCTTTAGAAATAACTTGGTGTTACTAACCCCTTGACTGCAGCTATTTAATTCTTTATTCTATTCATTTTAATTAGAAAAGACAAACACATTTGTATTTTCTCTCTCTGCGAGGGAGGGACGGAGGGAGGTGGTGGCGCCGTAGTGTGCGACTCCAGTCAGGAGGTTCTGAGTTCGATCACCGGCTAATGCCCCTGATTCATGGGTTTTTCGTGGTTTCCACGGGATCGGCGGGCGAATGCAGGGGTAGTTACTTCTCTATCACGAATTCATTTCCATGGTTTCCCTTTCATTCCGTTTCCTTCTCATCTTTCAGGTGTAAAACAAAATATATTTTGTTTGTTAACGACACTGTCAATTGCCAGAATCATATCAGCGCCACCGGTGGGCCGGAATTTCGTCCCGCAGAGTTCTTTTACATGCTGGCACATCTACTGACATGGGACTGTCGATTTTAAGCACACTTAAAAACCATCGCTCTAAGCCAGATTTGAACCCACGACCTTGGGATGAGAAGAGCAGTGCCTAATCAACTGAGCCACCCAGACCGACATCTTTCAGGTGTAAAATTGAAATTTAAATTGAGTTTTATTTATGGATGATCTTTAACTACTTTGGCCCATTCTATATTGGGGGTGAAAGACCGGCAATCTTCCTCCAAGACCTCTTTATCAGGCTTGATGTTCTTTTACATGCCGTAAATCTACGACAAGGGACCACCGGCTTTACTTCCCTTCCGAAGAAAGCCATGCTAAGAATTTTTACGCCCGAAAAAGTCCATCGTCCTCCGGCGGGTTTGAACCCGCGACCGCGGGAACTAGGTGTGCTTCTACGTTTCGTTGCGTATGACGGTGCCGGATAGATGGTGCTGATGCATGCTCAATGGAAAGACTACTCCACTTGGATACCAGAGGGCTGTTTGATTGTGGGTCGTTCTTCGCCCTCTTTCGGCGGCTCCAGCAATGGGATGGGTCTGCGAGCTTGGAAATGTTAGGGACTTCCGCGCGTCTCTGTGACCTGTCTATCTACGGTCTATAGCCTCCTGTGGTTCCTTCACCTCATTCCTTCCTCCTGGGGGTGGTAGCGTCAAGAGATCTGTGTAGGTCGCAACGCTCGAGGTGTACTCCTCCGTTAAATCACCCCTACTTTTACCTATATCCCTACGGAGGATGCGGAAGGAATGATTCTAATTAAAGAATACTTCCACCGCCCCAGCCGGGAGTCAAAACCGGAACGTTGACCACAGAGACAGTGAAATAGATGTTGCCACAGTTCCGTGGTCACATTGCTTGTGGTCAGAGCCAAGAAAATGGAAGATGCAAAGCACGCGCTTGTTTGGAAAGTCACGTAGCACTGAAGGAACAGGCCTATCACCAACAATGATAAAACACTTAAATTACACTAGAGGTTAAAGTGACACCGTATACCTTTGCTCGCGAGATAACGGCCAATTTCCGGATACTGCCCCTTTCTCTCCCTATTCGGCTGCTGTCAGGGAAACTGCCCCACTTATAATAATTACAACTTGGCAACTCACGATAACACTCTCAGGGATGGGCATTTTTATGAGGTTTCGCACAGTAAACGGGAAAGGTATAACACTCAACAATGGACCACCTAGAGAACTTCTTTTCTCTCTCAGGAGAGAGAGGCGATATACATGCAAGACCCCCTTTTTTCACGCCTATCTTTTCTTTACCTAAAAGAAGCGGAAAGAACGGCTGAAGCATTATAAGGCGTCACGCCAATATCCCTTTAAGGGTTGCGATAAGTATTGATAATGCTATCATATTTACGTCGCGGTATACCATATCCTTCCTAAACGGATATTGAAACACACTCCTCTTCCCATAGCGCGCACCTTCTGACGTGGTTGCAAAGTTCCGGCAAATTTAAGGAAAGAATATCCATATTTCCAGCCATGTAAAAGTTGAAGCCTAAGTAAACATTATTTTCCAATCCTCTATCGTTCTAGTATTAATGGGTTTTCTATGCAGTTATGAACAAAGTGTGTTATTTGGAGCATGTGCATTCAAGTTATCTCATACCTGTGTAGTACATTACGATATGAGGATGGAAAGTGGTTTTTACAGAATTGGGGGAAAATATTAAAGCACTTTAATATTTTTCTTCATTTATAGTCGCTTTGACTACTAGGCCATATCGCGACATATCCATACATACGAGTACAATAATAATAATAATAATAATAATAATAATAATAATAATAATAATAATAATAATAATAATACGTTGTATATTGTACATTGATTACGTAATACAATAATTTTATACATTGTTATAAACATATTTTACATTATTAAGTCATGAACACAGCTAGAACAGTATAATCTATTACCTATTATACATTTTTACTACGTATTGTATTGCACCCAAAATTCGATACCGAGATTTCATGGAAATACATGTTTTGAGGCCCCCTGAATCCAAAAAAACAAAAATTTTTGGAAACATATCCGTGTGTGTGTGTCTGTGAACAGCATAACTCAGAAACGAACAGTCGGATAAACACCAAACTTGGTATTTAGATTCAGTATCTTCCAGAGATGCGACACGAAGGTTTTAAAGAAAATCCCCCCACCCCAGATTACCCTTTCCATGGAACATTTTTCGAAAATTTTAATTTTCTCAAAAATGGCTCTAACGATTTTGATTAAAATATCATATGTTTAAGATATTTTCATGGCAAATAAAATGTATATCTTGAATTTTCTGGGAATGTCTCCAAAAGTATTCTTCATTGTGAACGACTTTTGCATAACTGGTAAACCATTTTACTACACAAAAAAGTAGATCGCGTTAAAATACACAAGTTATGTCATATACATTTTTGTTGTTGGGTGAACCGTTTTCGACATATTGCTTGTTATTCCCTTAAATTTTTCAATACTTATTTTCTCAAATGGGAATTCGTTATTCATTTTTTTTGTCTGGGATATGCAAAGAGTATTAATCTGTGACAAAGGGAATGGTGCTGCACATAGCAACCAACTATTAAGAGTCTGTGCTTATATTGGCCTTGCAAATACAAAACAAGGGGAACTTAGTAGGCCTTAAGCGATAGTCAAATATTTTTAGAACTGGTCGCTATGTGTAAAATGTAATTCTCTATGCATGTCAAAAGATCGTTTCTGCAAATGTTTATCTCGATTAATATGAAATAGATGGAGAATAAGAGTTTGTAAAAATAGTCTGTACAAGATTAGAGAAAGTCATGTGAGTGTAACACATCAGATTTTTTTTCTTTTTTGTCCTGGTGATACAAAGAGAATGGAATACTCCACATAGCAACCAGCTCTTAAAATATTTGACTATCGCTTAAAGTCTATCATATTCCCCTTGCATCTACAAGAAAATTAACAATAAGATTAACATCTCGATATCTCGATTAATATGAAGCATTTGAAAGAATAAGCGTTTGTAAAAATAGTTTGTACAAGAGTAGAGAAAGTCATGTGAATGTAACACATCAGATTTTTATATGCATGTGTTATATTTAAATGTTGTTATACATTTTGATGTCTTTCAAGAAAAAAAAGCTATGTTTTTGAAATGAGTAGGGTTGTTTAAAGCTAAAAATATATCTTCAGGTATGTTGTCTTCTCTCCATGGCATAACGTCTGTGTTCGATGGTGATACGGCAATTGCAGATCTCGCAGTGAGGAGCATTTTCTTTGGCGAGTAAGAAGGAATGGGTTAGGCGTGAATGGCCTATTCGTAAACGTGATATAATCAATTGATATTTTCTTTTTAGAGCCTGCAATGTGCACGGTTTTGTGGAGCCTTTACTAAGTATGTGGAGTTTGCTTGATGTTTTAATGGTCCAGTCTTACTTCCATTTGACAATTGGTCTGCTTAAAAAATAACTTTTAGCATCTCTGTAGGGCAATTCTTCCACTAGAGGTAGCAAGGTTGGTTTCTTGGGTTCCCTATCTGCTTCCTCATTGCCTGATATTCCACGGTGGGACGGAATCCAGAAGAATATAACTTCTTGATTATTTGTAGTAATTTGGTTGTAAAGACTTTAAATATCTTGGATTAACGTTACGTCAGTAGAGCGGTCTCGGATACTCTAAAGAGTGCTTAGTGAATCAGTTAGAGTTGCACTGTGTTTATGCCATGCTGGATAATGTGTTTTTATTTCCGAGGCTCCGCTATATACTTCCCAAACGTGCACTACATAGAATCTTTTGTAAGATAGCATGTTTTAAAATCAAATATTTAAAATAATAAGTGATATATTTACAAAAGCCTATTTATCTATAAACGTTTTGTTAATCGAGATAAAATTTAATTACACATTTACACATTTTATTATAGGTATAAGAGGAATACCTAAAGCAGCAGTCAGATGTTTAAGTGGATCCCTATGTGATTGAAATTCCATGCATGGACACGAGAAAAAATTTCTAATGTGTTACATTCACGCGGATTTCACCACCCTATATCGTTTATTAATGCGTTTACAAACTATTCTACAAAAGTTTATTATATCTACTTCATTTTAATCGAGATAAACCTTTGTAGACATAGATACATTACAAATTTCGTTTCCGATACAAAGGAAATAGCGCTAGTCAAATGTTTAACATATGGACGCTATGTACTGACCTTCAAATTCCATGCTCTTTGCAAATAATCCGAGACAAAAGTGAATGTCGAAAGGACTTGAAAAGAATGACAAAGTAGTAAACAATTCGGAGATGGCTTATAGCACAAAAAATATTTAAAATAAATTATGTGTTTTAAAGAGATCTACATTGTTTTGTAGTACGTTTTTGTCTATAGCTTAATGTTTACCAGTTATACAAGATTATACAAAATTGCTTCCGAATGAAGACGACTTAACTATTCCCAGAAAATCCAAAATATACATTTTATTTGCCATGTAAATGTACTTAATATATAGTATTTTAATAGTAACATTGAGTCATTTTTTTTAGAAATCAAACGTTTCAAAAATTGTTCCATGTTCTAAAAATGCCTTTATTATCCAGGGGCCTCAAAACATGGTTTCCGGTGAAATATCGGTATCGAATTTTTGTACTGCATACGTGATAGAGAAACTGAAAACGAATACCTAGAGGCTTACCAGTTGAAAAAGTGAAAGTATTTGAAGACCAATAACAAAGTATGTCCTGGAAATTGTAGGCGCTACAAAAATGTTTGAGATAAACTGTGTGTTTTAACGAGCTATACGTTTTGTGTAGCAAGATTTTGTCTATGTCTTATATCATTCAGAATAAAGAGGTCTTCACACGCTATTAGCAGAAAATTCAAGATATTTGTCATTAAAATATCTTAAGCGTATGATAATTAATCAAAATCGATAGGTATTTTTGAGAAAATCAGGAATAACGAAAACTTTTCCATGTAAATGGCAGTTTGGGGCAGGATATATTATTGAAACTTTTCGTGTCGCATCCTTGGAAGAATGTGAACTTAAATAAATTTAAATTGAGTTTTATTTATGGACGCTCTTTAACTACTATGGTTCTTAGCGTCCCATTCTATATTGGGCGTGAAAGACCGGTAATTTTGCTCAGAGGCCTCTTTATCAGGCTTGAGATTCTTTTACGTGCCGTAAATCTACGACACGGGACCACCAGCTTTACTTCCCTTCCGAAGGAAGCCATGCTAAGGATTTTTACGCCCGAAAAAATCCATCGCCCTCCGCAAATCTGAACTTGAAGACCAAGTTTGGTGTTTAATCGAATTTCCGTTTTTGAGTTATGTTGTGCACAGGTAAACAGGCAGATACAGGAAGAATTATAATTAATTCATTAGTACCTTTATTAATCTTAACAAATTCTATTTCTAACTTTAGAATCTGCAGTAGCTATTATTCAATCTTATGTCTTCGTAGTACTAAGAATACTTTATTCTAGAGAGGTAAATGAATGAATGAATGAATGAATGAATGAATTAATTGATTAATAATGTCAACATATACTAATCATCCTTATCATCTAGTTTCATATAGACTCTGACCCAGTATAATTGCAATATTAGGATTTATTAAATTTTCATATGAATTTAATGAACAATTAATATTTATAGGAACATTAATCCTAACTTTAACTATTATTCAATGATAAGATGTAGTATGAGAAAGTACTTATCAAGAATGTCATTCAAAAAAATCTGGTGTGTTACACTCACATGACTTTCTCTACTCTGGTAAAACTATTTTTACAAACTCTATTTCTCCATCTATTTCATATTAATCGAGATAAACATTTGTAGAAACGATCTTTTGACATGCAAAGAGAATTACATTTTACACATAGCGACCAGTTCTAAAAATATTGGACTCTCGCTTAAGGCGTACTATGTTCCCCTTGTTTTTTGATTGCAAGGACAATATAGAAATTCAGTAGCCTTTAAGCATCGACATATATCTTAATAGCTGGTTGCTAGGTGCAGCACCATTCTCTTTGCCACAGATTAATACTCTTTGCATATCTAAGACAAAAAAATGAATAACGAATTCCCATTTGAGAAAATAATTATTGAAAAATTTAAGGGAATAACAAGCAATATCTCGAAAATGGTTCACTCAACAAACACAAAAATGTATTAGACATAAATTGTGTATTTTAACGCGATCTATATTTTTGTGTAGTAAAATTTTGTGTATCTCTTATGGTTTACCAGTTATGCAAAAGTCGTTCACAATGAAGAATACTTTTGGAGACATTCCCAGAAAATTCGAGATATACAATTCATTTTCCATAAAAATGTCTTAAACTTAGGTATTTTATTCAAAATCGTTACAGCCACTTTTGAGAAAATTAAAATTTTCGAAAAATGTTCCATGTAAAGGGTAATCTGGGGTGGGGGAATTTTCTTGAGAACCTTCGTGTCGCATCTCTGGAAGATACTGAACCTAAATACCAAGTTTGGTGTATATCCGACTGTTCGTTTTTGAATTATGCTGTTCACAGACACACACACGGACACGTTTCCAAAAATGCTTTTTTGGATTCAGGGGTTCTCAAAACATATATTTCCGATGAAATCTCGGTATCGAATTTTTGGATGGAATACAATACTTCCCCTACTTACCATACGTAGTAAAGAAAGTAAAAATAATAAGTCTACGATGAGGGACAATTCTATTTATTGTTTCAGAAATTTTTTTCTTCGTATCATTTTTTTTTAAACTTTTTATCATAGAAGACTTGCATCCACTATTGAACTTGGATCATTATGATGCACATGCACCATTTTCTAAAACAACTCTTATTTTTAATTCAGGGAGCATCCAAACGATGCATTTGCGACGAAATCTCGATATCGAATTTTTGGGGTGGAATCAATACTTCCTCTGCTTACTATAGGTAAGAATGGGGAAAGTAAAAAATTAAAGGCAACTGATATTAGCAGTTTAGCAAACGCAAATACCTTGTTAAATGCTGGAAGTAATTCAGTTAAATAAGAATGGGCCATGCCAAGAATCAAGTATAAGATGGCGGGGTGTAATATGTGTAATGGAATTGAAAACGATGATACTGAAGAAATGTGTTTCTTTAGTACCAGAAAAGTCTAAACACAGACACGAAAAAAAATTCAAATTCAATGCTTATTTCGTATACTAATTAAGACTGGCTTTTGCGTATTAATTTTACACGTGGTTTTGCTTAAAACATTTTACTTACAACGCTATATTAAAATATATTTATCTAGGATGGCAACTCTGAATTCAGTAACATCATCTTCCAGTTATGGCGGCCGTTTCCTGTAACAACTAAAATACATTCTATCGTATCTTACTGCTATGCACACTCAAGCCAAGATCATACAGTTAGCATGCTAATCTCAAATCTAGAGGTACCGTGTTCGATTCTCTGCTGTAGGGTGTGAATTTTTCTTTAGCCAGGATTATTCCCCATTCTACCTAGAGTCTGGAAGTTTGAATGAGAGTGAGAATGTGTGTGAACTTAAGTAATAACCAAAAAGTAATACCGACCCAAAACCAACACACTGTAAGGGAATGAACTACACTGCTGATGAGCAATTGTTTCAATGCTAAAAAAAAACGCCGATATGACCTACGCGGTTAAAAGAGAAACTTTAATCCACCCTCCTCGAAGGCCTCAGCCATATTCGAGATTCCGTTAATATTATTTTGAATGTTTGATGCTAAGTAATTTTTTAAAAGTGCTGTCTCTATTCAGTTGTTTCTCGCGATGTCATGAAAAGAGTGTGGAATTTCCAAGGATAATAAGCGACCCGTATTAAAACATCAGATTGTGGATTCGGTTTCGTCTATCCCTCTTGAAGCTACAACTGAATGAATAAAGTAACTATTTCTGCAAAGATTTATCTCGATTAACAAGAACTAATTAGAGAAACAAGCTCTGTAGGAATAGTTTGTGGAAACTTGATAGTGGATAGAGAAGGTCATGTGAAGGTAACGTATCAGGTTTTTTTTTTATTGATTTGAAGTACAAGAAGCTGTCTATTGTTTAAGTATTCATTAAATGGTATTTCAACAGCAGTTCACTAGGAAACTAGGTTTTTTTTTGTTTTTTTTCACAATCTTTGGTGCATGCAACTCAAAACTGAATATCTGTAAATATGACGATATGTTTTGGGGAGTATGCTATGTTTTATTTTTCCTTCCATTTATTTTAAGTCGCTTTAACTACGTGGTCATATCGCGACGGATCTGTTAGGAGATGCTTGTGGATCGGTATGTGGCGGACATTTAGTCTTCTAGGTGTCATCCCTATACCATACAAATCTTACTTCATTTTATGGGCACAGAAGCATGTTCATAGCAACTGTACCTCTGCTTCTACACGTGCCGGTCAGATGGCATTAGGGTGCGTCCTGACTACGTGCTTTCCATTATCTGTGAATAGATGGTAAAGCATTCGCTATTACCATCTATTATATATTTTACTATTTTTTAGACTTAAGGTGGAACTTTGGATAGTGGTATTGAATTTCCAATCTGGTATTTACTTGACGACTCAGGGAAACCAGAAAAAAAAATCCTAGCCAGATTGGTTGGCGCACGGGATTTGAACAAAGCACCTCCCGAATTCGGTCCACATACGTTACCGCCTGGGTATACTATGTTCTTCGTTGTAAATTAGCATGAAACGGATGAAGAAGGCGCGAGTTGGACTCCCAGGAGAAGAAGAACAGTCCCTTAAGGCTCTTTATTCCTGCTGATCCATTCCAGTGGCTGCTTAACATATTA
Organism: Deroplatys truncata; assembly: GCA_030765065.1. Taxonomy (NCBI): domain Eukaryota; kingdom Metazoa; phylum Arthropoda; class Insecta; order Mantodea; family Mantidae; genus Deroplatys; species Deroplatys truncata. Next base: position 222,523,716 of record CM060981.1, on the reverse strand, counting down.
CGTACTCTTAATTTTGTTTATAACTACGTGAAACTGCAATTTCCTTAATCCGGTGGTATTAGATGCGTTCTTGAGAAAGTTTGCAAAACGAAATTGGAACGTTGGTAGCAGACTCCCCGAGTTGCTGGTGGAGAGGACTGTCATCATGCGCGTTCTGCAGAGATAACACTTTAAAGGTAGACAGAAACTTTATTAAACTTCCCAAGAGTTTTCTTACGGTAACATATAACTGGAGGAAAAGGAGATATCTTCATTTTTCTCTCCTTGTCTCGCTCGGCCGAGAGAGCGAGCGAGCGAGAAGACAAGGAGGAAGTGAAATGTTACAAGGGAGGTGCTAATATTTTTGGCAACATCATTAAGTTTTGCTTGCGAGCCCCCTACTTACCGAGACGGGAAGAAGCACTTCTCATAACGGAAATTGTTCCTTCATTTAGCGTTATCGTAGAGAGCGCACCTTCCCTCACACGTATATAAACCTGATTTATCACTATCGTCCTTATATATAATATTAAGTTAAGCCCGCTCTCGGTAGAAAACTTCCCAACGTGTACAGGGAAAACGGGAGCAGTAGGTAATTATAAAGAACGTAATGCAAGAAACATATTTGAAAGCTTGCAAATGCTGTAAAAGTTTAACCTGTAAGCCCATAGAATATGCACACATTATAATAATCTCTACATCTTTATAAGAATTTTCCAAAATTCAAGTTCGGTACCCTCTACTAATTTACTGTACATTTGCGTGCAGGGAAATTTAAGGTGCACAGTGTTAACCGTTATAATTCCTTAGCACCACCCCCAAAAAAATCTTATGTTAAATTCACATGAATTTCTCTACTCTCTAAAGTTTATTTGTGGGTATACAAACTATTCTTACGAAATTAATACAATTTTTCTTCCTCACTAGCCATGTGTGTAAAACAAGGTTGGAAAGGTAGAATCAGATGAGTGAAAAGTTCAATCTCCTGGTTTCCGTCCGCTTGTTCTAACCACTGAGCTACGATCGCAGCATGCCGGTAGGACATTAAATTTACTAATAGATGCTAAACTATAAAGCAGCCCGGGACTTAAAGTACTTACGGTATTGTAAGTCGCCATTGGGGTATGTCACCTTAAAGCAATTTGAGATCGCCTTGTGGTTTACCGGAAAAAATCTGATGTGTTACACTCACATGACTTTCTCTACTCTTGTACAAACTATTTTTACAAACGCTTATTCTCCATATGCTTCATGTTAATCGAGATATCGAGATGTCAATCTTATTGATAATGTTCATGTAGATGCAAGGGGAATATGCTAGATTTTAAGCGATAGTCAAATATTTTAAAGCTGGTTGCTATGTGGCGCATTCCATTCTCTTTGCATGTCCAGGACATAAAGAAAATGAATAACGAATTTGAGAAAAAGTATAAGTATTGGAAAATTTAAGGGAATAACAAGTAATATCTCGAAAACGGTTCACTCAACAAAAGAAATGTGTATGACATAAATTGTGTATTTTAACGCGATCTACATTTTTTGTGTAGTAAAATTTTGTCTATCTCTTATGGTTTACCAGTTATGCAAAAGTCGTTCACAATGAAGAATACTTTTGGAGACATTCCCAGAAAATTCAAGATATACATTTTATTTGTCATAAAAGTATCTTAAACATATAATATTTTAATCAAAATCGTTAGAGCCATGTTCCATGTAAAGGGTAGTCTGGGGTGGGGGGATTTTCTTGAAAACCTTCGTGTCGCATTTCTGGAAGATACTGAACCTAAATACCAAGTTTGGTGTTTATACGACTATTCGTTTCTGAGTTATGCTGTTCACAGACACACAGACACACAGACAGACACACACACGGACATGTTTCCAAAAATGCTTTTTTTTGGATTCAGTGAGTCTCAAAACATGTATTTCCGGTGAAATCTCGGTATCGAATTTTTGGGTGGAATACAATACTTCCCCTACTTACTATACGTAGTAGAGAAAGTAAAAATGCGAGTCGTCAGCTGGAGAATTTAATGTCCTACCGGCATGTTGCCATGGTAGCTCAGTGGTTAGAGAAACCGAGAGATGCATGGTTCAAATTCCGACTATGGTATTACATTTTTCAGTCGTCTGATTCTACCTTATTTATTCTTACGAAAGTCTATTTCATTTTAATCGAGATAAACCTTTCCAGAAACAGCTACATTACTCTTTTAGTTATAAATACAAAGAGAATAGCGATATCAAATGTTAAGCACTGGACGCTATACTCTGGCCTTAAAATATACTATTTCCACGCAATCGCGAGAAACAAGATCATCATAATTTTAAAAGAATGACAAAGTATTGAACAAGTTGAACCATGGATAGCGATATTTCGGAAATGGCTTATGACACACACACCCACACACACATAAGACACACTTGAAATAAATTGTGTGTTTTAAAGAGATGTACATTTTTGTGTAGTACGTTTTCGTCTATCGCTTAGCGTTTATCAGTTACACAAGATTATGCAAAACTCCTTCCGAATGAACAGGACTTTACAGGCTACTCCCAAAAAATTAAAGATATACATTTTATTTGTTATGTAAATGTATTTAATCTATGGTATTTTAACCAAAATCGTTATGGAAGTTTTTGAGAAAATCAAAATTTTGGAAAAATGTTTTATGCAAAAGGTAGTTTTGTGTGGGGGATTTTCTAGAAAATCTTTGTCTTATCCTTGGAAGATGCTGAACTTAAATACCAAATTTGGTATTCAAGCGACTTTCCGTTACTGAATTATAGTATTCACAGACATACACACAGACACACACACACACACACATATATGGACGTTTTCCTAAAAATGCCTCTTTGAATTTAGGGGGCCTCAAAACATATATTTCCGGTGAAATCTCGACATCGAATTTTTGGATGGAATGCAATACTTCTACTACTTACTATATGTACTAGACAAAATAAAAATCTCATGTTACATTCACACGACTTTCTCTACCCAGTATTGTATAGCTTTACATGCTCTCTAGAAATTATTCTTAAATACTACTGCTCATCTCATTGTACGTACAAGGGAGATAAAGGAAACCGAATCGATAGTTGCTTAAAAGCCTTCGCTATATGCTGATCTTGAAATTCCATAATCTTTCCATGACATCGCGAGAAACAACTGAATAGTGACAGCACTTTAAACAATTCAAACCAATAATAACGGATATCTCGGAAATGGCTGATATCATAAAAAATTTATTTGAAGTAAATTATGAATCTTTAAAGATATCTACATTTTTGTACAGTACATTTTCGTCTATCCCATGTTTTATCCGTTGTACAAAACAATACAAGCTCCTTTCGAAGGAAGAGGACTTCACATGATTTTCCAAAAAGTTCAAACATGCATTTATCTTCTTTGTCAGGCAAATATCTCAAATATATGGTGTTTTAATAAAGTGATTGAGAAAATAAAAAATAAAAATGGGGAGAGCGTTTTAAAAACCTGCGTGTCGTATATTTGGTAGTAGTGGAACATTTTGATTTTGAGTTGTCTAATTGTTCACAGACAGACACACAATCACACACACATGGAAAATTTCTAAAAATGATTTTTTTGGATGCAGGGGCCTCAAAACATGTATCTCGCCGGTGAAATCTTGACATGGAACTTTGGATGGAATTCAGTCCTCTACCTTCTAGATACGTGGAAAGTAAAATCTGAGCGATTGGCAATTTTTATTATGCATCTCCTTAAGCAAGAAGTCCTTTATGTGAAGCCATTACAAACTGGAAAAGAATTCTTTGGAGGCGAGCAGGTTTTAGAAGGGTTAAAGGTATTAATTAACGTCCACGGTAGCTTGTGAAGACAGAAGTCAAAGTCATGCTACAAAACTGTTTGAAGATAGTTTGGAGACACGAATGACGAACTAAATCAGCCCCAAGAGAAAGTATATCCACAAATTAAACTACAAGAAAGTAAACAAGTTTTCTGTCACTTTCAGAGAATATTCCTGAGGTTTAAGTCTGAACAAAACTGAAGAAAGATCATCTTTCCAAAAATATGTTTAATCAAGCTTAGGTACTTTATTATCAGGATATCTACAAATTCGAAAGACATGAGTGAAGAAGAATACCATTCCGCTTGTAGATTTGTATCGAGTACAACAGTGGTGGCGAAAGCGCGACTCGCGAGGTACTGTGACTCGCAGGCGCAACTCCTTTTCTAGCCGTCTATTCATTTGTTTTCCATGTGCTGCTGAGTGGTGTAGTGGGTGTTGCATATTTGGTGACTCGCGGAAGGCAGGCGTTTTCGCCACCCTTGGAGTACAATATCGTACTGGGTGCACCAAGCAGTAACAGTATGTTGCGGTATAAGACACGCGGTAACTGCATAATTTGAGAACGAATGTTTGAAAATATGAGAAGTATTTTCTACTTCGAGATTCGGCAACACTTAACGTATGTGTACTGCATACTAGGTTTTCCACGATAGTGAATAACAGACGTAGTCTTTGCACGAAAATAAAATTAATAATTTACTAACAGCTGTTGTACATGATGGTTTCACTAGCAAGGCCATCAACAGGCGAAATGGATCGATTATCCAAGCTGGTTGTTGGCCTTAAAATAACTCGGTAACTTGCAGCTCTTAGTAAGCTGCTGCAAGAATTATATCATAAGTAAATATTAACCAATAAAAAGAAGTAAGACAGGTAAGATATTAATGTTAAAATTCAGGTATCAAATACGATTGTACTCCATGTCAGCAATAATTAATATATAAAAGGTTAGAGGACTGAATATAGTTCATGCATATTCCTGCAGTAAAATTGGCAAAACACGCAGGTAGACTAGGATACTAGCACCCGAATGCGAGGAAATTCAAGTGATCTGTGGTCTATATAATTCAGAGAACCTGGGTTCGACTTACTCCCGGCGTTTCCCTCTTTTGTATAATTGGGATTATTTCCTATCGCCCCTGGAATCTGGGATTATGAATGAGATTGCGAATATGTGTAACTCGAAGTTTAAAATACAAATTAAAAAAACCTGATGTGATACAATCACATGACTTTCTCTACCCTCTATCGTTTATTAGTGGGTATACAAATAATTCTTTCTCAAGCATATTTTTCTATCTATTATGTTTTAACCCAAATAAACCTATGCAGAAATACTACATTACACATTTCGTTATGGAAAACATGGATAGTCAAATGTTTAAGAACTGGACGCTATATGCTAGCCTTAAAATTCCATACTGTTTCCATGACATCGCGAGAAACAAATAAATGTTGACAGACTTAAAAGAGAATAACCAAGAAGTGAACAATTCGAACCTTTAATAATAAATATCTCAGAAACGGCTTATGCCACAAAAAACTTATTTTAAATAAATTGTGTGCTTTAAAGAGATCTACATTTTTTGGTAATGCGTTTTGGTCTGTCGTTTAACATTTACTAGCTATACAAGATTACACAAAATTGCTTTAAATGAAGTGGACTTCACAGGTAATTTCCAGAAAATTCAAGAAAAAATCCTATCTTCCCTCATAAACAAGCTTATTGGAAAAAAGCAAATCAGTGAACGTATAAGGTATGCATCCACATTCTGTAAAAGTTTCAGTCTGATATCTCAAATAGTTTTTGAAATAATGGGAAATGAATTTGACAGATTTAACATTGGTGGGATAGCACTTTTAACCTCCCCTTATTTATCATCAAGAATAAAACAAGCTGTACCTGAAAGTAACGTCAAAGAGAAATAAAATTGGCAATATTCCAAGCGTTTGGTCACTCCTCACCAGATGGTTGCTCGTATTGTCTTGGTGTGGAAAGAGAGCGCTATGGACTGTTTTGAAAATTTCAATTGTTGCTTTTTATACTTTACTTGACTGACCTACCCTCTTCGTAGAAGGAGACGCTTTTAATAAAAAGAGAATTGTCTGGACCACACCGCACGAAGGTGCAATATGATCCGTCCTCAGCTCCATACTCCAATTCTTTCACAGTGTAAGACACAGGGGTGGCCATCCTCACGTAATGGTGTTTACTCTGAGTTTTATAATATTCTTACCGTAAAAACAGAGTTTGTTGTTGAATTGATTATTACATCGAAAACAGTACCTTAGTGTAATTCGTATTAGATTTAATTTAATTTTTGTATCATTTTTGCTTTCCCTATTACGTATAGTAAGTAGAATTATTGTTTTCCACCCAAAAATTTGAAGTTGAGATTGTTTTGAGGTCCACTGAATCATAAAAGAATTATTGAAAAAAGGTCCGTGTGTGTGTCACAGCATAACTCAAAAACTAAATGTCAGATAAGTACCAAACTTGGGATTTAAGTTCAGTATTTTCCAAAGATGCGACACGAAGATTTTCAAGAAAATCCCCCCACTCCAAACTACGCTTATATGGAAAATGTTTCGAACATTTTGATTTTTTAAAAAATGGCTCTAAACGATTTAGATTAAAGATGTTTACACAAGAAATAAAATGTACATCTTGAATTTTCTGGGAATAGCCTGTGAAGTCCTCTTCATTCGGAAGGTATTTTGTACAATCTGGCATAACTGAGAAACGTTAAGCGATAGAAGAACAGGTACTTGTGAAAAAAGTCTAGATCTCTTAAAAACACACAATATTTATTTAAAATAACTGTGGCATAAGCCATTTCTGAAATATCCGTTATTAATGGTTCGAATTATTCAGTACTTTGTCATTCTTTTAAAGTTCTGTCGATATTCAATTGTTTCTGGGGATTTTAGGAAATGCATGGAACTTCAAGGCCAGCGTATAGCGCCCAGTTCTTAAACGTTCGACTGTCGCTGTTCTCTTTGTATCCATAACGAAGTGTGATGTAGCTATGAAGTAGAAAATCTGATGTGTTACACTCACATGACTTTCTCTTCTCTTGTAAAAACTATTTCTACAAACGCTTATTTTCCATATGCTTCATGTTAATCGAGATGATAATCTTATTGCTAATTTTCTTGTAGGTGCAAGGGGAATATGGTAGGCTTTAAGCGATAGTCAAATCTTTTAAGAGCTGGTTGCTATGTGGTGATTTTCCATTCTCTTTGCATGTCCAGTACGTAAAAAAAATGAATAACGAATTCCCATTTGGGAAAAGTATTGGAAAATTTAAGGGAATAACAAGCAATATCTCGAAAATGGTTCACTCAACAAAAAAATGTATATGACATAAATTGTGTATTTTAACGCGATCTACATTTTTGTGCGGTAAAAGTTTGTCTATCTCTTATGGTTTACCAGTTATGCAAAAGTTGTTCACAATGAAGAATACTTTTGGAGACATTCCCAGAAAATTCAAGATATACATTTCGTTTGTCATGAAAATATCTTAAACATATGATATTTTAATCAAAGTCGTTAGAGCCATTTTTGAGAAAATAAAATTTTCGAAAAATGTTCCATGTAAAGGGTAATCTGGGGTTGGGGGATATTTAAAACCTTCGTGTCGCATCTCTGGAAGATACTGAACCTAAATACCAAGTTTGGTGTTTATCAGACTGTTCGTTTCTGAGTTATGCTGTTCACAGACAGACAGACACACACACACACAGACACACACACGGACATGTTTCCAAAAATACTTTTTCTGGATTCAGGGAGTCTCTAAACATATATTTCCGGGAAATCTCGGTATCGAATTTTTGGGTGGAAGACAATACTTCCCCTACTTACTATACGTAGTAGAGGAAGTAATAGAAAAATAAGCTTTAGGCAGAATAGTTTCTATATGCATTAATAGACGGTAGAGGGTAGAGAAAGTTATGTGAATGTAACATATAAGATTTTTTGAGGAAATTCCTAGATTGGATGCTGGGAAGATGGATTACGTAAGTTAACTGTATATCTAGGTAGATCTTTCTTCCGTGACTGCAAGATTTTTAATCAAATTTCTCTCTCTCTCTCTCGGAGAATAGTTCACAATTGGACGTATTTCACTCAACATTAGTAAGACAAAAGCTAAAATATTCTCACTTAGATTTTTTTCATTATGTTTCTCCATTAAGTATAATAAACAAGCAAATGCATTGGCTATCGTCACAAACACCAGTTAAATACTGGGGTTATTACTTTGTCCCATGGGGTTACTTACCAGAAACACACACACACACACACACACACACACACACACACACACACACACACACACACACACACACACACACACACACACAAATTAAAGTCTATTCTTTCTAGCTGGCAGTTTTCTTTGAACCCACCAGATGGCTCTGGAAACTTTCTAAAATTTGTATGTGCAATTGGTAACTACGCTTGTGCTTAGAAAATGTATTACTTCTCCACCAAAGGTAGACATTGTCTAAATTGCTCAACATGCCAACTTAGGTCAAAAACACTTTCTTAGATTTCTGTCTTAAATCCTGTTTATAAGGGCATATTGAAATGATCAGTTTTGTGGACAGAGTTTACTCATTAAAGGTTAACTTTGAACATCTTTGAACCTCACAAGTATTTAAATGAAAATTAATGCGGTTGTCAAAGTATCTTCAATCATAGGGTAACTTTGACTGCTTAGTTTTTCTGTTACCTTCATGTTAACAATATTCAACGATAACCACCAACTATATCTGATTTATACCACTGAGGCCCCACAAATCCAATAAAAAACCTATTGTTAGGGCCTAGGGTGTATGTAACTTATATTCGGGAAGTCCCGGGTTCGATTCCCGGCGGCCGTCCACTCTGATCATGGGTTTTTATTTGTATTTCCCGGTTGCCAAAGGCAAATGATGGAGTGGTGTAATCTACCACGGCTCTCTCCCAGTTCCTCTCATTTTGTTTCCCTTTCATGCTTCAGGTTGACTATGAGGCTGTGATTCCATCGAGGTCGGGCTGACGGTTCAGAGGCTTGCGCTTAGGAAATGTTTCTTCGGTCCCACTGGAGGGACATCTCAGAGGGCCCTGCGTGGTCGGTGGTCAAACCTGGAACTGTTAGGGAACTCTGCGCGTCTCTGTCCACTTGCGCAGGCTTCTCTCTCAACACGTGTGTCTCCTGCGATTCCCTCACCTCATACGTTCCTCCCAGGGTGTGCGTACAATAAATCCCTTGAGGGTCGCAGTGCTAGGTGTCCCCAAAATTGAGTTTTTTTTAAATTTATGGACACTACTATGGTTCTTAGTGTCCCATCCCGGTTTTACTTCACTTCCGCAGGAAGCCATGCTAAGTATTTTCGCCCAAAAAATACATCGCCCTCCGCCGGGTTTGATCCCGCGACCTCGGGAAGCTAAGAGTCCAATCCAGTCTAAAGTATATATTAACAAGAGCTTCAAAACAGGTCAAAATATCCTTGGTTTACGGTACCTAGAGTACTGTTCGAACATCAGATTAACTTGGAACGCCCACATCGAACATATTACATCACTTGGTGTCTCCAGGATCACTAAATTATATCCGTTTAAAAATAAACGTCTCACGCTTAGATCGAAATTCTCTGTTCTTCTCTTCGACCTCTTCTTACACAATATATATCTCCTATATGGGGTGCAGCAGGTAAACCACACATCCAGAATAGAAGTTATTCAGAATAGATTTCTGAGAACTGCAACAAATGATTCATGGTTCGTAAGAAACTATCAGTTACATCATAAACTAACATTCTCCCAATCAAAAAGTACATCAGAATCCTTCTACTCCAAACTGGTTAAGGTCCAAGGCGCTCAAGCGTACCGACTAGGAATATAGGTAAGTATAGGTATAGATTATACCACGGAGGGAGAAGCGTCGAGCACTGCGACCTACATAGATCTATTGTGGTTACCACCCACCCATGATAATGGGATGAAGTGAAGGAACCACAGTAGGCTACAGGCCACAGAAACGCGGGAAAGTCCCTAACAGTTCCAGGCTCGAAGACCCGTCCCACTGCTGGAGCTGCCTAGAGAGGGCGATGAACGATCAGTTGACCTAGCAGCCCTCTAGTGTTCCTTTGAGCAAACATCCACGCCAATCTCCGGCACCGACACGAAACGTAAAAGTACACCTGAAAAATGAGAAACCATCCCAGCATTCGCCTACCCACCAGAGAAAACTCCGAGTTGGCGATCGACGAGAATCGAACCTGAGACCTCTCGAATGTGTACCTCGCACGTTACTGCGGAGCCATTACTTCGGTAACTAGAATAACAAATAATCGTAAAACAAGACTGAAAAGGAAACTACCACAGGATATTTTACTCAACGATTCCAAAGATAACAAATTAAATTCACTTGTGTATACAACCATCAAAAATATAATTCACCTACCTCATCGATATTGGTGCCTATCACTCACTGTATTTATTATCATTGAGTTGTATGTGGCCAATGTGGTCACTCAGATATGTACAATGATATTCTGTAATTATTTATCAATTACTTGTATAGTAAACCTGCTGATATACCAAAAATTAAAAAGAAAAAAGTTGTATGGTTGCATTATCATGACTTTCTCCATTCGCTCTTCTACATACCATTCTTATAGCGATTTTCTGTTGAGAAAGGTATAAAGTATTTCAAAATTCAAACCAATAACAAAGAATATCTCAAAAATGGTTAACGCCACAAACATTTTCATTTGACACAACATTCTTTATGCAGTAAGATCAAGTATACCAATGATGTAAAAGTCATTCAGAACGAAGTGAGCTTCAGAGGGTATTCCCAGAAATTTCAATGTATACATATCATTAGTCATGAAAATATATAATAAACATTACGTAATATTAATTAGTATGGTTATGAAAACGTAAATTTGACAACGATCATGTAAAATAAAGAACTAGTTTGTATCGCACGACAACCTATTCTGAGACAGCATCCAATGAGAGTTAAGAGATACGGGACAGGGTTTAGCTCTAGCTTTCTTTGAATGGATAAACGGTCATGCACTCTCGCGATGACATTATTATCACTGACAGTTATCAGAACTGCAAACCACGAGGAAGGAAAAAGTGTGCGAGTAATTTTTCACACCCCTTATCATTGGAGTATGATGGAGGATGAGGTTTCTTCTTTCATTCTTTTATTGAGGACTGTTGGTGGTTGGCAGGGGCCCGTGTGCTCGCTCTCTCGGCCACCATTCTTTAACTTCTATTGTTGTGATGCCCTCCCATGGACACGTGACACGACGCTTTCATTCGCTAACTTGTCTTCAAGTGGAAGAAAGAAGAAATGATGACGCTACTGTGACAATTGCCTTTCCTTTCTGAGGGAGATATGTCCGGAGATGAGTGCTGAAACCTAAAAGAAAGGCAAAGGGAGCCGGAGCTTTGTCAGTGATATGCGAGTCCACATGAGGGATGACGAACAAGAAAGATGCCCGGTCGAGATTCTCTTCTATGTGGGTCTCACACGTCTATCTCGGTGCGGAAATGGGGAAGAAATCCTTGGTGCAAGACTTTCACAAGATGCTGCATTTCAATCTTTAAATACTTCCAAGATGAAGCAACTCTTTAAGGAGGGATTAAAAGCCCTATCCCACCAATGTTAAATCTGATAAATTCAAGACCCACTATCTCAAAAACTGTTTAAGATATCAGACTGAAATGTTTACAGGATATAGATGTGTGTCTCCTAAATTCACTGATCTACTTTTGTCCAATATGTTTGTTTATTAGACAGTATTTTTGTCTCAATTATAGCATCTTTTTATTAAAACTCATCAGCAATTATATTTTTAACAAATAATAAACCGATTTGTTAACACCAGCAGATCCACAAAAGAACTTGAAAAAATAAATTAAATTGAGTTTTATTTATCGACGCTCTTTAACTGCTGTGGTCCTTAGCGTCCTATTCTATACTGGTCGTGAAAGACCGGTAATTTTGCTCAGGCTTGAAGTTCTTTTACGTGCCGTAAATCTACGACACCACCGGTTTTACCTCCCTTCTGAAGGAAGCCACACTAAGGATTTTTTACACCGAAAAACTCCGCCGCCCTTCGCCGGGTTTGAGCCCGCGACCTCGGGAACTAAAACTTACTCCTACTATATTACCGAGTTACTAGAGATGGTTTTAAAAACAAAACCTACAATAATGTACTTTGTTTCCTACTAGGTACCTGGAATTTCATATCTTTCCGTCTTCAAAGCAGTACGTCAAATTAAACGTTTTCGTTCAGTTACTTTCTGTACTCCAGCATCGACATATGAATACATAATGGCAAATCTACTACGCGAATAACTTTTTATAAGCATTTTTCTTCCTGCAGCATTTCACGTTTCTATATTAATTTTAAAATTTGAATATTAGTTAATAATAATGACCTTAATTGATTTACTTGCAGATATATTTCTTTTCATAACGCTACTAAACTTCTGCAGTCCCATAATCAACAATACGTTGAAACAGTTGATACTTACTCCGACAACGGCGCCACTGCACAACAAGCTCCAAGGTTGCCAACATTATTACATCAACTACAATGAGCATATGAAACATGTGACTGCGTTCAAGTCCAACATACTATCCAGTACAATATTTAATCAATATATAAAGAATTTCGACATAGTATAAAACAAAATATTGTACCTAACTGCAGGGAAGTGTTTTTATCAAGACTCGTTTCGATATTCCCATATTAAAATCTTACTTGTCCTGAAGGAATTAACTTTCTTATACAGTTGCTAAATAACTATTCTTTCTTCTTTCATTCTGCCCTCAGATAAACTTGAAATGCGCTTTGCTTGCGATTGAACCGTTCCAGCAATAACACTATGACAGAAGACATGCATATTAATGATAGTGTTGCAGGTCTCCAGGAGAAGGCAGTAGTTGGTATTGACACACACTGAAGTAAAAAGCCGACGGCGACATTGCATGCGCCACGCTTGAAAGCTTGCTAGTGAGAAAAACAGACTGTGTATACGGAAGAGACGCTTTTAGTGGCAGTTTTAGCTTGACCAAGGATGAATGCCAAAATATGGCGAGGATTTCATAACAGAAGCACAATACATCATGAAAGTTTAAATCAGAATTAGACATAGTCTACACGTGTCTACTACTTATACAGTGTAAGTAGGGGAAAGTATGATATTCACCTAAAACTTCGACGTTGAGCGTTTACTTGAAATACACGTTTTGAGGTGTCCAAAATTAATTTAAAAACTTTTTGTGAAAAAGGCCATTTGTACGTGTATGTCTGAACAGCATAACTGGAAAACGAAAAGAGGTTGCATACGACACGAAGGTTCTCAAGAAAAAACCCACCAAACTATCGTTTACATTGACAATTCTTTGTTATTGTTTATTTTCTCAAACATTTCTCTATGGATATTGATTCAAATATTATATATTAAGATATTTTCATTACAAATAAAATGTGTAGATATCTTGTAGCGTTAACCATTTCCGAGAGATTGTTTGTTATTGGTTTGAATTTTGAAATCCTTATTCCTTTTCCAACCGAGTGAGGTGGCGCCGCGGGTAACGTGTGCGACTCGGTAGGTTCCGGTTTCGATCGGCGACTATTCACTCTGACCCTATGGGTTTTTCGTTGTGTCTCTGTGTCGGTAGGCGAATGCTGGGATGGTTCCTCTTTTATCACGACTGTCCTGCCGCTCGTATCCTGTACCCATCATCTGCTTCGTTGACATCTGTTTCAGGGTTGCAAGAGCAGGCGAAGGTGTTCGGCGGGTTGCGGCTGGGCGGTGAATGTGTGCTTTGTAGGGGTTTCTTCCCTGGCGTCGTTTCCGGAATGTTCAATTAGGACCCGCCTCTGAGTGGCCCCACCGCTAGGGGCCTGGAGGTTTGTGGTTGGGCGCGGGCGGAAGATGTATTCGATCTGGAAGCGTTAGGGACCCCATCCATGCTTTCGCCAGTAGTCATTCGGATCTGGTCGCACTTCGGGTCTCTTTCATCATTCCTTCCTCCCAGGGGTCACGGTAGAAGCAAAAAGGGCCGTAGCGGAGGGTTGCTGTGCTCTGTCCCAGTTACTGATCCGCCCTGCCTTTACATTTTATCTCATACCTTTTGCAAGTGGCAAGTCGCTATTCGTTTTTTCTCGTAGTCATGCAAAGGGTGTGGAATTTCAAAGCCAACACCTGGCGATCACTTGTTAAAAGATCTGACTAACCTACAAAGAAATGTAAATATGTAATGAAGGTATATCGCTATTAACAGAAGGTTACCTTCGTAAGAATAGTTTGTGGAAGAGTGAGTAGAGATCATGTGAATGCAACTCATAAGATATTTCTTCACACTCTCTCTCTTTGTCTCCCTCGGTCCCATTTCCCAGTTTCTCATTCTTTGTATTATAACGTTTTTGTTTTGCCTAGTGCAATTTTATGAAAGAAACATCAACATTGAACTTCACACCTACTTCCTTCCTATTTTTGACACTGATTCCACATAAATTAATATGGATTTTCTTATGCAGCAAGAGGGACTTGCAAATAAAACAGAAAACAAGTTTCTTAGAGGTCTCATAACATGGCTGTTTAAGAACCCCTTACTCAGCTGACATAGTTACTTAAGATACAGGTTACAAAAGTAAAGCTTTAGCAACGAGTGAGGTAAATTTAAAACCTACCCGCGAGTTACTACTAATGGTATATTGCACCGCGCGAGACAGCTCCGTGGTAACGTGTAAGATTTGCATTCGGGAGTCCCAGGTTCGATTTCCATCGACCACCCAGTGTGATCTTGGGTGTTTCGTGGTGTTCCTGGCCAGTAGGCGAATGCTGGGGTGGTTTATCATCTACCACGATTTCCTTCCCACCATTTACCTTTTATTCTGTTTCCTTCTCAACTTTCAAGCCTGTTTCTAGGATTCTTGGCTTATGGCAGTATCGAATAGATGCTGCGGATGCTTGCTCAAATGAAAGAGTACTCTCCGTGGACACCAGAGGGCTGCTTTGTAGGGGTTTCTTCCCTGGGTTGTTCACCGCCCTCTCTAGGCAGATCCAGCAGTGGGACGGTCTTCGAGTCTGGAACTGTTAGGAACTTCCACGCGTCTCTGTGACCTGAAGCCTCCTGTGGTTCCTTCACTTCATCCCTTACTTCTGGGGAGTAGTAGACACAATAGATGTATGTAGGCCGCATTGCGCGAGGTGTCCCTCTCCGTTGTACAACCTATACCTTACCTATAATAGTAGCCTTCGTGAGCTGTACAACTATCATCTCATTGTACAGCGCATCCAGGATGCCCTCCATATTTTACACGCCTCCGACGTTAATGTGGAGTGTGCGTGGATTCCTGGTCACGTTGGCTTGCCAGGGAATGAATTGGCAGCAAAGGTGGCAACCACAGACCCCAATACTGCAATATCTCATGTAACGTCGGAATACTTTAGGCTTGTTGTGCGGAGAGTGGTGCTATCGTGCTGGCGCGAGGAATGGTTAGCTCTCCTCGGAAATAAGCTTAGAGTAGTGAAGCACATTCCGATAAACTGGGTAACTTCGTCTCGTGTATCCGTCGTGAGATGATTTTGGTTCGGTTGCGTATTGGCTACTGCAATTTTACTCACCGTCACCTTTTTAAGAGGTACCCTGCTCCTGTTTGTCCGCTGTGTAGCAAAAATATGTCGGTCCGTCACGTGCTGCGAGAGTGTATTCCTCTAGCACATCTCCGGGACTCTATGCAACTGCCAGCCAGTCTCAGGGGTCTTAGCGGATGATAATCAAGCGGTTGCTAGAGTTTGTAAATTTCTGTCAAAGGTACATTTTCAAATGCAGATTAAGTCATATTGGTATCAGATGTTTCGTACTTATCGATTTAGTTTTATATATTAAATATATTCATATTTATTTCTAACTTTTGCTATGATTTTATACTGATATGTATCTGTGGTTTTTGCCATGATTTTATATTCATCTTTATCTCTCGTCTTTGCTTTGATTTGTTCTAGTGATCTGTATCTCTGACCTTTGCCTTGCTCTGTTTTACAAGGGCGTTAATGACCTAGCGCCCTTAAACATAAATCATCATTTACCTATAATAGTACATTGCGATACAAGTTTGGTAAGTACATTATTAGAGAACGAGGAAGGGTTGGAAAATAGAGACGAAGTCGAATTATTTATTTATTTATTTATTGTTGGCCTAAACAGCGCATTGGTTTACCAGTGTCCGAAATTGCGGGCTCAATCCTGTACCTGGGTAACTGCGTTTAAATGTGTTGGAATGCAATGATCTCGGGTCAATAGATTTACTGGCAAATGGAGCACCGGATTACCTTCTGTCGGCAGGTTGCTGACATCTGACATATCCAGGTGGTGCCAACCGGGGTCCCGCCATGCCTTGAGGAACTGCAGCGCTTGGAATTTCGCTTTCAGAATACGGCCCTCCAGCGCTGTATGATTTGGTTGGTAACGGGAAGGTTACACTGGATCTTTAAACGGACTGTCGACAACGTAGCAAAGAGGATGGACTGGTTTGGCTTCTTGAGACAGGAACGGTGGAAGCTGATAAGTACGGTTTCATCCGCTCAATGCAGCCCTTTATTTCACGTTTTGAGGTCACTAGTTAATGCTGTTGTAAAATAAAATATAAAACAAGGACATTAAAAATTCTAAAAAAAAAAACATTACTTTAAAAAAAGGGGGAATTAAAAACAACAACATTTGCTTATGCTTTAATTTCAGTAGTATTTAAATAAAAAAAAGTTGTTATTTAGTTCAACTTTACTGGGAGTTCACTTCGATTCACCTAAGGTGAAGTAGTTCAGTACTCGTCACTTCACTTAAAAAATGAAGAAGTTCTGGGACAAAATTGGTGCCCAGATGCGATGCTTTTATAATCCTTATGTTTACTATGTTTTTTAAACAAACGTGTTAATGAAATAGAACAACTATTTTTCTTTTAGATATTGCTTCAAGTTGGTTAATATTCTGTTTTCCATAAAATACCATAAATCATAAAAGGCCTACGATATAAATTACCTTTAATTTTTTTTTACAGAATTCAAACATTGTTGAAATGTGATGACACGTTTTATTCCAAATATACCGTTATTTAGACAATTTAAACTCCGCAGCAATTCCCTAAAAACCTGCTCATGAATTTTCAGTTTTTTAACTTTCTTTGCGGTTTATCTTATTCGAAATAAAATGACAGTCTCTATAGAAACAGTATTTACAAATATTTCAATACCTCAAAATTGCTTAATAAGAATGAAGAATGAAGCACAATACCCAAGTTAAAAAATAGGATACAGAAAACAATGTTTGTTTGTTTGTGCACATGAACTTTATTAGGAACTCAGAAATATAGTCAGAATAGAAAAGAAGGTTCTGTTTACCTCAGAAACACAAATTTACTACATATTATCAGCTCATGTTGTTATATACCTACGAGATATGTGAATATGCTAAAAGTTATTTGCGTTCACTCAATTATCGCTGTTGAACTGCGCAGACGGTTTTGTATTATTTCTGCAGTGCAGTAGGTGCCCTTTGCTACAAATATCACTATTAAGGGGGCAGCACGTACCATAGAAAGTTTCTCGCAGTTCATTAGGGGTTTCATTTGCTGCCCAACGTGACGGACTATAGGGTCTGAAGCTGAAATATGAATATATGAGATCCAGGCTGGAAAACTACAACAGACTACATCCTTCAGCAACGGTGTCTTTAGAAATTGGTACAGATGCCCCGAGTGAAATAACCAAGTCATGTGAAGGGCCCAGATGATGCACTTGACAAGTTCGAAACTAAAACTTTTCAGGAAATCAATTACAAATTTTCATGATCAACATTGTTGTGCGAAGAATTGCATTTTATGCAGTGCATAGGATATGTTACTTCAATATATCTAAAAGAAGAGTCTTTAATAAAAGTTGCTTGATATAATGGGGGAAAGTAATGCCATTAGTCGTATTATGTTTAGAGGACGTTATTATGGTCATTTTACGATCAATTTAATTTTTTTAATGGGAATCTACAATTAGGATCAATTTAAATTGAGCCTAAAATGACCATCACAACGTCTTCCAAATAAAACACGACTAATAAGAAGGCAGTCCCAGAAGTACCCGAACTGATGTACAGATAGTGGTTGTTGTTTCAAACAAATGACTGTGGTAGAAAGTACCAACCTTATAAAGCTTAAGTTTGAAGTTTGACGATGCTAGTTGTTTAGTAATTGGTTGGCAGCCATTAATAGTGAACTCTCTCAGCGAATTTGTAAACATGGATAAAACTGGTCATTGTTATGTGATATAATACTTTCATTTGAAAGGTCTTGACCAACTAATATTAAAGCTGAGCTAGATTCTACTCTATGGGAGTCTGCTCCTTCGTTTACAACAGTAAAATATTGGGTGGCAAAGTTTAAGCGAGGCCGTAGGAGCTGCCAAGATGAACATCGCAGTGGTTGGCCAAATGAGGTGACCACGCCAGAAACTGTGAGGAAAATCCATAAAATGGTATTGGATGACCATCGACTGAAAGTGCGCGAGCTAGCAGACATCGTAGGAAATTCAAAAAGTGCTGTAAACCGCACACTAACTCAAAATTTAGACATGACAAAGATATGCGCAAGATGGGTGCCGCGTTTACTCACAATGGAACAAAAACAGCGTCGTGAAGATGTTTCAGTCGAGTGTTGGGCGATATTTCGCTGCAATAAAGGCAAGTTTTTGTGTCGATTCATAACCATAGATGAAACGTGGGTCCATCACTTCACCCCTGAGACGAAGGAACACTCAAAACAGTGCATTGAAAGGGGAAAATCGACTCCAAAGAGGGGCGAAGACAGTTCCATTTGCAGCCAGGGTCATGGCGTCATTTTTTTTGTAATATGTGGAATAATTTTCATTGATTACACTAGTCTGCATGATATCGGCTGATTGAAAACTAATAAGTGATTCTGACTCACTTTTTTATGCTGATTTCAGAACTGCTTTTAGTTTTTTTCTATCACGTACAGTTTTTCGCAATTTAACCTCAGAGGTATAGAGATACAAAGATATTGCTTCCGCCACTACACATAAAATTGGGCTTAATGAAGCAATTTGTAAGGGATGGAACCTGCTTCAAGTACCTTTCCAAGAAATTTCCCTTCATTACACAAGAAAAATTAAAGGTGGGATTTTTTGTTGGTCCTCAAATAAAGAAATTGATGAAGGATGAAGATTTTGAGAAGACAATAAATGAGAGAGAAATAGAGGCATGTACCGCTTTCCGATCAGCTACTGAATACTTCTTAGGCATTAACAAAGATCCTAATTACAAGGTCATTGTCAAAACAATGTTGGAAAATTTCAAGAAGATGGATTGTAACATGAGGTAAAGGTGCATTTTCTGCATTCACATATCGACTACTTTCCAGAAAATCTGGGACATTATAGTGAAGAGCAGGGTGAACGTTTTCACCAAGATATTAAGGAAATGGAGAGGAGGTACCAGAGGAGATGGAATGAAACTATGATGGCCGACGATGGATGTTGAGGAGGGACAGTCATCTTCAAGAATCTGCAAGGAAGTCAAAGAAGAGAAAGTTTGAAAAAAATTAAATGAAACACTTTGGCTTCTTGTTTTGTAAAAATGTAGTCATGAAATAAATTAGGGGAGTTCTTGAGAGTATTCTTAAAATGTTTCTTGAATAAAACTTACCTTGTGTGAAATGGTATTTGAATACTTTTCTACGCTCCTTAGTAAAATTGTCAAAACATTACTTATATTGTGTAAAAACCTGACGTGATAGAATAAAACGGAAATTATTTCTGGAATCAGCATAAAAACTTTATTCAAGAACACCTACTTTTAAGAAATCATCTGACAAAAAGTTTGAAAATGCAGACTAGTGTTATCTTCAAAAAGGAGTGGTGAGTACTATGCAAACTTATTGCAGCATTGAAATGATGAAATCAAGCAAAAACGGCTGCATTTAGTGTAAAAGAAACTTTTGTTTCATGAAGAGAATGCACCAGTTGACACATCCATTATCGCCATGACCAAAATCAATGAGTTAAAGTTCGAATTGCTTCCTCATGCGTCCTATTCCCAGATTTAGCCCCCTCTGATTATTTTGTATTTCCAAAGTTGAAGAAATAGCTTGGTGCTAAAATATTTACCAACATTGAAGAGCTGGAGTCTGCATTGATGGCTATTTTGCAGAACTCGATGGTTCTCAGTATAAACAGGGTATCGAAAACACCGCTGGGAAAAGTGTATCCAGCTGAAAGGAGACTATGTAGAGAAATAAAGATGTTTTTTTTTCCCAAAATGTTTGTGTTTTCTTTGTTAGGTCGGGTACTTCTGGGACAGCCCTCGTAGCACTTGCTTTCTCCCATAATATTAAACAAATTTTATTCCAGACATTTCTTTCTACAACGCTTAGTTTTGGAGATACTGTACAGCCTCAACTTAAATGGTCCACCCTGTATACAGAACAGAAGTCAAAACATTGGACATAGGAATTTAACACGGGAAGTCGTTTTGTCTTTCTCTATCAGTACATCAGAAGTGGGCAAAGATTTTGTCGCGTGTAGTTACAACATAACGCGATTGAAAGCGCACACAACCTGGGTCAGTGTTGCTAGAGGCGAGGGGGGCGGTTGGGAGTAAACAGTTCAGTGGTGAAGTTCGTGATGGAATTGCCTACTGAACCATAATTTTCCGGAAAACCGATATTTCGAGAAGAATGGGAGGGTGAAGTGTTTTGCTGCGTAGAAGGAGAAAATGTGAAATGTTTAATTTGCTTAAAAACTTTACATGACGTATTTAGAGGCAAATTTCAAAGACACTACGTTAGATGTCATTCTTCATATGGTGAAATTAAAGGTATGTGTTGCATGGGGAGGTTATTGCAATTAATAAGTGTATCCAGCTGAAAGGAGACTATGTGGAGAAATAAAGATGTTTGTGTTTTCTTTGTTAGGTCGGGTACTTCTTGGACAGCCCTCGTAGCACTTGCTTTCTCCCATAATATTTATTATTATTACTATTAATATATTTGTTTTAGGAACTGAACGTGCGAAACTATTGCAGGAGTTAATTGCAAAGAACACTGCACAGGAAGCTCCGAAAATTGACGACTGTAAATACAAAACCAAATATGTTTGTTACGTACTTACCTGGGAGATCGCTCGGCATCTAAAACCTTTTCAAGAGGCTGCATTTCTGAAAGTACTTCCCTATGTTAATAATATTAAGTAATTTATCTCGAAGAACCATTGCAAGGAGAGTGAAAAGCCCTTCAAAAAATGTATAAAGTCAACTTAAACACAATATAATAGCGAACAAAACTGCTATCAACCGTCACTGTAGCAGGTCTACAACGATAACTCCCCCCTTCGCTCGCAGCAATGTCTTTCCTCCATGTTTCTTCTGAGGGTTGCGTTGTATTGTATTGTAGGTACAAAACTGACTTCTGTCCACCTCTAATGTATATAGCAGGTAGAGGAGGAATGTATTGCATTTCACCCAAAAAATCGATGTCGAGATTTCACCGGAAATACATGTTTTGAGGCACCTGAATCCGAAAAAGCATTTTTACAAAATGGTCCGCCTGTGTGTGTCTGTGAATAGCATAACTCAAAAAGGAAAAGTCGGATAAGTGCCAAAGTTTGTACTTAAGTACCTCCCAAAGATATGACAGGAGGAGTTGCAATTAAATCTCCCCACCCCTAATTACCATCGTCCACTCACCTGGTCATCCGACCTGAATGAGTATGAGCATGACTAGGGAACAGAGGGACACATCGCACATATACCCAAAGCGGATCTTTTGTGCTTAGCACCTCCAGGAGGAAAGGATGAGATGAAGGAACTGCAGAAGGCTATAGGCCGTTGGCAGGCCGGCCGACAGAGACGCGCAGAGGTCCCTAACGATCCCAAGCTTGAGAACTCGGTCCCACCGGCGAACTGCTTGGCTTCCTTCTGGCGGAGCAGGAGAGAGCTCAACCCACCTGAGGCGGCTCAGAGAAGGCTACCATATAACAGGCCGAGAAGAATTTTCCTGCGAGCAAGCATTTGCGCCATTTGTCCAACATCAACCGACATTGCACATCCCCTAAGTCTACCTGAAACATGAAAGGAGAAGTGAAATGACAGGGAATGAGGGAAAGGAAATTCGTGGTAGAAGAGAAAGGTTCCTTGACAACCAGGAAAAACCACTTAAAATGCATGGTTAGAACGGTAGGCCCTAGGAATCGAGTCCAGGGCCTCCCGAATGCGAGCCTGGCACGTTACCGCGGAGCCAAGGTCTCCGTCCCTGAAATATGACAAGGAAATGGCGGACAGGAAATTCGCGGCATTACAAAAACCACACAACATTCGCCCACCGACCTGGGAAAACCGCAAAAAAATTCCCGTCAGAGTTGCTGATCCAACAGGAATGGAACTTGGAACTTCCAAATCGTTCATTGTCCCACCCTACATCCTCAGAAGGACGATAGGAGCCACATCAAGGCTCAGCACCAGCAACCAATAATTACGCGAGGTAGTACCAGCGAAAAGATTAATCGTCCCCAGAGCTGAAATGTTATCACGCAAGAAATTGAAATGGTGGAGAAGAAAAGAAAACAAAGTAGAAAAAAATAAAATCGTAGGGTTGATGGAAGAGCCGTTTTAGATACGGTTGGTGTCGACATTGCCGCCGTAAGCAGATTTGGCCTCATCTTAAAACCGCTACGTCCATTACAAACCCTTTCCTCGTCCATCCTTACGACTTCGACAGGAAAATGCGTGAAGCATATAACAAGGGGCCCCAGGCGAACCAAAAAAATAAGCGTAAAAAGGAGCAAGAAGCCGCGTGTACGTGTGTGCGCCGTTTTTGTTTCACAATTTATTTTTTATTACTTCTTCCGTCAGTGGAAAGGATCTGACGTATTTAAAGTCACAAGCGGCATACGAGCGAGGTAGAAGGCACTGTTGTCAGGATAAAAACTCACTCTCTCCCTCTCTCTCGCTCTCTCTCTGTGTCTAAATCACAGGAAGGGGGTGCGGAGATTCTGGGCTTCATTAATTTTCGCTCTGGAGGCAGCGGTGCGCGTGTGGTGAGGAGTAACACCTTTTTCGTGTTCTTGTTCCTGGCGAGGAAAGAGACAGTGCGAGTGTAGGTGGTTCCCGGTAGACCATAGGTTACCAAGAAGGAACAGCGGCAGTGGGAGGTGATATGCAAATGCCGGCAGAAGAACATACCACTGGGAGCAGAGGAAGAGATACAGACAGACACGCACTGCCCAGAACAGCCTTATCAACTTCCCTTTGAAACAAACAGCTATGGGCATCAGATATTATGACTACGCTATCGCGATGATACGAACCTTGAGGCTTATTTATTTCTTGCATATATTAGAAGGGTTGCGCCAGGCTATACTATTTAGCGTCAATTGCTGCCACAAATTGCTTAATAAACCTATAAACTAACCTTACTGTTCTGAAAATAGGATTTGTTATATTCACATAAGTTTCTTTACCCATTATCGTTTAGTTTTATATATTTTCTAAAGACTACTCTTACGAAAACACATTTTTAGTTTCTCTACTACGTATATTAAATAGGGGAAGTATTGCATTCCATCCAAAAATTCGATACCGAAATTTCACCGGAAATACATGTTTTGAGGCCTCCTGAATACAAAAAAAAGCATTTTTAGAAAAGGGTCCATGTGTATGTGTCTGTGTGGATGTATGGGATTCAAAAACGAAAAGTCGGATAAATATCAAACTAGGTATTTAGGTTCAGTATTTTTACTTTCTCTACTACGTATAGTAAGTAGGGGAAGTATTGCATTCCACCCAAAAATTCGATACCGAGATTTCACCGGAAATACATGTTTTGAGACCTCCTGAATCCAAAAAAAGCATTTTTGGAAACATGTCCGTGTGTGTGTCTGTGTGTGTGTCTGTGTGTGTGTGTGTGTGTGTGTGTGTCTGTGTGTCTGTGAACAGCATAACTCAAAAACGAACAGTCGGATAAACACCAAACTTGGTATTTAGGTTCAGTATCTTCCAGAGATGCGACACGAAGGCTTTCAAGAAAATCCCCCCCACCCCAGACTACCCTTTACATGGAACATTTTTCGAAAATTTTGATTTTCTCAAAAATGGCTCTAACGATTTTGATTAAAATATCATATGTTTAATATATTTTTACGACAAATGAAATGTATATCTCGAATTTTCTGGGAATGTCTCCAAAAGTATTCTTCATTGTGAACGACTTTTGCATAACTGGTAAACCATAAGAGATAGACAAAATTTTACTACACAAAAAATGTAGATCGCGTTAAAATACACAACTTATGTCATATACATTTCTTTTGTTGAGTGAACCGTTTTCGAGATATTGCTTGTTATTTTCTTAAATTTTCCAATACTTATACTTTTTCTCAAATGCGTTATTCATTTTTTTATGTCCTGGACATGCAAAGAGAATGGAATGCGCCACATAGCAACCAGCGTTAAAATATTTGACTATCGCTTAAAACCTAGCATATTCCCTTTGCATCTACATGAAAATTACCAATAAGATTGACATCTCGATATCTCGATTAACATGAAGCATATGGAGAATAAGCGTTTGTAAAAATAGTTTGTACAAGAGTAGAGAAAGTCATGTGAGTGTAACACATCAGATTTTTTTTTGTCCTGGACATGCAAAGAGAATGGAATGCACCACATAGCAACCAGCGCTTAAAACATTTGACTATCGCTTAAAACCTACCATATTCCCCTTGCATTTGCAAGAAAATTAGCAATAAAATTGACATCTCGATATCTCGATTAACATGAAGCATATGGAGAATAAGCGTTTGTAAAAATAGTTTGTACAAGAGTAGAGAAAGTCATGTGAGTGTAACACATCAGATTTTTTAAAGATGCGACACGAAGATTTTCAAGAAAATCCGCCCACACCAAACTACCCCTTACATGCACAATTTTTCGAAAATTTTTATTTTCTCAAAGGTGGCTCTAATGACTTTGAATGAAAATATCATAAGTTTCAGATATTTTTATGTTAAATGAAATGTATGTCTTGAATTTTCTGGGAATGTCCCCAAAAGTGCTCCTCATTCTGAATGGCTTTTCCATAACTGGTAAACCGTAAGAGATAGACCAACATTTTTCTGCACAAAAAATATAGATCTCGTTAAAATGCACAATTTATGTCATATACTCTTTTTTGTCGAGTGAACCATTTCCGAGATATTCCTTGTTGTTTGTTTGAATTTTCCAATACTCCAATGCTCCACATAGCAACCAGCTCTTAAAGGATTTGACTATCACTTAAAGTCTACCATATTCCCCTTGCACCTACAAGAGAATTAGCAATAAGATAGTTTCTGCAAATGTTTGTCTCGATCAACATGAAGTATATGGAGAATAAGAGTTCGTAAAAATAGTCTGTACAAGAGTAGAGAAAGTCATGTGAGTGCAACACATCAGATTGTAATATTTTAAATTTTAAAATTAACATTTAAACACATTAGTCACAAACAATACATTTATTACTATGGAGAAAGTATCTGCAAAAGGGCTTGTTTGTAATCAAGGCACACTTCAAAGTTACAGTTGAAGCCACAAAAGCTCCAAAAACTTTGTTTGTCTTTGTTTACATGAATCTTTATAGTTCTTAATGATGTCCAGAGTAAACTTTAAGGTATGCAGGAAAATTATGCGGTAAATTTTGCAAGTTTTAGGGAGAAATCCTGACATTAAAGGTTTGTATTCTGTGGATATATATCAAGGTGAAAACGTAGTGCCTCATGAAGAAATTTCCCCAGGAAATCCTATCTGGATTTTTGCCCTCATTGTCTGTCTCCATCCCTCTAAAGCATCCATCACCTATCCCACAAAAACCTCCTTCCCTTTTTTCTCTACAATTGTTAATCCCACATTACTGACCAGAAAACTACGATGAGTGGAGTAAACTCGGAATAGCTGACATTCCCTGTGAAATGAATAACATGTCTGATAGCTTCTAGAGTGTTATTAAACACATGTGCGACCTTGATGGAAAGAACTAGTGGAATTTGCACTGATAGTGATTTCGTTGCTCCACAGCAACGCTTCTTGTGAACGAGCTTTTTAAAGTGTGCTTAATAAATAGGAAGAGACTGGCACTAGATACAGTAAACGGGCGTATTCTGTTACCCTAGCTTGTGAAAGAATGTGGTGAGTCCATAAACTGTCACTATGACAGTTGCTGCTGCAATTCAGAGTGAAGTTGAGTAGTTGTTGTAGTCAACGATATAGTAAGTACAAGGGTAAGTCAAGTATTCGCACAGTATTTTTAATTGTTTGTAGGTTGGCTGTATCGGTTTGTGCACGCGTACGTCGACATGTTGTTCCCTTGTCTCCACTTGTGGAATGTTTGACCGTTATCACTCCAGTGAGTGTTGCATTGTTGTATAATAAGCATGGCTGCATCCCTCACCGTTTGCAACAAAGTAGAACAGCGGTTATCCGTTTTTCGTCGTCTGAAGGTGTCCCAGGAGCCGAAATCCTTCGGAGACTTTTCTCACAATGTTTACCCCCTCGAAATGTGTACGAATGAATTGAGAAGTTCAAAAATGGTTGGACAATTGTGAAGGACGAGGAAAGAGCAGGACGCCTATCCATCCACTAGTGACGCCAACATTGAGCAAGTCCGTATCCTGATTCAGAGAACCGAAGATTCACTGTCGATGAAGTGGCAAACCAAATCTTTTTGTTCCACTTAAAATGCCTTAAGGGGCCGTTGCTTCACCACAGACCAAGAAGTGAAGAAAGCGGTGTATACATGGCTTGCTGCTCAGCCGAAAAACTTTTTTTCTGAGGGCATCAGAAAGCTTGTGCAACGATGGACCATCTGCATGAAGAAGCAAGGGGAGACGACGTTTATTGTTATAATAAATTAAAAAAATTATGTACCGATACTTATTGACTTATCATCAGCGTTATTTTAGTATTATTGGAGTCGTTCAGATGTCGCTCATTCCAAACGTAAATATATAAACCCGAATGCCTGGTCCGATATATTTAAATTTAAGTGTTGGCAACCCTGAAAGGCTCTTACACAGAGCATACTCCGCCATTGTCGTCACGCACAAATCGCCGTCGCCTGTAGCTCTAAAACATATGGAGGTGAAAACCGATGAAACGAAATGACGGGGACAGGGCGTTATGTACAGGAAATTCGTGGTAGAAGAGAAGCCATCTCAGCATGTCTGGAAGAACCGCGAAAAAAGCCATGGTCAGGTTAGCCAGGCCAACGTGATTCGAATCCGGGACCTCGCACATTACCGCGGGGCCATCTCGCTCAGCCTTAAGGCAACCCTATGGTGAAACTTCCAATATCCGTAATTCTTAACCAATTGTTTTGAACTGAGTACAGGTTTCATGCAGCTAGTGCAAATAGTTTAGCAGTTATTATTTATTGCTTATATAAGTTAATAAATGAATATCCTACAAGTCAAATTATTTAAGTATAATAACATTTTTCCTGACATTAGCGAAAGATATTGCTAAGACACTCAAATCGCTTTTTTCCATATTTATTTAACTATAGACAAAAGAAAATTTCTTGTTCTACAGAAAAATCCCCCCAAAATTTCACTTATTTCACAATTTATACATTACCATGTGGGAACAATTAGCATATTTTAAAAAATCTGATGTGTTACAGTCGCATAACTTTCTCTACCCTTGTACAGATATTTTTACAAACGCTTATTCTCCATATACTTCATGTTAATTGTCGTCCTCCGTGGTGTAGTGTTTACCATGCTAGCCTCTAGAGTGTAAAAATACTTAGCATGGCTTCCTTCTAAAGTGAAGTAAAGCCGGTGGTCCCGTGTAGTAGATTTACGGCACGTAAAAGAACCTCAAACCCGATAAAAGGGCCTCTGAGCAAAATTACGGTCTTTCACGCCCAATATAGAATGGGACGCTAAGGACCACAGCAGTTACAGAGCGTCCATAAATAAAACTCAATTTAATTTTAATTTCATGTTAATCGAGATATCAAGATGTTGATCTTATTGCTAATTTTCTTGTAGATGCAAGGGGAATTGGTAGGCTTTAAGCGATAGTCAAATGTTTTAAGAGCTGGTTGCTATGTGAACTATTCCATTCTCTTTGCATGTCCAGGACATTAAAAAAAATGAATAACGAATTCCCATTTGAGAAAAGTATAAGTACTGGAAAATTCAAACAAATAAAAGGAATACCTCGGAAATAGTTCACTCGACAAAAAAATGTATACGACATGAATTGTGTGTTTTAAAGAGATCTACATGTTTTGGGTAGTAAAGTGTTGTCTATCTCTTACGGTTTACCAATTATGCAAAATTCAGTCAGAATGAAGAGAACATTTGGGAACATTCCCAGAAAGTTCAAGATATACATTTAATTGCCATAAAGTATCTTAAACATCGATATTTTAATCAAAATCGTTAGAGTCATTTTTGAGAAAATCACAATTTTCGAAAAAGTTTCCGTGTAAAGGGTAGTCTGGGGTGAGGGGATTTTCTTGAAAATGTTCGTGTCGCATCTTTGAAAGATACTGACTTTTCGTTTTAGAGTTGTGCTGTTCACAGTCAGACAGACACACACACGAACATTTTTCTAGATTCAGGAGGCCTCATAACACGTATTTCCGATGAGACCTCCATATTGAATTTTTGGGTGGGATACAATAATCCTGCTACGTACTATACGTAGTAGAGAAAGCAAAAAAGTGTGAAATTTTGAATCTGCAAGCAAAATTTCACCAAAGGGTTGCCTTAGCATAAGCAGTTCACATGTATACCTAGCAAGAAGTAACGTAATGCATCCGTAAACTGGTAGGACAAATGACATGAAACGAAGACTAAGTGCATTAAGCTGGGCGAGTCTGAACGTCTAAGAAGTGGGACCTGATAAACGTGCGATATCATCGTGCGGTCTACTTCTTCAGTGTACCGGCCCCCTTTACAAAACCTCAGATTACTTTGTGGTGTCTGCCGACTAAATTTAAACTTCTGCTTCTTTCCGCAAGCTCTCGACGTTTATTCCTCCCTCTTCTTCCTGGAACAGGAAGGGATGGAAGGAGAGAGACGGGAACAGCAAAGGGAGCGGGAGATGTGCCGTGCCAAATGGGAGAAAAATGTATTACGTAATTACTGAAATTTAATTAGAAGTAATTAAAACCAAAGCTTATGGAGCGGTAGACGAGGCTGTTTTGGAGGAGACGATGAGAAAGGGGGTAAAAGAGAGCATTTCTGCTGCTCACTTTTTAGTTTCTCCTCTTGCTCATGGGTTTCGGTGTGGTTTTGGCGCCAAGTGCATTCTAAGGGGTATAATATACATAGTGAGGTAATTAATACCATCCTCCCGGTGTGTGTGGTCCACTGGTAATTTGCATGGACGGTGATTATTTATGTAAATAAAGGCACAGGGAAGGAAAGAGGGGTGGGGGTAAGAAGAGGGTAGCTGAGGTCGTTCTTTGTGTGTGCAGTCGACACCAATGAGTAACCCTGACAGAAATTCTTGGGAAGTGAGTAAGTAATGAGGTTAAAATTACTGCATTATCTGTCCCTCAAAGCGATATGCAATTGGCTAATTAATGGGGTATTATATGTACCGGCTTTCGATCCTCTGGACAGATTAGTTGTAGATATCCCAACGTAATTTCCTCTATTTTGTATCCCTAAGAAAGAGTTTCATGTGGTATGCTGACAGATTCTGTTTCCCAGAGACTCCCATGGTCAATTTACTGTGTAGAGTTGTAGAAAATATCTCACTTGGAACATTTTTACCTTCTCTACCACGTGCATAGTATGTAGAGAAGGTAATGTGTTCCACCCAAAAATTCCATAACGACACTTCACAGGAAATACATGTTTTGTGTCGCCCTGAAACCAAATAAACCATTTTTGGAAACATGTCCATCTGTGTATATGTGTGTGTGTCTGTGAACAGCAAAACCCAAAAACGAAAATTCGGATAAATACCAAACTTGGTATTGGAGTTCAGTATCTTCCAAGGATGCGACACAAATAATTCAAGAAAATACTCCTATCCCCAACTACTCCTTACATACAGCTTTTTAGAAAAAATGATTGATTTTCTAATAAATGGCTGTAACGATTCTGATTAAAATACCATATATTAAAGATATTTACATGACAAATAAAATGTATATGTTGAATTTTCTGGGAACAGCCTGTGAAGTCCTCTTAATTCGGAAGGAATGTTGTATAATCTTGAACAACTGGTAAACGTTAAGCGATAGACGAAAACCTACCACACAAGAAATGTAAATCTCTTTAAAACACACAATTTATTTAAAATACTTTTTTGTGACATAAGCCGTTTCTAAGATATCTGGTATTAATGGTTGAATTGTTCATTACTTGGATATTCTCTTAAAGTCCTGTCAATATTCAGTTGTTTCTCGTGATTGCATAGAAACGGTATGGAATTTTAAGGCTAGCGTATAGATTCCAGTTCTTAAGACATTTGACTTTCGCTGTTCTCTTTGTATCTATAACGAAATGTGTAATGTAGCTATTTCTGCAAAGGTTTATTTGGATTAACATGTAGCAGATAGAAAAATAAGGTTTAGCAAGAATAATTTGTATATTCAGTAATAAAGCATAGAGGGTAGGGAAAGTCACGTAAATG
This sequence comes from Deroplatys truncata, assembly GCA_030765065.1. Classification (NCBI taxonomy): domain Eukaryota; kingdom Metazoa; phylum Arthropoda; class Insecta; order Mantodea; family Mantidae; genus Deroplatys; species Deroplatys truncata. The sequence goes on along the minus strand of CM060981.1, from coordinate 222,493,172 downwards.
TATCACATCAGACTTTTTTTCCCCCCACGATCGGAGCTAAATGTCGGTTTCTAGGTACCAAAAACGGGAGAAAAATATTAGCAACTCTATTTCTATTTCTAATCTTACTGAATAATATATCTACTAATTACCTTATTCAACAAATACACTCGTAATCCGTACATATCGTAGAACACTTGTTTTGCTTCCCTATTTCCATGAAATAAATGAAGACATTTTCTGAATACTTTTGTAAATTCTTCAGTAAGAACGATTTTTAAAACGTCTGTATGCTCCGTCATGTAATCTTAAGGATTTTTTTTCGGTAACAAACCACTAATTACCGCACCAGCAGCACACATATCTTTTGGTTCAAAATTATCCATTTTGCTATGTAAACAATGCAATCGATACAAACAACAACAACGTTGCTACGCTTATCCTTTCAATCACTCCGAAGCCCCTTATCTCTTGTCAATAATTCCAAAACACCCCAGTGAAATAGTTCCAGCGAAATTCAATAAAAATATTTAGCTCTGGTCGCGGAAAAAATAGTATTGGAACAGATTTTCCCCTCAGTACATTTATAACCCTCGGGATAAATCCCTCAAGCTGCAATTGTGTACCTCGTGTTTCCTCCCTTAATGCATAATATACTATTCTTCTAATGTGAGGAATTTAGAAAGTTTGGCCCTAGCTTATCGTTACCTACACCTTTATTTTTATTGCTAGGCGATAGAAAGCTTTATATTTCCTGGTTCATTTTAAGACGGTTAATCCCACAAGAGGTTCCGAGTTTATGGATAGAATTTATCTGATGAAACTCATAACCTCGAATGGGATTTATTAAGACTGTTCCATGAATAAAATATAACAGGGTATGCAAATAATAATTTATTATATTCTTACTTGTGCTGTTCAAAATCAATCTCACTAATTAACATTTACTATCTATAATTATTAATTATCTTTTTAGATTCTAAACCTACTGCACTTCACTCTGCCAAAATAGTCATATTAATAAGATTCTTTTCTTTCACAAAAATTATTTTAAATATTTGGTCCTGAATAAATATATAACCTTTTAAATATGTAAGATCTTATCAAGGAAGATTTATTTATATTATACGAACACGGCGTACTATATGAATGAACAATTGAATATGTGATGCAATACTAACGAATATTACCAACAGGGGAATGGGAAAATTAAGATAAGCTAAAATCAGGGCAAGGTAATAGTACATTCTTTTAAGAACATACGAGTACTGATCAACAAAGACAGACTGATTTTTTCCTGTAGCTTCCTTGATAAGTTCCTGTCTGTATCGCGAATATTCAAAAGAGCGGGGTTTTAGGTATAATGTCCATAAGCAGCAGAACTCTCGTATCGGTAGGTTGGTAGTAATGCCCTTACGTACTTTCAATAGGGGCCGTTTTTGCCATTATAGCAGGTTTTATTCATTGATACCCTTCGAATATGGATATAATCTAAAATCCTATTTCTAATAAAGTAAACAAAAGCAACCCTTTTGTAGACCCTGCTTGGATTTCGCATACTACAAAATGGAGATGACGCGAGAGAAGCAGTACAGTGCAATAAAGTTCTGTTTGCGTTTAAACCATACAGCCTCTGAAACTTAGGAAAAGCTGCAGCAAGGAAACGACCAGAACTTCATCGGACTGGGTGGCGAATTCGTCATGACAACGCTCGGCCTCACGTCGCAAATCAAGTCATGGGTTAAATGGAACATTAACTGTGTACCTCATACCCCTTATAATCCCGATCCTGCAATCTATGATTTTTGTTCATTCCCGTGGCATTCGATTTGAGAACTCTGAAACAGTGCTCAAGAAAAGTGAGGCGTTTCTCAAGGACCTCACAAAGAATGGCCTGCACCATGTGTTCTAGGACTGGCAGAGACGATATAAAAAGTTCATTGAAGTAGGAGGAGATTATTTGGAAAAGATCATGTAAACACTGAAATGGAGTAATAAACATCTGTGGAAAAAATCAGTCTCAGTCTTTGTTGATGAACCCTCGTAATTTATTTGGAAACCGACAATATTTGAATGTGCATATATTAAAAACACAATTTTCCATGTTGAAAGTTGAAGGAGTCTTCTGGTTTTCGGTAATAGAAACTGAAGTGGATTGTACTTAATGGAATGTTGAGGTAGTACGATTTCGTAATGTTCTCCAGAACTGATGAATGACGCTATTGATTTATCTGTAGATATGGCTACACCGAAGACGCGTTGATCTCTTATTACTTTGTCTACTACTTAGCTGTACGCAGAGGAAGAATTGCATTTCATCCATAAATTCGATACTGAGATTTCACCGGAAATGTATGATTTAAGTTTCCCTGAATCCAAAAAGAAGCATTTTTAGAAACAGTTCAATGTATGTGTTTGTGTGTGTCCGTTTGTCTGTGTACAGCATAACTCAAAAATGAAAAGTCGGTTAAATACCAAACTTTGCATTTACGTTCAGCATCTTCCAAGGTAGCGACAGGAAGATTTTAAACAAAACCGCAAACAAACTACCCTTTACACGGAAAAAATGTCGTTATTTTTTATTTTCTTAAAAATTTCTCTATCAATTTTTATTAAAATACTATATGTCTAAGACATTTACAGGGCAAATGAAATATAGCTTTAAAGCACACAATTCATATCAAATAAGGTTTCCTTCTCTTTGGAGTTAACCATTCCCGAGATATTTCTTGTTATTGGTTTGAGTTTTCAAACAGTCATACTAATAGTATTACGGTTCAGTAACGAGAGGACATTTTAACCATAAAATCGTATCCTTGAGGATATTTTAAGATAAACGACCGTGATTGGTCAATATCCGAGGTATTGCTAAATGTTGTTGCTCGATATCAAATATTGAATAGAATAGTGTACCAAATATATTACTCTAATACAGCCTATAATACGTATATAAAAGTTTAGATAACCCGCTCTGCAGCGAATGATAAAACAGAGCGTTCTTATAATGATTTAATTCTTGTTTGACGGAATGTTGCAAAAACGCAGAGAGATAAAGAGGTGGAAACGTAGAACAAACAACGTCGCGTGCAGATACAGAAACCTTCCACAGTAAGGTATTTGCATTAGTTAACTAAGCTAAGAGTTTTGGAAGATGGCAGGCAGGCAACTTGAGAGCTGTTTCTCATTCTCCCTGCTGTTTGAGATAAGTACCATCTTCCTTCCTACCCGTGTAAAGTGCAAAGCCTATTGGGTGTTGACACAAGCATCCTGGCGTTTGATTAGCCGCGAAACACAGCGGAAAGACGAGGAAACTATACACCGCTGTCGAACTTAGGTTTCTACACCGGGAAATGGTTTTCAAGCTATTCAAATGCTTGAGTAACGAGCAGCAACTCTCCTGTAATGTGCTATATCGTGTATCATGCAGATATTACTTTCTCTACTGCCTACCTATAGTAAATAGAGCAAGTATAGTATTCCGACCAAAAGTTTCACATCAAGATTTCACTACACATGCATGCTTTGAGGTCTGCTAAATATAAAATAACCATTTATAGAAAAAGGTACATGTGTGTGTGTGTGTGAGTGAACGTTTTATTTCTGAAGAGCAGAACTCAAAAACGAAAAATTTGTGAAATACCAAACTTGGTATTTAAATTCAGCGTTGTCCTAGGATGCAACAGGAATTTTTTTAAATAAATAAATAAATAAAACAAAATAAATCCAGCCCGAGCTACCCTTTAAATGTAAAAGGTTTGTTATTTTTATTTCCTCAAAGACGCTTCTAACGATATTATTTAAAATACCATATGTTAAAGATCTTTACATGACAAATAAAATCTAGAGAAACCCCAGATTCTGAATGACTTTTGCATAATTGGTAAACTGGAAGAGACAGACAAAATCTTAGTACACAAGACATGCACATCTTGTAAATGCACAAAATTCATATCTGATTCATATCTCACTTATTTGTGGCTCTAAGTATTTTCGAGCTATTCTTCCTTATTAGCCTGAACTTTCAAATACTTATACTTTTACAAATGGTAAGTCACTATTCGTTTTTTACTTTCTCTACCACGTATAGTAAGTGGGGGAAATATTGCATTCCATCCAAAACTTCGACACCGAGATTTCACCTAAAATAAGGTTTTGAGGCCCCTGAATATAAAAAAAAATTCTGATGTGTTACACCCACATAACTTTCTCTACTCTTGTACAAACTATTTTTACAAACGCTTATTCTCCATATGTTTCATGTTAATCGAGATGTTAATCTTATTGCTAATTTTCTTGTAGATGCAAGGGGAATATGGTAGGTTTTAAGCGATAGTCAAAACTTTTAAGAGCTGGTTGCTATGTGGCGCATTCCATTCTCTTTGCATGTCCAGGACATAAAAAAATGAATAAAGAATTTGAGAAAAAGTATAAGTATTGGAAAATTTAAGGGAATAACAAGCAATATCGCGAAAATGGTTCACTCAACAACAAAAATGTATGTGAGGTAAGTTGTGTATTTTAACGCGATCTACATTTTTTGTGTAGTAAAATTTTGTCTACCCTTATGGTTTACCAGTTATGCAAAAGTCGTTCACAATGAAAATACTTTTGGAGACATTCCCAGAAAATTCGAGATATACATTTCATTTGTCGTGAAAATATCTTAAACATATGATATTTTAATCAAAATCGTTAGAGCCATTTTTGAGAAAATTAAAATGTTCGAAAAATGTTCCATGTAAAGGATAATCTTGGGTGGGGGATTTTCTTGAAAACCTTTGTGTCGCATCTCTGGAAGATACTGAACCTAAATACCAAGTTTGGTGTTTATCCGACTCTTCGTTTCTGAGTTATGCTGTTCACAGACAAACACACACACACACACACGGACATGTTTCCAAAAATGATTTTTTTTGGATTCAGGGGCCTCAAAATATATATTTCTGGTGAAATCTGGGTATCGAATTTTTGGGTGGAATACAATACTTCCCCTACTTACTATACGTAGTAGAGAAAGTAAAAAGGTCTATGTGTGTGTCTGTATGTCTTTGAACATCACAACTCAAAAACGAAACGTTGGATAAATACCAAACTTGGTATTTAGGTTCAGTATCTTTCAAAGACGGGACAGGAAGATTTTCAAGAAAATCTACCCATTCCAGCCTGCCCTTTACATGGAACATTTTTCGAAAATTTTGATTTTCTAAAAAATGGCTCTAACGGTTTTGATTAAAATATCCTATATTCAATATATTTTCATGAAAAATAAAATGTATGTCTTGAATTTCCTTGGAATGTCTCCGAAAGTCCTCTTCTTTCTGAATGGCTTTTGCATAACTGGCAAACCATAAGAGATAGATAACATGTTCTGTAGCGGGGCTGTATGGGTAATGGGTTGGTTTTGGTGTTGGGTTGGTTATTCGGAAGGATTGTTGTTGCTGCCGGCTACTCAGGTAGAGGAATGTTGGTTGTGGGATTCTTACCTCAGGGAGTGTGGATGGGAGAGGAATGATGTTCACTGTTCTCCTCTCAGATGGCCCGTTTTATTGAAGATCCACACTGTTGTCCTCGTCCGAATACCCTTCACACAAGACGCGATTCTGCCTATCAGTCCCTGCTATTGTTTACGTGCTTTACCCTTTCTTAAGTACCTTTAGAAGTTGAAACATGTTACGACGTTGACTTGACTTTTGTTATTTCCTAGCTACCCTTTACTCGCTTTTACTTTACACTAATTTTCAATTACATAAATACTTAATTTTAGACATCTACAGTGTTTCCCTCTCTTATATGAAATGCTTTGAGTTTCTACATCTATCTTGCTACCCTGAGCGACACGAAGTGGTTTACGTCAACATCTCTACTGCTTCCTGGTCCTCCACGAAGTGACCTACTCTACCCAACGGCTCGACACGAAGTCATTCACTCTTCCTCAAGTCACGACACGAAGTGAAGCATCTTACACACGTCTGAAAATTGCTCTCCGTCATAGATAATTTTCTATTTCACGCCTCTTTTCTAGTTTCGAGCTATCTTTTTACTGCGCACGTGACTTTTATCATTTCTTATTGGTCACCTATCTAAATTTTTCTTCGTTTTCCATTGGCTCTTAATATCGTCGCTCTGACCTCGTCCGCGTCTGCATTTATAGCTTATGTTCGCTTGACTGAATTCGATTTCCGTTCCCTTGTCTTCGCTTCCTGTGAGTTCCACCGGATTTCTATATGACTTAAGCGTTTGCTGTTGTGTCTTTTCCTGTACGTACCTAAGCCTTCCATGCGTTTTACAGTTTTCGCCAAGTCTCTTCATTCAAAAATACACGTTTTCTACATTTAATTTCACGTTCTGATTATTTATTCGTATCTGCTCCTTACTTTATTTCGCTCGTTATGATTTTATTCCCCCTTTTATAATCCTTAATACTCTCTTTTATTCTTCCATCTTATTGGTATACCCCTCCTTATTATTTTGATAGATGCTTATTAATATTCTTATTATGGTTATTATTATTGTTCATATTCGGGCGGATCTTATCACTTCAGTTTCCACATAAAAAATATAGAGCTCGTTAAAACACTCAATTTAAGTCCTATACCCTTTTTGTGGAGTGAACCATTTCCGAGATATTCCTTGTTATTTTTCTTAGAATTTTTCAATAGGTACTTTTATTATTTTAACAAATTATATTCATTATTGGTTTTTTTATGTCCTGGACATACAAAGAGAATGGAATGCTCCACATAGCAACCAGCTCTTAAAAGATGTGACTATCATTTAAAGCCTACCGCATTCCCTTAGCACCTATAAGAAAATTAGCAATAAGATTTTCTGCAAATGTTTATTTCGATTAACATGAACTAGGTAGAGAATAAACGTATGTAAAAATCGTTTGTACAAGAGCAGAGAAAGTAATGTGAGTCTAACACATCAGAAAATTTTTTTCTCGTGAGTACTCAAAGAGCATGGAATTTCAAAACCAATACATAGCGATCCGCTTTTTAAAAATCTGACTATCTCTTTAGCCTACTGTAACCTTTTTATACTACAAAATGTGTAATGCAAGATTATCTTTATTAACACGTAGACAGAAGAACGAGCCGTTCTAAGGATAGTTTAAAGTGAGTAGGAGAAGTATTGTATTCCACCCAAAAAATTGATACCAGATTTCACTGGAAATACATGTTTTTAGGCCCCCTGAATCCAAATAAAGCATTTTTGAAAGCGTGTCCGTGTGTCTGTAAACAGCATAACTCAAAAACAAAAAGTCGAATAAGCATCAAACTTTGTATTTAGGTTCAATATCTTACAAAGGTGCGACAAGAAGATCAAGAAATCCCTCCACCCCGCCCTTTACAAGGACAATTTTTTATTTTCTAAAATGGCTCTTACGATTTAACGATTTTGAATAAAATATCATATATGAAAGATATTTACATCACAAATAAAATGTATATCTAGAATTTTCGTGTAATAGCCTATTAAGTCCTCTTTATTCTGAAGGAATTTTGTATAATCTTGTATATGGTAAACGTTAAGCGACAAACGAAAACGTACTACACAGAAAAATTTTAAAACCCACAATTTGTTTCAAATAACTTTTCTGTGACATCAGCCATTTCCAAGATATCCGTTATTAATACCAGGAGTTCGATTTGTTCAATACTTTGTCATTCTTTTAAAGACCCATGATTTTTAGTTGTTTCTGGCGGTTGCATGGAAACAGAATGGAATTTTAAGGGCAGCGTATAGGGTTCAGTTCTTAAACATTTGACTATCGCCGTTCTCTTTGTATCCTAACTAAATGAGTAATGTAGCTATTTTGTGCAAAGGTGTATCTGGATTAAAATGAATTAGAAAGAAAAATAAAGTTTCGTAACTCTCTTAATAAACAATAGAGGGGGGAGAAGGTTATGTGAGTGTTACACATATTTTTTCATACAACCCGCGTTAGTCACGGCATCAACATAGTATTTTACTAAGCCATCGTATTAGTTTTAGCTGTTAAAATGAAATTCATTCAAAAATAATAAAACACATGGCGGTGCAAAAAAAATTGTGCAGTATACGTATGTAAAAAGAATAACAGTATGTTTAAAGTCGACTTCGTCTCGTCTTTTCTCGATTTTGTGATAATGCATTTCCCACTCTCATATCGTAGTATATTATTGGTTATTAAGTTGTAGAAAAATCGAATGTACCACAACTATCCTGAATTCTTGTGAATCACTTAAGGGACTGCTTAACCAGATGAGAGACCGACATTTAAATCCAGGAGATGTCAGCGAAATTAAGTTCGCAGTTATTGTTAACTTCGGTGTGATTTCACTTTCTTATCACGTGTTGTGGTCCAGGTGATTGATATCTTAGGAGCATGCGCTTGCAGTAAACACGCACAATCCATTACGTCACGGCTAATCAATCACACTCTGGAAAAGTTCGCTTCCACGTTTAAGAAAGATTGTGATTAATGTTCAGCTCTGGTTTCAAGCCATTCGCTTATATATGCAATGCAAATGACTGTTCCTTAAGCACAGTGATAAACCTCATATTTACATGGACTGACAGACGAACGAGATATTTGAGCGAAATACCTACGTGAATCTTCAAGTAATTAATCCTACTGCAGAGCATGTCGGTATGGAATCTCATTAGTATACGCGAGTGAAACCGAGCGAGTTGACTCCACAGTTTTTCGTTGTTATCCCTGGTCGCTAGGCGAATGCTGCGTTGCTTTCTCATCTACTACGTTTTGCTTTCCAACATTTCCCCTTCATTCCGTTTCCTTCTCATATTTCAGGTGTGCTTCTAGGTTTCGTGGTGTGTGGCGGTACCCGGCACAAGGTGCGGATACTTGATCCAAGTAAAGAATGTTCCCCGTGGACACTTAATGGCAGCTCCAGTAATGGGACGGGGTTTCGAACCAGGAATTTTTAAGGAAGTGCGAAGGTTTTCATGGCCGGAGTTAATAGATAAAATGGTAAAATCTTCCGAGTTGGAAGGCCATGGTCTATGGGTAAAATTGTTTACATCCGATGTTTCGGTCAACTCTTTGGTTGCCAACTTTAAGCGGGTTAAACTACCCAAGGTGTTATCAATCGGTAGGTATTTCCGCACGTCTCTATAGTCTGTCTGCCTGCTACCTGTAACCTCCTGTGGTTCCTTCACTTCATCCCTTCCTCCGAAGGTTTTTTTTTTCATTTATGACGCTCTTTAACTTCTATGGTTCTTAGCGTCCCATTCTATATTGGGCGTGAAAGACCAGAAATTTTACTCAGAAGCCTCTTTATCAGGCTTGAGGTTCTTTTACGTGTCATACACGTACGGCACGGGTCACCGGCTTTACTTCCCTTCCGAAGGAAGCAATGCCAAAAATTTCCAGCGCCCTCCGCCGGATTTGAACCCGCGACCTTGGGAACTTGAAGGGCTAGTATGGTACCCCTAAATCACGGAGGACAAGTGGCGGTGGTAGCCGTAAGTCACAGTGTGCGAGGTGTCCTCCAAAGCACACCCTATACCTGAGTATACGCCAAGAATACCGTCCTCGTACTAGACATTTTGACGGTTATTCGTGGGAATTTAAGTATTTAAAAGCAGCGACCCCTCACGGTGCATAGTTGTCTCGGGCAATTCATAGTGCTTGGATTCACGAGCTTAAGATTCTTGGTTTAAGGAAATCCATCTGTGAAAAAAATGCCAAAAATTGCCAAAAGTCATATGTTTGACTTTTAGTATTATTATACACCACAAACCCTCTACTTTTGTTCTATGTAGCCTTTATAACTATGCGATCTTTTAAAGCATGTCATATATCGGTTTAAATGTTTGCCAATAAGACTAGTGACATAATAAATTGTACGAGGCGTATTCCAAAACTAAGGTCCGGTGAACAATATTTAACGGATGCTAGGCCTGAATGACGTTTCACGCCTGCAGTGCTGTCTACCAACTCCTGAGGAACCTACCGCGGTGTTGGTGTGGTGCAGTAGGCGTTTGCCAGTCGGTGAGAACAGATAGCAATGGCCGCGACAATCGTAGATCCCACCAGTTTTGATGCACACGGTGTGATTGGATTTTTGCTGCCAAAAGGATCGTCCGCTGCGGACATCCATCGTGAGTTATGCCTTGTGTATGGACCGGACGTAATGAGCGACAAACAGGTTCGACACTGGTGTTGAGAATTTCGAAATGGCAGCACAAATGTGCACGATGAACAGTAGAGTGGTAGGCCCAATATTCGGAGACCGACAACATCGTTGAGCAAGTGAACCAAAAACTTCGAAGTGATCGGCGTTTGACGATTAGTGGTCTGGCTGATGAATTCCCAAATGTTGCTCAAACCTCACTTTACAGGATTGTCACTGAACATCTTGGATATCGGAAACTTTGTGCGAGGTGGGTGCCAAAAACTGCTCACCGGTTAGCACAGAGAGCAAGGAATGCGTAGTGCACGACAGTTTTTTAAGCGCTATAGACAAGATGGAGATGGTTTGTTTTCGCACATTGTTACGGGCGACGAGACATGGATAGCGTACACCCCAATCGAAGCAACAGTCAATGCAGTGGCGCCGCTCCGGTTCACCCAAAACAAAAAAGGGTAAGCCATCGCCGTACTCGAATCCCAAAATGATGGCTACCGTGTTTTGGGACGAAAAGGATTTCATGGACCGTGGGTCAACAATTACAGCTGTCGTGTATTGTGCAACGCTTACCAAACTGAGACGTGAGATCCAAAATCGACGCCGAGGGAAACTGTCGTCTGGCATCATCCCCCTGCATGACAACGCACGCCCGCATACCTCTGCCAAAACCAAAGAGAAGATTGAAGAGTTTCGTTGGGAACTCTTTGACCACCCCCCGTACAGTCCCGACCTGGCACCAAGCGACTATTTCCTCTTCTTGCATTTGAAAGGATGGCTGGGTGGACAACGATTTCAAACCGACAATAAACTCAAGACGAGCGTTACCCGCTGGTTCAAGTCTCGGGTGGCAGATTTCTATGCCGAGGGGTTAAAGAAGCTGGTGCAGCAAGTGTATAGATGTGAACGGCGATTATGTGGAAAAGTAAAGTATATATGTAGGCAGATATTACTGTCAATAAAAATCTTGTCTCATAAGCGATGTTATTATGACCAAACGGACCTTAGTTTTGGATTAGGGCTCGTAGTTAAAACGGTAAGTTTTGTCAACACTAATTTAAACACACCATTCAAGATATGCCTCAGGAATCTCCAAATGTTAAATTAGTTGCAGAGAAACAGAAGAGGAAGAAGAAGAGCCTGTATATGCACTAAATAATTTTTAAACAGCATAAAGTCAGAAAAAGTGTTATAATTTTTAAACTCCCCTTACTCGAGTTTTCATTTGTCAGCACATTCTCATTTTCAAAATTTTCCGCGATGTATTTTTCTGTACAAATCAATGAAATTTTGTGTGCCTCCTTATAAATAACAGGATAAAAATTCTATGTTTTTTTCCAGAAACCGCATGTAAAGTTTTTTTTCCAAAAATGAGTCTAACACATTAACTTGATTGTGCTTGGATAGCTCTATATTGTGTGTAAATATCCTATAAGTCATATACACATTGCGAAATGACATTTACTGAATTGAGTTTTGTGCACAAAGTGACTTGTGGGATTTACGCACAAAACTTTTACCTAGAAGACCGTCCACTAGAGAGGACTAATGTGACTCATATTATCAAGGATAAAAGAAAAGGCCTATCCATTAGAATTTAAATCAATCCAAAAGAAAAAAAATCTGATGCGTTACACTCACATGACTTTCTCTACTCTTGTACAAACTATTTTTACAAACGCTTATTCTCCATATGCTTCATGTTAATCGAGATATCGTGATGTCAATCTTATTGCTAATTTTCTTGTAGATGCAAGGGAAATATGGTAGGTTTAAGCGATAGTCAAATATTTTAAGAGCTGGTTGCTATGTGGCGCATTCCATTCTCTTTGCATGTACAAGACATAAAAAAAATCTGATCTGTTACACTCACATGACTTTCTCTACTCTTGTACAATCTATTTTTACAAACGCCTATTCTCCGTATGCTTCATATTAATCGAGATATCGAGATGTCAATCTTATTTGTAATTTTCTTGTAGATGCAAGGGGAATATGGTAGCTTTTAAGCGATAGTCAAATATTTTATCGCTGGTTGCTATGTGGCGCATTCCATTCTCTTTGCATGTTCAGGACATAAAAAAATCTGATGTGTTACACTCACATGACTTTCTCTACTCTTGTACAATCTATTTTTACAAACGCCTATTCTCCATATGCTTCATATTAACCGAGATATCCAGATGTCAATCTTATTTGTAATTTTCTTGTAGATGCAAGGGGAATATGGCAGCTTTTAAGCGATAGTCAAATATTTTATCGCTGGTTGCTATGCGGCGCATTCCATTCTCTTTGCATGTCCAGGACATAAAAAAATGAATAACGAATTTGAGAAAAAGTGTAAGTATTGGAAAATTTAAGGAAATAACAAGCAATATCTCGAAAACGGTTCACTCAACAAAAACAATCTATATGATATAAGTTGTGTATTTTAACACGATCTACATTTTGTGTGTAGTAAAATTTTGTCTATCTCTTATGGTTTACCAGTTATGCAAAAGTCGTTCATAATGAAGAATACTTTTGGAGACATTCCCAGAAATTTCGAGATATACATTTCATTTCTCATGACATTATCTTAAACATATGATATTTTCATCAAAATCGTTAGAGCCATTTTTGAGAAAATTAAAATTTTTGAAAAATGTTCCATGTAAAGGGTAGTCTGGGGTGGGGGTATTTTCTTGAAAATCTTCGTGTCGCATCTCTGGAAGATACTGAACGTAAATACCAAGTTTGGTGTTTATCCGACTGTTAGTTTTTGAGTTATGCTGTTCACAGACACACAGACACACAGACACACACACACACACACACACACACACACACACACACACAGACACACACACGGACATGTTTCCAAAAATGCTTTTTTTGGATTCAGGAGGTCTCAAAACATGTATTTCCGGTGAAATCTCGGTATCGAATTTTTGGGTGGAATGCAATACTTCCCCTACTTACTATACGTAGTAGAGAAAGTAAAAATGATTAACGAATTTGAGAAAAAGTATAAGTATTGGAAAATTTAAGGAAATAACAAGCAATATCTCGAAAACGGTTCACTCAACAAAAAAAAAATGTAAATGACATAAGTTGTGTATTTTAACACGATCTACATTGTTTGTGTAGTAAAATTTTGTCTATCTCTTATGGTTTACCAGTTATGCAAAAGTCGTTCATAATGAAGAATACTTTTGGAGACATTCCCAGAAATTTCGAGATATACATTTAATTTCTCATGACATTATCTTAAACATATGATATTTTCATCAAAATCGTTAGAGCCATTTTTGAGAAAATTAAAATTTTCGAAAAATGTTCCATATAAAGGGTAGTCTGGGGTGGGGGGATTTTCTTGAAAACCTTCGTGTCGCATCTCTGGAAGATACTGAACCTAAATACCAAGTTTGGTGCTTATTCGACTGTTCGTTTTTGAGTTATGCTGTTCACAGACACACACACAGACACACACACGGACATGTTTCCAAAAATGCTTTTTTTGGATTCAGGAGGTCTCAAAACATGTATTTCCGGTGAAATTTCGGTATCGAATTTTTGGGTGGAATGCAATACTTCCCCTACCTACTATACGTAGTAGAGAAAGTAAAAATGAATAACGTATTTGAGAAAAAGTATAAGTATTGGAAAATCTAAATGAATAACTAGCAATATCTCGAAAATGGTTCACTCAACAAAAAAACTGTATATGACATAAATTGTGTATTTTAACGTGATCTACATTTTATGTGTAGTAAAAGTTTGTCTATCTCTTATGGTTTACAAGTTATGCAAAAGTCGTTCCCAATTAAGAATACTTTTGAAGACATTCTCAGAAAATTCGAGATATACATTTCATTTGTCATAAAAATATCTTAAACATATGATATTTTAATCAAAATCGTTAGAGCCATTCTTGAGAAAATTAAAATTTTCGAAAACTCTTCCATGTAAAGGGTAGTTTGGTGTGGGGGGATTTTCTTGAAAACCTTCGTGTCGCATCTCTGGAAGATACTAAACCTAAATACCAAGTTTGGTGTTTATCCGACTGTTCGTTTCTGAGTTATGTTGTTCACAGACACACAGACACACACACGGACATGTTTCCAAAAATGCTTTTTTTTTGGATTCAGGGGGTCCCAAAACATGTATTTCCGGTGAAATCTCGGTATCGAATTTTTGGGTGGAATGCAATACTACCCTACTTACTGTACTAGTAGAGAAAGCAATAGATATGGTATTAAAAAGCTCAACCTATCTAACACAGAATGAGAACATTAATGAATTTTATCCGGAACTTTTTGCTTGGCCAATAACCGATAATGATGTGAAAAGTGACAAATTGAAGATTTTTTGTTTTATTTTCTGATGTTAAATTTCTTAGTGTTTTCTTTTGCCTGGTTTTGCTGTTGATAAGTGAAGAAGGTGATGACGAAAAAATACTTTACAGTGCAACGCTTATGTATAAGCGAGAGGCAAAAATACCCATATTTCCTGTAAATTTATGAAATTTTGTAAGAGCATATCATACTATTGGTATGTGCAGTGCCTTCGTTTTATGCCAAGGCCTGCGAAGCGCACGAATGTGTGCTCCGCACATAGTCAACTACACTGTGGTGTTTTCCGTTAACTCCCGCGTTACTTACTTTTTTTTTTTATTTATGGACGCTCTTTAACTACTATGGTTCTTAGCGTCCCATTCTATATTGGGCGTGAAACACCTGTAATTTTGCTCAGAGGCCTCTTTATCAGGCTTGAGGTTCTTTTACGTGCCGTAAATCTACGACACGTGACCACCGGCTTTACTTCCCTTCCGAAGGAAGCCTTGCTAACGATTTTTACGCCCGAAAAAATTCATCGCCCTCCGCCGGACGTTACTTACTCACGAGTGTTGGTAACATATATGCAACCTTGCTATAAGTGTTGTTAAAAGTGGTGTCCATCTGCATGAAGACATTCTTGATATCGTCGGATGAAATTACCATTCACACGCATAAGTTCTTCTCGCATAATGTGCATAAATTTTGTTTTTGTATTGTCCTTAAGTTCTCTATGGTGTGGGGATTGTTCCTATAAGCTTTATTTTTTACCGCTAAGTAATCTCGGTTCTGTATTCAGTGATCAAACATCTCACAGTGTTTCTATCCGGAACTGGATAACCAGGAAATTGCTGCTGAAATTGTCTACACACCTGTCTACATGATTCAGTTTTCACGTATGTATCGTACATAAAAATACGCTGTTCAAGCGCGAAATTGTTGGCAGGCATTTCCGTGGACTAATAAGAGAATAACATTCCTAAGGTAATCACACACAACATACGTATTGTCGAAACGCTTCACAACACGAAGACAAAGCAACGATTGAGACAGCTCACAGATGATAAACGTACCGTTGACACGTCCTGCGCCGCTTCTGAGCTGTGGCATAATACTGAGGTCACTGCATGCTAGCCTCTAGATCCCAAGGTCGCGGGTTCAAACTCGGCGGATGGCGATGGATCTTTTTCGGGCGTAAAATCCTTAGCATGGATTCCTTCGGAAGGGAAGTAAAGCCGGTGGTCCCGTGTTGTAGATTTACGGCAAGAACCTCAAGCGTGATAAAGAGGCCTCTGAGCAAAATTACCGGTCTTTCACGCGTAATATAGAATGGGAGCTAAGGACCATAGCAGTTATAGAGCGACCATAAATAAAAACTAAATTTGTTGAGGTCACTGCCGTCTCGGCCGATACGCATGTAAGGTGGTTGTGGCCTTGGTATAAAAGGAAGGCACTGTATTTACTTATTTAAAACATTAAAGTAACCGAAGTTATGTGATTCACGTTATTTTGTTATTTGCTTCACGTTGAAATTTCGCATTTTTTGGGAGAAAAAAATCCATATAGTTTTTTAAAAATAATGTTGTAGCCACACTGATGTTCTTACAGCATATATGAGTCCCTAAATATTTGAAAGGATCAGTAGGCACATTATAAAAGAAAAATAATTGTTCGTGAATTATATTAACCATAACACTTGTTTTTTGCTGTACTTAAAATTTACATTTTGTTTTGACTTATGAGATGTCTGAAAAAAACTGATTGAACTGTGGGATGAATTTTGTTAACATCCTTAGTTGTGATGCCATTAAAGAATAATACTCATATTGGTACATTTTTAAGCAAACTAAAATAAAATTTCATTTTTAACTACTGTTATTTTCTCAAAACTACTGGGGTAACTAAAAATTTATCCATACATTGTATTAATATGCTACTACAGAATTTAATTACAAAATATTAATTTTTCCAAAAAATAAACGCATCGTGTGAAGTAATTTTTCAAAACGCCCATAAGCAGTTTGTTACTAGTACAGAAAACATTGTCTTCGCTCCTATATTGAAAGAGTGGTTTTCGTTTGCTTATGGGAAAGCGATTAAAAGATGTTATAGGTTGGGTTAGTGGCGAAAATAATAAAATAAAACCAAATAAAAATTTGGCAGCGCAGAAGTCACAAACCGAGGTAGGCAAGGAGTCCAAAACCCTTAATTTAGAAACTAGACCTCATCAGTAATGAATTCTTTGCATGCAAATCATCGCGATGTGTTGGAGGCAGAAAGAAGCTGGGAAGATGGGCAAAGTTTTATAAATATGCAGATTTTTCTCTTCACGAGCGGTGTTTTGCCACCATTTTCCCCTACAAGCGGACCTTTACGGATTTGAATTTCCACGCTAAGCTATGGCATGCCTCTTTCGTCTTATGTCTGAGAGTTTGTTGCAAAGTCATTCTCACTCGAATGCGCTTCACCAATTGGCGGCCTCACTGTCGTACTCATTGCACGAGTATGTGGTAACGTTGTACTTTCTCTACTACGTACCTAGTAGGTAAACGTAAATGTAAAAGGTACATACCAGAGAGGGGCCGCCGGAACCGAAGTCCAACGTGACCCATGGGAGGGAGGGATGAGGAAAGAGACCGGAAGGGCGACCAGATCTGGATGCCGATGGGCACAAGCATGGGCGAGTGCTATTAATGATTCCAGATTGAACATCGGGCGCCGTCCGGTCCTACCCACAAGCCACTGAACTCCCGGCAATCCACTATTGGGTGAAGCCCACTCGGGGTGAGACCTAACCGAGACAGCACCCTACAGAGAGCAAGCCATCGCCCAGCCGCAATCCGCCGAACACCGTCGACTGGTCCTACAACCCGAAACAGATGGCAAGGAAGTGATGGGTACAGGAAACGAGCGGCAGTAAAGTCGTGGTAGAAGATGAACCACCCGAGAATTCGCCTGCCGACCCGGGAACCACGAAAAACCCATCGGTCAGAGTGTGCGGTCGCCGGAGATCGAATCCGGGACCTCCCGAATGCGGGACATAGACGTTCTAGCCTGAATCATCCCGGCCGGTGTACCTAGTAGGCAGAGTTATTGCATTCCAACAAAAATTCTATCCAGATTTCATCGGAAATGCATGTTTTAAGGCCTCCTGAATAAAATAAGCATTTTTAGAAAAAGGTGTGTGTTTTTATTAAAGGCATCCAAAATGAAATGTATAAATACCAAACTTGGTATTTAAGTTCAGCATCTTCCAATGATGTGACACCAAGATTATCAAGAAAATCTTCCCACCCAAAACCACCTTTTTTTTAAAGTTCCCTTGTGTTACCCAGTTTATGATACTGTGACTTTATAGTTTTTTCGTTACCACGTATTACCGCATTACACAACACACAAACACTAAAACACCTATGCCTATGGCGGGACCCGAACTCGCGACCCTCAGCTTGGAGGAGCACCGGAGCTATACACTCCAGCGACCACGGCAACGAAGGCCGGAACCCTTTACAAGGAAGATATATAGAAATATTGGATTATCTCAAAAATGGCTCTAACGATTTTGATTACCTTACTACATGTTTAAGGTATTTAAATGAGAAATAAAAGGTAGAATATATTGAATTTTGTGGAAATGCCTATAAAGCCCTCTTCCTTCGGAAAGAGTTTTGTATAATTTTGTATAAAAGGTAAACCATAAGAGATAGAGAAAATGTACTTTAGAAAAAATGCAGATCTCTTTAAAACGCATCTTTTATTTCAGATAAGTTTTTTGTGGTGTCAGTTATTTTTGAGATATCTGTTTTTATTGATTTGAATTTTCAATGATTTGTCATATTTTTAAAGTGCTGTCGTTTTTAAACATTTGATTATCGGTTCGGTGTCTTTGTACCTAAAACGAAATGTGTAATGAAACCATTTCTGCAAAGGTTTATCTCGATTAATATGAAGTGTAAAAATAGAAAAATAAATTTCCGTAAGAATAGTTTGTAGACGCTATAAAAAATAGTAGGTACAGAAAGTCATGTGAATGCAACACACAAGCTTTTGTTTATTCATATGTATTTAATTTCTTTGTGTGCAACATATTTTCGTGTCTTTTTTTTGTGGACGTTGTATGAATGCCTGAGACTTGCTTTCGAGAATTTAGGCTTCTTCAAGCTAGTTTAATGTAATGTAATACCTAAGGTGCGAGACAGAATGTGAGTGAGACAGAGATAGAGAAAGAGGGAGAGCTAGACAGAGAGGGGAATTGAAAGAGAGACGCAGCAAATTAGAAACCATTTTCTTCAAAGTAAAGTACCCATCAAGCATTTTGCTGCTTCATTCCATAAATGTGCCGGTAAAGAACAGCTCTCTGGGAGCGAATTTATCTATTCAATTTAGTTCTTAATACATTTCGAACAAGTTAAACTATTGAAAGAAAGAAAAGATTCAAAAGCTTAAATTCAAATGCCCCTTATTGAAGACATACTCTTCAGTTCTGTTATTAACTTCTTCCAACATTCATTTCCACTAACATATGTATGCATATATATAATATATTAGATTATATACACAGCAACGTTCACGGTTAGCTTTTTAATACCCCTTATAACTGTCATTTCCTACAGACACGGCTATTATTAATAACGGATGAAAAATCTGCTGATATATAGGCATTCACGTCAAAGCATGTGAAACGTCTCACTTCCTTAACCTCCCCCCGACAGTCTTCCAAGTTCTCGAAATGTTGTCGCCTTTACATACACTTTGGCGGTGGGACAATCATCGGTCGGAATAGTCGAATAATTGTTTGGATAATTACAGTAGGTAAAATCTTAAACCTCTGTGCCTTCTCTTTGGTCCTATAGTTATTTAATAACATTTCACATAGTACATAGATCCTTGGCATATAGAACGGAATACTGGTGAAGCTTTGGAAATATACATGGTCTACGACCATCGAGAAAAATAACCGAGTGTCAGTTGGAGAATCTGATGTTGTTCCGGCATGTTGCCATGGTACTCAGATGGTCACATCAGGGCACGCAAAGCTGAAGATCCGTGGTTCAAATGCCGGCTATGGCATTGAACTCTTCAGTCTGATTCTACTTTTTCATGAAAAAAAAAGTGATGACTTTCCCTACTCCTGTACAAACTATTTTTAGAAACGCTTATTCTCCATCTACTTAATTTTAATCGAGATAAACACTTGCAGCAACTATCTTATTGCTAATTTTCTTGTAGATGCAAGGGGAATATGCTAGGCTTTAAGCGATACTCAAATCTTTTAAGTGCTGTTTTCTATATAGAGCATTCCCATTCTCCTTGCACGTCCAGGATATAAAAAAATAATAATAAAAAAACGAATAACGAATTCCCATTTGAGAAAAAGTATAAGTATTGGAAAATTCAAACAAATAACAAGGAATATCTTGGAAATGGTACACTCCCAAAAAAATGTGTATGATATAAATAAAACTGTGTTTTAACGAGATCTGCATTTTTGTGCAGTAAAATTTTGTCTATCTCTTACGGTTTACCAGTTATGCAAAAGTCATTCAGAATGAAGAGGACTTTTGGGGACATTACCAGAAAATTCAAGGTAAACATTTCGTTTTCCATGAAAACATCTTAAACATGTGGCATTTTAGTCAAAACCGTTAGAGCCGTTTTTGAGAAAATCAAAATTTTCGAAAAATGTTCGATGTAAAGGGTAGTTTGGGGTAAGGGTATTTTCTTGAAAATCATCGTGTCGCATCCTTGGGAGGTACTGAACCTAAATACCAAGTTTCATATTTATTCAACTTTTCGTTTTCGAGTTGTGTGTTCACAGACACACACACACACACACACACACACACACACACACCTAAGGACCTTTTTTTAAAAATGATTTTTTTTATTCAGGGGGACTCAAAACATGCATTTCCCGTGAATTCTCGGTATCTAATTTTTAGGTGGAACACAATACTTGCCCTACTTACTATACGCAGTAGAGAAGAAGAGTAAAAGAAGTTTGATGTACCGCATTTATATGACTTTCTTTACCACTTCTTCTAGGAGCTATTCTTACAAAATGTTATTATTCTATACACTTCTGGTTAATCCGGACAAACTTTCCATTCACATTGACACATTTCGTTGTAGGTAAAGCGATAGTCAGATTTTTGAGAGCACGTCGCTATGTGATGGCTTTGAAACGCCATGCTCTCTACATGACCACGAGTAAACTCGGATAGATACTTCCCAATTGAGAAAATTAGAAGTATTTGAAAACTCAAATGAAAAACAAAGAACATCTCGGAAATAGCTAACTCCACAAAAATGTAACAATTATGTAGCAAGATTTTATCTTACTATTACGGTTTACCAGTTACACGAAAGTCATTCAGAATAAAATTAAATTTAGTTTTATTTATGGACGTTCTTTAACTACTGTGGTCCTTAGCGTCCCATTCTATATTGGGCGTAAAAGACAATCAATTTTGCTCAGAGGCCTCTTTATCAGGTTTGAGATTCTTTTGCGTGCCATAAATCTGCAACACGGGACCACCGGCTTTACTTCCCTTCTGAAGGAAGCCATGCTAAGGAGTTTTACACCACAAAATCCATCGCCCTCCGCCGGGTTTGAACCTGCGAACTCAGGAACTAGAGGCCAGCATGGTAATCACTACACCACCGAGGACGACTAGTATTCAGAATGAAGAGGAGTTTAGGCTATCCGCAGAAAATTCAAGATATGCACTTTGTTTGTCGTGAAAATATATTCAACGTGTTATTTTAATCAAATCCGTTGTAGCAGTTTTGTTTAGAAAATCCCACATAACGGGCATTTTTGTTTGTAAAGGGTAGTAGTATTAGTCCCGGATGAGCCAATTGTTTTAACGATAATCCTGCCGCTAGGGGCGCTAGTGTCGCTAGTGTCGCTGCGTGCGACGGCGGCGGCGGTAAGTTTGAAAAGCGCCCTGAGCGTTAGGATTATCGTTAAATCGGTTGGCTCATCCGGGACGAGTTGAAAGAATTGAGGAAGTGACGTGTAGTGTTTTGATTGGTTCGTTAATTTGGGGTGGGAGATGGAGGAAGGGAGATGGAGGAGTATGGAGTTCGCGTGATGGAGAGGAGCTGGGTAGCGAGGTGTTGTCTGTGCGGAGGTCGGTACTGAAAGAGGGGTAAAGATGGGGAGCGAGGGATAAAAAGTGTAACAGAAAGTGACGTGTGAAGTTGTGATTGGTGGGAGTAAGAAGTGATTTTATTGGTGGAAAGGAACAAATGAGAGTTGTTGATTGGTAGGAATAAGAGGGATTATGATTGGTGGAAAAGAAAAAGTTGTGGGAGTGGGGTATGTTGGAGGTGATGGGAAAGGTGAGTTTTGCTAGCAGCAAGATTTGCAAAAGCCTGTCTTGAACTGATCAGCAATTTTTGAACGTCGGATGGTAGTTTTCTTGAGTGGATAGAGAGATGGGGGCGATATGAGATGCGGTGGCGAAAATGGGGACTAGACAAGGTTGTTGAGACAAGAGGTTTAAGGACGAGGAAATTTGGAGGTTAGTGGTGAACACGGCGGTCGCAAGAGGTGGGGGTAAGGAGATGCAGTGGTGAGAATGGGAACTAAAAGAAGATGGGGGTAGCAAGAGTTTTAGAAGAGTAGATTTTGAGGTTAAAATAGTGGGAACTAAAAATGGCGGAGGGTCTACGACAAGGAGATGCGGTGAGAACTAAACAAGATGGCGGTCGCAAGAGGAGGGTAAGGAGATTTGAGGTTACAGTACGAAAACACGAAAGGATATATTCCTACGCCAAGCAGGTCCGAAAAATAATTATGCGTGTGGTACTTACCTGTTACCGGTGTGGATGCGTCACCAAAAGCGCGGCACGCGAGGCGGAAAAATAAAAGCAAACTGTTTTTGAAAATGCTTAACCAGCTTTAAGATCAACCAACATCACTACGCACTGATATACCTAGGTTTTTAAAGCGGTACAGACACCCTTTGCAGAGGCGTAATTTAACTATACCAAAAACCTGGTACTGGACCATCGTGATGGTCGCTAGCGTACGTAGGAGCAGGGTTCTCAAGCCGGTCGAAAGCGGTCAAAAACGTGTACGACGTAGGTGTTCGCAGTAGCTGCTGTCGAGTCAACCGTCGAGGTGTGAATAAACGAGATCTGTTCTCGCCGGCAATTTGGTTCGGAGATGTGAGCAGCGGCGAGGTGTTGTGTGTGCGGAGGTCGGGACTGAAAGAGGGAAAAGATGGGGAGCGAGGGATAAAAAGTGTAACAGAAAGTGACGTGTGAAGTTGTGATTGGTGGGAATAAGAAGTGATTTTATTGGTGGAAAGGAGCAAATGAAAGTTGCTGATTGGTAAGAATAAGAGAGGTTATGATTGGTGGAAAGAAAAAGGAATGGGGTATGTTGGAGGTGATGGGAAAGGTAAGTTTTGCTAGCAACAAGATTTGCAAAAGCCTGTCGTGAACTGATCAGCAATTTTTGAACGTTGGATGGTAGTTTTCTTGAGTGGATAGAGAGATGGGGCGATATGAGATGCGGTGGCGAAAATGGGAACTAAACAAGGTGGTTGAGACAAGAGGTTTAAGGACGAGGAAATTTGGAGGTTAGTGGTGAACATGGCGGTCGCAAGAGGTGGGGGTAAGGAGACGCGGTGGTGAGAATGGGAACTAAAAGAAGATGGCGGTAGCAAGAGGTTAGAAGAGTAGATTTTGAGGTTAAAATAGCGGGAACTAAAAATGGCGGAGGGTCTGCGACAAGGAGATGCGGTGAGAACTAAACAAGATGGCGGACGCAAGAGGAGGGTAAGGAGGTTTGAGGTTACAGTACCAAAACACGAAAGGATATATTCCTACGCCAAGCAGGTCCGAAAAATAATTATGCGTGTGTTACTTACCTGTTACCGGTGTGGATGCGTCACCAAAAGCGCGGCACGCGAGGCGGAAAAATAAAAGCAAACTGTTTTTGAAAATGCTTAACCAGCTTTAAGATCAACCAACATCACTACGCACTGATATACCTAGGTTTTTAAAGCGGTACAGACACCCTTTGCAGAGGCGTAATTTAACTATACCAAAACCTGGTACTGGACCATCGTGATGGTCGCTAGCGTACGTAGGAGCAGGGTTCTCAAGCCGGTCGAAAGCGGTCAAAAACGTGTACGACGTAGGTGTTGGCAGTAGCTGCTGCCGAGGCAACCGTCGAGGTGCGAATGAACGAGATCTGTTCTTGCAGGCAATCTGGTTGAGAGATGAGAGGCGCGGTGGTAAAAATGTGAACTAAATAAGATGGCGGAGGCACGAAGTTGAGGTTAAGGAGCGGCGAGGTGTTGACTGTGCGGTGGTTGGGGTCTGAAAGAGGGGGAAAGATGGCGAACGAGGGATAAAAAGTATAACAGAAAGTGACGTGTGAAGTTGTCATTGGTGGGAATAAGAAGTGATGTTATTGGTGGAAAGGAACAAATGAAAGTTGCTGATTGGCGAGAATAAGAGAGATTATGATTGGTGGAAAGAAAAAAAGGTGTGGGAGTGGGGTATGTTGGAGGTGATGGAAAAGGCAAGTTTTGCTACCAACAACATTTGCAAAAGCCTATCCAGAACTCATCAGCAATTTTAAATAACTAGTGTTTCGGGGGTTTTCTCTGGTTGGTAGACGAATGCAAGCTGTTTCTACCATACTTATATTATTGGTCTTTTTCCTTTTTTTTTTTTAAAATGACTAGTTTTTTTTTTTTTTTTTTTTTGGGAGTTTTCTGCGGATGGTAAACAAATGCAAGCTCTTTCTGCTTTTTCATAGGTTTTCCCTGGTTGGTAGGCGTTTTCTGTACTGGTTGACGAAGGCGTTTCTAATTTTGGAGGTTTTCTCAGGTTTTTAGCGGTTGTCCCTGCCCGGTAGGCAAATGATGAAGTTTTACCTTGTCGGCGCACGGATACTAGGCACGTACTGGCGCGCACACACACACACACACACACACACAGAGAGACAGACAGACACACAGACAGGCACACACACACGGACATGTTTCCAAAAATGCTTTTTTTTTTTTTTTTTTTTTTTTTGATTCAGGAGGTCTCAAAACGTGTATTTCCGGTGAAATCTCGGTATCGAATTTTTGGGCGGAATGCAATACTTCCCCTACTTACTATACGTAGTAGAGAAAGTAAAAAAGTATTGAAAAATTTAAGGAAATAACAAGCAATATCTCAAAAGTGTACTATCTTGTTTTCAAGGGTTTTCCAGATCGGTAAGCGTTAGAATACTCTTAGAGCTTTTTTCAGGTTTTTTAGCGGTTGTCCCTGGCCGGTAGGCAATTGATAAAGTTTTTCTATAACGTCGTCGTTTTGGCTTGTGGCGCACGGTTCCTAGGCACGTACTCGCGCGCGCGCGCACACACACACACACACACACACACACACACACACACTAAAATAGTAGCGTATAAAAAAAACTGATTTGTTACACTCACATAACTTTCTCTACTCTTGTACAATCTAATTGGTAGCTTTTAAGCGATAGTCAAATATTTTAACGCTGGTTGCTATGTGGCGAATTCCATTCTGTTTGCATGTTCAGGACATAAAAAAAATGAATAAACGAATTTGAGAAAAAGTATAAGTATTGGAAAATTTAAGGAAATAACAAGCAATATCTCGAAAACGGTTCACTCAACAAAAGAAACGTATATGACATAAGTTGTGTATTTTAACGCGATCTACATTTTTTGTGTAGTAAAATTTTGTCTATCTCTTATGGTTTACCAGTTATGCAAAAAAGTCGTTCACAATGAAGAATATTTTTGGAGACATTCCCAGAAAATTCGAGATATACATTTTATTTGACATGACAATATCTTAAACATATGATGTTTTAATCAAAATCGTTAGAGCCGTTTTTGAGAAAATTAAAATTTTCGAAAAATGTTCCATGTAAAGGGTAGTCTGGGGTGGGGGGATTTTCTTGAAAACCTTCGTGTCGCATCTCTGGAAGATACTGAACCTAAATACCAAGTTTGGTGTTTATCCGACTGTTCGTTTTCGAGTTATGCTGTTCACAGACACACAGACACACAGACACACAGACAGACACACACACGGACATGTTTCCAAAAATGCTTTTTTTTTTTTGGATTCAGAGATTCTCAAAACATGTATTTCCAGTGAAATCTCGGTAACGAATTTTTGGGTGGAATGCAATACTTCCCCTACTTACTATACGTAGTAGAGAAAGTAAAAATGAATAACGCATTTGAGAAAAAGTATAAGTATTGGAAAATTTAAGGAAATAACAAGCAATATCTCGAAAATGGTTCACTCAACTAAAAAAAAATGTATATGACATAAATTGTGTATTTTAACGCGATCTACATTTTTTGTGTAGTAAAATTTTGGCTATCTCTTATGGTTTACCAGTTATGCATACTGAACCTAACTACCAAGTTTGGTGTTTATCCGACTGTTCGTTTTTGAGTTATGCTGTTCACAGACACACAGACGCACAGACAGACAGACACACAGACACACAGACACACAGACAGACACACACACGGACATGTTTCCAAAAATGCTTTTTTTTTCTGGATTCAGTGATTCTCAAAACATGTATTTCCAGTGAAATCTCGGTATCGAATTTTTGGGTGGAATGCAATACTTCCCCTACTTACTATACGTAGTAGAGAAAGTAAAAATGAATAACGCATTTGAGAAAAAGTATAAGTATTGGAAAATTTAAAGGAAATAACAAGCAATATCTCGAAAAACGGTTCACTCAACAAAATAAATGTATATGGCATAAGTTGTGTATTTTAACGCGATCTACATTTTTTGTGTAGCAAACTTTTGTCTATCTCTTACGGTTTATCAGTTATGAAAAAGTCGTTCACAATGAAGAATTCTTTTGGAGACATTCCCAGAAAATTCGAGATATACATTTCATTTCTCTCGACATTATCTTAAATATATGATATTTTCATCAAAATCGTTATAGCCATTTTTTAATACAAAGAGAACGGGATTTCACAAGTGAAACAGTACTGTGATAACGATACCACTGAAACAAAAAAAAAAATCTGATGTGTAACACTCACATGACTTTCTCAACTCTTGTACAAAGTATTTTTACAAACGCTTATTCCCCATCTAGTTCATGTTAATCGAGATAAACATTTGCAAAATCTATTTTATTGCTAATTTTCTTGTATAAAAAAAAAAATCTGATGTGTAACACTCACATGACGTTCTCTACTCTTGTACAAAGTATTTTTACAAACGCTTATGCTCCATCTAGTTCATGTTAATCGAGATAAACATTTGCAAACTCTATTTTATTGCTAATTTTCTTGTAGATGTAGGGGAAAATATATTTACAAGGGGAATATAGAAAAACAGTAGCCTTTAAGCACATACATATCTCTTAATAGCTGGTTGCTATGTGCAACACCATTCTTTTTGCCACAGATTAATACTGTTTGCATATCAAAGACAAAAAAAAATGAATAACGAAGTCCCATTTGAGAAAATAAATATTGGAAAATTAACAAACAATATCTCGAAAACGGTTCACTCAACAACAAAAATGTATATTACATAAGATGTGTATTTTAACGCGATCTACATTTTTTGTGTAGTAAAATTTTGTCTATCTCTTACGGTTTTTCAGTTATGAAAAAGACGTTCACAATGAAGAATACTTTTGGAGACATTCCCAGAAAATTCGAGATATACATTTCATTTCTCACGACATTATATTAAACATACGATATTTTTCATCAAAATCGTTAGAGCCATTTTTTTTAATACAAAGAGAACGGGATTTCACAAGTGAAACAGTACTGTGATAACGATACCAACAAAACTAATTATTATTCACCCACTGAAACACATAAAAAAAATCTGATGTGTAACACTCACATGACTTTTCTCATCTCTTGTACAAAGTATTTTTACAAACGCTTATTCCCCATCTAGTTCATGTTAATCGAGATAAACATTTGCAAACTCTGTTTTATTGCTAATTTTGTTGTAGATGTAGGGAAAATATATTTACAAGGGGAATATAGAAAAACAGTAGCCTTTAAGCACATACATATCTCTTAATAGCTGGTTGCTATGTGCAGTACCATTCTTTTTGCCACAGATTAATACTCTTTGCATATCAAAGACAAAAAAAAAATGAATAACGAATTCCCATTTGAGAAAATAACTATTGGAAAATTTAAGTAAATAACAAGCAATATCTCGAAAACGGTTCACTCAACAATAAAGATGTATATGACATAAGTTGTGTATTTTAACGCGATCTACATACTTTCGTACTCACCTATAAGATATAGAGGGTAGAGGTCGTACGAACGTAGCACTTTGAGAATCTATATTCAACAGTTGGTGTTACTCCTTAGAAAGGAAGTATCTGCTGATTTTTATTTAATTCTTTACATTTTACATAACACGTATGCACTGGCACAACACAAAAGCACTACACACAATACTCAGTTTTAATATTTGCACTAATAACATCAGGAATAACTGAAGTCTGCAAACAGTCATTTCCCATGTGCAGCCTTACGTACAGAAAACGTGTGTGGCTGATCTATGTGTAAAAAGAGCCTGAGAGCGGATGTACGTCAGCGGTAAAATCTTTTAAATGCATTTTTATTGGCGATGGTAGAAATCGTGCAGTGGTGGATCGTGAAAATTCATATAAATGGATGTATCACCTCATAATAAGCCTCTATATACCAAGAATATTGAGTTTTTAAAAAGTCAGCAACTGTACCTGTGTTTCTATACGTGAACGTCAGATGGCAGCTTCGATACGTGTCCACGGAGACCTTAGTGCTAGGCAACTGTACCTCTGTTTCTATACGTGAACGGCAGATTGCAGCTTCGATACGTGTCCACGGAGACCTTAGTGCTAGGCAACTGTACCTCTGTTTCTATACGTGAACGGCAGATTGCAGCTTCGATACGTGTCCACGGAGACCTTAGTGCTAGGCAACTGCACCTCTGTTTCTATACGTGAACGGCAGATTGCAGCTTCGATACGTGTCCACGGAGACCTTAGCGCTAGGCAACTGCACCTCTGTTTCTATACGTGAACGGCAGATTGCAGCTTCGATACGTGTCCACGGAGACCTTAGTGCTAGGCAACTGTACCTCTGTTTCTATACGTGAACGGCAGATTGCAGCTTCGATACGTGTCCACGGAGACCTTAGTGCTAGGCAACTGTACCTCTGTTTCTATACGTGAACGGCAGATTGCAGCTTCGATACGTGTCCACGGAGACCTTAGTGCTAGGCAACTGCACCTCTGTTTCTATACGTGAACGGCAGATTGCAGCTTCGATACGTATCCACGGAGACCTTAGTGCTAGGCAACTGCACCTCTGTTTCTATACGTGAACGGCAGATTGCAGCTTCAATACGTGTCCACGGAGACCTTAGTGCTAGGCAACTGTACCTCTGTTTCTATACGTGAACGGGAGATTGCAGCTTCGATACGTGTCCACGGAGACCTTAGTGCTAGGCAACTGCACCTCTGTTTCTATACGTGAACGTCAGATTGCAGCTTCGATACGTGTCCACGGAGACCTTAGTGCTAGGCAACTGCACCTCTGTTTCTATACGTGAACGGCAGATTGCAGCTTCGATACGTATCCACGGGGACCTTAGTGCTAGGGAACTGCACCTCTGTTTGTATACGTGAACGGCAGATTGCAGCTTCAATACGTGTACACGGAGACCTTAGTGCTAGGCAGCTGTACCTCTGTTTCTATACGTGAACGGCAGATTGCAGCTTCGATACGTGTCCACGGAGATCTTAGTGCTAGGCAGCTATACCTGTTTCTATACGTCAACGGCAGATTGCAGCTTCGATACGTGTTCACGGAGACCTTAGTGCTAGGCAACTGTACCTGTGTTTCTATACGTGTCCACGGAGACCTTAGTGCTAGACAACTGTACCTCTGTTTCTATACGTGAACGGCAGATTGCAGCTTCAATACGTGTCCACGGAGACCTTAGTGCTAGTGCTAGGCAACTATACCTCTGTTTCTATACGTGAACGGCAGATTGCAGGTTCGATACGTGTCCACGGAGATCTTAGTGCTAGGCAACTATACCTGTTTCTATACGTGAACGGCAGATTGCAGCTTCGATACGTGTCCACGGAGACCTTAGTGCTAGGCAACTGTACCTGTGTTTCTATACGTGAACGTCAGATGGCAGCTTCGATACGTGTCCACGGAGACCTTAGTGTTAGGCAACTGTACCTCTGTTTCTATACGTGAACGGCAGATTGCAGCTTCGATACGTGTCCACGGAGACCTTTCGCTTCAGGTGACAAAATAACACTAGGCACTTGTGTGCCGTGGTGTAAGCCGCAATCACGGTATTGGTAGCGTGGATCTCCTTGGGGCTCTCCTCGGAGTTACCTCAACACCACGTACATGACCTGGTTCGTCACGGGTACGCAGGTCTGCACTACCACTTCCTCGGCGTTGAGCAGGTCCAGGAGGCGATCGTACCGGTACACCAGCTAGCACGTGGACATGTTATCGCGCTGTGGTGTTGCGTGTGCGAGGTATGGAAACTCAAGGACGCAAAACATGCACGACCGAGGGTTAAAAAGCAGAACAAGTAGTGACGTGGAGCGTTGTGATTGGTGTAAATAAGACGATCTCTGATAGGTGGACAAATTGAAATAACGTGATGTGATAGGCGAAAATAAAATCAAAGGTGATTGGATGAAAAATGACGAGAAGGAATTAGCGGTGAATTTGTGAACTAAGATGGCGAAGATTTTTTTTTTTTTTAAAAAAAAGGATAATATAAGTACGGCAACTGTAACGGTTTACGGCAAACGCGCGCCGCGCAATGCGTCACGCCGGGCATCTTGCTCAATATGATTTTTGTTTTATTGCCCGGGCGTGACGCATTGCGCGGCGCGCGTTTGCCGTAAACCGTTACAGTTGCCGTACTTATATTATCCTTTTTTTTAAAAAAAAAAAAAATCTTCGCCATCTTAGTTCACAAATTCACCGCTAATTCCTTCTCGTCATTTTTCATCCAATCACCTTTGATTTTATTTTCGCCTATCACATCACGTTATTTCAATTTGTCCACCTATCAGAGATCGTCTTATTTACACCAATCACAACGCTCCACGTCACTACTTGTTCTGCTTTTTAACCCTCGGTCGTGCATGTTTTGCGTCCTTGAGTTTCCATACCTCGCACACGCAACACCACAGCGCGATAACATGTCCACGTGCTAGCTGGTGTACCGGTACGATCGCCTCCTGGACCTGCTCAACGCCGAGGAAGTGGTAGTGCAGACCTGCGTACCCGTGACGAACCAGGTCATGTACGTGGTGTTGAGGTAACTCCGAGGAGAGCCCCAAGGAGATCCACGCTACCAATACCGTGA
Source organism: Deroplatys truncata (assembly GCA_030765065.1). Taxonomy (NCBI): domain Eukaryota; kingdom Metazoa; phylum Arthropoda; class Insecta; order Mantodea; family Mantidae; genus Deroplatys; species Deroplatys truncata. The sequence goes on along the minus strand of CM060981.1, from coordinate 222,462,331 downwards.
TTGCGGCTTACACCACGGCACACAAGTGCCTAGTGTTATTTTGTCACCTGAAGCGAAAGGTCTCCGTGGACACGTATCGAAGCTGCAATCTGCCGTTCACGTATAGAAACAGAGGTACAGTTGCCTAACACTAAGGTCTCCGTGGACACGTATCGAAGCTGCCATCTGACGTTCACGTATAGAAACACAGGTACAGTTGCCTAGCACTAAGGTCTCCGTGGACACGTATCGAAGCTGCAATCTGCCGTTCACGTATAGAAACAGGTATAGTTGCCTAGCACTAAGATCTCCGTGGACACGTATCGAACCTGCAATCTGCCGTTCACGTATAGAAACAGAGGTATAGTTGCCTAGCACTAGCACTAAGGTCTCCGTGGACACGTATTGAAGCTGCAATCTGCCGTTCACGTATAGAAACAGAGGTACAGTTGTCTAGCACTAAGGTCTCCGTGGACACGTATAGAAACACAGGTACAGTTGCCTAGCACTAAGGTCTCCGTGAACACGTATCGAAGCTGCAATCTGCCGTTGACGTATAGAAACAGGTATAGCTGCCTAGCACTAAGATCTCCGTGGACACGTATCGAAGCTGCAATCTGCCGTTCACGTATAGAAACAGAGGTACAGCTGCCTAGCACTAAGGTCTCCGTGTACACGTATTGAAGCTGCAATCTGCCGTTCACGTATACAAACAGAGGTGCAGTTCCCTAGCACTAAGGTCCCCGTGGATACGTATCGAAGCTGCAATCTGCCGTTCACGTATAGAAACAGAGGTGCAGTTGCCTAGCACTAAGGTCTCCGTGGACACGTATCGAAGCTGCAATCTGACGTTCACGTATAGAAACAGAGGTGCAGTTGCCTAGCACTAAGGTCTCCGTGGACACGTATCGAAGCTGCAATCTCCCGTTCACGTATAGAAACAGAGGTACAGTTGCCTAGCACTAAGGTCTCCGTGGACACGTATTGAAGCTGCAATCTGCCGTTCACGTATAGAAACAGAGGTGCAGTTGCCTAGCACTAAGGTCTCCGTGGATACGTATCGAAGCTGCAATCTGCCGTTCACGTATAGAAACAGAGGTGCAGTTGCCTAGCACTAAGGTCTCCGTGGACACGTATCGAAGCTGCAATCTGCCGTTCACGTATAGAAACAGAGGTACAGTTGCCTAGCACTAAGGTCTCCGTGGACACGTATCGAAGCTGCAATCTGCCGTTCACGTATAGAAACAGAGGTACAGTTGCCTAGCACTAAGGTCTCCGTGGACACGTATCGAAGCTGCAATCTGCCGTTCACGTATAGAAACAGAGGTGCAGTTGCCTAGCGCTAAGGTCTCCGTGGACACGTATCGAAGCTGCAATCTGCCGTTCACGTATAGAAACAGAGGTGCAGTTGCCTAGCACTAAGGTCTCCGTGGACACGTATCGAAGCTGCAATCTGCCGTTCACGTATAGAAACAGAGGTACAGTTGCCTAGCACTAAGGTCTCCGTGGACACGTATCGAAGCTGCAATCTGCCGTTCACGTATAGAAACAGAGGTACAGTTGCCTAGCACTAAGGTCTCCGTGGACACGTATCGAAGCTGCCATCTGACGTTCACGTATAGAAACACAGGTACAGTTGCTGACTTTTTAAAAACTCAATATTCTTGGTATATAGAGGCTTATTATGAGGTGATACATCCATTTATATGAATTTTCACGATCCACCACTGCACGATTTCTACCATCGCCAATAAAAATGCATTTAAAAGATTTTACCGCTGACGTACATCCGCTCTCAGGCTCTTTTTACACATAGATCAGCCACACACGTTTTCTGTACGTAAGGCTGCACATGGGAAATGACTGTTTGCAGACTTCAGTTATTCCTGATGTTATTAGTGCAAATATTAAAACTGAGTATTGTGTGTAGTGCTTTTGTGTTGTGCCAGTGCATACGTGTTATGTAAAATGTAAAGAATTAAATAAAAATCAGCAGATACTTCCTTTCTAAGGAGTAACACCAACTGTTGAATATAGATTCTCAAAGTGCTACGTTCGTACGACCTCTACCCTCTATATCTTATAGGTGAGTGCGAAAGTATGTAGATCGCGTTAAAATACACAACTTATGTCATATACATCTTTATTGTTGAGTGAACCGTTTTCGAGATATTGCTTGTTATTTACTTAAAGTTTCCAATAGTTATTTTCTCAAATGGGAATTCGTTATTCATTTTTTTTTTGTCTTTGATATGCAAAGAGTATTAATCTGTGGCAAAAAGAATGGTACTGCACATAGCAACCAGCTATTAAGAGATATGTATGTGCTTAAAGGCTACTGTTTTTCTATATTCCCCTTGTAAATATATTTTCCCTACATCTACAACAAAATTAGCAATAAAACAGAGTTTGCAAATGTTTATCTCGATTAACATGAACTAGATGGGGAATAAGCGTTTGTAAAAATACTTTGTACAAGAGATGAGAAAAGTCATGTGAGTGTTACACATCAGATTTTTTTTATGTGTTTCAGTGGGTGAATAATAATTAGTTTTGTTGGTATCGTTATCACAGTACTGTTTCACTTGTGAAATCCCGTTCTCTTTGTATTAAAAAAAATGGCTCTAACGATTTTGATGAAAAATATCGTATGTTTAATATAATGTCGTGAGAAATGAAATGTATATCTCGAATTTTCTGGGAATGTCTCCAAAAGTATTCTTCATTGTGAACGTCTTTTTCATAACTGAAAAACCGTAAGAGATAGACAAAATTTTACTACACAAAAAATGTAGATCGCGTTAAAATACACATCTTATGTAATATACATTTTTGTTGTTGAGTGAACCGTTTTCGAGATATTGTTTGTTAATTTTCCAATATTTATTTTCTCAAATGGGACTTCGTTATTCATTTTTTTTTGTCTTTGATATGCAAACAGTATTAATCTGTGGCAAAAAGAATGGTGTTGCACATAGCAACCAGCAATTAAGAGATATGTATGTGCTTAAAGGCTACTGTTTTTCTATATTCCCCTTGTAAATATATTTTCCCCTACATCTACAAGAAAATTAGCAATAAAATAGAGTTTGCAAATGTTTATCTCGATTAACATGAACTAGATGGAGCATAAGCGTTTGTAAAAATACTTTGTACAAGAGTAGAGAACGTCATGTGAGTGTTACACATCAGATTTTTTTTTTATACAAGAAAATTAGCAATAAAATAGATTTTGCAAATGTTTATCTCGATTAACATGAACTAGATGGGGAATAAGCGTTTGTAAAAATACTTTGTACAAGAGTTGAGAAAGTCATGTGAGTGTTACACATCAGATTTTTTTTTTTGTTTCAGTGGTATCGTTATCACAGTACTGTTTCACTTGTGAAATCCCGTTCTCTTTGTATTAAAAAATGGCTATAACGATTTTGATGAAAATATCATATATTTAAGATAATGTCGAGAGAAATGAAATGTATATCTCGAATTTTCTGGGAATGTCTCCAAAAGAATTCTTCATTGTGAACGACTTTTTCATAACTGATAAACCGTAAGAGATAGACAAAAGTTTGCTACACAAAAAATGTAGATCGCGTTAAAATACACAACTTATGCCATATACATTTATTTTGTTGAGTGAACCGTTTTTCGAGATATTGCTTGTTATTTCCTTTAAATTTTCCAATACTTATACTTTTTCTCAAATGCGTTATTCATTTTTACTTTCTCTACTACGTATAGTAAGTAGGGGAAGTATTGCATTCCACCCAAAAATTCGATACCGAGATTTCACTGGAAATACATGTTTTGAGAATCACTGAATCCAGAAAAAAAAGCATTTTTGGAAACATGTCCGTGTGTGTGTCTGTCTGTGTGTCTGTGTGTCTGTGTGTCTGTCTGTCTGTGCGTCTGTGTGTCTGTGAACAGCATAACTCAAAAACGAACAGTCGGTAAACACCAAACTTGGTATTTAGGTTCAGTATGCATAACTGGTAAACCATAAGAGATAGCCAAAATTTTATTACACAAAAAATGTAGATCGCGTTAAAATACACAATTTATGTCATATACATTTTTTTTTAGTTGAGTGAACCATTTTCGAGATATTGCTTGTTATTTCCTTAAATTTTCCAATACTTATACTTTTTCTCAAATGCGTTATTCATTTTTACTTTCTCTACTACGTATAGTAAGTAGGGGAAGTATTGCATTCCACCCAAAAATTCGTTACCGAGATTTCACTGGAAATACATGTTTTGAGAATCTCTGAATCCAAAAAAAAAAAAGCATTTTTGGAAACATGTCCGTGTGTGTGTCTGTCTGTGTGTCTGTGTGTCTGTGTGTCTGTGAACAGCATAACTCGAAAACGAACAGTCGGATAAACACCAAACTTGGTATTTAGGTTCAGTATCTTCCAGAGATGCGACACGAAGGTTTTCAAGAAAATCCCCCCACCCCAGACTACCCTTTACATGGAACATTTTTCGAAAATTTTAATTTTCTCAAAAACGGCTCTAACGATTTTGATTAAAACATCATATGTTTAAGATATTGTCATGTCAAATAAAATGTATATCTCGAATTTTCTGGGAATGTCTCCAAAAATATTCTTCATTGTGAACGACTTTTTTGCATAACTGGTAAACCATAAGAGATAGACAAAATTTTACTACACAAAAAATGTAGATCGCGTTAAAATACACAACTTATGTCATATACGTTTCTTTTGTTGAGTGAACCGTTTTCGAGATATTGCTTGTTATTTCCTTAAATTTTCCAATACTTATACTTTTTCTCAAATTCGTTTATTCATTTTTTTTATGTCCTGAACATGCAAACAGAATGGAATTCGCCACATAGCAACCAGCGTTAAAATATTTGACTATCGCTTAAAAGCTACCAATTAGATTGTACAAGAGTAGAGAAAGTTATGTGAGTGTAACAAATCAGTTTTTTTTATACGCTACTATTTTAGTGTGTGTGTGTGTGTGTGTGTGTGTGTGTGTGTGTGCGCGCGCGCGCGCGAGTACGTGCCTAGGAACCGTGCGCCACAAGCCAAAACGACGACGTTATAGAAAAACTTTATCAATTGCCTACCGGCCAGGGACAACCGCTAAAAAACCTGAAAAAAGCTCTAAGAGTATTCTAACGCTTACCGATCTGGAAAACCCTTGAAAACAAGATAGTACACTTTTGAGATATTGCTTGTTATTTCCTTAAATTTTTCAATACTTTTTTACTTTCTCTACTACGTATAGTAAGTAGGGGAAGTATTGCATTCCGCCCAAAAATTCGATACCGAGATTTCACCGGAAATACACGTTTTGAGACCTCCTGAATCAAAAAAAAAAAAAAAAAAAAAAAAAAAAGCATTTTTGGAAACATGTCCGTGTGTGTGTGCCTGTCTGTGTGTCTGTCTGTCTCTCTGTGTGTGTGTGTGTGTGTGTGTGTGCGCGCCAGTACGTGCCTAGTATCCGTGCGCCGACAAGGTAAAACTTCATCATTTGCCTACCGGGCAGGGACAACCGCTAAAAACCTGAGAAAACCTCCAAAATTAGAAACGCCTTCGTCAACCAGTACAGAAAACGCCTACCAACCAGGGAAAACCTATGAAAAAGCAGAAAGAGCTTGCATTTGTTTACCATCCGCAGAAAACTCCCAAAAAAAAAAAAAAAAAAAAACTAGTCATTTTAAAAAAAAAAAAGGAAAAAGACCAATAATATAAGTATGGTAGAAACAGCTTGCATTCGTCTACCAACCAGAGAAAACCCCCGAAACACTAGTTATTTAAAATTGCTGATGAGTTCTGGATAGGCTTTTGCAAATGTTGTTGGTAGCAAAACTTGCCTTTTCCATCACCTCCAACATACCCCACTCCCACACCTTTTTTTCTTTCCACCAATCATAATCTCTCTTATTCTCGCCAATCAGCAACTTTCATTTGTTCCTTTCCACCAATAACATCACTTCTTATTCCCACCAATGACAACTTCACACGTCACTTTCTGTTATACTTTTTATCCCTCGTTCGCCATCTTTCCCCCTCTTTCAGACCCCAACCACCGCACAGTCAACACCTCGCCGCTCCTTAACCTCAACTTCGTGCCTCCGCCATCTTATTTAGTTCACATTTTTACCACCGCGCCTCTCATCTCTCAACCAGATTGCCTGCAAGAACAGATCTCGTTCATTCGCACCTCGACGGTTGCCTCGGCAGCAGCTACTGCCAACACCTACGTCGTACACGTTTTTGACCGCTTTCGACCGGCTTGAGAACCCTGCTCCTACGTACGCTAGCGACCATCACGATGGTCCAGTACCAGGTTTTGGTATAGTTAAATTACGCCTCTGCAAAGGGTGTCTGTACCGCTTTAAAAACCTAGGTATATCAGTGCGTAGTGATGTTGGTTGATCTTAAAGCTGGTTAAGCATTTTCAAAAACAGTTTGCTTTTATTTTTCCGCCTCGCGTGCCGCGCTTTTGGTGACGCATCCACACCGGTAACAGGTAAGTAACACACGCATAATTATTTTTCGGACCTGCTTGGCGTAGGAATATATCCTTTCGTGTTTTGGTACTGTAACCTCAAACCTCCTTACCCTCCTCTTGCGTCCGCCATCTTGTTTAGTTCTCACCGCATCTCCTTGTCGCAGACCCTCCGCCATTTTTAGTTCCCGCTATTTTAACCTCAAAATCTACTCTTCTAACCTCTTGCTACCGCCATCTTCTTTTAGTTCCCATTCTCACCACCGCGTCTCCTTACCCCCACCTCTTGCGACCGCCATGTTCACCACTAACCTCCAAATTTCCTCGTCCTTAAACCTCTTGTCTCAACCACCTTGTTTAGTTCCCATTTTCGCCACCGCATCTCATATCGCCCCATCTCTCTATCCACTCAAGAAAACTACCATCCAACGTTCAAAAATTGCTGATCAGTTCACGACAGGCTTTTGCAAATCTTGTTGCTAGCAAAACTTACCTTTCCCATCACCTCCAACATACCCCATTCCTTTTTCTTTCCACCAATCATAACCTCTCTTATTCTTACCAATCAGCAACTTTCATTTGCTCCTTTCCACCAATAAAATCACTTCTTATTCCCACCAATCACAACTTCACACGTCACTTTCTGTTACACTTTTTATCCCTCGCTCCCCATCTTTTCCCTCTTTCAGTCCCGACCTCCGCACACACAACACCTCGCCGCTGCTCACATCTCCGAACCAAATTGCCGGCGAGAACAGATCTCGTTTATTCACACCTCGACGGTTGACTCGACAGCAGCTACTGCGAACACCTACGTCGTACACGTTTTTGACCGCTTTCGACCGGCTTGAGAACCCTGCTCCTACGTACGCTAGCGACCATCACGATGGTCCAGTACCAGGTTTTTGGTATAGTTAAATTACGCCTCTGCAAAGGGTGTCTGTACCGCTTTAAAAACCTAGGTATATCAGTGCGTAGTGATGTTGGTTGATCTTAAAGCTGGTTAAGCATTTTCAAAAACAGTTTGCTTTTATTTTTCCGCCTCGCGTGCCGCGCTTTTGGTGACGCATCCACACCGGTAACAGGTAAGTACCACACGCATAATTATTTTTCGGACCTGCTTGGCGTAGGAATATATCCTTTCGTGTTTTCGTACTGTAACCTCAAATCTCCTTACCCTCCTCTTGCGACCGCCATCTTGTTTAGTTCTCACCGCATCTCCTTGTCGTAGACCCTCCGCCATTTTTAGTTCCCACTATTTTAACCTCAAAATCTACTCTTCTAAAACTCTTGCTACCCCCATCTTCTTTTAGTTCCCATTCTCACCACTGCATCTCCTTACCCCCACCTCTTGCGACCGCCGTGTTCACCACTAACCTCCAAATTTCCTCGTCCTTAAACCTCTTGTCTCAACAACCTTGTCTAGTCCCCATTTTCGCCACCGCATCTCATATCGCCCCCATCTCTCTATCCACTCAAGAAAACTACCATCCGACGTTCAAAAATTGCTGATCAGTTCAAGACAGGCTTTTGCAAATCTTGCTGCTAGCAAAACTCACCTTTCCCATCACCTCCAACATACCCCACTCCCACAACTTTTTCTTTTCCACCAATCATAATCCCTCTTATTCCTACCAATCAACAACTCTCATTTGTTCCTTTCCACCAATAAAATCACTTCTTACTCCCACCAATCACAACTTCACACGTCACTTTCTGTTACACTTTTTATCCCTCGCTCCCCATCTTTACCCCTCTTTCAGTACCGACCTCCGCACAGACAACACCTCGCTACCCAGCTCCTCTCCATCACGCGAACTCCATACTCCTCCATCTCCCTTCCTCCATCTCCCACCCCAAATTAACGAACCAATCAAAACACTACACGTCACTTCCTCAATTCTTTCAACTCGTCCCGGATGAGCCAACCGATTTAACGATAATCCTAACGCTCAGGGCGCTTTTCAAACTTACCGCCGCCGCCGTCGCACGCAGCGACACTAGCGACACTAGCGCCCCTAACGGCAGGATTATCGTTAAAACAATTGGCTCATCCGGGACTAATACTACTAAGGGTAGTATGGAGTGGAGGATTTTCTTAAAAACCTACGCGTCGCATTCTTAGAAGGTCCTGAGTTTAAATACCAAGTTTCGTATTTAACGGATTTTTCGTTTTTCAATTTTCACAGTCACACACACACACACACAAATATACAATTACATTTTTATAAAAATGCTATTACTTTCTCTACTACGTATAGTAAGTAGTGGAAGTATTGCATTCCACTCAATAATTCGATACCGACATTTCACTGGAAGTACATGTTTTGAGGCCTCCTGAATGCAAAAAAAGAGTATTTTTGGAAACATGTCCGTGTGTGTGTCTGTGAACAGCATAACTCAGAAACGAACAGTCGGATAAACACCAAACTTGGTATTTAGGTTCAGTATCTTCCAGAGATGCGAAAATCCCCCACCCCATATTACCCTTTACATGGAACATTTTTCGAAAATTTAAATTTTATTAAAAATGGCTCTAACGATTTTGAATAAAATACCACAAGTTTAAGACATTTTTATGGCAAATGAATTGTATATCTCGAATTTTCTAGGAATGTCTCCAAAAGTATTCTTCATTGTGAACGTCTTTTGCATAACTGGTAAACCACAAGAGATAGACAAAATTTTACTACACAAAAATGTAGATCCCGTTAAAATACACCATATATGTCATACACATGTTTTGTTGAGTGAACCATTTTCGGGATATTGCTTATTATTCCCTTAAATTTTCCAATTCTTATACTTTTTCTCAAATGGGAATTCGTTATTCATTTTTTTTTGTGCTGGTAATGCAAAGTGAATGGAATGCGCCACATAACAACCAGCTCTTAAAATATTTGACTATCGCTTAAAACCTACCATATCCCCCTTGCATCTACAAGAAATTAGCAATAAGATTGACATCTCGATATCTCGATTAACATGAAGTAGATGGAGAATAAGCGTTTATAAAAATAGTTTGTACAGGAGTAGTGAAAGTCATGTGAGTGTAACACATCCGATCCTTTTATTAATTTTTATTCAGGTAGTCTAAAAACGTGCATTTCGGATCAAATCTCGGTATAGAATTTTCTTATTATAGGTAAGAAACAGAGAAAGCAATAAGGAAACCGAAGAGAATGAAGAGCAGTGCTCTGAAAGAAGGCATGAAGGCTATATCAGAGATGCAGAAGAAGCAAAGAGAACAGGGAAAGCTATACAGTATCAACAGCTGAAGGAGAAAGAGGAAAATAATAGCAAAAGAAAATGCGAACACGTGCATAGAAAAAGCAAATCACTGCAGGGTAAAGGAAGGAGGTGATGATCCTGCAGATGAACTGCCCGGGTAAGCGATAAGTAGTGCTGGTGGAGTGTAACCAGGCGCTTTGCTGCTTGGAGAGACCGACCGACCGGATCCTGTTTCGCTTAATCTTTATCGCGGCTGCATACGACAGGGAGCATTTAAATATTTTTATACTCCATAGACTAATTGTTCAGTCGGACTTCTTGGAACGCATATTTGTAAATGGCCGTAGCCGCTATGTGAGGTATAAAAAATCCTACAACTGCCGTTAGCTGGGCGAGGGAAGGGTAAATAAACTGGAATGAGAGAAACGGATTTTTAAGGCTTGAAAAAAATGGAGAAAAAGAGACAGAGAGAGGAGGAGGAGGGTTGGCCTGCAATAAAGAACAGGAAGGGAGAACAATATCAAGGCAGTAGAATAAGAAGGGAGAAAAAATCGCTATCACTTCAGAATCGTAGAATTTTTATAGAGAAATTACCTCGGATTCATTTTCCCCGTAGTAAGGAAGGTGGTATGAGGGGCCCTCATAAGCAAAAGAGAGGAACCATCTATAATAAAAATGAACAGAGAAAGAGAAAAGGCTATGGGAAAGAATTTGTGTGTTTGAAAGCTATGAATTCTCTTAACTATTTGGGAGCTTAAAATTATATGCATGAGCCAAACAAAAAAAGTGGGGAGGGGCAGTTTCTTCTCAACGTGCACGCGCGCCACTGTTTATGTATGCATATTCCCTATACATTTTCATTTTCGTGACTTGCTCGTTGTTTTCGTTCTCTGTACGATTAACATTTACTCGAAGACTAACACTACCGACTTGGAAAAATGTATACCACGTATCTTTGTCTCCTCGAGCGTATAAATCAACCACTGTAATAGTATATTACGACACAAGTGTGGTAAGTGCATCTTTGCAGAACGAGGAAGAAGTTTGAAAATACTACACGAAATCAAGTCTATTCACTTCCGAGCTCCTGTAAAACACTTAACGCATGTTAATTGCATACTTTCTTTGAGATACTGAAGAATAGAAATATTTAGGCGAAAATAAAATGTTATTACTCTCAGTTCTAACCTCTGCGAGCTGGTGATCCGTTAGTCATACCTAGTAGTGTTGACCAAGCCAGTGAATATCTGAAGGTAACATGGCTGCTTGCGCCGAAAAAGTTATATTTAAATGCTGCAAGAATTAAATCGTAAGTAAATGTTAAGAAACAAAGATTTAAATGGTAAATTTCAACTATCATACATGATTGTATTGCATGTCTACGGCTCTATATATGCGCCAAATGCACTGAGTGTAGGAATTTCAACTTTCCACGCATGATAGCATGAGCGGGAAGTGGTTAAAAAAGCAGAGCCGTCGAAAAAATTAAGTACTAGCAATTGTTGAACATGGTGGTTCCAGCAGAAAGGTCATGAACATTAACCTTGGTGGGGAACTGGCAATCAATTATCCACGCCTGGTTGTCAACCTAATAACTTGCAGCTCATACTTTAGAGCTGCACGAATTAAATCGTAAGTAAATATTAAGAAATAAAACGGAAGTACAGATCCAGGTAAGATTTAAATGATAAAATTCAATATTGAAATGTGATTATATTCCATGTATGCAATAACAAATATTTCAAAAGTTAGAGGATTTAATGTAGTTCATGCACATATGTGAAGTAAACTAGATAAAGCACGTAGGTAAGTTAGGTAAATAGTATTCAATCAGTAAATTCAACTTTCCACCATGACAGCATGAAAGTAGAGTAAAAACACTATCTCGAAAAAAATATATTATTACCTTTCTAATGGTTCCAGTGCGTAATCGTGCAAAAAAGAAAAGAAAAGGAAAGTAAAAGAAAGAAAGAACAAGAACGAAAAGCGGCAAAGGCATTCAATTGAGGGAAATAGCAATTTATTCATACACTTGTGGTATATTTATAGTACGTACATCTTACAGAAAATGTCGCTCTCCGTTGTGTAGTGATTACCATGCTAGCCACCAGCTCCCGAGGTCGCGGGTTCAAACCCGGCGGAGGTCAATGGATTTTTTTCGGGTGTAAAAATCTTTAGCATGGCTTCCTTCGGAAGGGAAGTAAAGCCGGTGGTCCCGTGTCGTAGATTTACGGCACGTAAAAGAACCTCAAGCCTGATAAAGAGGCCTCTGAGCAAAATACCGGTCTTTCACGCCCAATATAGAATGGGACGCTAAGGATCACAGCAGTTAAAGAGCGTTCATAAATAAAACTCAAATTAGTTTTAGCTTATAGAAGATTATCAATAATTTCACGATGAGCGAATCTATTTTATGCGAAGAGCGTAGAATTTGAAAGGCATCACATAGTGACACGCTTGTTAAAACACTGTCTATCGCTTTTTCTAGTGTATTCTTCCTATGGCTGCAGCGAAATGTGCAAATGTGTAGCGAAAGTAAGAGGGCGATACTAAAAACTCTTAGAATGCCATATTTATAACAACAAATTAAATTTGTTTATATTTGACAGCTACTTTCTAATTTTTTGTGAGTTGATTGCCATGTAGTTTGTTGGATTTGCTCTATTAGTTTGTTAATTATCTTAATTTAAAGATTTTGTGTTCACACAGAAATTATTTGACTGGAGAGCATTACCGGCTATGATGCTTTGCGATTTTAAATCGGCATTAACCCTGAATAATGTAAACATTGGCTTAGAAGCCCCATCTAAGATAGGTTTCTTAAACGGGCTATATTGCTACTACAGCATTAGAAGATAGACTTACGTCACTACTGATTAGTACACAAATGTGTGTTTATCGCAATTTTTTGGAAAAGTACGTGAAAAACGCCCAAAAGGAGAAATAATGTCACATTATGACACTACATCGTCCCATACAGAAAAAACTAACAATTGAGTATTTGCATGTCCTGAAGGTCACCATAGAGCCGTGACCTAGAAGCTTGTGATTTATTTTTGTTTCTGAAAATTAAAGATAAAATGCCTGAAATAACTTTTTCGTCACCAGATGAAGCAGTGGAGCATTATAAAACCTTGGTTTCTGAAGTGCCTCAGGAACAGTGGCATCATTGCTTTAAGGACTGGTTGTTGTATTGATGTTAAATCGGAATATTTTGAAAAACCATTAATCATTTAATTTTTTTAAAACTAATACTTGTTTGATTTTCCAAAAATGTTCATTGTCCTGTCATATATCTCGATTAACAAGAAGTAGATATAAGAATATGCTTTTGCAATAAAAGCCTGTAAAAGAGTGAGTAGATGCAACACATCTGATTTTTATAATGCAATTCAACGTTCCAAAATAAGTTGAGACAGGGTCGGTGAAAGAGCAATTATTGGAAATAAGTGCAATGTTGCTCAAATCAATAAACAAGAAAGGAATGATAAAGTTACTACTCTGGCCAGGCAAATGAGGTATCTGCGTTAATAGAACTTATAGTTGGCTGTGCATTACCACAGTTGGCAACGCTGGAGTTAAAGTCTTCACCCCCATTCTCGTGTATCGTCCCGTGTCCTGCCATAATAATTCCCAGTACAAAACTGCTCCTAACTAAGTTACCGTATATTTTAATATCACACAGAGAAACTGCGGTTTCATATAATTGAAATATAGTCGTCGGCGTCGCCGGCCCGGGAGGTGCACACGCTTCGCTTCCTGCGGCCCTTATGTGCACACCTGACTTTGACCAATCCCCTCTTAGGGCATTTTAATTCGGTGGTATGAATCATGCTGTGCGCGACTACTAGGAATCTAGAGAAGGTTGGTAAATTGCTCTCCACAGTTAATTAGAACCGGTCAAACAGATGGTGAGGTCGTACGTCCTCTTCCCCCCTCCCCGGACCAAACTTGATATCCGCCAGTCTGTCTATACGTTCTCATGCGGGTAGCAGACTCAGGTCACGGAAACGAAAAGAAATGAAGTGGAATGGAAGTAAATAGTGGAACTGCAGTAATTAGTACACAAATGGAGCTGAGGTGTGGGAGACAGAAACTGGGCTTGTTTCCTTTGTGTAAGGAATTGCGCCAACAAGGGTACAAAAAGAGCAAGCACATTTCTTTCTCATGTAGATCGCTTCCAGATTATTTACCTTTAGCTTTTTTCCCCGGAAGCAATATGCTTCCTTTCTCCACGTCACCAAAAGCACTGTATACACTAGTTAACAATACCAATTGCCGTTTCCACCATTTTTAAAGAAGCGAAAAGACCTCTGTGGGTCGAGTCACTATAATATACAGTAGCGGCTCGTGAGTACGAGGGCAACACTGAACATTTTTTTAAAAGCAAACAAAGATTAGTTTTAAAAACTTAAATTATTTTATTGGTTTTAAAAATATTCTCTTTTAACACGAATACATTTTTGCATTCAATGAAACCAGTCCTTAAAGCAATGATGCCACTCTTCCAGAGGCACTTAGGTTTTTATAACCTTCCACTGCTTCATCTGATGACGAAAAAGTGATTTCACGCATTTTATCTTTAATTTTTGGAAACAAAAAGAAATTTCAAAATGCTAGGGCAGTTGGAGGGTCTATAGTACTGGCCTTTAGGGCATCCACATACTCAGTTGTTAGTTTTGCTGTATGCGACGATGCATTGTCATGATGTAACGATATTTTTTTCTTTTAGGCGTTTTTTCACGAACTTTCTCAAAAATTCGGTAAACAGACATTTATGTACCAATCCGCAGTAACGGTAAGTCTATCTTCTAATGCTATAGTAGCAATATGGCCCATTAAAAATTGCAACCATCTTCTTACCATCACTGCGAATTCATCGGACCTTATAGGCTTAGGTTCTGTTCGAAAGACCCATTGAGCCGGTTGACTTTTCTTTTCAGGATCGTAACAATAAATACAAAATTCATCACTAGCAACGATATTGCAGTCCAAATTTGAACTGTCGTCTTTAAAATTTTCCAGAGTTTTTCTACCCAATCAACGCGTTGTTGTTTTTGATCGAGAGTCAGTTTATATGGAATCCATCGGCAACAAAGTTTTCTCACGTCTAACTGTTGATGCAAAATGTTTTGAATTTAACTCATACCAATGCCTAATGTCGCCTGAGTAAATACATAAGATGTCCGTCGATCTTCTTCAAACATCGCTCGAACAGCGCCAACGTTTTCATCAGCAACAGCAGTTTCTTTTTTTTTTAATTTTTTTAAATTTTTTTTTACTGTTCCCTTGTTGTACCCAGTTTATGCTACTGTGTTTTACTGTTTTCGTTACCGCTTATTACCGCAACACGTACACACACAAACACCCATGGCGGGACTCGAACCCGCGACCTTGAGCTTGGCGGAGCGCCGGAGCTATACACTTGAGCGACCACGGCTACGAGAGCTAGCATTCTTGGGCGTTCTTCACGAATTTCTTCACTAAGAAGAAAACCGATCTCTTTTGAATTCGATGTACTACATATAAATTGTTGCCTTACATGGAGATTCTTCGCCAAATGCATTTCTAAGCCGATCTTTACATTGTTTAGACGTTAATGACGATTTGAAATCGTAAAATATCCAGAAATGTTCTCTAGTCAAATTCATTTTTGGGTGAACGCAATATCTTTAAATAGCTATAATTAACAAACTATTAGAGCAAATCAAACAAACTACTCGGTAATCAACTCGCAAAATTAGCTGTCAAATATAAACAAATTTCATTTCGTTTTAGAAACATGGCATTCAAAAAATTTTCAGTATCGCCCTTATATAAATTTTGGATGATCACAAATTTTAGTCAGACAGCCCTGAAAAAGTGCAATAGCAGCTGCTGCATAGTGGTTATGATTATGAAGAAATTGATACAAATTCAACCACTCCTAACAACAATGTTAAACGGCTGTCCTTGTGGATGTTTGTTAATATGGACATAATTAAGTACAGCGTTTTAAAGCAAGAATGAAGTAATGTGTAAATTAAACTCTAGTCGAGATTATGGATGGTTTGGAATTACCGGGAGAAGTTTCCGCGCTCGTGCAGGCACTGTATTACTCTAATACAGGCACTCTGCCTCAGTGTGGCATTAGAGTACAATTGTAGTGATAATAGTACTTTCTATTCCATTAGCCAATGACAGGTAGAGTATTCTAGACAGGTGGCCAATCAAAGCCGTACTCCACTGATAGTAACGCACCTTTGATTACTACACTGATAGTGTTTCATCGTAATGCACTTGTCTAATTTATAGGAATGCATTGTGTGAGATCACGTAGACCGTGCCTGCAATAATCCAGTTGGCTGGCCCCACAGCTCAATCGGTAGAGCACCTGCATGCTGGTGTAGCTACAGCAGACTTAAGTGACTTTAAGTTACTTTGAAATTTCATTTTGTTTGTGTAACCACGAGAAGAAAGTGAATAACCATTTCTCATTTGAGAAAAGTAGGTATGCATTTGAAAATGCAAACCAACATGAAGGAATATCTCGAAAATGATTAGCTCTACCAAAAAGTTTATTTGACAAAAGCTTTGTGCTTTAACGAGATATACAATTTCTGTGCACTAACATTTTGTCTATCTCTTACGGTTTAGCAGTTATACAAAGGTGAGTCAGAATGAAGAGGACTTCCAGACTACTCCCACATAATTTAAGATGTACTTTTATTTGTCACGTAAATATCTTAAACATGTGGCATTTTAATCAAAATCGGTAGAGCCATTTTTGAGAAAAACGAAAATTTCGAAAATTTTTCCACGTAAACGGTAGTTTGGTGTGGGGGGGATGTTCTTGAAAATCTTTGTGTCGCATCTTTGGAAGATACTGAACATAAACACTACGTTTGGTATTCATCCCGCATTTCGTTTTTGAATTATGCTATTTACAGACACAGACAGACCTTTTTCTAAAAATGCTTTTTATACTTTCTCTACTACGTGTAGTAAGTAGGGAAAGTATTGTATTCCACCCAAAAATTTGATTTTACCGGGAATACATGTTTTGAGGTGCCCTGAATCAAAATAAAGCATTTTTGGAAACAGGTCCGTGTGTGTGTGTGTGTGTGTGTGTGTGTGTGTGTGTGTGTGTGTTTGCATGTTAGTCTGTCAAAGGTATAACTCAAAAACAAAAAGCCGGATAAATACCAAACTTGGTATTTGAGTTTAGTATCTTCCAAGGATGCAACACGAAGATTTTCAAGATAATCCCCCACCCCAGACTACCCTTTACATGGGACATTTTTCTAAAATTTTGATTTTCTCAAAAATGGCTCTAACGATTTTTATTAAAATGTCATATATTTAAGATAATTTCATGGCAAATCAAAAGTATATCTTGAATTTTCTGGAAATGTCCCCAGAAGTCCTCTTCATTCTCAATGACTTTCGTATAACGAGTAAACCGTAAGAGATAGACAAAAATAAAGTACACAAAAATGCAGATCTCGTTATAACACGCAATTTATGTCATACATTTTTTGTGTGAAGTGAACCATTTCCGAGATATTCCTTGTTATTTATTTGAATTCTCCAATACTTATACTTTTTCTCAAATGGGAATTCGTTATTCATTTTTTATGTCCTGAGCATGCAAAGAGAATGGAATGTTTCACATAGCAACCAGCTCTAAAATATTTGACTATCCCTTAAAGCCTACCATATTCCCCTTGCACCTACAAAAAAGATTAGCAAATAAGATTAACATGAAGTAGATGGAGAATAAGCGTTTGTAAAATAGTATGTGCAAGAGTAGAGAAAGTCATGTGAGCGCAACACATCAATTTTTTTATCCAGGGGACCTTAAAACGTGCATTTACGATGAAATCTCGACATCGAATTTTCTTTATGACACTTCCTCTCTTTACTGTTAGTATCGACGTAGTAGATAAACTTAAAAAAGGAACCCCGCCTTTAACAGCAATGGTCATCGGCGACCTTTGGCCTATGAAACATACTGCATATAGGCACAATGTTAATTCGTATACAGTTGTCATCTGATATCTGACAAAGGATTTATGCATTCGATCACACTTCACACTTCACACTCTAATCCATACTTCCAGACTCTGGGGAGGATGTGGAATAATCTTAGCTATGAAAAATTCGCACCTTCCAGCCGGGAATCGAACAGGAGACCTCTGGCAAAGCAGGCAGGTACTCTACCGATGGAGTAGTTTATTACTACTAGTCTGCATGATATCGGATGACTGAAAACTAATAAGTGATTCTGACTCACTTTTTATGCTGATTTCAGAAATGCTTTTAGTATTTTCTATCACGTACAGTTTTTTCCACAATTTCACCTCAGAGATCTAGAGATATAAAGATATTGCTTCCCCTGACTACACATAAAATTGGGCTTGATGAAGCAATTTGTAAGGGCTCTACCACAGGATGGACCCTGCTTTAGGTACCTTTCCAAGAAATTTCCCTTTATTACACAAAACAAATTAAAGGCTGGAATTTTTGCTGGTCCTCAAATAAAGAAATTGTTGAAGGATGAAGATTTTGAGAAGACAATGAATGGGAGAGAAATAGAAGCACGGACCGCCTTCCGACCAGTTACTGAAAACTTCTTAGGCAATAACAAAGATCCTAATTACAAGGCCATTGTCAAAACAATGTTGGAAAATTTCAAGAAAATGGGTTGTAACATGAGCGTAAAGGTGCATTTTCTGCATTCACATATCGACTACTTTCCAGAAAATCTGGGACATTATAGTGAAGAGCAGGGTAAACGTTTTCACCAAGATATTAAGGAAATGGAGAGGAGATACCAGGGGAGATGGAATGAAACTACGATGGCCGACTACTGTTGGATGTTGAGGAGGGACAGTCATCTTGAAGGATCTGCAAGGAAGTCAAAGAAGCGAAAATTTTAAACAAATTAAATGAAACACTTTGGCATCTTGTTTTGTTAAAATGTAGTCATGAAATAAATTAGGGGAGTTCTTGAGAGTATTCCTAAAATGTTTCTTGAATAAAAACTTACCTTTGTGAAATGGTATTTGAATACTTTTTACGCTCATTAGTAAAATTGTCAAATCATTACTTATTTTGTGTAAAAACCTGACGTGATAGAAAAAACGGAAGTTATTTCTGGAATCAGCATAAAAACTTGACAAGAACACCTACTTTTAAGAAATCATCTGACAAAAACTTTGAAAATGCAGATATGTTATTATTATTATTATTATTATTTTAATTTATTGACACTCTTTTAACTGTTATGGTTCTTAGCGTCCCATTCTATATTGGGCGTGAAAGAACGAAAATTTTGCTCAGAGGTCTGATAACCTGTTTATCAGGCTTGAGGTTCTTTTACGTACCGTAAATCTACGATACAGGACCACCGATTTTATTTCTCTCCCGAAGGAAGCTACGCTAAGGATTTTTACCCCCAAAAATGCATTTCCTCCCCCGGGTTTGAACCCCTGACTCCGGAAACTAGAAGCTAGCATGGTGCCGCTAGACCACGGAGGACTAGTTTAATTTGCTTGAAAGCAAAGTTTGACTTATACTGACCGAATGATTTTCGCACACTGACATTCTTGTCCCTTAAACAAAAATTTGTTGTTGTTTTTTGGTTGTTTTTTCCAGTAAGTTAATTAACATGATATATGACGCTTTCATGTATTTTCAACTCTTGAATGTTTCCAATTATATTTGAAAAAGAAAAATGT
This sequence comes from Deroplatys truncata, assembly GCA_030765065.1. NCBI lineage: Eukaryota > Metazoa > Arthropoda > Insecta > Mantodea > Mantidae > Deroplatys > Deroplatys truncata. Next base: position 222,442,914 of record CM060981.1, on the reverse strand, counting down.
TAGAGGCGAAAAGCAGAACATCCGTTACAAGAATAAGGTAAACAAAACTGGTAGATTTTATTGTTTGGTAGCTGAATACCAGGAAATAACCATACACTCCATAGACTGCAGTTCATTTCGGATATATTGTACAGACCTTAATGACGAAAACATTAAACCACTATCGAACTACAATATGGACATGCTAAGAGAAGAATGCACACAGAGCGTCCGTAATAATAGGAAAATGGCGACTCATATGTGAAGGACATCGCAAGGGAGATCTCTCTCTCTCTCTCTCTCTCGAGTGGAACCAAAGAGAGGGGAACCTCGACCATCTATTGCTAAACGTTCGACCCTTCCCGTACCTAACACACCATTAGCTTGTATTTTTCGATCGACAAACAAACAATATTTGAAAATTCGCTGGAATCTTACTAGGAGCTTTGATAACGTTCTGCAGCCTTGAGTAGGAGAAATCTAGCTTACGTTTACAGCATGAGTGGCATATAGCATGAATAAAAATAGGAAATGTGGACAGTGGTGTCAACAATTTTTTGGAGCTTCATTAATAGAAATCACTGTGGCTGTGAGCTAAAAATTATGAATAATCTTCAGGTCTTCACTCCAAAAGATTCTCTGTTATAAACAATTTACCTAATCAGTCGACTGAAAAATGCAATGCCATAGCCGGGATTTGAACCACGGATCTCCCGGTCTCCGTCCGGTTACTCTAACCACTAAGCTACCATGGCAACATGCCCGTAGGACATTAAATTCTCCAAATGATTCGCATGTTTGCCGGTAAACCACTATGAAGCACGGGACTTAGAGTACTTACAACATTGTAGGTCGCCATTGGGGTATTTTTCACCAACCACACAATGTGTTCTCAAATTATTTTTTGATACAACATACCACAAAGTCGATTTACAATCTGGTAAGCATTTTAAGTCGTGGGTTTCATAGTTATGGAAAAGTACCTAACATCAAACTAAGCAAGAAGGCTCCGCGGTAACGTGTCAGGCTCACATTCGGAGGTTCCGGGTTCGATTCCTACATTTTAATCCAAATGCAGAAATAGCTACATTACACATTTCGTTATAGATACAAAGAGAGCAGCGATAGTCAAATGTTTAAGAACTGAACGCTGTACGCTACCTTAAGATTCAATACTGTTTCCATGTCTTCGAGAGAGGATACTGAATGTTGATAGGACTTTAAGTGAATGACCAAGTAATGAATAATTCGAACCATTAATGACGGATATCTCGGAAATGGCTGTCACAAAAAAAGTTATTTGAAATAAATTGTGTGTTATATTTATTGTGTAGTACTAGTAGATAAGACTAGTAGTTCTAGTCTTATCTAACATAATGGAGGAGAGACCTAAAGTTGGAGCTTCCAGTTTTAGCTAACAGCCTGAGATGGGACCAGGCGACGGCGATTGGAGCATGACGGTGTAAAATAATTCTCTTTGATACTTGGATGACCAGCTGGTGCCCCTTCCTGGGGGTTGCTCGTTTCTGAGAACCCAGGGTTGTTGATGGCTTAGGCAGGCTCGCGCCGGCGTTAGCATTGGTGTCACGTTAGGGACTCCATCTTTGCTAGTGCGATTCCTTCGGGTTTCCCCTTCATCCGTACGTACCAGAGGTCACGTAAGACACAATGGGCCTACTGAGAAGGCTTACATGCGGTGTTGAGCATGTGGGCTATCCATAGATGGAGGTCCTCTATCCTATCCTAACCTATCCTAACAGCCTGAAATGGAAAGATGAAAGCTTAAAAGTTCGTTCACTTGTGGACGCACTGGCTACGAAATAACTTACTCAAGCTGGATACTCTAATGTAAACCATTGATACCAACATGAGAAAAATTGATTTTTTAATTAGAATATTAATAACACCCACGTTAATTTGGTGTTTATATTGAGCTTCTCCTAAAAATGATTTTCTCATTTATTTTACCATTTATTCATTTTCTACCTCTAACAAACATTTTAATGCTCATAGGTAAATGTGATCCCAATTCATTCAAAATAATTATAAAAGCAAGCTGCAGTTCGTTTGATGATGTTGAAAGGCATTCCAAAAACTTCAACCTGGTCTTATGTAGAGTCTTTTGTTTAACCGACAAAACTCTCAAAGTTGAGGCTTAGGATCTATTTGTTAACATTGCTGTGAGGTTTAGATAGGAAAGCTTTCCTTATAACGCGGTTTTGAAGCCTCTGAAATGTCACTGTCATCCAAAATCGCAATAAAACGAATGACATAAAAACATTTTTATATAAATAAATATGGTAATATGTTGCGGGGAGCTTTCCTATATTTTTTTTCTCACGGAAGTGCCTGATTTGCCCCTCTCACAACTAAAGCCCCCCTCCAAAGTAGTATAAACAACATAAAATCCACAGAAACAGCAACAAGAGAGACAGACGGACACCTTACTTGAAAATTCCTCCCTTTCTTTCCTTCGCCAACCTTCCGCCACCTTTCTCGTCTCCTCTTCTGCCTGAGTAGTTTTAACGTCACTCGTTTACGATTCCATTGTGTGTTTTCCTTTGGACGAGTGTAAACTCCTTTGCCTTACTTCGCGGCCTTGCTGATGCTTGTAGCTACAGGGATGGTGGAAGGGGGCAGAAAAGATAGAGAATGCAAAGGAAAGAATACAAAAACTTCGTAATCGTACCACCCCCCTTCAAAAGTTAACCGGTATTCCCACTTCTGCCACCCACAGCACTGCGGAGCGCCAAAACCAAGAGGAAAAATGAAATCTTCAATAAATAACTGTTGACAAAAAGTGAGCCCAATTCGTCTCATTACCTCTTACTCGTGTACCCCCGCTACCACCATCGCCACCAACACCAATACAACTATTAACCACATCATTACTAATATCACCACCACTACTACTATTACCACAACCATTGCTATCAGTAAAACTACCACCCCATTATCATCATTACACCACTATCTCCACTACCAAAAGTCCACCACCACTACTACCACTACCACCAACATTATGACCACTACCACTACTAGTCCACCACCAATGCTACATCTACTGCCACCACTGTTACTACCACCATATCCACTACGACTGCCCTACCATCACCACTAGTACTACTATTTGTATATATACACACTGACCGCGCGCGCGAATTGCCTACGGTCCAGACAGTACTAACTGACCGGCTACCTGGCCGGCTGGGTGTGTTTAATAGCTGATCCCTCCAGAACATTAGGCGTGCAGAACAATAGCCATTGTGTACCGCTACCCCACTCCAGACGATTCTCTTGGGCCGTTTCTAGTAGGTTGCGCTTCTATACTCGGCGCCAATCAAGAAGGTGATTGACAGTTATTAACCACGTGGCGGAAAGCTTTAAATGAATGGGAGGGGATGAATACGTCACAGCGGTCGTCATAGCAACCATTAGAAGGACCAATTAGAACTAAGACGTTTCTATAGCAACGATAGACGCAAATGCGTTGTTGCGATATCGTAACACGTGATTGGCATGACGTGCCGGGCGAGCGACGTTGCAGTAACATGAACTGAAGTATTATCTTCTGCTGTGGCTGCAGTTATAAACAATTTCTTCTTTTAGCCCCAGCTTGCTTGTGTGTTTGTATCAGTTTAGAGATTGCCTGCGTACTGAAAAGTTCTTTTGCGTCGTCATATTTGTATGGTATTTGCCTTGTGTTACGTGTATTTGAGTTCGTGTATTTGTGCGTGTGTGTGTTGTGTGAGCATTTATAATTGTGTTTAATGGATATTTAACAATGTCCAAAAATAGTGACAAAGATAGCGTAACCAAACGAAAAACTGGACGCACTCGGGAACCGAATAAGTCTATCAAGCGAGCAGCAGCAGCAGCAACAGCGATGCAAGCGATTCGGAAATCAGTGGCATTTTTCCATTAGAATAAGCATCAATATTTCACAGGCATGTTTCTTCTGTTAACGCAGATCTTTAACTGATATATTCTTGCATGATCTATCCTCTGCACGTAGATTCATTATTTTACAATTGTCTTCGTATACGAATATAAATAGTATCCGCTCTACAATGCAGGCGCAACCCAGTCTCCTTCGACACGCTCTCTACGTGATCGCAATGAGCGGCAACGTCGCCTCTCTCGCTCCGCGAAATGTCAATCACCTTCTTGATTGGCGCCAGGTATAGATGGTTCCTCTTTGTAGGGGGCTTTTATAGCGGGCTGCTCTTGCCCGGGAGTTCAGTTCATTATGTTAAGAAGTTACAAAGTAAAAAGTGTACAGCGAAAATGGACAATGCCAGTGAGTTCAGTTCAGAGTTGTGACTCAGCAATTAGGTTGAGTTGTGATTCGACGGATCAGTTGTGTTGTGCTCGAGTGTGTGCCAAAAGCTACTCAAGTGTGACCTTTGTGCTACAATGAGTGCCTGGTGGGTAAATAAAGTATGTTTCGCAGTAACTGGTGTTCTCATTTGTTACTATATATAAAGGGTAGTTAAATTATATTCGAACCCACTCGCGGCCTCTCTCTACTGCGCGAGACAGCCAGCAGTCGCCGGGGAAATTACGCCGCCAGAGGCGGACTAAAATCCTTACCTTATAATAGATGCTGGAAATGTTGACCTGCTCTCAAATAGGCGGCATATCTCGTGTAAATATTCTCGCTCACTCTCCGAAGCTCAGCAGCAGGAATTCTTGTGATTTCTTGCACAATGCTTTCTCTAATCTCCTGTAGTGTGCGAGGATTGGAACGATACACTATGTCTTTTAAAGATCTCCATAAATAAAACTCACAACTCGTTAGGTCAGGAGAACGAGGGGGCCACAAATCAACACTAATTATTCTGTCATCAAACACCTCTCTTATTGCATGTAATGATTCGGCAGGTTTATGCTGTTGCAGAAGTTTGCTGGAACCAACCATACAATTTCTCTTCTTCTGTCAAGCGATTGCAAACTGAATATTTACGCGAGATATGCTGCCTGTTTGAGAGCAGAAGTCAACATTTCCAGCATTTATTATAAGGTAAGGATTTTATTCCGCCTCTGCCGGCTGTCTCGCGCAGTAGAGAGAGGCTGCAAGTGGGTTAGAATATGATTTAACTACCGTATATATAAATATATATATAATATCACAAACACACACACACACATATATATATATATATTATATATATATTTAAATTAGGTGGTAATGGACACCCCTGTCTTACTCCTAAATTAGTCTCTACATACATCTCTTTTTCTGTTGTTTTTTCCAATCTAAATTTTGTATTTGGATACATGCTTTACTATCCTTAGAGATATTGAGGAAACTCGTTTTTCAACATTACTTTCAATAGCAGATTTCGTTTAACCGTATCAAAAGTTTTTATATAATCCTCAACAGCTCTTAGAGTAGACAAGTTAAATTCTCTTCGTTTCTCAATTAGTTGGTTATCGTAAAGATGCAGTCCTTGCATGAACAACCTTTTCTGAATCCATTTTGGCAGTTCTATACTCGCATAGCTTCTGAAATTGGTTTAGACCCTTGTGTTATAATTTTTGCGAATATCTTGCAACCAGAATTGACGAGATTAATTCGTCTACGATTATCACGTTTTTATCGATCTCCGTTTTTGAAGATTGGGCATATCAATGATATATTCCATTCTTCCCGCAAATGTACACCAAGTTTGGTATTTAAGTTCAGTATCTTCCAAGGAAGCAACACGAATATTTTCAAGAAACTCCCGCACCCCAACTACCTTTACATGGAACATTTTTTGAAAATTTGATCCAAAAAACGCTCTAATAATTTTGATTAAAATGCTATATATGAAAGATCTTTACATGACAAATAAAATGTATATGTTGAATTTGCATATTAAGTCATTCGGAAAGAACTTTGTACAATCTTGTATAACTGGTAAACGTTATGCGATAGACGAAAGCGTACTACACAAAAAATGCAGATCTCTTAAAAACACACAATTTATTTAAAATAAGTTTTTTGTAGCATAAACCGTTTATAAAATATCCTTTATTAAAGGCTCGAATTGTTCATTTCTTGGTCATTCTCTTAAAGCTCTTTCAACATTCAGTTGTTTCTCGCGATGTCATGGAATTTTAAGGCCAGCATATAGCGTTCAGTTCTTAAACATTTGACTATCGCTGTTTTCTTTGTATCTATAATGAAATGTGTAATGTAGCGATTTCTGCAAAGGTTTATTTGGATTAAAATGTAGTAGATAGAAAAATAAGCTTTAGTAAGAATGATTTATATACCCACTAATAAACGATAGAGGTATAGAAAGCCATATGAGTGTATAACATCAGAAATTGTTTCCTCTCACGGATATTCCGAATGAAACTTTAATGATATTTATTTTGGAACACAATATTTCCATACTTTCTCTTTCCATACTTTTTACTTTCTCTACTACGTATAGTAAGTAGATGTATTGCATTCCACTCAAAAATTCGATACCGAGATTTCACCGGAAATACATTTTTGAGGCCTCCTGAATCCAAAAAAGGTATTTTTGGAAACATGTCCGTGTGTGTCTGTGAACAGCATAACTCAGAAAGGAACAGTCGGATAAACACCAAACTTGGTATTTAGGTTCAGTATCTTCCAGAGATGTGACACGAAGGTTTTCAAGAAAATCCCCCCACCCCAGATTACCCTCTACATGGAACATTTTTGAAAATTTTTATTTTGTCAAAAACGGCTGTAACGATTTTGATTAAAGTATCACATGTTTAAGACATTTTTATACCAAATAAAATCTATATCTTGAATTTTCAGGGTATGTCTCCGAAAGTATTCTTCATTGTGAACGACTTTTGCATAACTGGTAAACCAAGAGAGATAGATAAAAGTTTACTACACAAAAAATGTAGATCGCGTTAAAATATACAGTTTATATCATATACATTTTTTTGTTGTTGAGTGAACCATTTTCGAGATATTGCTTGTTATTCCCTTAAATTTTTCAATACTTATACTTTTTCTCAAATGGGAATTCTTTATTGTTTTTTTTTGTCTTGGATATGCAAAGAGTATTAATCTCTGGCAAAGAGAACGGTGCTGCACCTAGCAACCAGCTATTAAGAGAGATGTCTATGCTTAAAGGCTACTGTATTTCTATATTGCCGTTGCAAATACAAAACAAGGGGAACATTGTACGCCTTAAGCGATAGTCAAATATTTTTAGAACTGGTCCCTATGTGTAAAATGTAATTCTCTTTGCATGTCAAAAGATCGTTTCTGCAAATGTTTATCTCGAATAATATGAAATAGATGGAGAATAAGAGTTAGTGAAAATAGTTTGTACAAGAGTAGAGAAAGACATGTGAGTGTAACACATCAGATTTTTCTTAGGTGTGATAGTGAAACAAAACATGAAAATGGAATTTGTGTCTCATAATGTAGTAAAAGAAATCTTGACTGCAACAGTAGGTAGAAACCAAGTCGAAAACGCAGTAACATGGCGTAGGCTATTGTCATTCCTTTACCTTAAAGCACTGAAGCAATACACCTGACAACACCGCCATGATGTGAACTCTCGAACGAGTAAATACCCATTTCCCACGAGGGCATGTGAACCAGAAGCTCGGTATATTCGTTGGTACTTTTCGAACCAGTTGACTGGAAGAAACGAGCGAGTCTCATTATGTACCATATGAAACGAACCAGTAAAACGCATGCCCTTGACAGCTCCAACTATATAAAAATAAATCATAATGGATAGGCATGTCATGCAAAGCAACAAATAGGATTTTTAGCGTAACAGCACTGATCTGACTTCCCACATTATGTCTGTGTCAGATTTGATCTCACAGAAATGAAGAAACTGAATTCGATACCTAAAGAAATTAATTTGCAACACTGCCTTAACTTTTGTGCGGCTACATAAGAGTGAAGCAATATGCAACAAGGCTGCTGACAGACAAGTAGAATTTGCATAATAATGGAGACATGATGTCGGGACGCCTTCTTGTGGCGCTAAACTCAGGGGTATATAAACGTGCAATACGCTCTTTACATATAGAGGAAGACGTTTATCCCGTTAGAATCAAAGTGCCAGAGAAATTAATTAAAACAAAACGATAAAACATTTCCTACTATCGGTTGTTGTGTTAGGAATATTAGGTATTCCATTTTGTACTGGATTGTCTTCTGAACAAGTTATACATATGATAAAAATCCTTCAAAAGCTGTTCAAATTTACAAACATTACACACTATATTTAACATTTTAATATGCATTTTTTACTTTCTCTACCTTCTATGTAGGTAGAGAAGGTATTGTATTCCACCTTAAAATTCGATATCAAGATTTTACCGATGTGAAATGTTCGAATAAATACCAAACTTGGTATTTAGGTTCAGTACCTTCCAAAGATGCGACACGAAGACTTTTCAAGAAAACCCCCCACCCTAAACTACCCCTTATGTGGAAAATTTTTCGAAATGTTTTATTTTCTAAAAAAAGCCTCTAACGATTTTGATTAAAATAACATATATTAAAGATATTTACTGACTCATAAACTGTACATATTGAATTTTCTGGGAATAACCTGCGAAGTCCTCTTCATTCGGAAGGAATTTTGTATAATGTTGTATAACTGGTAAACGTTAAGCGATAGACCGAAACGTACTGCACAAAAAATGTAGATCTCTTTGAAACACACAATTTATTTCAAATAAATTTTTTGTGGTGTCAGCCATTTCCGAGATATCCGTTATTAATGGTTGGATTTGTTCATACTTTGTCATTCTTTTTCAGTCCCATCGATTTTCACTTGTTTCCGACATGGAAATAGTATGGAATATTAAGGCCAGCATATAGCGTCCAGTTCTTAAACATTTGACTACCACTCTTCTCTTTGTATCCTAATGAAATGTGTAATGTAGCTATTTTCGCAAAGGTTTATCTGGATTAAAATGAAGTAGATAGAAAAATAAACTTTCGTAGGGATAATTTGTACACCCATTAATAAACAAAAGTTATGTGAGTGTAACACATCAGACTTTTTGAAATTACCCTACATACACACACTCACACAAAATATTTCCTTATATATAGGATGAGTCTTCTCAGTCTGCGGATTGAGAAGTTATGCAGTCCCGGCGTTTTACAGAATATACCGTAAACACTGTCCACTGCATCGCGCAGTATTAATTTCGGCCGAAATGATTGCTTTGCACCGATAGACGTACCGTGAGTTGCACTCGTAGCGCAACAGTATGCGCGTTGGCCTTCAGTAGCGAAAGTTCCAGGTTCAAATAGTGTTACTTGAAGCTACTTTTTATGTTTAGTAAATTTAACGAGAACTGATAGTTTGGCATGTAAGTGTCCTTTCACTTAATTAGTTTAATTATGTGAATTTCATTAAAACACAAATTGTTGCTTGTTAGAATATGCTTTAATGAACATCATAAATAAATGCAAAAAATGAATAAAAACTAATTTATTCGCAGGTGTGATTTGAATTTCCGATCTTCACCATGACTTTCGAGCATGTTTAGCATTGCACTAGTAGAGCACGTTAACAATGAGCACCACCGTAACCCTAATCAACGGTGTGGTGATTGCGGTGTCAGCACCTGCATTTCTCAATGTTTGTAAAATGCAGGGTTGCCTAGTAACCGATCCGCAGCATGAGAAGGCTCACGCGGTATGACATATATATGACCATGCCGATTCATCATATAATTCTAAGTTATGTCTGCGTTTATATACATCTCAAAAATTACAATTTTCACTTAACCACTAAAGTCTGCACATTTGCTAATGAATTAACTGTCTGTTATCGGCTTCACAACCAGTCATCTAACTAATCCGCAGCATAGTTATCTGAAAAATGGCGACTGTCACGCTGAAGCCTTGATGGCATGTGTCAGCTCTTAGGAAATTGTTTGGTTCTTAGCACAACTTGATTACCAGGAGAGGAGTTGTTCTGAGCGGCAAGGGGTTTATACAAGTGATTAAATAATAACAGGCATCAAAATGAAGTTCTCCCTCATTCCCTTTGGCTGTTATGACTAAACTTAGGAGCGAGCACGGTACATTTCCCTCAGCTACGTGGCATCTTTATTTGACTCATTCGATACGCTGAAGCTTGCTTCTATGTAGTGAGTAATGAAAACAATTGAAAATGCCATTTGGTGACCAGGTATATACGTACATTCACAAATACAATGCAGGTACTTCCCCCACTTGGAGAGCACACCAATATTATGCAATATTAGCTTTTCGAGCTAGTACTTCTTGTTCATGTGTCATGATCGAAAGTTAAATTTCCTGCATTGAGTGCTGGTAACCTAAGCTATCTGAGTGTTCTGTACGAGGGCGGATTGATAAGTCAGTGACTTTTTAAGGAAAATAACACTTTTTTCCAAAAAATCAATTTTGTTTCTCAACATAGTCACCTTTCAATTCAATACACGTTGTTCAACGTTTCTCCAATTTTTTAACCCTTCCAAAAAATATGATTTTTCGAAGTGTGCAAAATATGAGGTTGTTTCTGCCATGATGTGTTCACTGGACGTGAATTTCTTCCCGGTGAGGCAATTTTTCAAGTTTGCGAAGAGGAAGAAGTCGCTCTGAGCCAAATCTGGAGAATATGGTGTGGGAGGTAACAGTTCGTAGCCTAATTCCACAAATTTTGCGATGGCAATGGCTGACTTGTGTGCGGATGCATTATCCTGGTGAAAAAGAACCTTTTTCTTCACCAAATGGGGCCGTTTCTTTAACAATTCCTTGTGAAATTGATCCAGCATTGTGGCATAATATGAACCTGTGATCCATTTACCCTTTTCCAGGTAGTGAATGTCTATCATCCCTTGTGAATCCCAAAAGACAACTGCCATGATTTTTCCTGCCGGAATGGTTTTCGCTTTCTTTGGAGCAGGTTCGCCGAAGACTTGCAAGACTTGGTTGCAAACAAGAAACCTGTGATTAGAACGCTATCTCTTGTCAAAGTAATGGCTTTATCAATCCGTCCTCGTATACAGCACGTATGTGCATGAACTATATTTAATCGTCTAACTTTTTACGTTTACGTATCATTGCAGACATGGAATATAATAATACTTTATAATTGAATTTTACCTGGGCCTTTACTCCCCTTTTATTTGTTAATACTTACGATTTAATTCATGTAATTAAAGTATGAGCTGCAAGTTCCTGAATTTTTTTAAGCTCAACAACCAGGCATGAATAGTCGATTGCTACTTTGCCACCAAGGTTAATGTTGGACGTGACTATTGGAATCACCATGTTCAACAGCTGTTGGTAATTAATTTTATTTTCGCGTAAGTACTGTTTCTATCCTGCGCCATGGCGCTGTGGATTAGAGCGTGGAGCTATGACTCCCGGCCAGGAATGAGTCCAGGTTCGATCCCCCATGTGGATGCAGATTTTAAGTCCCGGGTATAGGACCGGTGCCCATTCAGCATCGTGAGGAAAGTGAGGAGCTGCGATATGCAGAGATTACGGCCACGGAGGCTGACATTCTGGCTGGAGGATGCATGATTCTGGCTACATCACCTTCACGTATTGGTTGGAAGATTGCGCATCTTTGCCGTGTGTACGTGGGCGTGAGGCTGGCAATCAAGTTGGCACGTCAAGCCCTTAATGATCTATAGCACCACAGTATTGTTGTTATTATTATTATCCATTATCGTGGGAAAAATAGTATGCGTTAAGTATATTAGAGAATGTCGGAAGTAGAGAACACTAAGTCTCGTATTTTAAACTCTTCTTCGTTCTCCAATGATGCACTTACAACACTTGTATGATAATGTACTATTACTTAAGGGTCACTGTGGTACCAAAATGGCAAAAAAGTAATTTTTTCAGAAAAACTGTTTTTAAAAGAAAACAATATCTTCAGCACGTCTAGAATACACCCAGTAAGTATTACGTTTGAAATCCAAATTGATAAGTGAAGAGCATTACCTCCAACAAGTGTTCCCAAACTTTAAATAGCTTTTTCTTCATGTAGCAATTTTTGTTCTTTGAGTATACTTTTTTGTAGTAAATATTATTGAATCAGACTGAAATTTACAGGACATTTGTTAAAGAAAACAGTGCATTGCTTTGTTGATTACTTTCATACATGCAAGGGCATGCTTTTTTTCTTTGTAATTATTAGTAATGTTTTATATTTTGTCCTAAATACAAAAAACCATATTTATAATAAATATTAATATTTTGGAAAACAGATGCACAAGTTTATTGCATAAGAATAGAACAACTAGCATAACAGACCTCTATTTTAATTTTAATTGCAAAAAGTGTACCTTTTATTATTACCCAACTATTTTCAAAACAAAACATAACAAATAATTTTTAATTACAAAACTATTCAATCTAGAGCAGTGAAGCTTATACTAACAATACATCATGGTAGGTGCAACCGGTTGATTAGGGAAGAAAGTCCATTTGGTACCAGAATGTCCCCTTGAGCTGCATTAGTGTAGTTTAGTAGACTGGTGTGTTGACATGACGTCAACTTAAAGTTCATCCTTCTTTCCAAACGATCGGTTAAAACGCATATCATATCTATAAAATGATCTTCACCATAACCGTTTCAAAACCTACAAGTATCAGATCACATTTTTACTTTTTCTACTGCTTACCTATTGGTAGGTAGAGGAATTAAGGCATTCCACCCAGAAATTCGATATCGACATTTCAAGAAATAGGGTTTTGAGGCACCCAATCCAGAAAAAAAACATTATAAAAAGTCCGTTATGTGAACAGCATAACTCAAAATGGAGAACTCGCATAAATACCACACTTGGAGATTATCTTCAGTATCTTCCAAAGATCGACAAGAAGGCTTTCAAGAAAATCCTCCCACCCCAATTATCCTTAATTTATAATGACCATATTGCCTCCACCGATGCAGATTTTGTACAGATGTGTTTATACTAAGCAGATAATAGGAAAAGGAAGAAGATTAAACTTGGAAATGCATCTTGTACATATTAGAGTATGAAAATGCGTTTGACAAGGTTGGGATATTTTTTGAAGTGAAACTTCTGTACGCGCGGTATAGCAAATTAGCCTGCATCGAACGAAAAGTGAAACGCACGAGTTGGCCTGATCGAGAGACTCCAACCGGCAGGTGAGAAGAAAAAGGCAGAATCACTTCTACTCTCTTAGTCGTATACGTCATAGACAGTCTACGCGCATGCGTCGCGTGAACTGTGTTGATACGTAGCATAGGGAACCAGTAGACGCTTGCATATTATAGTGTACATTAGCTGAACACGTTATCTGAAGTTCACCATTCATAAGATTTTTGGATGAAAAATTCATGTTAAATGAGTTTATAACCAGATCAGGCACTACAATCGACACAGTATTCACTTGTTATTTGGAAAATTTATAGTCTAAATTATTTGTACTTCAGCTACCATAAACCCATAATACCTTTCTTAGAGTATGAATTAATGGAAATTGATGAATGAGAGAAATATTTCATTTAAATAAGAGAGATTTTAATCAAACAAATTCAACATAACCATTTCATAATCCTGAAATACTAACACCGTCAACAAATGCTAGAACCTAAGAAATTTCACTTGTAACGCGCGAGAGTCTCACCATTCTTTTTTATTTTGTTTGTGTACGACGCTGTCAATTGCCAGGATCAAATCAGCGCAGCCGATGCGTCGGACTTTTATCCCGCAGTTCTTTTACATGCTAGTAAATCTACAGACATGGGGCTATCGCTTTTAAGGACACTTAAAAACCATCGGTCAAGGTCGGGTTTGAAACCACGATCAGAAGGTCAACGCCTAACCGAGAAAGTTGAGAGAAATATGCTATAGATCAGTTAATAACGACCCGTTTTTAAACATTTGACTGTCACTGTCCCCTTTGTAACTACACTAAATGTGTAGTGTGTAATTAAATTATCTCACTTAACACAGTAGGCAGAAGAATAAATTCCTGCAAAAATAGTGTGCACAAGCTATATAAAAATAAACGATAGCGGGTAGAGAAAGTCATGTGAAGACTTTCATGTCATAAGATTTTTTTCGGTGGTCGTGATTTGTTATGAACCAGCTCGTATGCACTGAAAGTTTGTTAATCTGCAGTGTTGCAATAAAACGTAAGACACCGAAGATTGTTTTTATAAAAGGGTCACTGGCACCCCCTCATTTGCAAACAGAGCAGTCACCCGCATTTGCATGGGAAGGAAGAAGAAATCCCAGCGAGCCAGAATTAGGCAGTCGTCTGTATGAAGCGAGCGAGTCACCTCTTTCTTCTGGATATGGCGGGGAAGAACACGAGCAATAGTATTGATATGATCTCCCCAAGCTTTTCTTTCTCCATGGCGCTGTAGATGGGGAAGACGTTATCTGCTTTGCACTCACTTTCATTGGGCCAATCAGATTGAAGTAGACGGAAGTTGTTAGGAATTCCAGGCACGTCCAATGTGTCGTGGTCCTTGCTTACACTTGTTCCGAGAGGAGGAAGTGGTCTCCACTATACTTTCGCTTCTTGTTGCATAAAGGCAAAACAGAGACAATATCGGAGAAATCACGTTTATTTTCCTTTGAGTCATGCCCACTAGGTGAATGCTATTTCCCTTTGACACGCTACAAATGGAATAAACGTTCATCTCTTTTAGGTCCTTGATAAAAAATGTACAACAATATCCCTATTAGTGACTGTATACAAGGTCTGATGAACTACCGCCGCGCCCATTAGGTTAACATGTGTGTCTTTTAGAAATGTGCACAATTTATCGCAATCAAGACTCTCATTTTATTGTTCGTGTAAATATCTTAAACGTACGGTATTTTAGTCAAAATCATTAGTGCGATTTTTGAGCAAATCAAAAGTAACGAACAATGTTCCATATAAAGGAAAAATAAAGAACAAAAAATTAATTCATTAGTACATTTTTTGTCGTGATGTTAAGATGCCTGGAATAGCAAATTATCGTAGCATGCAGTAGTAATACTGGTAGTAATAAATAAATGCCCGCTTCGGCCAATTACGGATGACATTACAACAGCTAGTCAGCTGCAAACTACGCCTCCCTCCGTTCACCCACACCCAGGGCATCCTGGGTAGAGTGCAGTGATAGGTGCGTCATGTAGTCGACAGACAAGTATGCCTCAACATGCCGCTTGCTAATAAGGTTTTCAGGACCTCAGTCGCCACTATTTCTGTAAAGTAGTTCTTCAATTGGTCCTAAGAACTGAGTGCATCTCTTTCCAGGCCCCCCAGCACGGGGGAAAAATCCCATCTCGGTACTGGACATCGAATGCGAGTTCCTTCGCACCCAGGCACCAGCGCTTCGTGGATTAATGATAATAATAGTAATAACAATAATAGTTAATAACTGCAAAATAATTTTATTTAATAGAAAATTAGGCAGTTGGGTCCGGGCCGAGTGGTACAGTATAAGCTGTTGCCGGACCTAAGGGTCTCGGTGCAGACCTTTAATGTCTTTGATGCCATGGAAAATACTTTTTTCTGTAATGAAGTTTCCTTAGCGTTTTCACTATCACCACAATTTTCTCACTAACAATAAGCAATAGGCCCCTTTTTGGGTTAAGGAGACAAGGGGCGTTTCAGGAGCCATTATTAATAGTAATTTATGCAACGAATGTATAATTGATGATTAGGGCACGAGTGTCATATTAAGATTAGCACGAGTTGGATACAACATTTTATGCAATATTAGCTTTATAAAATGTTGGAAATAAATCATAAAATAATTTGACATCCAAAGCTGGTATAAGTTATTACCTGACGTGTTGAACCGATAAGCAAGGCAGCCACCTGCATGCATTCCCTTCCTAGAGAGAAGTGAGCAGGCGCTACGGACTGTGATGTAGCCTATTATCAGCACAGCAGGTATGCAATGTTAAATCCAGGTCTTAATTGTTCTATATTTAATAATGTACAGGGGTTTTTGCATTTTCGTTGCCCAGAGAAGAGAATATCAAAAACGGCTTGTTCTTCTCTCTATAAGCCACGACAGCTTGAAACACCGCTATTATGTCCTCGTTGTAAGAAATACTTAATTGCTTTTGTTGTCACGCGTATCATAATGAGGCAATTATGTACGGTATTGTATACAGTAACAATCTTTTTATAATGCTAAGATTAGCTAAGGTTTTGCATACGTGGTGCATACAATAGTTTTTAGTAAAAGCTTTCTAAATGAAATCAAATTAATGTAACATAAGTAGGTACTGTATGAAGATAAATCAGTCTTTTGTTGACATAGTCTCACAGTCGCCCGAATCCTACGCTATGAACCGTACTAACGCCTCCGGGGAAGTGTTGACCACAACAATACGAGATGCGGATGTAGACGGCAGTGCTTATTCTGAGCGCTCGTTTCTAAATAAGTGTGTGACTGAAATTAATATGGGTGAACATCCCGAGGAAATTTCAATCCATGCCAGAAACACTGAATGGGAGGTGCTGCCAGAAAAATCTCGGCAACAGTATAAGCAACATATTAAATTTAAAGGCTAGTGCAAGGTAAGCAGTGTTTTTCTTGTGAACGAAGATGTGATCACTGCCACTGAATTTTGTTTTTACGCCCCTAAAGGTTTTCATGACGAATAGACAAAGTATTATTTTTCGTTTTAACAGTCCGATAAACAGCTGTTTTAGAGAGCGTGTACTAAAAAGGAATTAACGTGGCTTTGATGCTAACACCAATGCTTATAACATAAAACAGATGAGTCTTAAGTTTTCTCTGTATCTGAGTGGTCAACAAGAGTTGGCTTATTAGGCTAACGATTTCTAAAGTTTACTTCTAATGGAAACCAATTGATTCCATTACATTTGCATTCCTTAGGCATTTACCTTCTCGGTAAAATCCTATACAGAAAGAGTTTTCAAATGCCATAATCTCTTTTGGGGCTTTGTGCAATGTTTCGAGACATTTAGATGTAAGTTCAATGCGTTGTTATGCAGATAAAAAGGTTGTTTTCATTCAAGATGGAGGTCTAAAACTAGTTACCTGAAGTTCAAACTGACGAGATACGACTTTTTATCTAAAGTGATGGAAATATCTCAGCTGGCACAGAAATCGAGATTTCACCCCATGTTTTGACACTGCTAAATTTAATAAAAGCATTTTTTAGAAAACGACGTGTGTGTATGTGTGTGTGTGAGAGAGAGAGAGTGAGTAAGAGAGAGACAGAGCAGTATAATTGAAAACGAAAATCCATCCCCTTCAAAACCGAGGGTTTGTTTCCTGATTATCGGAGGGAATCGGCACAGCTCCCAATGAATATATTTGTGCCTATGTTCCAAAGGAGGACGCCCCCGGGAGGGAGGAGGAGATGAGACACCAGACTGCCAGAACCAGGAGTGACGGCACAGCAATGACAGGATCCCTACATTTTCCAGAGTGAGACTCCCCGACATCGGGCAGACAGGGGGCCCCCGCTCCACACAGAGGGTCCAACACCCCGCTCAGAAGGGGCGGTCCATTTACCCCCGACAGCCAGCCGAAAGTCGAGGAACGGAGAAAGTTACACAGAAAGCACCGCTTTCCCTATCACGCCGCACCGAAATACCATCGTCAACACTTCTAACCCTGAAACAGACCTAACGGGGTGAAAGCTGAATGAAATTATGAATAAAACGAAATGGAAGGACAGGAAATTCGGGGACTGAAAGAAACCACTCCAGCATTCGCCTGACGACCTGGGAAACTCCCGAAAAATCCGCGGGTCAGAGTAGGCGTTCGCTGGCAACGATCCCAGAATCTCCTGAATGCATGTCCAACGCGCTACCGCGGCGCCACCTCGCTCGGTAAGCCGACTGTTACTTTCTACTTTCTGAAAAAAATGGCTCTAACACTTTTGATTAATGTATTATTTCCTTTTGTATGTTTTGCATGATGAATAAAATGTGTACCTTGGATTAGCTGTGAATAGCTGGTAAAGCCTTCTCTCTTGTTATTGAATTTTATAAATGGGAAAATGGACTACTACAGGAAAAGTGTTAGAATATAATTTTGTGTCAAATAACTTTTCCAAAGTTTTAGACATTTCCGAAATATTACTCTGGCGTGACATCTACAGAAGTGTATTTGTAAATGTGTTACTCTTGGTTTTATTTTGTTAATTCTTTTTAGTTAACTCTTAAGCACTTGTATATTTAAATTCCCTACAAAAGGTCTCTTACCGATACCTCGTTTCACGCAACCTTCCCTTCCAGATGAAATAACTAGTGTAATGAAAATAAAGCAGGAAATTTCCTTCCTCACATTGGAAACGTAGCGCCTCATTTTAACTTGTAATGTCAGGAATTCGAGGCCAGTGAAGCGTGATTCTGCCATTGGAAAGCGACAAAGCACAGCACCTATGTTCCCTTATGATGCCATTTCTGCACGGTTGATCTTTTGTTGTTAGGTGAAACTGCGTCATAAACATTTACTTTCTCTGTTCCTCAATCCACTGCCCACTGAAACGTTGTTTTCAAAACCTTTACAAGCTTCGATTATACCTTTCTGACCTTTTCACACTTACCATAGCGGAGACTTTCTTCTGGAATGAAATCCTCATGCTTCCGAAAATGGCCGTACTTCTGCTGCAGTGACGCCTTTCCAACTCGGACACTGAATAAGCCGGAATCCTGTCTATTTACGAAAAATGTTTCTGGCCCTTGGAAATCATATACTTTACGTGTAAGTTTTTCTTTCCGTCCGCAACTGCCCAAAAGGAAAATATGGAGTATTGAAACGCATTTATTTTTTGGAATATGCTGCGCTTCCAAGGAAATTGCATTTGTTTTATATGCATTTCATTTTGTGACATTCTGTACTTATAAAATAACATATAAGTTTGTCTGGGATTGCCTAACAAATCTTATAAACTGGCAAAACACAGCAAGTTTACTTTTGGATGGGAGCCTGGACATAAAGGAATTTTAGGGAATTAAAAAGCAGATACCCTGGCAAGGAAAGGGTCTGCTGAAACTTTTATTGGGCTTGAACCTGTACTTGGCATTCCTTTAAGTTCTGCTCGAAGAACTATTGATGAATGGATTAATTATTATCACCACCAATTGCGATGGGTGCAAACAAAGGGATGCAAACACAGTAATACGAATGAGTAAAATATCCTCCTCGCTCACTAATGATGTACTTATCTCAATAGATCCCAAATAAACCTTATAACGTGACTCTTGACGTGACAGTGTAGATAAATGAGTATAATAGTATCAATATACAGTGATTAATACACAACGTCATCCATCTCAATAACAGAATCAAACATGATTCAGACTGCAATACATAAGCAAGAATTTTCGTGTTTGCCCTCAGTCGCCAAGGTATATGCCAGATTGGATAATTCATACCACGATCCAAAGTTCCACCTTAAATCTAAAACAACAGTAAAATGAAAAATAGATGGTAACAGCGAATGCGCTGTCATCTATCCACAGATAATAAAAACAAGTAGACTGGACGGCACCCTAATGCTATCTACCCGACACGTGTAGAAGCAGAGGTACAGTTGATATGCACATGCACGTGAGGAAGTAAAATGGTATTGTACAGGGATGAGACCTAGAAGGCTAACTGCCTGCCACACATCGATCCTAACAGATTCGTTATGATATGACCACGTAGTCAAAGTGTTGTAAAATAAATAGTGAGAGAAGAAAGAAAAAAAATCGTGCTTAGCTGCAAGTGTTGCTTATCTATGGTTACATGCTGAAGCAGCATTGAAATTTTTATTCGTGTGACAGGCTCTCGAAATGGAAAGAAAGAAACACACACACAAAAGAAAAAATATCTGATGTGTTACATTCATTCGATTTTCGCTACCTCCTGTTGTTTGTCTTTATGTCTTTCCCGCAAGTTGATCTTACAGAATATCATTTTTCCCACTACTTCATGTTAATCGCTGTTCACACACACATCAACAGAGAGTGAGAGAGAGAGAGACGTCTTTGTGAAAATGCTTCTTACGGTATCAGGGCACTTCTCAATACAGGTTCATAAATTCTGTCGATAAACTCGTAATCTCTCCTGGTATTATATATAATGAAAAGTGAAGAAGGTTTATTTTAGGAGGAGTTGTATTGTAGTTCGACTGTTGGGGAGCCGAAAACTTGAGATAGTTTCTTGGAGTGTTCGCCCCACGTACGATACAAAGTTTCCGGTGGCCTTCGCCCCAAGTTTACTTTCCAATGGCCTTCGCCCCAACGTTTAGGAATCAACTTTGTATTTTAATGTTTCTTTAAATATTATATATATATATATATTTATGTTTGCCTCGGCTGCGTCAGTATTAATTTGTAGAAACATGTATCTCTTAATAGGGGGTGATGCGGCTAAAGAATGTAGGCTTACACAAATTACAATTTTTACTTCACTCCTTTTATTAATCTTTGACACGATTAAATAACACTTCACTGATATAGAGAGCTGTGAGATTATTTATTAATTACTTGCACTTTTTAACAGTAAACTTTATAATATTCTCGCCGTAATGAATTTTATATGCCTCACACTGAATACGTACCGAGCGAATGAACTGCTCAGGTACGTTGCCTTCTAGCGACTGGGGTTTATGGCTTAAATTTGTAAATGTTTCTATTTCACGTTCTCTTTGGCTAATTTTACTCCAATAGAATACTTTTATTTAACTTTCAACTTTTATAGAATTTCATCGGCTATTTATAAACTGTTTTAAATATTACATTATTGTTTCCAAGAATTACTAGTAGGATTATTAAACTTTCCAATTCATTATTGCCTCAAGGTTAGCTCATTGTTACCGCATTGTTAGCAACTTTCGGCTTCTATTCTCTATTATTAAATTACTTAATACATTCACATAACATTATTATACATGTACACAATAATATAAACATAATACAATGATTGTTAAATACATTTCATATATTATTTATACACATATTGCTTTAAGGCTTATATAATTATACTGAAATCATTTTAGTGTTAAAAATACTGCCTCAAAACAACGTCTGCTGTTGTAAATTTGCTTTGATATTAATAACCCCACTGGTTAATTTAAAAAAATAATTTATGATAACTTTAAATAAAAATGGTAACGAGTAATTGAGAAAAAGTTCATATCATCCTTAATAAACAAACTAAATTAATAAAATTAGATCAGTGAACTTAGAATCAACTACAACCTGTAGAAATGTCAGTGTGTTATTTTAAATAGTTTTTGAGAAAATGGGTAATGAATTTAGCAAATGTAACATTGGCAGCATTGGACCTTTAATCTCTCTTTAAATGATTTAGATCGAGAAGTTTTGGAATTAAAATCCAATACAGAGTTTTGTGCGAAGTGTCTTGGATTAGGTAAGCGGTTTCCATGGCAACATTGAGCATATGAGATGCCGGAAAGACATTTGTCAATCAAATGTTGCGATAGAAGCCACCTACAAGTACATCCTCCCCCTGCAAACTTCCTTCCTTGGGTTTGATGGTGTAGGGGGGAATGGGGACGACATCGTGATACTGCACGACGATTGTTGGTGGCGCCAAGCTCCCCTCCACGCGACAGACCCATTTCACCATTCTACTGCTCCTCTTGCTCCAAGGAGAGTCACACTTAGTTTCCCAATAGCTCTTAACCATCTTACAACGCTAAACGTGGTAAAATCACCAAGTCACACACTTGCTGCTGTACAATGACATTTCTCAATAAAATCGGTTATTTTAAGTATTCACACTTATCTTTACAAAGATCATCAGCAATAATTTGTTATATTTCGGACAACAGCCTTCCTTCAGAACCACATACAGAGAAAAAATCTGATGAATTGCACTCGCATGACTTTCCCTATTCTTGTACAAACTATTTTTACAAACGCTTATTCTCCATATGCTTCATGTTAATCGAGATGTTAATCTTATTGCTAATTTTCTTGTAGATGCAAGGCGAATATGGTAGGCGAATAACTAATAAGGAATTCCCATTTGAGAAAAAATTTAAGTATTGGAAAATGCAAACAAACAATAAGGAATAGCTCGGAAATGGTTTACTCCACAAAAACCGGTGAAATCTCGGTATCGAATTTTTGGGTGGAATACAATACTTCCCCTACTTACTATACGTAGCAGAGAAAGTAAAAAGATGACATTAAATTGAAACCAGAAACAACGGATATCGCGGAAATGACTATTACCACAAAAAGTTAATAAATTGCGCGTTTTAAAAAATCTATAATTTTTATGTAATACCTTTTGGTCTGTGTCGTGTAGTTTACCAGTTATATAAACGTATAGGAAATTCCTTCCGGGTGAAGAGCGTCTCATAGGCCATTCGTAGAAAATTCAAGATTTTGTTTGTCATATAAATGTTTAAACATATGAATTTTAATAAAAATCGTTTGAGTTATTAATAAGAGGGTAGTTTGGAATTGGGGATTTCCTTGAAAATATTTTAATTAATGTCGCTGTTCAATTATTTCTTCTGCTGTCATGGAAACAGTACGGAATTTCAGGTCCTAAATATAGCGGCCCGCTTTTAAATATCTGATTCAGTTACTTATAGGTATCCCCCTTGTACCTTTAACTAAACGTGTAATGAAATTATTTCTATAATGGTTTATCTGAATAAATGTAGCAGTTAGAAATATATAGTTTCGTAAGAAGAGTTTGTAGAAGCTATTTAAAATAAACGATAATGGGCAGAGAAAATTGTATGAATATGTGCATACGATTTTTTAAATATATAATTGTAAGTGCTGTCGCTATTCACTTGTTTCTTGCAAGGTCATGGAGAGTATAGAATTTCTAGGCCAACTCGCAGACTATGCGAGTCAATTGGGAAATTTAATGTCGCACTGACATGTTGCCATGGTAGCTAAGTTGGTTAGAGCAACCGTAAGATCCGTGGTTTCAAATCCCAGCTATGACATTGAATTTTTCATTCTGATTCTACTTTTCCAACCTTGTCCTATACACGGCTTGGGTGAAAGAACTATAGACTACCTTCTAAACATTTGCCTATCCAATCATTATACTATTCCCCTTGTACACTGCAATCGTTTTAAGGTAAAGACACAGATCGACTATATGCGTAGCACGCTGTACTACAGGTACCTCGGTACCGATGCGCAACTGGTGGCGCATGATGCGTTCAAGGTTAACTTTATCAGTTATGATTCACTCACTGCTTTGTGTTCGTGCTGTAAAGAGAGACGTGCATCTCAAAGGTGAAAGTTTATTACAGACATCTGTGTTGTTTAAGAGTGTTAATGTCTTGCTATTAGTCCACTGTAATGCCTGCCGACAAATTCACGCTTGAACAACGAATTGTTAAGTAGAATACATACGTAAAAACCGAATCATGTGGATAGGTGTGTAGACGGAGAAATCTCCTAGTATTCCAGTTCCAGGTAGAGAAACTGTTAGACGTTTGGTTAATAAGTTTAGGACAACAGGATCGTTAAACGCTAAACCTAAGAAGCGAAAAGGAGGTGTTCTAAGGGAGGAAAACATTGACGAAAGTTGTGCATCTATTTGTGGGGAACCATAAAAAATAAAGTTTATAGGAACAATCCCCACAACATAGACGTACTTAAGCGCAATATAAAAACAGAAATTACGCAAGAAGAACTTATGCTTCTGAATGAAAATTTCTACCGAAGATACCAGGAATGTCTTCACGCAGATAGACACAACTTCCAACACCACGTATAACAAGGTTAGTACACATTATAGTGCATGTTTTTATCACTGGTTAATAAGTAACACGGGAGTTACGGAACGAAACCCCCCCAGTGCAATAGACAGTTTGCGGAGCACGCATACGCGCGATCTGCGGCCTAACCATAAAACGACCGCGTTGTACTTACAACTAAATGTGTAATAGAACTATTGTGGCGTATTAATAATTTGGGGGGTTACATTATTGTTCTATATTGTCATTACCAGATACATTGTTGTTTACGTCACTCTTGGCTGGTAGCTTTGATAGCCATGAGTAGTGCGGGATAGCGTCTGTCACAGTTAGGATTCCGTGAGGAACGGACCGCGCGTGTAAGCCGGGCTTTGGATCGGTGGACATCTCCTCCCACCTTCCATTTTTAATAATGTAGGAACCCCAAACGGTTGGAAAATAAATCTAGGAATGTGTGAGTGGATTTGTGTTATGAATTTTGTACAGTGAAAAACCCACGCCTTCCTCTTAACCTCCACACCACGTTTCGGTCCTCCGCAGCCAAGTAAGTATAGGCCTCCTCATTTTACGTGCTGGGTACTCAAAATTAATTTAATTTTCATGTGAACCTTTAGGCTATCTACCCAACATGTAACACTATTTCTCCAAAGGTTTATCTCTATTAACATGAAGTAGAATTAAATATAGGTTTCGTAAGAATAGTTTTTAGAAGGTAATATAATCGATAGTGGGTGGAGAAAGTCTATTACATTGAAGTTCTTTATTGTTATAAGTTTAGAAGCGTTATGCGAGTTTTCACTGCAAAATCGTTTTATATGAAACAAGACACTAATTAACGGATTTCTATCGAGATCTCAAACCAAACAAACACAAATCGAGGAGCAAAAATACTCATCGACGAGCCGAAAAAGAGTTCCTATCAATTTCCCCATTATTTTTATTAATTTCAGTTCTCTGTAGAATTGATTTAAAACAACATGGGAAACGGATGACGCGTGCGATATTTGTTCTTTGCGAATATTCGGCGAGTCGTTCCATTTTCCAAAATACGGGGGACGTGTCAACCCGTGGGAGGCACAAAATGGCTTTTCTGTGGTCGTAGGCTAAACCAATTCCCGGCAGCGGCGTCAGTTGTTGATCATGATGATGATTAGCAAATTACACGTACTGCATTTCTACGTTTTCAACATAGGGAGATTATTCCACCATTTAATTACTTCCCAATTACCAAGCGTACATGTGTATATTTTTTTCCCCTCAAAATTTCAAATTATTTTAACGAAGAGCAGAGTGAAGGGCTGTAAGGGAGGGAGGGGGAGAAAAGAGAGTTTGGATGTTTTAGTGTTGATGATACTATCAATGATTATTTATGATTTAAACTATTCACGTATTGGACAGAGCGATGCACGTTCTCCATCGGGACGCACTACTGCATATAGAATAATAATTCAAAATAAACAAACACAGGAAACCTAGAGCCGCTAAAAACACCCACAAAACTGAATGGAGGCGCAGTATAGGTTTCCATTACCAAACCTGGGCCAGTACCGCAGCGAAACGTGTGTCATCCCCTCCCATGCAACATGGGCACAAAGCGCATTTCCTCGTACATAGTTGCTCTTCTTACGAGGGCACTCCCACAAGTACCCTTCCTGGCGTATATATAGCGGTTGCTGCTTCAAACAAATGACTATGGTAGAAAGTACTACCCTTATAAAGCTTAAGTTTGAAGTTTGACGATGCTACATTGTTTAATAGTCAACTGTCTCAGCGAATTTGTAAACATGATACAACTGGCCATCGTTATGTGATACAATACTTTCATTTGAAAGGTCTTAGTCCAACTAATATTAAAGCTGAGCTAAAGTCTGCTCCCTCGTTTACAACAGTAAAATATTGGGTGGCACAGTTTAAGCGAGGCCGTACGAGTTGCAGTGGTCGACTAAATGAGTGACCACGCCAGAAATTGTGAAGAAAATCCACAAAATGGTATTGGATGACCGTCGACTGAAAGTGCGCGAGCTAGCAGACATCGTAGGCATTTCAAAAATTGCTGTACATCGCACACTAACTGAAAATTTAGACATGAGAAAGCTGTGCGCAAGATGCCTGCCGTGTTTACTCAAAATGGAACCAAGGCAGCGTCGTGAGGATATTTCAGTCGAGTGTTTGGGATGTTTCACTGCAATAAAGCTAAGCTTTTGCATCGATTCATAGCTATAGATGAAACATGGGCCCATCACTTCATACCTGAGACGAAGGAACAGTCAAAACAGTAGATTGAAAGGGGAGAATCGGTTTCAAAGAAGGCGAAGGCAGTTCCATCTGCAGGCAAGGTCATGGCGTCAGTTTTTTGGGATGCGCGTGGGATAATTTTCATTGATTATCTTCAAAAAGGAAAAGCAATGAATGGCGAGTATTTGAATAATGAAATCAAGCAAAAGCAGCCGCATTTAGCGAAAAAAAAATTCTGTTTCATCAAGACAATGCACACATCCATTATCGCCATGGCTAAAATCAATTAGTTAAAGTTCGAATTGCTTCCTCGTGCACCCTATTCGCCAGACTTAGCCCCCTTTGATTATTTTCTGTTTCCAAAGTTGAAGAAATGGCTTGGTGGTAAAAGATTTGCCAACAATGAAGAGGTGGCGTTTGCAGTTGATGGCTTTTTAGCAGAACTCGACGGTTCTCACTATAAACATGGTATCGAAGCTATTGAACATCGCTGGGAAAAGTGAGAGTTTGTAGAGAAATAAAGATGTTTTTTCCAAAATTGCTGTGTTTTCTTTGTTAGATCGGGTACTTCTGGGACAGCCCTCGTACATTGTTGTGCAAAATGGAAGAAATATAGGTTAAACCGCTTTGATATTAAAGGTAAACGCAACCCTACTACGTTTTTATTTTGTCCTGAAAGTTCGCTGCTAAACCCTGTTCCATAACTTTGCCATGCATCTGTAAACGTGCACCAGTCACATTGCCTGCTCTCGTGGAATTAGCCATCCTATGTTGAAATTTCCAAAATCCGTAATTCTTAACCAATTATTTTGAAATTTTAAACACATGCTTGGAAGATTATCTTATAACATCGTAAAAGCTTCATACATCTAGTTGAAATACTTCACCAGTTATTAATTATTGTTTATATACATATTGTTAATTATATAAAATGTCTTAAATGTCCAATTATTTAAGTAAGTACAATAAATGTTTCCCTGACATTAGCTAAAGATATTGCTAAGAACTCAAATCGCTCTTTTTCCCATATTTGTTTAAATATAGACAAAATGTTTTTTCTTCTGTTCTAAAGAAAAATCACACCAAAAATTCACTTATTTCGCAATTTATGCAATATTATGTGGGAGAGATTCATATATTTTTAAAAAGGGTTTTATGAAGCTCTTTGTCTATGTTTGGTATGACTAGATTTCAAATTTCAGGAATATTGGTGGAAAATTGCATCACGAGAGACATTTTATGCATTGAAAAATGTGGAAAATTTAAAGTATGAAGATTCACCTACCACTATTTTGTGTTTTTAGGCTTGATATGGGGGTCAGATATGCTCCATTAAGGCCTAAAATGGAAAATACTACGGCATAACATGTTGCTGTAGGCTCTAAATTATTAGAAAGCGCAAAAAACAAAAAAGTGTGAATTTTTTTAGTTTTCAACCAAAATCTCATCATACATTTATCTTAATATATACGTCGATTTGACAATGTTATACCACCATTCGAATTACTGCATTGCAATTAGGGAACGAAGAATATTGCATTCCTCATCACTTCTCTACCAATTCCTTTCTTGTATCCCAAACTGTCTAAATGTTCGCTTTAAATATCCTTCTGACTTCGTAATGGAGAAACTCGCTCACGAAACTACTTCATTCTTGCTCATACCTACTCAACACACAGCCTCCTATTCATCATAGCAGTAGTTGGTCTTTAGAATTCCCTGCTGCAACGTTATATAGTTCAAGAGGAAAATAGGGCATATATTTGTAGTCCAACCGAATCTATTGCTCTATCATAATGATTAATACCTCGCAACATTCATTTATTATTGCTATTATTTTACGTATTAGTAACTAATTTTCAAATTTAAGCACTAAAACATTTAGAGTAATTGCTTTTACGTTTATAGGTATTCCGTTTAAAAGCCTTTTGGTTATGATTTTTCTCTTTTCTTCATTTTAATATCTTTGTGAGACCTTTGTATGTTAATTTTATTATGTTGTATTGTATTGTATTGTATTGCCTGGTAGAGTGGAAGAGAAGGCCTCATGGCCTTAACTCCTACCAGGGTAAATAAATATACTGGCAGAAAAGTGTAAAATTCACATTTTTGTAACAGTATGAACCAAACATATTACGTAACATCGTTAATGCATCTGAAATCCATGTAAATTCAAAACAACAAATAGGTAGGAGAATCCTTCGGTTTAGACCTGTCCTTCGGGATAACGATTAGCTTTTATCGCTTGATTTTGCATTGCTTTTTTATCATAAATCGTTTCTCAAAAATGAACATTAGCCAATCAGAAGAAAGGAGAAGGAAACAGAGCGCGGAAGAACACAAGTTAGCGGAGCAGAGTTATAAGAAACAGCATTTAGATACCTATCGCAAACAGCGATCGGGTAGTGCAATTAGAAAACACGTTTATATAACTCCTCTCATTTCGATAAGGTTGCTAGGGGTGCTAAATGTGCTTTTGTTCTCCCTACTACTTACCAATTGTAAGAATTTCCGTATTGCATCCCGCCCAAAATTTCAATACCGAGATTTCACCGGAAATACACGTTTTGAGACTCCCTAAATCCAAAAAAGGCATTTTTATAAAAAAGGTAGGTGTGTATGTATGTATGTACACTACGTGAGAAAAAGTATCCGGACACCTGGTTGAAAATGACGTACAAGTTCGTGGCGCCCTCCATCAGTAATGCTGGAAGTCAATATGGTGTTGGCCCACCCTTAGCCTTGATGACAGCGTTCACTCTCGCAGGCATACGTTCAATCAGGTGCAGGAAGGTTTCTTGGGGAATGGCAGCCCATTCTTCACGAAGTGCGGAACTGAGGAGAGGTATCGATGTAGGTCGGTGAGGCCTGGCACGAAGTCGGCGTTCCAAAACATCCCAAAGGTGTTCTATAGGATTCAAGTCAGGACTCTGTGCAGGCCAGTTCATTACAGGGAAGGTATTTGTCGTGTAACCACTCTGCCACAGCCCGTGCAGTATGAACAGGTGCTCGATCGTGTTGAAAGATGCAATCGCCATCCCCGAATTGCTCTTCAACAGTGGGAAGCAAGAAGGTGCTTAAAATATCAATGTAGGTATGCGCTGTGATCGTGCCAAGCAAAATAACAAGGGATGCACGGCCACACCATAACACACCACCTCCGAATTTCACTGTTGGCACTACACACGCTGGCAGATGACGTTCACCGGGCATCGCCATACCCACACCCTGCCATCGGATTGCCACATTATGTACCGTGATTCGTCACTCCACACAATGTTTTGCCACTGTTCAATCGTGTAATGTTGACGCTCCTTACAACACCAAGCGAGGCGTCGTTTGGCATTTTCCTGAGTAATGCGTGGCTTATGAGGAGCCGCTCGACTATGGAATCCAAGGTTTCTCACCTCACGCCTGTCATAGTACTTAGAATAGATCCTGATGCAGTTAGGAATTCCTGTGTGTTGGTCTGGATAGATGTCTGCCTATTACTCTTTACGACCCTCTTCAAATGTCGGCGGTCTCTGTCAGTCAACAGACGAGGTCACGTTTCCACATCACTATCACATCAGAAACAGTTGACTTAGGTATGTTTAGGAGTGTGGAAATTTCGTGTACAGACTTCTGACACAGGTGACACCCAATCACCTGACCACGTTCGAAGTCTGTGAGTTCCACGGAGCGTCCCATTCTGCTGTTTCACGATGTCTAATGACTACTGAGGTCGCGGATAATGAGTACCAGGCAGTAGGTGGCAGCACAATGCTCCTAAGATGGAAAAACGTATGTTTTCGGGAATGTCCGGATACTTTTGATCACATAGTGTATGTATGATGTGTGTCCGTGAATAGCATATCTCAAAGACTCAGCATTTAAATTCCTTAGCTTCCAAAAACGGACATTAAGATTTTCAAGCAACTCTTTTCACACCAAAGTACCCTTTGCATGGAAATTGTTTCGGGCTTTTTATTTTCTCAAAAATTCCTCTTAACGATTTTCATTAAAATATATGTTTAATATATTTCCATAACAAATAAAATGTATATCTTGAACTTTTTGGGAATAGCCTATTAAGTCCTCCTGAAGTTTTTATAACTCGTAAGCCGTAAGGGATAGCACACAATTTATGTCATTTTTTTGTAAATTTAACCATTTCCAAGATATTACTTGCTATTGGTTTGAAATTTCAAATACCTATACATTCTTCAAATGGAAAGTCGTTATTTTTACTTTCTTTACTATAGTAATTAGGGGAAGTATTGCATTTCACCCAAAAATTCGATACCGAGATTTCACAGGAAAAACATATTTTGAGGTGCACTGAATGCATATAAGGCATTTGTGTCTGTCTGTGTGTGTGAACAGCATAACTCAGAAACGCACAGTCGGATAAACACCAAACTTGGTATTTAGGTTCAGTATCTTCCAGAGATGCGACACGAAGGTTTTCAAGAAAATCCTCCCCACCCCAGATTACCTTTTACTTGGAACATTTTTCGAACATTTTAATTTTCTAAAAAATGGTTCTAACGATTTTGATTAAAATATCATATGTTTAAGATGTTTTCATGACAAATGAAATGTATATCTTGAATTTTCTGGGAATGTCTCCAAAAGTATTCTTCATTGTGAACGACTTTCGTATAACTGGTAAATCATAAGAGATAGACAAAAGTTTACTACACAAAAAATGTAGATCGAATTAAAATACACAATTTATGTGATATACTTTTTTTTGTTGAGTGAAGCATTTTCGAGATATTGCTTGTTATTCCCTTAAATTTTCCAATACTTATACTTTTCCACAAATTCGTTATTCATTTTATTTGGTCCTGGACAACAAAGAGAATGGAATACTCCACATAGCAACCAGCTCTTAAAATATTTGACTATCGCTTGAAGCCTACCAATTCCCCTTTCATCTACAAGAAAATTAGCAATAACATTAACGTCTCGATATCTCGACTAACACATAGTGATCCTATTGTATCCTGATACCTACATCGAAATGTGCAATGAAAGTTCATCTCGATTAACAAAAGTAGATGGAAGAATAAGCTTTGTAAAAATAGTTTGTAGAAGCGTGGGTAGAGAAAGGCATACGAATGCGACAAATTGTTTAATGATTTCTTTTGTACAGCCCCCTTTAACTTCTATGGTCATAGAAACAACTCTGTTGAGAAACAATTGATGTTATTACTCGTTGAGCTGAGGTTTTGTTAACGTTATCTTTTAAAGTATTTTTTATGTTAACCACACATACATTCAGATTTCTAGATTCTGGTTAATGAAAAATTCTTAGCTCCAGCCGGGAATCGAACCCGGAACTGCTGGGTTAAGAAGCTAGAACGCTGTCCACTCCACCGCAGAGGCGCTCACTGATGAGTGTTGTTACGCCCACTGCCACCTTTATATGAAATGGGACAAACAATTCGTACGAACGGAATAAGCTAAGGGACATGAGCCATAAACAGATCCTCCAGAAGAAAACAAGACTCACCACAGCAGTTGGGAAGACAGCTAACAACTATAAATAAGAGTCCTGTACGAAAATTGCCAAAATACGAGGGTATGTCAATAAGTGTCAGCACATAATTTTTTAAATTTATTATAAGAATACTAGAAACTTACAACCATCTCATTTTTCAACGTAGTCCCCTGCTTCTCAACGCACATGGTCCATCATTGCACAAGCTTTCTGATGCCCTCAGAAAAAAAAGTTTTTCGGTTGAGCAGTAAACCTTGTATGCCTCGCTTCCTTCACTTCTTGGTCTGTGGTGAAGCGACGGCCCCTCAAGACATTTTTAAGTGGACCAAAAAAGATATGGTTTGCCACTTCAACGACAGTCAATCTTCGGTTCTCTGAATCAGGATACGGACTTGCTCAATGTTGGCGTCATTAGTGGATATGGATGGGCGTGCTGCTCTTTCCTCGTCCTTCATAGATGTCGACCATTGTTTATTAACTTTTCAATCCATTCGTACACATTTCACCGGAGTAAACATTGCCCCATATTGAGCGAAAGGTCTTTGATGGATTTTGGATCCTGGGACACCTTCAGACGGCGAAAAACGGATAACCGCACGCCGTTCTTCTTTATTGCAAACGGTGAGGGGTACAGTTATGCTTATTTTGCAACAATGCAACACTGACTGGAGTGATAACGGTCAAACATTCCACAAGCGGAGACAAAGGAACAACATGTTGACGTGCGCGTGCACAATGCGATACAGCCACCTACAAACATTAAAAATAGTGTGCGGATACTTATTGTCTTACCCTCGTATGTCATTATTACTTCTTTGTTCAGTCTTATGCATTGGAATTTCCTCTTTAATTTGATATATATTATATGCTTGTAGGCATAACCATATATTTTAACTCTTTCCAGCATCATTATGTATATTTGCTATTGGAAGTCGGGCAAACAAATTGGATTTAAAAGGGTTAATTTTCAATAATTTTCTGTCCTTCTTGGTATGCACTTCGGTGTTTTCTTTTAATTTATTAATATTATCATAGCTTAAAATAAATCAAAACGGAAAACCATATCCTGTATAAATACACAACATCTGTTCCGTTAGAGTGCTGACGAAGTCCCATAATCATCCACGCAAAGCAATCACTGTTTATTTTACGTGGGCCCACCCCATTCTTTACTAAAGATGTGTTAGCACGGCAGCGATGATTTGAATCTGGGTAACGACCGATATCGATATGCTGATCAGTGATGCTCAGTGTTTTAGCTAACGGAGACATGATTCAAAGATCCGTTAGGGCAGGTTTCTTAGGGCACAAGTATCCATGGTATGCTCTCTGGTTTTAAAACTCTACCGAAAATATATCGGGCTGGAAAGGGGTAAATGTACTTTTAGTTTATAAAAGGTACTGTATATGCGATTTTGTGTTGTAAATTTCGCACCACTTCACAGAAGAAAAAAAAGAAAGAAGAAAAAAAAAGTAAGAAAGAAAAAAAAGAGCTCCTAACACCTACACACTTTAGAGTACAGAAGTAAAGCTAAGCCCATCTTTTTTGGCTGCGGCGGCAACGTCTATGGCCCGCATTCGGGAGGTACCGGATTCGATCCCCGGTGACCGTCCACTCTAAATAAAGTGAGTTTTATATATGAGCGTTCTTTAACTACTATTGTTCTTTGTATCCCATTCTATATTGGGCGTGAAAGACCGGAAATTTTGCTCAGAGGCCTCTTTATCAGGCTTGAGGTTCTTTTACGTGCCGGAAATCTACGACATGGTACCACCGGCTTTACTTCCCTTCCCAAGGAAGCCATGCTAAGGATTTTTACGATATCGGGAAGTAGAATCTAGCATGGTAACCCTAGACCACGGAGGACAGCCCCGCTCACTCTCATCGATAGTTTTTTTGGGGGTTTTCGTGGGTCGTCAGGCGAAGTACTTTCTTTCAGCCCCCAAATTTCCTGTCGCTCCATTTTGTTCCATTCATTATTTCATTCACCCTTCACCCCGTTAGATCTGATTCAAGGTTTGAAGCGTCGGCGATGGTGTTTCGGTGAGGTGTGGCAGGGAAAAGGGATGTTCTCTGTAGACTTTTCTCCATCCCTCGGCTTTCGGCTGGGTATATGAACTCCCTTGGGGGGCGTTGGACCCCTCTGTGTGGGGACGGAATCCCCGGTCTGCCTGTCCGACTGTCGGGGCGTCTCAATCTGGAGGCTGTAGGAACTCTGTCATTGCTGTGCCGTCACTCCTGGTTCTGGCCGACTCTCACTTCATTCCTCCCGGGGACGCCACCTCCTGGGCCGTAGGTACAATATCCTCTCTGGATCGGTGCCAAGTCCCCTCCGTTACGGAAGATAATATAAGAGAAACCAACTTTTGGGGGAACTGGTGTTACACAAATTGATGTTACAGTTAAGTATGGCAACTTCCGTATGCTCGAGCCATGAGGTTTCTTTATTTACAAATGTACGCGAGTTTGTTTTCTACATTTTTGCTTTTAACAGATTTTTCTGTGAATGACATTTTCCAGTTTAAATGACCCGTTTCTTCAGATACCACTGAAGATAGCTAAATTAAATTTTAGTATCATGAAAACAATCTATAGCTAAATTAAATTTTAGTATGATGAAAACAATCTCTAAGCACTACGTGGATATACTTTGGTGTTAATAATATGTTTGTTTATTTCTTTAAAAATAATTGCTTATACAAGCTTATTGGATACAGGTACTTCAACTTAGAAGCTATGCATCTACATCTCATAAAATGTTCAGTCTGATATCTTAAATACTCTCTGGGATAATGTATCATGAATTTAGTAGGTTAACATTGGTGGGATAAGACTTTGAATCTCACCTTAATAGATCACAGGCTTCATTACCTTATGTACATATTCATGTAGTGTAAAAACGCTTGGGAATTTGATGCTATTGTCTGTTCAGAGTCTTTTGAGCCAGTGGAAGGGAGAGGTAGGGAATTCGCGCGGTCGGCACAGTAGTTAGAACAAAGTACAGCCACACGAAGCCAAACTGGCGGCCTGCCAGCGGTTTTTAGCTTTCCCTCTCCACTGGCTCAAAAGACTCTGAACAGACCTGCAGGCCTTTCTCGCCCCTTCTCGTCCCGAAGGAGGGAAGAAGAAACAGTTACAAAACACCCTGGCAAAGGCATAGCTCTACTTCCAAAACGATGCATTTTTGCAGTTATGAACGTAACTTTCAGATACTGTAAAAGGGTGGTTCTCCAAATTAATATTGAAAGGAAAATTGTGCATTTTACTTTCTACTCCTATTGCAACATGGATGTTGCATCTTCTTTTAAAATAATAATAATAATAATAATAATAATAATAACAATAGAAGTCTCATGTTACAAACACATGAGTTTCTCTATCCACTCTTCTACAAACTATTCTTACAGAACTTTATTCTTCTGCCTGCTTCGAGATAAACGTTTGTAGAAATGGTGTTATTACACATTTTGTTGAAGGTACAAGGTGAATACAGTCGGTTTATGCGATAGTAAAATGTTTTAAAAGCGGATCGCTACGTGATGGCTTTGAAATTCCCTTACCTTTGCACGACCACGACAAAAACAAATAAAACAAAAAAAAAACTAATCGCGACTTAGGAATTGTAAAAATTATCTGGCAATTCAAATCATTAATGTAGAGTATCTCTGAAATGGTTAAAACCACAACTTTTATTTCATGTTAATGAATCTAAAAAATAAAGTATCTTTGAAAAGGTTCCGTCTCGCTCTCTCTTTCTCTGTATGCGAACAGCGTATCTCAAAAACGAAATTCGGGTAAATATCACACTTGGTATTTAAGTTCAGTATCTCACAAGGATGCTGCATGAAGATTTCTTAGAAAATTCCCCACACCTTTACATAGAAAATATTTAATCATTTTTCTAAGCGGCTTAATTAAAATACTGGATGCTTGTTATATTTCTGTGACAAATGAAGTCTGTGTCTTAAATTGTCCGGGAATGGCTTCTGAAATCCTCTGCATCCTGAAGGAATTTTGATTCTATGCATAGTTGGTAAACTGGAAAGGCTAGACAAAGCTTGCTAAACAAAACATATAGATATTGTTACAGTGCACACATTTATGTCTAATAAACTGTTTTGTGGTATTAACTATTCCAAGATATTCCTTATTATTCGTTTTATTTCCTTGTAGTCATGCAAAGAGTGTAATTTTAAAGGCAGTATATAGCGACCCGGTTTTTAAACATTTGACTATCGCTAGAGAGCCCCCTGTATACACAGGACGTTGCTGTTCCATTGGCACAAATTCGCTATGCAGTCCAACTACCCGTTAGCGACGAGCTCGGCGGTAGAAAACAGGGGATGACATCCAGATGGCTTATGGAAACAGTTAGAATACACTTTTAATGAGAAATTCGGCTGATTTGCAAGAATAGGATTCCACCCTTCTACTCGCTCATGGCTGCTAAGGACATTTCCAAAATTTTGATATTAATTTCCGTAGAAAGAGAAGAGTAGCGCGAAAAGTTCATGAAAATAAATTTATCATCCACACTGGTAAACTGAAAAGCAATAGTCATCACCTAATTGTTACGACTTTTTACATTGAAAAATCTCATTGGCATGGATTACTATTGTTTATTTTTACATAGCTTCCACAAAATATTCTTACACAGATTCGTGGCTCTACTTTATGTTAATCGAAATAAATCTTTGCAGAAATAGTTTAAAAAATTAGACTGAGTTTTATTTATGGACACTCTTCAACTGGTGGTTCTTAGCGTCCCATTCTATATTGGGCGTGAAAGACCAGAAATTTTACTCAGAGACCTCTTTATGAGGTTGAGGTTCTTTTACGTGCTGTAATTCTAGTACACGGGGCCACCGGCTTTACTTCCCTTCCCAAAGAAGCCATGTAAGGATTTTTACGCCCGAAAAAAAAAAAATCCATCGCCTTCCGCCGGGTTTGAACCTGCGACCTCGGAAACTAAACACTAGCATGGTAATTACTACACCATGGTTGTCAAGTGCTTAAAAGTGAGTGCTGGCCTTGAAATTCCGTGCTATTTCCATGATATTGCGAGAAACAACTGAAAAGCTACAACGCATTAAAAAAGAAAAACTACTGAAAAATTGAAACCAATAACAACGAATATCTAAAAATAGCTGATGTCACAAAAAAGTTATTTGAAATATGTTGTGTGGTTTAAAGAGAACTACATTTTCTGTGTGGTAGTATTTGTCCATTTTTATGGCTTATCAGTAATAAAAATTTCTTTCCAAATGAAGGGGACTTTACAGGCTATTCCAAGAAAATTCAAGATATATATTTTATGTCATGAAAACATCTTAAAATATATGGAATTTTATTCACAATCCTCAAGAGCCGCTTTTGAGAGAGAAAAAAATGTCCTTTTAGAGAGTAGTTTGGGGTAGTAGGATTTTCTTGACAAATTTCGTGCAGCATGTTTGAAATAATCCGAACTTGAATACCAAGTTTGATTTGTGTCGTTCATAGACGAGACACACACACTAATTTCTCTAAAATTACGTATTTTTTGTTTCAGGCCTCCGAACATGCGGTGAAATCTCGGTATTGAATTTTTGGTTGAAAATTAATAGTCTCTCTACCTACTTACTACGTATGTGGCAAAGAAAGTGAAAACTGTATTAACGTTTAAATTTTAACGTATGATCTTTGGAGCTTCGCTGAGTACAACAGTATTAGTCTAATTTTGCTTTTATCAGAAAGAACTGTCCCTTGTCCCTTTCATAGAGTAAATAAGTGTCACTATCAGATGTTTTGCGAGGAACTATTGAAACAAATTTGCTTATACTGGTTTACACAATGGATGAAAAAATTCCCCCTACCAGGAGGCAATTGAAGCCTGGACTTGTAAGTTTAAAAGCCAAAATGCTCGTAGAGGCAGTCACAAGTGCTTTATTGCCCCAATTTAACGAATAATTTGGTTGTTTTTATTCATTTCATTCTTCAGTGACAAGTCGCTGGAAAGAGGGAAATCAACAAGCCCCCTTCAAAAGGAAAAGGAGGGGTGGCGCACATAAAGAATTGGAAAGTTATGGAAACGAGACAATACACTGGCGCTACCGCGATCAGTTTCCTGCGGGACTATGGATTTGTTGTTTATGCCCTTTTGCCCGTCTGTAGGTAGAGCGAGCTGTGCGGGGGAAAGGGAAGGTGGAAGAGTTAGGAAAACCACCCCTGCCCCATCCCCACTGACGGTATGACTGAAAAACCACATGGCATGAAAACCGCACCAATTTTATCGCTATCAATGGCAATCATTTTAACGAGCGGGCGTGGATGACATGCATTTGAATTCGCTGGAATAAAACGTGACGATCGGCAGTGGTGTGGTGAGTGATGAGGTGTGGCGGTGCATGGTGTGCAGACAGCAACCCTTCTGCTGCAATATTCATATTAATAGTCTGTGCCAAAAATTTGATAACCCGGCAAAAACACCACACCAATGCGAACGAAAAATAGAAAAAAAAACGCTTTGATAGAGAGAAATACAATCTGCCTGGAAGTGGAGAGCCTTAAGAGTTGACAAACAAATAAATAAAGTGGCTATCACAAACGTATTTTATTTATAATAACCATTAGTATAAAAGGACAAAATTAATTCATTTAAACCTTTAGGATGGTGGCGGTGATGGTTATAATGGCAGGATGATGGTGGACAAATGGCTGGTCTCATATTTAGAAGCCTGCATGGAGGCTTATTGAACCCTCTTAATCTCGCTTTCAATAAAAGCCTATGGCTCCAATAGGACAAGATAGGACAGAACTAAGAGCGGAGGGAGGTTTAGTACCTCGACCTACGCAGATCCTTTGTACCTAGGTCCATGATGGGGCGCCCCCAGGTGAAAGAGATGAGGTGAGAGGGGACAGAGGGCGGCCGGACCGGTGTCCCTACCACAGAGCAATGTCCCTACCGTTTACAGATTTAAATTCCCCAGATGGC
Source organism: Deroplatys truncata (assembly GCA_030765065.1). Classification (NCBI taxonomy): domain Eukaryota; kingdom Metazoa; phylum Arthropoda; class Insecta; order Mantodea; family Mantidae; genus Deroplatys; species Deroplatys truncata. The sequence goes on along the minus strand of CM060981.1, from coordinate 222,404,580 downwards.
AGCTGGTGTAACCGGCTCCCCTCCCCTGTGCGCTTCCACATCCCTTGGGGGGCGAGACCCGGAGTCCGCCCCCATTTTGAGGGATGAATATTTACTCAGAGCATCCTTTTCCCCAGCCATACGCACGCCGAGTCTTCCCGCCGACACTTGCAACACTGAAAGAGACCAAGCAGATGAAAGGTGAAGTGAAATTAGAAGGGAGGTGAAATGGAGGGACAGAAATTTTGGGGGATGTAATGACCCGGAGAAGCCCCCGAAAAAACCCATGAATCAGACCCATAAGTCCCGCCGCGGGAGTCATACCCAGGCCACCTGAATGCGGCCACAGACGTCACCGAGCCATCCCGCTCGGTTTGATGTTTACTCTTCTTCGTATATCTTCAGGTCCTAAGAAAAAAGGAGCCTAAGGATACACATCTGTTTGGAAAAACCTTCGCACTCGTGTAGTATACGCTGGGAGATTTCATTTTCCCTTCCACGTCCTCTGCATAAATGGTGCTGTATAAGTCCCATTATATGCAAAGATCTACGCAGTGTGTTACTGCCCGTAACATCTCTGAATTTAAATCTTAAATTAAAAAAAGAAACCTTAAGTCTGTTTACCCCCTGGACCCGAAATCAATTTAAGGGCTTGCCTGGCAGTAATTTGTTTATTCCAATATTCAAGACGAGCCCTACTTGTTAGTTGAGTTATCTCATACTTCATACTTCTGGAAGACAAGCCATAATAGGGCTCGTGTCCTATGAAATTAATTCTGAGCGCTTCTTTGTGAGCGTGTCTGCTATCTCATTGCATCTAATGCCTGCATGTCCGGGCATCTAACCAAAGGTGAGAGTATCCAACATTCTTTGGCATTGCAAGATAATTTGGATGTGGTTTTAACCGTCTTAAGAGCTTTTAAGGCTGCCTAATTATCCGATCAGATATTCACTCCCGCCCGTTTGCCTGGCATTGCAAAGCACAGGCTAAAATTGCATACATCTCATCCTGGAAAACAGAGGAAGGAAGAATCAGTTAAATGAACAGCTGCCATTCTAAGCACATATCAGAGATCTTTCTCTAAGTTGCAGAGATAATACGTATTTCACAGAAATGTATAGGAGAAAATAGAAGTTCTGAGTCAATCCTGGGTTCAAATATATTTAGAGATTTGATGTATGTATCAATACAGAGTAATTTATATAAAAATAACATATTTCCTTTTTTATTTAAGACTAATAATGCACATAGATACAGATATGGTATGTTTTGGAAACTATTCCATTCATACGCTATGTATTTTATATAGACCAATAACGTTGGTCTGTAATAAATCAATCAGTTTTATTTGTCCAAAATCATTTACATGGATAGGACATAAATATATATTAATCAATTATAATATATGCCTTTAAATCGTTAACTGAATAATATGGCCTTTCAACTAGCCTATTAAAAAGGTTTCTTTTGAAAATACTCGTGCTAAGCGATCTAAATTTCATGTCCACACCTTTAAAACAATAAGTCTAGAATTAGTAATCCGTAACACATTCGATTGTTCATTTATTTTGTATGCCGTGATCTGACAGCTGATGCAATGGTGATTTGATTTTAAACAACACAAGTAAGAAAATATTATTATTTATATAATTTGCGACATTTCATTCATTTGATAGTGCTAATAAATCCCATTCGAAGTTACAACTTTCATCCGATAAATTCATAACCTCTCGTGCGATTATTCATGCTAATTAAAATCTGTTGCTTTTACTGAAAATGTCCTGTCTTTGGAGAATGCTTATAATTACCATTGATTTTGTAAGTAACGTTCTGTTTGAAATCATCCTATGCCTTGTGGAATGCGTCCAATCCAACAATCCAATCCATTGGGGGAAAGAGTGGTGTTGTCGAATTTGAGCTATCAGTTACGATAGGTTCTTGAAAATTGTCTGGTGCTCAAAGGAACTTTCCTTAAGCTGCATGGATTCATATGTGTAGTACTTGGGGTAACTTCACATTATAAGGGATCAACAAATTCCACCAGTAACTTACAGCATTTACAGTGCGATGTTAAAGAGTTTGATCCAATGTTTTATTTGCAGAGATTGTCTACCAATACCCACTGGCGTGTGGATTTTATGTCAGCCCAAATTCATGTGTTCCTTGTAAAAGAAAATAGTTTATCTTTGTTACAATTGGGGCAATATTAGCAGTGAAGTGTCAATTGATTAAAATGATGAGTCGAAAAATATTAAAAGCCTTTACTTACATCATGATGGTCAAAGGATGGACGATCGTTTCAAATCGACTTTCAAATCACTGATGATGCGGCCTTAGCAGTCTTGAAACGATCGTCCATTCTTTGACCATCATGTTATAAGTGAAGGATTTTAATATTTTTCGACTCATAACTTTAATCAATAGAAAATAGGTTGGGATACTGCACCACCAGTAATAATTTATTCGTTTATCCACCAACTGATTCCTTGAATTGTTGTACTGTCGCAACTTGCTTTGGTGATAGGCCAATCAGAGGAAAGGAAATGGAGCGCGGAAGAATACATGTCAGCGGGGGATGGTTATAAGAAACAGGGTTTAGGAGAGTATTCTTCGCATCTCTTACTGGCGTAGAGTCATGCGAGAGAAAGCCTTAATAGCTTGACCTGCAGGAGTGATTGCACGTTTTCAGAAATCTTCGCCGTTGCATCTTGTCTATTTCACTCACTAGGGATCTAACGGTCCAACTTACGTACATACGAGGGTAGGCATGACATCGTCACCAAGCGAGTCAAGTGTGAGGATCTCCTTCAGGAGGTTCCGGGTTCGATTCCGTTGGGCCGGCCACTATGACCTTGGATTATTCCGTGGTTCTTTCAGGTCAATAGGCGAATGTTGGGGTGGTTCCTCTTCCACCAATAATTTCCTGTCCATCATTTCATTTTCATCTGTTTCACCCTTCATATATTTCAGGGTTGTAGGACCAGCGACGGCGATTGGTGCGTTGCGGTGGGGCGGTGGAGTTTCCGCTGTGTAAAGATTAATCACTGGCGCTTGCTGGCCGCTCGTTCCCCGGGGTTAATGGTGGCACGGGCAGGATAAGTGGCATAAGAATTGGTTCATTCTGAAATCATTAGCGCGCATCGTCGTCCGAATCTAGTCGCCCTTTGGGTTTCCTCTTCATTCCTTCCTTCCAAGGGTCACAACGGGCCTGCTAGTGGCGGTAGTGAGCTCCAGTGTTTGCGTGCCCCTACCGTTTAACTATCCGACTATTACTAATATAACTACTACTGGCCAGCACATGATTCAGTTTATAAGAGTTAAATCGCATTACCTCAAATTCGAGAGTCAGCAGTCTTAAGGCTTGAAGTCGGAGGATCTACCTAAATTTTCCCTGTGTTTTAGTTTCTCTATTACTTAGCTGTAATAAGTAGAGTAAGCAAACATTCGATACCAAAATTTCACCGTAAATGCACATTTTGAGGTTACTCCAATAAAAATATACTTAGAAAAATATCTGTGCGTGCGTGAGAGAGAGAGAGAGAGAGGGAGAGTGGGTGTGTGACTGTGTCTGTGAACAGCATAATGAAAAGCTGGTTAAATAACAAGCGCGATATTTCAGTTTGTCTTCCAAGGTGCGACACGAAGATTTTCAAGCAAATCTCTCCATCCCAAACTTCCCTTTATGTAAAAAGTTTTGTTAAATCTAGGTTAAAACAAAATATGTGAACATAAATGGTGTGCTTAGACAAGATCTAAATTTTTTGTGAAGTAAGATTTTGTCCATCTTTTATGGTTTACCAGTTATAAATGTCATTCAGAATGAAGAGGACTTCACAGGATATTCCCAGAGTATTCAAGATGTACATTTTGTTTCCATGAAAACATCTTATATATATGGTATTTCAATCAAAATCGTTTGAGCCATTTTTGAGCCTTTTTCCATGTAAAGGGTAGTTTGGGGTGGAAATATTTGTGAAAACCTTTGTGTTGCATCCTTCGAAGATGCTGAATGCATATGTCATGCTGTTCAAGACACACACGCACACGTTTTTCTAAAAAATATTTTTTCTAGGTTCAGGAGGCCTCAAAGCTTTATTTCCGATGAATTCTCGACATTGAGTTTTTGGGTGGAATACATACTTCCCCTACACAGTTTTATGGTAATTCAGTGCGATTTCTATAATTACTAATTATAGATGAGGTGCTACGGAAGTATATCAAGTAGAATCAGTTAATTTTCTTCACTTTGGCTTTTGATATTAGTTTAAAGAGAGTACGGCGTGAAAGTGTGAACACAGATAAACTGAGATTTATTACTGAAATCATCAACAAGTTCATTTTGCAGCTTTCACCAAACGGAAGGAGTGACTAAGAGAAGACCGAGCGAGTTGGCGCTACGGTAACGCGTGTGACTCACATTCGGGAGGTCCCGGGATCGATTCCCGGCGACCGCACACTCTGACCCATGGATTTTGCTGGAGGCGAAATCTGAAGTGGTTTCTTTCAGCCCCCGAATTTCCTGTGCCTCCATTTCGTCCCGTTCAACCTTTCATTCATCCTACACCCCGTTAGATCTATTTCAAAGTTGGAAGTGTCAGGTGGCAGGGAAAAACGATGTTTCTGTAGAACTTTCTCCGTTTCTCGGCCCTCGGTTGCTATACGGACCTCCCATCGAAGCGGAGCGTTAGAAGCAGGGTCTGCCTGTCCGACTCTCGGGCGTCTCAATTGGAAACTGTAGGAATGTCATTGCTGTGCCGCCACTCCTAGTTCCGGCCGCACGGTGTCTCCTCTCATCTCCTCCTCCCTTGTGGGCATAAGTACAGTATTCTCACTGGAGCAGTGTACCCTCCGACAATCAGGAGGGGAAAAAACTAAGAGAAGGATAATGTGGATTTTTAAGTATTTAAACACTTCTGTGATTATTACGCAAAACGACAGCCAAATGTTTAAAACCGGATCATATATGCTGGTCTTATTATTCCGTACTCGTTCCATCACATAGCGAGAAACAACTGAATATGATAGCACATGAAAAAATGACAAGTATTCAAAATTTCAACCATATAACAACCGATATCTCCGAAGTACGTAACGCCACAAAAACGTATTTGAGTAAACCCGTGCGTCTTAAAGAGATCTACACTGTTTATGTACCTAGCAAGTTTTGTCTATCTCTTGTGCCTTACCAGTAGCTCAAAATTATAAAAGTTCCTTCCGAATAAAGAGAGCTTCATAGGCTATTCCCAAAAAATTCAACATAGGTATATATTTTATTTGTACGTAAACGTCTGAAATACACGGCGTTTATTTACTTTTATTATTTATACATTTATTTATGTATTCATGTTAAGAAAATTACATTCTAATATGATATACCACTTAGCCCAGGCTCATTGCCTTTCATATCCTATTTACATTCTGAAAACATACATTTTTACTTTCTCTACTACGTTTAGTAAAAAGGGGAAATATTGCATTGCATTGCCGGGATCTCACCGGAAATACGTATTTTGAGGCCCCTGAATCCAAAAAGGTACTTTTAGAAGTAGGTCGTGTGTGTGCGTGTGTGTGTGTTCTGTGAACAGCATAACTCATAAACGAAAAGTAGGATAAACACCAAACTTGGTATTTAGGTTCAGTATGTTTCAAAGATGCGATACAAAGATTTTCAAGAAAATCCCCCACCCCAGACTACCCATCATATCGAACATTTTTCGAAAAAGTTGATTTTCTCAAAAATGGCTAACGATTTTGATTAAAGCATAATATATTTAAGATATTTTAATGACGAATAAAACGTATATCTTGAATTTCTCAGAATGTCACCAAAAGTCTTCTTCTTTCTGAAGGCATTTGCATAACTGGTAAACCGTAAGAGATACATAATTTTTCTACAAAAAATGTAGATCTCCTTAAAACACACAATTTATGTCATATACATTTTTTTTTATGTGAGTGAACCATTTCCGAGATATTCCTTGTTATTTTTCTTGGATTTTCCAATACTTGTACTTTTTCTCAAATGGGAATTCGTTATTCGATTTTTACGTCCTGGACATGTAAAGAGAATGGAATGCTCCACATAGCAACCAGCTCTTAAAACATTTGACTGTCGCTTAAAGCCTACCAAATTCCCCTTGTACTTACAAGAAAATTAGCAAGATTAACATCTAGATATCTCGATATCATGAAGTAGATGGAGAATAAGTGTTTGTAAAAAGTTTTTACAAGAGCAGAGAAAGTCATATGAGTGTAACACATCAGATTGTTTTTCTGTACAATTCCACTTGCTTTTCACTTTGTCTAAATGCTGACCTAATTTCTTACTATTAACAGAACAAAACACTTATGGCACATTTTCTCCTAACTTTAAACCATTTCTACTTTCTCTACCTTCTCTTACCCACCACACAGTAGGTAGAAAAGGTATTGCATTCCACCCAACAATTCGATAACGAGATTTCACCGGAAATACTTGTTTTGTGGTCCTATGAAAAAAATAGAAAAAGGTCCGCGCTCGTGCGCGCTTGTGTGGCTGTTTCTGAGCAGCGTAATTCAAAAAACGAGAAGTCGGATAATACCAAAGTTGGGATTTAAGTTCAGTATCTTTCAGAGATGTGCAATGAAGATTTTAAAGAAAATCCACCCTCCCCAACTATCCTTTATATGGCACATTTTTCGAAATTTATTATTTTCTCAAAAATGTAACGATTTTGATTAAAATATTATACATTAAAGATATTTAATCTGAAAAATAAAGTATATATATATATATATATATATTGTATTTTCTAGGAATCGTCAGTGAAGTCCTCTTTATCCGAAAGGAATTTTGTATAATCTTCTGTAACTGGTAAACGTTAAGCGATAGACAAAATTGTAGGTACTCCACAAAATTGCGAATGTCTTTAAGACACACAGTTTACTTCAAATAGCGTTTATTGTGGCATAAGCCATTTCCGAGATATCCGTTATTAATGGTTCGAAATGGTCATCGTTTATAAGTCTTGATTTTCAGCTGTTTCCCGCGATGTCATGGGAACAGTATGGAATTTTAAGGCCAGTTCTAAAACATTTGACTATCGCTGTTCCCTTTGTATCTATAGCAAAATGTGTAATGTATCTGTTTCTGTAAATGTTTATTTGGATTAAAATGTAGTAGAAAGAAAAATAAGCTTGAGTAAGACTGGCATACTCACTAATAAACGATAGGGAGTAGGGAGTTGTTTTTGAGAATTCTGAATTTTTTGTAAGAATATAAAAAGCAGAAGGAAAGTAAGAAATCGTTAAGATGCCGAGTAAGGAAAGAAGATGCACAGATGACCTAGAATACCTCAGGGAAAATCACTTTGACATTTGACCCGAGCCTTTATCAGGAATGGAGTTTAATAAGACTTCTTGTGATAGCTTACACGGTTTTTATCCTGCCTGTATCGAGAGGCAGGTTGTATATCCGTGTATGTAGGTGGCGCTACCTATATTTTCCACATAGAGCATAATGATGTGAGCAATATAGGGGCTATAAACCCGCCCCCCTTCTAAACTCGTTAGCAATACCCCTATGTAGTGGAGAGCTGATTTCCGAATGTGTGCGTGCGAGAGAGACAGAGAGAGGTGCAGAGTGATAAATTGATTTTCAAAATTCACCCCACCACCATCAGCACCACAAAACGAAGAGTACACCAATCCAGCAGTCATTAACAGAGACACTCCCCTACCTAAAGTATGGGGAAAACCCATCGTAATTTATATCAGCAGCGGGGTGAGTGAAAAACTACCCCCAGAGTCGACACGGACGCCGCCGCCGGGTCGTCACGGGCTCGTCATGATTTAGAGATGCGGTCCCTGGCGACTAGGTGGGTTGGGATCGCCACTCTTGGGGCGCAATGCCCCGCGTCCTATTTGCCAGGTGCTCGAATGCGTCCTTCACGCTACAGCGTCTCCCCCTCCCCTCCCTGCCCGCAGATATCGCACCGAATTCGCTTTTCATTTGTTAGCGGATAGGTTCTTCAAACCGTGGCTCCGAACAACTGAATTATTCATGGGGTGGAAATACGGTAGGAAATAAGCGCTAAGAGAGATCGGTCCTCTTTGGCCATTACCAAATCATTACCCTTGGCTTAAAAAAGAGAAAAGTTTATAAAGTAGATCATACACAGGAACTGCGCCTGGAAACAATTACGGTAGTATCAAATCAGAACCTGTTATTGTATGCATTTGAAGATCTGAATTATACAACAGGTTGAATGGGAAGTCCATATGGCGCTTAGAAATGAAGAACCCGCATCACGGCGGTCGTATTTCGACTATCAGAATTCACAACGAGATCTGCTCAATTAAAATGTACCCGGTCACTGATTTCCAGGCTCTTGTGATAGATACTATGCCTCCAAAAATAGAGAACTTAATAAAGCAATATCAGTATAATTAACTATGCCTACTTCCTAAACCAAAACAAATCAAGAAAGTAGACACACCATAACGTCAGTTACACGTTCGGTTAAAATATCATATAAATGAGAAAGCGTAAAGGTAAATTTCCTACACGGGTTTTTAAACTCCAATGACAAATTAATGCCATTTACCTCCCAAAATCTTTATAAAACTGTTATTCAATAATCTACCGAGGATTGTTCACAATCTAAGGTAACAACATCAGACGAGCACAACAGCTCCGCGCTGAAATACGTGGAACCGAATGAAAGTTCAGCAGTGTGAGTGTATCACTGTGTTTGCTCACTTGTGTGCTCATGTTCTTGCTGCATCAAATGGCGTCAAAAATAGAACCATTCTGATAAGGGTACATTATTGTCCTTTCCGATGCAAAATACTTGTATTCTAAGATTATTAAGCAGTGCAAGAGGCGTGGTTTTACCATATCCAAGAAGGTGATTTCATGTGCACTCAACAAAAAAGGTGAGGCCAATTCGGACTTAATCCAAAGGGCAAGAATCCACGACCGCCCACCAGTCGCACCCCGGAGATAATTTGGAAGGTGAAGGCCGATGCCTGCGGACCAAATCCTGTAACTCAGAGGACCATTACACTGTAATGAGGGATCTCTGTTACTACTGTGAACACCATAATCAAGCAGGATTTGAATCTAGAAAAGTGGCATAAGAGACGGGGATATACGCTGTCGCCTAATTACATTGCAGAACATGCCACTAACAGCAGAAAGCTATATGAAGGATATCTAACTGGTGAAATGCGGATGTTTGTTGTCTGTTTAGAGGAGGCACATGTTTATCTAAGTGACTGCAACAAATCCTGGGGTATATATTACCGACCAAGGAGAGAAAAAAAAATTGAAAGTTGGTATAAAGAAACAAACGAAAATTTCCCCACTGGTTTATGGTAATGGCAAGGTACCGTTACAATGGCAAATTAACCATTCGTCGTGTACATAAAAATGTGAAAATCAACTCGGCATATCAGATTAACGTCCTGATAACAATTTTCTATACAGAATTCCCTGCTCTCTATGGTGCAGATGTAAATAAAGTCTGGTTGCATCAGGATAAAAGCATCAAGCCGTACGTCTGCTTCAACCCAGAAATTTTTGGAGAACATAGAGAGATAAATGGGAATACATTCCATGTCTTTCAGGGACATCCATGTTAAGTTATCTGATGCATCATTGATGGAGTTTTGTGCATCTGGGTTACTGAAAAGAGCCCTTGGAAGCAGACGACCGTGACATTTGGATGGTCTCTGAAAAGCTGCGAGGAGGAATGGAATAAACTGGACATCCCTGCATTTCGTAGCAGTTTCAGTGGAAGCTGTGCTGCAGATTGATAGTTCAAGCTAAAGGCTGGCAGACAGAACATCACTGCTGGTGGATGCGTGGTTTTTTGTAAGGTAAGGGGCTCTTAAGTTTGTTACCATAGGTTGCGAACAACCTTGTTAAGATTTTTGTAGTGAATATTCCCCTTCACTCCTTATAATTGTGATATCGTACAGTCCCGATTATTCCAAATAACAGTTTTCAAAGATGAAAGAATTATGAAAAACGGTTGAGTGATTTTTGAGATTACCCTACATACACAAACACAAATTTTCTGTTTTTATAGTATTAATATAGATTACTCATATGAATTGTGCATTTTAATATACGAAAGCAATAAAGGAAACAAACACATAAATAATAATCTTAATACACAATTTAGAGTACTTATATGCATGCCAGTTGTTATTCATAATTCAAAATAAAAATAAAATATCTGATTGATACATTCACATGACTGTCTCTACCCTCTATCGTTGATTAGTGAGTGTACAAACTATTCTTACTACAGCTTATTTATATATCTATTATGTTTTAATCCAAATAAAAGTTTGCAGAAATAGCTACATTTCACATTTCGTTATAGATGCAAAGAGAACTGCGATAGTCAAATGTTTAAGAACTGGACGCTATATGTTATCCTTAGAATTCCATACTGTTTCCATGACATCAACAACTGGATGTTGAAAGGACTCTAATGATCAAGAAATGAACAATTCGAACCATTAATAACAGATATCTTAGAGATGGCTTATGCCACAAAAACTTATTTGAAATAAATTGTGCGTTTTAAAGAGATCTACATTTTTCGTGTACTACATTTTCGTCTATCGCTTAACGTTTACCAGTAATACAAGATTATACAAACTTCCTTCCAAATGAGGAAGACTTCAAAGACTATTTCCAGAAAATTCAAGATATGCATTTTATTTGTCATGTAAATATCTTTATTATATGGTATTTTAATCAAAAACATTACAGCCATTTTCTTTTATAAAATAAAAGATTTCGAAAAATCTTTCACGTAAAGGATAGTTTGGTATGGGGGATCTTCTTGGAAATCTTTGGGTCGCATCTTTAAAATTCCATACTGTTTCCATGCAATCGTGAGAAACAAGTGAATCTTGAAAGGACGTTAAAGAAAGATCAAGAAATCAACAATTCGAAGCTTTATTAACGGATATCTAAGAAACCTTACACCACAAAAAAATTTATGTTAAATAAATTGTGTGTTGTAAAGAGATGTACATATATAGCAAGTTTGGTGTTTATCCAACTTTTTGTTTTTAAGTTATGCTGTTCAGAGATACACACATAGACATTTTTCTAATAAATGCTCTTTTTTTTTATTCAAGGGGCCTAAAACATGTACTTCCGATGAAAGCTCGGTATCGAATTTTTGGGTGGAATACAAAACCTTCTCTACGTACTATGTATACGTAGTAGAGAAAGTAAAAACCGGTAAGAGCATTATCCAACAATATTAAGCCCTACTGCGAGGCAGCACAACTTTGTAACTGCATTAATCAGTATAGCGAACCGATAACTAGTGCGCGCATTCTTAGCTTTTAACCTATTTTTCCCCTTGCCGTTTAATGAACAATTTTCAGGATATAAATATATTTCACACTTCCTGGGGCTAAATATATGGATTTCATACGAGCTAAATATTCCTAAATGAAGCGTTGGGAACTAATATCCTAAATCGCTGCTTTCAGTTCTTCACACACATATATATCCGAGGCTCCCACTGTTATTGCTTTCCTTGCATATATCAAGGTACATTATGTATATATACCAGAAGTTATTCTCTGCTTGCCTCTCAAGAGGCTTTGGATATCACTGGCAATGTTTCCAGAAAACAAGTACCCGGGAGTTTCACATTCTTCAAGTTGCAGAGAATTATTAAACTCAATCCTGGCTATGAGGACATGGAGCTGATATATTCAGTGCTGCAGGGAGGAAAATCTGATGTGTTACATTCACACGACTTTCTGCTATCCTCTATCGTTTATTAGTGTATATACAAATTATTCTTATAGAAGTTTATTTTCCTACCTACTTCATTTTAATCGAGATAAACTTTTCTTGAAATAGCTGCATTAAACATTTCGTTATTGATACAAAGGCAATAATGTTTTAGAACTGGACGCTATACGCTGGCCTTAAAATTTTATAGGCTTTCTATGACGTCGCGAGAAACAATTAAAAATCGACAGTTCTTTAAAAGAATGGCGGAGCATTGAACAATTATTAGAAAGATTAATAACGGATATTGGATTTGTGGTGGACGAAGCGGCGTCTGGGCGGGTTTTCTCTGGGTTCTCCGGTTTCCTCCGCCATTCATTCCACTGCTCCATCATCACCTTTCCTTTCATCCATTTCACCAACATTTCGTTTCATCTACTTCCTTCATCCCCTACCAGGCATCGGGCTGATCATCCATCCTGGATGCTCTGTCTGGTTCATGAGTGTCTACTCCTCGACGGGCCTCTGACCCCAGGCACCCGCTTGTAAGTCCTGGGGGGTGTAAGTCCTACATAAGAGGAGGGTAAACAGACAATGAATGAATGAATTAATAACGGATATCTCGGAAATGGTTGATGCTACACAAAAGGCTTTTTAAAAACGAATCAAGGTTTTACAGAGATCTACATTTCTTGGGTAGTACGTGTTCGTCTATCGCCAGTTATAGAAGATTATACAAAATTCCTTCCGAATGAAGAGGACTTCCAAGCTACTCTCAGAGAGTTCAAGATATGCATTTTATTTGAATATGTGATTTTTAATCAAAATGGTTTTAGACATTTTTATAAAATAAAAAGCTTCGAAAAGTCTTCCATCGAAAGGGTAGTTGGGATGGAGGAATTTTCTTGTCGCATCTTTAGAAGATACTAAACATAAATAACAACTTGGTATATATCCGAGTTTTTGTTTTTGAGTTATAACGTCCCAGACACACACACGGACCAATTTCTAAAATTTTTTATTATTCGGAGCCCGCAAAACATATATTTCTGGATTTCTGGTCAAATAACGGTGTCGAATATTTGGGTGGAATGCAATACCTTCTCCACCTACTATGTACGTGATAGAGAAAGTAAAATTATGCAGGAAAATTAACCCTAGAGTCCACAGCATTAGCATCTATGACCTATGCTCCAATGTCGTTATGTTTTGTGGAGAGAACCCTTTCTTCATACAAAACTGTACTAAATGGATAGGAAATCGTTCATGCCAGAAATTTTGGTCATGTATGCGGTTATTTACATTAACGGAAAAAAAAGAAAGAAAAGAGTAAAGTAAAATAAAAATAAGAGAAACTATGAAATCTATTATATGTGTGTTTTCTTGTGAATAATGTTTGATAAGATAAACACTTGTGTAATACGTATACTTAAATAAACTTAACAAAATAAAGAAACACAAAGTGATAATACGAAATCCTTTAGGATAGAAAACTATTTGCGCTAGTAATGTACAAGGTTTTTATCAATACAAATAAAGGAAGCTGTAAAACATGTTCTCTGATTTTTATGATGGTTATTGATATGGTGTACTTTTGTAAAATACGGTTATAAATAAATGTTATTACAATAAGGAAAATAGAGAAATTTTGGTGTTAACATTTATTAGAAAACAAATTATTTTCAAGGTAAGAAAAAGAAACTAAATCATAGGCGTGTAGCCCAAAATAAGAAAAGCATAAAATTATTAGTATCAGTAATAATGATTCACAAAGAACACCTAAAACGTCTATTTTAAGGGTCTAGACAACTAAAACGAAGGCCAACAAGCCGGGCCCTACTAATAACGCACCTCTACAACGTTCTTTCCAATATTTAAGTTGTCAGTTTTTGCCCCAATATCTAAATTTGTCTTAAAGCGTGTCTGCTACGTTTTATTTACTCATAGGGCTATAACATTCACTTTTGATTACATCCGCTTGTGAGAATTAACCACACGCAGAGTCAACAATAGATGGTCAAGCTGCAGTGATATCGTAGTAGTTGAGCTAGTGGCAATATTAATCTCTGAACGTCTGTGAAAAAAGGTAGGTAAAAATTGCTAAAATTTATAAATAGGGTTTTTAGTGTTATTAAATACCATAAACCACCTATTTTAGTTCTATGTAACTTTTGCAGCTGTACGACGTTTTAAAGTATTCCATATAACGATTTGTCTGTCTGTTAATATAGATTCCTTTAAAACTGCAGCGAAAGATCTGAAGTATTACATTCACATGGCTTTCTCTACCCTCTATCGCTTATTAGTGGGTACACAAATTTTTCTTACGAAAGTTAATTTTCTTATTTATTTCATTTTAACCGAGGTAAACCTTTCCGAAATAGCTGCATCACTCATTTCTTTATAAATACACAGTGAACAGATACAGTCATATGTTTATATAAATGGACGCTATATGCTGGCCTTAAAATCCATACTCTTTCCATGCAATCACGAGAAACAACTGAAAATCGACATGACTTGGCTGATGACACAAAAAATCTTATTTGAAATAAATTGTGTGTTTTAAAGAGTTCTACATTTTTTATGTAGTATGTTTTCGTCTATCGCTTAACGTTTACTACTATACAAATTTTACAAAATTCGTTCCGAATGAAGAGGACTTCACAAGCTATTCCCAGAAAATTCAAGGTATACGTTTTATTTTTCATGTAAATATCATTAATATATGTTTTTATTAATCAAAATCATTGCAGCCATTTTTCAGAAGATAAAAATTTTCGAAAAATATTCCATGTAAAGCGTAGTTGGGGTGGGGAGGGGGAGTTTCTTGAAAATCTTTGTGTCACATCTTTGGAAGATACTGAATCGAAATACTAATTTAAATACTGAGGCTTTCACGACCGGCGTCATAACTAATAAATGAATTACAACTATCCGGGCCTGTAGGCCGTGGTCTAGAAGATATCATGGATACCGACGTTTCGCCAAGTACAGCGCTTGGCGAAACGTCGGTTTCCACGATGCCTTCTAGACCACGGCCTACAGGCCCGGATAGTTGTAATTCATTTATTAGTTCTAAATACTAAATTTGGTATTTATCCGACTTTTCGTTTTTGAGTTATGCTGTTCACAGACACACAGAAAGACAGACACACGCATACGGGCCTTTTTCTAAAAATGCATTTTTAATTCGGAGGATTCAAAACATGTATTTCTGGTGAAATCTCGGTATCGAATATTTGGGTGGAATGCAATACCTTCTCTACCTACTAGGTACTATGCGGTAGATAAAGTAAAAATGATAAGCTTTGCTAACATTAAAGTGAACAAACCATTCAAGAGAGGCCTCAGGGATGTTCAAGTAGTAAATTAGTTGCAGAGGAGCAGAAAAAGGCGAAAGAGAGCCTGTATATGCATTAAACACTTTTTCATTTGTAAGCACATTCTCATTTTAAAATTATTCCACACGATGTACTCTTCGATATAAATCAATGAGTTATGTATACCTCCTAATAAGTAACGGGATACAAAAATGAGACAAACTTTTGTTAAGACATTTAGTTGTTATGTTATTAAACAATAATACTCATATTTAACATTTATTTTGTACCAAACCAATAGGGTAATTAATAGTGCATCTCTACAATATACAAATTTACTATGAATTTAAATATCAAATATTAACTTTAAAAATTATTGCATTATGTGGAACTAATTTTTTAGAACATAAAAAAAAATTAACAATTAAAACTTAATACCTCAGAAACTAATTTAAAAGTATGCTTGAAATTTGATGTGCGTTATATACATTAAACCCTGATTACTGCATCAAAATGAGGTCGATAGGCGAATGCTGAGGTGGTTTCTCTCTGCCGCAACTTCCCTTCCCTCATTCCCTTTCGTTCTCATGTTTCACATGCCCTTTCTGGTTTCGCAGTGTGAGGCACTGCCTGACAAATGTCGCAGCTGCTTGCTGCACGGAAGACACTAGGTAGTATGGGCCGTTCATCGCCCAGCCTGGGCGGTTCCGACGGTGAATCGGATCTTCGAGCCAGGAAATGTTAGGGACTTCTGCGCATCTCTGTGGCCTCTAGCCTCTTTTTTTCCTTCCCTTGTAATAAACGGAACAATTTAGGAATATTAATAATGTTATATTTTAATAGCTAGTAAAGATAATTGAATTAAAATATAAATCAATATTGGGGGACTATTACTAATAGAATGATTAATTATTTAATTAATTAACAAATTGTTAAGGAAATAGAATATTAAGGGAAAAACCAAGGAATAAACTGCAGTTTCGGATTATGGGCGAAATCACTCTACACATATAACACACGCATACACTTCACGGCTTTTTATTTCCTTTAACACCATCATTACGCACAATAAACAACAATGAATCTGGTGCTTTGGGTATTTTCATGAATTTATGGCATATTTTGTCACTTTTATTCCATACTACTATCAGACGCCGCATCGCAAGCATCTCACCCTTGGCATCACGAGAACATTGGTTGCGTTGTCTTTCTGATGTCATCATTTGAAACCGACATAGCTGAGAATACGATTGAGGGCCCTAATACGCAAGATGTAGCCGAGGGATTTGAGGGCCCTGAGTCTCAAAGCGTAGCCGAGGGATCTGCGCGTCTAAAACTGGAATGATTCACGTTGGTAGCACTTCAAAAGTCGCCAAAATACGCCAGAAAACACTATATAAGAATGGTTGCATAAAAGGGAGATCGGTGAGCAGCACATTACCGCCACAGCAACATCTAACACACCAAAACGTTCTTCATAACAGAGGGATTACTTTGGAATATAAAACAAACACGATTTCGTAAGTGAAACATCTCAATTTTGCCCATAATTCCACAGTGCAGTAGAACAAAACCAAGTAGATAAACTTACAAACAGCTAAAGTGGTAGAAGTAGAATATGCTCATTACCAGTACATATAAGCTTCGTTGGTTACTAGTGAATATAGTGTAGGTAGTTGTGGATTGTAGATACAAAGTAGTTCGATACCAGTTACTTTGCTGGTTTCCAGCAACAGTAGTTTATGTAGAAATTTGTGTTCATATATTTTTATTACACCTTTACTCCTACATTTCTGACTCCTATCTAACGCCTAAATTTTTCTGTTATATATTTTATTAGTTATTGTAATTTTTGTATTTTTATTTGAAAAATTATGTGCAAATTAAACTAAAAGTTTTTGTTATTACTACAATAAATGTTAAAGTTTGAATGCATGTCCCGTGTAGTAGCCTAGTTAACAGAACACGATATTCAGATTTTATTTATTTGTCACTCACTCCGTCCATTTTTCCTGGAAAGTGGTAGCCACAATTCATCCTGATACCGCAATTATTGACAGGAAGATATAAAAATTAAGTAAAGAAATGATAGTAAAATAGATAAATAATTGCAATAAATAATTTCCATATATTGAATCAATGAATAATAGAAAAGAAGAAAGATTTACAACTTTGTAAGTGAATAAGAAAGTCAGTACCGGCAGATTACGGGTACAAAAAAACTAATTATTTAAAGCTCAGAGCAGCTAAAGTAATTAAGTATTCTGGTGAACTTCAAGTGAACAAGAAAGCCACTAGCTCAAGGTTCAGTTAGCTAGAATCCAAGACGTTAAGAAATAAGAAATATGAAACTGCACGTAGGCCAGAGAGAGAAAAAAAGAATTCTTAAAATTTGGTAGTCAAAGAATAAAAGTTATGTTTCAGATGAGTAAGATTTGGCAACGTATAATGTAGGAACTTTGGTGGGGTAGTTCTAAAGTAGGCGGGATTTAAGTTGATAAAACAACGTGTATTGCTAAACTTAGTGTCTTTGTTTTTTTTCTTTTCTAACAGCCTTAGGAGCTTACAGTCTTTTATTGTAATCGTCAATTCGTAAAGCCTAAGGGTTACCAGTTGCTTAGCAGTAAATGCGAGGGGTTTTACCGGTAAGTATTTTAGCGACTCACGGCAAGTTACGCTTCTAGTTTCTTTTATTGGGAAACAGTCATTTCAAACCGTAAAATTGATACTGCAGATGTTAGCAGGTATAACATTTCCATGGTTATAGCTCAAGTGCTGCGATTCATAATCAGTTTCATTCTTTATTTTCAAACGGTTGGTAACTCGCTCCAATAGCCCAAGTATTAGATCACATTAAATTTCTCAGTCAAATTAAACTGGTGTTATCATTTCATACAACACCCATACATAGCCTGAAAGAAAGATCTCATAGCCAACCACTGTAGCAGCTGGCAGCAGAATCATCAGCAGATATTGGAAACGTCGTCTAAAGGTGACACCGGCATCGTCAATCTGTGTATAAATCTCATTCAGTGGCATACACAGTTCGATAAGAGTAGTGCAGACCTCAGCGTTAAGGGACATAAGTTATTATACTGTCTTCCTGTAGGTAGATATTTTATCAACCTCGTATGTTTGCTGTATGTAAATAGAAACTAAAGCTGTGATCGTTTCTCTTTGCATGATCCTGCCAGTGGAGAGATTCCTCGGTCGATACTTTAGATACCTTAGAAAAACAATCTCTTAAGGATAGAGTAAAGGGCACACAACGGATGGGGATACCTCGCGCACTGCGACCGACGGTAGCTCTATTGTACCTACCACCCCATGGGATGAAATGATGGAGTCACATGAGGCTACAGGCCGCAGGCAGACAGACCACAAAGACGCGCGGAAGTCCCTAACAATTACAGGGTTCGAAGCCCCGTTCCACTGCTGCGGCTGCCTAGAGAGGGCGATGAACGATCCGTCGACCAAGCAGCCCTCTAGTGTCCGCGGGGAGTGCTCCTTCCGTTGAGCAAGCATCCATGCCATCCGTCCGGCACTGCGACGAAACTAGAAGCACACCAGAAAGATAAGCAGGAAATGAAAGGGGAATTATAGAAAGGAAATCGTGGCATATGAGAAACCACCCCAGCATTCGTCTATCGACCATCTTGCCATTAAAATGATTCAGCAATTATTTTGTTTAATCCTATTAGTTTCAAAGTAGATCCGCAACAGCAATTAGAAACTGTTTTTATCATCCTAAGATCTAATTCAGCTATCTGCAATAGTTTATGGGTAAAGAATTTAGGGTTTTTTTGTCGGGACAGGGCTTTTAATCTCCCCTTAAGTGCTGTCGCTATTCAGTTGTCTCTCGGAATGCCAGGGAAACACTGTGGAATTTCAAGGCCAGCATATACCGATTAGGTTTTAAGATCTGACTGTCAATTCGGTTTCCTCTATCCCCCTTGTATCTACAAGGAAATGTGTAATAAATGTTTATCTCTAGTAACATGAACAATAAACTTTCATAAGAATAGCCTGTAGAAACTACACAAAATAATATGTGCTTTCTCTAACCTCTATCACTTTTTAGTGGGTATACAAATTACTGTTACGAAAGTTTATTTTCCTAAACATATTTCGTTATAGACACAAAGGGAGCAGCGATAGTCAAATGTTTAAGAACTAAACGCTATACGCTGGTCTTAAAATGCCATACTGTTTCCATGCAATCGCGAGAAACAACTGAATGTTGACAGTACGTTAAAAGAATGAAAAGTATTGAACAATTCGAACCATTAATAACGGATGTCTCGGATTTGGTTGATGCTACAAAAACGTTATTTGAAATAAATTGTGTGGTTTAAAGAGATCTTATATTTTTTTTTGTGGTACGTTTTCGTACCTACGTTTAACGGTAACCAGTTATACTAGATTTTACAAAATGCTTTCCGAATAGAGAGGACTTCACAGATTATTCTCAGAAAATTCAAGATATATATTTTATTTGTCATGTAAAAATATTTAATACCTGTTTCTTGATTTTGCTGAAAATCTTCGTGTGCAACTTTGGAAGATACTGAATCCAAATACCAAGTTTCGTGCTCATTCGACTTTTCGTTCTTGAGTTGTGCTATTCACACACACACACACACACACACACACACACACACACACACACACACACACACACATGCGCGCGCGCACACAAGCGCTGGCTTTTTTTATTCAAGGGGCCTCAAAACATTTATTTCCGGTGAAACTTCGGTATCGAACAATAGCTTCTCTGCCTGCTAGTAGGTGGTAGAGAAAGTAATAAGCGATAGTGAAAGTAATGTAATTGTAATACATCAGAGTTCTCCTCTCCTCTCTTTCTCTCCTGCTATTAATATAATGGGGATATGGGCACCACATAATCAAGAACGTTGTCGAAGCGAAACAAAACCGCGCGACTTGTCCACCAAGAACGCGCAGCCTGTCTACAGGCCGATCACAGCTAATTTTTTTGTTTGTTTATTTGTTTATTATTTATATGTCCCATGTTGTGCAAAAAGCATTTACCGTGAAAAGGCGACTGCTCTCCCATGTTATGGATAAGGATGGAAGGGAAGTGTATGTGTTGGCTTAATAGTCGCGTATTGTTAGCGCGAGAGAGAGGGTAGGGGAGATGCGTGCAAGTGAATTTGGTATACACGTGTTGGGATTTATTCAGTATTCTGTATGCGTACAATCAGCGGTAATTTTTACACAGGAACAGATATTCAAAGCGCGGCTTCCATCCACACCACTACGTCATTAATAAATTGCGATGGATTCTGAAAATCTGGTTTAGACAACATGTTCCCTGCATCCCTCAACACCCTCGTACACTCGCTGACCGCAAAAATATTATCGCATATATGCCTTTTTTAAAAAAAAAAATCTATGTCTGTAACGTTAATTGGATATATTACCGTTTGCTATTTCCAATAAGGTTATTAGCACAATTTTTACAATGTCATTTTCATCTCGATGCGCTTTGCTATTTCAGGGTACACTATTAAATATCAACGAATACACTAGGGATGCAGGGATGTTTCTGGCCATTATGAGGTGAATATTCTATCATTATTTATTATGTTTTATTTATAATGACAAAACTAAGAGATTAGGCCCTTTCTTCCGCTCGTCATTAGGCCTGTTTCCAATCAAAAGAATTTATCTAACCATCAGGCTATCTTCCTTCTTCTTCTACCTTGGAAAGGTAGAAGACCGTCCTATGTCCCGTTTTCCCTTTGGGTTATAACTAAAGCTTGCTCCGGTAGTCTGTTAGGGGGCACTCGATTGACATGCTCTTGCTAGTTGTTTTTGATATTGAACTCTCTCTTGTATATACTACTTTTTATGTCTGGTTCCTTTCTTATATCTTCGATTCTAATTCTATATCTAGCAAATTTTTCATGAATCTCATTTCTGCATGTTCAATTTTATTTTTGTCTTTTTACTCTCTCTAGTAAGTAGGGGAAGTATTGTGTTCCACTCAAAAATTCCATACCGAGATTTCACCGGAAATACATGTTTTGAGGCCCCCTGAATCCAAAAAAAGCATTTTTGGAAACATGTCCGTGTGTGTATGTGTGTGTGTATGTGTGTCCGTGAACAGCATAACTCAGAAACGAACAGTCGGATAAACACCAAACTTGGTATTTAGGTTCAGTATCTTCCAGAGATGCGACACGAAGGTTTTCAAGAAAATTCCCCCACCCCAGAGTACCCTTTACATGGAACATTTTTCGAAAAATTTAATTTTCTCAAAAACGGCTCTAACGATTTTGGTTAAAATATCATATGTTTAAGATATTTTTATGACAAATGAAATGTATATTTCGAATTTTCTGCGAATGTCTCCAAAAGTATTCTTCATTGTGAACTACTTTTGCATAACTGGTAAACCATAAGAGATAGACAAAATGTTACTACACAAAAAATGTAGATCGCGTTAAATACACAATTTATGTATATACATTTTTGTTGTTGAGTGAACCATTTTCGAAATATTGCTTGTTATTCCCTTAAATTTTCCAATACTTCATACTTTTTCTCAAAGGGGAATTCGTTATTCATTTCTTTTGTCCTGGTAATGCAAAGGGAATGTAATACTCCACATAGCAAGCACCTCTTAAAATATTTGACTATCGCTTAAAGCCTACCAATTCTCCTTGCATCTACAAGAAAATTAGCAATAAGGTTAACATCTCGATATCTCGATTAACATGAAGCATATGGGGAATAAGCGTTTGTAAAAATAGTTTGTACAAGAGTAGAGAAAGTCATGTGAGTATAACACATCATATTTTTATGCCCTGGACATGCAAAGAGAATGGAATGCTCCACATAGCAACCAGCTCTTAAAACATTTGACTAACGCTTAAAGCCTACCATATTCCCCTTGCACCTACAACAAAATTAACAATTATTCGACTAACATGAAGTAGATGGAGAATAAGGGTTGTAAAAATAGTTTGTACAGGAGAAGAGAAAGTCATGTGATTGCAACATATCAGATTTTTTACTCATAATCGAAATTAAACTATCGTATTGTAGTTTGCCGCCATAAACGTAAGAATGTATATCCTTGGATGATGGCCGATGAGTCCCAGAAAACATTGTTTCTATAAACACACTACTATTATATAATATCTTAGTATTTGGCTACACGAAACGTGAATAAAATAAGCCAGGTAATGGTAATCTCAGACAACTTGATATAAAATCAAGAATAATAATTGATGATAGTTACGGATAACACTGTTAAATAAGTTCAGAAATAAGAAGAGGCAAATCTTAATTAATCTAGCTTTAAACATTTAAGTTTTAACTAACTTGCTACTTTTAAAGACAAACAACTTTTTGCAAAAAAATAAGTTTGTTGAGGTATAGCTGTCTGAAATTCGGTGGCAGGACATTCCAGAAGAGGGTGCTAGTTACAGTAAAACAATAAAGCGACATTCGGTGCAGTGGAATTGTTTGTTGTTTTATTCACTTGTGTGAATTGAATTCACAGTTCTGTTAATTGGGATAAAGTTTCATTACAGATTTTGTTGTAGGTGTAAGATGAATACATAGGCTAAAGCGATAGTAAAGCTTTAAAAAGAGTCTCACTATGTGATGGTTTTGAAATTCCATGCTCCTTGCTTGACCACGAGAAAAATGGAATAGCGACTTTGCACTTGTAAAATATATTTGAAAATTCAAACCAATAACGAAGAATATCTGCGAAATGCTAAATCCAAATCGTTATATATAAGCAATAGTACTATAGTGTGTGTTTATACGAGAGTCGTCCAATAAGTAAGTTCCCTATTTTATAAAAAACATTACACACAATTGATCATGTTGAATTAATTTTATTTATATTGTAAATCCTTGTGTTACATTCCTACATAGTCAACATGAACAGTGGTTACGAGAACAGCACTCGACTTCTGGTTCACTTCTGATTGATCTTCGTCACGGTGTTAAAGTGCTTACCTCCAAGATGACCTTTGAGGCAGGGGAACTTGTGAAAATCACTTGGAAAAAGATCTGGTGAATATGGAGGATGCGAGAAAACTTCCCAGTTGAATCTTCTGAGTTCCGTCTGGGTCAAGATTCAACTTGGAAGTTTTCTCGTATCCTCCATATTCACCGGAGCTTGCCCCAAGTGATTTTCACATGTTCCTCCAACTCAAAGGTAAGCACTTTTAACACCAATGATGAAGTCAAATCAGTAAACAGCTGGTTGCGAGCACAGGACCCGACCTGGTACAACACTGGCTTGGAAAAACTTGCATCACGCTCCCAAAAATCTTTGGAAAAACTTGTTGACGACGTAGAAAGGTAACAGAACGATTGTACAATATAAATAAAATTAATTCAGCATGATCAATTGTGTTGTTTTTATAAAATAGGGAAACTTACTTATTGGACGACCCTAGTATATACTATAGCACTATTGTATTAAATTAACAGAATGTTGACGTAAATTTGCGTATTCTAACAAGATCCACATTTTTTGTGTAGTAAGATTTTGTCCCTCCTACAGTTTACAATAATACAAATGTCATTCAGAAAATTCATGGTATTTTAATCCAGATCGTTAACAGGTGTTTTTGAGAAAATAAAAAATAACGAATATTGTTTCATCTAAAAGATAGTTTACGGTGGGGGCATATTCTTAAAAATCTTCGTGTTGCACCCTTGGAAGATGCTGAACTTAAATACCAAGTTTGGTGTTTAACCTATTTTTCGTTTTTGAGTTGTGCTGTTCAGTGACACACACACACGGACTTTTTCTAAAAGTGCTCTCTTGAATGTAATTTTGGTATCGAATTTTTGGTTGGAATACCATACTTCCATTACTTGCTAAGGTAAGTAGTAGAGAAAATGGAAAAATCATCTGATGTGTTACATTCACATGACTTTCCCCTACCTCCTATCGTTTACTAGTGGTATACAAATTATTCTTACGAAAGCTTATTTTTCTATCTGCTACTTGATTTTAATCGATACAAGCTTTTGCAGAATTAGCTAAGTTACACACTTCGTTATAGATATAAAGGGAGCAGTGATAGTCAAATGTGTAAGAACTGGACGCTATACGCTGGCCTTAAAATTCCATACTGTTTCCATGACATCACCAGCACTTTAAAAGAATGACAAAGTATTGAACAATGTGAACCATTGATTACGGATATCTCGGAAATGGCTTATACCACAAAAAAGTTATTACAAATCAATGTGTGTTTTAAAGAGATCTATATTTTTTCTGTGGTAGATTCTTATCCATGTATCAACGCTTACTAGGTATACAAGATTACATAAAATTCCTTCCGAATGAACAGAACTTTACAGGCTATTCCCAGAAAATTCAAGATATACGCTTTATTTTGTCATGTAAATAGGTTTAATATACGGTATTTTAATCAAAATCGGTAGTGCCATTCTTCAGGGAATCACAAATTGGAAAAATCTTCCATGTAAAGGGTAGTTTGGAGTTGGAGGATTTTCTTGAAAACTTCTATGTCGCATCTTTGAAAAATACTGGTGTTAAATGCAGGTTTGGTGTTTATCCAAGTTTGTTAGTTGTGCTGTTCACACATACACACAGAGACAGACATGCTTTACTTTACACACACACACACACACACACACACACACACACACACATGCGGACCTTCTGCTAAATATACTTTCTTTATTCAAGGGGCCACAAAACATGTATGTCCGGTGAAATCTCGATATAGAATTTTTGGGTGGAATGCAATAGCTTCTCTACCTAATGTACTTGACAGAGAAAGCAAAAGGAAACTGGCTCCAGAAAATTGCATGAGTGAACGACGATAAATATAGCAGTCGCGTGGTCAGTTCATTTAGTACTGGCAGTGCAAGAAGTAGACAGGATAGGACTAGAAGCGGAGGGGAACTTAACACCTTGACCTACGCACATCTTTTGGTCTAGGCCCCTGACGGGGCACTCCCGGTAGAGAGGGAGGGATGATGGGAGAGGAGACAGAGGGCGTTCGGACCAGGAGGCACGACAGGCAGAGGCCAGGGTCTCTATCATTTACAGATATGATCTTTCTGGGTGCTGGCTGGTGCAACCGGGCCCTCTCCCCCTGTGGGTTTACACATCCCGGGACCTGGAGACGCTCGCAGTCCGAGGGACGAAGGTATCCAGAGAGCATCATTTTCCCCTGCCGAGGCCTCCTGCCGAAACATGCAACCCTGAAAGAAACCAAGCAGATGAAAGGTGAGAATGGAGATGAAATGGAGGGACAGGAAATTCGGGGGATGTAATGGGTCTTCCCAGCATTCGCCGGGAACCCCGAAAAAAACCTTGGGTCAGGAAGTTCGGCCACGGGAATCGAACGCACGACTTCCCGAATGCGGGCCACAGACGTTAAGGTCTGAGCCGTTCTGCACTGTAAGAAGTAGGCATGTCCATAAGAAAATGATTTGGCTTAATTCAAAAATCTCTTAACTTTTGGCTAGGATCACAGGCCCGTCGAGGTGCAGACGAACATTGAATGAGAGAATGAAGAACCCGGAACGGGGATCGGCTGTAGCCAGGATGAGAGTGAAGGAAGAAGATGATATGACATGATGGCGAAATGGTGAAAGGAAACACAAACTAGTGAAATAAACGTCGGGGGAAACCGGGGAAAACCCGCCCAGACGCCGCTTCGTCCACCACAAATACTACATGTGGGTCCCTGAGATGGAACCCATGGCCTCTTGATGGGAAGTCAGCGGTCTAACCACTGGGCCACGGTGCCGCTATATCCCATATTAACAAATTTAAATGATGCAGTCTCAAATCATGTGCATTAACCCATGAAAGATACAGAAAAAGAGAAAAAATTACATTAGTCATTAAAAATGTACCAAGTTATTTAAATGACGTAATTTGAAATCACGTGTAGATACCTGCATTCGTTGTTAGTCCAGTGTGTAGGTATTCTCGCTAGTTGTAGGAAAAATTCGATATGCGAATGTGGCAACGCAGAGGAAACCAATAATGAGCTTCTGACAACACCCCCCTCCAAAGGGATCGCTTCCATGACCTATATTTCAAGTTGGAGGGTAACCGAATATCCAGCCAGTCCAGTTGTCGCTTTTATTTTTCTTTCTTTTTTCTTCTGTTTTTGTGGTACATGTATTAAGTGGCAATTCTAACCTGTCTAAAGTATTTTGCTGTCTCTATTCCTTATTTAGCCGCGAAACTAATGTGAATGGACGGAAAAAGACACACATTTGCAGTCAACAAATCATACAGTATTTATGAATATAAAACGTATGTATGGAAAAAATACAAACCAATGTCAACGTGATTTCTCGGAAATGGCTAATGCCACAAAAATTTATTTGAAATAAATTGTGTGTTTTTAGAGAGATTACATTTTTACTTTCTCTACCACGTATACTAAATAGGGCAAGTATTGTGTTCCACCCAAAAATTCGATAGCAATATTTCACCAGAAATACAAGCTTTGAAGTCCCTGAATCCAAGAAAAGCATTTTCAGAAAAAGGTCCGTGTGTGTGTGTGTGTGTGTGTGTGTGTGTCTGTAAACAGCATAACTCAAAAAACGAAACGTAGGATAAATACCAAACTTGGTATTTTGGGTTCCGTATCTTTAAAAAATGTGACACGAAATTTTCAAGAAAATTCCCCCAACCTAGACTACCCTTTACATGGAACATTTTTCGAAAATGGCTCTAACGAATTTGATCAAAATATTGTATATAGATATTTTCATGACAAATGAAATGTATATCTTGAACTTTCTGGGAATGTTCCCAAAAGTCCTCTTCATTCTTAATGACTTATGCATAACTGGAAAACCGTAAGAGATAGACAACATTTTTCTATAAAAAAAATGTAGATCTCGTTAAAACATACAATTTTTGTCACATACATTTTTTTTTTGGTGGAGTGAACCATTTCCGAGATATTCCTTGTCATTTTTTTGAATTTGCCAATACTTATACTTTTTCCTAAATGGTAATACGTTATTGGTTTTTTATGTCCTGGACATGCAAAGAGAATGGAACGCTCCACATAGCAACCAGCTCTTAAAACATTTGACTATCGCTTAAAGCATACCAATTCCCCTTGCACCTACAAGGAAATTAGCAATAAGATTAACATATTGATATCTACATTAACATGAAATAGATGCATAAGCGTTTGTAAAAATAGTTTGCACAAGAGTAGAGAAACTCATCTGAGTGCAACACGTCAGATTTTTTGTAAAGTCAGTTTTTGTCCATCTCTTCTTGTTTACCCGCTATAGAAAATTAATAAAATTGATTCCGAATGAAGAGGACTTCACAGCTATTCCAGAAAATTCAATATATATTATTCATCATCTAAATATCTTAAACGCACAGTATTTTAACCATAATCGTTATAGGGATCTTTGAAAAAATGAAAAATATCGAAACTTTTTCCATGTTAATGGCATTTTGGTGTGGGGGAATTTTGTTCATCTTCGTGTCGCATCGTTGGAAAACCTTCTGAACTTAAATGTCGAGTTTGGTGTTTATCAGGTGTTTCATTTTTTGCTGTGCTGTTCACAGACAGACACGCATAAGTACCTTTTTCTTAAAAGCTGATATGTTGTACTCACATGACTTTCTCTACTTGCTCTTCTAAAAACTATTCTTACAAAAGATTTTTCTTCTATTTACTTTATATTGAGATAAACATTTGCAAGTATAGTTTTATTATATATAACCTTGAAGGTACAAGGCGATTAAGTGAATACAGTAGGGTTTAAGCGATAGCCAAATCTTTTAAGAACCGGTTACTATGTGATGCTGAAATTCCGTTCTCTTTACACGAACACGGAAAATGTATATATGGTGATTTGCCACTTGAGAAAAGTATAACTATTTGAAAATTTAAACCAATAACAAGGAACATCTCGAAAAAGTTAATCCCGCAAAAAATGAATTTGGTATAAATTATCAACGAGATCTACATTTCTTGCATAATAAGATTTGGCCTATCTCTTACGGTTTACCAATTATAGAAAAGTTATTGAGAATGAAGAGGACTTAACATGCTCTTCCAAGAAAATTCAAGGTATATTTGTCATGCAAATCCCTTAAATATTAGGTATTTTAATCAAAGTCGTAAGAGGCATTTTTCAGAAAATTAGAAATTACAGAACTTCTTCCACGTAAACCTTAGGCTGTGGTGGGGGATTTTCTTGAAAAATTCTCGTGTCGCATTCTAGGAAGACTTCTCTTTCTTGTTCAACGGATTACCCTCTTCGTGTCGGACGTGCACCCACAGAAACTTACAAACCAATGCCTTGTGTCAGTAGCTTGTCAAGGAGCAAGCAAACTCTGGAACATAGCATATCCAGGGTGAGTGATCAGTCCAATGCCTGGTATGGCGGTGAAGAAGAAGGAAATGAAATTGAAGAAAGATATTTTATTAGCCCCAAGTTTAAAAATAATAGCTTTGTAATTTAACTGTTTCTTTAAATATTTAATATTTATGTTTGCCTCGGCTGCGTCAGTTTTATTTTAGAGACATGGAAGTCTTAGCAGGGCGTGATGCGACAAGAATGTAGGCTTACACAGATTTTAAGTTTTAATTCACTCCTTTTTATTAATTCTTGACACAAATTAAATAGCACTTCACTGATATCACGAGCTGTGAGATTCTTTTATTTAATACTTGCACTTTTTAACATGTATACTATTTTCGTCTCACACGAATACGTAATTAATTTCTTGAGGGCACATCTTGCGTCTGGTTAGTAACTATGTCTGCAGGCAACTGACAAGGTTTCTAGCGCCTAAATTTGTAGATTTCTGTATTTCAAGTCTCTGATTGGCTAATCCTAGTCCAATAGAATACCTGCATTTAACTAAAGCTTTTTCTGGTTATTGATTGGCTATTTATAAACTGTCACTAAAATCACATTATTGTTACTCCAATAATCACAAGTAGTATTATTAAACTCTCAAACTCATTATTGCCTCAAGGTTACCTCACTGTTAGCAACGTTTAACATATTATTCTCACAGCTCCTACATTATTAAATTACGTAATACATTCACATAACATTATTACACACGGATACAATATTATACAATAATATAAACATATACAATGACTGCTACATACATTTTACAAATTATTTCATACACATATTGCTCCAAGGCGGGCTGTTATTGAATTTACATATTATATAATTTGACTAAAAACATTTAAGTGTTAAAAATACTGCCTCAAATTGAAGTGATGAAAGGGATGATAGGAAAAGTCGCGGATCAAATTATACAACCCAGCTTTCTCCTAGAAAATCGCAAAGAACCTTCGGCCAGATTAGTTGGATCCAGAGGTTTGAACCCGATACGTCCCGGATGCGTATCACGACGTAACCACCTGAGGCCTCCCGCTCAGTGCCACCTTGGAAGACGCTGAAGTTAAATAACAACTTTGGTATTTAACAAACTTTTCACTTTTTATTTATTCTGTTCACATAGTCGTACACAGACCTTTTTCTAAAAATGCCTTTTTTGCTTTCTCTACCACCTTCATGTAGGTAGACAAGGTATTGTATTCCACCCAAAAATTCGATATGAGATTTCACCGGAAATATATGTTTTAAGGTAACCTGAATCCCCCCCAAAAAAGGATTTTTACAAAAAGGTCCGCGCATGCGTGTCTGTATGTGAAAAGCATAACTCAAAAACGACAAATCTGATAAATATCAAACTTGGTATTTAGGTTCAGTAGCTTCTAAAGATACGACGCGAAGATTTTTAAGAAAACACCCTCAATCAAATTACCTGTTATGTGCAAAATGTTTCGAAATTTCTGATTTTCTAAAAAAATGGCTCTAACGAATTTGATTAAAATGGCATATACTATAGATATTTATGGGGCAAATAAAATGTATGTTTTTAATTTTCTGGAAATAGCCTTTGAAGTCTTCTTCATTCAGAAGGAATTTTGTATAATCTTGTATAACTGGTAAACGTTAAGCGATAGACGAAAACTTAGCATACAAAAAACGTAACAGAGCGGAGTGGATCAGGTGGTAACGTCTATGGCGCGCATTCGGGAGGTCGTGGGTTCGATTCCGTGGCTGACTTTCCTGACTCATGGGTTTCTTCGGAGTTTCCCCGGATCGCTGGGAAGGATCATTACATTCCCGAATTTCCTGTCCCTCAATTTCATGTTCACTCTCATTTCACTTCACTCTTTATCCGCTTGGTTTCTTTCACAAGTGTCGGCGAGAGGTCTCGGCGTGTGCATGGCAGGGGAAAAGAATGCTCTAAGTAAACCTTCGTCCACCGGACTGCGAGCGGTCTCTGGGACCCGGACTCCCAGGGGATATGTAACCTTAAGGGGGGAAGAGGGTCGGCTCTTCCAGCCAGCATCCGAAGCATCCGGAGAATAAAAATCTGTAAATGGTAGGGACCCCGTCGTCTGTCTGCCGTGCCTCCTAGTTCGGCCCCCTCTGTCTCCTCTCACTTCATCCGCTCCTAGTCCGAGTGTTTCTTTAAAACACACAATTTACACATAACGTTTTATGTCATTTCCGAGGTATCAGTTATTAGTGGTTTGACGTGCTCAATATTTTGTCATTCTTGTCCCGTCGATTTTCACTTGTTTCTCGGGATTGCATTGAATCAACATGGAATTTTAAGGCCAGCATATAGCGTCCAGTTCTTACACATTTGACTATCGCTGTTCCCTTTGTATCCATAACGAAATGTGTGATGTAGCTGATTCTGTAAAGGTTTATCTCGATTAAAATGAAGTAGATAGAGAAATTAACGTTCGTAAGAATAATTTGTGCTCCCGCTGATAAGTAATAGAGGGTAGAGAAGGTCATGTGAATGTAACACATATTTTTTAGACTCAAGGCGCCTCGTGAAATCTCGATGTGGAAGTTTTGGGTGGAATACCGCGTCCCTGTACCTGCTAGGTAGGTGGTGGTGTAAAAATGGGAGAAGCAAATGGGACATGAGTGGTATTAGGTTAAGGAAACATTTCACTGATCGCTGCGTGCGGAAACACAGCATAGCAAATTTTAAGATGAAAGTTATGATATGAAGCAAAACATCACTAATTATCCTTAGGAGCCATTTCACAAACTAGCAGTTCGCAAATATGCGTGCGTTAATCCACATATCCTCTCAGTATGCCTCGTCATAAAACAGGTTTCAGTTTCACTGAGCGCGAGTTATACTTTGCATCTGAACCCTGCCATACATACATACATACTTACATACATATATATGTATTCTATATACCTATGACGAGGCGGTAGGGAGGGTCCTAATGACCTAATGATACCAAACCGAATACTGCGAAACTGCACACGGAATTTGAACGAACATGGGGAGGGGGTTGGGGGTGGACGGAGAAGGGTTGAGGGGAACGGGGTAGGTACAAACCCAACAGCATGATTTATAACGAGCACCGACACACACACACACACACACACACACACACACACAGACTGTGTACGCGCTAGTCGTATTGATTTAATATTGGAATATCGAATCCATTCCCACCCTTTCCATATTCAACCAATAACAAGCAAACACAAGGAGGTCCTAGTCAACGAAAATACGGATATAAATGCCCTCTGCATGTATGTGTGTGTGTGTTTTTGATTCCCCATGTGTGCAGTTTGTCGATCTGGCCAACCGTTAGTTCGTCCATCTCTCCTCTGTCTGTCTACCCACAGTAGGAATGGGGAGGGGGCTATTT
The DNA here is from genome assembly GCA_030765065.1 of Deroplatys truncata. Lineage (NCBI taxonomy): Eukaryota > Metazoa > Arthropoda > Insecta > Mantodea > Mantidae > Deroplatys > Deroplatys truncata. The sequence continues at coordinate 222,372,765 of CM060981.1, read as the reverse complement.
AGCCAGTAGGGGCGAGATGGTCGAGTTATCAATGAGACAAAAATGGCGATCATATGAAATACGCATTAAGCTGTCGATCTCATGATGCGCGCTTTTGGTTTTGCGTGGCATGATGATGGTAAAGGCTCTTCTTGTTTTACTCTATGGCCAGCATTTTGCCAAACGCAAAAAGAGGTGGAAGCTGATGGGTATGGCCCGTGAATCTGCAAAATGAAATACTACATACTTTTGCCCAGATGAGCTCTGAAACCAGTGCCGGGCTTCTTGGCTTGTCTTCCTAAAACTGCAACCTTCTCTTGCACCACATTTGTTGTGTTATTGTTTCATTTAATTAATTAAGTTACTGTGATTGTTTAGCAGGCTTTGATTAGAAACAACTAAGTTGTTGACTGCAGGTTTTCATTAGGAAACACACACACCGACATACTTCCAGATACTGTAGAGGATTGGGAATGATTGTAATTAAAAAAAATTCCTCCATCCAGGACGGGAATCGAACCTGAGAGCTCCGTGTTGAGATGCCGAACGCTGACCACTCGACTTCAGAGTCATTCTGGGCCAAGTTTGTTTGCCTCTTCTCTTTATGATAGGCCGCCAGAATGCAAACTTTTGATTTCTCACATCATTCTCTCTCTGACCTGCGGTTGGCCTGATTTCCGTTCATATTTGCTGCACTATTGTCTACAAGCATGTTGTATATTACACGAAGCAAACGATCGTTACTCCAAAATAGTATATTATGCAACAAGATTGAAGACTTAAAAAAATTCAAAGAGAAAATTTGGGACAATAAATGGAGTAATATGGGGGTGATTTAGTCGCACGGAAATGTTAACAAGCAAACACGGAAAAAGACACAGAAAAGTAGGGGATTTTTAAATAAAAATGAAAGAAAATGGATGAGAAAAGTCAAAGAGAAAAAGAGGGAGGAAGATGCTGAGGAGGTAAGAAAAAATGGAATAAATTGTAATGAGGCTTTTGTAAAGAGAAGTAAATGTTGCACAACAGAGCAGAAGGCCAGGTACGTATGTACATAACAAAGTAGACGCATGAAAATAAATGTAACAAAATCTGTAATTTTGTAACCTGAAATATGTATAATAATAACTACATACATGAGTACACTGCGTACATAATGGTAGTAATTTACACGCGAGTATGCTATTTTCATACCAGCGTCTTAATTACCATTATAGTCAAGTTGCACAAGACTGTTTTTGGTTGACCACACTATAACTTCAAAATGTTGAATATTTTACAAAAATATCTTACCTTCTTAATTATTTTTAAATGCTGATCGGATGGCAGGACCCTGAGCATGTTTGCGAGTAGTACAAATGGCAGTACTATTGAGTCCACGCCGTATTTATTTATTTTTTACAGGCAACATGAAAGCAACACATATTGAAGCAAAGGAAATGAACTCAATTTATTAGAATATTAAAATTACAATCAACATAATTTATGTTATTTTAAGTACACATATTTCATTGTTCATCTGGGGAATGGATGCCAGTGGACTGCTGCTTTGAAGCTGTTAAATGACATGGGCGATAGGGGAGCTGCGCGCGAGTAAGATCACAATGATTCACTGAAATATTATGGATGTCATAATAGTTGAATTACGTCACATGTAATCAGTATATTATGGTGTGGTCAACCAAAAAGTATATTAGGACACAAATGTGGTAAGTGCATAATTGAGAACAAGGAAGACTTCGAAAATACGAGACGAAGATGAGAATTGCATACTCAGTTTTCGACGATAGTAAATAGTAGAAATAACACTAGCGCAGAAAATAAAATTAATTACTAACACCTGATAAACGTGGTAGCACTAGTACCAAGGTGGCTAATTAGCAGTCTATTATCCACACCTGGATTTTGATCTTAAAAAACCAATAACCAGCAGCTCATACTTAACTGCTACAAAAATTAAATCGTAAGTAAATATTAAGAAATAAAAAGGAAGTAAAGGTGCAGGTAATATTTAAATGGTATATATGTGTATATATATTTAATTAGAGGATTTAATATATTTAATGCAAATGACTATGGTAGAATGTACCAACTTTATAGAGCTTAATTTTGAAGTTTAACAATGCTATATTGTTTAGTAATTGTTTGGCAGCCATCATCGTGATCTCTCTCAGCGAATTTGAAACTGGCCTTCGTTATGTGATATAATACTTTCACTTGAAAGGCCTTAGTCCAACTAATGTTAAAGCTGAGCTAGATTATACTCTGGGGAAGTCTGCTCCTTCGTTTACAATAGTAAAATATTGGGTGGTAAAGTTTAAGCGAGGCCGTAGGAGCTGCCAAGACGAACAACGCATTGGTCGACCAAATGATGTGACCACGCCAGAAATTGTGAAGAAAATCCACATAATTGTATTGGATGACCGTTGACTGAAAGTGCGCAATCTAGCAGACATCATAGGCATTTCAAAAAGTGCCGTACATCGCACACTAACTGAAAATTTGGACATGAGAAAGCTGTGCGTAAGATGGGTGCCGCGTTTACTCATAATGGAAAGCGGCGTTGTGAGGTTGTTTCAGTTGAGTGTTGGGCGACGTTTCGTTACAATAAAGCCGAGTTTTTGCGTCGATTCATAACCATGGGTAAAATAAGGGTCCATCACTTCATGCCTGAGACGAAAGAACAGTCAAAAGGGGAGAATCGGCTCCAAAAAGGCGAAGAGTGTTCCATCTGCAGGCAAAGTCATGGCGTCAGTTTTTGAGGATGAGCGTGGGATAATTTTCATTGATTATCTTAAAAAAGAAAAAGGAATCAAGGGTGAGTATTATGTGAACTTATTGCAGCATTTGAATAATGAAATCAAACAAAACCGGACGCATTTAGCGAAAAAGAAAGTTCTGTTTTATCAAGACAATGCACCAGTTCACACATCCATTACTGCCATGGCCAAAATCAATGAGTTAAAGTTTGAATTGCTTCCTCATGCACCCTATTCGCCAGACTTAGCCCCCTCTGATTATTTTGTTTCCAAAGTTGAAGAAATGGCTTGGTGGTAAAAGATTTGCCAACAAAGAAGAGGTAGAGTCCGCAGTTGATGGATATTTTGCAGAACTCGACGGTTCTCACTATAAGCAGGTATCGAAGCGATTGAACATCGGTGGGAAAAGTGTATCGAGCTGAAAGGAGACTATGTAGAGAAATAAAGATGTTTTTTTCCCAAAATTTTTGTGTTTTCTTTGTTAATTCGCGTACTTCTGGGACAGCCCTCGTAAGTTAGGTTTAACAGCTCTGAATGCAAGAATTTCAAATAACTTTTTTTTGGTGACTGTATCTCGTGTTATCTTATTTGCTGAGCGTCTGTTATTGTATTACTAGTTTGAATTTTTAGTTTTTTGTCCTCCGGCTAGCTATTATTACTCAGTCGAGCAAATCTCTTGAACAGAGTGTGTAAACGGAAAGGAGTTGTTACTAAAAGATAACACTGATAAAAGAATTTGTTTTTACACTTTTATTGAAGTCACACTTCATTAATTTCACATATGTACTCTTGATACATGCCAGACTGAAACTGTTATATTTTCGAATGTAACTATTATCACTTATTTTCCGCACATTATTAATTCGCGTATTTCACATTTTTGTAACTAACTTTACGACGCGAGAGATTCTGTAGAACTGCGCGACGTGTAACCCGTGGATGATTCTATTAAACTGCGCGACGTTTGCCTTGTGAATTATTTTGTAGAACTGCGCGTTACCCGTCTCTGGCACGGAATTTATACTCCCTCACCCCGATATGCCTAAACATTATAACAGAGCTGCTATTGGTTAATAAAGTGCGCCAACATTAGCGTCTATTTTTATATTCAATCAAAATTACGAACACATATGCTCTAGGGAAGATATTCCCTTCATTTCTAAAGAAAAGCGCGGTAATCTGACGTCATTTGCTTGTCTCTTCTAATTAATAAATAACTCACCCCCTCGCTCATTGTTACCCGCTCCTATTGTCAGTTTCAGTGAGGCCGTGTAAACTTATTTCCTAACAATGCTTATAATTAACAAACATCTCAAATCATTGTCATACAATAATGTTAATTTACACTACAATCACTCTGGCATTCACAGTGTTGTGATATAAAATACTGCCTCATGGCATCAGCCATTTCCGATATATCCGTTATTGTGGTTTCAATTTTTTTACCTTCGTTGTTTCTCGCGATGTCATGGAAAGAGCTTGGCCGGTATATAGCGACTGGTTTTTAAACACTTCACTATCCCTATTCCCTTCGTAACTAAACGAAATGTGTAAATAATTTATTTACACAAATGTTTATCTCAATTGTTTGAAGTAGATGGAAGAATAGCTTGCAGAAGCTATATAAAAATAAACAAAGGTAGCCAAGCTCGTTAAAGCACGCACTCGTGAGCGGGAGGTACGCGGTTCAGGACTATCCTACCTGACTGAGGTTTCTTCTAGGTTTACCTCAGTGATCATAAGTGGCAAATGCAAGGGAGATACTCTAAATTTAGGTCGGGAACGTTTCCTTCCTATATATCCATTACCAATTATGATTTGATTTCATGCATCATTAGAGTCCACCGCCTGTGGTGCCACATGTAGTAAGAACTGGGTTAAACGCTAATAAAAATGTCTTTCGTCGTATTGAGCCAATTATGGCTCTTCTTTCAAGTAGTAGCTGTTTTAACAGAGATGGCCGCAGTTGCTTAACGCCTCTGGAATGCAGAACTACAATTTTCGGCCCCTGCTCGAAACTACATCGGCAGCTCGATTAACAGTCAGTAACAGGCTGCATCAAATACCAACAGCGCTCACTAGGTTGCACCCTCTCCGCCAGCATAGATAGCGCTTATGTAGTGTCCACCTCATCATCACCTGACCTTCCAGGTGTCCCTTGAGCAATGCGCTCCAACGAAGAAGACAGTGTGTAACAGACTTAGTTCTCGACGACCAGTGAAGAAGGACTTTCTTGAGCTTCGTGTCTGGGAGCGGCCGGCTCCACACTTTTCGGCCTTGTCTAAATTTATACACATATTTTTCGGCGTAAGTAAACTTCTAAATTCTTTCTAGTGTGCGGAGTGGCACTTATCGAAGCGACTTCATATTGGAATATCATCACGTGTTAAATTCTATTTAAAATGGCAAATATTTGTGTGAGAAGGACAAAGAAAATATGTTATGTATTACAATTGTAATGTATTAATGCATCTAGTTTTGAATGTGAATATGTGTATTAAGTGCTTCGGGGGCTGCAAGAATCATTAATTTCATTTAGAGCTGTATTAAATCCTTACTTCATTTTTTCCCTTTAACTTCATTTGTAGTACAAAGATTATTATTCTGGGGGAATGCTTTATTTCAATGCATTCTAGACTGGGCCCGGCATTTTACTTTTGGTTAACTTTTTTTATTAAAAATTTCTGGCATTCTACGCATTGACTGTATTTAAATTGGCTTTGCAAGAATGTTACAGTATTCGTAAAATTCTGTTTGATTTCTGAACAGTAAAGTTTTGTATTTGCAAGTGTTGTCTGCAGGCCTATAGCTGAAGCAAGCAATATATCCCTTGCAGGGATAGGATAATGTTAATTCCCATTAGGAGCAACGCCTATACATTAGGTTCTACAGGGACATCGGTGCCCCATTTCACGAAAAATTAACAAAGTGCTTTTCATCATGGATTACTTCGCATTACGAAAGAAAGACTGAGGGGAAAGGCAACTTTTCAAACCAATGAAACTCGTGTCTCGTTGCCTCATATTAATCTTGGCATCAGCACTTTTTTTCACAAAAAATAACCTTTTTAAAACTTCCTTTTTGTTTCAATTTTCCCGGCTCATAATGTAGAAAAAATAAATTACGGAGTTATTACTCTCATTCCAGCTTTCAACAGCCCCAGCCTCAATTCGCCGCCGTCACTCCACCTCGACTAGCACCCTCCCTTCCCTCTTTCAACCCCTTAATCTCCTCAACCAATCCCTCTTTCCACCTCTGTGAATCAGGTGCCTGCTTTTTCTATGTCTGAATTAATGTATTGGAAACCACTCAGCAATTTTTGTTGTGAAAAAAAAGGAGGAGAAAGAAGCGAAAGGAGCAATATATACATGCATGGCCCCCTGTGTATTACCATTCACACGTACACAGTGCCTGGCTTTCCTCGGCTTCCGTTACATTCCACTGAATACAACCTCACGCCCAGAGAAACAGCGACACAAATCCACACGGCTCTGTGCGTAATTGCACACTTTCACAGCAGACGTGCAAACAGATACATAAGGGGGCGTGGCACACACTTTTCTGGGGTTACCGAGGTAATAGCATAAAAAAAATCTGATGTGATACATTCACATGACTCTCTCTACTCTCTATCTTCTTTAGTCAGTATAAGTACTAATCTTGTGAAAGCTTATTTTTCTATCTACTACGTTTTAATCGAAATAAACCTTTGTAGAAATAGCTACATGACACATTTCGTTATGGATACGAAACCAACAGCGACAGTCAAATGTTTAAGAACTCGCGGCTATATGTTGGGCTTAAAATTGCTTACTCTTTCCACGACCGCGAGAAACAGCTGAATTGTGACAGCACTTTTAAAAAATGACAAAGTGTTCAAAGCTTTTGTCTATTCTTCAAGTTTACCACTTAAACAGAATTATACAAAATTCCTTTCGAATGAAGAGTTATTCCAAGAAAATTGAAGATATATATTTTATTTGTGATGTAAATAGGTATAGTTACTAACTGTATAGATGTAGTATAGTTACTGTATACAGGTTGGACCATTTAAGTTGAGACTGTACAATATCTCAAAAACTAAGCGTTGTAGAAAGAAATGTCTTTAATAAATGTTGCTTGATATTATGGGAGAAAGTAAAGTGTTTTATTTGGAGGACATTATCATGGTCATTTTAGGGTCAATTTAATTCTTTTAAATGGGAACCTACCTTTTTATGTTGTTTTCTCTCTCCTCATAAAAAGCTCAACAATATTTGTATAAAACACTTTGCAATTGTTCTTACACCAAGGCAAATGACGACAATTCTGAATGCCTGTGTAAGAAGAGCGCAATGAATGGTTGGACCATCCATGGATGGTCATTTGAGGTTCAAGTTACGTTTCGTAATTGCGAACCAACTTTTTTTATTTTGTTTTATTTTGTTTCCTTTTCCCTCATCACAAAATAAACAGCTTTTTATAAACCGTTTTATAATGAGAAAACTTTACTTTCCCCCATATATAAAGCAACTTTTATTCAAGACATTTCTTTCTACAACGCTTAGTTTTGGAGATATCGTACAATCTCAATTTAAATGGTTCACCCTGTATAGTATACATTAGGGAGAAGGTGGAGGTCCTGAGGATGATCGTCACATAGGGTGCGGTGTGTGACCGCCTCCATAAAAATAAAATAAATTAAATAATAAAACAATTAAAAAGTTAAAAAAAAAGCTTACATTGCCATCACAAAGTCAGACCTCGAAAGCCGTTTCTATGATTATACCTCTAAAGTTGGAAACAGAAACAGATGGGAGATTTAAATTAAAGGTCTCATATTCTTTAAAGGCAAGAAATATCGTTTAAAAATTAATATTCTCGATAAGCTTTGTGAAAGGTCATAGAACAGTGATAAGGGGGATATCTATGCGAAATCAACACAATCGAAAACAGTAACGAATAAAGGACTAATAGGGTACTAAGCAAATTCCACACGTGAAGAGTGCATGAGCCAACTCAGGCAGCATCGGAAAATCGCCACACTCGACGCGCCATCGGACCCTCAACTGTCTGCATTGACTTATTCTACATTAGGACTATTAATGTGTGTAATATCAATCTGCCAGGTAATCGGAATGGGTATTCCACGCAACACAATAATTTTATTAGTGAACCCATGGAGGCGAAGATGCTGTGAATTTCATGGCTCTGAAGTTTCTCGAGTTCTTACGTGACGTTGAACACTTGCGTTTCAGTTCGTATTGCTACATTGAGATACCTTTAGCTGTAATTCCTTGTGAAGAATTTAATAACACACAGTATAATGCAACCCTATCATTATAAGCTGCATGCTACTTTATTCCTTATCGTGCAGAGTGCCTCTGCGGTCGAGTGGTCAGCTCTGGCTTCTCAACTCAAAGGTACCGGGTTCGATTCCCGGCTGGAGCGGGGAGTTCTTCTTTAGTCAGAATCATTCCCTATCCCCCATAGAGTCTCGAAGTTTGAATGTGGGAGTGAATGTGTGTTTAATAGTAAAATGCTGAAAAAAAATTAAGAAGAACCTACGTTCAGAGAGCAATAACACCATCAGTTGTCTCTCAGGTCAAATCCCCCGATATGAACATATAAGCTAAAGAGACTATACAGATGAAACAAAAAAGAAGAAAAATATCGTGCATAATTAGCTTATTATGTCACGCGCACCAGTATTAACAATGAGGTATTTTCCTATAGCAATGGCACAATAGCGGTATTCCAAGTTGGCGTGGCTTATAGACAGAGAAGCTGAAACCATTTTGTGATATTCTTTTCCCTGAACAACAAGGATGCAAGAAATTCTGTACAATAGAATGATTAAGAAATATGAATTTGCTATTATTTACCGTGCTGTGCTAATAATAGCCTACATGCAGTCCATAACACCTGCTCACTTCTCTCCTAGGAAGGGAATGCATACACGTGGTTGACTTGCTTAACGGTTCAACACGCCAGGCAATATGAAATTAAAGGGAAAGAAGTTAACGTTTTATTTATGAATTTTGTATGTCGAATTGTTTCATGATTTATTACCCACAATGTATAATATTAATTCGTTGTTTATAACGCTCCCCAAATGACCCATGAGCTTCGGGGAAACCTCATTCCACCAAGCAATGACTGGACCCATTTCTGAGGCGGAGGCACCCAGCGGGTGGAATCCGTTGCCTCCGATGGTAAGGTGATGAGGATGGCGGTGGAATGAGAGGACCTACAGCTTTTACCACGTTGGCCTTGGGGAAGTTTCACATGAGCAAGTCAGAGGTGCAGATTTGGATAGGGTTAACTTAAAATCGCCACCCCAGAGCCGGAACTCGAGCACCGGACCCTCAGTACGAGAGCCGGAAACGAAACCACTGTGCTACGCCGGCTCCCTGTATAATGCTAAATGTGATGCTTTTATTTCTCGCACTTATGCTAAATATATGCCGAGCTGTGCCTCTACATTACGGACTATAGCAAATAAAACTCCAATATTGGCATTAGGGAGCGCCACTACAAGTGTCATAACACCGACAGTACACAAAAGCGAGCAGTCCGTAACATCCTGGATTGTACACGTGCGTTCGCTATATTAACAGCCTTTTAAATGGCTCTCCATTGATTTATAATGGATGCTTCCCCTACCCGTGGATAGGTAGGTAATGTGGCTTTACGATCACGGTAACGGCCGTTAGGGCGGACACATCTAACAATCGATAGCAACGGGTTTTTATACATCGCCTGCCTGACAGGTAGTGTCTGCTGGCTTTTTATAACGGACGGTCATTGTGCTTCTTTCTTGTTAAATGTTAACCGAAATGGCAATGCACATGTCGCGCTTTCTAGTTCACTTTGTTTTATATTCGCCCTCATTTACCCAGCAATATGCATGCACTCAAAAAGGTAAATGCACGCATGCATAATAACATAAATTCTTTACGGCCCTTAAGGGGACATTAAAAGCCCTATCCCGTCAATGTTAAGTCCGCTAAATTCATGAATCATGTCAAAAACTTTTTAACATACTTGACTGAAACTCTTAGAGGAAACTAAACTCTTAGTCTACTTTTACTTTCTCTACTACGTAATACATATATTTGAGGTCCCCTGAATAAAAAAAAATCTGATGTGTTACACTTACATGACTTTCTCTACTCTTGTACAAACTATTTTTACAGACGCTTATTCTCCATCTACTTCATGTTAATCGAGATAAACATTTGCAGACTCTATCTTATTGCTAAGTTTCTTGTAGATATAAGGGGAATATATATATATATATATATATATATATATATATATAAAATACAGTAGCCTTTAAGAATATACATATCTCTTAATAGCTGGTTGCTAGGTGCAACACCATTCTCTTTGCCACAGATTAATACTCTTTGCATATACAAGACAAAAAAATGAATAACGAATTCCCATTTGAGAAAATAAGTATTGAAAAATTTAAGGGTATAACAAGCAATATCTTGAAAATGGTTCACTCAACAAAAAAATGTATATAACATATACTTAAAATACTTTTATGACAAATAAAATGTATATCTCGAATTTTCTGGGTATGTCTCCAAAAGTGTTCTTCATTGTGAACGACTTTTGCATAACTGGTAAACCATAAGAGTAGACAAATTTTTAATACACAAAAAATGTAGATAGCGTTAAAATACACAATTTATGTCATATACGTTTTTTTTAGTGAACCATTTTCGAGATATTGCTTGTTATTCCCTTAAATTTTCCAATACTTATACTTTTTCTCAAATGGGAATTCGTTATTCATTTTTTTTTGTCCTGGTAATGCAAAGAGAATGGAATACTACACATAGCAACGCTCCTAAACGCTTAAAGCCTACCAATTCCCCTTGCATGTACAAGAAAATTATCAATAAGATTGACATCTCGATATCTCGATTAACATGAAGCATATGGACAATAAGCGTTTGTAAAAATAGTTTGTACAAGAGTAGAGAAAGTCATGTGAGTGTAACACATCAGATTTTTTTAATGAATACCCCAGAATGAATAATGAATACCCATTTATGGCATTGCAGTAGGTTAATTGCATCCCGAGAAATTGTAACGTATCCGTTTTCAGTTTATGCTGTTCACAGACACATACGTACCCATGAGAATCTTTTCTAAAAATGTTTTTTTTTTTAAATTCAGGTTGCATAAAATATATATTTGGGGTAAAATATCGATATCGAATTTTTGGGTATGATGCAATAGGTATTTCCTCTACTGGAACGGGGTTGTCTATGGCGGTAATGACAAAATCTAGCCCATCCTCTACCAGCGTGACCACCTCTGTTTTTTCGAGCACAATTATAGCCACTAGATTGGCAGGGTACTTTACCTTCCCCAAAGTATGGTCAAACTACCGAAGGGTAACATTACTATTTAAACCTTATATTTCCATGCTACACTGCCGTTTGTTTATTAGTGATAATAACATAACTTTCGTCTAGAAGGCTAAATTATACTGTAATTGATTTAGCTTTTACTTGTGTACAAATCGTAACCATTACAAACATCGTTCATTGGTTAATTTTTCTGACACTGAATTGCTTTCCAGAGAGAACATAGAGAACGCATATCAGCTGGTGGAGTCAAAAGTTGGTTACTTGAAGATGGAAACCTTACGGAGAGAAAAACGCTCTGTGGATTTAGGGGAATGGGCCACTTTTTATGCACGACAGTGTACGAGGTAGAGAAATTACTAATATATTTTCGGACACAGAAAATATGTGGGAAGTACAGTAATTAATATGCATAATTTTTCTCTATTTCTGTTGAAAATTATCTGCAGTTACCTCGAGATATCTACGAGAGTCAAAGCCATCGCACGTTACTCTAATGAACACGGCGATAGTATCGAACTTTTCCTCGAGCATTCAAAGAACAGTTATTGCATACATACTACAATGTAACAACTAGGGGGAGGGAGCCTCCACTAAACAGTAGTAATTAGTAGCTTTCGCGCATCAGATGATGTCATGGAAGGGGATGTGTTTCTTTTTTCCTCTAGCATGTAGGTGGCTGACGAGATACGCAGACTACAGTGCAAATTAAAACATCGTGATCGTGTTATTGACAACACCCTAAATTGTATGCTTTATATGAGTCCGGTACAGCATTTATTTTTTTACTTTCTCTGCTACTTGAAATTCAATACCAAGTTTTCACCGAAAATACACGTTATGAGGCACCCTGAATAAAAAATCTGATGTGTTACACTCACATGACTTTCTCTACTCTTTTACACACTATTTTTACACACTCTTATTCTCCATCTATTTCATATTAATCGAGATAAACATTTGCAGAAACGATTTTTTTGACATGCAAAGGGAATTACATTTTATACATAGCGACCAGTTCTAAAAATATTTGACTATCGCTTAAGGCCTAATATGTTCCCCTTGTTTTGTATTTGCAAGGGCAATATAAGCACAGACATATCTCTTAATAGCTGGTTGCCACAGATTAATACTCTTTGCATATCCAAGACAAAAAAATGAATAACGAATTCCCATTAGAGAAAATAAGCACTGCAAAATTTAAGGAAATAACAAGCAATATCTCGAAAATGGTTCACTTAACAAAAAAAATGTGTATGACATAAATTGTGTATTTTAACGCGATATACATTTTCTGTGTAGTAAAATTTTGTCTATCTCTTATGGTTTACCAGTTATGCAAAAGTCGTTCACAATGAAGAATACGTTTGGAGACATTCCCAGAAAATTCAAGATATACATTTTATTTGTCATAAAAGTATCTTAAACATATGATATTTTAATCAAAATCGTTAGAGGCGTTTTTGAGAAAATTAAAATTTTCGAAAAGTGTTGCATGTAAAGAGTAATCTGGGGTGGGGGGATTTTCTTGAAAACCTTCGTGTCGCATCTCTGGAAGATACTGATCCTAAATACCAAGTTTGGTGTTTATCCGACTGTTCGTTTCTGAGTTATGCTGTTCACAGACAGACAGACAGACACACACACACACACACACACACACACACACAGACTCACACACGGTCATGTTTCCAAAAATGCTTTTTTTTGGATTCAGGGGGGCCTCAAAACATATATTTCCGGTGAAATCTTGGGATCGAATTTTAGGGTGGAATACAATACTTCCCCTGCTTACTATACGTAGTAGAGAAAGTAAAAAGATAAAGGTCCGTGTATGTGTTGCCTATGAACAACATAATATCTAAAGGGATACTTTCTCCAGAATCAGTCATTATTCAGAAGCAATTAACCAATTTTTCTTGATTCCAGGTAATCTATACCATTCAATTATTATGGTAAACAAATTAATATCGTTACCTTAGCTGTTTTTGTTTGTTTCTAGACCAGCTTTGTGGATAAGGTAAGTGGCCATTATTAAACGGTGGCAGATAAAACATTGTTGCAACTGGTGGGATGAACATAATCACCGCTCTCATGTAATTACAGAACTCGGCATACGTCTCGTTCTCGCTAAACACGTTAAAGGTGCTCATATCCCACTGGCTGCATAAATATTATGTTACATTAATTATTTAAATTATTTTTAGTTATTTGTATTTACTTTTCCGATATTATTCTTTACTAATTGCTCCTTCTATTCATTATGGGGTAGGTTGCCATTACAAATAGCTAATTATTTTCACGATGCTTATAGCTCTTGTGTTTATTTCGTTAAGTAAATTTTTACCGATATTTTATTTCCTTACATCCAAACTTTGTATGAACGTGTTCAAAACAAATTGCAGGGTGTAACGGGAAGGAATGTGGAATATGTGCCACTCTTTCATGTAATTGGAAAGGGCGACGGTGGATACCCGTGTCAGCGCGATCGCGGACACCCCCCCCAAGCCCTCCTACCGACCAAGGTCCCGCTAACATCGACTGGAAGTAGAGGAGACGGCGACGACATCCAAAATCGAATTTTCTAACCCAACACTCGTCTCCGGTTTACATAAAATTGCAGCCCCCCCATCTCCCAATGCCCGGTGTCTTTCCTCTCTGTGGACAAGACCCGCTTATGTCCTCACGCACTTAAATACCTTCCCTCGTCTAATTTTGAAATGGAACACTTATCCTAATCATTGAAATACTAATTTACACATAATATAAGGAATCTAAGAAAACCATAATTTAAAATAGTCCTGCAAAATAATAATAATAATAATAATAATAATAATAATAATAATATTAGTATTATTATTATCATCATCATCATTGTCATATCTGCGTGTCTGAAGTTACACTACACTACCGTTTATTGTCCTGCTGTCATCTGTCGCATTCAAAGCCTCCCTTTATTACTTTCTCTACTACGTATAGTAAGTAGGTAAAGTATTGTATTCCACCCAAAAATTCGATACTGAGATTTCACCGGAAATACATGTTTTGAGAACCCCTGAATCCAAAAAAAGCATTTTTGGAAACATGTCCGTGTGTGTCCGTCTGTGTGTCTGTCTGTGTCTGTCTGTGAACAGCATAACTCAGAAACGAACAGTCGGATAAACACCAAACTTGGTATTTAGGTTCAGTATCTTCCAGAGATGCGACATGAAGATTTTCAAGAAAATCCCTCCACCCCAGAGTACATGGAAGATTTTCGAAGATTTTAATTTTCTCAAAAATGGCTCAAACGATTTTGATTAAAATATCATATGTTTAAGATATTTTCATGATAAATAAAATGTATATCTTGAATTTTCCTGGAATGTCTCCAAAAGTATTCTTCATTGTGAACGACTTTTCCATAACTGGTAAACCAGTAGAGATAGACAAAATTTTACTAAACAAAAGATGTAGATCGCGTTAAAATACACAATTTATGTCATATACATTTTTGTTGTTGAGTGAACCATTTTCGAGATATTGCTTATTATTCCCTTAAATTTTTCAATACTTATTTTCTCAAATGGGAATTCGTTATTCATTTTTTTGTCTTGGATATGCAAAGAGTATTAATCTGTGGCAAAGGGAATGGTGCTGCACCTAGCAACCAGCTATTATGAGATATGTATATGCTTAAAGGCTGCTGTATTTCTATATTGCCCTTGTAAATATATATTCCCCTTACATCTACAAGAAAATTAGCAATAAGATAGAGTCTGCAAATGTTTATCTCGATTAACATGAAGTAGATGGAGAATAAGCGTTTGTAAAAATACTTTGTACAAGAGTAGAGTAAGTCATGTGAGTGTAACACATCAGATTTTTTTCTTTCTCTTCTTTATACGGCTATCCCATATGTTTGACATGCTGCATAGCTTTAGTGCTCTCAGGTAGGTATAGATTTTTAATTATTCTCCAGCGCTATCTCTGTACTATTTTAGAGAAGGTGATTCTGTGTATACAAAAATAATCTAACAATTGTTTATTCCAGCATGCGCAAGTAGAATTACATTACGAGCTTCCTGGTACCAAAATTATTTTAAGGTTGTTTCCACCATAAATTAATGTACTTTCATTGTAATTACTTTCTCTGCTGCGTAGGGGAAGTATTGCATTCCACGCAAAAATTCGATACCGAGATTTCGCGGAAATATATGTTTGGAAGTGCCCTGAATCCAAATAAAACATTTTTGGAAACATGCCCGTGTGTGTGTGTGTGTGTGTGTGTGTGTGTGTGTGTGTGTGTCTGTCTGTCTATCTGTGAACAGCATAACTCAAAAACAGTCAGATAAGTACCAAGCTTGGTATTGGAGTTTAGTATCTCCCAAGGATGCGACACGAAGATTTTCAAGAAAGTCCCCCCACCTCAGACTACTCTTTACATGGAACATTTTTCGAAAATTTTGATTTTCTCAAAAATGGTTCGAATGATTTTGATTAAAATATCACATCTTTAAGATAATTTCATGGAAAATGAAATGTATATCTTGAATTTTCTGGCAATGTAACCAAAAGTCCTCTTCACTCTGAATGACATTTGTATAACTGGTAAACCCTAAGAGATGCACAAATTTTTACTACACGAAACATGTGGATGTTAAAACACACAGTTCCTGTCATATACATTTTGGTTTTGTCGAGTGAACCATTTCCGAGATACTCCTTGTTATTTGTTTGAATTTTCAAATACTTATACTTTTTCTCAAATGGGAATTCGCTATTCGATTTTCTTAATGTCCTGGACATACAAAGGTAACGTAATGATCCACATAGCAATCAGCTCTTTAAAACATTTGACTATCGCTTGAAGCCTACCATATTCCCCTTGCACCTACAAGAAAATTAGCAATAAGTATTTCCAAATATTTATCTTGATTAATATGAAGTAGATGAAGAATAAGTGTTTGTAAAAATAGTTTATACAAGAGTAGAGAAAGTCATGTGAGTGCAACACATCATATATTTTTTATTTTTGTTTACAGAATACAATTTTATCAACCACGCAGCGTGATATTAAATCTTCACTTTCATCGTTGTGGAATTTACACTTTCTTCGAGACCTTTGTACCAATAATAATGCACCAAGTTAATCCATAGGTAGGTAGTATGTTATTGAATTTATCTAAGGTGTTTCCCACGTAAATAGCGCAAAGATAATACGTTATTTACTACCGAGTTCTTAATCTGTTACCCCTTTTGTGTTTAACAGAAGCATTCAAATTATGTGAATGAAGAATTTTTATTTTATCAAGCTTAGCATTACCTTCGTATTTCACATGGGCGTTTACATTCTTTACCACGACCTTTGTTTATTTAAATTTTAAGAGTAAGATAGAAACACTAAGTTATTTTTAAGTATTGTCACCTTTACTCTCTTACGCTAAGCACTGATTTGTTACACTAATTACATGCTTTTTGTAAACAAAAATTGCTGACTATCGTCATTACTGCATGCCTAACAGCAAGTGTGAAGGAAATGCTATAGTTCGCTGTTGCTCTTCCGTTCGGGCGAAGAGAGACGATGAGATAAGAGCAAAGAGGGAAGAAAAAAAGACGGATAGCAAAAGGAGAGGACGCGAGAGGACGGCGAGAGGGAAAATAAAACCTGATGCTTTGTCAGCAGATTCGGTTTGGTTTTGGTTCACCTGTCCACCACATTACTCTAAATTGAAACCTGCTAGAGAGGGTGAACGACTTGAAGGGGTTCTCTCACACACACACACACACACACACACATGTGCACGCACGCACAATGTGTCTCGTCCACCAAACAAACAAAATTGGATTTTGTACTCCGCCTGCAGGACGCAGGAGATGATAACACATGGGGACGCGACCTGATCGAGGTGGACGGTTTATATATCCCATCCAAGGAATGGACAGCCAGTTGTATAACAGTAATAACGTTTCAGGATGGCTCTGTCTTTGCTTTCAGTTAACTCGAACGTTAACATCTGAAAAAAGCACGGCTTGGAGTCAACTGAAGGGTTATATATTTGAAGGTGGGTTTAAAAATCCTATCTCGTCAATGTTAAATCTGCTAAATGAATGGCCGCTTATCTCAAAATTAGTTACTTATGCAACGAACATATATTTGGAGTTATTAAGACACGAGTAACGGGCTCGCGTCGAAAACTTCACGAGTGTCTTAATAACCATTATATGAAAGTTGCATACAATAGTTTTTCTACGACATTTAAATATACAACAAATATTTAATATTTATATGCATACAAAAGAAAATATAAATGTGATAAATCGACTTCTCGATACGTATTTTAGATGCGCTTCGATAACAAATGAATATCGATTCAAGCTCGCAGGTATTGATTTTACAAGATGGAGACAGAAATGTTTATTAGTGAATATGAAGAGGTAGAATTTAGTTCGACACCTCCTGATATCCTGGAGGAGGCGAGGCATGTAAGCAAGAATTTACTTCCTGAAAAATCAAAGAAAATATATGAAAAGTTGTGACAAGTCCATGATTTGGCGAGCAAGAAAAAATGTAACTTCATTGTCAGAAAATGTGTTCATGGTTTACTTTAAAGCAATGTCAAAAACAATGAAATCCCTAACCTTGTGGACAAATTATCCTGCATAGAGGACTACTCTAAATATAAAACATGGAACTGATATATCCAAGTATAAAAAGTTGTATTACTTGTTAAAACAGAAATCGGTAGGGTAAAGAGGAAAAAAAGCAAAAACATTTTCGACAATGTGTTTTTAAAGTCTATGTTACTAATGTTTGTAAAATCTGAACAGAGATTTCACATTTCATCGTAAAGAATAAAAACAGTGAAATAAAGTTAATATAAATTCATATTATTGAATAAACTGTTTTTCAGTGGCTCTGAGGAGGACAGCGCGCAAGTACGAAAATCTGTATCGAAATGCACTTCATTTCGACACAAATTTCTAACAGCAAATGAACACATTTAAGTATAGGAGTGGCTACCGCTCGTTTCATAATTTTCATACGAGCGTCTCAATTACCATTATAGTCTTATTGTATACGACTGTTTTGGTCGACCACACTATAATTTCAAAACTTTGAGTTTTTACAAAAATATCTTACCTTGCTAACTGTGTGTAATTAAATGCTGATCGGATGGCATCAATGATGGCAGGACCTTGAGCGTGCTTGCGAGTAGTGCAAGAGATCACTGTTGAATCCACGCCATATTTATTGATTTTTTTTGCAGATAACTTGAAAGCAACACATATTGAAGTAAAGGAAAGGAACTAAATGCATTACAATATTAAAATTACAATGAAAAGAATTTATTTTATTTTAAATACACATATTTCATTGTTTATCTGGGGAATGCAGCCGATGGACTGTAGCTTTGAAGGTGTCAAAAGATGTGAGCTGCGCGCGCCGGCAAGTAAGATCATAATGAGTCGCTGAAGTATTATGGATGCCATAACCGTTCAGTTATGTCGTATGTAATCAGTGTAGATAGTGTGATCGACCAAAAACTATTTAAGATATCACAGTAAAGTTTTTACAGGCTGTAGATGCAAGATTTATTTGCTACACTGATCTACTTTTACCCAAACAGTTTGTTTGTTTATTAAGGAAGATTCCAGATGCATTTCAGATGTATTAACTCTGGTACCTAAACTATTTGATTCATGCGGCTATGAAAATATAAATGTGACAATTCTCTTCCACTATATTAAGAGAAATACTAGTTTGTATCACACAACAACCCATTCCACGACAGCAGCCAATGAGACTGGTACAGATGACGGTTAAGAGATACGCAGCAAAGTTATACAATGGTACAGGGTTTAGCCATGATAACGTAACAAGCTAGCCATGAATGGCTCGCAAATAGCCAACATTAGTTTTAAATCAGCTAATAAACAATGGGATAGCTATCTAAGGAATATAAGTGTGTCGTGCAACTTGTCACCTTATTTACACTCTAGTTAGGATATTCCGAGTTTAACTATTCCAAGATATACTTCGAGTTCGTACAACCGACCCTAAGGCATGTCGTTTTGTTACACGTGGGTCCATTGAGCGATTTTGGCTTATTAATTTGTACCGTTCATGGCTTGGAACACAAATAAGCTCGTGTATACGGGCGCGATGTTATACTGGAGTTCGAACGGTCCCGCTCTCAGTTCATTCCGTATGGTATACCGAACGAGTTGGTGTATCTCCTATTCGAACGCCCAGTGTGACTAGACGCAAGGGGGAAGGCTTAGTTTGTTTGCTACACTGGCCTTGTTGCCCCAGCGTGATATTTCGGTATAGACTCGAGTGTTAGAAGTGAAAATGTTTTCTTAAAACTAAATGAAGGGCTTTATCAGTTAGAAGATAAAACGGAAGAAACGATGTATATAAATGCTTAGGGATTATTATCGATAATAATATAAATAATAATAATTTTAATAAAAAGAACTGTTGAAGTTACAGTATTTGGTATTTCGTATTGTAAAGGTGCTCTCGAGTATTCTTAGTTTTCCATTAGAGGTGTTTGGCATTGCCGAGTTTATTCTCAAGTTCGTTTATTTGTATTTTGTTAAAACAAAACGCAGTTTTAAATAGCTACAACAAACATTTTTTTTTCAGTGGTGCACCTAATTGTAGACAGCATTAATACAAAGCAACAGCTTTTGATTTAACTAACCTTTATTTGTTTTAAAGGGCCATAGTAACATAATTTAGTTTAATGTGCAACTTCTTGAGTTTAAAGAATAATCATTATTTAATTTATTGTAATATATAATTTGTAAGGTTTATTTAATTAAAAGTTCATAATATGAGTCTGAGTTATTTTTTCTCTCACAGGAATTTTGAATGAAATATACTTACATAAAACTTGTGTAGTACTTTATACATTTTAATATATGTTTTGCTTAGTGGTAAAGGCAGAAGAAAATCTGGAAAATGGAATTTGTGTATCGTAGTATACTAAAAGAGGTTTTGACCTCAACAATAGGTAAAGGTAAAGGTACTGACGAGCGGAGGGTGGCCCCCGAAACCGGTGCAGAGCGCCGCACGCCGGCCATCGGTACCTTGTGCTTCCACCGGTCTCTTCGAGGGGGGTATGAGAAGAGAGACCCGAAGGGCGACCACAGATGCCGACGGGCGCAAGCACGGATGGAGTGCCTAATGTTTCCACATTAAGCGCCTCCAACGCTGCCTGAACTCACGCATTGGATCCCGAGCTTCTGGGGGATCTCCGAAGGTTCGCCTGCCCGAAAGCACCCAGAGGTGGGTATTCATCCGAGCGGTCACTGTACGAGGTCCGGAAGAAACCTCCATAGAGCGCTTAGCCACCATCCAGCCGCAACACGCCGAATACCGTCGCCTGGTCCTCAACCCTGAAATGGATGACAAGGAAATTGATGGGCACAGGAAATAAGGGGCAGGAGATGAATCACATCAGCATTCGACTGCCGACCCAGGGAAATAAGTCAGAGTGGGCGGTCGCCGAAGATCGTACCTGGGACCTCCCGAATGTGAGTCGATAAATTACCGCGGCACCACTACGGTCGGTCCAAGGTAGAAATAAAGTCGGAAAGGCAGTAACATGGCACATAGTCATTCATTTGCCTTAACATACTGAAGCAATATACGTGCCAACAACGCTATGACGTGAACCGTCAAACGAGCGAATACTCGAACGAGTAAACGCCCATTTCCCACGAGAACACATATGATGCAGAAGCTCAACCATAGTTCGGTATATTCGTTGCTGCTTTTCGAACGAGTTGGCTCGAAGAATAGAGCGAGTTTCATAATGTTCCATATGAAACGAACGAGTAAAACGTACGTCCTTGACAGCTCTACGCGTAGGATTTTTGCAAGTAATGCCTCAGGTGAATGGGTATGTCGCCAGCGTTCCAAGTGATAATGAACCCTCGGAACAATATTTGCACCATATAGATGACTGATGCCTGTCTTGTTTTACCAGAAAGTTAATGTAACAACTTCACTGACTGATACGAAACAAGTCATGATGGAAACCAAACCCTTAGTAACTACAACACGTTTAAACCATATCGGCGTCAAACTTGCTTACAGAGAACTTCGTTCCTTAGTCTTCCAAATCCGATAAATCAATGGCTCCCGACTCCTTCTTCTGGACTATGAAACTTTCATTGGTGGTTTCTGGACCTATTGTCACACCTTTATCTTGCCGGGGCTTTCAGAAACTTTAAACTTAATCGATTGCCATTAGAATCGCTTTCAAGGGAGGGCAAAGGAAAGGACATAGCAGACGATACTTTTTATTGATCAGAAGAGGAACAAAATAAGAGAATGAACCATTGTAAGTGACAGTTAAGACCTCTCTAAAAAGCGAAACTAAAATACTAAAAATCTTATGCGTTGCATTCATATGAGTTTCTCTACTTACTCTTCTACTAGCTATTCACACAAAAGCTTTTTCTTCGATCTATTTCTTGTTAATCGAGATAAATTTTCATTACACATTTACAGACTTCGTTGTAGGATCGTTATGTGTTTGGCTTTGAAATTGCTCCTTGCCAAAAGGAACAGCAACTTATCGCTTGAACAAAGTGTAAGTATTTAAACATTCAGACCAATAACAAAGAATATATTGGAAACGGTTAATGTTACAAAATATTTGGCATAAATTGTGTGCTTTAACGAGATCTGCATTTTTTTGTGTTAAGATTTTGACTGTCTTCTAAGTTTTGACAGCTATACGAAAGTAATTCAGAATGAAGAGGACTTCACAGGCTGTTCCCAGAAATTCCAGAATTATACATTATGTCATGCAGATGTGTTAAAATATGATATTTTAATCAAAATAATTAAAGCTATTTTTGATGAAATAAAAAAATAACTACATTTTTCCAAGTGAAGGATAATTTAGTGTCGTATCCTTTGAGGATGGGGAATTTAAACACCAAGATTAGTATTTAACTGACTTTTTGTTTTTGAGTTATGCTGTTCGCAGACAGACGAAATATACACATGCACGCGTGGACTTTTTTCTAAGGATGCTTTTTTATAATTTGATTCAGATAGGCTCAAGACTTGTATTTAATGAAATCTCGGTATGGACTTCTTGAGTGGAATACAATACTTTCTCTACTTACTATAGGTTAACAGCAGAGAAAATAAAAATAAACACATCCTACGAGTGTTGCTAAGATGTTTATTAGACAACATTATATAATGATTATGTATTTTGAAAAAATCAGATTTACATATATATTTACAGCAAGGTGACAATAATAGACCTGTGCAGGGTGAGGGCTTCAGTGATTTGCCGTTAAATGCATGCGTCAGGAAAAGTTTATCACCAATTTTCCTTTTAAAACATTCATTAGAAGTAGGTTAGCTCAGTTCTTTACACAAATGTCCATCATTAACTTGAATTAACTTAATCTTATGCATGTTTGTGGAGGATAACAGAATGCGTATGAAAATGCACGCTTGTTGATTTGCATTTTCTTAACTTTCTGTCACGGGATTTAAGCTGAGATGCATTGTACCACAAATTTTACTGTTCTTTCTAATCTGCTCAGAAGGACAAGAATAACCAGGCATAAACTAATGTGCAGTTAACAACAGCAATAGATGTGATAAAACTTCAGAGAGTGTAAGGAGAATACATTCCCATAGCTTTAAGGTTGATTTTCCATAAAAATATTCTGTGACTAACTTCACATTATGCTGCGCTGTGTTTTTACTTTCTCTACTGCATATAATAAGTAGGGGAAGTATTGTATTCCACCCAAAATTTCATATCCAGATTTCACTGGAAATACATGTTTTGAGGCCTCCTGAATAAAAGAAAGCATTTTTAGAAAAAGGCCCGTGTATGTGTGTCTGTCTGTGAACAGCATAACTTAAAAACGAAAAGTCGGATAAATACCAAACTTGTATTTAGGTTCAGTATCTTTCAAAGATGCGACAAGAAGATTTTCAAGAAAGTCCCCCCACCCCAGACCACCCTTTACATGGAACATTTTTAAACATTTTTGATTTTCTCAAAAATGGCTCTAAAGATTTAGATTAAAATATCATATGTTAAAGATACTTTCATGGCAAATGAAATGAATATCTTGAATTTTATGGGAATCTCCCCAAAAGTCGTCTTCATTCTAAATGAGTTTTGCATTACAGTTAAACCTTAAGAGATAGACAAAATTTTACCACACAAAAATGTATATCTAGTTGAAACACACAATTTATGTCATATACTTTTTTTTTTGTCGAGTGAACCATTTCCGAGATATCCCTTGTTATTTGTTTGAATTTTCTAATACTTATACTTTTTCCCAGATAGGAATTCGTTATTCGTTTTTTATGTGCTGGACATACTAAGAGAATGGAATGCTCCACATAGCAATCAGCTGTTAAAGGATTTGACTATCGCTTAAAGGCTACCATATTCCCCTTGCACCTACAAGAAAATTAGCAATACAATAGATTCTGCAAATGTTTATGTCGATTAACGTGAAGTAGATGGAGAATAAGCGTTTGTAAAGCTAGTTTGTACAGCAGTAGAGAAAGACATGCGAGTATTAACACATCATACTTTTTTATCAACACACTTAACGAAACGAGCAGTTTAAAACAATCTGAATCGACTTTTCCTCTGCATGTGTCTTGTAAAACCATTAAGTTTCACACAATTGGAACAGAAGCTTCTGCATAATCGTAATTTTCGGAGTACTATATCCGGGAATGCCAAAGCGTAGACTTCCCCTTGCTTTGTGTCGCACCATCTTAACCTTTGTCATGCAGGTCCAATAAAAGCGACAAGTATGTTCGAAAGCCTTATTATTTTCTTTTCATCAGTGCCATTTATTGTAGAAAGTATTTCTTTTTAGCTTCAACGAGTTCATCACAGATGTTCCAATTTGAGAGCTGCTGAAAACTTTGCAAAGAAAGAAAGAAATGAAATACCGCATTTATAATTCACTGAATATTTTCTTGTATTTCATAACACTAAGGTTTTGGAAATGATAAGTTAAGTCTTAGGAGGGTTCAATCATGATTGAGATTCACCAAGTCCCTTCTGTGATTAGATTAGAAATACATATTTTGACTTTCCATGGCGTAAAACACTTTAAAAGGTGCTTCAGACCTTACCGATGCATCTATAACTTACTGTTGGTTTTAAAATTATACCGTTAGTATTATACAGTATTATGCAGTTATGAAATCTGGAATATTTTGGTCGTTTCTTCTATTACATCTGAGATATTTCCTTGACATCGAAGATAGTTAAAGTTGGATTGGATTGCCTTTTATGTTATATTTAATCAATTGATATGTTCACATTCGTAAAAGACTGCGGACTCGAAAAGAGCAGATGGAAATGTTGCAAACTCCTTCTCCAGGAATATTTAATATTTTTGATGTTGCGTAATCCCTGAAGAGGCGTTTCAATTATTCCATGCATCCGTGAGTGGTGCACTATACTAATGGCGAAGAACAAAAACTGTGACCATCTCTGTAGAGAAATGGACCTTGAAATCAACAAGGAAAGGCGAGTGAGGTATACGATGTAAACCAGGACACAGGCGACTGAAAACGGAAGAAGCAAGAATGGTGTGGTGAAGAGGATGGAAAGGAAAGAGAAGGCATCTCTTTCGATTAGAACACAGAAAATGAATTAAAAGTTTCCAAGAGAAGGAGCAGAGCGGCTGGGGAGGAGGGGCTGAGGAAAATTCAACGCTTACCAGCCCAAGTTGCAGTATTGCGACCATTGTAAAAACACATGTTCGATTCTTTTCGTTCCTTCCTGTGTTGGCTGCCACTGGACTTTTAAAAGGGTACAGTGGTTGTAAGAGATGGAATCCAATAAATCGCGAAAAGAAAAGCCGGAAGGTTTCCGCAGGAACTTAAAAAACGAGTAGAGGAAAACCAAGGAGGGAATGCTGATATGCCCAAACTAGTTATGCAATTCACTGGGTGAATAAAAATGGTATCACCGTTGTGGTCAAGAGAACAAAACCTACTTATCAGTTCACTGCCTCGGTTATCGTGAAGAAAAATACCTGAAGTTAGTTCATTCTCCTTCCATAACAAATGCAATGGTTTCAAGTTATTTATATTTTCTTTAACACGTAACTAATAGGTAGAGGAAGTATGAATGAATATTCGATAGCAAAATTTTGCCGAAAATACATGTTTTGAGTCCTTTGAATAAAAAAAAAGTTTTTAGAAAAAGCTCTGTATGTGGTAAAGGTGTGTGGTGTGTGTGTGTGTGTGTGTGTGTGTGTGTGTGTGTGTGTGAACAGTCGGTAAATACCAAACTTGGTATTTAAGTTCATCATCTTGTACATTTTGAAGAAAATTACCCACACTAAACTACCCTTTACATCGAATATTTTTCGAAATTATTGATTTTCTAAAAAATAGCTCTTAACGATTTGAATTAAGGGGTGCCGGGGTGGCGCAGTGGTTTCGTTTCCAGCTCTCGTACTGTGGGTCCTGGGTTCGAATCTTGGCGGATGGCTATTTTAAGTCGGCTTAATCCATGCCTTCTTGAAGTATCCAACGTGGTTCGGAGTCCACGGTAAAAGCTGTAGGTCCTCTCATTCCACCCAACCTCACCATCGCCCTACCATCGGAGGTAAAGCAGTCCACCCACTGGGTGCCTCTACCTCAGAAATGGGTCCAGCCATTGCTTGGTGGAATAAGGTAATCCCCGAAAATCAATGGCCATACGGGGAAGGTTGGAAACGATGACGATTTGGATTAAAATGTTTAAGATATTTACATGACAAATAAAACGTAATATCTTAAACTGTATGGTGACAGCCTATGAAGTAGTTTTAGTTCTGAAGGAATTTTTTTTTACAATTTTGCATAACTGCTAAATGTTACGATATACCTAGACAAAAACTTCAGGAAAAATCTGATGTGTTACACTCACATGACTTTCTCTACTCTTGTACAATCTATTTTAACAAACGCCTATTCTCCATATGCTTCATGTTAATCGAGATATCGAGATGTCAATCTTATTGGTAATTTTCTTGTAGATGCAAGGGGAATATGCTAGCTTTTAAGCGATAGTCAAATATTTTAACGCTGGTTGCTATGTGGCGCATTCCATTCTCTTTGCATGTCCAGGACATAAAAAAATCTGATGTGTTACACTCACATAACTTTCTCTACTCTTGTACAATCTAATTTTACAAACGCTTATTCTCCATATGCTTCATGTTAATCGAGATATCGAGATGTCAATCTTATTGGTAATTTTCTTTTAGATGCAAGGGAAATATGGTAGCTTTTAAGCGATAGTCAAATATTTTAACGGTGGTTGCTATGTGGCGCATTCCATTCTCTTTGCATGTCCAGAACATAAAAAAATGAATAACGAATTTGAGAAAAAGTATAAGTATTGTAAAATTTAAGGAAATAACAAGCAATATCTCGAAAACGGTTCACTCAACAAAAGAAATGTATATGACATAAGTTGTGTATTTTAACGCGATCTACATTTTTTGTGTAGTAAAATTTTGTCTATCTCTTATGGTTTACCAGTTATGCAAAAGTCGTTCACAATGAAGAATACTTTTGGAGACATTCCCAGGAAATTCAAGATATACATTTTATTTGTCATAAAAATATCTTAAACATATGATATTTTAATCAAAATCGTTAGAGCCATTTTTGAGAAAATTAAAATTTTCGAAAAATCTTCCATGTAAAGGGTAGTCTGGGGTGGGGGGATTTTCTTGAAAACCTTCGTGTCGCATCTCTGGAAGATACTGAACCTAAATACCAAGTTTGGTGCTTATCCGATTGTTCGTTTTTGAGTTATGCTGTTCACACACACACAGACACACACACAGACACACACACAGACACACACACACACAGACACACAGACACACACACGGACATGTTTCTAAAAATGCTTTTTTTGGATTCAGGAGGTCTCAAAACGTGTATTTCCGGTGAAATCTCGGTATCGAATTTTTGGGTGGAATGCAATACTTTCCCTACTTACTATACGTAGTAGAGAAAGTAAAAATGAATAACGAATTTGAGAAAAAGTATAAGTATTGGAAAATTTAAGGAAATAACAAGCAATATCTCGAAAACGGTTCACTCAACAAAAGAAATGTATATGACATAAGTTGTGTATTTTAACGCGATCTACATTTTTTGTGTAGTAAAATTTTGTCTATCTCTTATGGTTTACCAGTTATGCAAAAGTCGTTCACAATGAAGAATACTTTTGGAGACCTTCCCAGAAAATTCGAGATATACATTTCATTTCTCATGACATTACCCTAACCATATGATATTTTCATCAAAATCGTTAGAACCATTTTTGAGAAAATTAAAATTTTCGAAAAATCTTCCATGTAAAGGGTAGTCTGGGGTGGGGGATTTTCTTGAAAACCTTCGTGTCGCATCTCTGGAAGATACTGAACCTAAATACCAAGTTTGGTGCTTATTCGATTGTTCGTTTTTGAGTTATGCTGTTCACAGACACACACACACAGACACACACACACACACACACACACACAGACACACACACGGACATGTTTCCAAAAATGCTTTTTTTGGATTCAGGAGGTCTCAAAACGTGTATTTCCGGTGAAATCTCGGTATCGAATTTTTGGGTGGAATGCAATACTTCCCCTACTTACTATACGTAGTAGAGAAAGTAAAAAAAATGTAGATCACTTTAAAATACACAATTTATATCAAACAACCTTCCCTCCCACCTGCATAGTAGGAAGAGAAGGTATTTCATTCCACTCAAAAATTCGATACCGAGAATTCACCGAAAATACATGTTTTGAGGCCTCCTGAATAAAAAATCGTTTTTTGAGAAAGGTCCGTGTGTGTGGCTGTGAACAGCATAACTCAAAAACGAAAAGTCAGATAAATACCACACTTGGTATTTAGATTCAGTACTTTCTAAAACTTACGAAAATTTTCAAGAAAATTACATGGAAGAGTTTTCGAAAATTATGATTTTCTAAAAAGTAACTCTAACGATTTTGATTAAAATATCATATAATAAAGATATTTACACGGCAAATAAAGTGTATATCATGAATTTTATGGGAATAGCCTATGAAGTCTTCCTCATTCGGAAGGAATTTTGTATAATATTGTATAACTGTTAAACGTAAGCGATAGACGAAAACGTACCATACAGAAAATGTAGATCTCCTTAAAACGCACAATGTACTTAAAATAAGTTTTTCTGTGGCATAAGCCCTTTCTGAGATAGCCATTATTAAACTTGTTCAATATTACCACTCTTACCTCGATTTTCAGTTATTTCTGCATGGAAACAGTATGGAACTTAAGGCCGGTATATAGCTTCCAGTTCTTAAACATTTGACTATCGCTGTTTCCTTTTTATCTATAACGAAATGTGTAATGTAGCTATTTCTGCAAAGGTTTATTTGGATTGAAATGAAGACATAAAAGTAAGCTTTAGTAAGAATAGAGAAAAGAGAAAGTCATGTGAACGTATTACATCAGATATTTTTTTTTCCTTTGCATCAGCCATCTCATTTTATTGGTTTGAATTGTTCAATACTTTATCATTTTTACACATAGCATTAACCGTTTCCAAAATATGCTTTATTGGGAATACTACACCTTCCCGTTTAACGATCCATCTGTGAAATCTGAGTTTGAGTCCCAGAAAGCATGCTTCCATTTTTCATTTTACGCTTTGAGAACATTTTCAATTTCTAGTTAGTTCAGTTCAAGTTAGAAAAAAACCGATAATTACATAGATAATTTGACGCAGAAGAAAATAAATATTGCAGTACACGTTTCACTATATACGAATTGTGCTGAACACAGATATACGACAAGGTCTATGGAGACCCATAGGTTGTGCACGACTGCTCTAAAATAGAAAGAATCTTATATATTGCATTCACATTACTTTCTCTACTTACTTTACTACAAAAGATTGTTACCAAAGCTTTTTCTTAGGCCTAATTCTTGTTAATCGATATACATTTTCAACAGTAGTAGCACTAGTGTTGATATTTTTACGACAATTTAATTAAGGTTAACGAATGCTTCTTTTCATTAATTATCTTATGAAAAGATGCATGAGTTTGAAACCGAAATTAAATGGTCATGTAAAACTAGCAGCATGAGCACTACTCGGCTAGATAATGCCACGAAAAACTTATTATGAACTTACTCAGCCATGTTTCTTAGTTCTGTAGAATGGAAGCATTTCTTTGTCGCTAAATGAGCCGTAAATTTTATAATTTCTGTCCGTACAGAATTCTGAAAATTGGTTCCACACCAATGTGGTCAAAATACTTTTCTTTGTGTTTTCTGGCGTTAAATTATCTACAGCTGCTTTTGTATTACCAATATTTTGACTTTTAAAGCGCGACGTGATCTCAGTCACTGCATTCATACAAATTAAAAACAAGTACACCCATGAAATACTATCAGTGTAGTAAGACTTTGATTGGCCGACTGACTAGCATACTCTACCTGTCGTTGGCTAATTTAAATATTGAGTGCAATTATCGCTATAACTTTACAAATTCGCTGAAGGTATAAGAAGAATACCCAAACGATATTCCGATTTTTAAAAAGCGGATCACTATGTGACGGTTTTGAAATTCCAGGTTCTTTGCATTACACGACAAAAACAAATAGCGTATTACCAATTGAAAAGTATAACTATTTGAAAATTCAAACTAATAACACACAATATCTCGGAAATGCTTAACGCCAAAAAAATTATTTTACATAAATTGCATGCTTTAACGAGATCTACATTTTTGTTTATAAGATATGTTATGTCTCTTACGGTCTACCAATTATACAGAGTGGACCATTTCAGTTGAGACTGTACAATATCTCCAAAACTAACCAGGGTAGAAATGTCTTTAATAAAAGTTGCTTGATGCTATGGGGAAAAGTAAATGGCATTAGTCCTGTTTTATTTGGAGGACGTTATGATGATCATTTTGGGGTCAATTTAATTTTTTTTAAATGGGAACCTACATTTTGTATGTTATTTTCTCATCAGAAAATTTGTTATTATAAAAATCTGTTTATTTTGGAAGAGGAATAAGGAAACAAAATAAAAAATATTGGTTCTCAATTACGAAACGTAACTTGACCTCAAATGACCATCCATGGGTGGTCCAACCATTCATTGCGCTCTTCGTACACAGCCATTCAGAATTTCCGTTGTTATTTACATTGGTGTAAGAAAAATTGCAAAGTGCTTTATACAAATGTTGTTTAGTTCTTTATGAGGAGTGAGAAAACAACATAAAAGGGCAGGTTCACATTTAAAGTTATTAAATTGACCATAAAATGATCATCACAACTTCCTCCAAATAAAACACGACCAATGACATTTACTTTCCCCCATAATATCAAGCAACTTTTATTAAAGACATCTTCTTACTAGAGGCAAGTAGCAGTGGCGGTTCGTGACCTCAACGATAGAAGAAGTTGCTTTCGAACAAAACAAAGCATGCAATAACCCGTTTCTTATATGTTAAGTTGATTCTCAAATTAGATTAAATTGAGTTTTATTTATGGACGCTCTTTAACTGCTGTGGCCCTTAGCGTTCCATTCTATATTGGGCGTGAAAGACCGTAATTTTGCTCAGAGGCCTCTTTATCAGTCTTGAGGTTCTTTTACGTTACATAAATCTATGACACGGGACCACCGGCTTTACTTCCCTTTCGAAGGAAGCCATGCTAAGGATTTTTACGCCCGAAAAAAAATCATCGCTCTCCGCAGGGTTTGAACCCGTGACCTCGGGAACTAGAGGCAACATGTTGACTTTCCTATCCTTTCACTTGGCGTATTCGTGATATCACAAACTTTTAAAATATGTGATGCAACACTTCGCACCTTTGCTTTCCACTTTATGTGACAATATACTAGATTGGCTTAGGTCTACCCGTAAATACCACGTCTCTTTTATCGTCCTTAGTCCACCGCGAAAAAGATTGTGTAACACGCAACACACTATGTCATTTTGCGGTTTCATTGCAAGTCGCCAATGATTTAAATATATTTTAGATATAAACTTATTGTTGCTACTTTAATTCACACTAGCAAACGTCCAAGACCATACACGCAACGACGTATGGACTGTTTTAACACATGAACTGAAGGGACACTGAAGGACCAGTCCGGGAACTTGGGATTTTGAAAAGCGATTTGAGAGGGAAAACATTCCGTTATACAAGGGAGAGATGTTTGCAAGTTTACGATTTTAGTTTCACCGTAGCCTCGAAGCAGGTGGATTGTGGGAGTACACAGCACTCATACAGTACAAGCTTATGTTGGCTGCCATGGCAACCAGACATAAACAGTGCAGTTGAACATCCCAGAGTCAATAGTAGCTTCACCAGCCCTCTATACTTCCTCATGGACATTACGGCTTTCCCATTTCCCTCGCTTAAAACCCATTTTTCTTATTCTCTGCTACTGCCGCAGTAATACTTCGAAATGGACGATTTTCGCTCTTAAAATAATGATTCGTAAAATTATATTCCTCTGTGTGAGTAGCGGAATATTTAAGCATAAAATGATTAAAATACAGATAAAATTATATTCGACTGCAGCTAGTTAGAAAACAGCTGAAGTAGGTTTACCTGAGGAACTGCCCCTGTAAGTAGTAGAGAAAGATAAAAGGGGTTCTGTATGTTATGCATGTAAAAAACTAAATAGAGGGAATGTTTTGCAAAAAGTACATTAAAGGTTTAAAATACTGAACTACAGAGCCTCCTGGTCAAGTACAATCAGATACCACAAGCGTGTGAATGTATAATTTTGCATGCTAGGCCTCTTATAAGGGAGGAAGTAAGTGGAGCACTCTGTACAGCTCTGGTCCACACGTCGATACTCGAGTGGTCAGCAGGCAGAGCGAGAGGGTTTACTTTATGGGAGTGTAAATGTCTCATTGAATTCAATTCCGGAGAACTGAGATCTCGTACTAAATTAATCCCTTTCGTTCCGTCTCTCTCGGCAGCCGGATCCAATCCTTTCCCCCCCCCCCTCTCTTCCGGACCATCTCCGCGACCACTTGGTCCAGAGTATGAGGGTAGAAGTACTGGCCACTGTCCCAACTTTCGCTGGAACAGCAAATGGGTCAGCCTCGTCTACACCATCATTTCTCTGACAAACGTACACCTCGTGCGTGGGTCACCGTGCAATCCAAACAGCACGGCCCACTAATGTCACAAGGTAGAACGACATTTTGGTAACCGAGGATTTAAGTTATTATTACCACTCAACTGCTTATATCAAGGCTATTGGAAAATAAATATTAAATCAAATCGCACCTCAAATTCAAAAAGGTCGCAACTCAAAACTTTCTACATTTACAAGAAACTTTCAATAGCACGTATACAATTCGCATTTTAATTCGATGCATAATGGACTTGCTTTATTAAAAACAAGACAGAACTGTACAACAAATGTCGCGGTAATCTGTCGTGTTATCTTTTTTTACTTGGCGCCTGTTATTGTTTTACTATTTTGAATTTTGGGTTCTTTGTTCTCCGGCTAGCTATTATTACTCAGTCGAGCAAATATCTCTTGAGCAGGGCGTGTAAACGGAAAGGAGTTGTTACTAAAAGATAACACTGATAAAAGAATTTGTTTTTACACTTTTATTGCCGTCACACTTAATTATTTCGCATATTTAATCTTGATACACGCCTGACTGAAACTGTTATATTTCCGAATGTAACTACAATCACTTATTTGCCGCGCACTATTAATTCGCGTACTTCACATTTTTGTAACTAACTTTACGACGCGAGAGATTCTGTAGAATTGCGTAATGTGTACCTCATGAATGCATCCTTAGAACTGCCTGGCGTGTAACCCGCGAGAGAGATTTCTTAGAACTGCGCGACGTTTACCTCGTGAATGATTCTGTAGAACTGCGCGATACTTGCCTTTGGCTCAAGAATTTATACTCCCTCACCCCGATATGCCTAAACATTATAATAGAGCTGCTATTGGTTAATAAATCGCGCCAACATTAGCGTCTATTTTATCAGTCAATCATGATTACAAACACATATGCTCTAGGGAAGATATTCCCTCCATTTCTAAAGAAAGGCACGCTACCCTGACGTCATTTGTTTGTCTCTTCTAAATGATAAACAACTCACCCCATCGCTTCATTGTTACCCACTCCTATTGTCAGTTTCAGTGAGGCCGTGTAAACTTATTTCCTAACAATGCTTATAACTAACAAACATCTAAAATCATTGTCATACAATAATGTTAATTTACACTACAATTACTCTGGCATGCACAATGTCGTGATATAAAATACTGCCTCACAACTCACAGACAGGATTTTGATAGTTTTACCATAATAAACACTAAAGAACTGCTGAGTGCCATAAGTACTTAGTTGTCATTTAGAGGAGTTTTCTGAAAATAAAAACCTGACCTTCTTGAAATTGAAATTGAGTTTTACTTGTGGACGCTCTTTAACTGCTGTGGTTCTTAGCGTCCCATTCTATATTGGGCGTGAAAGACCGGTGATTTTGCTCAGAGGCCTCTTTATCAGGCTTGAGGTTCTTTTACGCGCCGTAAATATACGACACGGGACCACCGGCTTTACTACCCTTCCGAAGGAAGCCATGCTAAGGATTTTTACGCCCGAAAAAATTAATCGCCCTCCGCCGGGTTTGAACCCGCGACCTCGGAAACTTGAGGTTAGCATGGTAACCACTAGAACACGGAGGACGACCCCAACCTTCTTGTCATGTTAAAATAAAGAAAGAGGAGCACAATAATGTATGTACAACAACTTTTATTTTTTACTTTATCTATTCATTTATGGCAAGTAGAGGAAGTATTGTACTCAACCCAAACTTTGATACGGAGCTTTTACCGTAAACACATGTTTTGAGGCTCCCTGAATCCCAACGGCAGTTATATGAATAGCTTCGGAAATACTGAACAACTGAACGAAGTATACCTAACAGAGTTGAAAGTTGTTAAGCAATTTGAGGAAACTTTGTTTACTTCTTTACTATCGAGAGGGAAGGCGCAGGCGGCAACGTCTGAGGCCGTATTTGAGAGGTCCCGGGTTCGATCCCCGGCAAACTCCTGCTTTGGCTCAAGGGTTTTTCGTGGTTTCCTCGGATCGACAGGCGAATACTGGGGTGATTCATCTT
Organism: Deroplatys truncata; assembly: GCA_030765065.1. Classification (NCBI taxonomy): domain Eukaryota; kingdom Metazoa; phylum Arthropoda; class Insecta; order Mantodea; family Mantidae; genus Deroplatys; species Deroplatys truncata. The sequence continues at coordinate 222,338,467 of CM060981.1, read as the reverse complement.
CTTTCATGAGTTTCCTCCCTCTCATTTCCTGTACACATCATCTTCTTTGTCATATCTTTTCAGGGTTGAAAAGTGACGGATCAGGCGACGGCGTTCGGCGGGTTCCGGCTGGACGGTGCCTTGCGCACTGTAGAGGTTTCTTCCCTGGCGTCGCTGCGGGGACTGCTCAGTTAGGTCTCTCCACCGAGTGGGCTCCGGCCCGGGGGCGCTGAAGGTGGATTGGCCCGGATTATGGGCAGGACCGGTCGGCGGCAGATGCGTTCTATCTGGAAATGCCGGGGACCCGTCCATGCTTGCGTTCGCCCTTCGATCTCTCCCCTCATTCCTCCCTCCCGGGAGTCACAGGTAGAAGTACAAGGGACCTTGCAGTGCTCTGCCCCGGTTTCGGAGGCCCCCTCCGTTCCTTCTAACCTTTCGTACCTTTTACTTGTTTAAAACTGAGTCAATTGGGCACAAAGATATGAATACTTTATGTGAAGTATGCTAAAAGTGTAAAATATTTATTATTATTTCTAAAAGTATGCGCAATAATAAATATTAACACTGAAAACGCAACAGATGCAAGTATTGTTTAAAACATTTTCTGTATATTTGTATTTAACTTGTACTTGCACTGAGCACACCTCTCCACATTTTATTATCCCGCATTTGCTGCCTCTAAATCTGCATTGTGTTAATGCAATTAACTGCGAAAGGAACACAATATGAATATGAAATGTTTGACCTGACTCACTAACAATAAATTCATTTAATCTGCAGGAGAAACAAGGGGATGCACACCTAAATAATTAATCAGTTTCGTTTTCTTGAATAACTTTCAAGGTATTTTTACTTTATCTTTTATGTATACTGGAGTGCATAAAATGTGGCCCATAATGGAACGGAGCTGTTTATGTAGGTCCTGACATAATCTAGCCCCACCCTCTACCAGCGTGATCGTCTCTTTTTCGAGCATAATTCTAGCCACTGGAATGGCAGAGTACTTTACCTCCCCAAAGTATTGTCGTAGGGTAACATTACGGCTTAAACCTTATTTGTTCATGCTACACTACCGTTTTCTTATTGCCGTTTAGTAGCAGTAACAACTTTAACCTTCGTCTCCATGTCCTGAGGAAAACTCATATATGTAAATGTGGTAGTAATCGTTCAGTTTAACCACACGTGCAAATAATTCTTCACCCCTTCCTCTAGAAGGCTGAATTATATTGTAATTGGTTTAGCCTTTCCTTGTGTGCCAATCGTAGTGACACTATTTCTTAATAGATGATATCCAAATCACCCCTTCATTTCACATAGATTATAAACATCGTGCATTTGTTAGTTTGTATGATGCTGTGTTATTTCTCAGACCAGTCACATAGAGAACCGATATCGGCTGGGTGGAGTCAAAAGCTGGCACCTGAAGATGGAAACCTTACGGAGGGAAAAATACTATGGTGATCTTGGGGAATGGGCCACTTTTTATGCTCTACGGTGTACATAGTAGATAGAATTACGTATTGCATTCCTCCCAAAAAGTTCGATACCGAGATTTCATCCTAATACATTTTTGGGGCCCCCTGAATCGAAAGAGAGCATTTTTAGAAAAAGTTCCCTGTGTGTATCTGCGCGTGTATGTGTGCAACATAACTAAAAAACGAAAAGTTGGATAAACACCAAGCTTGGCATTTAGGTTCAGTACCTTGCAAAGATGTAAGACGAACGTTTTCAAGAAAATTCCTCACTTCAACTACCCTTTACATGTAGCATTTTTCAATTTTTTTTATTTTCTAAAAATGACTAACGATTTTAATTAAAACACCATATATTAAAGATTTTTACATGAGAAATAAAATGTATATCTTGAATTTTCTGGGAATAGCCTGTGTATAATTGGTAAACGTTAAGTGATAGACAAATACGTAGTACGCAAAAAAACGTAGATCTCTTTAAAACAAACAATTCACTTCAAATAAAATTTTTTGCAGCATAAGTCATTTTCGAAATATCCGTTATTAATAGTCTGAATTGTTCAATACATTTGTCATCCTTTTTAAGTCCTGTCAATTTTCAATTGTTCGTCGCGATGTCATGGAAGCAGCATGGAATTTCAAGGCCAGCATATAGCGTCCAGTTGTTAAACATTTGACTATCGCTGTTCTCTTTGTATCTATAACGAAATGTGTAATGTAGCTAGTTACTTCTGCAAATATTTATCTACATTATAATGAAGTATATAGAAAAATAAGATTTCGTAAGAACAGTTTGCATATGCAGATAATAAAGGAGCTAGTCATGTGAATGTAACACGTCAAATAATTTATACATAACTTCTTCTTCCACAAGGTATAGGCCTTTCGACCTGCTCCATCCTGAATTACACATATCACTCCATCTTGTTCTTAGTCTTCTCACTTTGAGATATCCTCTAGGTTTATAATTTAATAAAACTTTCGGTATCCCTTCTTCTTCTTTCATCCTTAATATATGTTGGAACCAATTATTTTTATTTTCTTTAATTCTTTCATTTAGACTATATATATATTTAACTGTTTTCGAATTACTTAATTTGTTTGTTTGTCTAGAAGGTTCTATCCAACTACTGCTCTTAAGAATTTCATTTCTGCTGTTTATAGTATTTTCCTACCTGTCCTGTTAAAGTCCAGCTTTCACTTCCATATGTTGTCATTGGCACTGTCATTACTTTATAAAATTTAATTTGTGTTGCTTTTACTGTCTTCAGCGCTCTCCGTATTCTTCCATTCGTCTTTATTTATTTATTTATTTTTATATTCAGGTCATCGTTTTTACTATATGATAAATTAAAATCTAGATAGTTAAAAGTAAAGACTGTTCTATTATTTCTTCATTACACATGATTTTTCTTTTAAAAGCCATTATTAGTAAAACATAACCAACTGACTTAGGGTCATTTAAATCAGAAAATGCTATTCACAGGAAAAACAGACTTATTTACACTTACAAAGAAAAAATTACATTGTTTACACATAAGGAAGCTACCACATTTAACAGTGGATTCAATTTATACAGCAAACGTGCTCCTAAAAATCACCTAAAATGTACCTCTCTACTCCAAAGAGTATAACAGTTATGAGTTTTTCTATTTAATAATGCAGAATTCAGAATACAAAATAGCAGATGCGATACTCTTTTCAAAAATCTGAAGTGTTGGTTCACTCTTCTACAAACTATTAATACTAAAGCTTAAACTTCAATACACTTCTTGTTAATATGTTAAATATCCATTACACATTTCATTGAAGGTATAAGAAGAACACAGTAAACTAAAGCGATAGCCAAATATTTTAAGAGTGGACCGAAGAAAGTATATCTGGGAAACTGTTAACGCCACAAGAAATGTATTTGGCATAAATTGTGCGATTTAGAAAAATCTACATTTTTCTGCAGTGATATTTTATCTCTTTCGGTTTACCAATGATACAAAAGTGTTTCAAACTAAAGGTGAATTCATAGACTATTCTCAGAAAACTGGAGATATGCTCTTTATTTATCATGCAAATATCTAAACATCATCATCGTCATCATCATTATCACCACCATGACCTAAACCTTGTGTCTTATTCCGTCTTCAAGAGAACAACTGATCTGCCGAGCTCATTCGTGGTCTGCCTACATTCCTTCTACCTACAGGTTTATACTTTTGTATTATTTTTGTCGTTCGATCTTCATCCATTCGCTTTACATGCTCCTGCCATTTTTTTCTTTATTCAATTATTATTTAATTTAGACTCCGAATCCCCAACTCTCCTATAGTGTCTTTGTTTCCTTTCTTATTCAAGAATCTGTAATCTGCCATCTCATTTCGGCAACCACTATGTTTTTTTCTTGTGTGCCAGCAACCAAGTCTTACTCCCATAGGTCAATGTTGGAACAGCCATCACTTTATAAAGGTTAAACATAGTTGCTTTATTACAAATTTTAAAAGTTATTTTTATTGCACACATTGTTTGGAATTTATTTAATTTATTTTGCATATATCTGTTATTAATAAATGACACAATATATCCAAGATTTTTAAAATCACTTTGAGGTTGCATAATTTTATTGCTTATACCTACATATGTTTGCTCATATATGGTTTATTTAGCAGTGTATCAATATTTCCCCTTTTATTATAAAATGTTTTTTCAGATTTTCTTGGCATCGTACCATGTCATTAATATATATGTTAAACAAGCTAGGTGTCAATGGGCACTCCTGTCTTACTCCTAAATTACTCCTTTTTCTGTTGATTTATCCATCCTAAATTTTGTGTTTGTATAATTATATGCCTCTTATGAGGCCCATAATTTAGTATTATTTCCCATAGCAGGTTTTTTTAACTTTATCAAAAGATTTTATATAATATAAAGCTTAAACATAATATATTTTATTCGAAATAGTTAGAGCATTTCTCATAAAATCAAACACATGAAAATTTTTCCACGTAAAGGGCAGATTAGACTGGAGAAAATTTCTTGAAAATATTCGTGTCAAGTTTGACATTTAACGGACTTTTCGTGTTTGAGTTATGCTATTCACAAATACACACAGACCTTTTTCTAAAAAAAATGTTTTTTTTTATTCAAGGAGTCTCCAGGCGTGAATTTTCCGGTGAAATCTTGGTATAGAACTTTTGGGTGGAATGCAAATCAGCTCTAATTACTATAGGTAAGTAGTAGAGTAAACAATCTGATGTGTTACACTCACATGACCTTCTGTAACCTTGCACAAACTATTTTTACAAAAGCTTATTCTCCATCTACTTCACGTTAATCGAGGTAAATATTTGTAGAAACTATCTTATTGCTAATTTTCTAGTAGTTGCAAGGGAAATATGGTAGGCTTTAAGCGATAGTCAAATCTTTTAAGAGCTGGTTGCTATGTGGAGCATTCCATTCTCTTTGCATGTCCAGGACATATTCAAACAAATAACAAGGAATATCTCGAAAATGGTTCACTCCACAAAAGAAATATATATGACATAAACTGTGTTTTAACGAGCTCTACATTTTTTGTGCAGAATTTTTTTTTCTATCTCTTATGGTTTACCCGTTATACAAAAGCCATTCAGAATGAAAAGTACTTTTGGGAACATACCAAGAAAATTAGAGATATACATTTTATTTGCCAATAAAATAACTTAAATATATGATATTTTAATCAAAATCATTAGAGCCATTTTTGAGAAAAACAAAGTTTATGAAAAATGTTACATGTAAAGGGTAGTCTGGGGTGGGGGATTTTCTTGAATATTTTGTGTCGCTTCTCTTAAAGATACTAAAACCTAAATGCCAAGTTTAGTATTTATCCGACTCTTCGCTTTGGAGTTATGCTGTTCACAGACATACAAACACACAGACACACACAGACCTTTTTTTATAAAAATCTGATGTATTACACTCACATGACTTTTTCTACACTTGTACAAACTACTTTTACAAACGCTTATTCTCCATATGCTTCATGTTAATCGAGATATCGAAATGTTAATCTTATTGCTAATTTTCTTGTAGATTCAAGGAGAAATGCTAGGTTTTAAGCGATAGTCAAATGTGGTTGCTATGGAGTATTCCATTCTCTTTGCGTTACCAGGACAAATAAAGAAATGAATAAGGAATTCCCATTTGAGAAAAAGTATAAGTATTGGAAAATTTAAGGGAATAACAAGCAATATCTTGAAAATGATTCACTCAACAACAAAAATGTATATGACATAAATTGTGTATTTTAATGCGATCTACATATTATGTGTAGTAAAATTTTGTCGTTCACAATTAAAAACACTTTTGGATGCATTCCCAGAAAATTCGAGATATACGTTTTATTTGTCATGAAGTATTTTAAATGAATGATATTTTAATCAAAATCGTTAGAGCCATTTTTGAGAAAATTAAAATTTTCGAAAAATGTTCCATGTAAAGGGTGATCTGGGGTGGGGGGATTTTCTTGAAAACCTTCGTGTCACATCTCTAGAAGACACTGAACCTAAATACCAAGTTTGGTGTTTATACGACTGTTCGTTTCTGATTTATGCTGTTCACAGCACACACACAGACATGTTTCCAAAAATATTTCTTTTTGGATTCAGGGAGCCTCAAAACAAGTATTTCTGGTGAAATCTCGATATCGAATTTTTTGTTGGAATGCAATACTTCCACTACTTATACACGTAGTAGAGAAATTAAAATCAATGGCTTTTAAAGGAAAAATCTTGTAAGATATTTATTAATGAAGAAATAGTAGAACAAGTCTCTAAGTTTTAACTGTCTAGGTTTTAATAAATCATACTGTAAAAACGAATATCTCAATATAAAACAAACTAAATAAATTAAAACAAAAGATTGGAACAACAAGGAGAACATTAAAGAACAAGGCGGCAGAAACAACAAAAATGAAATTTCAGTAATGACAGTGCCAATGGCAGCTTATGGTAGTGAAAACCGGACTACGAACGGACAGATAGGAATAGAATAAAAACAACAGAAATGAAATTCCTAAGAGCAGTAGCTGGATACCCTTCTAGATAAACAAAGAAATGAAGAAATTCGAAAACAGTTAAATATACCTAAAAAAATAAACAAAATAAAACAAATTGTTACCAACATATCTTAAGGGTGGAAGGGGAGCGAATACCAAAAATTTTATTAAATTATAAACCTAGAGGATATCGCCAAGTAGGCAGACCAAAAATAAGATGGACCGTTGTGTTTGAGGACGGAACAGATCGAGAGGCCTATGCCTTGTGGAAGAAGAAGAAGAAGAAGAAGAAAGAAAGAAAAGTAAAAATATGTTTAGGGTGTAATTTTGGCTACAATGATAAAATACATATGAAATTAAAAATGAAATTCTAGTTTACAGGTGTACACGAAGAACCAAAAGTGTAATTTTTGGCAGAGCATTAGGCTCCCCTTAAGCTCCTTGTACACGATCAAATTTTTGTCAAATTCAATACTTTACAAGACCTTTCATGAGTTGTACTTTTAAATTCTTTGAAAGTCTTGAAAGCAAATAAGGACATGCTCTAAACGATCAAAGGATTTGACAATGATTTGATGGCTTTGGCCAATGAAATGCAGGTATTTACAGTGCGTCACGAAATCTGTAACATGGCGGAAAGCGAAAAGTAAACAAAAATGGCTACCCGGCCAAGGTATGTTGTATGTGAACTGATTAGGTTATACATAAGCTGGTCATGTCAGTATGTCTAGGACTCTGTGGGTTACCACAAGATGAAGCAGATGAAGGCATATGAAGAAATAATTGTCAGGCAGATTTCCGAACTAAGTATACATTAATGCAATGTTATATAGTGTGGTTAACCTATCAGTTGGTGTTATTTCCATTGTATTCCATTATCGTAATGTGATTTCGTTGGATATAATACGTGAAAGTGCTACATAATATGCAAACTGTTATACTGTAACGCAAATAGTAAATTGCTTTGTGCGTGATAAATTATTTATTAATGTGTTCCGAAGGGTTTCAGTTTGAAAAAAGACAACTTGTAAATACACATTTATGACATTGTCAGGTCTTGTCCAATATTGTTACATATTGAAAAATGTTTGACAATTTTTCTTGTAAACTCTTAAATTGAAAAAAAAAGTTTGATCGTGTACAAGGGGCTTTAGTTTATGACGTTACGGGTTAGTATTGCCCGACTTCAGGATGTTGGCCATTCGGTCTACATCTTATCGCCACAGTAACGACCTGAATCCGAAAACAGGAATTACAAAGAATCCATAGCTAATTAAACATTATAGAACATGGCAAAGTCCTGAACCTTTAATATTGATGCAAATATTGAGAGAACAAATCCCAGCCAAGATTCTCTCCCTTCTTTTATAAGTTTTCCCGTTTTCAGTATGAACAAATATTAATTACATGAATTATGCCCGGAAGTAATGAGTTAGACGTGTGTCTTTTAGATAATTGAAAGCGGTGTAAACATATCTTCAGTTGTGCTCCTATGCTCTAAAAAACAGACTACGTACAAAACGGATTTGATTTTTTATCTATGGACAGAAGAGAAGTAAGAGAACACGCTCTGTAATTATTCATGTTGCCATTAAAACAAAAAACGCAAAGTTTTATATTAAAATCTATATGTAGATAAGTATTCAACGGAACGACAATTTCTCTGTTAGTTTTCCAGTTTTGATCACTGTAAGCATTTATACATATTAGAATCTGTTTTAGTAGAAATCGCTTATTTATGTCTGTATTGTTACTCTAATACTTTGCACCAAGGTAAGTTTTGTCTGGAGCAGCCTTCAGCTGAAGGAAGCAGAATTTTACAGTAAATTCTTTCTCCCAGGAGATTAGCGAAACCTATTAATGCATTGGATATTAGAGGCTTTTTATGGCTAAAGTGACAGTGACAAAGCAACACTTTTATGTACAACCTACAGTGTTTGTCCTGGAAAAACAAAATGTTACATTATTTTGTTTACATTTATTAAGTAGTTTTCAGTCGATGCATATAATTTTATCTTCATTGTGAAGCAAATACCTCGAAGCTTGTCTCAGACAGTTGAAATATCTTCACCATACTGTTTTGCTACCTCAAAATATCCAAGTTCCGGCTTAATCAACAAAAGGTGACTATGCAACTAAGGCCGTCTGTCTGGCATACGCTGATCGTGCATACGAAAACGAAACACTATTCTTACAAACACTTATTTTTCTAACTACTTCATGCCATCGTCAAAATAAAATTAGCCTGAGTTTTATTTATGGACGCTCTTTAACCGCTGTGGTCCTTAGCGTCCCAGGATTTTTACGCCCGAAAAAAAATCCATCACCCTCCGCCAGGTTTGAACAGGAGACCTCGGGAACTAGAGGCTACCATGGTACTACGACCACGGAGGACGACACACGCCATCGTCGTTTCTAACGTTCCCCATATAAGTATATGACCTTCGGGGATACCTCATTCCACCAAGCGATGATTGGGCTCATTTCTGAGGTGAGGCCCCCACCCCGAGAGGGATCCGTTGCCTCCTATTGTAGAGTGAGGATGAGGATGACTGTGGAATGAGAGGACCTACAGCTTTTACGGTTCAAACAAATAACAAGGAGTATCTCGGAAATGGTTTACTGGACAATACTATAAATTATGTGTTTTAACGAGATCTACATTTTTGTGTAGTAAAGTTTTGTCTAACTCTTACGGTTTACTAGTTATGTGGAAGTCATTCAGAATGAAGAGGACTTTTGGGGACATTCCCAGAATATTCAAGATATACATTTTATTTGTCATGAACATATCTTAAACATATGGTATTTTAATCAAAATCGCTAGTCATTTTTGAGAAAATCAAAATTTTCGAAAAATTTTCCATGTAAAGGATAATCTGGGGTGGTAGGATTTTCTTGAAAGGAAAAAACTTGGAAGATACTGTAGCAAGTTTGGTTATTTATCCAACTTTTGGCTTTTGAGTTATGCTGTTCACAGACTGGCAGATAGACATACACACGGACATGTTTCCAAAAATGACTTATTTGGGTTCAGGGGGCCTGAAAACATGTATTTCCGGTGAAATCTCGTTATAGAATTTTTTGTGTGGAATGCAATACATTCTCTACCTAATATGTACGTGGCACAGGAAGTAGATACGTGGTTACGAAGTTAAAGACTATACTGGAGGAATTTGTAAACTCAAAGCGGACCAATTATGATAAACGCGATCGGATTTCCTTCACTCAGTGGAGCTATTTCTTGCAGTTTGTGACAAGACTGAGGGCTCTAAGCTCCCCTTTTGCTTTCTTGTGCGTTCATTTGCACCTTTCTTACAAATAATAACTCGGCTTTTCTCATCCCCTTTGCATTCAAACATTTCTTTCAGCGTATAATCATCTCCTTTTGTTTGATTTCTCTCACTCAATCTCATTTTCAGTTTCCTCCTCTACCTTCAACCCCTAATAAAAAGTACCCCTCTCTCTACCTTACTCCTAATCCTCTAGCAGGCAGGAGGCGCTAGCAGTAGCCCCAAGGGAATGGAAAAACAGTGGTGACACCTCCAAGTGACATCCAATTTCCAACGCGTCATCCGAACACTCATCTCCACACCGTTGACAAAAGACTGCTGCAATGCCGCAAGGGCTGGAGGGCCGGGATTCATCATCTGTGGGGGGAGGTGAGACCAACAACAGACACTGTGCCGCACACCTTGCACAATTATACTCATCCCTCTCCTTTTCGTTAAAAATGCCACACAAAGGCACACAGCTACCCTTTACGGCATACTTCCTGCGGTGACAATGGGCGTCCCGCTACTCCAAAGGCTTACAGCGCTTTCTTTCACGTGTTGAATCGTAATCAGTCTTATGTTCATTTGCTTTTCTGCCACAGAAAAAAAAGGGAAAAAAAAGTATGCCAAGATTTTAATTGGCGATCAAGAACAAAACCTGTCAGCCGTTTTAAAGCACGGCAATCTTAGCAGCGGCTTTTTACAAACATTTCACTCCCGGGTAGGCGTCTCTACTTTTCATAATCCAAGTTTTGAGGTCGGTTTAATAAAATTACAGACAGAGAGGAGAGCAATTATTATTTAAGGTTTAACATCCAACACTTTAAGAGTATTCTTCAAATAAAGGTTTCCATCAAGTTACAAAAGTGGATTGTTTAGAGGAAATACAGGAAATAAAGTTATTGGAAAGCAAAATTTCCAAGTTAAGAAAATAGTGTTACATGATCACGTAATACCGAGGGCGCATCTATTTAGGATTCGTCTGGAACAATCCAATGACGCTAAAACTACATAGTTTGACAACCTCACCAAAAAAATACTTTTCAGTCAAATGGAATATTATGAAACAACTAATTACTTTCATGTTTTTGATAAATTGGACAGGTAAGGTAAAGGTAAAGTGCATAGTATGGAGGGGCCCCCCCCCATAACCGTGGCAGAGCATGCGAAGTGAGGCGAAAAGGGAGAGAACAGACCTAAAGGACGACCAGATCCGGATGAGGACCGGCGTAAACATGGACGGTGTCTCTAACGTTTCCAGATAGAACGCATTCGACGCCTCCCGACCCCACTCACAAGCCCCTAATCCCTGACGGTTCTCCCCATGGAAGAAGAGAAACCACTTGCCTGCCGACCGACAATGGATCAGAGTGGGCGCTCTCCGGGAATCGAACCCGGGACCTTCCGAATACGAATCGTACACGTTACCGCGGAACCACCTCGCTCAACAATAGGCACAAGAATATAATTTCCTTCTTCTGTGGTTTCGACTCATCTGTAAAGTCCATTTTCTAATTAGACCGACACCGCAGCTAGATGTTCACAGCAGTATTGCGGAAGCAGTTCCTACCACGTGATTTACTCCATGTGGAGAAGATATTCTGACGACTTTGACTGGCTAAAGTTAGATATGAACGGATTCTTACAGGATTCCTCCGGTACCGCCCTGGAGAGCCGGTAGAGAGTATGCTAGGTTGCTGTCGTCCCCACCGAGGTCTCGGTAGTCTTTCTTTTGGGGGGGGGCTGGCGTACCTAAGCGGCGTATCCACTTCCACCCTGTAATGGGGTGCCGAATTTAATTTTTAGATTTCGGCCTATTGGAAAAGCTTTCGGGGGAAGAGAGTCACTCGGAAGACGCCCTTCTCCCATAGTCGTTTGGGGCCATAGTCTCTCTGGTGTTGTGAGCTTCTAGGTTTCGTGGCGTATGGTGGTGTCGAACACACTCAATGGAAAGAGTGGACACCAGAGGGCTGCTTCATTGATGGGTCGTTCTTCGCCCTCTCAGAGTGGGACGGGTCTGCGGGCTTAGATATTCCACGCGCCTATGGTTCCTTCACCTCATCCCTTCCTGGGATCTACGAAGGTTGCAGTACCCGAGATGTCCCCTTCCACTGAGTAATCTATACCCATTCCTCTATCCCTCTGTACTCGAAGCCATTAAAAATCTACAACCCACTACAGTAGGCTGTGAAAAATTTGTCATGCTTGTTATAAAGTGAAAAAGTGGCCTCTGTTATCAATATTCAGTGAAGCGGGATTAGAAACATTTTATAGGCTGTGACCACCTGAAAGAAAAGGGCTTTTCAGCGGTGAAAAAATTATCAAAATAGGTTGAGTGGTTTTTGAGATCCCCCCCCCCACATACACACATTCAAAAATTTCTCTCTTTATAATATTAATACAGGCAATGCCTCGAGCATCTTCTACATCACTGCAGAAACACGAATGTAAAAGCAGTTTTCATGATACAATTTGTACGAGAGGTAAGGTGATACTAGATGATCAGATTCATTGCAGCCAGTTGTGGTCGTCCCCACCCCACAAGCCCGCTCGGGCGCCGTGAAGTTTAGATTTGATCTGGTTACCGATAATCCACATTGAAAGCAGTTGTTGGTTTACTGGGACGAATCCCCTGCTCCAACTTCCAAGCAAGTATAAGGTTTAGAGGTGCGAGAAACTGTCGTTCATGTTTGCCCAACAGCTTTAGCTCTGAGTTATATTTCTCTCCTGCGATCTCACTCTCGTTTCTATGGCTATTCTCCACCCGAAATCCTTCTATTATCATCATCATGGCCGTCCAACAGCTGGACCAGCCGAAACATTTCCACCTCTACCCCAACACTGAGATAAGCAGATGTATGCAAAGAGCTAGCACCGTTTCAAACCTCTGTGGTACTTTCCCAAAAAATGCTTATGTTACATTCACATGACTTTCTCTACCTTGTGTCGTTTATTAGAGTTTATTTTTCTATCCACTTCATTTTAATCGAGATAAACCTTTATAGCTACACATTTCGTTATAGATACAAAGAGAACAGGGATAGTCAAATGGACGCTATATGTTGGCCTTAAAATGCCATACTGTTTCCATGACATCGCGAGAAACAACTGAAAACGACAGGACTTTAAAGGAACATCTAAGTGTTGAACAATTCAAACCGTTAATAATGGATATCTCGGAAATGGTTGATGCTACAAAAAAGTTATTTGCATTAATTTGTGTGTTATAAGAAGATGTGTGCTTTTGTGCTTTTGTGTTTAACGTTTACTAATTATAAAAGATTATACAAAATTCCTTCTGAAAAAAGAGGACTTCCCCGGTTATTTCCGCTTAATTCAAGATATACGTCTTATTTGTCTTGTAAATATCTGTAATATATGAAGTCGTCCTCCGTGGTGTAGTGGTTACCATACTAGCCTCTAGTTCCCGAGCTAGTAGATTCAAACCTGGCGGACGGCGATGGATATTTTCGGGCGTAAAAATCCTTAACATGGCTTCCTTCGGAAGGGAAGTAAAGCCGGTTGTCCCGTGACGTAGATTTCCGGCACGTAAAAGAACCTCAAGTCTGATAAAGAGGCTTCGGAGCAAAATTTCCAGTCTTTCACGCCCAATATAGAATGGAACGCTAAGGAACACAGCGTCCATAAATAAAACCCAATTTAATGTAATATATGATATTTTAATCAAAATCGTGAGAGCCATGTTCGAGAAAATAAAACATTTCGAAAATTTTTCCATTAAAGGGTCGTTAGAGGTGGGGGATTTTCTTAAAAATCTTCCTCCTATCTTTGGAAGATACTGAACTTAAATACCAACATCGAATTTTTGGGTGGAGTTCAGTACTTTCTCTACCTAATATGTACGTGGTAGAAAAAGTAAAACACCTGACGTATTACATTGTCATGACTTTCTCTACCATTATCATTTATTACTTTCTTCCGAAATTTCACTGGAAATACAACATTAGAGGCTCCTTGAACCCCCCCCCCAAATTAGAAAAATGTCCGCGTGTCAGATGTGTATCTGTCTGTCTGTGTGAACAGCATACACAAATATGAATTAGTATGTTAAATACGAAATTTGATATTTAAGTTCAGCGTCCTCCAATGATGCGACACGAAGATTCTCAGGAGAGTCCACGCAAACCCAAACTACCCTTTTACAAAGTAAAAATGTTTTTTTTTACCTTTCATTTTCTAAAAAATCTTAAACGATTTTGCTTAAAATACATATGATTAAGATATTTTCATGGCAGTTAAAATATATATCTTGAATTTTCGGTGGATAACCTGTGAAGTACGTTTATTCTGAATGTATTTTGTATAACTGGTAAACCGTAAGAGATCTTACAAAATCTTACTACATAAAAAATGTAGATCCCATTAAAGTAGATAATTTAGGTCAAATAAAATTTTATGTGGCACCAACTATTTCCGAGAATATTCTTTCTTAATGGCTTAAATCTTAAAACACTTACTTTTGTCAAGTGTAAAATCGCTGTTCGATTGTTCTCAGGTCACGCAAACAGAGACGCCACCAAATAGCGACCTACACTTAAAAGATGACTATCGCTTAAGTCTGCTGAATTCCCTTTGTACCTACAAGAAAATAGTTTCTTGCGAAGTGGGTAGAGAAAGTAATGTGAACGAAGCACATCAGATAGTTTTATATAACTTCTGCAAACTTCTTATAAAGGCTTAATCTACCTCAAGATAACTGAGATAAATGTTTATATGAATAGTTTCAATTACGCTTCGTTAGAGGTACAAAGGAAATACAGACAGTCAGATGTTTAAAACTGTGATGTGCTGCACCTCAAATGACTTTCCCTACTGTTGTACAAACTATTTTTACAAACGCTTATTCTTCGTCTACTTCATGTTAATCGAGATAAACATTTGCAGAAACTATCTTATTGCTAATTTTTTTATGGATGCAAGGGGAATATGGTAGGCTTTAAGCCATAGTCAAATCTTTTAAGAGCTGGAGCATTCCATTCTGTTTACATGCCCAGGACATAAAAAAGACGAGTAACGTAAGTATAAGTATTGTAAAATTCAAACAAATAACAAGGAACATCTCGGAAATGGTTCACTCCACAAAAAATGTATATGACATAAATTGTGTTTCAACGAGATCTACATTTTTGTCTAGTAAAATTTTGTGTATCTCTTACGGTTTACCATTTATATGAAAGTCATCTAGAATGAAGAGGACTTTTGGGGACATTCTCAGAAAATTCAAGATATTAATTTCATTTGCCATAAAAATATCTTAAACATATAATATTTTAAACAAAATCGTTAGTCATTTTTGGGGAAATCAAACTTTTCTAAAAATGATCCATGTAGTGGGTAGTCTGGGGTGGGGAGATTTTCTTGAAAATCTTCGTGCCGTATCCTTGGAAGATGCTGAACTCAAATACCAAGCTTACGCTGCTCACAGGTTGACAGACAAACACACACACACATACAGATATGCTTCCAAAAATGCTTTATTTGGATCCAGGGCGCCTCAAAACATGTATTTCCGGTGAAATCTCGGTATCAATTTTTTGGGTGTAATGCAATACTTCCCCTACTTATTATACGTAGTAGAAAAAGTATAAACGAGTTGCTACATGCTCGCCTTGAAATTCGGTACTTTTTTCGTGACATCACGAGAAACAACTTAAGGTTGCAAGTACTTTCAAAACAATAAAAAGCCATTCAAGCCATTATCAATCTCGGAAATGGCTGATGCAATGCAAAAGGCTATTAAAAATAAATTGTGTGTTTTAAAAAGATCTACATTCTATGTGCAGTAAGTTTTTGCCCCCCCCTTATGGATTTACACAAAATTCCTATCCAGTGAAGAGGTTTAATAAACTTTCCCAGAAAGTTTCAGATATAAATCTCATTTGTCATGTAATAGGTTATCCCTACAAGGGGACACCTGGCGTACTGGTATCTACGTCAGATCTCTTTCAGCTATTACACCCCAGCAGGAAGGGATGATGTGAAGAACCATAGGAGGCTAAGGGCCTCAGAGACGCGCGGGAGACCCCTCCCACTACTGCAGCTGCGTAGAGGGGGCGATGAATGATCCGTCAACCAAGTAGCGTACGCGCCATCTGTCTAGTACCGCCTTACACCACGAAACTAAGAAACACACCTGAAACATGAGTAGGAAATGAAATGAAAGGGAAATGGTGGAACGAAAATGAGAAACCAACCCAGCATTCGCCTACCGACCACGAAATACCTAGAGTGGACGGTCGAGGTAATCGAACCCGGGACCTCCCGAATGCGAGCCTCAGGCGTTATCGCGGAGCCGTCTCGCATGGTTAAATATATGGCATTTTAATAAAACTCGTTAGAGCTATTTTTGAAAAAATAAAAAATTTCGAAAAGTTTTCTATCTATAGGATTGTTTGTGTAGGGGTATTTGTTTGAAAAATATTCAGTAACTTTTTGAAAGAAGCTGAACATAAACAGCAAGTTTGGTATTTATCCGACATTTGGTTTTAGAGTTACATTGTTTATAGAAACACACACACCACACACCACGCACGCAAGCCACGCGCGGAACTTTTTCTAAAATTGCTGGTCAAAGCAATACCTAACAGGCAATTTTGAGATGTCTTATCCTTGATGGATAAAACATAATATTATACTGTAAGATAATTCGAAAAAATCTAATGTAATATTGGAAAACATTACAATATTACATTAGTGTTCATATTGTCAACATTATGATACTGTACGAAGTATACAATTAAAAAAACACAAACAGTATGTGATGTATCAATTAATGCTAAACGTTAGTCCACCAAATAAACTTGTGGTGATAGTGTTAGCAATACCAGAACGCTTTTAAATCAAATAACTGAAACCGGAGCAGGTACTCCGGTTTTTACCATCCCTGATGATGTCATTTGGATTGCTTTTTCGAACAAAGTGGACGGTGGTTCGGAATTATATCTGTGTCAGCTTTAAGGGCACTGGAAGGTCAAGGTGCTTATAAAAACTTCAGGTTTTCATTTTTCCATGTGATAAATAAAGTAGATATGTTCAGCTTTAAAATAAAATACATATATCTATCATTGGGTTTACTGACGAATTTTACTCCTTTTAAACATGTTGGTGCATAAACACGCCCATCATACTGTTTGTTTCTTCTCAGTTTCCCGCAACTGGCGTTTTTCATGCTTCAGGTGCACTTTTCTAAAAAAGTATTAAAGATAAGTAAACCAAATTTTTACTGGATATTTCTGGAAACTATCTCTTTATGCTAAATTAATCTGTTTTCAGGTTGTTAATAAGCGTGACAATAAAAAGCTATTTAAGAAAAAAAATATGTTACACAAACTGAATTAGTTTTTTCTTCTCGATATGTTAAATATATTTAAAAAAATTATTTGGTTTATAGTATTTAACTATTTTTATGTGATGAAGGGGGAAATGATGATCATAAAAAGAAAACCACAGGAGGAAATTGCACCTAATTATTAGCAACTTTTTGAGCTATGAAGTAGTGTGTCACAACTTTGACTGTTAACCTGTTATTTCTATAATCATTATTTCCCGAAACACTTAAAGCATAACCAATCCAAATTTGGTCACGATTGATTCAGTAGTTATTATATAACCATAATTTATTTTTGTGTTCTGTGTCAGCTTGCTTAGAGACCTAACAACATTAATCGGAGTGTGAGGCAGTATTTTATATCACAACACTGTGAATGCCAGAGTGATTATAGTGTAAACTAACATTATTGTATGACAATGATTTTAGATGTTTGTTAGCTATAAGCATTGTTAAGAAATAAGTTTACACGGCCTCACTGAAACTGACAATAGGAGTGGGTAACAATGAAGCAATGGGGTGAGTTGTTTATCAATTAGAAGAGACAAACAAATGACGTCAGAGTAGGGTGCCTTTCTTTAGAAATGGAGGGAATATCTTCCCTAGAACATATGTTGTAGTAATTATGATTGGCTTATAAAACAGACGCTAATGTTGGCGCGATTTAGTAATCAATAGCAGCTCGTTTACAATGTTTAGGCATGTCGGGTTGAGGGAGTATAAATTCTTGACCAAAAGCAAGTATCGCGCAGTTCTAAGAAATCTCTCTCGCGAGTTACACGTCAGGCAGTTCTAAGGAAGTATTCACGAGGTACACATTACGCAATTCTACAGAATCTCTCGCGTCGTAAAGTTAGTTACAAAATGTGAAGTAAGCGTACGACAGTAATTATATTCGGAAATATAACAGTTTCAGTCAGGCGTATATAAAGATTACAGATGTGAACTATTAATTAAGTGTGACGGCAATAAAAGTGTGAAAACAAATTCTTTTATCAGTGTTATCTTTTAGTAACAACTCCTTTCCGTTTACACGCCCTGATCAGAGATATTTACTCGACTGCTAGCCGGAGGACAAAGAACCCAAAATTCAAAATAGTAAAACAATAACAGGCGCTCAGCAAAAAAAGATAACACGAACAGATTACTGCGACAAGTGTGAACACCTGTAAGGTTTCAATAATAAGAACATGCCAAACAGCTAACCTAAGCCGAAGATTGTAATTTGCTGCAACCATTACTTTGCATTCATATCCTGTCGTAATGTCGCCGTATTGCTTCAAAACTTTGAAATATTAAAACACGAGAGGCTAGGAATGTAATTTTGCAAGAAGTCTTTTAAGCCAGCATCTTAATTCTGGATGATCTCGTAAATCAGATATCATCTGCAGCCTTCGAAATATTATGAAGAGTGGTGCGAAAGTACTACAAAAGCCTTTTTTTTCCTTTTAATTTGGCAAAGAATGCCTTTCATCTCATATCCTGGTCCCGGAGGAAATGGCGAGGTGACATCTTTGAAACAAGGTTGGCGGCAACATGAAATAAAGAAGCGTCGGAAAGCAAGCTCCAGCTCCCCAGAGGGTAAGGTATTCTTGATTATTTTCACGGCTAACCACACAGGCTTTCATTCACCTCTCAGCGCTCAGGGGGATGCATCTTGTCAAGAGTGAACAGATTAAAAGTCAGCCGCGGCTGTGCAGTGCAGCGGAGCTGCGCATCACAGCCAATATGCAAGCATATACCTGTCGTTCACTGCCGTTATGTTCGCTCTATATGATCTGCACATCTACACTACCGAACCTATTCCGTGTTAAACGGGTACATTTATGTAAATTTTGATAGAAAAAGTTTAAAGTCAATCTTTGAAAATAATAACAGGAGACACAAAAACTATTCCAGTACAGTCAATGCAGATAATAACAAAAATCAGATGTGATACATTCACACTACTTTCTTCTCCCTCTATTGTTTATTAGAGGGGTTTCAAACTATTTTTACTTAAACTTCTCTTTCTAATTCATTTTAATCCAAATAAATCTCTGCAAAAATAGCTACATTACACATTTCGTTGTAGATACAAAGGGAACAGCGATAGTCAAATGTTTAAGAACTGGACGTTATCTGACCTTAAAATTCCATACTCTTTCCATGACATCGCGAGAAACAACTGCAAACCGGCAGGACTGCCAAAAAAGTTATTTGAAATAATTTCTGTGTTTTAAAGATATTCATTTTTGTTGTGTTTTTGTGTAGTACGTTTTCATCTATCGCTTAACGTTTACTAGTTATTTAAGATTATATAAATTTCTTCCAAATGAAGAGCACTCTACAAGCTATTCCCAGAAAATTCAAGATATACCTTTTATTTTTCATCTAAATACCTTTAATGTACAGTGTTTTAATCAAACTCGTTATAGCCATTTTTTGAGAAAATAAAAAATTTTAAAAAATGTTGCATGTAAAGGGTAGTTGGGGATGGGAGGTTTTCCTTAAAGTCTTTGGAAGGTACTGAACCTAAATACCGAGTTTGATATTTATCCGACTTTTCGTTATTCAGTTATGCTGTTTACAGAATACACACACACACACACACACACACACACACACACGGACTTTTTCTAAAAATACCTTTTTTGGGTTCAGGGGGTCTCAAAACATATATTTTTCAATGAAATCTCGGCATCAAATTTTTGGGTGGAATACAATACTTCTTCTACTTATTATACTGGTAGAGGAAGGGAAAAAACGAATAGCGACTTACTACTTGAAAAAGTATAGGTAAGTATTTGAACATTAAACCAATAAAAAAGAATATTCCGAAATGGTTATTGTCACAAACATTTTGTTTGATAAAATGTGGCTCTATCGAGCTTTAACGAGCTCTACACTTTTTCTTAGAGTTTACCAAATATACAAAAATCATTAAGAATAACTTCACAAACTATTCCCAGAAAATTCAAGAAATACATTGTATTGTTCATGCAAATGTATCTTAAACATTGTGAATTTTAAAGGAATTTTGTTCCTTGGCATTAAGCACTTCCATTTAAGCCCAACCGTGTCGGAATCGAACCTATAATTTTGGGCAGCATGCAATCAACTGCGTCATCCAGACCAACACCCAGTTCTAGTAAATATTTTTATTTGCTCTACTGCTTATAGCTAATAAGTAGAAGTATTGCATTTCTCCCAAAAATGTGCTACCGAGATTTCACTGGAAATACAGTTTTGAGACTCCCTGAATCTAAAAAACGCAGCATTTTAGAAGTAAGTCCTCGCACGCTTGTGTGTGTGTCTTTGTCGCTCTGTAGACAGCATTAACTAAAAAACCCGTTGGTTAAACGACCAACGTTGATATATATGACTAACATCTTTAAAGGATGACTCGAAGATTTTCAAGAAAATCCCTCCACCTCAAACTACCCTTTAAATGGAAAAAGTTCGTTATTCTTTATTTTCTCAAAAATGGGCATAACAATTTTGATTAAGAAACCATGTATTTAAAATATTTGCATGACGAATAAAAAGTATATATTTACTTTTCTGTGAAGAGCTTGTGAAGTCCTCTTCATTCGGAAGGAACTTTGTATAACTTCTAAGGCGTAAGAAATAGAAAAAAAGTAATTTTTGCACAAAAGTTTAGATGTAGTTAAAATACACAATTTATGTAAAATAAATTTTTGTGGCATTAACCATTTCCGAAATATTCTTTATTGGTTTAAATTATTAAATACTTAATTTTTCTTAAACTGCTTAAGCTGCTATACTTTTTCCCTTGTATCTGCAACGAAATGTGTAATAAAGCCATTTCTGCAAATGTTTATCTGGATTAACATGAAGCAGATCGAAGAATAAGATTTTGTAAGAATAGTTTGTAGAAGAGTGGGTAAAGAAGTTCAAGTGAATGTAACACATCAGATTTTTGTAATTGCGCTCCGCCTCCCGGTTAGTGCTTTCTCTCTTAATATTGGCAGTTATTCTTTCCCCCTTTGGTCTACATGTTACTGCCACTGCCTACAATTTAAAATTCTCAGAATCACAAATCTATCTGTACCTTCTGAAATTTATCTCTAAAATACATCTTAGGTCTTCGCTAATAGCTGATCCCGGTTTGAGCCACTAATTACTTCCCGTCTACCAAATGTTAATGTCTTCCTCTTTTCCTATTCCACTTTTTAAACAAAATATTACACGAACTGTTAAATAGGAATTATTATACAAAGATTTAAATTGCTGCAATTATTATCATGTATCATTATTCTGTGTTTATATTCCTTATGAATCACGTGCATTTATTTATTGTTTTGAATATTAATTACTAGCGAAATCTACTGTCTCATTACTTAGCATAAATGACCATGTGCAGTGGCGATGCGTTGAAAAAATTATAGCTAGTGCTGTAAATATACCATTGTATCAAAATCATTTAGGGAGTATTTCTTATTCTAGGAACAAAATATTGCATCTAGCTGATAGAAAGAAATATTAACAAGAAAATTGTATATATATATATATATATATATATATCTTAGTGTTCTTTAATAATCATTGTTTGCATAGTGAATTAAGTTTTGAATACCTTCTTTCAAGGTGTATGCAGATTTTACGCTATGGCGATGTATTCTCTCTTCACCATAGTTATACCTTTATTTCGTACTTTATACCGGCCAATTCATGGTTAAGGGGTTGCACCACTGAAAGCTCGATATTATAAAGTTGTAGGCTAATTTGGCAGAAAATTTGATAGAAGCTTGCCTTGTGTAAACACTGAATGATTTTAAATTTCGTTTCGATATATTCATTAGTTTTCAGTTTATTGAATTTAAAATTGCATTTTATTGGTGAAATTTTAAAAATAATATTTGTTTTAAACAGTCACGCTGTTTATCTATTCATATGGCACAAAACTGTGGTATATTTTTTATTCGTAAGTTTAATTAAAATATTTTTAAAGTTTATCATTATAAACTTACATTATTCTTATATTTCATTTATGTCCTATATAGCAGTTTAATTTTTTCAATTTTATGTGCGTAGAAATTTTTAGAAAAATTAGATGAAAAATCCATCGTATGGAGCATTTTAATGCACAAAATTATAAGAAAAAGTGCTATATTTTTAAAATTAAAATAATTAAATTTGAGTTATTACCTCGTTGCATATAAGGGTAAACAATCAAAATATCGAAAGTGAAAATCAAGTTATAGCTTCTGAATATTTTTGGAGTCGCAAAACTAAAGTTCATTTTCCCGAAAATTCAGTGGTGTATTCCTTTAATGAATGTGCTTCAACATAAAATCTTATATTAGTTAATTAGAAACACACGCACAATGTTGATTATTATTTTCAAACACTAATATTGTTTATCTAACTACTATTACGAAAGTGTGGGATTATTTGATCGTGTCCAGAAAACAAAAGCTGGTCATTGTATCGCTTGCCTTCAAAGCATGTTTTGCATTTTATAACAATATAACGATTACCTTATTTTACCTGGAAATGCTAAATAAACAGACTGAAATAAAGTTTTCTAGAATTTTCAGGAAGCATATCGAAAGTTAATGTTCGACTGCTTCTGCGATTGTAATTTGTGAACTGTCAAAATGGAGACCACAGCAAAAAATGTATTGATTTCTCTTGTTAACAAGAAACTGACCCTCAGTCATATAAATGAAGAGGATTAAGACGCTAGGACAAGTCGAATAAACTGAAATTTATAAAAGATTTAGCAATAACGAAACGCAAATAAAATGTTGCATTAAACACGTTAAAAAAGAATTTTTAGTAACCCGTTAGTCTTAAAACCCACTCGTTACTAAAGATTTTTGACAAAAAAAATAAATCAAATACTTAGGGATTAGAATCTGAAAGAAATAACGTCAGAAATTTACATAATGTCCTCTCACCAGGAAAACGTTGCCGTACACTGTCAACCATTGTCTGAGTTTTGTCTTGAATGTGTGCAGCCTGGCTGATAATAAGGCACTTACCTGGAATTTAAAAAGGAGAAAAACTTTAGCAAGCTTAAGCAGACTAATACCTATATATACAAATACATATATACACCTTTGTTTACTTATTTAATCTTTCTTACTGTAAAAGAGGAATGTAACTGAGCTTCGAAGATACCATTTTGAAATGTGCCTTTTGTGCCTTTAATTATTTCATTTACTTATCTTATAGTCCTTATTTTGATAGCTATTTATTAATATGTGGGGAGTAGCCTATAGCAAGTTTGGGAAATACTTTTCTTTTTATAGCATTTCCTAAATTTATTGAATTTTTTTTGTATCCAATCTTTCCTGCCACTAATACTTTTGTTTGTTGACGATGAAATCCGCAAAATTTCATAGTAACGGTCTGATTTTTAATACGCAGGTCGCTTGAGTGTATAGCTTCGGCGCTCCGCCAAGCTGAGGGTCGCGTGTTCGAGTCCCGCCATGGGCATGGGTGTTTATATGACTTAAATGTAAATAATGATTGTAATATGAATATGCATTTTTATGTGACATTGATTTGAGATGTTTATTGATTGTAATTATTGTTGAAAAGAAGTTTATACCGCCTTACTGAAACTGACAATAATAGCGTGCAATAATGCAGCGAGGGGGTGAGCTGTTTATCATTATTGGAAACGAGGAAGTTACGTAATGTTGGCGCGTTTTTCCTTGAGAATCTTCTGGAACGTTTCCCTAGAGCATATGTATTCATAATTTTCATTGGATATAAAAATAGACGCTAATGTTGGCGCGTTTTATTAGCCAATTGCAGTTCAGTTATAATCTTTAGGCATATCTGGGTGAATGAGTATAAAAAGAGTAGGTTAGAGGTAGACCCCGTCAGTTCATCAAAATTCTTTGTACACTACCGTCGCATTCCCGTCAGTTCGTCGAAAGTATTTGTACGGCACACTTCGGATATCAATTTGTAGGTTACGCGTAACAGAGTTATGAAAAATCTCAAGTGTTATAAAGTTAATTATACAAAAGGTTGAAGTACGTGGATTAAAAGTGATCAGTAAGAAGTTATTATAACAGTTTCAGTTTGGCGAGTGTCAAGATCAATGTGTAAATGTGATAGTTAACGTGTTCGACAATAAAAGTGTAAAACAAAATTTCTTTCATCAGTGTTATCTTTAGATAAAAGATTCCTTTCCGTTTACACAACCTGTATAAAGAGAAGTGCTCGACCCAAATGCTAGCCGGATGACAAAGAACCAAAATTAAATAAAATAACTAGCATTTTTTTAAAACAAAAAAACTAATACTGCCGCAAATTGCTAACACCAGATGGAGCTAACAAACCTAAAAAATGAATGACGTCACAAGATGGCTTCAACACGTTGAGTAAACACACATACACAAACAACGTGGGTTATACACAAACATTATAAGTAAAACCATTGCAAAACTTAAAAATGTATATATGCTATTATGGCATCTAAGTACTATTTATTTGAGGCCTTAAAATCATTTGAAGACAAACAACACTTTTAGCAATATTTTTTAAAAAAATCTGAGGTGTTATATTTACACGACTTTCTCTATCTACCATGCCCATAAACTAGTCTTAATAAAACCTTATTTTTCTTCCTACTTCATGTTAAAAGTTTGCAGAAATGCTTTTATTACATTTCGTTGTAGGCACAAGAGAGCTACAGAAGGCTGAAACGGTAGTCAAATGTTTAAAAACGAGAAAAAATTAATAAGAACTTATCACTTGAAAAACGTATAAAGGATTTGTGAATTCAAACCAATAACAACAAATATACTGGGGATGGTTAATGCTACAAAGATGTATTTGGCATAAATTTTATGTCTTAACGAGAACTAACTTTTTATGTGCACTAAGTTTTTGTCTATCTCTTATGCTTGCCAGTTATATATATATATATATATATTCAAAATTAAAATGTGCTTACAGCTTTATCACAGAATATTCAAGATATGTAGTTTCTTTTTCATGCAAATATAAATATGGTATTTCAATAACCGAGCAGGCGGTAGAGTCTGTGGCTCGCATTTGGGAGGTCTTGGGTTCGACTCTCACGGCCGACCTTCCTAACCCATGGGTTATTTTGGGGGTTTTCCCGGGTCACTAGGCGAATGCTGGGAGGTTCATTGATTCCCCCAAATTTCTATTCCCTCATTTCTTCTTCCTCTTTCACGTTACAGGTTGGCTTCAGGGTTGTGTGACGGATGAGGACAGATGGCGCAGATGGGTTGCGTGTTGGAACTTCTTCTCGGCCCCGTCAGATGGAGGTCGCTCGAATCTCCGCTGCTTGGTCGAGGCTTCCCCGGTCTCCGCTGGAAGGAGTGCGGCTTGAGAGGGCTGTCTTGAGCGCTCTCTGACTGGATGGTCAAGCTTTTAACTCCTAGGACCCCTGCGCGTCTCTGTCCCCTGCGTCAGCCGGTCCTGCAGCCCATGCGTCACCTGCGGTTCCTTCATCTCATCCCTTCCTCCCGGAAGTGTATGTACAAAATATCCCTGAGGTTCGAGGTGCTAGGTGTCCCCTCCTAGCGCAATCTGAATCCTGATTCTGGTTTTTTAATAAAAATCCTTAGAGTCACTTTTGAGAAAATCAAAGGTAATGAAAGTTTAGCCATGCAGAGGATAGTTTAATTTGGATGGACTTTGTTTAAAACCTTCTTGTTGCATCCTTGGAAGATGCTGAACTTAAATTATTTATTTATTTCATACATACACTTGAACTTTCTTCAATGCCCCTCACAACAGTATTCGGGGTGAAATTTCTATATTGGTACAGAAAGTAAAAATTTGTGTGTTGCACTCACATCACTTACCCTACTAACGCTTCTACAAACTATTCTTAGAAACGCTTATTATTCTACCTATTTCTTGTTAATACAGGTAAGCCTTCATTACATATTTCGTTGTAGGAATAAGAAGAATATAATAATCTAAAGCGATGGTCAAATCTTTTCAAAGCCCGTGGCTATGTGATGGCTTTGATATTCTGTTGTCTTTGCATAAACAAGAAACAGAAGGATAGGAAGAAAGGAAAAAGAGAAAAGCGATTTGCAATTGAAAAACGTAGAAAGTATTTGAAAATTCAAAACAATAACAAAGAATATCTCGGAAATGGTTAACATCACAAAAACTGTATTTTACATAAATTGTGTGCTTTAATAAGATCGACATCTTTTGTGTAGTAAGATTTTGTCTATCTCTTACGGTTTACCAATTATACAAAACTCATTCAGAATAAAGAGGACCTCACAGTTTATTCTCAGAGAATTCAAGATATAGGTACATTTTATTTATCATGAAAATAGCATAAATACATGGCATTTTAATGCAAGTTGTTAGTGCCATTTTTTATAAAATTAAAGCTAACGAAACTCTTTCCATGTAAAGATAGTTTGGGTTTCTAGGAATTTTCTTCAAAACTTTGTGTCGCATCTATGGAAGGTCTTGAACTTAAATACCAAGTTTAATGTTAGACAGACTTTCTGTTTTTGAGTTATGCTGTTCACTGATATACAGACACATACACACGGACGTTTTTCTAAAACGGCTTCTCTTTTGGATTCGGGGGCCTCAAAACATGTATTTGCCTTGAAATCTCGGTATCGAATCTTTGGTGTAAGTAAAAAAGCGTATACTGGCGTGCATAAAATGTGGCCCATTATGAAACGGAGCTGTTTACGCTGGTACTGATGAAATCTAGCCCCAACCCATACCAGCTTGACCACTCTCTAGCCAATGGACTGACAGGGTACTTTACCTCCCCCAAAAGTATGGTCGAACTACCGAAGGGTAACATTGCAACTTAAATCTTATATTTTCATGGTACACTACAGTTTTCTTATTGCCGTTCAGTGGCGGTAACAACTGTAACGCTGATGAAAATAATTCTTCAGCTCTTTCTCTAGAAGGCCGTATTGTAATGGTTTAGCCTTTCCTTGTGTACCAACCGTAGCGAAACTCTTTTATAGAGATGGTATCCGAACCACTGCTTCATTCCACATAAGTAATAAGCATTTTGCATGTTCCTGTATTGCTTTTCAGGCCAGACATATAGATAACTGATTCCTATTCGGTGGAGTCAGAAGTTGTTTACTTGAAGGTACGGAAGGAAAAACCACTGGGGATTCTTGGGAAATGGGCAACTTCTTATGCCCGACAGTGTACATATTCGTGATGTGATGTCACCCTTGGGTTTCATTTTTTGGACTGTCAAAAGTTTTATGCGATTATATTCCACACTCTGTATGATTAAAAATGTTATTTGAGAAACAGCTCGCT
Organism: Deroplatys truncata; assembly: GCA_030765065.1. Classification (NCBI taxonomy): domain Eukaryota; kingdom Metazoa; phylum Arthropoda; class Insecta; order Mantodea; family Mantidae; genus Deroplatys; species Deroplatys truncata. The sequence goes on along the minus strand of CM060981.1, from coordinate 222,311,095 downwards.
CATACACGTACGTATAAAACTGAGTGGAAACCATTAAAGTTACAAACGAACATAACAGTGCCAGTCTGGATCTTCCACAATTTCCACTGAAATTGGTTTAGCCCCAGGGTAAAATATGAAAATTGTGATTACAGCTCACTGATGTTTACCGCATCCTCTCTTCTCCCTTCCCAATACTCCATAACTAATCCTGTTATACTAGCATCACACAATACTAAAGATATTGGTCATCATTCACTCACCTCGCACTACATCTCAGTATTAGTGTTTCACAGTGAAACGACGCAGACAAAGTCAAATATATAACGACTTAACAGCAAACGTTTTACTTTTTTTACCGCATAAATAGTGGTCAGAGAAGGTATTGCACTCCACCTAAAAATTCGATAACGAGATTTCACTGGAAACACATGTTTTGAGGCGCCCCTGAATCCAAAAAAAAGTTCAGTATGTGTCTCTGAACAGCATAACTAAAAATTAAAATGTCAGATAAACACTATATTTCATATTTAAGTTCCGTATCTCCCGAAGATAAGACACGAAGATTTTCAAGAAAATTCCCCACATCCAACTACCCTTTATACGTAACATTATCCGATATTTTTGATGTTCTAAAATGGCCTCTAACGATTTTGATTAAAATACCATACATTAAAGCTGTTTATGCGATAAATAAAATGTATATGTAGAATTTTCGGAGAATAGCCTGCGAAATCCTCTTCATTCGGAAGGAATTTTGTATAATCTTGTATAACTGGTAAACGTTAAGTGATAGACGAAAACATACTACACAAAAAATCTAGATCTGTTTAAAACACACAATTTACTTAAAATAACGTTTTCTTGCTTGCCCCGTAGCTCAATCGGCAGAGCACCTGCCTGCTGTGCGGGGAGTCTCGAGTTCGATTTCCGGATAAGGGTGGGAATTTTTCTCTAGCTAAGATTAATTCCTGTCCTCCTCAGAGTTGGGAGTGGTGTGTTCTAATGATTAAAACTCAAAGTGTAAAAAACCCAAAGACAAGCGAATGCGAATGCCTTAGGCAATAAATTCCGGAGGAAAGGCCGCCGATAAGAGCAATGTGTTTAAAACTATTTAAAAAAAATTGTGGCATTAGCCATTTCCTAGATATCCGTTATTAATGTTCGAATTGTTCAATACTTAGGCATTCTTTTAAAGAATGACGATTTTAACTTACTTCTCCTGTTGTCAGTAAGAGTGTGGAATTTTAAGCGTTCAGTTCTTAAACATTTGACTATCGCTGTTTTCTTTGTAACTATAACGAAACGTGTAATATAGCTATTTCGGCAAAGGTTTATTTGGATTAAAATGTAGTTGACAGAAAAATATGCTTTAGTAAGAATAATTCGTATACCTACTAATAAGCGATAGAGGATAGAGAAAGTCATGTGAATGTAACACATTATTGCTTTTTCTTCTGAGATGAAAATGAGTTAAGAGTCAATGTATACACCTGTTTTGCTACATGTTACATATTTTAAGGGCTTTGTCACAAATTTAGAAATTTCTGCATATTCGGAAGAATATTTCGGACCTAAGATATTGCACAAACTTTCCAACTCATTAGAATGATATTTGTGGCCACGGCATCATTACAACCGCACTATAAATCCACCAAAAGTGAGTTAAATGTGACCAACAATGGACATGAAGTGTGCGAAGTTCCTGAAATCGCTTCTACGTTCAACGGTGTTATGTTTGTAGCAATGATACATATGGAAAATTAAGTAGGTGTAGTGTCAGAAGAGCAGATTAGAAAAAGCGTAATTTTAGCGTGGGTTTTGTATCTCATTATAAAAACAAAACGCCATCAAAGCACGTCAGCAGCCTGTTTGCTGAAGTGGCAGGGTATGCATGTTAAAAATAAGAGCATAGTATCACTATACGATATGGATGTGCTTCCTACCTCCCTTCCCCCCTTTTTTCCTCCGGCGCTGTGTCATTTGTGTGTGTAGCAATGATTATAAAACCTCTAACAGTCATTCTGTATATCACTATAATAATTGCGTGCAAGGAAAGGAAGGGAGACAGATACTGTCGGAAAGAGATGGAACACAATATTTATAGACGTGTTACATGGACGCTTCCCGTCTCACATCAACATTAACTTTTTTAACGGTGTGAGAATGTAGTGCTCTCCATTATTGCGTCAATGTGTTTGTTGCCATGGAATCATTAAAACAATTGATAAAATGCGGTCGTTACGTATTTTGTTTTCTCGCATGCATTAAGTTCATTTATCCCTGATCTCTTTTATAGCAAAACAACTAATCGGAGAAGTGTTTCTAAACGTGTTGATACTTATACTGTGTTCCTTGGACACACATTTTAAGCAATAACATTGTCTTTACTTTCTATACGATTTACTTATGAAATAATTATTATTGTTATCGTCCTAAAATCTGATGTGATAATTTCACTGGAAACAATCGCATTCGGGAGGTCCCGAGTTAGATTCCCGGCGACGCCCAAACTAACCGATGGGTTTTATCGGGGGCGGGGTTTCCGTGTCGTCAGGCGAATGCTGGTGTGGTTTCTCTCAGTCATGAATTTCCAGTCCCTTCGCATCGTTTAATTAATCATTATACTCACCCTTCGCTCGTTAGGCCTATTTAAGAGTTGGAAGCTCGGTGATGGTATTCCGGTGCGGCGTGGCAGGGAAGAAGGTTGCTCTCTGTGGAACTTTCTCCGGCTAGTTGCCGGGGTATACATACTGTCCCTTGTGGGGCGTTGGACCCTCTGCGTGGGGCGTGGGACTTCATTGTCGTGTCGTCATTCCTAGTAACGGCCACTCGGGTTGAGTTTTTTTATTTATGGACGCTCTTTAACTACTATGGTTCTTAGCGTCCCATTCTATATTGGGCGTGAAACACCTGTAATTTTGCTCAGAGGCCTCTTTATCAGGCTTGAGGTTCTTTTACGTGCCGTAAATCTACGACACGGGACCACCGGCTTTACTTCCCTTCCGAAGGAAGCCGTGCTAACGATTTTTACGCCCGAAAAAATCCATCGCCCTCCGCCGGGTTTGAACCCGCGACCTTGGGAACTAGAGGCTAGCACGGTACCACCAGTCCACGGAGGACGACAAACGGCCACTCGGTGGCTCCTTTCACCTCATCCTTCCCTCCTGAGGGCTTAGGTACAATATCCTCAGTCACTACGTCGTTGCCGAGTCCGATACACATTTTCATTCCATTCCACTTGAAACAAAGTTTTTGAGTTCCAAAGAAAAATAAATTTCTCAACCCTGTTCCCTATAACTATATCCCGCATCTCTTAACTGTCAAGTACACTAGTCGCCTCTCATTGGCTGTTGTGGAATAGTTGTTGTGCAACACAAACTAGTTAGTTATTAACATGATCATTTATCTTAATATATTCGAAGAGAACTGTCAAATTTACATCTTGTAGCGGAGTGGTTCCGACCCTTCAGTTACCGTGGTGCGAGCGCTGCGTACCTCTAGCATTCCTGGTACTTCTGACGTTACTACAGTGCTTTCATTATATTGTCGGGCAGCTCCGCGCAGCCGATTACACTTAGGGGTTTTCCGTACTGTAACTCTCGCGTTACTTACGAACCATATATCCTTGTTATAGATTGCGTCCATCTGCATTCAGACATTCCTGGCATATACGATTGAAATTTCCATTTACACGTATAAGTTCTTCTTTAGTAATTTACAAAATTTCTATCCTTATATTGTCCTTAAGTTCATCTACATGAAAACTCTTTGTCCAAGTGTGAATTTTTTGGCACACATTTCAGTGGACTAATAACAAGACATAACAGTAATAAGAATACTTTACATGTTTGAATAAGTTTTCACTTTTGAAATGCACTATCTTTACATCTCGAACAGCAGGCAGAAATTGGCACAGTATAACACAGCTAATAAACGTAGCCTTGAGCGGGTCATTCACCGCTAATGCGCTAGCGGAACTTGCAGAGGTCACTGCAGTGCTAGTGAGCTACGCATATACGCGATCTGTGGCCCGGCTAAAAGAACGAACACATGGTAGTACGTCGGGCCGAACATCTGAGTCCCTTACGAAGGGGGTTGTTCGGTTTGTGTTGGTCTCGACTGGGCAATGCTTCTCGAAACCCATGAGGTACGTCTGAGCGATGATGCCCAGATGGGGTTTTCAGACACTTCATTGTCCGACGGTACCAGTCTGGAGAGCTGGGAGACGGCGTGCTAGTTCGCTGTCAACCCTACCGAGGTTCATCGGTAGTCTTCCCCTCGAGATGACGCGCCTAAGTGACATAACCACTTCCATCGCTGCTTCCTTCATCTAGACATAGATGGGAGTTTTGGCCCCGGGTGCACCTTCGCCCACACTGTCAAATTTACATTTTCATGACCGTATGGGTGAAATATATAACGTAACAGAGTTAATGCATATGGAATGCATATAAATCCTTATCAAAATAGGTAGGAGCATCCTGCCACTCAGGATTACAAAGCATATGCATCTATCATGACAGTAGTTTTATCTCTTTTATCCCCTGACTTTCCGTTGCACATGGCTTGTTTCTCATACATCGGATAAATACCGAGCAGTAGGTTGTGTGGCCTATTCTCCGATCACTGTGGGGAATTCGATTGTGATGTACTGTAAACTCAAAGAGGACGTTCAAAGTAAGCTCCGTCCTGCTCTGCATACAATGCGACCCTTCATTAGTCCTTCCCGCACCCTGCAAAATACTGCAAGTGTTATAGTTGTATTTGCTGCACAAATTCTAATCATGAGGTGATTTCGTGGAGATAACTCTTGGTAAACACGATCTCTCATGTAGCCCCAGGATAAAATAGTCCATGGGAGTAAGATCTGGAGATTTCGGGGGCTACTCTTGCAAGGGGCTATGCATTCCGTCCCTCGATTGGGATGTCTCCTAAGGAATATTCCACGTGTCCTTGTTATCGTGTGTATTGTATGGCCATCTTGTTGAAAGAGCATGTCTCGAGTATGTCCAGCGCCATATTGTCTAACTAAGCATCCAAAATGTTGTTTAAAATAGGCGGGATATTTGGAAACCTTTGGTATGCTTGTCTGCCATTACTTGACATTCTCCAAAAATTAACAACTTACCATAATACGCTGTTTCCGTATCATAGCTGCTCCATAACACGAGTGAAGAAGTAACCATAACAACGCAGCTTAAGCTATAAATGTTGTAAGCTGCGCAGAAAATCCACTCCCGAGGATAGAAAGCTCTTTCACAAGTAGGCCACCCAACCTACTGCTGAATATCTATCCGTGACCCAGTACATTAGCCAATCAGGGGAATGGGAGCGCGGGAAAATACATGCCAGCGGAGCAAGATTATAAAACATCTTATGTGTTACATTCACATGACTTTCTCTACCTCTATTATTTACTAGTGGGTATATATATTATTCTTACGAAAGCTTATTTTTCTATCTACTGCATTTTAATCAAGAAAAACATCTGCAGAAATAGCTACATTACTTATCTCGTTAGATATACAAAGATAAAAGAGGTGTTCAAATGCTTAAGAACTGGACGTTATATGCCGGCCTTAAAATTCCATATTGTTTCCATACAATCACGAGAAACAACTGAATGTTGACAAGACTTGAAAAGATTGACAAAGAATTGGAGAATTCAAACTAATGAAAGATTCTCGGAAATGGCTTATGCCACAAAAAGTATTTGAAATAAATTGTGTGTTTTAAATATATCTACATTTATTATGTAGTACGTTTACGTCTATCGTTAACGTTTACTAGCTATACAAGATTAGCTATACAAAATTTCTTCCGAATGAAGCAAATTTCAAAGGCTATTCTCAGAAAATTCAAGATTCACCTTTTAGTTGTTATGTAAATACCGCCAATAATGATATTTTATCCAAATCGTTAGAGCCATTTTACAGAAAATGAAAAATTTCGAAAAATCTTTCATGTAAGTTTAGGGTGAAGGATTTTCCTCAAAATCATCGTGACGCATCTTTTGAAGATAGTAAACCTAAAATACCAAGTTTCGTATTTATCCGACATTTCGTTTTAACAGATACTCCCACGATGAGTCTTTTCTCAAATACATTTTTTTTTTGCTTCAGGGGACCACAAAAACGTGTACTTCTGGTGAAGTCTCAACATCAAATTTTTGGATGGAATGTCATATTTGGTCTTCCTGCTATATATGTAAGCGACAAAGGAAGTGTTTACAGTTTTTAACTTTTCTACCACGTACAGAGTAGGCAAAGTACTGCATTACATAAAAAAATCTGATGTGTTACACTCACATAGCTTTCTCTACTCTTGTACAATCTAATTTTACAAACGCTTATTCTCCATATGCTTCATGTTATCGAGATATCGAGATGTCAATCTTATTGGTAATTTTCTTGTAGATGCAAGGGGAATATGGTAGCTTTTAAGCGATAGTCAAATATTTTAACGCTGGTTGCTATGTGGCGCATTCCATTCTCTTTGCATGTCCAGGACATAAAAAAAATGAATAACGAATTTGAGAAAGAGTATAAGTATTGGAAAATTTAAGGAAATAACAAGCAATATCTCGAAAACGGTTCACTCAACAAAAGAAATGTATATGACATAAGTTGTGTATTTTAACGCGATCTACATTTTTTGTGCAGTAACATTTTGTCTATCTCTTATGGTTTACCAGTTATGCAAAAGTCGTTCACAATGAAGAATACTTTTGGAGACATTCCCAGAAAATTCGAGATATACATTTCATTTCTCATGGCATTATCTTAATCATATGATATTTTCATCAAAATCGTTAGAGCCATTTTTGAGAAAATTAAAATTTTCGAAAAATCTTCCATGTAAAGGGTAGTCTGGGGTGGGGGGATTTTCTTGAAAACCTTCGTGTCGCATCTCTGGAAGATACTGAACCTAAATACCAAGTTTGGTGCTTATCCGACTGTTCGTTTTTGAGTTATGCTGTTCACAGACACACACACACAGACACACAGACACACACACACACAGACACACAAACGGACATGTTTCCAAAAATGCTTTTTTTGGATTCAGGAGGTCTCAAAACATGTATTTCCGGTGAAATCTCGGTATCGAATTTTTGGGTGGAATGCAATACTTCCCCTACTTACTATACGTAGTAGAGAAAGTAAAAATTGATGTTGAGAGTTTACCAGAAGTACATGTTTTGTGGTGCCTTCAACCCCCAAAAAATGTATTTTAGAAAAAGGTTCGTCTACGTGTGTAAACATAATAACCCACAAACGAAATGTCGGATAGATACCAAACTTGGTATTTTAAGTTCAGTATCTTCTAAAGATGTAACACGAAGATTTTCAAGAAAATCCTCCCACCTCAAAATACCCTTTACTTTCTTTATTGTCTTAAAAAAGACTAACGATTTTGATTTTAGTATATCTAAGACGAATAACATTATGTCATGAATTTTCTGGGAGCAGCCAGTAAAGTCCTCCTCATTTATAATGAAAAAAAAATCATTTCAAACCTATCTTAAATGCATATCTCTTTAAAACGCAATTTATTTCAAATAACGTTTTCGTGTCAATAGTAATTTACGACATATCCGTTACTGTTGCTTGCAATTCTTTAATTCGTTTTAATTTGTTTAAAGTGTTGTCACTATTCAGTTGTTTCTTGAGATGTTACTGAAAGAGTATGGAATTATAAACGAAACGTAGCGAAATCATTTCTGCAAAGGTTTTGTCTCGATTAATATGAAGTATATAGAAAAAAATCTGATGTGTTGCACTCACATGGCATTTTCCACCATTATAATACAATTTTCTCAAAATCTTATTCTCCATCTACTTATTGCTAATTTTATTGTACGTGCAAGAGGAATAAGCGATACTCAAATCTTTTAAGAGCCGGTTGCTATGTGGAGCATTCCATTCTCTTTGTATGTCCAAGACACAACAAAACGAATAACGAATTCTTATTTGTAAAAAAGTATAAGTATTGGAAAAATCAAACAAATAACAAGGAATATCTCGGAAATGGTTTATTCGACAAAAAATTTATGTTACATAAATTATTTGTTTTTACCAGATGTACATTTTTCTGTAGTAATATTTTGTCTATCTCTTACGATTTACCAATTATGTAAAAGTCATTCAGAATGAAGAGGACCTTTGGCGAACTTCCTAGAAAATTCAAGATATACATTTTATTTGCCATGAACATATCTTAAGCATATGATATTTTCATCAAAATCGTTAGAGCCATTTTTGAGAAAATAAATTTTCGAAAAATGTTCTATGCAAAGTGAGTCTAGGGTGGAGGGATTTGCTTGATAATCTTCGTGTCGCATCCTTGGAAGATACTAAACTTCAATACCAAGTTTGGTTTTATCCGACTTTTCGTTTTTGAGTTATGCTGTTCAAAGACACAGCAACGGACCTTTTTCTTAAAATGTTTTTTTTTGGATTCAGAGGACCTCAAAACATGTACTTCCGGCGAAATCTCGGTATCCAATTTTTGGGTGGAATGCAATACCTTCTTTACCCCCTATAGCTTGCAGAAGCTATAACAAAATAAACGACAGTGGGTAACGAAAGCCATGTGAATGTAAAACTATTCAGCTTTTCTTTATCGTAATGTGCTGTACAATACAAATCTTGCATATAGTTGCAATACGTTTAATGAAACATTAACTAATTGGAGACTATAAATTATTAAAATAGACCTCATAGTACGAAGGCGAAAGAAAATTTCCCAAGTAAAATTGAAAATATGCAAAATTGGAATTAGCAAAGAGAAAATGCGAGCAGTAGCGAAACACGTAAATAAACAAATAATGACAAGATCATCTGTTTCCAAACTGTGACGCACAAAGCGGTATTCTGTGACGCCTCTGTATTTGTATGCACTTGACAGTGTGCATACACTCTCAATTACTGGCATGGGGCAACACACAGGCTTATATCCTAATATTTGCCCGCAGGTCTCTGTTTATATATCCCACATGTATCATTCACGAGCAATCAACTTGTTAGGCATTCCGCGCTCTAAACCGGCTATTGTTTCTTTTTCACGAGAACAACACGTTAAAAATATTACGCTGATATGAAAGCAAGTAAAATGGCGGGACATTAAAAAAATACAATTCCATACATGCTTTGACTGTCAGGGACAAATGATTTTATTGCCCTTCAGTCAATTTGCAGGCCGCCTCTAACAATGGCGGGCAGCGCCCTCTAGTGGTAAGCGGTGAGGACAGGACAATCAACTCAACGACTTGATGGTTACCAGGCAACCATAAAACAAGTAATTACATTACGCTGTGCTCGCCCCGGTATGAGCGGACTGGGAGCGATCAAAATTAAGGTAGTTCGCCAATTAAATGCTTTCCATATTCCCCATAATAACCGCTCAACATCCCCTATGCTCTTCAGTAATCATTGTCGCCATACATACGCGTGTGAACAAGTTGAACATCGCTAATGTGCGCTCTTTACATGCTAACGCCCTCTAAGGACCGAACTCTGATTTTAATAAACGTGAAAAATTGACCAAAGGAACACAAACAGAATGCTTCCGAATAACATCCCACAGTTCGACTATTTAAGAAAATAAATCTAATGTGTACATTCACACGATTTTCACTACTCGCTCTTCTACAAACAATTCTTATAAAAGCTTATTATTCTTTAATCGAGATAAACTTTCTCATTACACAATTACACATATAGTTATACCTATAAGAAGGATACAGTAGGCTAAAACGACACTTAAAAACCTGATGTTACATTGATATGAATTTCTATACCTTCTTCGTTTATTAGTGGCAATTTATTCTTACGAAAGCATATTACTTTTTCTACTACGTATAGTAAGTAGGGGAAGTATTGTATTCAACCCAAAAATTAGATGTGAGATTTCATCGGAGGCATCCTGAACCCCCCCCAAAAGTATTTTTAGAAAAATGTTCGTGTGTGAGTGGCCTATGAACAGCATAATTCAAAAACGAAATGTCGGATAAATACTAAAGTTGGCATAAAGTTCAGCAACTTCCAAAGATGCGAACGAAGATATTCAAGAAAACCCTCCCACCCCAAACAACACTTTACATGGAAAATGTTTCGAACATTTTCATTTTCTGAAAAATGGCTTTAATGATTTTATTAAAATGTCATATAAAATATGACGAAATGTATATCTTCAGTTTTATGGGAATAGCTTATGAAGCCCTCTTCATTCGGAAGGAAACTGATATAATCTTGCATGACTGGTAAACGTTAAGCGAGACAAAAAACGTACTGCACAAAAAATGTAGAACTTTTAAAACACAGAATGTATTTCAAATCTTTTTTTGGCATCAACCATTACCGAGGAATCCGCTATTAATGGTTCGGATTGTACAATACTTACTCATAAAGTCCTGTCGATTTTCACTTATTTCTCGCAATGTCATGGAAACACTATGGAATTTTAAGGCCAGCCTATAGCGTTCTGTTCTTAAACATTTGACTATCGCTATTCCCTTTGTATCGATAACTAAATGTGTAACCGAGCGGGAGGCTCAGACGGCAAAGTTTGTGGCCCGCATTCGGAAGGTCCAAGGCTCGATTCTCGTCGACAACCCACTCTGACCTTAAGTTTTTTCGTGGTTTCCCCTGGGTTGACAGGCGAATGCTGGGGTGGTTTCTTCTCTATCACGATTTCCTTTCCGTCATTTGCTTCTCATCTTTCAGGTGTGCTTCTAGGTCTCGTGGTGTATGGCGTTGCCGGATAGATGGCGCGGATGCATGGAAAGAATACTCCTCGTAGACAACAGAGGGCTGCTCAACTAGTAGGTCGTCATCGCCCTCTCTCGGCGAGCTTGGAAATGTTATGAGCTTCCGCGCGTCATTGTGGCCTGTTCGCCTACGGCCTGTAGCCTCCTGTGTGGTTCCTTCACCCCTTAAGTATATAGGATAATAAACGTTCGTAAGAATAATTTGCATACCCACTAATAAGTGACAGAGGGCTGAGAAAGTCATGTGAATATAACACATATTTTTTAAATTCTGTATCAATTTCCACAAATATTCATATCTGAGGTTATAATTCTTTCGCATTTTAAATTAACTGGTGCAGCACCTGATAAGACAGCTAGCTTTTATTAAGAAAGTACTCCTTTTAAATGAACCTTTTTTACTGATTATAGTAACTTGGAATGATTTCCTAACAGAAGAATATCAAGCACATCCTGTGTTTTCCTAGTAGATACATTCCAGGAGAGACAGAAGCTCTCCTTCCCAATTGCATACGTTTAAACTGACCGGTCCAAAGTTACCTTTCTGTTTCAAACACATAGTACACAAAGCAGATTCGAGTTCCCAGCTACAGGCAAGAGAACGAGTCTTGGCTTTTATGTTTCTTGAGAATCACAAAGCCCAGCGGTCTTAACACAAATTAAAAACGAAAATACTTTTATAAAAATGAAGAAGAAGCAAGCTTTTAAAAAACAACGTTCCTCTCTACTCCTTCACGCTCAACTTTTTCCTTGAAAAATATTAAAATTTCTAAATAAGAGGTTGGTAGTAATAACATTCTATAAATAACAGCCGCAAGGCTTCAAGGCGCATTTAGGTATATAAGGGTTATAAGGGGTTGGGGAGGGAGTAAAGAAATAGCTGGGGAAGCTGGTATAACAACGACTGAGCTCAGCTACGTTATTGATGGCCCAACTCGGAATTCAAATGACCATCATATATTGTTTCAATACAACCATGGCAATTATGCAGTAGGATATAGCAACGGAAAAACTAATTGCTCATTAGGGATATATTTATATCAGCTGCTGATGACTGAAGGAGATTTTACAAATGTTAGTCGTGACAATACGATGCATGCAAAGAATTTTATTGCCGCCATTTAGAAAATCCTTTCTCTACCACGTATCTAGTATATAGAGCAGGTTTTGCATTCCACCCAAAATCTGCATTCCAGATTTCAACGGAAATAAATGTGTGAACAACATAATTCAAAACCGAAATGTTTAGCATCTTCCAGATACACGGCACGAAGTTTCACAAGAAAACCTCCCACCCCAAACGTAAAAAGGTTTTCGAAATTTTTATTTTGTGAAAAAATCACCATTAATGACTTTGATTAAAATACCAAATATTTAAGTTATTTACATGACAAATAAAATGTATACCCTGAATTTTCCGGAAAGAGATACAGAAGTCCTCATTCGGAGGGAAATTTGTATAACTTTGTGTAACTGGCAAACTTTAAGGGATAGAACAATAAAAGTGCTACCCATAAAATGTAGATCTCTGTAAAAACAGTCAATTTAACTCAAATAAATGTTTATGTAATCAGCAGTTTCCGAATTATCCATTATTATTGGTTTGAATTTTTCAAAAGCTTTGTCATTTTTACTTTCTCTACTAGTTATCCATAGTAAATAGGGGAAGCATTGTATTCCACCCAAAATTCGATACTGAGTCTTAACCATAAATACATGTTTTAAGGTCCCCTGAATCCAAAAGAGGCATTTTTATTTAAAAAAAGAGAGCCGCATGTGTGTGTCTGTGAATAGCATCATTCAAAAACGAAAATTCGAATGAACACCAAACTTGGTAATTTAAGTTCAGTATCTTCCAAAGATGCGACACGAAAATTTTGAAGAAAATCGCCCACCCCCGACTACTCCTTACATGGAACATTTTTCGAAATTTTTTTATTTTCTAAAAAAATGACTGACGATTTTGATTAAAATAGCGTATATTAAAAATATTTACATGGAAAGTAAAATGTATATCTTCAATTTTCTGGGAATAGGAAAACGCACTATCCCAAAAAATGTAGGTCTCTCAAACAATTTCTTTTAAATAATTTTTTTGTGCAACAAGCCATTTCCGAAATATTTGTTATTAATGATTCAAATTGTTCAGTGCTGTGTTATTCTTTTAAAGTCCTGTCGATTTTCAGTTGTTACTCTGGATTACATGGAAAGAGTATGGAATTTTAAGACCTGCATATAGCACCCAGCTCTTAAACATTTGACTGCCGCTGTTTTTCCTTTTGTATCTATAACGAAACGTGTAATGTAGGTATTTCTGCAACGGTTTTTCTGGATTAAAATGAAGTAGATAGAAAAATAAGCTTTCGTAATATAAGCTTTTATGCAATATATGATCCAGGGCAGAGATTCATATGCGAATTTTACTCATAATGTGTTTAAAGTGATGTCGCTATTCGGTTGTTCCTCAGGATTTAATGGAAAGAGTATGGAGTTTCATGTCCGGGATATAACGACTAGCTTTTAAACATTTGACTATCGATTCGATTTTCTCAGTCACCTTTGTATCTATAAGGAAATGTGTAATGAACTATTTCTGCAAAGGTTAACATGAAGAATAGTTAATAGAAGTTACATAAAAATGAACAATAGGAGTTAGAGAAAGCAAAGCATGTAAATGTAACAAGTTAGACTTTTAGCTTCGTGTCCCTAATTACGAATAACTGCTCAGGACATATATTAGAATGTTTAAATAACCCTTCACCCGCCGTCGACCGCTTGGTGCTGCCTCGGTCGCGCCAACATTTTTCCCGCTTTCCGTATACGGTTTGAGACTACACACTTGTATTACTTCTGTCGTTTAGATTCACAGATTATCTAGCTTGTTAGATGCACTGGATGTTGACATGAATCCAATTGGCTTTCACGCTGGAGTAAACAGGACGTGCAGTGCACAATGTGACATCTCATGTGAACATTTAGCAGAGCTAGCAGACTTATCGGCAAACTTGAACGAGCCAAATAGCATCTGCAAAAATTCACTTGAATATGGACTCTTTACTGTAAAAATAGTGAAGCAGTATGCAGTATAAAATTCAGAAAGTCTATGTGTTACATTCACATGAATGTCTCTAACCTTCTTCAAACTATTCTTACAAAATATTATTCTTCTGTCTATTTTTGTTAATCGAGATAAGCTTTTAATTACACATGTACACGTTCTTGGTTTAAGAACGTTACAGCACGCTAAAGCGAGAGTCAGATTTTAAGAGTGTGTCGCTATGTGATGGTTTTGAAATGCCCTGCTCACAAGAAAGAAAGAAAGAAAGAAAGAAAGAAAGAAAACAAAACGAATATTGACTTCCCAGTTGAGATAAATATAAGTTTTTATAATAAAACATCCTTTATGTAATGTGAATTAACATATACCAACTCAAACTTTAAATAAATATAAGTACTTAAAAATTCAAACTACGAATATCTCGGAAACAGTTAATCCCAGAAAAACTTTTGCTTGTTTTTTGTTGTTTTGTTTAGTTCCATTTATACCCCGCCTTCAACTACATAGGTCTTATCGGCGGCCTTTCCTTTGGAACTTATTGCCCATTGGCAATAGTGTTAACTCGTGTAACTCTTGTCGTTAGGTTTCTTGCACTTTTTGGGTTTTAATCATTAGATCACACACACATTCACACTCTCATTCATACTTCCAGACTCTGGGGAGGATAGGGAATAATCCTGGCTAGAGAAAAATGCCCACCCCAGCCGGTAATCGAACCAGGGACCCCTCGCACAGCAGGCAGGTGTTCTACTGACTGAGCTACGGGGCCAACCATTAAAAGTTTTATTTGACATAAATTCAACGTTTTAATGAGATCTGCGTTTTTTGTGTAGTAAGATTTCACCTATCTCTTATGGTTTACTAATTATATAAAAGTCATTCAGAATTAAAATGACTTCAGAAGGTATTACCAGAAAATTCAAGATATACATTTTATTTGTCATGAAAATATTAAAAGTGATGGTATTTTAAGTAAAATCAACACGGAAAATGTTTGATAAAAGAAAAAATAACGAAAAATTTTGCATTAAGGGTAGTTTAGGGGGGGGGGGAGGAACTTTCTTTGTCTCCCATCTTTGGAAGATAAATACCAATTTTTCCTTTTTGAGTTATGCTATTCACAAACACATACATGTGGATATTTTACAAAAGATGTCCTTTTTGGATTTAGGGAGCTTGTATTTTCGGTGAAATCTCGATATCGAATTTTTGGATGGAATGCAATATTTCCTCTACCTACTATAGGTAAGTAGAAATGTAATTACGATTTTCGTTATGTTAAGGACGATTTGAGATGGAATACGCGAGAAGTCTCAGTGAAGATGGACTGAACCACAGTGATTGTGTTCTGTTTGTTGAGAAGGTGTGCAGCAGAAGGCACAAGGGCAAAATGGCAGGCAGTGAGGATGGGGGTTCTGGCAATCAACCTTAATCGATGTTGTAATCCATCACACAGGTTGAACCCAAGAAGGGGAAGTACACACAACTGAAGAAGGAAGAGGCTTTACGGTGCAGGTCCATTCAGCATCCTTCTGTTCAGGGAACCTCTGAAAACGATATCTTTTCTGCGAGTGCCCAGATTCCTGGCTCCTTCACAGTTCGTATATTCATGCAAGTAAAATACATCTACATGCTAATGTTCTGCGTTTAATTACAGCAAATATCAAGCGTATTCCAAGGATACGACACGAGGATTTGCAAGAAATTCCTCACCTCAAACTTCCATTTGCATGGAGGTATTTTCGAAATTTTCGACTTTCTCAAAAATGACTGTAATGATTTTCATCAACATACCATATGTTTAAGATATTTACATCATAAATAGCATGTATATCCTGAATGTTTTAGGAATAGCCTTTAAAGGCCTCTATTCGAAAACATTTTTTGTAATTTTTATAACTGGTAAACCGTAAGACACAGACACATAAAACGTAATTTATTTCAAACAATTTTTGTGGCATTAGCCATTTCCGAGATATACGTAGTTGCTGGTTAGAATTTTTCAACACTTATTTTTTAAAGTGCTGTCACTTTTAAGCAGTTTTTCCCGATTCCATGGAAAGAGTATGGAGTTTCTAGGCCAATATGGTGACGTGGCTTTTAAACATTTGAATACAGATTCGGTTTCTCTATCCCCATGTACCTTCATTAATGTAGCTATTTCTGAAAAGGTTAATCTCCATTAAAATGAGGTAGATAGAAAAATAAGTTTTCGTAAAAATAGTTCCTAGAATCTATATAAAAATAAACAATATCAGCATAGATAATACCATACGAGTGTAACACATCAGAATTTACTTTCTCTTTTACTTGAATATAGTAGTAGAGGAAGTATTGCATTCCACCCCATAATCCGATAACGAGATTTCACGGAAATACACGTTTTGAAACCCCTGAATAAAAAAATAGAAAGAGGTCAACGCGTGCGTATGTATCTTCAACAGCATAACTCAAAACCGAAAACTCGCTTAGATACTAAATTTAGTATTTAAGTCCGTCTTACAAGGATGCGACACAAAGGTTTTCAATAAATTCCCTCCACCACAAACTACATTTTACACAGAAAAATTGTCGTTATTTTTTATTTTTCCAAAAATGGCTTCAATGATTTTAATTAAAGTACCACATGGTTAACATATTTGCATAAGAAATAAAATGTTTACGAAAAAACTGTAGATCTTGTTAAAGAACACAATTTATGTAAAATAATTTTTTATGGAGTCAACTTTTTCCAAGATATTCCTCGTTATTAATTTGTATTTTCAAATACGCTTTTTCTCAACTGAGAAGTCGAAGAGCATGGGATTTAAAACTCATAGTGGCACACTTTTTAAAAACCTGATGTGTTAGATTCACATGACATACTATACCTTCTATCGTTTTATACAAATTATTCTTACGAACGTTTATCTTCCTATCTACCTTATTTTAATTGAGATAAACATTTCCGTAAATAGCTACATTGCGCATTTCATATTTCATTCGTTGGTTTCTTTCAAGGCTAAAAGTGTCGTCGATGGAGTTTCGGTGTAGTATGGCAGGGGAAAAGAATGCTCTTTGTGACTCTCTCCGTCCCCAGGCTTTCGGCTAGCTGCCGGGGTATCCGAACCCCCTTGAGGGGCGTTGAAATCTCTCTGTACGGGGTGGGGTCCCGGTCTGCCTGTCCGTCTACCGGGAAGCTTCTATCTGGAAACTTAGGGATCCTACCATTCCTGTGCCGTCACTCCTGGTTCCGACCGTCCAGTGTCTCCTCTCGCCTCATCTTTCCTCCAGGGGACACCCTCTTGTGGGTGTAGGTAAAACATCCACTATGTGGATCAGTGCCGAGTCCCCTCCTTAGTCAATCTAATCCAATCCTGGCTTTAGAATTCCATACTGTTTCCATGCAATCGCGAGAAACAACTGAAAATTGACAGAACTTTAAAAGAATGGCTAAGTATTTAACAATTCGAATCATTGATAACGGATATCTCGGAAACGCTAATGGCACATTCGACTAGTGCTTGTTTCCCAGTTAAACAAGATTCCTTCCAAATGAAGAAGGCTTCGCAGACTGTTTCCAGAGAATTCAAAATATACATTTTATATGTCGTGTAAATAGGTTTAATATGTGGTGAATTGATCAAAATTGTTAGGGCCCTTTTTTAGAAAATTAAACATTTGAAAAATCTTATAAGTAAAGGGTAGTTGGGAAGATTTTCTTTAAAATCGTCGTCTCGCATCTATGGAAGATGAACTTAAGTACCAAGTGTGATATTTATCAAACTTTTTGATTTTTAGTTGCTGTTCTCTCTCTCTCTCACACACACACACACACACACACACACACACACACACACGGACCTTTATCTAAAAATGCTTTTTGAGGGTGGTTCAGGGAGCCTCAATTGTATTTGCGGTGAAATTTCAACATCGAATTTTTGAGTGGGATACAATACTTCCCCTATTTTACTATACATAACAGAGAAAGTAAAAATCTATCACTTTACCTAGTGTATCTTAAAACGAAATGTGTAAATGTGAATTGAAAGTCTATCTGGATTAAAAATTATAACTTAAGGATTTGTAGGAGTAGTTTGTGGAGGAGTGTGTAGAGAATGTCATGTGATTGTAACGCATCGGATGAAGTATGCAGCTCTAAGTATATTATGACTGGACTTTTTAAGTTGGTTATTTTTCGATTGACAATGTCGCTAAAAGCATACAAACATAACATGTAGAACTTTTTATATGGGCAATAGAATGCTGAATCATACTGACCCAAGGGAGGCGAATGATCGAAGCTTTCCTTCTTATAGCCTGAGAGTAGTAATGTTCTCTCCACCTCCGTTTTGCAAGGGAAGGACCAGGAATGTGATGCTATTCACACAGTAGAATGAGGAACTTGAATGAGAGGAGTTGCAATTATAATTACCATAACCACAACGATGTAGTAGTACTACCACCACCAGCAGAGTTTTCTCTTTCCTTTTCCCTCAACAGATACAACCACGTTCTGCTTCTTTTTAACTGTCCTTTTCTTTTTTAGAGGCTAGCAAGTTAGGGAAGATGATTATGATGATGATGACACGAAGGTTTGCCACACCGTGACAACAGTCCCATTAAGAGTGAACGCCCGTTATTGCAACCACCAAGAGGGAGGTAAAGGGGTTTTACAGACGTCTGTTCCACACTCAATTTTAGGCAAGAGTGAGGCATGCTCTGTACCGGCGAACCTGTCTTCTTTTGCTTCACTGTCGTCAGTTTGCTTTATAACACAATTCATCCTACTGCCTTATGGTCAGCTGCCAAAAGTTACTATCAGGATAGCTCATATAATGATACCGAGCGAGATGGCTCGCATTCAGGAGGTCCCGGTTTCGATTCCCGTCGACCACCTACTCTGACCCCAAGGTTGTTTTACCTGGTCGAAAGTCGAATGCTGAAATGGTTTCTCATCTACCACGATTTCCTTTCCATAATTTCCTTCTCATATTTCAGGTGTGCTTCTTTTCGTGGCGTATGGCGGTGCCGGACAGATGGAGCGGATGGTTGCTCCAAGTGGAAAATAGAGGGCCGCTTGGTCGAAGGGTCGTTGATCGCCCTCTTTAGGCAGCTCTAGGTCTTCGGACCTGGAAGTGTTAAGGACTTTCGCGCGTCTCTGTGGTCTGTAACCTTCTGTGGTTTCCCAATTCATCCCTTCCTCCTGGAGGGTGGTAGCTACAAGGATCTATGTAGTGGCGAGTTGTTCCCCTCCGTTGTATAACTGTTACCTGCCTATCAATGACCCTTGCTCTCTGTTGTTTTGCAGTCTTGGTTTGAGTGCAGATAACTGGAAGCCTACTTAAGAATTCCTAAGCCTGATAACGGTCTCTTATAGTGATTCTAGTACAGAGCTTCTTCATCTGTTTACTCTCCCCGCTATTAGGGCTTACACTCCCAAGGATCTACAAGCGGGTGCCTGCGGTCAGATGCCTGCAGGGGAGCACGGACTATTGTGGATAAGAGAGGATGGGGCGAGGAAGAAGATGATATGAAATGGTGGTGAGATAAATGAAAGAAAAGGTGATGATGGAGCAATTGGTGGAATGAATCGGGAGAAACCGGAGAACTCGGAGAAAATCCGCCCATGCGCCGCTTTGTCTATCTGAAATCCTAGATGCGATTACCTAGGATTTAACCCTTGCTGAGAGGCGAGCGGTCTAAATACTTGGCCACGGCGCCGCCCTAGTACAGAGCTTAAAAGGTAAAACTACAGCATTCGTGGGAGAGAAAATGACTTAGAACGTTTTAGGGAGTAGCGATGAAAAATTTAACTCTCATATTGAATGAAGAAGATAGGTAGGACTAAACATTCTGAGTTAATTAATAGACATGTAATCTGCTTGGAGCTTCTTCTAGGAAACATCTGGATTCAGCCGCAACAGAGATCTAGTTATCTCTTTATGGACAGAAGTATCATACGTTCGATTTATAGCCGGGCCATAGATCACGTATATGCGTAGTTCCCTTTCACTGCAGTGACCTCGGTATATTTCCGCTAGCGCACTAGCTTGAAAGCTACGTTTATCAGCTGTGTTAAGTTCGAGCTGTAAGGACTAGTGTTTGTTCATTGTGCATCTCAAAAGCTAAAGTTTATTCAAGACATCTGTGCTGTGTGTGAATTACATTAGATTATGTTTATTAGTGCATTGAAATGCTTGAACAATGCATTTTTATGTATGATACACACGTAAACTGAATCATGTAGACAGGTGTGTAGACAATTTCAGGAGAAATTTTCTGGTATTCCAGTTCCAGGGAAAGAAACTGTTAGTTGTCTGGTGAATAAGTTTAGGGCAACGGGATTGATAAACGCTAAACCTAAGAAGCAAAAAAGAAATCTAGAGGAGAAAAGAATCTGATGTGTTACACTCACATGACTTTCTCTACTCTTGTACAAACTATTTTTACAAACGCTTATTCTTCATATGCTTCATGTTAATCGAGATATCGAGATGTCAATCTTATTGCTAATTTTCTTGTAGATGCAAGGGGAATATGGTAGGTTTTAAGCGCTAATCAAATATTTTAAGCGCTGGTTGCTATGTGGCGCATTCCATTCTCCTTGCATGTCCAGGACATAAAAAAAATGAATAACGAATTTGAGAAAAAGTATAAGTATTGGAAAATTTAAGGGAATAACAAGCAATATCTCGAAAACCGTTCACTCAACAAAAAAAATGTATATGGCATAAATTGTGTATTTTAAGGCGATGTGCATTTTTTGTGTAGTACAATTTTGTCTATCTCTTATGGGTTACCAGTTATGCAAAAGTCGTTCACAATGAAGAATACTTTTGGAGACATTCCCAGAAAATTCGAGATATACATTTCATTTCTCATGAGAATATCTTAAACATATGATATTTTAATCAAAATCGTTAGAGCCATTTTTGAGAAAATCAACATTTTCGAGAAAAAAATTCATGCAAACGGTAGTCTTGAGTGGGGGGATTTTCTTAAAAATCTTCGTGCCGCATCCCTGGAAGATACTAAACTCAAATACCATGTTTAGTACTTATCCGAGTTTTCGTTTTTGTGTTATGCTGTTCACAGACAGACATACACGGACATGTTTCCAAAAATGCCTTATTTGGATTCAGGGCACCTCAAAGCATGTATTTTCGGTGAAATCTCGGTATTGAATTTTTGGGTGGAATGCAATACTTACCCTATTTACTATGCGTAAAAATTGGTGAAATTTGTGCTTCTGCGAACGCTCTCCAAAGAAGTGACTAAGACGTGTTGCATAGCAACTGGGTATTTCAAAAGCCTCTGTTCATAGAGCTGCTGAACTTTTAAAATCGAAACCCTACAGAGTGACTTTAGTTCATAAATTACAACGTCGTAACTATGAAAAATGTATGAATGGAAATGTCATCCGAAGTTGCCAGGAAACCCCAATGCAAATGGACACCACTTTCAACACCATTTATAACTAGGTTAGTACTTATTATAGTGCATGTTACTATCACTCGTGAGTAAGTAACGCGGAAGTTTTAGAAGGAAAACCCCTCAGGGTAACAGACACTACGCAGAGCACGCATACGCGCGATCCGCGGCCCGGCAATACAACGAACGCATTATAACAGAATAACATTAGATGAATTTTAAAACTGTTGGGGTTCAGCATTTACACAGTGCTGCAGCTCAGATTTTGTATTCAAGCACATTTTACTATTCAGTTCTTTATTTGTATCAATTTCTTGGCATATCTCTCTAATGAACTGAATCATGTTATCAACAAGTATGTGAGTCTTCTTGCAAAAACCTTATCTTTAAGAGCATACTTATGAAACAAACCCAAAAGGGTAACATCCGGAGATCTTGGTGAACATTCAGTTGATTCCCTTCGTCCTATTGTTATTTGGAATTTTGGGGGGCTAAAAAGTCTCGAGCAATTCATATGCAGTGAGCAGGAGACCCATCTTGCTGAAAGCAGAACTCTTCATCATTGTGTTGCCCATCAATAATGTTATATTTATAATTATATTTAGCCAACACCTTTGTTTTTAAAATAATTGTGTATGTGCCGTAACTAACGCGCAGCAAGGCAATAATTTTTTTTCTCGATAAGTTACAATCTGAAAGAGATTGCTAAGTTTTTTAAGTGTTCCAAGCAATTACGTACTTCATTATGTGATTTTGAAGCTAGCTAGCTAGAGAATGTTTACTGTTTTACGAATTACTTTTTAAATAAAATTAATTTTTATATTTGCTATAAACTGCAAATGTATAAATCATATAAAATCTACTGTTATACACCATTACATCGCGGCATGGTTAATGATTGGTTCTTCCATATCAATTTTATTATCTCGATGGCACCCCAGGCATTGTTGTAATAAGTTTTTCTTTGTCATTTGAACAACATGATTGTATTTTCTATTGTTTAATAAATTTACTAAACATGGCTAACCGTCAGTGTAAACCATCAATACAATTTAAATGTACATTTTTAAATGCAACCTAGAAAGCAATGAAATTAAAAGTCACAGGAGCATTTTCAAAATTGCGTCATCCTGGGGAGAAGCTTATCTCGCCTAGAATCCTTGGGTCAGCAATTCTGATAGCCCTTTTTACTTTCTCTACCACGTACCTAGTAGATAGAGGAAGAATAACTCCATTTCTCCCAAAAAATTCCATACCAAAATTACACGGGGAGTACACGTTGTGAGGACCTTTGAATAAAACAAATTTAGAAAAAAGTCCTTGTGTGGTGAGTCTGTGTGAGTTTGAACAGCATAACTCAAGAACCAAAAGTCGAATATATACCAAACTTGGTGTTTAAGTTCACTATCTTCCAAGGAAGCAACACGAAGGTTTTAAAGAAAATACCCCAACCCCAACTATTTTTTACATGGATACATTTGTGATATTTTTTATTTTCTAAGTAAACTCTCTAACGGCTTTGATTAAAATACCATATGTTTAAGATATAACATACAAATAAAATACACAGCCTGAATTTTCTGGGAATAGCCTGTGAAGGCCTCTTCATTACGAAGGAATTTTATATGATTTTTGTATAACGCGTAAACCAAAAGAGGCAGACAAAAACTTACTTCACAAAATATATGGGTCTCTTTAAGGCATCCTTTGTTGTTGGTTTCAATTTTTCAATACTTTTGTTATTTTTTAAAGTGCTGTCAAATTCAGAAGTTTCTCGTGATGACATAGAAAAAATAATGGAATTTCAAGACCAGCATATAGCAAGCCGCTTTTATGCATCTGACTACCCCTCTTATACTTTCAAAGCTTTCGTAAGAATATTTTGTAGAAGATATATCAAAATAAACATTAGTGCGTAATGATAAAGGACTTGCGGTAGGCCGCAATGGTCCTTTTTGCTTTTAAAGTGACCTCTGGGAGGGAGGGATGAGGGCAGAGACGCGAAGGGCAAGCATGGACGGGCCTCTAATGTTTCCAAATAGAACGCATCCGACCGCGAGTCCCTTACCCCCGACGTCTCTCGCCCCTGGTGGGGCGCACTTCGAAGGTTGGTCCCGATCGGACAGTCCCGAACGACGCCAGGGAAGAAACCGCTGCGAAGCGTTCTTCCACCGCGCAGCCGCAACCCGCCAAACACCGTCGCCAGATAACAATAAAAGAGATGACGGGTGCAGGAAATGAAGGAGAGGAAATTGGTAGAAAACGAACCGCCCAACCGACCCAGGGAAACCACGAAAACCCAGGGGTCAGAGTGAGCCATCGCCGGGGATCGAACACGGGATCTCCGGAATTCGAGTCTAATGGTTATCGCGGCGCCACAATGCTCGGTAACGATAGTGGGTCAAGTAGGTACTGTTCTCAGTGGTCAGGTTTAACACCCTGCCGGCACAACTGGGAACCTAGAAACAATTAATTGCACGGATATAACTAGTACATATGGCTGGCACGTTTTAATTTGATATTGACAATGACCGAATATGAAGCTTCAATAGTATATTATCCGAGTATATCCCGAGTTCGATTCCCGTTGCCCCCACTACGACCATGGGCTTTATGTGGCTTTCCTGGTTAACAAGGCTAATGCTGGAGTGGTGTATTCTACCACGAATTTCTCCTCTACCCCATTTCCTCTCATTTCAATTCAATTTCATGTTTAAGGTTGACTCCGGGGCTGTGATTCGGTCGGTGCTGCCTTTCGAGCCTCCCCCGCTGGGTCGTGTTGCCCCGGTCCCAGTAGAAGGATGTCTCCGAGCGACCCTGCCGTGGCCGGTTAGTCAAGTCTGAAACTGTTAGGGAATTCTGCGCGTCTCTATCGACTTGCGTCGAACTCGCTCAGCAACCCACACATTTCCTATGTTTCCCTCACCTCACCCGTCCCTCCCGGGGCTACATGCACCAAAGATACATTGGGGTGGAGGTGATCGGTGTCCCCTCGTTAACTAGTCCTATCCTATCTAATACATAATAGTGCAGACTTGATTTTAGTAAGCAATAAAGAACTAAGATTAATCGCGTACAACGGTGAATTTTTCCCTCTTAAGAAAAGTTCTGAAGACGCACATACAGTGCACATTTTGTTACCTTAAGGTGAGATTAGAAGTCCTGTCACACCAATGTTAAATCTATTAACCTCATGGCCCATTATCTCAGAAAGCGTTTAAGATAACAGGCTGAAAGTTTTACCAGCTGAATGCTTTCTAATTTCACTTATCTTCTTCTATACAATAAGTTATAACACAGAGCACACGAGCTAAAAGCTTTAGACTATCGTACTAGTTGTTTTGTATTTGCACATGTTTAATTTTGGTTTGATTAGGCTTAATTTTCATTATGTCTTTTTACATGATTAATTTTTCATGGCACTCGCATTATCTGTTCACAATACAAATCGTCATACTTCAATTTATAGCAATTCGTTGTAGAGTTAACCTATATGTTATACTGGCAGCTTTTATTTATCTAAAACGTTATTCATTTATCTAACTTAAATAAAGATTAAATGCTGGCAATTATGTATTCAGAAGAAACTGAAATGGAAGTGAAATTGCAGAAGGAACAGAAAGAATAACACTAGAAGTACTTACCCAAAAAATCCAGAAAGCAATATGATATAGCATTTAATGTTTCATTGCCTGGTGTAAGGCAAAACATGTTGAAAATAATTTCACTAAAAATGATTGTTAGAGAATAAACAAAGCTTTTCTAAGTCATTTCTCTTGTTTCAAGAACGCGTCTGATTTCTGTTAGTTTCAGGAATCAATATAATATTATTATTGATATTTTACAAATTCGAACCTGTCTAAAAATAGTATATGCCTCACGTGTTAAAAGTGGTTTTACACCCTGTATCATAATCTAATATTATTAAGGAAGAAATAAGCTTTTTCTTAAATATACCATATTTTGATTTCAATTTATCAGCAATTATATTTTATTTTCAACCATCCAACCTGTCATAAACATCAAACTCTATCCATAAAAGAACATAGAGTCCTTTTTATCATCCTAAATTCCAATTCAGCTACCTAGAATAGTTTCTGAGAAAACAGAAAACGCTGTTCAAAGCAAAACACGGAGAAAAACTCGCATTTATTTGCTAAGAGAGAAAAAAAACGATATGAGCACACAGAAGCTTCATACTTAATAGTAATGGCAATTTTTTGAGCAAAACATCCCTTAAACACTGGGCTAAGATTTACCTCTCTACTCCAAAATGTTTTATAATTTTTTTTTCTGTGAAGTGGTGCAAAATTCAAAGAAAAAAATCTCATGTGTTGCACTCACATGACTTTCTCTGCTCTTGAACAAACTATTTTTAGAAACACTTTTTCTCCATTTACTTAATGTTAATCGAGATATCGAGATGTTAATCTAATTGCTAATTTTCTTTTAGGTGCAAGGGGAATATGGTAGGTTATAAGCGATAGTAAAATCTTTTAAGAGTTGGTTGCTATGTGGTGTATTCTATTCTTTTTGCATGTCCAGGACATAAAAAAACGAACAACATATTCCCATTTAAGAAAAACGATAAGTATTGGAGAATTCGAACAAATAACAAGGAATATCTCGGAAATGGTTCACTCTAAAAAAATGCATATGACGTAAATTGTGTGTTTTGATTGTGTGTTGTTTGTGTAGTAAAATTTTGTCTATCTCTTACGGTTTACCAGTTATGCAATAGTCATTCAGAATGAAGAGAACTTTTGGGGGCATTCCCAGAAAATTCAATACATACATTTCATTTGTCGTGAAAATATCTTAAAGATATGATATTTTAATGAAAATCGTGAGAGTCATTATTGAGAAAATCAAAATTTTCGAAAAGGGTAGTCTGTGAATGGAGATTTTCTTTAAATTCTTCGTGTCGCATTCATGTTTCCCAAAATGCTTTATTTGGATTCGGGGAACCACAAAACATGTATTTCCGGTGAAATCTCGGTATGGAATTTTTGGGTGGAATGAAATACTTCCCCTACTTACTATACGCAGTAGATAAAGTAAAGATTAGCTGATATTACATTCAACGAACTTCTCTACCGACTATCGTTTATTTTATGTAGGTTCTACACACTATTCTTACGAAAGCTTATTTTCCTATCTGTTTCATGTTAATCAGATAAATCCTTGTAGAAATTCATTCCTTACATATTTCGTTGGTAGATACATAGGGGAAAGAAGAAAGCAAATCGATAGTCCGATGTTTGAAAGTGTGTCTCTATATACTGGATTTGGAATTCCAGGCTTTTCATGACAAGCTAGAAGCAAGTGAATAGCGACAGCACTTTAAAAACGACAAAGTGTTGAAAAGTTCAAACCAATAATAACGAATATGTCAGAAATGTCTGATATCACAAAATACATTATTCTATATAAATTGTGTGTTTTAAACAGTTCTACATTTTCTAATTTTGCCTACCTCTTATCGTTTACCAACTTCACAAAACTATACAAAATTTTTCCGAATCAAAAATTGTGCCTAATACCAGAAATTTAGATACGCAATGCAAATGTCTTAAACATACGGTGTTTTAATCAAAATCGTTAGAATCATTTTTGAGAAAACTAAAAATACCGAAACATATTCCATGTAAAGGGTAGTTTTGAGTGGGAGGATTTTCTTGAAAATCTTCGTGTCGCATACTTGGAAGATGCTGAAGTTAAATATTAAGTTAGGTATTGATACAGGAACGATGGTCGTCACTTTTGAACCAGTATACTTTATCTGGTTCGTTATCTGTTGTCTCGTGCGCCAGTTGCTTCAGTGGTAGAGCTATGAGCACATTCTCAGGATATGCAGGATGTATTGTGAAAGGATAAGACCAATATAGTTGCAATTGGGACAGTATTAACAGTGAAGTGACTAATTGATTTTAATTATGAGTCGAAACAATGTTAAAAGCCTTCACTTACATCATGATGGTCAAAGGATGGACGATTGTTTCAAGGGTGCTAAGACCCCATCTTCAGCGTTTGTTAGTCGACTAGATAAGGACAGTTTAAATTGAAGGAGAAATTTAATGTGATGTAATACTTGAGCTTTTGAAGCGAGTTGTCAACTGATTATGAATCGTAGCACTCGAAACTATAACAACTGAATTATTATACCTGCTAGCTTCTGCAGTATCAGCTTTACAGTTTGAAGTAACTGTTTCTGCAATACAGGAAACTAGAAGCGTAATTGCCGTGAATCGTTAAAATGTTGCCCGGAAAGACCCCTCGCGATAGCCGCGAAGCCTTACTCCACAAGGGCGTCTCTGATTTAAATTGCACCAACATTTACTAATTTTAGCTCCGCTTACTTTATTACTCCCTATCAACGTTATTTCACTCGGGCGAATATTTGAAATCTCTTCACGCGAGTCTCTTACCTATTTATTAGGGGTCTGTCTAAAATCTCAGAAATACTTTTCACTTCCCTTTTTCTGAATTGGTCAACACACCTATTCACACACTTCTTGAAATAAAGGGTCTTTCAACAAGAGTGCCCTATCTTTAACATGTGACCGCTGCCGTTGTTATTGAGTTACAGCAGTCATTTTTTTCATGTGGTTACAGTTGTTATTGACAAATAGCCATGGAACCTTACAGCTTTCAGCAACGCGTAGAAACGGTGAAAATGTATTGTCAAAATGGACCATCTGTTCGCCAAACCTTCCGTGTATTGCGTGAAGTTTACGGTGTGCATAATCGTCCCTGCGAGAGAACGATTTGGCGTTTAATCGATAAATTTAAAAGAAGTGGTTCTGTCAGCAATCAAAGAACGCCTGTACGTAAACAACGTAAGCGCTCCAACGAAAACATAGGCGCCGTTCGTGAGAGTGTACGCGAGAACGGAAAAAATCAATTGCTCGTCGAACGCAACAATTGGTGCTTTCGCCGACCATAACTTGGCGAATTCTGCACCTGGACTTGAAGTTTCACGCTTACAAAATTTTGTTAACTCAAGAACTAAAGCCCAACGACCATAGGTTGAGCCGTGTATTCGCTGACTGAGCTATGGAGGAATTGGAAGCTGACCCGGATTTTTGTCGAAAAATCATCTTCAGCGACGAAGCCCACTTTTGGATGGATGGTTGTGTTAACAAACAAAATTGCCGCTATTGGAGCAATCACAATCCAATGCAGATTCAAGAACGACCACTTCATCTTCAAAAGGTACTGTGTGGTGTGGATTTTGGTATGGTGAAATCATTGGTCCATATTTTTTCCAGGATGAAGATGGTGAAGCTCTGTCAATGAAGAAAGATATCGGGTTCTTATATGGGACTATTTTTGGCCTCAATTGGATGGTATGGATCTCAGAAACATCTGGTTCCAGCAAGATGGTTGCACAAGTCATACTGCTCTCGAAACAATCGATCTTTTGAAGGAGAAGTTCAGAGGTTTCATCATTTCCCGTGGTGGTGATGTTCACTGGCCCCCGAGGTCATGTGATTTAACGCCGTTGGACTACTTCTTGTGGGGTTATGTTAAATCTCAAGTTTATGTAAACAAGCCAGAAACAGTAAATGATATTGTGAATAACATCACGCATGTTATTCGTGAAGTTGGACCTAATTTACGTTCTTCTGTCATTGAAAATTGGGTCAACCGTATACGCGCAACCCAACGAAGTCGCGGCGGTCACTTAACTGATGTTCTCTTCCACACGTAATGACATTAATTATGTTCCAAAATAAAAAATAAATAAATCTCTACATTTATAGAACGTGTTTTATTTAAGTTCAAAGATAGGACACTCCTGTTGAAAGATCCTATACAACTTAACTGCCTTCCAGGAATTTTTAACGCTAATGCTTTCTGTATTCGGCTGTCACTAATGACTTTCGTTAACATGACACCTAATTGCCTTCTTCTTTCCGGACAAATCTTTCAACTTAATCTAATTACATTATACGTTGACTTACTATACGGAAATTATTTATTGCAATTATTGATCTATCTTACTGTTAATTCTTTGTTTAATTATTTATATATTTCCGTCTATAATTATGGTATCAGTGCTCAAACAACTTTTTGTTTTTGGATAGTAGATACTGTTCACAGAGACACATGGTCTTTTTCTAACAATTCTTTTGGATTCAGGAGGCCTCAAAACCTTTGTTTTCAGTGAAATCTCGTCATGAAGCTTTGGGTGGAACACAACACTTCCTGCACTGCGTAGTAGAGAAATTAAAATGGAAGATTCAGTAACTTTTCACAAAAAAAATCTATTATAATATAAGTTTTATGCCTGCATGTATTAAATAAACAACAAATATCAGAGTAATTTCAAATTTATAAGACTGGACAAAAACTTAAAAATGTCATTTCATTTATTCCCTCCCCCCTTAAAACTGCTCCTCCTCGTTAAGTTGGTAAAAGCAGAGATAAATGGAAATGGTTAGTTAATTATTGCAATATTAGAGTGATCTAAGTTAGAAGGAATTTCTTTTGCAGACTCTCATAGTACATTCTGCCACTATGCCACGGTCCATACTACGCCAAGCTGTTGGTGTGATTATGACTGCGAGTATTAAAACTTCCCTCCTCGTCTCTAGATATGCTTAGGTCGCGAGGTGCATGGTAATGAGATAGCACTGTAGACCTTGCTGACTTTCGTCATCTAGAGTGCTGGCAGTAATAATGCTATAGTAATATGGAGACGGGCTGTCCTTGTACAGAGAAATGGTGAGGTATTTAAGAGGGAGTTTTTGTAATTGCGACGCGTGAGTAGGATGAAATGTGCATGGGACGAGGCTATCATGGCAAGAAATGGAGGAGAAAAACAGGTTAGTAGTTAGAAGTACCAGGGGGAAGTTGTGGTGCAATGAGCTGCCGCAGTGGAGGAGAGAAGGAGGGGGAAGGAGAGGGATGAGGGAGGTAGACACATTATTGGTAAGCATTAACTGTTTTAGAAACGATGGTTGCCACCTGCTTCCTCAGAAGTTTGATAAAATACAATCTAAGTCTTTAATTTTTATTAATTTTTACTTGCTCTATTACACACAGTGAGTAGAGGAAGTATTGCACTCCACATGGAAATTCAATGTTGAGATTTCACCGGAAATGCCTGTTTTGAATCCCCTTGAAGTCCCCAAAACAACATTTTTAGAAGACCTTTGTGTATGTGTGTGTTTATGAACAGCATAAAGGAGAAACTGCCCTTTATATAGAACATTGTTTAATATTTTTTATTTTCCTAGAAATGGCTTTAACAATTTTGATTAAAATACCATAGCTTAAGTTTTTTGCATGAGAAATAAAATGTATATCTTGAATTTACTGAAAATAGCTTATGGAGTCTTTATTTGGAAGGAATTTTGTATAATTTTGTAGAATGTGTAAACCACTACAAATAGTAAAAAACGTACTACACAAAAAATATAGACCTGTTTAAAACACACAATTTGTTTCAAATAACTTTTACTGTAGCATCAACCATTTCTGAGATATGCGTTATTATTGCTTGAATTTTCACTGCTTTTTGGGCAGTCGCTATTCAGCTGTTTCTCGCAATGTAATGGAAAGAGTTTGAATTTCTATCCCCCTTGTACCTATATCGAAATGCGTAATGAAGGTGTTTCTGCAAAGATGTATCACAATTAACATGAAGTGCATAGAAAATTAAATGTTCGTAGAATACACACTTTTAATTTTTTTAAGTTTTATTTATGGAAAATCTTTAACTAATATGGTTCTTAGCGTCCCATTCTATATTGGTCCCGAGGTCGGAGGTTCAAACCCGGCGGAGGTGGATGTATATTTTCGGGCTAAAAACCCTTAGCACGGCTTTCTTCGGAAGGGAAGTAAATCACGTGGTCCTGTGTCGTAGATTTCCGGCACGTAAAAGAAAATCAAGCCTAATAGGGAGGTCTCTGAGTAATATTACAGTCCCAGTATAGAATGGGACGCTAAGGACCACAGTAGTTAAAGAGCGTCCATATACAGGATGATTTATGAAGAACTCACACATTTCCTTCTTTAATTATTCTGTTCGAAATTCACTCAATGCCCCATTTTAGCACTACATTAAGCACAATATTCTGGAGTTTCGATTGCCTGTCACTAGATGTGCAAATGTTCATGTTTTATTCGTAATTGTTAGGCTTATTGTCGGCAACTGATTTTGAGGTTTTGTTCTAGTCAACGTTAAAATGGAGTACACATTAAATGAACGACTATTCCCTCTAAAGCAATACTGGATTACGAATTCAATTACAGTTACTCTAAGGCCATACCAAAGAGAATTTGGTGTTCGGAATCCTCCCCAAAGAAACACAATACTGGGACTGGTAAACAAATTGGAAACAACTGAATCTCTGGCAAGTGAAAAAGGCATAACTCGTTCATCTAGGCTTCCCATGTTTGTTGCTATACCTTATACGGTTATTTTAGCAGGACGGTGCTACATGCCCTACATCAAATGAATCCATGGCACTAATTGCAAGTTTCTTTGATACCGGATAATTTCCAGGAACCTGTGGCCACCGAGATCACCGGATTTGACATCGCCGGACTTCTTTCTATGGGGTTGCTTAAAAGACAGGGTTTATGCCACACGTCCCCAGACATTGGACGATCTGAAGCACAACATTACACAGGAAATTCAGCTATTGTCAAGAGAGTTCCTCCAACGAGTGGCCAGTAACATGGAACGACGGGTTGAGTTGTGCCTTATGAGGATAGAGGACATTTTCAGCATTTGCTATAAAGGTAACTAATCTCTCAAAATTCCTCTACATTTCAGGTATAATAAGTTGTCACTAGCATAACTCGTTTTGAAACAATTAAAGAAATAAATGTGTCAGTTCTTCATAAATCACCCTGTATAGAACTCAATTTTTTTTGTCTCAAAGCTTGTACGATGTGGAATGCAATCCCTTCTCTACCTACTATGTAGATGGTAGAGAGAGAGAGAGTATAAATAAAGAAAGGAAAGCATTCTTATGTGTTACATTCACATGGCTTTGTCTATCCACTATCGTTTACTTTTATATAGCTTCGATAAACTATTCTTGCAAACGCTTGTATACCTACTTCAAATTAATTGAGAAAAGCATTTTGCAGAAAGTTCCATTACACATTTTCCTGTACTTAGGTATCAGTGGGATGTAGGAGACCGAAGCTATAATCAAGTGCTTAAAAGTGGGTCGCTATGTGCTGCCCTAGAAATGCCATACTTTTTCCATGAATTTTTCCACGAGAAATAACTGAATGGTGACTACTTCAAAACCGGACAAAGTACTGAAAACATTCATGACCACTAATAACGGATATCTCGGAAATGACTGATGCCACAAAAAAGTTACATGAAATAAATTGTGTGTTTAAAACATTGTTATGGTTTACCAGTCATACAGAATTATACGAAATTATTTGTTATGTAAATATATTAAACATGCGGAATTTTTATTAAAATCGTTACAGCCAGCTTTGCGAAAATAAAAAAATAACAAAAACATTTCCATACAAAGGGTAGTGTGGGATGGATGGGATTTATTGAATGTCTGTGTCGCGCATCTTTGGAACCTACTGAACTTAAATACCAAGTTTAGTATTTATCCGAAATTTTGTTTTTGAGTTACAGAAACGTTTGTAAAAAATAATCTATTTTGGATTCAGGGGTCTCAAAATATGCATTTGAGTAAAATCTCATATCGAATTTATGGTCCGTGGTAGAGAAAGTAACAATTATTTTGCACAAACTAAGTGTACATTTTTCCTGCAGTAAGCCCTTGTCTATTTCTTTAGATTTCCCAGTAATAGGTACAAAATTATAAAGCACTGATTCAGTATGAATGTCTCTTTTCAGTTACGAAAATTTAATAGACACATTTAATTCGCTATATTAATATCTTAAATATATTGTGATCAAAATTGAAAAATAACTAACATTTTTTCATATAAAGGGTATCTGGGAGGGTAGAGGAACTTTTCTTTAACTCTTCGCCTGGCATGTTTGAACAGGATCTGAATTATGTATGAAGTTTGCAATTTTGAGCATAGTATTCTCAGCTCTGTGTATTGTGGCGAATTCTCGATATCGGATTGTGGAATTCTATACCTCCTCTACCTAATGTAGGTAGAGAAAGTAATAAGAGAACACATACTCTTAGATAAAAGCCCACCTAACTCAAAGTTTTATCGATGCCTCTCTCTGGAAGATCATGAAACTCGCATTTCTAGCAACTTTTTATCTTCTCTACCACGTGTATAGCGGGTAGAGAATGTATTGTATTTCACCCAAAAATTCTAAACCTAGATTTTACCGGAAATACATGTTTTTATCCCTTGAATACAAAAACAAAAGTTTTGTAAAAGGTCCGTGAGTGTGACTGTCTGTGAACAGCATAAATCAAAAACGAAAAGTCGGATAAACACCAAACTTGGTATTTAGTTTCAATATGTTCCAGGGATGCGACATGAAAGTTGTCAAGATTGGAAAATTTAAGGGAATAAAAAGCAATATCTCGAAAATGGTTCACTCAACAAAAAAATATATATGACATAAATTGTATATTTTAACGCGATTTACATGTTTTGTGTAGTAAAATTTTGTCTATCTCTTATGGCTTACCAGTTATGCAAAAGTCGTTTACAATAAACAATACTTTTGGAGACATTCCCAGAAAATTCAAGATATATATTTTATTTGCCATAAAAATGTCTTAACAGTCAGACACACACAAACACACACACAGACACACAAGACATACACACGGACATGTTTTCATAAAATGCTTTATTTTTTTTTTATGTTCTGGACATACAAAGAGAATGCAATGCTCCACATAGCAACCAGCTCTTAAAAGAATTGACTATTGCTTACAGCCTACCATATTCCCCTTGCACCTACCAGAAAATTACCAATAAGATAGAGTCTGTCGTTAACATGAAGTAGATGGAGAATAAGCGTTTGCAAAAATAGTTTGTACAAGAGTAGAGAAAGTCATGTGAGTGTGGCATATCAGATTTTTTATGTTATGCAAAGAGAATGGACGCTCCGAAGAGTGACCAGCTCTTAAAAGATTTGACTATCGCTTAAAACCTGTCATGCGAGCGTAACACATCAGAATTTGTACGAAATAATTGTACAACGATCTAGACGACGTTATATAGCAAAACCTCCCACTTTACCCCTAATAACCGTCGTACAGCTCCGGGTATTCCTAATAACGACGAAAAATCCCTTGATATTCATGCAGAAGGATGTGAAACATCGGTGGAACGTCTGACTCCCTTAACCTCCCCAACAGTCTTCGAAGTTCTGGAAATATTTCATACCCCATAAGTATCTTTTGGCGGTGGAATAATCCTCGGTTGGAATGGTAAGCTAACTTTTTAGATAATCATGATAGATGACATTTTAAACATACCGAGTGGGATGGCTCAGGCGGTAACGTCTTGGCCTGCATTCAGGAGGTCTCAGATTCAAACTCTGGGTCCGATCATTCCGACCGAAGGTTTTTTTTTTTCACAGTTTTCCTCAGTCGCTAGGTGAATGCTGGGTTGGATAATTTGATCCGAGAATTTTCCTATCATCCCTGAATATGCTATGATCTAGAGTTTGCTTGCTTCTCGACATGCTACTGCCCAAGGCACTGGCTTGTATGTCTTTTTCTTTGGTCCCACCGTTATTTAATAACATAAAAGCAGCACAGTTTTCACATAATGCAGGAACTCTTAACATATACAACGAAATAGAGGTGAAGCTGGTGAATATGAGGATTCTCTACTCCCAGGCCACCAACTTACAACAGAAGTACAAGCTTTGTTACATGAGGGTTATCAAAATATTTTGCCATTGTTATCGCATGCACTGTAAGCAGATTCGATTCTATTTTGTTTTGCTGCGTCTTTCGTTTTCTTAGTTGCTAAATTGTGACCATCACTTTGGAGTCAAATATGGGTGATATATTATGTCAAATGTTACATGCATTTTCTGTGCAGTAAGAACAACGGTTTCCTATTCAATGGCAATCTCAACGAAATGTCAAAGCTTTATTCGCAATTTGCTCGTATTCTAGTACATGGCTTTTATTAATTTATGAATTGAAATTATAAGGTGTTTTATTACCCATGTGTGTCAGAAAGAATACACTTACCAATGCCTACACATTGAAAAGCCCTACATACCTACACGTAAATATATCATACGTAAATGCATGGATTATATGCATACTTACGCATATACATACATACCTACCATTCATTACATACATGCATGCGTATATACGTATGAACGCATACAGATTATATACATAATTACGTATATAGATACATACCTACACACATTACATACATACGCACATAAACATACATATATAGATACATACGTACATACGTAGATAACATACATACTTACGTATATGGATACATATCTACACATACATTACATACATACGTACATACATGCTATCTACACATACATTTCATACTAGTTACATAATACCTACGTACATACATTACATATATACACATACATGCATACGTACATACATACATTGTATACATACGTATATACATACATTACATACGTACATGCATTCACACCTATGCATACATTACATATATACCTTCATAATTCGTACATACATTACATAAATACACATATATTACATACATGCATACGTATATACATACATTGTATACATACGTACCTACACAAACATAAATACATACATACAAATGTTCTCTCTTTATAACATTAGTATACATATTTTCACTGGGTTTCGAACATGTCACCCGGAGAGACCAGACCTGACTGAAAGAACTGTTATGGTGTTCGCTTAATATCGCAGTGATGTACGATCTGGGTAGCTGCTACTTGTTTTCTCGTGAAAGAAAACGACTGTGTTACAAGGAAAAGAGGTTTGTAAAATATCTAATGGAATTCATATTACTTTCCTTTTATATTTAGAAGCTGTATAAAGGCATTTCATTCATCATTAATAGACCTTCAGGGGGGAGAATTTCTACTTCTTCACGACATGAAAGAGGCTGTTATGTGCAGAATGTCCTGTCGTAAGAGGTAACTTCTAAATGGATTGGAGTGGAGATAACCGATTTAAGAAATATAGCACAGAGGATCCAAGTTACTGCAGGCATCGCCACCGCCTTCTCTGAGACCGTTGTAATAATTTTAACGGCTTCAACCACACCGATTCTTTTCCTCCCTCCTTTTTTATTCATATTTTATTATAGATAGGGGCCATTCGGGATTCCTTTCCTGCAAGAGATTTTTTTTTCATCCACCGCGCGATGCGGTATTTTAATGCTGCAGTGTTGCAATATTTTTTATTTTGTTTTATATGTATCCCCGCCCTCTATTCCTATCCCGGCCCTGATTTAAGTTCGTCGTATACTCGTCCATCTGTATAGCATTGCCCCTCTCCCCGTTTTTTATGTCTCTTTATAAAGCGCTATTAACTTAGCCCGTTTTTGCACGCAGGATCAGTGCTTTTAAGGGTGGTTGATGGTGACGGATGGTGATAAAGTCCGGATCCGCGTATGTTGCCCTGTATGCATGTTGCATTTAACAGTGATTGAAAATTAATAAATATAGAGGTATACCTACCCCCTCCACACTCCCTCCCCCAAACCTTGCTATGGCTTCGCAGTTCGTTGGGTAAAACCCATTAAAACATCTATAAATATTGTTGGTAATATATGGTTTGGCTGTTGATTATGAATAATTGCTGGAGAGAAGGGTTATTTAGAATGCTGTTACTGTTCTTTTTAATCTAGCTCGAAATTGTGTGAAACGTCCAAAGGTTGAAAAAAAGCGTCGGGCTTATAAATATTCCATGGCTATATACTGTATCGATAAAGGGACATAAATTTTGAAACTCATGAAAGAAAATCATTACACAGTTTTAAGTGTACCAGCTGTTTTCCACTTCATCTCATAACTGAATATGGGTGTATGTAGAGGGGAGTGAATAAAAACAAACGCACATCATTTTCGTTTTAATGTCACGTCATGGTTTTAAAGTGTAATATTTTCGTCATATTTCATGTACCTGAGCTATAAACAGACAATTTTTACACTTGACCAAATCCTGTTTGCCTCGTTTATGTGTTATTACTTATAAATCATGACATAAAATGGCAAAATTAAGTGATTATTCCCTAGATTCGTTCTTGGGCTCAGCAATTGCGCATAATCATGTTACAGTCTTTTAGTAGCTGTAAAACAGATCTGTGTTTTCCGTGCTAAATTTCTCTATGAAACATTCAAGAGTTTCTCGTCACTAAAAAGGCTAAACCTTTTGGCAATAAACTGCAATTAGATCTTCTGTCTCGTAACTTTCAATAGCACTTACTACTTCTAATATCAACCTCTTAAAATGAACACGTTTTAATTCCTATTTATAAAGACTGGATGAATTTTCATATCGGACATTATTGATTACGTTATTGAATTTGAAATCTTCGATACTCTCGGAAGATTTCCTCATGCAATTTACTATATAGAAGCCCGCGCCAAGTTCTTGCGTTACTTACGGCTGCATTGTGAATGGTGTTGCGTTACGCCTGCGCTTACGCTGCGTTATGTTAACGTTACGTCTTCATTATGAATGGTTTTACCTCACGCCTGCGCTTATACTGCATTATGTTAACGTTATGTCTTCTATGTGAAAGGTCTTACCTCAGGTCTGTGTTTATACCGCATTATGTTAACTTACGCCTTCACTGTGAAAGGTCTTACCTCAGCCTGTCCTTATGCTGTATTATGTTAACGTTACGTCTTCACCGTGAGTGGTCTTCCCTCACGCCTGCGATTACACTACGTTATGTTAACGTTACGTCTTCATTGTGAATGGTATTACCGCACGTCTGCGCTTATGCTGTGTTATGTTAACGTTACGTCTTCACTGTGAAAGATCTTACCTCACGTATGCGCTTATGCTGTGTTACGTTAACGTTACGTCTTCATTGTGAGTGGTCTTACCTCACGCCTGCGCTTACACTACGTTATGTTAACGTTACGTCTTCACTGTGAGTGGTCTTACCTCACTTCTGCGCTGATACTGCGTTATGTTAACGTTACGTCTTCATTGTGGATGGACGTTACTCGTTTTACACATTATCCTTATTTTAAGCGCATAAGTCGCAAACTTTCAACGCTTTTGCTTTAGATTTGTGATGTGTTCACATTTATTTTTTGTATCGTACTTTATTTAGTAGCACGGACCGGTCGAAAAGAGACGTCAGTTGATTAAGGATTTCTGGGAATGCAGTTTAGAGTTAAGTTCGTATGTTACAAGGCACGTAGACCAATTCTGTAAATTAGAGAGGCGACGGAAATTCTGAGTATGTTAGCTAAACCCCTAGTAACAGTGCCATATTCGTATACTGAGAGTTTTGAGATTTGGCAACGTGTAAGGTATGATGTTGGTGGGGGAATAACATGTAGGCGGAGCTAAGATTAATAAATGTTCGTGCATCTAGATCCGAGGGTTACTCTCTTCTTTGGTATCGTAATTGGTGCGCATCAACGTTATTGCGCACCAACTTCTGTGGTACTTCCAGCGGTACTTGCTCGTATGATATTTTAAGCGCCCAGTGACGCGCTTATGTGATTAAGATTTTGCGGCTAGCGTTAGGGATCCTGGCGGTGAACATTTTAGAGACTCACGGTGAGTTCACGTTTAGTTTCTTTAATTGCGGAAACAGTTATTTCAAACTGCAAAATTTACCCTGCAGAAGTTAGTACGTGTAATAATTCAACTGTTATAGTTTCGTGTACTAAAATTCAGAGTCAATATACGTTTTCATTTCAAACAGTCGGCAACTCAATTCAAGAACTCAAATATTAGTTCACAATAAAGTTCTCAATCAATTTAAACTGACGTTGTACTGCACAATAAATCCACAAATACCCCAAGGGAAAATACTCATAGCTCTACCATTGAAACTACCTGCAGCAGAATTAACAGGAGGTACTGCGGACAACGGGAAAAGTTAGCAATTACATTCCAGCTTCAAACTGGCGACCATCGCGGGGCTATAACTTCATCGTTCCCGTATCTTATCATTGCAAAGAACGTAAACAACCGGCCAAGGGTCACGAATGGGCAGGTAAACATGGTCTAAAGAGTTGTCTGCTAACGCCAATAGACTGGATTTGTTACCTGTGACGTCCCTGCGTGAAGTCCGGTAACAGTTCAACTGTATTTCCTTTCGTTAATGCTTAAAACTTCCTATGTCTGCTCATAATAAAAAATCTGATGTGTTACACTCACATAACTTTCTCTACTCTTGTACAACCTAATTTTACAAACGCCTATTCTCCATATGCTTCATGTTAATCGAGATATTGAGATGTCAATCTTATTGGTAATTTTCTTGTAGATGCAAGGAAAATATGGTAGCTTTTAAGCGATAGTCAAATATTTTAACGCTGGTTGCTATGTGACGCATTCCATTCTCTTTGCATGTCCAGGACATAAAAAATGAATAACGAATTTGAGAAAAAGTATAAGTATTGGAAAATTTAAGGAAATAACAAGCAATATCTCGAAAACGGTTCACTCAACAAAAGAAATGTATATGACATAAGTTGTGTATTTTAACGCGATCTACATTTTTTGTGTAGTAAAATTTTGTCTATCTCTTATGGTTTACCAGTTATGCAAAAGTCGTTCACAATGAAGAATACTTTTGGAGACATTCCCAGAAAATTCAAGATATACATTTTATTTGTCATGACATTACCCTAAACATATGATATTTTCATCAAAATCGTTAGAGCCATTTTTGAGAAAATTAAAATTTTCGAAAAATCTTCCATGTAAAGGGTAGTCTGGGGTGGGGGGATTTTATTGAAAACCTTCGTGTCGCATCTCTGGAAGATACTGAACCTAAATACCAAGTTTGGGGCTTATCCGATTGTTCGTTTTTGAGTTATGCTGTTCACAGACACACACACAGACACACACACACACAGACACACAGACACACACACGGACATGTTTCCAAAAATGCTTTTTTTGGATTCAGGAGGTCTCAAAACGTGTATTTCCGATGAAATCTCGGTATCGAATTTTTGGGTGGAATGCAATACTTCCCCTACTTACTATACGTAGTAGAGAAAGTAAAAAAAATAGGTATAGGTATAATAGGTTATACAACGTAGGGGGACACTCGCACACTGCGACTTACATGCATCTATTCCGGCTGACACACCCAGGAGGAAGGGATGAAGTGAAGGAACCATAGGAGCTACATGCCACATAGAAGTCCCTAACAGTTCCAGGCTCGAAGACTCATCCCACTTCTAGAGCTGCCTAGAGAGGGCGATGAACGACCCATCGACCAAGAAGCCCTCTAGTGTCCACGTGGAGTACTCTTTCCTTGAGCTTGCATCTCCGCCATCTGTCCCGCACCGCCATACGTCACGAAAACTAGAAGCACAACTGAAAGAGGAGGAGGAATTATGGAAATTAATGGTAAGTGTGGTAGATGATAAACCACCCCAGCATTCACTTATCGATCAGAGAAAACCAGAAAAACCAAGTGTAGAGTGGACGGTCGACTGGGATCGAACTTGATACCTCCCGAATGCGATGCTCACACGTTACCACGGAGCCATCTCGCTAGGTAGTTAACGAGTTAGTTGTTTCTAAAGTCAAAGCCCACAGAAGGGGGCTATACAAATAAAAACAAAATAACGCATACATATAAACGACGCTCTAGATGTACAGTTGAGGTGGCTTTATCAGAAAAGAATATGCGTATTAAAATAAATGCAAGTTGACGAGTTCCAGAAACATTTCTGAAGACCCAGAGGCAATAGTCTCTATTTTAAGGAGTAATTGTAAACGTTAAAACGTGTGTGATTTGGTTCTCGTATTGCCAAAATATGCTAATCAATTTGAACCTTTAATTTAACAGGATTTTATTTTACTTAACTTCAAACGGATGCTGTATTAAATAAGGTGATATGTGAGGGCCAAATGTATTACTATAGAACATAGGAGAGCGAGGTTTCGTTTTTATATACATGAGTATAGATATGACTATGAGCAGTTTATGTAGGGGACACCTAGCACCTCGACGTCCAATAGATCTTTTGTGACTACACCCCCGGGAGGAACGGATGAGGTGAGGGAAACCGCAGGAAACGTATGGGCTGCAGAGCAGGCCGGCGCAAGTCGACAAAGACGCGCAGAGTACCCTAATAGTTCCAGGCTTAACCACCCGGCCACGGAGGGTCACTCAGAAACGTCCCTCTAGTGGGACCCGGGAAACACAGCAGGTAGGCTCGACAGGCTTCCCTCTAGCAGGGCCGAGAAGAAGCTCCAAATCGCAAGACAACCTGAAACATGAAAGGGAAACGAAATGAGAAGAAATGGGGGAGAGAGGTGACGCACGGTAGAATACACCACTCCAGCATTCGCTGTGCAAACCAGGGAAAACCACGAAAAACCCATGGTCGGATTGGGCGGCCATCGGGAATTGAACCCGGGACCTCCCAAATACGTGCCTCGCACGTTACCGCGAAACCATCTCGCTGGGTTTGTATGTAGATAAATACAAACTCGATCACCACGTTAATGGCTTCAAAATGCCATTTATGCTGCTCACAGCAGTAATAGGCTTTGCTTTACAACACGTTGAGGAGCAATTAAACTTTAAATTGAGATATATCATAAATTTGCATTACTTAGGTGAGATTTCCCCTCCCCTTGAAACTTTTAAATGTCGCAAATGAAAATAAACTTTGGACACTGATGTCATGTGGATTCACATGAGCTTTCATTTCATTATTACCATCCGTAGTGCAGCTGACACTGCATGCTAGCCAAAATAAGTGTAGTACAAATAATTAAATAACTCCTTTGGGAGATAAACGATAAACGTTTTCACTTTCTCGCTCTCTAATGAGCCATTTGTGCACAGCGGTGACCATATCCTTTGAATTCAGACCGAAACAAGTGACTGTCGAGCACGAATCAGCGCGCGCTTCCTTGAACCCTGCCTGGGCGACAGAGGGGCGACGCTAGTTCGTTGTGC
Organism: Deroplatys truncata; assembly: GCA_030765065.1. Lineage (NCBI taxonomy): Eukaryota > Metazoa > Arthropoda > Insecta > Mantodea > Mantidae > Deroplatys > Deroplatys truncata. Next base: position 222,268,808 of record CM060981.1, on the reverse strand, counting down.
ACCAGGAATTCAACTAACGCAGAAAGAAATATATTGCAGACAAAGACGGAATAGTGTAAAACTCGGTAACTAAGCACATTCACGCACGTCCTCACGCAATTCTCGGAGAAGCCAAGTCCTTCCAACTCCTTCCAGCACTATCTTAGTTTCATCGCTAGCTTGTACCTTCTTACATTCTCTCTGAGGTCAACTACGTGTTATTTAATACTAATAATTAGGACCTCATTAATTTTAATAAGGCTTTTGATACCGTGGGTCGACTGAAACTTTGGGAAATAATGGAAAAACGGTATACCAAAACATTTAACATGGGTCATTCAAAATGGATATACGAATACTAAAATAAAAATCTGATGTACTACATTCAACTATTCTTAGGAACTTTTATTACTTTCTCTACTACGTATAGTAAGTAGGGGAAGTATTGTATTCCACCCAAAAATTCGATACCGAGATTTTACCGGAAATACATGTTTTGAGACCCCCTGAATCCAAAAAAAGCATTTTTGGAAACATGCCCATGTGTGTGTGTCTGTCTGTCTGTGTGTGTGTGTGTGTGTGTGTGTGTGTCTGTGTGTCTGTGAACGGCATAACTCAGAAAGGAACAGTCGGATAAACACCAAACTTGGTATTTAGGTTCAATATCTTCCAGAGACGCGACACGAAGGTTTTCAAGAAAATCCCCCCACCACAGACTACCCTTTACATGGAACATTTTTCGAAAATTTTAATTTTCTCAAAAATGGCTCTAACGATTTTGATTAAAATATCATATGTTTAAGGCATTGTCATTAGAAATGAAATGCATATCTCGAATTTTCTGGAAATGTCTCCAAAAGTGTTCCTCATTGTGAACGACTTTTGCATAACTGGTAAACCATAAGAGATAGACAAAATTTACTACACAAAAAATGAGATCGCGTTAAAATACACAATTTATGTCATATACATTTGTTTTGTTGAGTGAACCGTTTTCGAGATATTGCTTGTTATTCCCTTATATTTTCCAATACTTATACTTTTTCTCAAATTCGTTATTCATTTTTTTTATGTCCTGGACTTGCAAAGAGAATGGAATGCGCCACATAGCAACCAGCGCTTAAAATATTTGACTATCGCTTAAAACCTACCATATTCCCCTTGCATCTACAAGAAAATTAGCAATAAGATTAACATCTCGATATCTCGATTAACATGAAGCATATGGGGAATAAGCGTTTGTAAAAATAGTTTGTACAAGAGTAGAGAAAGTCATGTGAGTGTAACACATCAGATTTTTTTTGTATCTGCCTCATTTTAATCCATATATAAACCTTTGCAGAAAGCTACATTACACAGGGAACAGCCATAGTCAAATATTTAAGAACTGGACGCTATATACTGCCTTAAATTTCCATGCTCTTTGAGTACAATCGCGAGAAACAACTGAATACCAAAAGAACTTGAAAAGCATGTACAAAATCTGATGTGTTACACTCACATGACTTTCTCTAGTCTTGCACAAACTATTTTTACAAACGCTTATTCTCCACCTACTTCATGCTAATCGAGATAAACATATGCAGAAACTATCTTATTGCTAATTTTCTTGTAGATACAAACTGCACCAAAGAAAATCTTCGGCGGATTTTGTATCGTTTTCTGGGATCTTTTGAGGCGTGTCCCTTATCTTACCCTTCGCAGAGCGTGGTGGCTTAACATAGCAAAAAGGGGGAAAAAAGGAGAGCTTGAAGCCTTAACTTTTTCTGGTGTTATCGAAATCAAAACTTATTTATTGTCTCAGAAACAATCATGCCGTATACTAGCGAAATTACTCGTGGACATATCGTGGTTGGTCCCACTGTTACAGCAATTGCAATGGCAGTGCATAAGTGTTTTTATAGTAAATTACTGGATAAAAATATTCCAGAAGATGGGGGAAGTTGCGGAAGATGGTGTACATACTCGTCTGAAAGTGGGCACTTCCCGTAAAACATCCGCAGATGATAAAATTCGTTTACTAAATGCAAATTGCTCTTTTGTTATAATTGACTGATCGTGTTTACAAACTAGAGATAAATATGTATATGTATATGGTTTACCGAATATGACATACACATTATGGTAGGTAATAAAATTGGGTTATATTTTTGTTTATAATCCTGTTGTATTCCTGTGATCAGCAATAAGTTAGTAAAGGTATATTAACCAATTGTAGTTTGAATTAGAGGGAAAACATGCTGCTTTATTTATTTATTATTTAGCTATGTTTGTTTCTATGCAGCAATAAGCATTGATACCACTGTGAGAATACAGTTGTGTTTATTTTTTGTTATAAAGTATTGCTATGTATTTAATGAATACCATTCAAGCTTTAATTTGAAAATCTTCTCACACTGCACATTCCACATTTCGCTAATCTAGGCGCTCATCAAGTTTTCCCCTTAGCCTTTAACCCTTTCAAAGGCGTGTCCTGCACTAGCCGATAAGGTATGGGCTACCAATCACGATAAGAGGTCTGTATGACAAACTGAATTCACTCACTCTACCTCTTTTAGCCAATATGATTGAGAGCGTAAACATATATTTCGTTTCTATCCCATTTTGTAACCTTTGTTATGGTTATTGGTGTAACTGTTTAGCAGAAGGAGTGGCGTACCCTTGCACCGTGCCCTAAAGCAACCAATGAAATGGCCCTGGCTTCGCAAGGCCACGTACAACGATAAATAATGTGACGTAGACGCAAGGTACAATGAGATTTTCTTTGGTGCTCTTTGTACAAGGGGAATGGGCAGGCTTTAAGCGATAGTTAAATCTTTTAAGAGCTTGTTGCTATGTGGAGCATTCCATTCTCTTTGTATGTCCAGGATATAAGAAATACAAATAACGAATTCCCATTTGAGAAAAAGTATAAGTATTGGAAAAGTCAAACAAATAACAAGGAATATCTCGGAAATGGTTCACTAGACAAAAAAATGTACATTATAAATTGTGTGTTAACGAGATCTAAATTTTATTGTGTAGTAAAGTTTTGTTTATATGATGCGGTTTACCATACAAAAGTAATTCAGAATGAAGAGGACTTAACCGCTACTCACAGGAAATCAAAAGATACGTTTTATTTGTCGTGCAAATATCTTAAGCACATAGAATTTTAAACAAAATCGTTAAGTTAAATTAAATTAAATTGAGTTTTATTTATGGACGCTCTTTAACTACTATGGTCCTTAGCGTCCCATTCTATATTGGGCGTGAAAGATCGGTAATTTTGCTCAGAGGCCTCTTTATCAGGCTTGAGGTTCTTTTACGTGCCGTAAATCTACGACACGGGAGTGCCGGCTTTACTTCTCTTCCGAAGCAAGCCATGCTAAGGGTTTTTACGCCGGAAAAAATCCATCGCCTTCCGCCGGATCTGAACCCGCGACCTTGGGAACTAGAGGCTAGCACGGTACCACTAGTCCACGGAGGGCGACGAAATCATTAAGAGTGCTTTCGAGAAAATCAAGAAAATTTATTTTTCCATGTTAAGGGTAGTTTGGGGTGGAAGATTATTTTCTTGAAAATCTTCGTGCCGTGTCCTTGGGAGATACTGAGCTTAAATACCAAGTTTCGTATTGATTCAACTTTTTTTTTCGTTGAGTTAAGTGTTCAAAAACAAGACACACATAGGTACGGTGATGCAACGGAGGGGGCACCTCGCGCGCTGCGACCTCACAGATCTATTGCGGCTACCACCCCCAGGAGAAAGGAATGAGGTGAAGGAACCACAGGAGACTACAGACCATAGGCAGACAGACACAGAGACGCATGTGAAGTCCCTAACAGTTTCAGGCTCGCAGACCCGTCCCACTGCTGGAGCCGCCCAGAGAGAGCGATGAACGACCCATCGATCAAGCAGCCCTCTGGTGTCCTCAGGGCTCCATTGACCATGCATCCATGCCATCTATCCGGTATCGCCATACGCCAAGAAGTGGATACGCCATTTACGCGTGTCAACCCCAAAAGGAGAAGACTGCCGAGACCTCGGTGGAGTCGACAGCAACTTAGCACACTGTCTAGCGGTTATCCAGGGCGGTATCGGAGGACCTTGAAGGGTCTCACAACCCCGCCTGGCCGGAAAACCAGCCAGACAAACCCAATCTCCCATGGATATGGGAACCACTGCGCCGAGTCCAACCCAGTTCAAGCAACTCCCTAACGGGAGGGGCTCGTATGTTTGGCCACCGTACTTCTAGTAACGACAGAAGTACCACGAGTGCTCAGGGTACGCAGCGCCCGCACCAGCCGCTGAAGGGTTCGCAACCCTTTCCTCTTACGTGGACCTAGAAACACACGTGAAAGATGAGATGGGCGGTCCCGGGAATCGAAACCAAGACCTCCCGAATTCGAGTCGCACACGTTATTGCGGCACCGCTTGCTCGTTCAAGACAAACAAACACGGATCGTTTTATAAAAATGTTTTTTTTTAAATTCAGGGTTCCTAAAATGAGTGTTTCCAGTGAAATCCTTATGTCGAATTTCTAGAAGAAATGCAATACTTTCCCAGTTAGCTTAAGTTAGAGTAAGTACAAATATTTAAGAGAGCTAAGAAGAAAATTCGAATTAAACTAAAAGCTAAATCTGCGCCTTACTTCAAGAGTATCTCCAAAAGTTCAATAAACACACAGCCGACAATGAGCATCAGCTTGGTAATTATTATTTCCTTCGAAGCGGATCGCTAATTTATATAGTGGAGACTAAGAGCTAAAAGAATACCAGTCCGGCTGTCACTTTCTCTGCCAGTGACGTAATTCTGACATTTGAATGTCTTCCTGGAATGTAATATAGCTGTTACTCCTCAAGACATTATTATATCATTGGAAAAGCATGTTGCGTTATCTTTCTGGCAGTGATCTGGAGCAAATGGAATTCTAGCTATGCCAGCCTAATTCTTCGAGAATTCTACACTGATTTCATTCAGTTAATATTGCTTTGTGCGACATAGTTTGCTCATTGTCTCATGTGATTCTTGACATTATTGGTCTACAGTGTTTATTCTTTTGATGCAATTGTGTCTGGAGATATTTTCTATAGCTTCTTGCCGGATTCCCACTTATGGACTGCAGCCATTTTATTACTTTCTTTATCACTTACTTATCTGTAGTAAGTAGAGCATTGATAGCAGTGGGTCTTTAGGGCCTACAACAGGTGAGGCCATCAGAGATGTAGAGGAAATATTGCATTTCGTTCAAAAATTCGACCAAGATTTCACCGTTAATATAGGGTAATCCGTTTGAGATGTTAGAAAAGTAAAACGATATATATATATATATATATATAAGAGGTTAATGCATACATATCTGATGGAAGTTAGCAAAGAATAATGTTTCAGACATCATCCGCGTGGCATAGTAACACTATCATGCATAACAGACAAAATGGTGGAAGACCATGTAAGGCACTCCACAGTTATTAGCAGAGCAGAATACACCATACACAAGTGTTAAGAGGATTGTTAGACAGTACCCTAACATGTTTCCATCCATATTCAGCGAAAGTATGCTCTGACAGCCTAATTACGAAACTCATCTCTAATTTGCTATCATGATGTGCGAGAGACAGGAAGCAGACGATCAATGGTAAATAGATGGAGGTTCATGGACAAAGCCACATTTCATGTGAGTGGCCGAGTCAAGCATAACTGCATTATTTGGGAAACCGAAAACCCATACGTCTCATTCGACACATTTCACATACCATACAACATAGTGAGTGTGCTGTTGTGTCATGACCACCATTTTGTCTCCTATGCACAATAGCGCTGCCATGCCATGCGGATGAACTCTGAATCACTCATTGTTACCGTTCATATTTTCTACTTATATTATGTGCATTATCTCTTATATATGACGTTTTACTCTTTTGACATCTCAAACGGATCGTTTTGTGCACGTATTACGTTATCGCGGTAACGTATGCGACTCGCATTCGGGACGTCCTGGGTTCCATCCCCGACGATCTCCAACTCTGATCCACGAGTTTTTCATGGGTTTCCCTAGGTCGGCAGGCGAATGCTGGGGTGCTTCCTCTTCCTCCACGGCTTTCCTGCTCCTCATTTCCTGTACCCATCATCTTCCTTGTCATCTGTTTCAGGGGTGTAGGACCAGCCGCGGTATTCGGTGGGTTGTGGCTGGACGGTGGCTGTGCGCGTTGTAGAGGTTTCTTCCCTGGCGTCGTTGCGGGACTGCTCAGATAGGTCCCGCCTCCGAGAGTCCCCACGAGGGTGGATCCGGGCGTTAGGAGTCTTGTGAGTGGGCTCGGGTGGTGGCGATTGCGTTCGATCTGTAAATACGGTAGGGACTCTGTCCCTGGTTGCACCCGTCGTCATCCGCATTCGGTCGCCCTTCGGGTCTCCCCCTCCCAAGTGTCACGGCAGAAGCAAAAAGGGCCGTTGCGGCCTATTTGTGGTGCTCTGCCCCGGTTGAGGGGCATCTGATTTGACCGTAGCTTTACCTTTAATACACGTTTTGAGCTCCCTGAACCCCCACTTAAAGAGTGTATGTATCTGTCTGTGAACATGACAACTCAAAAACGTAAAGTCGGTAAGTACCAAACATGGCATTTGAGTTCAGCATCTTCCAAGGATGCGACACCAAACTTTTCAAGAAAATCCTCCATCCCAAATTACATTTATACGATAAATTTTTCAAAGTTTTTTATTTATTCAAAAATGACTCTAAATATTGTTATTAAAATACCCTTTCTTTAACATATATGACACACACACATGTATATATTGAATTTTCTGGGATTTGCCTTAGAAATCCTCTTCATTCGGAATTACTTTACCATAACAGGTAAATCGTAAACGATGAATAAAAATGTGGATAATTTTGTGGCACTAACCATTTCCGAGATATTCTTTGTTATTGGTTTGCACTTTCAAATACTTTTTTGAAATGGTAGGTCGCTATTTGTTTCTTCTCTTGGTTATGAAAATATCATAAAGTCATCCTGAGGTGGCACACTCTTAAAAATCTATCACTTTAGCCTATTGTATCCTTCTTATATCTACAACGAAATGTAAATATGCAATGAAAAGAAGAGAGAGCCGAGAAAGTGATGTGAATGCAACACATGAGATTCTTTTTACCTTCTCTAACACGTACCTAATAGGTAGAGAATGTACTGCATTGCACTCAAAATTTCTATATAAAAATTTCACCGGAAATACATGTTTTGAGGAACGTTGAATAAACAAAACCCATTTTTAGAAAATGAGTCGTGTGTGTGTGTGTGTGTGTCTGAATGACATAACTCAAAAACGAAAAGTCAGATAAATACCAAATTTTAGGTTCAGTACCTTTCAAAGATGCGACACGAATATTTTCAAGAAAATCTACCCACCTCAAACTACTCTTTACATGGAACAGCTTTCCAAATTTTTAAATTTTTGAACAAGGGTTCTAACGATTTTGATTAAACGGTCATATATTAAATATATTTACATGACTAATAAAATCTATATATTGAATTGTTTTGTGAATACCTTTTGAAGTCCTCTTCATTCGGAAGGAATTTTGTGTAATGTTGTATAACTGGTAAACGTTAAGAGAGAGACCATTTTTTGTGATACTACACAAAAAATGTAGATCTCTTTAAAACACAATTTATTTTAAGTAAACATTTTTGTGGCATCAGCAATTTCCTAGATATGTTATTAATGGTTAGAATTATTGAGTACAAAAGTCATATTAGTCCCGGCGACATTCAGTGTTTCTCACGATGTCATGGAAACTATGGAATTTTAAGGCCAGCATATAGCTCTTAAACATTTGACTATCGCTGTTCTCTTTGTATCTATAACGAAATGTGTAATGTAGCTATTTCCGGAAAGTTTTATCTTGATTAAAATGAAGTAGATAGGAAAATAAACTTTCGCAAGGACTTTTTATATATTCACTAATAAGCGAAGAAGGGTAGAGAAAGTCATGTGCATGTACGAGTAACACAGACGTTTTGGGGTTGAAAGCAATACTTCTTCTGCGTTCATTAGATACAGTAAAACCTGCCGAGGCTCACTTTGTTTTTAAATTCAATTTTTTATTTATGAACGTTCTTTAATGCTATGGTTCTTAGCGTTCCATTCTATATTTGCCGTGAAAGAAGCGAAACTTTGCTCAGAGGCCTGTTTATCAGGCTTGAGGTTATTTTACGTGCCGTAAATGTATGGCCCACCGGCTTTACTTCCCTTCCGAAGGATGGTAAGGATTTTTACGCCCGAAAAAGTTCATCGCCCTCCGGCGGGTTTGAACCGCGACCTCAGGATCTAGGGCTAGCATGATACTCCTAGACCGCGGAGGACAGCACTCATTTTCTTGTTGCATGTGAGCTCATACATTGAGTTTTTTCTGAGATCTCCAATTGCACTGTACTTCACCAACAGTGGTCCCAAGCTTTTCTGAAGCCATGGTGCAGTGTGACTTACTGGCGCCTAAGAATGGAACTACTAACACGAAAGTAACATTGTTAGGCTCCGCCCTAGGTGACTTCCGTTAAACATTTTTTTATCCGTAGTAAACTCGAGGTAAGGCAACTTGCTTGGGCTGTATATATTGGCTTAATTAGGGTCCGGTAGAACCTTAAAGCGCTGGAAGCCTGCCTTTCCATAAGCTAAGCTGTTCGTAGATCTAACTTTAATTTACTTTGGCGACCCAGATTAAGCTTTGTATATCAACTGGGAGGAGGTCGGCTCGGCTAAGAGGGAACCGATGCTTTCTAGAGATGTGGGTGTAGGAGGGAGCTAAAAGGTAAATGTCTAAGTGCTGTTTTAGTGGTCAGTTTTAGGGAAGGGGGGCTGGTCTCTGTTGCTGATGTCCAAACAGGCTTTACTGTAGAGTGGATGTTCTTCTGTGTATGGTTTAGTGGAAGGTCCGGTCATCGATTGCTTTTATAGGAGGAGTTGGGGCGGGCGGTGTACACGCACAGACGCTATCTGAGAGCCAGACAACAGTGTTTGTCTATGTAATACCGAGGCAACCAAGTGGTTAAGTAGGAGAGTTAGGCAATAGTTAGGTCATGTCCAGCCTTTTGGCCTTAGGGGCTTTCTTTCACATCCTCGTAAATCTGCTTTCTCCACTCCTCTTTCACCTCTGCCTCAGTGGTGGCTCGTGCAATGGATTATTGTCATTGGCTCCACCATCTAAATCATTTTCTACATTTTTTTGTTTTTCTATCACACGCCTCGTAGTTAGAGAAAGTCACTCAACATATCTATACCGAGATTTCGCCGGAAATACAGTTTTGAGGCTCTCTGAATAAATAAGAAAAATCATTTTTAGAAATACATACATCCGTCCGAGTGTGTGTCTTTGTGTGAACAGAATAACTAAAAAATGAAATAATTGACAAATGCCAAACTTGGAAGAAATATATTGAGCAACTAAAAACGAAGGTTTTCAAGAAAATCCCCATCCCAAAAATGATTCTAACGATTTTTATTAAAATACCATAGATTTAAGATATTTGCATGACAAATAAAATGCATATTCTGAAATTTCCGAGAATTAGTCTGTGAAGACCACTTCATTCGGAAGGAATTTAGTACAATTTTTATAATGCTAAGAGTTTGAAAAAAAACCAAATGTATATCTCTTTAAAACACACAATTTATTACATATAACGTTTTTGTTGGTTTTTTGTTTCGTGACATCAGCCATCTCCCAGATATCCATTATTATGGGTTTGAATTTTTCAATGTTTTTTGTGCTGTCGCTATCAATTTTTTCTCACGATATCGTGGAAAGAATTTTTAATTTCAAAGACAGTATATAGCGGCTGCTTTTAAACATTTCACTATCGCTTCTTATATCCCTCGTGTATACGTATAACGAAATCTATGATGAAATATTTCTCAAAAGATTTATCTCGATTGAAATGAATTAGATAGAATAATGAACTTTCTTAAGAATAATGCATTAAAGATATAGAAATAAACGATTATGCGTGGAGAAAGATGTGAATATAAATAATAAGATTTATTATGTTTTTTCGAAGCAGCCTTGTTATTATATATAGTTTTGTATCATTATTAACATTTACACAACCTAATCAGTTTTAAAGTAATATTTTAGCATATTTTTCCAATATACAGTGTTTATTTTAAGAATTTCCAATATAAATAATTATTTATTTACTCTATACCTTCTAATTTATTTGTAAAGCAAAAAATAGCATTATAAAAATACTATTTTAGATTGTAGTATACGTAGGTAGTTGTTTATCACAATAAAGTTCATTAAAGATATAAAATATATCCTCAGAAAAAGAATTACCTCATTAAAACACAAAAGTTGAGTGGAAATGCACTGGCCTCGCCTTTGAGCTAGGCAACCCACAACGCCGTCAATGGATGAAAAGGTAAAATGAGGCGAGGTTCCAGCTCCTAGCGTTGTGACAATGATGGGGTGTCTTACGGCTCTGGGAGGGTTGAAATACTGCAGTAATTACATTCTGTAATCCACTGTATTTTATTTGGGAACTCTAAAAACCTCAAGTTTTTCGCAAGTTAAGCCATTCTAACACCAAGTTCCACCCATCTACCCTCGTAGTGCAGTGGTTGTCACGGCATAAAGTAGAGATTCCAGCAAAAGGGTCGGAGGTTAAAACACCCCGGGGGTGAGGGATAAAAGTGCTGCGGTCTATATAATAGCGGGTAATTATCTAGAAAACAAAGTACCGCAGCAAGTTTTCCTTTCAGAAAGGATATCACGTACAGGATACATAAACAACCCTCTCCTCAGATTCATACTTGCTCAACCTGACAGAGCAACTCTGGACTTTTTTCTAAGTATCCTTAAAATACAGCTTCACACCTCTACAAAGGAGCGGAAGATTTTGGGTAATCCATGGTTCATGCCCTTCCGGTTACAGTTTCACTTGTTTATACTCTACTCTACTCTGCTGAAGGAATTAGACTACTTTGTTTATTTGTTATAACCAATCTATTTAACAAAAGAAACAGTAAAGTAATTATTTTAAATACATAACTTCATTGTATTTGTTTGTAGGTTAAACTTTCCTGAAATGAACACAATATAAAGCATGGTTCGCTATCCATTTACTGTCCCAAAATGAACACGTGAGAATAGTTATGAATAACTGGATTACAAAAACAATGTAACACAGTAAAGTTTTAGATATTTTATTGTGTTGACGCATTTCTTCAAATATTTGTGAATCTTAAGTATTCTTTCGCCTGACAGGAGAAAAAAAGTGGACGAACTTCTGGTGGCTTAGAATGAAGAAGAAAATAATTACATAATCTGGTATAGTTGTTTGAGATTACTGTGTTAGCAATAGTGTATTTAAATCACCATGTAGCACCAGTAATAATTCGAAGGCCTCTGTTAATTTTTTAATAAAACTTTCAGACTGAGCAGCCAAATAGGTCTGATGAGCGAGAGGTAAATATACCTTTTGAACTGAAGAGGCAATGGTGATATAATTTGCATGATAATATGTTTTAGTTTTTGAATGCAGTGTCTGATTTTCTTAATTGAATAATTAATGCCAAACTGCCAAGAGCATGTGTTATAAAACATTAATCAAAGGTAACTACACGACTCTGAAAAGGGATTATTAGACATTATTCTTAAACATGTACATTTAATAACTCCATTTTCTTCACAAAGTGTCACTAGTTTCACAGTCTTTACCTTGTCTAACTGTAGACCTACAAGTTGCTTTGCTTACCATCAAAATTGCAATGGTCAATTCATTCTGAGATACACAAGTGGGCTCACCACACTTCCTTGAGGTACATGGGCATGTATGAGATTAGCTTTAGATAGCGTTGTTTTGTATCTAACAGAGAAGGTACAGTTGCTCAGGCAACTCCTGGTGAGTCTAAAATAGGTTTCTGAAACATGAGTTTTGTTTTTGTAAAGTACACCTTAATGCCAAATCTTGTCAAAAGCGTTCTCTGTATCTAAGAATAAATCCAAACACGCCGACTTTCTTAATATAATATTCAGTACAACATCTATAACTCGATGTAATTGTTGAGGACAGGAATGGTGTGCTCCATATCCAACTGAGAATGACATAAATTTCGAATGTGACCTAATAAATGAGACATAAGAAACCGTTCGAAGATTAGCAGACTTATTTTTCAATAGTTTTGGGTCGCTTTTATCTTTATTTCCTTTTGGTATCACGTAAAGTAAAAATCTACATTCTACTTATACCACATTTATCACGAAAATTCACAAAGATTCACTCTGGGAACTGATGTCACACAAGATGTGCCCATGTGATTGTCACGTTCTTGACATATACCCTCCAGCATGTGTTAACATTCTTTGACAGAAGTAGGAAATGTGGTCACGTACTATGCTAGAGGTGGCGCGCAGAGTTTCCTCATATTTTGCAGAAAAATTCATAGGAAACAAGATCAGATGTGGCCAAGTCTGAGATGTCAACAGTGCCTTCGGTATAAAACCTGACCGCTCGCACGATGTTGTGTGTTAAAGCGAATGCCGGTTAGCTTACACACTTCCCACACCCCGCACTCACGACAGGCTTTCTGTCCTTCAGTTACAACGAAGTCATTAGCGTCAGCAGTCCACTTTCATTTGCGAAGTTGGGAAGACAGTTATCTTTAGAACAAGTATATTTGTATGTAAATGTTATTTTAAATACGAATCGCCTCGTCGTGTTCGTGAAGAATTCATCCTGAAGTTTTCTGCAGAATTGCCCCATTCTAGAACTTCACTTCACGATCTTGTGAATACGTTTGAGACTACTGGTTCAGGGCAAAACAAGAAACACATGCGAAGACGTACAGTATTAGCAGAAGAAACATTGGACGAAATTGGCAAAATTCTTGAACGTTCGCCACGAAAATCACTATCGAAGTTAGCACAACAATTTGAGGTTTCAGTAATTTCTGCACATACAGCATTTGTGATGAGGTAAGAGTTAATTTTATTATCTTTTATGTACATGCTTACAGGAATATAGATTTAAGAAGCGAAGACAGAGTGTTGGCATGGCCGGCTGTGGCATGTCGTGCTACCCAGGCGCAAAATACCGTGCGAGCGGTCAGGTTTTATACCGAAGACCCTATATCTGCCAATTCAGCAGTGAGATATTAGCTCATCCAAGTAACACTAGCCTTCAGCGAGATATTGGAGATGTGCAACACGAGAAACCCAAGATTAGAGTGAGCGCTCAGCAGGAATCGAATCCGGACCTCCCGAAGGCGAGTCACACATTACCGTGGAGCCATCTCGCCCGGTGAAGACATGAGAACTGCCGTGCCGTGGAGATGATGTGATTCTAGCTTAAACCCTTGATTATATGGCAGCTTGACTAAAAGGTTGTTCCCTCCTTGTGAAGTATGTATTTAAGTGCAGTCTAGAATACGCTGATGTACCTACTTGTGGCCTATTCATTCAAGGATATGAGGCATAGGTAAACATCTGACTCTGAACGTGAAAATGGGGTAGCAAAGTTATATTCAAATTACGTGATGCTTGGTGCAAGATTTAAGTTAAGAGTCAGCTATTATAGCACATTTTCTTTCGCTCTTCTCCCCAGCTCCATTTACTACCGCCTTTATATATTTCTCTTATATTCCACCCTCTTTTTTCCACTCTTTATTCTCTGCCTCTTTCCCACGCCCTTGTTCGCTGCTTGTCAGCATAATATCACTTCTTGAATGTATAATGTTGCGTTTATTGTAAGCGAAGAGCAATTTGCACGATATCAAGGTATTACTCAGGAGCAAAGAAACCTCATCGTGTAAAAGTGGCCTATCTCAATATCAAAGCTTATCTACGAGTTGCCCAATATTATAACCTGCTTCGTTTGTTAAAAATTAACTGAAGATTAAGGCTTAAACAAATCAAAATAAATGCTAATATGTTTCATGTAGGTACTACAGAATTAAAAACTTGATGTGTTGCATTTACATGGCTACCTCTGCCCATTCTTCAATAAACTATTCTTACAAAATATTATTCTTCTATTTACTTTATGTTAATCGAGATAACTATTTAGATAAAGGGTTTTATTACGTATTTCCTTGGAGGTACAAAGAGGATTAGGGAATACAGTGGAATTAAGGGTTCGTCAAATGTGTGGACACCGGGTCGCTACAGTGATGGCTTTGAAATTCTGTACTCTTTGCATGACCACGAGAAAAAAACGAATAACGAGTCTGCAGCTGAAAAAGTATGAAGTATTTGAAAATTCAAACCTATAAATGGCACAAAAAGGTTTATTTCACATAAATTGCTGATTTAAAGAATTCTATATCTTTTGTGTAGAAGTATGCAATTTACAAGTTACAAAAAGAAATTCATTCAGAAACACTTCAGACTTCACAAGGTATTCCCCCCAAAAATTCTAGATATAGGTACAGTTTATTTGTCATGCAAATATCTTAAACATATAGTATTTTAATCAAAATGGTTAGACCCATTTTGAGAAAATCAAAAATAATGAAAACCATTAAATGTAAAGGATAGTTTGGGGTGGGGGGATTTTCTTTAAACTCATACTTGGAGGAACGCTGAACGTTACCAATTTTGGTATTTAACCGACTTTTCGTTTTTGAGTTATACTGTTCACACATACAGACACGGACTTTTTTTTAAATTTTATTCAGGGGACTTCAAAATATGTATTTTTACAGAAATCTCGGTATCTAGTTTTAGAGTGGAATACAATACCTCCTCTACTTACTATAGGTGAGTAGTAGAAAAGGTAAAAAATCAATTCCACTATATTTAATCACTTACCGAGCGAGTTATCCCGCGGTAACGTGTGATTCTCGCATTCGGGAGTTTCGGGTTCGATTCCGTCGATTGCCCACTCCGATCTTGGGTTTTTTATGTTCTTTCCTGGTCGATAGGCGAATGCTGGGATGTTTCTCATCTACCAGGATTGCCCTTCCGGCATTACATCCCGTTTCTTTCCCATGTTTAAGGTGTGGCGTGAGGCGGTGCCAAACAGACGGCTCGGATGTTTGCTCCAAGGAAATATTATTCCCCGTGGACAGAAGGCTGCTTGGTTGACGGGTCGTTCATCGCCCTCTCTGGGCAGCTCCACTCACGGTAACTCGAAAATCTGTCAAAGTTATCTACCGTCAGCCAGTAGCGTACCCAGAAAAATATTAAGAGAGTTATATATAGGATCCACTTTTAAACAGTTTGTATGAATTCAAATGATGAATATGAATTAATCCTGAGTTCAAATATTGAAATAAATCCATTTTATATTCACAGACTAAGGTGCAACAATTGAAATTAAGATTAGCATAGGATGTTTTGCATATTCTAAGCGGCAAATGTATTGTGACATGAGTTTTAAGGACCCTGTGAAGTATTTCACTACAAAACAGGGTTTCCTTATGTTCTAAACTGGCAGATACTGCACTCCTTTGGAAACTACTATAACTTAGAACCGAAAACAAGGTCCTGATATCTTAACATGATTGTAGCAACGCTATCTAATACAGTTTCTGTTGCGGCACCTTCGGCGATCTTGTCTAAGACATGTAGTTAAATATTGCGTAATATGATTAGGAAGTATCTCGTTCCCGGCAACCTAAAAAGATGCTATTATTTTAATGAAGCTATTTTTACTTTCTCTACTACGTATAGTAAGTAGGGGAAGTATTGCATTCCACTCAAAAATTCGATACCGGGATTTCACAGGAAATATATGTTTTGAGGCTTCCTGAATCCAAAAAAAGTATTTTTGGAAACATGTCTGTGTGTCTGTGAGCAGCATAGCTCAGAAACGAACAGTCGGATAAACACCAAACTTGGTATTTAGGTTCAGTATCTTCCAGAGACGCGACACGAAGGTTATCAAAAAACATCCCCCAACCCAGATTACCCTTTACATGGAACATTTTTCGAAAATTTTAATTTTCTCAAATATTGCCCTAACGATTTTGAATAAAATACCTTAAGTTTATCACATTTTTATGCCAAATGAATTGTATATCTCGAATTTTCTGGTAATGTCTCCAAAAGTATTCTTCATTGTGAACGACTTTTGCATAACTGGTAAACCATAAGAGATAGATAAAATTTTACTACACAAAATATGTAGATCGCGTTAAAATACACAATTTATGTCTTATACATTTTTTGTTGAGTGAACCATTTTCGAGATATTGCTTGTTTTTCCCTTATGTTTTTCAATACTTATACTTTTTTTTTTCAAATGGGAATTTGTTATTCATTTTGTTTTGTCCTGGTAATGCAAAGAGAATGGAATACTCCACATAGCAACCAGCTCTTAAAATATTTGACTATCGCTTAAAGCCTACCATATTCCCCTTGCATCTACAAGAAAATTAGCAATAAGATTAACATCTCGATATCTCGATTAACATGAAGCATATGGAGAATAAGCGTTTGTAAAAATAGTTTGTACAAGAGTAGAGAAAGTCATGTGAGTGTAACACATCAGAATTTTTATTTTGTTTTACATTTTTAGCAAGGTGCGGTTCCAACCCCCGGAACCTCTCTCTAGTTACTCCTCTGTCCTCAGCAGACATCCAAAGCCGGTGCGGCGAGTTACCACCCTGCGGTCACTGGTTGCATAGCGACGTATTAATTACGTTATGAATTCCTAAATGTAAGAATAGAGAAGTGTGTGTGTGTGTGTGTGTGTGTGTGTGTGTGTGTGTGTGTGTGTGTGAAAGTGGGTTTCTAGGTTACATGCTATGAGGCCGTATGTCGTTGTTGCAGTTGCGGAAGACACAGAAGTCAAGTTGGGTCGGTGCGCCACAGCTTCCTTCATGATAAAACGTTTTAAATTATGATGGAGGCCCCACGACACACAACCGCAGAGCTGTCTTCTTTCTCCACCGGGATAAATGAGACATAAGGTGCACGGTGAGAAGGGAAAGCACAATGCAATTTGTGACAGCTTGCGTTGATGGTTAGCTTGCGACGAGAGAAAACTACAAGTATAATGCAAGTTATACAAGTAAACTCCTTCCCCTTGCCACTGCTGGAGGCAAAAACGACGTCATCGTGCGTGTTTTTATTCCTTAGAGGGAGGGAGAGAGAAACAACGAAGGAGAAATAAGGCTTCACGAGGACATAGAAGACATAGTTATGTAAAGTAATCAAAAGACATTAACGGACGTAAAGGAGGGGGGAAGAACGTTCAAGTATTAAGTGTTAGATACAGCCATAAAAAAAGAATTGCAACAGTGGATTACTCTCACAAATTTGACATAATTGCATATCTAACATACCTACAGGGAGGCACGATGATAAGTACACGCGAGCGCCTTTCAGCCACTGTACGGCCTCATTGATGGCTTATTCACCAATCACAATAGAACTAAATCCACAGTTTAAAATATGAAACTCAAAAACTCTCCTGCATTCAGCTTTTACTTTCTCCATCTATAGTAAGTAGAGGAAGTATTGCATGCCAACCAAAAATTCGATGTTGAGATTTCAAAGGACCAGGCAGGATGGCTTAAGCGATAACGTGTATGGCCCGCATTCGGGAGGTCCCGTGATCAAACCCCCGGAGCCAACCAATCTGACCGATGGTTATTTCGCGATTTTTCTCGCTCGCTAAGTGAATGTTGGTTTGGATAATTTAATCCGCGAATTTTCCTATCATCCCTTTTATCACTTCATTTCATTTCCTTCTTCTTTACCGCCATTGGGCTGACCACACATCCTGGATATGCTATGATCTAGAGTTTACTTGCTCTTCGAAAGGCTACTGACCCTAGGCATTGGTTTGTAAGTCCTTGGGGGTGTAACTCAAACAAATACGAATCGAGCAGGATGGCTCAGCTGGCAATGTCTGTAGCACGCATTCGGGAGATTGCGACCGCCTCTCTGGCCCATTGGTTTTTCGTGGTTTTCGTCACG
This sequence comes from Deroplatys truncata, assembly GCA_030765065.1. Classification (NCBI taxonomy): domain Eukaryota; kingdom Metazoa; phylum Arthropoda; class Insecta; order Mantodea; family Mantidae; genus Deroplatys; species Deroplatys truncata. The sequence continues at coordinate 222,250,926 of CM060981.1, read as the reverse complement.
GGTCGATAGGCGAATGCTGGGGTGGTTTGTCTTCTACAATGACCCTCCTCCCTCTCATTTCCTGTACCCATCATCTTCCTTGTCATCTGTTTCGGGGTTGTAGGACCAGACGAAGGCGTTTGGTGGTGGCTTGCGCTCGTAAAGTTTTCTTCCCTGGCGTCACTGCAGGGACTGCTCAGTTAGGTCTCTCCTCCTAGCAGGCTCCGCCCCGGGGTCGTGGATGGTTGATTGCTTTTGGGCAGAACCGGGCGGAGTCAGATGCATTCTATCTGGAAACGTTGGGGACCCCGTGCATACTTGCGTCCGTTCTCATCCGCATCTGGCCGCCCTTCGGGTCTCTTCCCATCATTCCTCCTCCCAGGGGTCACTTTGGAAGCAAAAAGGGCCGTTAAGGGCTACTTGTGGTGCTCTGTCCCGGTTCCAGGGTTCCGTGATATGTACCTTTACCTTTACTACAAAGCGGAGGATAGTAAGTTAAAGAAGAAGAATATTTAAAATGAAATACATGCTTTGAGGTCCCTGAATCACCAAAATAGCATTCTTAGTAAAAGGTCCGCATGTATGAGACTGTGAAAAGCATAACTCAAAAACGAAAACTTGTTTAACTACAAAACTTGGTATTTAAGTTCAGGACGTTCCGAGGATACAACACGAAGACTTTGAAGAACATCCTCCACCCCAAACTACCCTTTAAACGGAACATTTTTCGTCATTTTCTCATGAATGTTTCTAACAATTTTGATTAAAATTATATAGCTATGTCTAAGACATTTTCATCACAAAGAAAATGTATATCTTGAATTTTCTGGGAACAATCTCTAATTCCGAACCACCTTTGTATAACTGATGAACCGTAAGAATTAAAATCTTACTGTACAAAAAATGTAGATCTCTTCTGTTATGTCAAACTTTTTTGAGGCGATTACCATTTCCGAGATATTCTTTGTTATTGGTTTGAATTTAGAGATACTTAGTATACCTTTTTCCACTGTAAATTGGAAAGTCAACACATAGCATCGCCTTTGGAAAGATTTGACTGTCGCTTTAGCTTATTCTATACTTCTTATAGCAAAAGCAAAGGAATCTCTGATTACCCTCCCCTTCGTAGGACTTACACCCCCTCCCAGGACTTACCCTATACTTCTTATACCTAAAACGAAATGAGTAAATAAGCAATGAAGATTTATATGTAGATATTAACAAGAAGTATCTAAACAGGCGTTTTACTTTCTCTACCACGTACCTAGTAGGTAGAGAAGGTATTGCATTTCATCCAAAAATTCGATATCGAGCTTTCACCGCATATACATGTTCTGAGGCCCCCCTGGATTAAGGAAAAAAAGTATTTTTAGAAAAAAGATCCGTGTGTGTGTGTAAGTGTGTGCGAAAAATAGGATAAATACCAAACTTGGTATTCAGTTCAGTACCTTCCAAAGATGCAATCCGACATTTTTCAAGAAAATCCCCCTATCCGAAACATGGATGAACATATTTCGATTTTTTTTATTTTCTAAACACTTGCTCTAACTAATAGTTTAAAATATCATATATTAAATATATGTACGAGGATAAGTCAATAAGTATCCGCACACAATTTTTAATTTTTTGTGGGTTGGCTGTATCGGTTTGTGCGCGCGCAAGTCGACATGTTGTTCCTTTGTCTCCGCTTGTGGAATGTTTGACTGTTATCACTCCAGTGAGTGTTGTATTGTTGCATAATAAGCACGGCTGTACCCCTCACCGTCTTCTCCAAAGAGGAACGGCGGGAAATTATCCGTTTTACGTCGTCTAACGGTGTACCAGGAGACGAAACCCATCGAAGACTTTTCGCACAATATGCGGGCAATGTTTACCCCGGCGAAATGTGTACGAATGGATTGAAAAGTTAAAAAACCTGATGTGTTACACTCACATGACTTTCTCTGCTCTTGTACAAACTATTTTTACAAACCCTTATTCTCCATCTACTTCATGTTAATCGAGTTAAACATTTGCAGACTCTATCTTATTGCTAATTTTCTTGTAGATGTAAGGGGAATATATATTTACAACGGCAATATACAAATACAATAGCTTTAAGCATATACATATCTCTTAATAGCTGGTTGCTAGGTGCAGCACCATTCCCTTTGCCACAGATTAATACTCTTTGCATATCCAAGACAAAAAAATGAATAACGAATTCCCATTTGAGAAAATAAGTATTGAAATATTTAAGGGAATAACAAGCAATATCTCGAAAATGGTTCACTCAACAAAAAAATAATGTATATGACATAAATTGTGTATTTTAACGCGATCTACATTTTTTGTGTAGTAAACTTTTGTCTATCTGTTATGGTTTACCAGTTATGCAAAAGTCGTTCACAATGAAGAACACTTTTGGAGACATTCCCAGAAAATTCGAGATATACATTTCATTTGTCATAAAAGTATCTTAAACATATGATATTGTAATCAAAATCGTTGGAGCCATTTTTGAGAAAATTAAAATTTTCGAAAAATGTTCCATGTAAAGGGTAATCTGGGGTGGGGGGATTTTCTTGAAAACCTTCGTGTCCCATCCTTGGAAGACACTGAACCTAAATACCAAGTTTGGTGTTTATCCGACTGTTCGTTTCTGAGTTATGCTGTTCACAGACACACACACACACAGACACACACACGGACATGTTTCCAAAAATGCTTTTTTTGGATTCAGCGTGTCTCAAAACATGTAGCTCCGGTGAAATCTCGGTATCGAATTTTTGGGTGGAATACAATACTTCCCCTACTTACTGTACGTAGTAGAGAAAGTAAAAAACGAGATAATTGTAAGTTTCTATTGTTGCTATAATAAATTTTAAAAATTTTGTGCGGATGCTTATAGACGTACCCTCGTATGTATTGAATTTTCTGGGAATGGCCTGAATAGACCTCTTCGTTCGGAAAGAATCTTATATAACTGGTAAACGTTAAGTGATAGACGAAAACTTATTATACAAGAATTTACGTAGATCTCTTTAAAACACACAATTTATTTAAAATAGCTTTTTTTGTGACATCAGTCATTTTCGAGATATCCGTTATTAATGGTTCCAATAAATATTCAATTCTTTGTCATTATTTTCCAAGTCATTTCGATATTCAAGTTATTTATCGCGACTGCACGCAAAGAGTACGAAATTTTAAGGCCAGCATATAGCGTCCAGTTCTTAAACATTTGACTATCGCTGTTCCCTTTGTATATATACCGAAATGTGTAATGTAGCTATTTCCACAAAGGTTTATCTGAATTAAAATGTACTAAATAGAAAAGTAAGCTTTAGTAAGAATAGCTTGTATACCCACTAATAAGTGCTAGAGGATGGAGAAAGCTATTTGAATACAACCATCAATTTTTTGTTGCTATAATCTCTGTTTCGATTCGACTAGCGATCTAGGAAACCTATTTTTAGGTATTTTTCAGGTCACTATTCCGGTTGGTATAAATGGCTGGATTAGTGATCTGTGAATTCAAGATTAAACACGCGAGTCATTTCACTGATTATATTCAAATTACAAAACATAGCATCGTTATCGCATTGTAGGTAATTCTCTTACCGGATCTCCCTCATGCTTTTAATTTTTCTTACCCAATTTAACTGAACTTTCAAGCTCATGCTTGTACTAGACAACGCTACCTTCAGTCTCGAAATAATTATCATGACAACAAGCATCCATTAACCTCAATTAAGTTATCGAAAAACTATCAGCCCTTGTGGTATTCCTCATGATTCCCATTTGGTTGTGAAGGATATGTTGACTACGCAAATAAAAGTAGCCGTAAGGAATATAGAGTAATACAGAAAAATCTGATATGATGCACCTACACGATTTTCTTTACCCACTGTTCTACAAACTACTTTTACAAACGCTTATTCTCCATCTACTTCATGTTAATCGAGATAAACATTTGCAGTAATTATCTTACTGCGAATTTTCTTGTAAGTGCAAGAGGAATATGATAGGCTTTAAGCAATGTCAAATGTTTTAAGAGCTGGTTGCTATGTGGAGCATTCAATTCTCTTTGTATGTCCAGGACATAAAAAAAAAAACCAATAACGAATTCCATTCGAGAAAAAGTATAAGTATTCAAACAAATAACAAGGAATATCTCGGAAACAGTTCACTCCACAAAAAAATGTATATGACATAAATTGTGTGTTTTAACAAGATCAGTATTTTTTGTAGAGTAAAGTTTTGTCTATCTCTTGCGGTTTACCAGTTATATAAAAGTCATTCAGAATGAAGAGGATTTTTGGGGACATTCCCAGAAAATACAAGATATACATTACATTTTTCATGAAAATATCTTAAACATATGATATTTTAATCAAATCCGTTAGAGCCATTTTTGAGAAAATCAAAATTTTCAAAAACTGTTCCATGTAAAGGGTATTCTGGGGTGAGGGATTTTCTTGAAAAACTTTGTGTAACATGTTTGAAGGTAACTAAACTCAAATACCAAGCTTGGTGTTTATCCGACTTCGTTTTTGAGTTGTACTGTTCACAGACAGATACACACGGGCATGTTTCCTAAAGTGCTTTATTTGAATTCAGGACACCTCAAAACATGTATTTCCGGTGAAATCTCGGCATCGAAATTTTGGGTGGAATGCAATACTTTTCCTACCTACTACATGTAGTAGAGAAAGTAATAACGTAGCTTTGCACCTCCTATAAAGATGTTCTTTTTACTTTCTCTACTACATATAGTAAGTAGGGGAAGTATTGTATTCCACACAAAATTCGATACCGAGATTTCACCGGAAATACATGTTTTGAGAACCCCTGAATCCAAAAAAAGCATTTTTGGAAACATGTCCGTGTGTGTGTCTGTGAACAGCATAACTCAGAAACGAACAGTCGGATAAACAACAAACTTGGTATTTAGGTTCAATATCTTCCAGAGATGCGACACTAAGGTTTTTAAGAAAATCCCCCACCCCAGATTACCCTTTACATGGAACATTTTTCGAAAATTTTAATTTTCTCAAAAATGGCTCTAGCGATTTTGATTAAAGTACCAGAAGTTTAAGATATTTTCATGACAAATAAAATGTATATCTTGAATTTTCTGGGAATGTCTCCAAAAGTATTCTTCATTGTGAACGACTTTTGCATAACTGGTAAACCATAAGAGATAGACAAAATTTTACTACACAAAAAATGTAGATCGCGTTAAAATACACAATTTATCTTATATACATTTTTTGTTGTTGAGTGAACCATTTTCGAGATATTGCTTGTTATTCCCTTAAATTTTTCAATACTTTTCTCAAATGGGAATTCGTTATTCATTTTTTTGTCTTGGATATGGAAAGAGTATTAATCTGTTGCAAAGGGAATGATGCTGCACCTAGCAACCAGCTATTAAGAGATATGTATGTGCTTAAAGACTACTGTATTTCTATATTGCCCTTGTAAATATATATTTCCCTTACATCTACAAGAAAATTAGCAATAAGATGGAGTTTGCAAATGTTTATCTCGATTAACATGAAGCATATGGAGAATAAGCGTTTGTAAAAATAGTTTGTACAAAAGTAGAGAAAGTCATGTGAGTGTAACATATCAGATTTTTTAGACACCTGGCACTAAAATTAGAACCTTTAACACAAGCCACTGGTACTAGAAATTTAAAATCATGACTCTCAGGCGTATAAAAGTTTTATAACAATCCACAGAACATGCATGTAAAATAATGCAAATCCTAGGGATATTTCATTTCAAGCAACATATATGTAGATGGTCACGATTTAGCAATTACGACACAGCAAAAAAAAAAAATATAATTGAATTTGTTTATAAGGTTACGATACGCATGCGATACCAATGCCTAATTACTGTAATAACTGTCATGAAAGAAAGACTTGCTTTATTTCCTTTATACTTATGGTGTAATCTGCTTCATGTAACTGTATAAAGAAATATAATTGTTAACATTACAAATCGATGAACCAGGGTTTTATAATTCTTAACAACTGAGAAGACTGTTTTTCTCGATGGTCGCAGACTGTGAGAAAACTATTGTTTTACAAAGTTAAAGAGAGGTTAACTTGGTGGCTAGAGAGTGGGAATCTACATATGCAGCAGCTTTGCCTATATGTACAGTGTTTTCCTTCATACTGCGACTCACGTACGGCAGCTCGCGCACCGGCTCCCGCAGCTCGACTCCCGCCGTACCTCTAATATCCCCGCAACCGTCTCACGTTCTCATATTTACAGTTAAAATTACGATAATAAGCACATAATATATTAACATAAGAGATATTGGAAATGCTGTCCTTCTCTATCCACATATTTCTGGCGTCTTCTAAGGAAGTTTTCATTCACCTCGAGAGTCGAAATTGAGTGAATTTCGTCTGATGTTGTCTTTTAGTTCTTATATGTATGGGATTTTTGCATATACTTTGCTCCTCATATGATCCCAGAATCGGGTAAATTTTTATAATTGGATTTTCCGAAGTGATAGAGAAATTGATACAAGCTTAATATTCTTCTTTGACGAAGGATGGTTCCATTTATATGGCTATGTTTCGTCACAAAACAACAGATATTGGAGCACAGAGAAACCCGATTTTACACACGAGATCCCCTTACATGACGCAACAATTGCGGTGCATAAATGCAAACAGAATAATAGGACCTATATTTTTTAAAAAAACAATAAATGTAGAGAGGTACTGGAATGTTACACTCACCCATTTTTGAACAGCTGACTGACGTTGCATGTCACTTTGGATTTTTTCAACAAGAGTTGTCTACCGCGCATACAGGTGATGAGTCATTAAATTTAATTCGGGGAAGTTTTGAAGATAGGTTAATTAGTTTTTCTTTATGGGGGACTTGGGAATTATAGTGTATGCAACAAACCTCCTTACATTGGAATAACTAAAAGAAAGCAGGCGAGAAATTCACTCAATTTCGGATATTGAGCTCTCCGTTGTGAACAAAAACTTTCTGAGAAGATGTCATAAATGTGTGGGCAGAGGAGGACATTTAAAACATCTATTATGATAAGGTATGTGCTTATTATCATTGTAATTGTAACCAGAACTACGAGAACAGGAAGCGGTTGCGGGAATGTTATACCTCTTTCGACGGGAGATAGAGCCGAGATGGCCGGCGCGCGAACAGGCGAGGGGTGGCCGCAGTGTGAGGGAAAGGCACTGTATTGTGTTGAAAACTGTGTAGCTTTTATATTACTAAATAATTACAAGACCAAAGAGAGGGTACAAAGGTTTAAAATTTCACCTTATCCAATACCGTACTCGGCCATTCCGATTGAAGATTGAACCACAGCCAAAGGGTGCTATAGGCTATGCAGAATTTGTAGAGCTTGGAAGACTAACAAGGGAAGTTAAGGAAGTCAGATGTTCCGCCGATGTTTCACATTCTTTTGTTTTGCATGAATATCACAGATTTTTCATCCGTTATTATGTGTAGACGAAAGCATAGTTATAAGAGGTAAGGGGGGGGTTCATCATAAAAATCTGCTAGATCATTGTACAAGAATGTTATAAAGAACGGGGGAAGATAAATGAAATGAATTCGTCATTCGAGTTTAAAAAGCGACCCGTGCAACATTGGGCAGCCAGCTGTTAACTATTACAAGACTAGTTACTTCAGTTTTTGTAATAAAGGACACAAACGAAGCACTATTGAGTGTATCACAGATAACATTATCGCTGTGTGAGCTTGTGCACGCCAAGTTGGAGGGAAGTCTCCGTCTTGAGATGGGACGGAAGACCATCTTCAGATAACCCCTCAGGCTCTACGGGACCACATCGACAATGACATGGAAACTATGACGTAGTTGTGAACGGAACTGCGGTGAAGGAGGGGACTGCTTGGGTAATAAGGCTGCAACTCTAAAGACATCCTTTTGGGCTAGGGAGAAAAGGACCTATGTTGCATTACATACTGAATCAACTTATACCTCACAAGATTACTGGTTGTCGGAGATCACTGCAACAAACAACTTACATCTATATTATTACTAGAGATAGGCAAAACATGAAGAAAAATTTACCAAAATTTCAAAATATTATGAAATGTATATTTTAAAGCCAAAAAATTCTATACTTTAAGGATTTGGAGCAGGTTCGCTTCATTGATTTATAAAATTAGACATTTTAGATTTTTGTCCATATTTAATAGTAAAATATCAATTAATGTAATACAAACTATTTTTACAAACCCTTATTCTCCACCTACTTCATGTTAATGAGATAAACATTTGCACAAACTATCTTATTGCTAATTTTCTTGTAGGTGCAAGAGGAATATGGTAGGCTTTAAGGGATAGTCAGATCTTTTAAGAGCTGGTTGCTATGTGGAGCATTCGATTCTCTTTGCATGTCCAGGACATAAAAAAACGAATAATGAATTCCCACTTGAGAAAAAGTATATTTATTGGAAAATTCAAACAAATAACAAGGAATATTTCGGAAATAGCTCACTCGACAAAAAAAAATGTATGTGATATAAATTATGTGTTATAACGAGATCTACTTTATTTGTGTAGTAAAATTTTGTCTATCTCTTACGGTTTACCAATTATGCAAAAATCATTCAAAACGAAGAAGACGTTTGGGGACGTTTTCAGAAAATTTAAGATATAAATTTCATGAAAATATCTTAAACATATGATATTTTAATCAAAATTGTTAGTCATTTTTGAGAAAACCCAAATTTTCGAAAAATGTTCCATGCAGAGAGTAATCTGGGGTGGGGAGATTTTCTTGAAAATCTTCGTATCGCATCCTTGGAAAATAATAAACTCAAATACCGAGTTTGGTATTTATCCGACTTTTAGTATTTGAGTTATGCTGTTCTCAGACAGACACACAGGTAGACACACAGATATGTTTCCAAAAATGCTTTAGTTGGATTTAGGGCACTCAAAACATGTATTCCCGGTGAAATCTCGGTACCGAGTTTTTTGGTGGAACGCAATACTTCACCTATTTAAAATATGTAGTAGAGAAAGTAAAAAGAGAATTTACTGATTGCATTAAACGTGCTTAATATTAATATTACAACATACCAGTAAAAGCATCGGTTTCGTGAAAATAAACTTAAAGAATAGAGGGTGTTTAATTTCGCACGTGACGTCACAGAGGAAATACTACATTTTCTCAATTGTACCTGACAGTTTTTTCAGACGCATTACCCGGAAAGAGTGGGTTGATATTCTAAACGTGTTTCACAGAATATATCTGGAAAACACGGTTCATTACTGACAAATATTATTTTAAAAGCAAAAGATCGCAAATCTTACAAAACATGAAGAAATATAAAAATGTTTTGTAAAATATAGAGATTCTATCAAATATTCTGCAATATGAATATTTTTGCAACGTGTATTGAATTCTACACTACAAAACGTAAAAACATTTATTCCCATAATGAAGCAAGCGTGGTTTAGAATATGAAAAGTTATATTTTGCTTGTCTCTAATTATTACCTTCCCACTGCTTACCTACAGTAAATATAGGAAGTAAAAATCGCATGCCATCCAAAACTTCGGGATGGAACTTTCACCGGAAATACGCGTTTTGATTTTGTTTTAAATACCAAACTTGGTATTAAGTTCGGCGTCTTCCAAGGATGCAACATTAAGATTTTTCAAGAAAATCTCTTTCTCCAAACTACGCTTTACATGGAACGTTAGTTTTTTATTTTCTCAAAATGGCTTTAACGATTTTTATTAAATTTTACGGCATTTACATGACAAATAAGATGTACTGTGTGAAGCTGCGACTATTGGCCAAGGCGGAGGCCAGGCAGTTGGAGAGATAAAGAGAGATAAATGATGAGGTAGCACTCCCTCACATAAACACCAGAAGTGCTACCGACAGATAACCAGAATCTTCTGGAAGTTTCCTTTCCCCGCCTCTAGAACGTGTGTCCAGAATATTCTAGAATATTCTGTGGAAACTTCAACCGGCTATATGAGCCAGGGTGTTCACCAGAGTGTTAAGTGAGTTGTCGACCGAGTTTCTGATGTGACATCAAGGGCGTCTATGACGACAGCTGCGACGTGCAGTGAGTGTTGCTACTGCGAGAGATTAGAGACGCCTTGTGCTCGACTCCCCAGCGAGAGAGCCATATGAAAAACAGGCCATTTTGCGTGTATTTGATTACTACGCTAAGTCGCGAAGAAAAGTGAGGCAGTGAAAAGTTGAACCAAATCACGTGAGAAGTGACAGGTGAAAACTGGACAAATTAACAATATCTCAAATTTTCGGCGAATAGCCTGTGAAGTCGACTTCATTCTGATTGACTTTTGTATAATTAGTTAATCGTAAGAGAAAGACAAAATCTTACTACACAAAAAACATAGATCCTGTTAAAGCACACAATCTATGTTAAATACTTCCGAAGTATTTTTTGTTACTGGTTTGAATTTTTAAACACCTACCTAAATATTTTTCAAGTCGTAAGTCACTATTCACTTTTACTCGTCGTCATGTAAGGAGTATGGAATTTTAAAACCATCAACAGTGATCCACTTTTTAAAAATCTGACTATCGCTTTAGCCCATTGTATCCTTCTTATTCATACAAGGAACTTTGTAAATGTGTCGTGAAAGTTCATCTTGATTAACATAAGTAGGTAGAAAAATGCGTTTTTTAAGAATATTTTGCAAAAGAGTAAGTGGGGGAAATCATATAGATGGAACACTTGAGATAGCAAGATGACAGTTTAAAGTAACCCAAAGATCTTATGTGAAACGTTTACAGGATAGCACACGGCTACTAGTGGAAGGGGGCTTAGCACCTCGACCTACGCAGATCTTTTGTGCCTAGACTCTGGCGGGACGCCCCCGGGAGGGAGAGATGAGGTGAGAGGAGGCAGACAGCGGCCGAACCAGGAGACACTACTGGCAGAGGGCAGGGTCCCTACCATTTACAGATGTGCGGCTGGTGCAGCCGGCCCCTCCCCCTGTGGGCTTATACATCCCCTGGGGGACCTCGAACCCGCAGACCGCTCGCAGTCTGGGAGACGAAGCTTTCCTCAGAACATCTTTTTCCCCTGTCATGCACACGCCGAGACCTCCCGCCGACACTTGCAACCCTGAAAGAAACCAAACAGGTGAAAGGTGAAGCGAAATGGGAATGGAGATGAAATGGAGGGACCGGAAATTCGGGGATGGAGTGATCTTTCCCAGCATTCGCCTGGCGACCCGGCGAAACCCCCGAAAAAACCTATGGGTCAGGATGGTCGGTCACAGGAATCGAACCCACGACCTCCCGAATGCGGGTTACAGATGTCACCGTCTGAGCCATCCCGCTCGATAACGCTCACAGGATTTTATCTATTATAAACATTCTTGGCTATAATAAGAGAAATTCCCTGATGACCCAGAGAAATGTTTCTTTAAGTACTCCTAGAATCAATTCCTCGCTCTGCAGAGTCTGGGAGTTTCAAAAGAAAAACGAATGTTTCGTGTGTAAGTGCTGTGTGTGGAAATAACATGAACCTAACGTGAAACGCTAAGGTAAGGGGTCTACAACATGTAATTACTTCTACAATCACAGCCGCTGATATGAACAGGCGGTTATACCTGGTGATTCTAAACTACACAACAACCATTTCTATGTTGTGCGGAATGGCCAACTGATCATTCTTCAAACAGAAATCCGCAAAAGAATGGTTTGAACACCTCGGGGTACCAAGTCATATATGCCGTGCATATTTTGTCAAGAAACCTCCACCAATCCAAAAAAGCGTCACGGCGTGCCCTAAATACAAGAATGGTTCGAATTTTCCTCTTCCTACTTGATTCAGAGACTACACTGGCGATGTAGAAGTTGATCCAGGGGTCAAATACGCGCTGTTATGTGCTCAGTAACTGAGTCCCAGTATTTCGAAAGTAGCACGCCATGACTACAGCAACAAAAGATATGCGCAAATAAGTTAATGTTGCAAAATGTTATTTCACCCAAATTGCAAATTTTAATGCGCTTGAATGTTTCCGTATTAACTGCCTATGCCACGCATCCTCAATAACAACCTAGTCTAGTCATGTAGACTACACACTAGATACATAACACTGTCACGCCTATATCTCAAACAAATTACATTTTAATGAAACAAACTCTGATGTTTACATTCACATGACTTTCTCTACCCTCTAACGTTTATTAGTGTGTAGACAAATATACGAAAGTGTATTTTCCTTTCTACTTATTTCATATTAGATAAAACTTTTCAGAAATAGCTGCATTACACATTTCGTTACAGTACAAAGGAAACAGCGATAGCCAAATGTCTTAGAACTTTACGCTATATGCTAGCCTTAAAATTGCATACTGTTTCCATGCAATCGCAAGAAACAAGTGAATATCGACTGGACCTTAAAAGAATGACAAAGTATTGAACAGCTCGAACCCTTAATGACGGATATCTCGAAAATGGATTATGCCACAAAAAAATTATTTGAAATAAATTGTGTGCTTCAAAAAGAACCACATTTTTGTGCAGCACATTTTCATGTATCGCTCAACGTTTACTAGCCATACAAGATTATATAAAATCCCTTCCAAATAATGGGGACTTCATAGGCTATTCCGAGAAAATTCAAGATATACATTTTATTTGCCATGCAGGTATCTTGAATATGCAGTATTTTAATCAAAATCGTTACAACCATTTTTAAGAAAATAAAAAGTTTCGAAAAATTTTCTACGTAAAGGGTAGTTTTGAGATTTTCTTGAAAATCTTCGTGTCACATACTTGGAAGATGCGGAATTTAAATGACAATTTTGATGTGTAACCGATCTTTTTATTTTTGAATTATGCTGGTCAGGGACGTGCGCGTGCGCGCACACACACACACACACACACACAGAGCTTTTTCTTTTTTTTTTAAAGTTCAGTGGCCTCAAAACATGTATTTCAGGTGAAATCTCGATATCGAATTTTTGGACGGAACATAATATTTCCTCCTCATAGAAGACAAAGACGCACACCACACACGGAACTATTTATAAAATAGCTTTACTTGGTTTTGGCAACCTCAAAAGATTTATTTTTGGGGAACATTTCCGAATAATTTGAAATGGTATATAATACCAAGCTATCATAGGTAAGCAGCAGAAAAAGTAAAGCCAGGTTTGGTCAATAAGTTAGTTTCAATCCAGTGATACTAAAATGCTTAATATTGGAATACTTAAGGATATCAACCTGTCAATATTTCAAATTCTGTGTTTCTTATGCAAATAACTTCCATTTTTACCACATACTACTACCATTATACTTAACCAATTCCCTCAAAAACTATTGGGCTACAGTTTTCAAAATTTTGTAACAAAACTTCAGATTTACATCCTAGAAACACACTTTGAAGGAATTATCGAATGGTTTTTAAATCAAATGATTCTTTCTGTAGAAAAACATTTCTTGTTTACACTGTTTTTATTTTAGAGACAAAAAGATAAAGTTTATATATAGTATGATGTAAGGACCTCTGGTACAAAAAGCAATCTGATTGGTTGAAATTTGCACTGGAAAGAGCAGTTGAGCATTACAACTATTCTTACTACACATGACAACTATATGATGTGATACATTCACATGACTTTCTCTAGCGTATGTCTTTATTAGTGGATATACAAAATATTCTTACTAAAGCTTATTTTTTCTTTTACTACATTTTAATCCAAATAAGCCTTTGCAGAAATAGCTACATTACACATTTCGTTATAGATACAAAGAGAACAGCGATAGTCAAATGTTTAAGAAGTGCACGCTATACGCTGGACATAAATTCCAATCTGTTTCCATGCGATCGCGAGAAACAACTGAATGTTGACAGGGCTAAAGAGAATGATCAATAAATGAACAATTCGAACCATTAATGACGGATATCTCAGAAATGGCTTAGACCAGAATAAAACATATCTGAAATAAATTGTGTATTTTAATGAGATATACATTTTTTGTGTAGTACGTTTTCGTCTATCCCTTAACATTTACCAGTTATACAAGATTATACAAAATTCCTTCCGAATGAAGAGGACTTCACGGGCTATTCCCAAAAAATTTAAGATATACATTTTATTTGTCATGTAAATATCTTTAATACGGTATCTTAATCAAATCGTAAAGCCATTTTTTAGAGAATCAAAAATTTCGAAAAATGTTCCATGTAAAGAGTAGTTTGGGGTGTCACACCTTTGGAAACCACTGAACCTAAATACCAAGTTTGGTATTTATCCGACTTTTCGTTTTTGAACTATGTGTTCACAGACACACATACACACACACACACACACGGACAGTTTTCTAAAAATACCGTTTTGAATTCAGGGGACCTCAAGTCACGTGTTTCCGGTGAAATCTCGATATCGAATATTTGGGTGGAATAATTTCGGAATATTAATCTACAAGAACTAAAGTTTATTAATGTGCATAAATCATAAACTCATATTTTCAAAGAATTTTCGACAATTCACACGTTGGTACCGTTAATCGTGCCACCTCCTAATCAATAAAAATTATATATAAATGCCAATCATTTCGATATATTTGTGGTTAAGGGTAGTGTTCCTGTACGAGGTCTAGGGATTTAGCTGCAATTTTACTTTTGTAGATTCTCATTTAAAACCGCGAATCACGACAAATTAAAGCCATCATTTTTATAGCTCTACTCCAAGGTTCCGTAATTTTATTGCTTCTAGTTCGCTAGGAGAAAAGTGTTGAATGGCGAACTACAGTGAAGTGAGACATGAGCCCTTCTAACCACAGCCAGAATGTGCCACCATTCCAAGACATTGCCATAGCCCGAGGCAAACAGGATAAGGTACGGATTATATCGGTCCCTGCCCACCAAGCCATCAGAAAGGGTTGGGCACAAGCCGGGCTTCTAACCCAGCTACACTTCCACACTGCAAAAGTGTAACAAATGATTCCAGTGAAGCATATCGGCTTTATCGTGTGTTACACTACAACTGTTTAGTAAATGGGCTTTTACCTGATATACGTTAAGGGCTTAATAAATTAAATTCCCAAGTTGCGTACCTAACATAAGACGACTTAGATCCAAGTTTCTGAATTAAATATCGCACCTATTCACAAAGTTATCACAAACGTATAAAACCAGTTTAAAGAGTTGACAAGAGTGGCATTGCAAGGCACGTCATTTATCTACGTTTTATGATTAATATGGTTACCGTATTAATAAACCTAGGATTGAACGCCGTGCTTACTAGGCAACTTCTCCGCCACACGTGTCATACGTTACGTCCTTCCCCTTAGAGCTGACGCTTCAAAAAATTCACTCAAAACAATGACGTCATTACACACTCAGTACTGCTAACTGCAACACCTTGAAACAAAGCAGAATGTCTACAAGATCAGCAGAGAACAACACTATCAAGTCGACGCGCTTTCAGGCGTCGCGAGGCTCATCGCACATCTGCTAACACCTTACCGGCCACCGCCATTCACAGCCTCACTACTCTAATCACCAACGCTAGTTTTACAACTTTGTCGCTATATAAAATGGGAATGCAGTACGGTGTCATGCTTATAAAATCCCAGAAAAAGAACTAGTGTGAGTTACTTACGGTTTACTGCTATATAAAACAGCTCTGTAACTCACCTGAAACAGACAAACCAACATCGATCTCAGTAAGACAGTTGTAGAATAACTAAGCTAGGAAGCTATGGCTAAATATAGAGTTATAACGTTTTAAAGGATTTTATAGCTAGAAATGCTAAAATTAAAAAACATTTTCTATGCAGCAAAATACCTATTATGTTCTACTAAAGTAAAACCAGTGCAACTAAAGTACATAATTAAATAAATTACTAAACTTGAGGATAAACATCTTATAATGATATAAATTAGTATTAGGTAGAGAAGACATTGCATTTCATCCAAAAACTTGATAATGAGATTTCATCGGAAATACATATTTTGAGGTCCCTTGATTCCAAAAAGGATTCCTTATGTGTGTATCTGTGAACAGCATAATTCAAAAATGAAAGGTCGGATAAACACGAAACTTGGTATTTACGTTCAGTATCTTCCAAAGACACAACATGAAGATTTTCAAGAAAACCCTCAGCCAAACTACCCTTTACATGCAACATTTTTTGAAGTTTTCTATTTTCTTAAAAATGGCTCTAACAATTGTGATTAAAATACCATATATGAAAGGCATTTACACGACAAATCCACGAAGGCGGGCCGAATTCGATCACAGGGACCCGCATGTAGGATTTGTGGTGGACAAAACGGCTTCTGGAGGTTTTCTCCGGGTTCTCCGGTTTACCCCGGCATTCATCATTCCACTGGTGCTGCATCTTTACCTTTCTTGTCATTCATCTCTTGCCTCTCATGTATAATCTCCTTATTCGCTCTCATACCGGGCATAGGGCTGATCCCCCACCCTGGTTGTTACTCTCTGATTCACAGAGCCTCAGCTCTCCGACAGGCATCTGGCCACAGGCATTGGTTTGTAAGTCCTGCGGGGTGTAAGTCCTACGAAGGGGAGGGTAATAGATTGTTTTACTTTGCTTACATAACAAATTAAATGTATATCTTGAAAACATTAAGCGATAGACGAAAACGTGACACACAAAAAACGTAGATCTCTTTAAAACACACAATTTATTTGAAATAACTTTTTTGTAGCATAAGCCATTTCCGAGATATCCATTATTAATGGTTCGAAATGATCAGTACTTTCCTAAATTCTTTTAAATTCTGTCGATTTTCTCGATTGCATGGAAAGAGTAGGTATTAAATTTTAAGGCTAGTATATAGCGACCAGTTCTTAAAACATTTGACTACCACCATTTGTATCTATAACGAAATTTGTATTGCAGCTATTTCTCGCAAAGGTTTATCTCGAACGAAGTACATAAACAGAAAGCAAACTTTCGTAAATAATGGTTGGTATAGCCATTAATAAACGATAGGGAGTAGAGAAAGTCATGTGAATGTAACACACGAGACCTTTTTGTAAACCTACTAACACACTAAAGAAGCAATAGAATTACAGTTTAATTTTAGAGCTCACAGCATATGGAGACTTAGCAGGGTGTTTACCAAAGATAAAGACACTAACAAGTACTGTCATCAATAACGATTTAAACTTTAAGAAGAAGCGAACCCAATGTACTACTGAGGCAGTATTTTTAACACTTAAATGATTTCAGTCTAATTATATAATATAAAATATAAAACAATATATATATATATATATATAAAATGTATGTAACAGTCATTGTATTATGTTTATATTATTGTGTACATGTATAATAATGTTATGTGAATGTATTACGTAATTTAGCAATCAGGAACTGTGAGAATAAAGACCGAAAGTTGCTAACAATGAGGTAACAATGAGGCAATAATGAATTGGAAAGTTTAATAATCCTACTAGTAATTCTTGGAAACAATAATGTAATATTTAAAACAGTTTATAAATATCTAATCAAATACTAAAAAGGGTGAAAGTTACATAAAAGTATTCTATTGGAGTAAAATTAGCCAATCAGAGACATGAAATAGAAAAAGTTACAAATTTCAAGCGGTAACCGCCAGCCGCTAGAAGGCAAAGTACCTGTGCAGTTCGTTCGCTCGGTACGTATTCAGTGTGAGACACATAAAATTCATTACGGCGAGAATATTATAAAGTTTACGTGTAAAAAGTGGAAGTAATTAATAAATAATCTCACAGCTCTCTATATCAGTGACGTGTTATTTAATCGTGTGAAGGATTAATAAAAGGAGTGAAGTAAAAATTATAATTTGTGTAAGCCTACATTCTTTAGCCGCATCACACCCTGCTAAGAGATACATGTTTCTACAAATTAATACTGACGCAGCCGAGGCAAACATAAATGTATATAATATTTAAAGAAACATAAAAATACAACGTTGGGGCGAAGGCCACCGGAGACTTTGTATCGTACGTGGTTGCAACTACATCAAGTTTTGGCTATCCAACAGTGAGACATTACAACTACTTCAAATTGGTGCCTAAAGCGTGGTGCAAAGAACGTAAAGGCTTCAACCTTCTCACTACAAACTGTTCACAAAAGTGTTTTCTACTATCTGCTGTTTGTAGAAATGATTTAATTGCAATTTCATTGTAGGTATGAGGGACAGTAGGCTAAAGTGAGAGTCAAATCTTTAATAAGAGGGATATAGGAAACCGAAGCAAAAGACAAATGTGTATAAAACAGGATTGCTATATGTTGGTCTTGAAATTCCGTACGCCTTCCACAGTACCATAAAAAGTCATTTGTATAAATTGTTGTTTTAAACAGATCTACATTTTTTTCTGTAGTAAGTATTTCCCGTCTCTTATGGTTTACCTGTTATACAAAATTATACAATTTTCCTTCCGAGAAAAGAGGACTTCACAGGCTATTCCTAGAAAATTCAGGATATAAAATGCAATTGTCATGTCAATAACGTATTTTAATCAAAATCGTTAGAGGCATTTTGAGAAAAAAAAGAGCAACAATTTTACATGTAGAGGGTGGTTTTAGGTGGGAGAATTTTCTTGAAAATCATTGTGTCCCATTATGTCATTCTCCGACATTTTGTTTTTCAGTTATGCTGTTCATAAACTCATACACAGGCGCACACGGGTATATTTTCTGATATTTTTTAAAAATGTATTTAATCAGGGACCACACACTCAAAATATGTATTGCCGGTGAAATTTCGGTATCCAATTTTTGGGTGGAATGCAATACTTTCTCTGCCTACTAGATATATGCTAGAGAAATTAAAAAAGTATCAGTGAGAATGATTTGCTGAACGCCTATATGATTTGATTTTTAAGGGAACTGTCGAGGATTCAAGGCATCTCAGCCATAGGTTTTTTTTGTTAGCTCCCTATTACCTTCATAGCTATAATTCTATCGTTTCAAAAAAGATTTAGGTTCTTTTCTATGAAGTTTTTGTTATATTCTCCTGAGGGTCGATCTCCTCCGAGGATTGTAGATGTGCGTCGTGATAGATAAGGAGGCGTTCAGCAGTTTCTGCTCTTCTGAACGATTATGAAAGTATACAGGGTGGACCATTTAAGTTGAGACTGTAAAATATCTCCAAAATTAAGCGTTGTAGAAAGAAATGTCTTGAATAATAGTTGCTTGATATTATGGGGGAAAGTAAATGCCATTAGTCGTGTTTTATTTGGAGGACGCTGTGATAGTCATTTTAGGCTCAATTTAATTCTTTAATAGGAACCTACCTTTTTTATGTTGTTTTCTCACTCCTCATAAAAAAACTAAACAATATTTGTATAAAGCACCTTGAAATTGTTCTTACAGCAACGAAAATAACGACATTCCTGAACGGCTGTGTACGAAGAGCGCAATGAAAGGTTGGAGGGGGTGAAGTTACGTTTCGTAATTGGGAACCAACATTTTTTATTTTGTTTCCGTATTCCTCGTCACAATATAAACAACTTTTTATAAACCATTTTAAAATGACCATCACAACGTCCTCCAAATAAAACACGACTAATGGCATTTACTTTTCCTCATATCAAGCAACGTTTATTAAGGACATTTCTTTGTACAACGCTTAGTTCTGGAGATACTGTACAGTTTCAACTTAAATGGTCCACCCTGTATAATAGTGGGTGGGAGTTGCTCCTCTTCTAGGATGTTAAATATAATATTTTCTTTCTTTCTAGTTTTAGGTCGTGTTTATTCCGAGTCACATACGTTCGCTGTACTAGTGTGATAGTTGAACGTCGATCACTAAGAATAATTATTCACTATTTCATTCATGCTTTTATTTTGCTTGCCTTGTCTCCTTGCGTCTCTAATTCGTTTATTCCAAAACCGATATTAGAGAGCGTAAAGTGAATAAATAAAAGTAAGTTAAGAAGAAGAAGAAGACATATTCCACTCTAGCTCGATGTTTGGCTACTTGCGGTCTAAGAATGCGCCTTAGGCAATCAAACCGAAGGAAGCTGGGAAGGCCGCTGCTGCTCGGCCAGGGAGGTATCCTCCTGGGGATTCACAGCCTACTCAAGACACAATGGCCTGTCCATGCCCTAGGCTAGCGATAATAGTTCCAAGAGCCCTTTTAATTAGCCGTCCAAGACGTTCTTGTCATAGGATTCTGATAGCGCAGCAAGCTTCCTCTGTTATGAAGAAGGGAGGGATTGTAAACAGAGGAAAACTCTCGAAAATGATCGTCACAGTGAAGACAGCGTGTGTTCGCCGGACACCCTTAACGATATAGCCTCTGGCTAAGTGTAACAAAAGCGTGTTGGTTATTGCTAAGCAAGAGTCTGAGTGTATAAAACGCCTCGAAACACTAAACCTTACCCAAATGAGTCATACCATGTTCCTGTGACGTTTAATCAACAAGCACCACTAAACCCTGTTCCATATAACTTGTGTCACGTGCACTAGTCACCTCTCATGGCTACTGTCCTGGAATAGGTTGTGCGAAACATACTAGTTCCTTATTTAACATGATTATTTATCTTAATGTAGGTATCAGAGGAGATTCGTCAATTTATATTTTCATAACTATATGGATAAAATATATTACATAATGGAGTTAATACATCTGGAATGATGTAAATTCTTATCAACAAATAGGTAGGAGGATCCTTCAGTTTAAACCTGCCTCTCAGGATGACGAAAGTACGTGCAACTATACCTTGTCTCAAACGTAAAAGACAGTATGGAGGTAAATGGGATATCTCTGTCTCTATGTAACTCATACTTACATGTTACCATTTGGTTCGTTCTTTTCTACTGTTGCTAATATAGCGTAAATATTCATTTGTTATAAATTTCGGCTTTGAACACATTATCCTATGCAGAATACTTGTCTCTATCAGGTTATATCATTTTTTGAGCCTTTATAGATTTCTGTGGCCAGAAATTTCTAAAGAAAACTAGTTTTTGCAGTAAAAGTCCGATATTGCTATTTGTATGCTTATCAAGCGTAACTATCAAACTAAAGCAATATATTTTTCTTAGCTGGAGTAAACGTGAGTGCTAATACTTGCCCAGTTCGAATTCTCTATTGTTAATAAGGTGAACGTTATGCTTTTTAAATTAAATATTTTCGGAAAATTCTATACCTATGCTGTAAAAAAGTCAGCCACTGAGAAACTTCTGTGTTATTGGGTTTGCAACGGGGGCTAAGCGAGAGTAAATGCTGCGGAGGGTTGGAGACAGTTTTTAAAATAATCCGGAATCCTGTTAACTTTTTGCATTCATTGTGGATGACAAACAAAAGTCATCCATTTAGCTAAAAGGTGCCAGGCGCGAGGCAGAAGGCAGCAATGGATAACATCAGTTGTAAGGAAGTGTGTGCACTTATAGTGTGTGATAGTGAATGTGTTAGAATACTCAAGTAAAATGGATGTTAGTAACGCAAAAGAAACGGCTAAGGCTACCGGGTGTTCAGGAACAGCGATGCATAGGATAAAAAATGAAGGAGTGAAAGGACTTCTAAGGACGCCATCAAAAAAGAAAGCAAAAAGTGTTGGGGAAACAAAAACACGCTAGGTTAAAGCAATATGACGGAACAGTGCAAAGCGGAGTGCAGCGCATCGTTCATTTATTGCTGTTTGAAAACATTCCACCCATGTTGAATGTACTTTTGTCAAGGGTAAACAGTGATGATACCATACCAACTTAAAACTTTTATCATTTTATATCTCCGTATTTCTTTTAAAATATATTTCTTTTGCCTGTAAAGTCGTATTTTGAAGCACTAAAAATACAAAAAGGAGGGATAAAGTACAGCTGAAAATCAAATGTCTTACAATAGCCTTAAATAGCAGTGCAGATATTTCACTATTCGGTGATGTATCGCTCACAAAATGACGCTAATTATTATTAGACCGATCGCAGCTGGGCGCCAAAGTTACAAGCGTACGTACAGTACATATGGCAACACTGTGCCCCATTTAACTGGACTGTCTTTTAAGCATGAGACACGCTATATCATAACAAGATGTTTTTGTAACTTTTATGTAATGACCTTGCATTGCACCGGACATATTTGTCATACATCGCCATTCAGTAGCCAATCAGGGGAAAGAGAAAGAAAGGGAGGGAAGAAGAATATATGTTAGCGGGGAAGGTTACAAGAAACAGGGCTTACAGCTTTCAGTAAAGCATCTTAATGACTAGTGCCATCCACTGTATTTGTTTTCCACCAAGTTTTCGCAAACGCAAACTTGGTTCCATTCCTCGCAACAACTAAAGGCATCAATGATAATGTTGGTTTTGGAATCTGGATTTCCTTTAATAATAATAATAATAATAATAATAATAATAATAATAATAATAATACTAATGGCAAGAGCCTTCACGGTCGGAATGTGGCAGGGACTCGTGAAGGAGGTTAGCGGTTCAGGACGTCTTCTCTTACAAAGGTGCTTTTTACAGGTTTTCTTCAGTACCTACTCATAACTGGCAAATGTCGGGAAGGTACCATAAAATTAGATCGGGAACGTTTGCTTCCCAACTTTACTTTTCCAATTAGCATTTCATTTTGTGTATCATCAGTGTCCAGCATCCTCCGCTGCCTGCGGTGCCGTCTGCAGTAAGAACGGCTGCTAAAAAGAAATAACATTTTAAAAAAACTGGCTGGAAACTGTATTAATAAATTAATCTTCCTCTTCAGATCCTCTGAAGATTTCCACGACTCTTGTCTAAAACGTCAGGTTTTAAAGTGAAAACCAATGGATCACGCTTCAAAGTCCGGAAGATGAATTTTAATAATAATAACAATAATAAACGTTGATTATATTACAGGATACTTTGTTCAATAATATTGAGCTTACATCACCCTAGCAGCTTCTCTTCTAAAATGCTTTTATTTCTCTTTAGTAAGGGTGCTTCAAAACGTGCATTTTCAGAGAAATTCGGTATCAAATTCTTTGAAGTAGTAGGTAAAAGATAAGGTAGAGGTACTGACGAACGGAGGGGCCCCCGAAACCGGCGCTGAGCACGCAGGCCATCCAGCCCCTTATGCTTCTACCGTGACCCAGGGATGAAGGGAGAGACCCGAAGGCGACCAGATCCGAATGACGACGGGCACAAGCATGGACGGGATAGATAATGTTTCCAGACTGAACGCATCTGACGCTGCCCGGGCCCACCGACAAGCCCCTAGCCCCCGGGGGTCCCTCGAAGGAGCGCCTGCCCGAGAGCACGAAGGCGGATCCTTCCTGAGATGCCCCTGGAAGGACACCAGGGTAGAAACCTTTACAGAACGCACAGCCACCGCCTAGCTGCAACCCACCGAACACCGTCGCCTGGTCCTAAAACCCTGAAACAGATGACAAGGAAGATGATGGGTACAGGGAATGAGGAGCAAGAGAGTCTTGGCAGAAGATGAACCATCCCAGCAATGGCCTGCCGACCCCGGAAAACCACGAAAAATCTACAGGTCAGAGTGGGAGGTCGCCAGGAATGGAACCCTGGACCTCCCGAATGCCAGTCTCACACGTTAACGCCGACCACCGCGCTCGATACCTACTATAGGCTGAGTAATGGAGAAAGTAAAAGTAGTGCAGTGGAATTAATAAAATTGTTCCTCCACACAAGCTGTATGTTGGACAAAGTTGGAAAGGTGGAATCAGACGACTGAAAAATTCAATGCCATCGTCGGAATTTGAACCACGGATCTACCGGCGATGGGATTGAATTTTTCAGTTATCTGATTCTAACTTTTCAAAAGTAGTGTTACTTTGTAACACGTACCGACTCCAGGATAAAAACACGTACCGGGGACACCAGAATTGAGAGTACAAATCCTGGACAAACGAATTTCTGGGGCGTTTGTTCACTCTACTATAGTCTAAGACCTAGCGCAACATTTATCCTTAATTTTTACTGCTGTAACTATGGTGCCTAACTTTATTAACCTTAAGTATGAGTCAGGCTGAACGACCAGCAATCAAACATTACGCGCATATGAATATAACTGCGCGCGCATAGTGGCTTAATGTCAAATTACCACTCTGTGAGGAAAACTGTTGTAAACGAGTCTATTCCAAATGTCGCAGTAAGTTTTGAATTGACCATTACGACAACCAGCTCTTTCATTTCATAACCAGTGTAAAATCGCCAACGCAAAGATGCGTGTCATAAGCAGAGAACTGCGTTCACAGAAAGAGCGAGAATTATGAAGTACCGTAACACTTCAATTCGTTTTATGCTCAACTTGATCGGAAGCAGACATTAGGAGTTAACATAGAAACTATGAGGTAGTATAAAATTGGAAAACGGAAGTGTCATTTGGAGTAGGCTCAATGCCTAAAATTCAACAATAAGTTCTATGAGCAATTTAATAAAGAATGTTAGGTTCCATGGCTGAATAGCCTCTACGTTTATAGTGTTCACCTATGACTGTAGTTTTTCGGGGGCTGTATTTAGCTGTGTTAAAGGGCAAATTAGCAATCTTCAATAAGATGTCTCAGTTGTGTTATATACATTGCAACTAGAGTGTTCAACTTTCAAAAACAGGCACATTAAAAAACTATCACAACACACAAGTAATTTGCAATAGTTCGGTCCAGAACCCTCGCCCAGGAGCACACAGAGAAAAACACAAGTTGCCCATGGCGTCAACAACTATATGAACTAGTTCATGCTTCTGTTCTCTCCAGGGATGAACTGGAGCAATGAAGTTGCTCATCAACTGGCCCTGCCTCCGTCCTCTCCTGGTATTAACTGGCGCATTCAAATTTTTTCTAATGTTGCTCATCAACTGCATGAACTAATCTCTACCTCTGTTCTCTCCTGGATGAACTGGTGCATTCCAATTGTTCCTAATGTTGCTCATTAACTGCATGAACTAATCCCTACCCGTGCTCTCCTGGGATGAACCGGTGCATTCAAATTGTTCCTAATGTTGCTCATTAACTGCATGAACTAATCCCTACCCGTGCTCTCCTGGGATGAACTGGTGCATTCCAGTTGTTCCTAATGTTGCTCATTAACTGCATGAAGTAATCCCTACCCGTGCTCTCCTGGGATGAACTGGTGCATTCAAATTGTTCCTAATGTTGCTCATTAACTGCATGAAGTAATCCCTACCCGTGCTCTCCTGGGATGAACTGGTGCATTCCAGTTGTTCCTAATGTTGCTCATTAACTGCATGAACTAATCCCTACCCGTGCTCTCCTGGGATGAACTGGTGCATTCAAATTGTTCCTAATGTTGCTCATTAACTGCATGAACTAATCCCTACCCGTGCTCTCCTGGGATGAACTGGTGCATTCCAGTTGTTTCTAATGTTGCTCATTAACTGCATGAACTAATCCCTACCCGTGCTCTCCTGGGATGAACTGGTGCATTCCAGTTGTTTCTAATGTTGCTCATTAACTGAATGAACTAATCCCTACCCGTGCTCTCCTGGGATGAACTGGAGCATTCAAATTGTTCCTAATGTTGCTCATTAACTGCATGAACTAATCCCTACCCGTGCTCTCCTGGGATGAACTGGTGCATTCCAGTTGTTTCTAATGTTACTCATTAACTGCATGAACTAATCCCTACCCGTGCTCTCCTGGGATGAACTGGTGCATTCCAGTTGTTCCTAATGTTGCTCATTAACTGCATGAACTAATCCCTACCCGTGCTCTCCTGGGATGAACTGGTGCATTCAAATTGTTCCTAATGTTGCTCATTAATTGCACGAACTAATCCCTACCCGTGCTCTCCTGGGATGAACTGGTGCATTCCAGTTGTTTCTAATGTTGCTCATTAACTGCATGAACTAATCCCTACCCGTGCTATCCTGGGATGAACTGGTGCATTCCAGTTGTTCCTAATGTTGCTCATTAACTGCATGAACTAATCCCTACCCGTGCTCTCCTGGATGAACTGGTGCATTCCAGTTGTTTCTAATGTTGCTCATTAACTGCATGAACTAATCCCTACCCGTTCTCTCCTGGATGAACTGGTGCATTCCAGTTGTTCCTAATGTTGCTCATTAACTGCACGAACTAATCCCTACCCGTGCTCTCCTGGGATGAACTGGTGCATTCAAATTGTTCCTAATGTTGCTCATTAACTGCATGAACTAATCCCTACCCATTCTCTCCTGGGATGAACTGGTGCATTCCAGTTGTTCCTAATGTTGCTCATTAACTGCATGAACTAATCCCTACCCATTCTCTCCTGGGATGAACTGGTGCATTCAAGTTGTTCCTAATGTTGCTCATTAACTGCATGAACTAATCCCTACCCATTCTCTCCTGGGATGAACTGGTGCATTCCAGTTGTTCCTAATGTTGCTCATTAACTGCATGAACTAATCCCTACCCATTCTCTCCTGGGATGAACTGGTGCATTCAAGTTGTTCCTAATGTTGCTCATTAACTGCATGAACTAAGCCCTACCCGTGCTCTCCTGGGATGAACTGGTGCATACAAGTTGTTCCTAATGTTGCTCATTAACTGCATGAACTAATCCCTACCCGTGCTCTCCTGGGATGAACTGGTGCATTCAAATTGTTCCTAATGTTGCTCATTAACTGCATGAATTAAACCCTACCCGTTCTCTCCTGGATGAACTGGTGCATACAAGTTGTTCCTAATGTTGCTCATTAACTGCATGAACTAATCCACACCCGTGCTCTCCTGGGATGAACTGGTGCAATCAAGTTGTTCCTAATGTTGCACATTACCTGCATGAACTAATCCCTACCCGTGCTCTCCTGGGATGAACTGGTGCATTCCAGTTGTTTCTAATGTTGCTCATTAACTGCATGAACTAATCCCTACCCGTTCTCTCCTGGATGAACTGGTGCATTCCAGTTGTTCCTAATGTTGCTCATTAACTGCATGAACTAATCCCTAACCGTTCTCTCCTGGATGAACTGGTGCATTCCAGTTGTTCCTAATGTTGCTCATTAACTGCATGAACTAATCCCTACCCGTGCTCTCCTGGGATGAACTGGTGCATTCAAGTTGTTCCTAATGTTGCTCATTAACTGCATGAACTAATCACTACCTCTGTTCTCTCCTGGATGAACTGGTGCATTCCAGTTGTTTCTAATGTTGCTCAATAACTGCATGAACTAATCCCTACCCGTGCTCTCCTGGGATGAACTGGTGCATTCAAATTGTTCCTAATGTTGCTCGTAACTGCATGAACTAATACCTACCCGTCCTCTCCTGGGATGAACTGGTGCATTCCAGTTGTTCCTAATGTTGCTCATTAACTGCATGAACTAATCTCTACCTCTGTTCTCTCCTGGGATGAACTGGTGCATTTCAGTTGTTCCTAATGTTGCTCATTAACTGCATGAATTAATCCATACCCGTCCTCTCCTGGGATGAACTGGTGCATTCAAGTTGTTCCTAATGTTGCTCATCAACTGCATGAACTAATCCATACCCGTCCTCTCCTGGGATGAACTGGTGCATTCCAATTGTACCTAATGTTGCTCATTAACTGCATGAACTAATCCATACAGGTCCTCTCCTGGGATGAACTGGTGCATTCAAATTGTTCCTAATGTTGCTCATTAACTGCATGAACTAATCTCTACCTCTGTTCTCTCCTGGATGAACTGGTGCATTCAAGTTGTTCCTAATGTTGCTCATTAACTGCATGAACTAATCCCTACCCGTCCTCTCCTGGGATTAACTGGTGCATTCCAGTTGTTCCTAATGTTGCTCATTAACTGCATGAACTAATCCCTACCCGTTCTCTCCTGGATGAACTGGTGCATTCCAGTTGTTCCTAATGTTGCTCATTAACTGCATGAACTAATCCCTACTCGTGCTCTCCAGGGATGAACTGGTGCATTCCAGTTGTTCCTAATGTTGCTCATTAACTGCATGAACTAATCCCTACCCGTGCTCTCCAAGGGATGAACTGGTGCATTCCAGTTGTTTCTAATGTTGCTCATTAACTGCATGAACTAATCCCTACGCGTTCTCTCCTGGATGAACTGTTGCATTCCAGTTGTTCCCAATGTTGCTCATTAACTGCATGAACTAATCCCTACCCGTGCTCTCCAAGGGATGAACTGGTGCATTCCAGTTGTTTCTAATGTTGCTCATTAACTGCATGAACTAATCCCTACCCGTTCTCTCCTGGATGAACTGTTGCATTCCAGTTGTTCCCAATGTTGCTCATTAACTGCATGAACTAATCCCTACCTGTGCTCTCCTTGCATGAACTAGTGCATTCTAGTTGTTTCTAATGTTGCTCATTAACTGCATGAACTAATCCCTACCCGTGCTCTCCTGGGATGAACTGGTGCATTCCGGTTGTTTCTAATGTTGCTCATTAACTGCATGAACTAATCCCTACCCGTTCTCTCCTGGGATGAACTGGTGCATTCCAGTTGTTTCTAATGTTGCTCATTAACTGCATGAATTAATCCCTACCCGTGCTCTCCTGGGATGAACTGGTGCATTCAAGTTGTTCCTAATGTTGCTCATTAACTCCATGAACTAATCCATACCCGTGCTCTCCTGGGATGAACTGGTGCATTCAAGTTGTTCCTAATGTTGCTCATTAACTGCATGAATTAATCCCTACCCGTGCTCTCCTGGGATGAACTGGTGCATTCCAGTTGTTCCTAATGTTGCTCATTAACTGCATGAACTAATCCCTACCCGTTCTCTCCTGGATGAACTGTGTTTCCAGTTGTTCCTAATGTTGCTCATTAACTGCATGAATTAATCCATACCCGTCCTCTCCTGGGATGAACTGGTGCATTCAAATTGTTCCTAATGTTGCTCATTAACTGCATGAACTAATCCATGCCCGTCCTCTCCTGGGATGAACTGGTGCATTCAAATTGTTCCTAATGTTGCTCATTAACTGCATGAACTAATCCATACCCGTCCTCTCCTGGGATGAACTGGTGCATTCAAGTTGTTTCTAATGTTGCTCATCAACTGCAGGAACTAATCTCTACCTCTGTTCTCTCCTGGATGAACTAGTGCATTCCAGTTGTTCCTAATGTTGCTCATCAACTGCAGGAACTAATCTCTACCTCTGTTCTCTCCTGGATGAACTAGTGCATTCCAGTTGTTTCTAACGTTGCTCATCAACTGCAGGAACTAATCTCTACCTCTGTTCTCTCCTGGATGAACTAGTGCATTCCAGTTGTTGCTAATGTTGCTCATCAACTGCAGGAACTTATCTCTACCTCTGTTCTCTCCTGGATGAACTAGTGCATTCCAGTTGTTTCTAATGTTGCTCATCAACTGCAGGAACTAATCTCTACCTCTGTTCTGTCCTGGATGAACTAGTGCATTCCAGTTGTTCCTAATGTTGCTCATTAACTGCATGAACTAATCTCTACATTTGTTCTCTCCTGGGTGAACTGGTTAATTCAAGTTGTTCCTAATGTTGCTTGTCAACTAAATGAACTAACCTCTATCTCTGTTCTCACCTGGATCAACTGGCGCGTTCAAGTTGTTCCTAATGTTGGTCACCAACTGCATGAAGTAGTTCCTACCTCCGTACTCTCTTAGAATGAACGGGTGTATTCAACTTGTTCTAATGTTGGATACAGCTGCATGAAGTATTCCCCACTTCCGCACTCTCTTGGTATGAACGGGTGTATTCAACTTCTTCCTAATGTTGGTCACCAACTGCATTAAGTAGTCCCCACCTCCGTACTCTCTTTGTATGAACGGGTGTATTCAACGTCTTCCTAATGTTGGTCACCAACTGCATGAAGTAGTCCCTACCTCCATACTCTCTTTGTATGAACGGGTGTATTCAACTTCTTCCTAATGATGGTCACCAACTGCATGAAGTAGTCCCTACCTCCGTACTCTCTTTGTATGAACGGGTGTATTCAACTTCTTCCTAATGATGGTCACCAACTGCATTAAGTAGTCCCCACCTCCGCACTCTCTTTGTATGAACGGGTGTATTCAACTTCTTCCTAATGATGGTCACCACTTGCATGAAGTAGTCCCTACCTCCGTACTCTCTTTGTATGAACGGGTGTATTCAACTTCTTCCTAATGATGGTCACCAACTGCATGAAGTAGTCCCAGCTCCGTACTCTCTTTGTATGAACGGGTGTATTCAACTTCTTCCTAATGATGGTCACCAACTGCATGAAGTAGTCCCTACCTCCGTACTCTCTTTGTATGAACGGGTGTATTCAACTTCTTCCTAATGTTGATCACCAACTGCATTAAGTAGTCCCCACCTCCGTACTCTCTTTGTATGAACGGGTGTATTCAACTTCTTCCTAATGATGGTCACCAACTGCATGAAGTAGTCCCTACCTCCGTACTCTCTTTGTATGAACGGGTGTATTCAACTTCTTCCTAATGTTGGTCACCAACTGCATTAAGTAGTCCCCACCTCCGTACTCTCTTTGTATGAACGGGTGTATTCAACTTCTTCCTAATGATGGTCACCAACTGCATGAAGTAGTCCCTACCTCCGTACTCTCTTTGTATGAACGGGTGTATTCAAATTCTTCCTAATGATGGTCACCAACTGCATGAAGTAGTCCCTACCTCCGTACTCTCTTTGTATGAACGGGTGTATTCAACTTCTTCCTAATGATGGTCACCAACTGCATGAAGTAGTCCCTACCTCCGTACTCTCTTTGTATGAACGGGTGTATTCAGCTTCTTCCTAATGATGGTCACCAACTGCATGAAGTAGTCCCTACCTCCGTACTCTCTTTGTATGAACGGGTGTATTGAACTTCTTCCTAATGATGGTCACCAACTGCATGAAGTAGTCCCTACCTCCGTACTCTCTTTGTATGAACGGGTGTATTCAACTTCTTCCTAATGATGGTCACCAACTGCATGAAGTAGTCCCTACCTCCGTACTCTCTTTGTATGAACGGGTGTATTGAACTTCTTCCTAATGATGGTCACCAACTGCATGAAGTAGTCCCTACCTCCGTACTCTCTTTGTATGAACGGGTGTATTCAACTTCTTCCTAATGTTGGTCACCAACTGCATTAAGTAGTCCCCACCTCTGTACTCTCTTTGTATGAACGGGTGTATTCAACTTCTTCCTAATGATGGTCACCAACTGCATGAAGTAGTCCCTACCTCCGTACTCTCTTTGTATGAACGGGTGTATTCAACTTCTTCCTAATGATGGTCACCAACTGCATGAAGTAGTCCCTACCTCCGTACTCTCTTTGTATGAACGGGTGTATTCAAATTCTTCCTAATGATGGTCACCAACTGCATGAAGTAGTCCCTACCTCCGTACTCTCTTTGTATGAACGGGTGTATTCAACTTCTTCCTAATGATGGTCACCAACTTCATGAAGTAGTCCCTACCTCCGTACTCTCTTTGTATGAACGGGTGTATTGAACTTCTTCCTAATGATGGTCACCAACTGCATGAAGTAGTTCCTACCTCCGTACTCTCTTTGTATGAACGGGTGTATTCAACTTCTTCCTAATGATGGTCACCAACTGCATGAAGTAGTCCCTACCTCCGTACTCTCTTTGTATGAACGGGTGTATTGAACTTCTTCCTAATGATGGTCACCAACTGCATGAAGTAGTCCCTACCTCCGTACTCTCTTTGTATGAACGGGTGTATTCAACTTCTTCCTAATGATGGTCACCAACTGCATGAAGTAGTCCCTACCTCCGTACTCTCTTTGTATGAACGGGTGTATTGAACTTCTTCCTAATGATGGTCACCAACTGCATGAAGTAGTCCCTACCTCCGTACTCTCTTTGTATGAACGGGTGTATTGAACTTCTTCCTAATGATGGTCACCAACTGCATGAAGTAGTCCCTACCTCCGTACTCTCTTTGTATGAACGGGTGTATTCAACTTCTTCCTAATGATGGTCACCAACTGCATGAAGTAGTCCCTACCTCCGTACTCTCTTTGTATGAACGGGTGTATTCAACTTCTTCCTAATGATGGTCACCAACTGCATGAAGTAGTCCCTACCTCCGTACTCTCTTTGTATGAACGGGTGTATTCAACTTCTTCCTAATGATGGTCACCAACTGCATGAAGTAGTCCCTACCTCCGTACTCTCTTTGTATGAACGGGTGTATTCAACTTCTTCCTAATGATGGTCACCAACTGCATGAACTAATCCATACGTTCGTTCTCTCCTGGGATGAACTGGCGCATTCAAGCTGTTCCTAATGTTGCTCATCAACTGCATGAACTAAGCAATACCTACGTTCTGTTCGGGAATGAGCTGTGCATTCAAATTGTTTTCTAATGTTGCTCATCCATTAAGTCTCTTTCCGCTCCATTCTGGAATGAACTGATGCAATTAATTATTTTTACGTTGGTCACCCACTGCATGAACTAACCCTTTCCTTCGTTCTCTTTTGGGACGGACTAGTCACCAGCGCAACCAAATTAACCAACACGCAATCAAGATAATAATCTGCAATTCTTTTCTGCTACAATTGTTTTTTTCACACCCAGTGTGTGTGCATTTTCAATGAATGGGAAAACTGGTGCGGGTGATGGTTTTCTTCTTCTTTTTCTACCGACCTGAAATTGTCTCCTAGCATCACGCGCTAGCTCTGTCTCTACGCATGCAAGACAAAAATATTGTGACTTATACATGGGATGTTTAGCTCCTGAGTGACAGTGTTCAGGAAATAGCCTGGGTCGGGAAGGGGGGGAGAAAAAGCGAAGTCAGACAACATGTCTACACATGGAGTCAAGCAGGCAAGGAGAATAATGAGCGGAGGTAAATGAAGCTCAAAAACGCTGAGGGATAAGATGAGACTCTGAGAGAAAGACGAGCCATGCGCTGTTTAATTCTTCTGCCCTTCCATACTTATCCTAGAAAGTTCTATCTAAGGTACATCAGATGTATTATCACTTCTGTTATTGAAGTTGTAATGTGCTAAAATGCTTTATTTTCCTTAAAATTATCTGTAGTACATACATATCTTGTTAATCGAGAAAAGCTTTCATTATACTCTTACACATTTCGTTGTATAGATAAGGATAAAGATGAAGCGATAGTCAGGTTTTTAAAAATCGGAAAACTGTACATTGGCTTTGAAATCCCATGCTCATTTCATGATCACGAGGATATCGAATAGCGTTGTATTACTTGAAAAAATGTACCTATAGATTTTAAAATTCTAACCAAATCTTGTACATGTTTAACTCCACAAAAAATATTTGACATAAATTATGTGCTTTAACAAGATCTACATTTTTCTACTAAGATTTAGTCTATCTCTTACAGTTTACAAAATTTAAGACTTACATTTTATTTGTTATGCATATATCTTGAACACATGGTATTTTAATAAAAAATTCTAGAACCATTTTGAGAAAGTAAAAACTATCAAACAATTTTCCATGGTGATGGTGTTTTGGGGGGAGGGATGGGGGACTTTCTTCAAAATATATGTGTAGCAACTCTGAGAGATGCTGGACCGAAATACTAAGTATGGTATTTATCGGAGATTTGATTTTTGAGTTATGCTGTTCACAGAGACACAGACAGATACAAACAAACCTTTTTCTAATTTTTTATTCAATGGGGCCTCAAAACATGTATTTATAGTGAAATCTAGTAATTAAATTTTTGGATACAATACAATACTTCCTTCAGTTACTATAGCTAAGTAGTAGGGAAATTAAACATTTGTCTCGCATGTACGTCTCATTAAAATGTTACTACCCCTCGAGGACTGGTGTACCACCGTATCTTATTGTTACTTCTTGATTGATCTTTGTTTGTACTCAAAATAGCTATAATCGGGAGATTCCTCTTACAAAAACCAGAAAAATAAAGGGTTTCTTCAGTTTTGTAGACGTTATCATTATTATTGTCTGTTACTGAGTGACATTTTAGTAATAATATTCTTCGTAGAAGCGATGTGAACGTAGGTAACTGTTTTGAAAGCGTGAATAATTTTGGAAGTTTTCCACAAGTTTATACATAAAAAATCTGATGTGTTACACTCACATGACTTTCTCTGCTCTTGTACAATCTATTTTTACAAACGCCTATTCTCCATATGCTTCATGTTAATCGAGATATCGAGATGTCAATCTTATTGGTAATTTTCTTGTAGATGCAAGGGAAATATGGTAGCTTTTAAGCGATAGTCAAATATTTTAACGCTGGTTGCTATGTGGCGCATTCCATTCTCTTTGCATGTCCAGGACATAAAAAAATGAATAACGAATTTGAGAAAAAGTATAAGTTTTGGAGAATTTAAGGAAATAACAAGCAATATCTCGAAAACGGTTCACTCAACAAAAGAAATGTATATGACATAAGTTGTGTATTTTAACGCGATCTACATTTTTTGTGTAGTAAAATTTTGTCTATCTCTTATGGTTTACCAGTTATGCAAAAGTCGTTCACAATGAAGAATACTTTTGGAGACATTCCCAGAAAATTCGAGATATACATTTCATTTCTCATGACATTACCCTAAACATATGATATTTTCATCAAAAATCGTTAGAGCCATTTTTGAGAAAATTAAAATTTTCGAAAAATCTTCCATGTAAAGGGTAGTCTGGGGTGGGGGGATTTTCTTGAAAACCTTCGTGTCGCAGCTCTGGAAGATATTGAACCTAAATACCAAGTTTGGTGCTTATCCGACTGTTCGTTTTTGAGTTATGCTGTTCACACACACACACACACACACACACACACACACACACACACACAGACACACACACGGACATGTTTCCAAAAATGCTTTTTTTGGATTCAGGGGGTCTCAAAACATGTATTTCCTGTGAAATCTCGGTATCGAATTTTTGGGTGGAATGCAATACTTCCCCTACTTACTATACATAGTAGAGAAAGTAAAAAGTGAATGTATTTGAACTGTCTATTTTTTAGTATCCCTACTACTCACCAATAGAAAAAGGCAAAGGTACGGTTGCCCCTCCCCCGCAACCCGGGTCCTATTTTTTTCTACCGTGACCCCTGCGATGAGGGAAGAGACCGAGGGGCGACCAGATCCGGATGACGAAGGGTGCAAGCATGGACGGGCTCCCTAACGCTTCTAATTCGAACACATAAACTCCGCCCGGACCCACCCAGAAGCCTCCGAACACCCGAAGGTCCCCCTGGTCGGGCCCACTCGGAGGTGGATCCTAAATGACATATCCCGCAAAGACACCAGGAGAGAAACATGTACATAGCACACAGCCACCGTCCAACCGCAACCCATCGAACACCGTCGCCTGGTCCTACAGCCCTGAAACAAATGACAAGGAATGTGA
The DNA here is from genome assembly GCA_030765065.1 of Deroplatys truncata. Classification (NCBI taxonomy): domain Eukaryota; kingdom Metazoa; phylum Arthropoda; class Insecta; order Mantodea; family Mantidae; genus Deroplatys; species Deroplatys truncata. Next base: position 222,215,716 of record CM060981.1, on the reverse strand, counting down.
GTGCAAAAAAATGAGTAATAGGAAAGTCGTGGTAGAAGACAACCACCCCAGCATTCGCCTGCTGATCAGGGGAAACCACAAAAAAACCCAGGGATCAGAGTAGACGGTCAAGGGAACCGAATCCTGAACTCCCGAATGCGATCCTCACACATTACCGTAGAGCCATCTCATTCGGCACCTACAGTAAGTAAAGGTACCAAAATTTGATAACCATAAATACCCGTTTTGAGACTCCCTCAATATGTGTTGCACTCACATGATTTTCTCTACTCTTGTACAAACTATTTTTACAAGCGCTTATTCTTCATCTACTTCATGATAATAGAGATAAACCTTATTGCTAATTTTGTTGTAGATGCAAGGAGAATACGGCAGGCTTTAAGCGATAGTCAAATCTTTTAAGAGCTGGTTGCTTTGTGGAGCATTCCATTCTCTTTGCATGTCCACGACATAAAAAACGAATTACGAATTCCCATTTGAGAAAAAGTAGCTATAAGTATTGTAAAATTCAAACAAATAACAAGGAATATCTCGGAAATGGTTCAGTCGATAAAACAGTGTACATGACATAAGTTGTGTCTTTTAACGAGATCTACATTTTTTGTGAAGTAAAATTTTGTCTATCTCTTACGGTTTACCAGTTATGCAAAAGTCATTCAGAATGAAGAGGACTTTTGGAGACATTCCCAGAAAATTTCATGATATACATTTCATTTGCCATGGAAGTATCTTAAACATATGATATTTTAATCAAAAATCGTAAAGGTTAGTCTAAGGTGGGTGATTTTCTTGAAAATCATGGTGTTGCATCTTTGAAATATATTGAATCTAAATGTCAGGTTGGAATTTATGCGGCTTTTCGTTTTTAAGTGTTACGTTCAAGGACACACAGACAGACACACACACAGACTTTTTCTAAAAATGCTTTTTATTATTACTATTATTATTATTCAGGCGGCCTCACATATGTATTTCAAGTGAAATCTCGGTATGGAATGTTTGGGTGGATTGCAATACTTCTTCTACTTACTACACTAGTAGAGAAAGTAAAAGACATTTTCAGAAAACGGTCCATGTGTGTGTGTGTGTGTGTGTGTGTGTGTGTGTGTGTGTGTGTGTGTGTGAACAGCATAACTCAAAAATGAGATTGGTTAGATCGGTTAAACATCAAACTTCGTATTTAAGTTTAGAATCTTTCAAGGATGCAACTAGAAAGATGGAGAACAACATTAGGAATAACCTGAACGCCCCAATTCATTCCAGAAGAGAACGGTGGTTGCAGTCAAACAGGGGAGGGGAAATAAAGAGAGCGCAGAAGAATACATGACAGCGGTGCAAGGTTATAAGAAACAGGGTTTAGTGTACATTAACAGGCATCACATCTGCACCGTCGACATGCATGGAACTGTGGACAGCAGTAAATCAAGGAACATGCGATGAGAGCTGATTGGATAAGAGTTACAAACTTGTGTGTTGCTTAGCCCTGTACTGCAGTCTGACACCTCTTCCAGGCACGTTCCAGATTTCTTCCTGAAAGGGGAAGGAGAAAGATTGCGTAACTCAGTATCCGAATTCCCGGCGGTAAAGTTATATTCAAGTGGCGCCTTGATTAAAAGTGTGAAAAATTTATAAAGGGAACTGCAGCGCTGAGCTGGGGAGTGGGGGGATCGATGATTTTTAATTAGCGTGTTTCGTTTTGTTTAGCAAACGTGCGAGGAGACGGATAAATTGACTTTCCTGAATTCTGAAGAAGAGCAGAAGGAGCAGCTGATGGAAAGATTAAGGAAGTTCTTTGCCAAACGAAAGATTTCGAGTGCAGCAGCGCTTGGGCCCAGCGTGGGGTAAATCATTCCACTGCATGTGTATTAAAACATCAACACACACAGGAGCGTCGCTCATTTCGCTTTTCTTAACAGAGTAATGAAGGAGAACGAGTAGTTAGCAGAATAAAGTTTACGGAATATCAGTGTGAAACATGATGGGCACGAAATGGTGACTGGACGGCTCTTGGCTGTGGAAAATGGGAACCGAATTTCACACTTGGCTGTGACTGCGTGAAACCTGTTGTGATTTCCAGCACGTAATGTTTCTTTAGAGAAACAGCGCTACTAAAGCTAGAAAAGATAAGAGAAGAAAGCGCGTCGTAACGTGTTAGATCAGCGATCTACGGTCCCGGATTTGATTCCAGGTTGGGGTGAAGAATGCTCCTTTAAACAGAATCATTCCCTATCCTCAGTAGAGTCTGGAAGTATGAACGTGGGCGTGTAATAGTAAAATGTATTTAAAAAACGTTGTATTATTTTATTACAAGTGATAAATTTAAGGTGAAAGTCAGGAATATGTATTCAACCATTTATAAATTTAGTAAATGGAATTATAGAACAACTAGGTAGAGTATTTAAAACAAATTAAGGTGAAGTAAAAGATTCAATAAAGTAACTAAATGCACACTTAAGTTAAGAGGGATGTTGGTACCGGTATCTAACACTCATGAATACCAGTCTTATCTTATTTTCCTCAACGGAGGAGACTTGGCACCGATCCAGAGTGGCTATTGTACCTACGCCCCAAGAGGGAGCGGCCCGGGGAGGAGGGATGAGGAGAAAGGAGACATGGGGCGAGCGGATCCAGGAGCGACGGTACAGCAATGGCAGGGTCCCAAGTTTCTAGGAGTAGACAGGCAGACCGGGGTCCCCACTCCTCTCAAGGGGTTCGGATAACCCGGCAACCAGCCGAAAACCGAAGAATGAAGAGAGTTCACAGAGAGCATCCTTTTTCCCTGCCACGCTGCACCGAAACACCATCGCCGACACTTCCAGCTTTGAAAGAGACAAACAGGATGAAGGATGAATGGAACGAAATGGAGCGACAGGAAAGAAACAACTCCAGCATTCGTCTGACAACCCGAGAAAATCCCCTTAAAACCGTGGGACAGTTGCCGGTCGTCAGGGATTGGACCCGAGACCTCCCGAATGCGGGCCACAGGCGTTGACGCCAGAGCCATCCCGCTCGGTTGGATTCCAGTAGTTGTTGATCCATGCCATCTTTGGAGGAGCAGGCTAGCCATTATTGAAAGAGCAGTTAATGTGGTTTGGAAGGATAGTAGGTGGAGGTATGGTGATGCTAGATGCATGGAGGCATGAATTTATTATTATCTTATTTATAAGAGGTCGAGTTGGTGTTATAATAAAACGGAGGATGTGAGTGAAGTGAAATGATGTGGGGTAAAGTGAGTGGATATGTGATGATAGAAGAAAGAAGAAAGGAGATTTAGTGGTTAGTTAAAAGAGGTAAAGGTTTAGTATATAATGATAAAATTTAAAATTAATATATAAAATAAATTAAAAAGAAGATAACAATAGAAAAGATTAATATAGAGATTAAATAAAATATTATAACGTAAATAAATAAGCATATAAATAAAGATATAAATAAATTAAACAAAATATTAAGCTATTATAAATAAAATAATTATTATTAAAACAATAAAATGTTATAAATAGGCAACTTTTAATTAAGAATTTTTTTAAATAAAACATAAATACAAATAAACGCATTAAAATGATTAGTGGCTTAGTAGAAGGTTTTGTGCTGGCCACCAAGTACATTTTCGCTGGATTCCCGTGAATATAGTTAAATAGAAGTAGACAGTAGCTGGTTTCCAGCAAGACTAGATAAATATACAATTCAGAATTGAAATTAAGTTTTGTTTACCCCCTTACTCTAATAATTTCTACTATATTTCTTTCTATTATTTTCATTTATTATTTTGTAGATATTGTGTTGTTTGTAGTATTTTATCTGATACATTTGATGTAATATAAAATGTAAATATGTTGTGAGAATAAAGTTTGAATGTAAACAAGGTGCCAGGATAGTATATTTGTATTTTATTTATTTAGCTAAACATTTATATTAGGATACGGTTAAAGGGGAGTAGATGCCAACTGGCAAGCAGCTAAAAGAGCTGCTGGCTTGCAATAGCAAAAGTAATAGTTAGAAATATTAAATATTATTAGAATTTATTTTAATATACATGTTATTTTATTTTATTATTTTTCATTATTTTAGTTTAGTAGGTTAAGAACACGTCTGTACAGTTATGAATAGAAACAAATGATGTAATAAGTATTGATTAATAAACAATAAATTTAAAATATACGTCCTGGTTTGCGCAAATACAGATTTATTTTATTTAGTTCATCGAGCAATAACATCATTAGTTGTTTCTCAAGTCATAGCCTCCGACATCACTATAGAAGTTAAAGGTACTATGCAGTTGAAGCAGTTAAAAAAATCACATGCATGCATTAACTTGGCTTTCTCTACTCACTCTTCTAAAAATATTCTTACAAACGCTTATTCTTGTATCCACTTCTTGTTAATATAGGCAGACTTTCATTTGCACGTTTCTTTGTAGGTATAATAAGAATACAGCAGGCTAAAGCGATGGTCAAATCTTTTCAAAGCCGGTCGCTATGTGATGGCTTTGAAATTCCATTTTGACTATTGAACACGAAAAAGAAATACAGAAAAGAACGGGGGAATAGGGATTTTCAGTTGAGAAAAGTTAAAGTATTTGAAAATTCAGTCCAATAAAAGGAATATCTCGGAAATGGTTAACTCCACAAAAACGTTTTTACAATAAGTGTGCTTTAACGAGATCTATATGTTCTGTATAATGAGATTTTCTCTATCTCTTACGACTTACCAATTGTCCAAAAGCCATGCAAAATGAAGAGGGCTTAAGAGGCAATTCCAGAAAATTCAAGATATACTATTCATTTCTCATGAAAGCATCCTAAACTCATGCTATTTTAATCAAAATCTTTAGAGCAACTTTTGAGAAAATCGAAATTTTCAAAAAAATTTCCATGTAAAGGATAGTTTAGAGCGAGGGGGTTTCTTTTTATTATCTTCGTTTCGTATCTTTAGAAAATGCTGAACTTAAATACCAAGTTTGGTGCTTAATTGACTTTTTCGTTTTTGAGTTATGCTGTTCACAGACACACACACTCAAATATTATTTTTCTTAAATGTATATTTTGTCTATTCATGGGTTCTCATAAACAGTGTATAAAAAAGTGGCCGATAATTGAATCCAGCTGATTATGTTGGTAATGACAAGTATAGCCCCTTCCTCTTCCAGCATGAACTGCTCATGCTCGAGGAACATAAAAATGGACAAACTGTCAAAGAATAACTTTACAAGCTGTACTCACTATTGGAGTAGCGTTAAGGCAATGCTTCGTTGACTTTTTGTCTTCGTCCTCATGTCACTGATGAAAGCTGTCATATAAAAAGCGTAGCTGTCCTTCAATTTAACGACACATGTAAATAATTCTTCACGCCGAATTATGTTCCATTCGTCTATCGTTTCCTTTTGTATGAATCACAGAGAAGCACTTTCATAGAGGCGGTATCCGAGCCATCCCTTCATTTCACATTGATTATAACATCGTTAACTGATTCGCTTTTATACCTCTGAATAACTGTTTTTCAAGGCAGTGACATAGAGAACTCATACCGCCTGGTTGGAGTCAGAGATTGGTTACCTGAAGGTGCAAACCTTAGGGAGGAAAAACATTATTAAGATCTATCGGAGTGGGTGTAGCTATGTGTTATACAGTGTTTTTCTTTCACACTGCGGCCACCGCACGGCGGATCACGCCCCAGCCCCCGCAGCTCGGACTCTCGCCGAAAGTTATAACCCCGCAACCGCCTCATGTCCTCATAGTTCCAATATTAATATCACATATCTTATCATAAGAGCTGTTGGAAGTGTGTTCTATCCGCACATTTCTGCATCTTCTCAGGAAATTTTCATTCACACACGAGGGTTCAATATTCGAAACTGAGTGAATTTCTGGCGAGATGTTTTCTTTTAGTTTTTTAAATGTAATGTTGCGCACACCTAATTTTTCAAGCTTCCTCATAGATGAAAATCATATACGGTTAAATCTGGGAATCGTGGGGCCACAATTATTTACTAATTACTCTGTCGTCACCCATCAGCTATATACGCGTTTGAAAAATACAAACTGACATTCAACGTCGGTCAACTGTTCAAAAGTGATGTAAGTCATTCCTGTATCTGCATTTATTGTTTCTTAAAAAAATGCAGGTCTTATCATTCTGTATGCATTTACTGCACACCAATTTTCGCGTTACGCAAGGGAATCTCGTGTTTAAAACCGGGTTTTTCTGTACTCCAATATCTGTTATTTTGTGACGAAACATAGCTTCTGCGACCTGCGCGCGAGCACCCACGGTGTGGAGGAAAAGCACTGTACATTAAACCCTAATTGTATTAAAATTTCAGACTAATAGACCTGAAATTGTGGAGTTTATAAATTTAAAAGATGGGTGTACTTAAAACAAGGAAATAACAACTTAATTTTATATTTTAATAAATGATAAAGAAGCATGTCTGCTGATGAGTAGCTGGCACACGCAATGTAGTATATACTAACACTTCCGTTTAGAAGAAGAGGAAGCCATTCCCGGGCAGACTGTCAGCGCTCTTGAGACAAATGAGAAAGGACTTCCCTTCAACAATTTTTTTGGGCCTACTATAAAAGGGAGTGTTTTGTATATTTCTGGAAGGGGATAGTTTTCTAGGCAATGGCTTGAATAGAACCTTGGAGGGGGTGCATCCCCGTGTGCCAGTCAGTCAAGACAGTCGCCCTCACATAAACAAGTGAGGTTGTCGTAATGTGAACGGGGGTGGAAGGAAAGGGGATGCAACTTTCTTTCTCAGCCGACACACATACAGATTCCCTCGCGCGCTTAAACTATTACTACATCTTCCAACCCCAACCCCAGTTTCTCCATATTCACTCCACATCAAATTTTACATCCCTACTTGTGAAAAATTTCGACAAAGCTCATCCTACCAAAAACTTGGGACATGACTCAAGTAATGATTCGTGGCCTCGTATGTAATGAATTATTCAATATTACAGAGCAGGCAAAGGCAGCGGGAAAAGGGAAGAGGGTCGTTTGTGAGGTAGGAGTTTCTTACAACCTGGACCTGCAGTCTCCGCTGTTCGCCACGCGTAATTACTCCTGGTGAGAGGCAACCTCCACAGTGGGGGACGTACAAACTATTTCTGTTAACTCTAATTACTTTAACTGCATTAGTTTCTCTATTTCCATCAGTCCAATTGGAATAAAAACAAATGAATCTGATTACGTTGTACTTAAGGCGGCAACGTCCGTGGTTCGATCCTCGGCGACCGCCCACTCTGACCTATAGGTTTTTTCGGGAGTGGTTTCTTTCAGCCCCCGAATTTCCTCTCCCTCCATTTCATCCCATTCATTACTTCATTCATCCTTCACCCCGTTATGTCTATTTCAGGGTTAGAAGTGTCGGCGATGGTGTTTCGGTGCGGCGTGGCAAGAAAAAAGTATGCTCTCTAGACCTTTATCCTTCCCTCGGCCTTCAGCTGGTTGTCGGGTACCCGAATCCCCTTGAGGGGCATTGCTTTAACGCCTGTCCAACTACCGGGGTGTCCCAATCTGGAAATTGGCGACCCTGTCATTGTTGTACCCTCATTCCTGGTTCCGGCCACCTGGTGCCTCCTTCACCTCAACCCTTCCTCCCGGGGACGCTCCCTAGTGGGGTATAGGTACAATATTTTCTGGCAAAAAGAATGGCGATTAATATCAAATGGTAAACTAACGAAATCCTATTTCCCCACCCTACGTAGCAGAATAGAAATAAAAATAACATTAACGTCCAACATGAAAACATTTTTAACTTGTATGGAAAAACAAACCCGTACTTTCATAGATTTAAAATAACTGATGACCTATGTGTAAGTGCAAACAGAACGAACAGACTATAGAACACCTAATATATGAATGAAATAATGAAGGACTACATATAAAGATAAAGAAAACAAAAGTAAATGGACTGTGGACACCTCAATTAAAAGATTTAATTAAAATATGCAATATACGGTTTATGATATTTGAATAAAAATTTTGAAAATTTAGAAGCTATGTAAATGATATTAGTTATTTACAGTAACATTGGAAGTAAAGTGTATTACTACTATCTCTACTAGGTATACTAAGTAGAGGAAGTATTGAATTCCGCCCAAAAATTCGATGTCGAGAGTTCACCGGAAATACATGTTTTGAGGCCCCCTGAATTAAAATAAAGCATTTTTGGAAACATGTTCCTATGTGTGTCTGTCTGTGAACAGCATAACTCAAAAACGAAAAGTCGGATAAATGCCAAAATTGGTATTTGAGTTTAGTATCTTCCAAGGATGCGATACGAAGATATTCAAGAAAATCCCCCTACCTAAGACTGCCCTTTACCTGGAATATTTTTAGAAAATTTTGATTCCCTAAAAAATGGTTCTAAAGATTTTGAAACCTACGTTTAAGATATTTTCATTGTAAAAGAAATTTATATCTTGAATAATATTCTGGGAATGTCCCCAAAAGTCTTCTTCGTTCAAATGACTTTTTCATAACTCGTAAACGGTAAGAGACAGACAAATTTTACTACACAAAAAAATGTACATCTCGTTAAAACACACAGTTTATGTTATACACATTTTTTTTCTTTTTCTTTTATACTCGAGTGAACCATTTCTGGGATGTCCCTTGTTATTTGTTTGAATTTTCCAATACTTATATTATTTCTCAAATGGGAATTTGTTATTAGTTTTTTTATGTCCTAGACATGCAAAGAGAATGTAATGCTCCACATAGCAGCCAGCTCTTAAAACATTTGACTATCGCTTAAAGGCTACCATATTCCCCTTGCACCTACAAGAAAATTAGCAATACGATAGAGAATATGCGTTTGTAAAAATAGTTTGTACAAAAGTAGAGAAAGTCATGTGAGTGCAACACCTTAGATTTTGTTTTTTGTAAAATATTCATGCAAAGAAGTTAAACCTAGCAGATAGTATTACCTAAATGTAGTGGAACATGCTGTAATAAATAAATATCTAAATCTAAAATATTCTCTCTGGATCGGTGTCGAGTCCCTTCCGCACGGAAGATAAGATAAGATATGTTTTGTTGTAGGTATAAGGATAACTACACTAGGCTAAAGTGATAAGATGTTTGTTTTCTTTACTAGGTGCTTACAGTAAGTGTAGGAAGTATTGTATTCCAGCCAAATATTCGTTGCCGAGATTTCACCGGAAACATACTTTGAGGCCCCTAACCCCCCCCCCGCAAAGTGTGATGTGTTACATTCACACATGTCCTGAAGGTAGACTAATCTGGTACACAGATGACTCTAAAATGAACAATGGATCTGGAGTTGGGATACAGGGGGAAGCACCAAAGCGTGATATTTATGTTGCTCTTAGTCACAATACCACTGTATTTTCAGCCGAAGTTTATGTATTTGAAGCCTGTGTCAGGGAGAATCTGAAATGGGGCTACAAAGGAAGCAACATTTGGATTTTCTGTGACACGTTGCGCTAAAAGCAATTGCAAGTTATCAGAAAACATCTAAGTTAGTCTAGAACTGCCTAATAAACCTTATGGAATTGGCAAAACACAACAAGGTTAATCTTTGGTGGGTGCCTGGACATAAGGGAATTTTAGGCAATGGTAAAGCAGATATCCTGCCAAGAAAAGGATCTGCTCAAACATTTACTGGACCTGAAAGAGTTTGAAGAACCATTCCTGAGGGGATTAATCATAACCACCAATTGCAATTGGTTCAAACAGAGGGATGCAAGCACAGTAAGAGAATGATAAGCAGTATATCCTCCTTACACACTGAAGATGTACTTAATCTCAATATATCTGAAATAAACCTGACAACCGGGCTCTTGACGGGACATTACGGAAACACCTTCACATCTTTAGAGAGGAACCAGTATGTAGGCTATGTAACAAAGAGAATGAATCTGCCTCTCATATAATCTTCAAATGTGAATCAATTGGTAGGAGAAGTTGTGAACTTTTGGGTTTGATAAATCCAAATAATAAATTTCCTAAAGAAAACTTAGTTAATAAGCTGCTGTCCCTAACTAAAGGGACAGGACTACTTAACTAAAACAACAATCATAAGAGATAATACAACAAACACTTAGGTTTCAATGTTAAGGACAATTGCAAGTCGATCCCATCACTAAGACAGTCAATAAAGTTACATTCACATGACTTTCTCTATCCTGTATCGTTTGTTAGTGTGGAATACAAACTATTACTAAAGTTTATTTTTCGATCTACTTCATTTTAATTTAAACAAACTTTTGCAGAAATACCTACATTACACATTTCATTATAGATACAAAGGGAACAGCGATAGTCAAATGTTTAAGAACTGGACGCTATATGGTGGCCTTGAAATTCCATACTGTTTCCATGGCATCGCGAGAAACAACTGAAAATCAACAAGGCTCAGAGCATTAGGCAAAATCTCGATATCGAAGTTTTGGGTAGAATACAACACCTTCTCTAAAGGTACGTGATAGAGAAAGTAAAAAGTGAACACTTTAAGAAACCCTACAGTTCATCGAGCTATAGCCCCATCAGTTGTTTCTTAAGTCAAAGCCCCCGTCGAGGGGTTTGACTTAAACTACTGACGCTGCTATTGTTCGCTGAACTGTCTTAACGTGGATTTTATTGGCATTTTACTATTAAACAAAATTACACTCATTTCCGCATTCACACTTCCACACTCTGGGATATAGGGAATTGTTATGTTTAAAGACAAGTTTCCCACCCCAGCCGGGAGTCCAACACGGGCCTCTGGGTGAAGCCAGAGCGATGATCTCTCCACCTTAGAGGTAGTGTCTTTACTTTCTCTAGTATGTACACAATAGGCAGAGAAACTATTGAATTCCACCCAAAAATTCGATACCCAGATTTCATCGGAAATACATATTTTGAGACCCTCTGAATTCAAATAAACTATTTTTAGAAAAATGTCTGTTTTGTTACATTCACCTAACTTTCTCTACCCTCTCTTGTTTATTAACAGGTATATAGATTGTTCTTAGGAAAGTTAATTTTTCTATCTACTTCACTTTAATCCCGAAAACCATTGCAAAAATAGCTATATTACACATTTCCTTAGGATACAAACAGAACAGTGATAGTCAAATGTTTAAGAACTGGACGCTATTCGCTGATCTTAAAAATCTACACTGTTCCATACAGTTGCCAGAAACAACTGAAAATCATGGGACTTAAAACTATGACAAAGTGTTGAACAAATCGAGCCATTAATAACGGATATCTGGAAATGGCAGATGCCACAAAAAATGCTATTTGAAGTAAATTGTGTGTCTTAAAGAGATGTAAATTTTTTTGTGTGGTACATTTTGGTCTATCGCTTATGTTATGTAGGATTACACAAAGTTCCTTACGAATAAGGAGGACTTCAAGGCTATTCCCAGAACATTCAAGATATACGTTTTGTTTGTCATGTAAGTATCTTTAATATATGGTAGTTTCATGAACATTGTTACAGCAATTTTTTAGAAAATCAAACATTTCCAAAAATGTTTCACGTAAAGGGTAGCTTGGGACGGGGGGGGGTTTCTTGAGAATATTGTCTTGCATCTTTGGAATGTACTAAATGTAAACACCGAATTTTGTATAAAATTGGTATTTATTGACACCATTTTTAACATTTCGGTTTTGATTTATGTTGTTCACACACACACGGACTTTATTTCTAAAAATTATCTTTTTGGATTCAGGGGTCTTCAAAACATGTACTTCCGGTACAATCTCGGTATCGAATTTTTGGTGCAATACAACATATTCTCTACCTACTATGAGCGTAGTAGAGAAAGTAAAAACGAAATGTCGAATAAATAGCTAACTTGGCATTTAGGTTCAGTGCCTTCCAAAGATGCGATTATCAAGAAAATCACCCGCCACCATTATCCTTTACATGGAACACTTTTTGAAATGTTTTATTTTCTAAAAAAATGTCTCTATTGATCTTGATTAAAATACCATACATTAAAGATATTTACATGACAAATAAACCGTATATCTTCATTTTCTGGAAATAGTCTACGAAGTGCTCTTCATTCGGAAAGGAATTTGGTATAATCTTGTAATTGCTAAACGTTAAGCGTTTGACAATAGTGCACTAGACAAAAATGTAGATATCTTCAAAACATGCAGTTTACTTCTAGTAACTTTTTTGTAGCATAAGACATTTCCGAGGTATCCGTTATTAATAGTTCAAATTGTTGAATACTTTGTCATTCTTTTAAAGCCCTGTGAGTTGTTTCTCGCGATTGCATTGAAACAGTATGGAATTTTAAGGGCAGGGTATAGCGTCCAGTTCTTAAACATTAGACTACTGAATCGTATAGATAAAGGGCTGTTCCCCTTTATCTATAACAAGCGTGTAATGTAGCTGTTTCTGCAGATTTTATCTGATTAAAATGAAATAGGTAGAAAAATAAGCTTTCTTTAGAATAGTTCGTACACCATTGATAAATCATTGAGGTTAGAGAAAGTCATCAGATTGTTTTACTTTCTCTACTACGTATAGTAAGTAGGGGAAGTATTGCATTCCACCCAAAAATTCGATACCGAAATTTCACCGGAAATACATGTTTTGAGACCCCCTGAATCCAAAAAAAGCATTTTTGGAAACATGTCCGTGTGTGTGTCTGTGTGTGTGCCTGTGTGTCTGTGAACAGTATAACTCAGAAACGAACAGTCGGATAAACATAAAATTTGGTATTTAGTTTCAGTATCTTCCAGAGATGCGACACGAAAGTTTTCAAGAAAATCCCCCACCCCAGATTACACTTTTCATGGAACATTTTTCGAAAATTTTAATTTTCTCGAAAATGGCTCTAACGATTTTAATTAAAATATCATATGTTTAAGATATGTTCAAGACAAATGAAATGAATATCTCGAATTTTCTGGGAATGTCTCCAAAAGTATTCTACATTGTGAACGACTTTTGCATAACTGGTAAACCATAAGAGATAGACAAAATTTTACTACACAAAAAATGTAGATCGCGTTAAAATACACAATTTATGTCATATAGTTTTTGGTTGTTGAGTGAACCATTTTCGCGATATTGCTTGTTATTCCCTTAAATTTTCCAATACTTATACTTTCAGAAATTCGTTATTAAATTTTTTTTGTCCTGGTAATTCAAAGAAAATGGAATACTGCAAATAGCAACCAGCTCTTAAAATATTTGACTATCCCTTAAAGCCTACCAATTCCCATTGCACCTACAAGAAAATTAGCAATACGATTAATATCTCGATTAACATGAAGCATATGGAGAATAAGCGTTTGTAAAAATAGTTTGTACAAGAGTAGAGAAAGTCATGTGAGTGTAATACATCAGATTTTTTGTCAAGTTGTCTTTTATTTGGATTATTGATATAAACGTCCTATTAAATTAGAGTATGTATTGCGCTTTCTAATGGCGTTGTAACACATTTCGGAATGATTAAGTCTCGAGCTATGGTATAGGCATTATGACCATATTCGTTTCCTTGGCATTCTCTTGGAAGCCTCATAAAGTACTTCGTGCATTTTAAGTCGCATATACGCATCTGCAACCTTCAACACATTGCGCTCTGCGTAGTGCTTTCCTGTAGACTTGGAAGGCGGCGAGAAAACGCCTGATATGCAGTCTCTTCCTGCAGTTGTTAATTAAGGATGTCGAGTGAAATTAAAACGCCTTTGAGATCAACAACTGAAGAAGGAAAAGATCTGCTGCTGCAGGATTTCAAGAATACACAAGACCTTGTTGAGCATTGTTGCATTGGGTGATTAGTGAATTATCTTATTGCAGAAGTTTTCAAAATATAGGCGATGAATTGAAATCTGAAGCACATTTCACACATGGTCAACTCAGGCTGCATTTTATCAATCGAGGTGTCGCCGCAGTAACGTGTGTGACTCGCATTCGGGAGGTCTCTTGTTCGAATCCCCGGCGACCGCCTATTCTAACGTGATTTTTCTCCAGGTCGGCAGGCGAATGCGGGACGTTCATCTTTTACGACGACTTTCCTGTCCCTCTTTCTGTTATCTGTTTCACGGTTGTAGGATCAGGCGACGGTGTTCGGCGGGTTGTGGCTGGACTGTGGGCCCTGAGGGGGGCCGTCGGGGGGTTGTTGGCTAGTAGGCCCAGGCGGCATCGTATACGTTCTATTTGGAAACGTTAGGGATCCCTCCCTCTCATGGGTCACGGTAGAAGCAAAAAGGGCCGTTGCGGCCTACTTGCTGTGCTCTACACCGGTTGCTGTGGCCCCTCCGTTCGTCCATTTTACCTTTAAGGAAATGCTGAAATAAGCTACAGAATCCCCATTTTGGACATCAGTAATACACAAGTACCGGCATGGATAGCTAAGGACTCGTGAGCGGAGGTCTGCGGTTCAGATCCCGCCAGAACCGTCCTCCCTGACCCTCCGGGTTTTCCTCAGACCTCATAACTGGCAAATGCCATGAAGCTACTCTAAACGTATACAGGAAACATTTCCTTCTCAAATTTCCTTCCCAAATATAATTTTATTTCATGCACCATCAATGCCCATCGCCTGAGGTGCCGTATGTTGTAAGAACGTTAACACCTCTAACAAAAAATCTGATGTGTTACACTCACATGACTTTCTCTACACTTGTACAAACTATTTTTACAAACGCTTATTCTCCATATGCTTCATGTTAATCGAGATATCGAGATGTTAATCTTATTGCTAATTTTCTTGTAGATGCAAGGGGAACATGCTAGGCTTTAAGCGATAGTCAAATATTTTAAGAGCTGGTTGCTATGTGGAGTATTCCATTCTCTTTGCATTACCTCAAAAAATGAATAACGAATTCCTATTTGAGAAAAACTATAAGTATTGGAAAATTTAAGGGATTAACAAGCAATATCTCGAAAATGGTTCACTCGAAAAAAAATGTATATGACGTAAATTGTGTATTTTAACGCGATCTACATTTTTTGTGTAGCAAAATTTTGTCTATATGTTATGGTTTACAAGTTATGCAAAAGTCGTTCACAATGAAGAATACTTTTGGAGACATTCCCAGAAAATTCAAGATATACATTTTATTTGCCACAAAAATGTCTTAAACATATGATACTTTAATCAAAATCGTTAGAGCCGTTTCTGAGAAAATAAAAACTTTCGAAAAATGTACTATGTAAAGGGTAATCTGGGGTGGGGTGAGTTTCTTGAAAACCTTCGTGTCGCATCTCTGGAAGATACTGAACCTAAATACCAAGTTTGGTGTTTATCCGACTGTTCGTTTCAACGCTGCTGAATATATTTTGGTCTAATATTGAGCGAGATAGTTTCGCGGTAACGTGAGAGGCTGGGTTCGGTTCCCGTCAACCGACCCCTCACACCTTGGGTTTTCGTAGTTTTCCCTGGCCAGTTAGCGAATGCTAGAGTGGTTTCCCATCCACCAGATTTCCTTTCATTTGTTTCCCTTCATATCTTTCAGTTGTGCTTCTAGGTTTCGTGGCGTATGGCGGTGCCGGGCAGATGGCGCGGAAGCTTGATCAAAGGAAAGAAGAGATACTCGCTGTGGACACTAGAGGACTGCTTGGTCGAAGGGCCGTTCATCGCCCTCTCTAGGCAGCTCCAGCAGTGGGACGGGACTTCCGCGCGTTTCTGTGCCCTATAGCCTTCTATGGTTCCTTTGCTTCATCCCTTCCTCCCGAGGGGTGATAGCCATAATAGATCCACGTAAGCCGCAGTGCGCGAGGTGTCGCCCTCCGATTGTATAACCTATAGCCTAACCTTTATCTTAGTTCCAATTCTAAATCCTGTCTAAGGTTGTGATTTACCTAATAATGTGATTAGGTTTTACGATTATTTCAGATAATAAAATTGTACTTTAACACCAGCCATATTGAACGTTAATTTAATTGCAACCATCATTTATTTAAACATTAGGATAACATAAGATTACAGCTTATCAACACATTGAAAAATTCAATGCCACAGCCCGGAATAGAACCATGGACCTTCGGTTTTCCCTGCCGACAATAGTAATGCTACCGTGTCAACATATGCGAACGCCCAACAAACTTCTCTCATCTGATTCATATATCCTGGTCTACCTTCTAGGGCAACTCAGTAACTTTGAGACTCGTTTCTTACAGGTGACTTGAAATTAATATCTTTTATTACTTTCTGTACTTTTATACCCAAAAATTCCTTGTGGAAATCTCACCGAAAATGCAAGCTTTGAGACCCCTTGAACACCGTGCTTGTGTCTTCTTTGCGTGGGGTGTGTGTCACATAAGTCAAAACCTTATGTGTCACACTCACATGCTTTTCTCTACTCTTGTACAAACCACTGTTACAAACGCTTATTCTCCATCTACTTCATGTTAATCGAGATTATTACTAATTTTCTTATACGTGTAAGGGGAATATGGTAGCTTTAAGCCATTGTCAAATGTTTTAAGAGCTGGTTACTACGTGGAGCATTCCATTCTCTGCGTGTCCAGAACCAAAAAAAAAAGAAAAGAAAAGAATAACGAATTCTCATTTAGAGAAGTATAAGTATTGGAAAACTCAAATACATAACAACAACATCTCGGACATGGTCGCTCCACAAAAAAGAAGATAAAAAAGAAGAAAAGTATGTGGCCTAAATTGTGTGTTTTAACGAGATCTACATTTTTTTTGTGTAGTAACATTTTGTCTATCTCGTATGGTTTACTAGTTAAACAAAAGTCAAAAATTTTCGAGAAATGTTTCATGTAAAGGGTAGCGTGGGGTGGGGGATTTTCTTGAAAATCTTCATATCGCATTCTTGGAAGACACTAAACTCAAATACCAAGTTTGGTATTTATGCGACTTTTCGTTTTTCAGTTATGCTGTTCACAGACAGACACACAGACAAACACGAATATGCTTCCAAAAATGCTTTATTTGGATTCAAGGCATCTCAAATCATGTGTTTCTGGTGAAATCCAGATATCTAATTTTTGGGTGGAATGCAATACTTCCCCTACTTACTATATGCAGTAGAGAAAGTAAGAATGAAAGGTCCATTAAATGCCAAATTCGATATTTAAGTTCAGTAGCTTCCAAAGAAGAGTTTCAAGAAGGTTCTTTCACCCCAACTACCCTTATATGGACATTTTTTCGTTATTTTCTATATTCTCAAAATGGCTCTATCTATTTTGATTAAACTTCCATATATTTAAGATATTATGACAAATATCTATTTCTGCAAATGTTTATTTCGATTATTGTGAAGTAGTTATTAATACGAGCTTTCGTAAGAATAGCCTGTTGAAGCTGCTAAAAAATGAGGATAGTGGGTAGAGAATGTTGTATGAACGCAATACATCAGAATATTTTTTTCTAATTAACTTCTCTATAGGTTAATGTGTATATTTTAAGAGTCCTATCACACCGATAACATCTATGCCCGATTGGAGAGATCCCGGGTTCAAATCCACGGTGTCGACTATCTGACTGTAGGTTTCTTTCACGATTTTCTTTCGTCGCTAGACGAATGCCGGGTTGGATTATTTGATACGTGAATTTTCCTATCATTCTTTTCATCATTACATTGCAGTTCCTTTTTCTTCATCGCCATGCCAGGCATTGGGCTGACCACTCATCCTGAATATGCTATGATCCAGAGTTTGCTTGCTCCTCGACAGGTTACTGATTCAAGAAAGCGAGCTGATCACCCATCCTGGATACGCTATGATCCAGAGTTTGCTTGCTCCTCGACAGGTTACTAGCCCAAGACATTGGACTGATCGTCCATTCTGGATATGCTATGATCCAGAGTTTGCTTGCTCCTCGACAGGCTACTGACCCAAGACATTGGACTGATCACCCATTCTGGATATGCTATGATTCAGAGTTTGCTTGCTCCTCCACAGGCTACTGACACAAAGCATTGGACTGATCATCCATTCTGGATATGCTATGATTCAGAGTTTGCTTGCTCCTCGACAGGCTACTGACCCAAGACATTGGACTGATCATCCATCCTGGATATGCTATGATTCAGAGTTTGCTTGCTCCTCCACAGGCTACTGACACAACATTGGGCTGATCACCCATTCTGGATATGCTATGATCCAGAGTTTCCTTGCTCCTCGACAGGCTACTGGCCCAAGATATTGGTGATCACCATTCTAGATCTGCTATGATCCAGAGTTTGCTTGCTCCTCGACAGACTACTGGCCCAAGATATTGGTGATCACCCATTCTGGATATGCTATGATCCAGAGTTTCCTTGCTCCTCGACAGACTACTGGCCCAAGATATTGGTGATCACCCATTCTGGATCTGCTATGATCCAGAGTTTGCTTGCTCCTCGACAGACTACTGGCCCAAGATATTGGTGATCACCCATTCTGGATATGCTATGATTCAGAGTTTGCTTGCTCCTCCTCAGGCTACTGACTCAAAGCATTGGGCTGATCACCCATTCTGGATATGCTATGATTCAGAGTTTGCTTGCTCCTCCACAGGCTACTGACACAAAGCATTGGGCTGATCACCCACCCTGGATATGCTATGATCCAGAGTTTGCTTGCTCCTCGACAGACTACTGACACAAAGCATTGGCCTGATCACCCACCCTGGATATGCTATGATCCAGAGTTTGCTTGCTCCTCGACAGACTACTGGCCGAAGGGATTGGACTGATCACTCACCCTGGATATGCTATAATCCAGAGTTTTCTTGCTCCTCGACAGACTACTGGCCGAAGGGATTGGACTGATCACTCACCCTGGATATACTATGATCCAGAGTTTGCTTGCTCCCCGACAGGCTTCTGACCCAAGACATTGGCTTGTAAGTCCTACAGAGGAGGATAATCCGATGCAGAAGAATAATTGCCATATAACACTGTCCTAAACTTAATTTTAAGGTTTAACACAGTGTAGTTATTTTTACCTCCAGCTATAGAAAGTTTCGTCTATAGATTCAGCCCCAACCGAGAATCGAAGGCGGGACCTCTGGGCTGATCACTCGACTACACAGGCAATCACTGAACTGCTGTGCAGCTAATCACACGTGATGGTAGTCATACGTTGTATGCAGCTATGAAAATCCACTATCATAACAATGGTTTAAATCGGGGAAATGGGGTAGTAAAGTTGTATCTTTCCACCTGTCCAGAGCTAGTTTTTACGTGATTGAGTTGACAGACACTTCTTGAAGGAAGTAGACCGTAGAGGGCTTTGTCAGCAGCGGACAGGGGGCGTAGAGCACTTAATTCGGAATTCAAGTCTATGCTACGTGCCGGCACCTACAGGTTACGTCATCCACATCCTGTCACTGCCTACTTGACAGGAAGAGGGCCGTGATTGGACCGCACGCGTGCCAGCGCTCTCGCGGTGTGGGTGGGAACTGACCACCTCGCACACAGGGTTATCCAACATGCAACTCTTCCCTTAGTTTTTTTCCATATCGAGTGAAATGGCTCTGCGGTAGCGAGTGAGACTCGCATTCGAAAGGTCTCGGTTCGATTCCTGGGGCCGGCTACTGACCATGGGTTTTTTTCTTCGTTTTCACTGGTTGGCAAGGCTTCCGCTTCACGTTTTATGTTCAGGTAGGTTTAGTGGCTATGCATGTCAGTCGGTGTAGGACAGATGGCTCAGATGCTTCTCGTTGGAAAATTTTTCTCGGCCCTGCCAGATGATGGCCTTTGCTGAGCCGCCTCAGGTGGGCCAAGTTCTCCCCTGTTCCGCTAGAATAAAGACTTTTCCAAGAAGCCAGCCGGTGTGACCGGGTCATCAAGCTTGGAATCGATGCTTGATGAGCCCGTCTACCTGTGATTTAGAGTCTCCTGCTGTTATTGAATTTATATATTATATAATTAGACTGAAATTATTGTGTTAAAAATACTGCCATAAAATTTGAGCAATAACACTAATTTTTCTTTATTATTCGTCTAACCTGACAAAACAGTTACAGGGTAATCAATTCATTTCTGCTCACTATAGAAAACGAGAGAATTCTAATTGAAAAGCGGGGATAAATTACGTATTCTCTATTTTTCCTCCCTAATTTTGAGTGAAAGCTAACAATGGCATGAAAGATTGATGGTTAGGAATGAAATAAACCCTCAAGTACAACCTGGTTGTCATGAATTGAATTCACTTTTTTTTGTTGATTTGTTTAATGTTAGTGTATTAAATGCAGGACAAACCAGCAACTTATTAATTTCATTTCTACCCAGTTCTATTATTAATTCATAAAAAACTATTTGAAGAGCGACGGTGACTATTGCATTACTTTTGAACACAGGACGATGAGTAGTCGAGTCTTTTCTATTTCCGAGATTCTGTTATGTATTGCGAACTATTTTTACGTGTGTTTTGTTGCTATGAATCAGTTATTAAACTAAAACGAAAACAATTTTTAATTAATTTATACATCGTCACCTCGGATTTTGATAACGCAGTGCTACCAGTAACTAGATAGATAGATAAGGTATCTTTATTGGTTTCAAATTATTGAAGTTATTACACAAGTATTTAGTGCATGGATCATTGACCGTACATGCATATTTAAGATACAAGTAGGGTGACAAAATAAACAACTGAAAAAGAAAACAAAACAAAAAAGGAACAAGAGAAAGGAAAATAGAGATAAATTGCCTTTGTCTAACTGAACAAATTTGACCTAGCTTCACGCACTTTTGCCAAAAAATTGCCCATGTTTTGCCAGTTCCTCTGGTTAGCCAGTAGCTCCCAACATGCCAATTTCTTTCTTTGAGTTTAATGGTTCGCTGGTTCGCCCGCTGTGCACATTCCACCAAAATAAGTACCCAGTCCTCATTCAAATCGCAGAATATGCAGATTCTCCTTCCAGAATCGTCAGTCATTTTCTGTGCCCTCCAGCCCCGCAGTCTAAATCATGCCATTCCTGATCTTTCCTTTTTTCCTAAATTAAGTATATATATGCCTCTTTACACCAGTTCAATTTTATTTCATTTGCTAGAATATGATGGGTTTGACTATGACTACGATACCTCGCTCACCTCACCCAAAGATAGATCTTTAGTGACTATCACCCACCCCCAGGAGGTACGGATGAGATGAAGGAACTTCAGGAGGCTATAGGTCACAGGCAGACAAGTTACAGAGACGCACAGTGGTGCCTAACGATTCCAAGTCTGAAGACCCGATCATACCGTCGGTCTGCTCAGAGAAGGCATCTCTCTGGCGAAATAGGGGAGAACTCAACCCACCTTAGGCGGCTCAAAGAAGGCTATCATCTGGCAGGGCCGAGAAGACCTTTCCAATGAACAAGCATCTGTGCCATCTGTGCGACACCGACTGACACTAACTTTGTCTACCTGAAACATGAAAGGGGAAAGGAAATGAGAGAGAATGAGGGGACAGAAAATCCATGGTAGAAGAGGAATCACCCCAACATTCGCCTACCAATCCGGGGAAATCACGAAAAAACCAACGTCGAAGTGGCCGGCACGACGGGAATCGAACCCGGGACCTCCGGAATGCAAACCTCAAACGTTGCCGTGGGCTATCTCGCTCGGTTAGTGCCTTAGTAAGATAGGCACTAGGCATAATTTGCTTTGAGCCAATTGTTGGATGGCTGATGTAACTAAAAGCGGAACCGAGCGGGGCAGGATGGCTCAAGTCTGTAGCCCGTATTCGAGGGGTCGTGGATTCTATCCCCGGTGACCGCCCACTCTGACTTGGGTTTTTCGTGGTTTTCCCTTGCCGCAAGGAAAATACTGGGGTGGTTTCTCTAACACCACAAATGTTTTCGGTCTCACATTCCCCATTCTCACATTTCATTTCCTATCACCTTTCGGGGTACGGACTTGACTGGATAGTTTGGTGGTGTGTGGTGCGCGGTGGATATGCGCTATTACTGATTCTTCCTACTCTGGTACGGAACCAGAACACTTCGGACCTGTTCGACGGGAGGAGCAATGGGGGTGTCTGCAGGAGTGTTCCATTTGTGAACTTTCGGGACTCCGCAACATCCGCACCTTGGTCTGGACAACAATCCTTCGGAACTTTGATCTCATCTCTGTCTCCCGGAGGTTGCATACGGCACAACAGGCCCCTGGCCGCAGTGCATTAATCTTCATCTGCCCCTTGCGGGAAAACAAAGCCTCAAAGCGGGTTGTTTGAAAATAATATGAAATGAAGGATTTAGTACTTCAAAAAGTGGATTTTGAAAACGCAGATATAGTCATATATATTGTATGTTATTACAGTCACCAAATTTATTTTGGAAGACATGGGTTTCCTTGGAAACGAATTCATGTGTTGGAATTCTTAATTCCCTTCTGTTTAAATATCCCCGTTAAATGTTAAATATCCCCTTGCAGTAGGCTACAAAGCTTGACAAAGCAATAAGCTGTTTGGCAGCGTGCGGCTCGTAGGCCACCATAGGCCAACGACATCCTGTGTGGAGTGGCGAGGTGTTAATCCATCATTAAGAAGTGAGACAGTTTTAAATTTTTACTACCCAGCGGACGAAGGCGTGGGTCGAAAACCACTCTGCTCTGATGGCGTTCTTCCTCCTGACCAATCACTGCCTTCCTACTCTAAACCTAAGCTTACCCACATGCAATCTAATCAAGAAAGATCCGAGTCACGGGGGCTGTGTGTTTTATTAATAGCCTGGGGTCACTCACCAAATATTCGCCACGAATTTGCGGCATTTAGCGACAGTCGTACTTCACTCACAGCACGCAAATATAACTGTCACAAACGTGTTGTGCAGCTGTAGTGTATTGTAAATTAATTGTACCGTTTAGCCTTCTTTGGTAACCAGTGGTTACTTTCTGTATAGTACACAACTTTGCAACGAATTGTTTGGATGCCTTTATAATCTATACCTGCCTAAAAAAATTACTGTATCTTCAATAGACACTTTTACATTTTCTACTACTTACCTAAGCAAACATTGCATTTCTCCAAAAATTTCAATATACAGATTTCACCGGAAATACATCTTTTAGGCTCGCTGACTAAAAGCAACAACACATTTTTAGAAAATGGTCTCTGTGGATGTTTCTTGTCAGTGAAGAGCATAGTAAAAAAAATCTGTGATCACTCACATTACTTTTTCTACTACGTACAGTAACTAGAGGAAGTATTACATTCCACCAAAAAATTCGATATCAATATTTCACAGGAAATACATGTTTTGAGGCGCCTTCAATCCAAATGAAGCATTTTTGTAAACATGTCCGTGTGTCTGCGAATAGCATAACTCAAAAACGAAAAGTCGGATAAATGCATCAGTATTTTCCAAGGATGTGACATGGAGATTTTCAAGAAAATGCATCCACCTCAGTTACCCTTTACATGGAACATTTTTCGAAAATTTTGATTTTCTAAAAATCGGCTCTAAAAATTTTAATTAACATACCATATGTTAAAGATATTTACATGACAAAATGCACAACTTCTTAATAAATTATTAAGATAAGCGTACAAATTGATAAACCCAATACAAGAATAAATAAGAAAAGGAATATTTTTACCCAAATGAATTTTTGCAGATTATCCTATGAAGTCCTCTTCATTCGAAGAGAATTTTGTATAATCTTATATAAACTCTTAAACGATAAGCGATAGACGAAAACGTAGTACACAGGAAATGTACACAACTTATTTCAAATATATGTTTTTGTTGGCATAAGCCGTTTATGATATATCCGTTATTAAAAGGTTTGAATTGTTCATTTCTTGGTCATTCTCTTAAAGTCAACATTCAAGCTGTTTCTCACGATGTCATGGAAACAGTATGGAATTTTAAGACCAACGTTTATCGTCGAGTTCTTAAACATTTGTCTATCACTGTTCCCTTTATATCTGTAACGAAATGTGTAATGTAGCTATTTCTGCAAAGGTTTATTTGGATTAAAATGAAGTAGATATAAACATTAGCTTCAGTAAGAATAGTTTGTATACTCGCTAATAAACGATAGAGGATAGAGAAAGTCATATGTATGTATCACAACAGATTTTTTTCCTATTTACTACGTTTGTGACATTTGTGTGTCTAGTTTGTTGTTCTATGCTGCTTTCTATGCTGTTAACAGACGCACACACGCGCGCGCGCGTGCGGACCTTTTTCTAAAAATGCTTCTTTTGGATTCAAGGTGTCTCAAAACATGCATTTCCGGTGAAATGTCGGTGTAGAATTTTTGGGTGGAATGCAATACCTCCTCTACCTACTATTTACGTGGCAGAGAAAGTAAAAACGAAGACTCGGTTGAATACCAAATTTGGTATTTAAGTTCAGTGTCTTTCAGGGATGCGACACGAAGATACTCAACAAAATTTCCTCACCATATGAAACTTGTTTCTTAGTTTTGAATTTCTTCAAAATGCTTCCAACAATTTTGACTAAAGTAACACATTTACATTATGTACATGACAGATAAAATGTGGAGCTTGAATTATCTGCGAATACCTATGAAGTTTCCTTCATTCTGGATGAATCAAAAATTAGTAAACTGTATGAGATAGACAAAATGTTACTACACAGAAATTGTAGATCTGGTCAAAGCACACAATTTATGTCAAATAATAGCTATTTATGTATCAAGTGTACAAAATAAGGCTTTAGGACACGAAATGATGGATGAGTCCGGTAATGCTTCTGAGCACGTGGTGCAGACAATAGTTTTCATTAAAAGCTCTCTAAATTATATGACATAAAATAAATAAATGTAATATATAAATGTACTGTAGAAATATAAAAGGCATAGTTAGTCATTTGTTGACATGTTCTAACAGCCGCTTGAATCCTACGCTATGAACCGTACCAACGCCTGCTAGGAAGTGTTGACCGTAAGAATACGACATGCGGATGTAGAGGGCTGTGCTTATTCTGAGCGATCATTTCTGAACAACAAGCTTGTGACTAAAATTATGAGTGAAAATCCTAAGGAAATTTCAGTCCGAATCAGAAATATTGAATCGGAGCTGCTGCCAACAAAGTATTTTGTTTAAAACCCTGTTGGTATGACTGGTAATTGCCATCTGGATTTCGTTTATTAGCCGCTAAAGATTTTCGTGATGACTCTAGCGGCCTAGGCTAAAGTACTATGTACTTAGCGGCCAGGCCGCCAAAATATTATTTTTCGGCGTATTAAAAGTCCGTCAAGCAGCTGTTTTAGCGAGCCTGTATTAAAAAAAAGTTTGTCATTAACCATTTTTGAGATATTGTTTTTTCTACAACTCGTAAGTCCGTATTCGTTTCTTCTCGTAGTCATGCACAGAGCATGGAATTTCAAAGCCATCACATAGCGATCCGCTTTTTAAAAATCTGACTATCGCTTACTCATTCCTCTTATACCTACAACGAATGTGTAAATGTGTACTGAAAGTTAGTCTCGATTAAAAAGAGCTGGATAGGATTAGATTTTGTAAGAATAGTTTGTAGAAGAGTGAGTATAGAAAGTAATTTTGAATGGAAAACATCGGATTTTTTTAAATTGTGTACCATAAAACAATTCATGGAGTCTCTTTCCTCTAAAAGAACAGCCTTCAATTATCTGAAGATGATAAACTAAACTATTAAGAAAGAATAAAGGAATGACTAGATGGTGAAATTTTTTTTAAAAAATGACATTTTAGTTCGTTCTGTAGTTGTATTAATCAGAATTTACTCTTTAATTTGATATATAACAGGTGGCCCACATAAGCCGTCCGTACAGTGAGTTTGTACCGGATAGCGCAGATGCCAAAACGTTTGCCTAAGCAGAACTGCAAAGGGGACTCTATACTGACAGAGAGGAGACAGCTAAAGCTGAAAACGTACTCTTTAACTGCTATTATTGGTCCCAGAGTTCATTCGGTAGAGAAACTGCCTGCTGTATGAGATGTTCCTGGTTCGATTCCCGGCTGGACTCCAGAAAGTTGTCTTTAAACAAAAACATTTCACGGTGTGCCCAGAGTCTGGTCTTTGAATGTGAGAGTACCTATGTGTGTGTGTGTGGGGGGGAGGGGTTTATAGGTTATTTAATAAGCAATTCGCTCATTAACAAGAATACAGGATTGCCGCTTGACGCAAACCTGAGCACTCGTGTTAAGCCATTTTGTTCCATGGCAGTTAATCTACAATCACTGCAACTATATGGCACCAATTGGTGCTACCACAAAGAACAACACAAGCTAACAACCTAAACAAAATTCTATTTTTATTGTATTTATGTACCTTTAAGTGTGCCTAAGAATTAAATTATTTTTATTAGTGCATTAATCATAATAAACATGTGCATAAACATGCCCACCTTGGTAGACGAATTGATGTAAGGGCCTCTGAGGCCCACGTTCTACCTGGAATGATCCATCATTTCCTAATATTATTCCTGTACGTCCCCCCGCCAAAAAAAAAGTGCGCAGAAGAAAAAGTTCAGAACACAGCCTTCGAGCCGCAGCTGCATTTTGGAGCGTCTCCGCACAGGTCGTAACCTGTCGTTATTGGTGAATGTTCCCTTTTTGCCTGGATGACCTGGCTCAAGCTGCATGCAGACGGGCAGGCGACGCATACCAGTACGAAATTACCAAGTACACACCTGCAGACAGCAGCACTTCCTCAGTGACCTTTCGCTTTGTGCCTGCACCGCCCCTTTGAACAGCAGTGATGCGGCAACTTCTTTTGCACCTATGTATGCGGGAGGCACAAAACTGCAAAGGACGGCTTGTTTGGGCCACCTGTGTTATAATTACGGGTAAAATAATTATATCCTAAATATAGTTTTTAAAATGGTACTGCAACTATCGTTTTGTGCTGTGAATTCTGCACCACTTTATAGTATAAATTATAGCTCCTATACGCTTGGAAGTAGATCTTTTAGGGGAAGTTCTGCTCTACAAATTGATAGTACGGCCGCTCAAACCAGGTGGTTTCTGCAAATAAGTGTATGGGAGTTTGCTTTCCCATGCTTGCTTTGAACAGCTTTCATTGCGAAGGACATTTCTGGCATTAATTATCCTTTTTCTCAAAAAACTATTGAAGATAGCTAAATTAATTTTAGAATGATATGGTTGATCATTTAAAAGAATTGCTATTGAATTTGATTCAAAATATGGAGTAATTAAGAAAATAATCCTATCTTCCTTAACAAACATATTTATCGTATAAAAGTAGATCAGTGGAGACATGCATCTACACTCTGTAAAAAATTTCAGTATGATATTTATTAGTATGCAGATACTTACTTAGTCCGCTTACCTCCCCGTATGTAGGGTTTATATCCTTTTTTAGGACTTACAGACAGCAGACAGGAGCAGACAGACAGTGAATAAGAAAAGGAAGAATCCGGAACGGGGGATCAGGTATGAGAGTGAGGTAGATTATGATATGAAATGAAGGCGAACAGGATGAAAGCAAGGTGATGATCAATTGGCGGAATGAATGCCGGAGGAAACCTATCCAGACGCCGCTTCGTCCATCAGAAATCCCACATATGGGCCCCTGGGATCGAACCCGGGCCGACTTCGTGGGGGGCAAACGGTCTAATCTCTCGGCCATGTTAGTTTCTCAGATAATGTATCGTAAATTTAGCAGATTTAACATTGGTAGGATAGGGATTATAATCTATCTTTAAATCCAATATGGCAAATGAGGTATTCAAGAAGAAAAATGTGATGGACAGAAACGCTAACTGTGACGTCATGGTACCTTTGAGACGTCACTATCTGCCACGATCTTGAAGGCACTTAAACTGTCATCCTCTGGGGTCAGCGTGTGATTCCTCTGTCAAAGCATAACTCCTCATTACGAGAGCTAATATATTAGCCTCCTTGATGCATGTTCCCTTTCTAGGATTATTGGATAATTATTGCTGCAATTTATTACACGCTGGCGTTCTTGTGTGCCTGAATGTCGCGACAACCGCTGGCTATTTTTACATTCATCAAACTAACCTGCGCTCTGCCTTGCTATTACGATTCCACGGAGCATCTCGACTTTACATGATGTATTACACAGCTCCTAACGCTTCCAAATTAAATGAATCTATCAGTTTGAACAATGCATCTACAAGAAAACTAATTTTACAAGAGAAACGAAAAACTCAATTTCACGATATACAAATAAAGAGACTTTTTCTTTGCAAACTGATCTAGATGTAACGTGTGAAGCTCACATTCGGGAGGTCGCGGGTCGATTTCTGGCGACCGTCCACTCTGATACATGGGGTTTTCGTGCTTTACCCCGGTCGGCAAGCAAATACTGGGGCGCTTCCTCTTCCACCACGTCTCTGATGTCCTCATTCCCTATACTCATAATTTCCCTCATTGTGTTCGGCGGTGACGGTGCACCTTATGGAGGTTTCGGTAGGGATTCCTCCGTCAGCACCTACCTCCGACATGGGCCTCTTCGGGGGACCGCCGAGGCCTAGGGCTTGTAAGTTGGGTTGGACGGCGTCAGATGCGTCCGCTCTGGAGCCATTAGGGACCCCGTGAATGCTTGTGCTCGTGGTCATCTGGATCTGGTCCCCTTCGAGTCTTTCCCTCATCTCTTCTTCCCAGGGGTCATGGTAGAAGAACAAATGGGCGGGAGCCTACGTACGGTGCTCTGCCCCGGTTGCAGGGGGCGCCTCCGTTCGTCCGTAACTTTACATTTTTTCTTTACAAATTAAATAAGTACTCTTATTTACTTCATACACTCTCGTCGTTATGCAAATTACAAATTTTCATTTTTCCTAGCATATACTAGAATGTTGAGGTGATTTGTTTTCCTACAGAATAATACATAGCGGTTAATTTCAGGTATAATTATTTGAAAATAAAGCTAAAACATCAACTTAATAAACTTATGTCGATTTAAATAATAAAATAAGCTGTATAAATTCCTCATTAAAAAAACGTTTACTGCATTTCACTTTAAATTAAAGCAGTTTGGTTTATTTAATTCAATAGTCTGTTTGGAAAATGTTAATTTTATGACCAGATTCCTGAGATGCATATACTAAATGTAATATAGTTGGATATTTATAGCGTAAACAGTTGAAAGTGCGGCATAATATAAGTAAAAATCTCTACTCACTCTTCTTACAACATTTTATTCTTCTGTCTACTTATTGTTAATCGGAGTAAACTTTCAACACACATTTAGATATTCATAGTAGGTATAAGAAGGACAGAGTAGGTTAAAATAAAAGTCAGATTTTCAAAAAGCCAGTCCCTATATGTTGGCTATGAAATTTCATTTTACGACGAGAGGAAAAAAAAAAGAGAGAGAAAACAAAGTTAATAACAAAGAATACCTCGGAAATGGTTAATGGTAATATATATAAATTTGTAATAAGTTGTGTGCTTTAACGAATTGTACATATTCTGTGTAGTAATATTTTGTTAATCTCTAAAGGTACTCGTCCACGATGCCAGTTTCATTGCATGCCACTTTTCTTGCGGGCCACAAATGTGGCACGTTCTGTTTACACACAGCTTGCAAAGTTGCACGATTTCAAGTTGCGCCGCTATAAAAGTGGCATGTCCACAGAAATGTTGCACCGAGCGTTTACACGATGCTATATTTGTGGCGGTAATTTTTCTGCATGCCACTTTCTAGTCAGCTGTGTGCTTGGTATGGCGAATATGTCGTCTGATAATGAAGTTTTATCCGTAGCATGCCTGTCTCTTATTTTACTTCGTCGACGTATAGAAAAACGTAAAAGGACGGCCAGAAAGTGTTGAGTAAGAGTGGATTTTAAGTCGCGAATATTGTGGGGTTGTAAACAACTTGCTGCAAGAGCTCTACGACGGAGATCAAAATTTAGAATTTCCTACGCATGTCAGCGGTTGATTTTAATTATCTGCTTAGAAGAATAGCACCTGTAATACAAAAGCAAGATACAATAATGAGGTCAATATCAGCAATAGAACGTATTGTGTTGACACTGAGATTTCTAGCCACAGGTAATTCGGCTTAAAATAATGGAGCGGTAACATTACCGAGTTTAATATATAACACGTTTGGCTGTCATCTATATAATCAATGTGATTTTTTTTAGGCAGAAGCTATCAGTCAAAGATGTATTTATTTCTTATATTTGGCACAATAAGAACTAAGACTTTGTGCCGTTGCAAAGAACTGTAAGTATGAATCCTCATACTGCAGCAAAAAACGTTAGGAATTCAAGAAGTATTTTTTGCCGTGAAGGAGAGGTTCCATGGCAATATCACTGCATTTAAAGTGAGTGTGTTGGTAATTACCAAAGAATCTACTCATCTACTGCATCATTATTGGTGCTGGTGTGGTAAAACATAAACTACAGTGTATCGTAAAATTCCCATTTTGTTTTATACTTGTCTTTTGTACCACTTCCAGATTTCCCTGCCTTCATTTCGTTCCTTTCGTTGGTGAACTGGGTTCTCAACCTGTGGACTTTTGCTTTAATTTCCTCTGCTGACATGTAGAACTCTATTTCTATATCATGTAACGCATTTTGTCGCTTTTGTTTATTTCTGTAATCCGCAGTGTCTACTCTCCACAAGCAAATATTGTTAAGGAAATAAAATGCACGTATCTGTCTTAATTCTGTACTTAGTGTAACACAAATTATAATCATCGTACCTACCTCTCAAACACTATTTACTATCACAGCAGACGACATAACAAAGTTGCGTGCCACAAAAGTTTTCTAAACTGTTCAAGCCACTTTCAGATGGCGCAACTTTCTTTTTTTCGCTGCGTACACGAAGCAACTTCCTAAGTTGCACGTCACTTAGAAGTTGCGCGTGCAATTTTCCTACTTGCTTGACAGTTTACACGATGCAACTCCACTTTTGTTGCGCAGTTCGAAGTTGCAAGCCATTTAAGTTGCATCGTGGACGAATACCTTAAGAATTAGGAATGAAGAGGAGTTCACAGGCTATTCCGAGAAACTTCAAGATATACACTTGATCTTAAGCCTATGATATTTCCATCAAAACTTGTAGTGGCATTTTTTACAAAATAACAAATAAGGAAAAATTCCACATAAACTTTTTTTTTGTTTGTTTGTTTTTTTGTGGGAGATGGGGGAGATTTTTTGAAAACCTTCATGTCGCTTAGTTGAAAGATGCTGAACTTCAATACCAAATTTGGTACTTAATTGACTTTTAATTTTTGAGTTATGCTGTTCTCAGGCAAGAGGACACACACACGCACTAAGTTTAGGGAAAGTACCCTAAACTAGAACTGGAACGTTTCCTCCTCAAATCTCCTTTACCATTTATAATTTCATTTCATGCATCATCAATGTCCACCGCCTGTGGTGCCGTATGCAGTATTAAACATTATCAAAAAGAGTGAAAGGAAAAAACAGACCAATGCATAAACACAAACCTTTTTCTAGGTTTTTTATTGCTTTTTTTAGTCAGGGAGTCTCAAAACGTGAGATCTGTATCGCATTTTTGGGTGGAATACCATACTTCCTCTACCTACTGTGTGCTTGATAGAGAAAGTAATTATAATATTTATATAATTATAATAAGATAACAATTCAGTGTTCCGCACCTCCTTATATAAAAAGAGCACGGGGTTAACTATGACACCTGACCAAACAAAACAAAAAACAAGAGTTTCAATAGCACAACGTACAGCATTGCACCACAGCAATTATGAGATAGGCACTCGATTAAAGTTTTATTTTCGAAATATTTCTGAAAATAAATATGGTTCAACAAATTCAGGGAGGGTTTATAGCTATTAATACACGAAAAGCTTGAGTGAATTTGTCCTGCAGTTGCTGTATGAATTAGTCCAAGATAAAGGCTTATTTCCGTGTTACTCTTGCAACTTCTGCTTTTCTACTGGAGTCCCTACTTCAAGACACTTAAAACTGTCAGATCAACGCTATTTGAGTTTGAGACAAGGTACAGACTCTTCTTTGAAATACAAATATAGGATGAAAAATTTTAAGTGAACAGAAAAGTTTAAAAGAGCTTCACATTTAGAGAAATGAATTTTTTTTTCCGGAATAGTTTTTTTTAATCCACTTTCTGTTCAAGCTGTCATGTTAACCTACCTGTCTGTTTTATCTATTTTACTGCACTTATGTGCATGAAGTACATCAAATCCTCTGACTTTTCGATATACTAATTATTGCAGATATGGAATATAGTCTGATTTAATAGTTGAATTTAAATCTTATCTGGGTCTTTATATATAATTCATGCAGCAGTCAAGTATGAGCTGCAAGTTATTGACTTTTTGAGGTCAACAACCAGGCGTGAATAATCGATCGCCAGTTCGCTACGAAGGTTAATGTTGTTGGCCTTACTACTGGAACCACCATGCTCAACAGTTGTTGTTAATTAATTTTATTTACGCGTTAGTACTATTTCTATTATTCACTATAGTCGAAAAAATAGTATGTAACACACATACAATAAGTGAATTGAAGAATCCCGGAAGTAGAAAACACCAGGCCTCGTCTCGAATTTTCAAACTCTTCCCGGTTCCTCAATGTTGCATTTACCGCACTTGTATCGTAATATAATCTTTTTTCATTCAAATTTGGTGCCAGTTGTTCAGTCAAGATGTCTTTGAATAATCTTGGTATTGGGCGAGTGCTGCACCACAAACACATCTTTATTTTCAGACGTTTTATTAAAACCTGTGATTATCCTTTGTTTTTTATAAACTTTAAAGTATCTTTAAACCCTAGCCATTCCCATTACCATACGTTCAATTTATAGTTGGCCATAGATCGCGTATATGCGTAGCCCGTTTCCACTGCAGTGGCCTCGAGATTTTTTCCGTCGTGCATTAGTACAATTGTCCCGCTCAAGGCTACATTTATCAGCTGTGTTATACTGCGTCAGTTCCTATATTCAGTTCGAGCTGTAAGGACTAGAGTTTGTTCATTAACTATGCATATCAAAGCTGAACAATTATTCAAGACATATGTGTGAGTTACTTTAGAGTACCTATTATTACTGTCGTTACTGTTCTTGTCTTGTTATTAGTCCACTGAAATGCCTACCAAGAAATTCAAGCTTAAAACAAAGAATTTTTACGTATGACACATACAAAAACCGAATCATGCAGACAGATGTGTAGACAATTTCAGGAGATATTTCCGAGTTTTACAGTTCCAAACAGAGACAACGTGATCGCTAAGAAGCGAGAAAGACATGTTCTAAAGGAGGAAAAAATTGACGAAATTGGTGCATCATTCGAATGGTCTCCAAAGAAGTGTTGCACAGCAAGTGAGTGTTTCAAAAACCTCTATTCATACAGTTGCTAAACATTTAAAACTGAAACCATACAGACTGATTATTGTTCATGAATTACAAACCTAGTGACAACCAGGAATGCCAGGAATGTTTCAAAGCAGATGGACACCACTTATATCAAGGTTCGTACTCATTATAAGGTATATTACTATCAATCATGAGTAAGGAACGCGGCCGTTTTAAAACGGAAAATCCCGCAGCATAATAGACAGTGCGCGGAGCACGTATATGCGCGATCTGCGGCCCCGCAATATAACGAACGCACTGTATAAGTGTTTATGCTAGTTATATCCGGTGGTACTTAGCCTTTTCTCGACGCTGATGTTTGTTCATACCCCTCAGTAAATACCAGCTCTAATTTAGAATAATCGGTAATGGGAACCAGAAAGCTGCGGGGAGCAACAAAATTTCATGTACGAGGGCGGATCGAAAAGTAACGCACAATAATTTTTTTTACAAAAAAGTTTAATAGTTAAAACAACAACAAAAATCACCAATGAACTTACACCTTTTACCTACTTTTCGACATAGTCACCAAGTTTCTCAACATATTTCTCCCATCGTGATACCAGTTTCAATATGCCCTGTTCGTAGAAGTCCGTTTCCTTGGAGCATAGCCATTTGCGGATTGCTGATTTCACTTCCGCATCTGTCGCAAAGCGTTGGCTGGCCAGGAATTTCTTCATAAGACCAAACAGATGGAAGTCCAACGGTGCAAGGTCCGAACTGTATGGTGGATGCTGGAGCACCTCCCAACCAAATTTGGTGATTTTCTGACGAACAGCAGCAGCAACATGGAGGCGAGCATTTTCATGCAAAATTTGACATCGTCAGCTTTATGTTGCGGTGTTTATCACGAAGAGTACGACGCAACTTCACCAAAGTTTTCATGTAAGCTGCAGCATTCACAGTGGCCCGTGTTCAGTGTTCAACAAAGTCCACCAATACAACACCATGCATATCCCAGAACACCGTCACAAGCACTTTCCTAGCAGATTGAGTCACTTTGAATATGCACAGGACTCATCAACAGTGACGATTCCTTTCAGAAAGTCATGCCCTGCGGTGTACCGCGTTAGGTGATACAAGCTCGTCGTCATTCGCTGGCGCTTGTGGTTGTCTGTCAGGTTCTTAGGCACCCAGCGAGCACTAACTTTACGAAATTTCAACGTGTCATGAACAATATCGTACACTGCACCATAGGAAATGTTGAACTGTTGCGATAAGGTTTGCAGTTGCACACGCCGGTCGTTCAAAATTGCCGCCTCAATGCCTCTGACGTTCTGCGGGGTTGCAACTGTTACCGGCCTCCCTGAGCGTGCGAATCACTAAGGTTCACATGGCCCTCTAGGAAGAATGCACACCAACTGGAGACATTGCTACGGTCATACAATCATCCCCATATACGCCATGCGTGTCCATGTGAATATCACTCGGTTTATGCCCTTTGGGTCACAAATATTGAACCACACCTCTCTGCTCTTCACACGTGGACGACAGTAACATGCGAGCCATATTTGTTGCGTAGTTCGCGCTTTTCTCGCTGGAGCTGCACATGAAACAAAAATACCCTCTCTAGTGAAAACTTCAAACTGTATCTGTGTGAAATTGTAACATTCGAGCTGCAATATACCAAGGCAGAAAAACATTATTGTGGGTTACTTTTCGATCCGCCCTCGTATATTATCTATATTAGTGTTATAAAGAGAGAAAATGTGTGTCTATGAACAACATAAATAAAAAATAAAAAGTCGGATAAATACCAAACTTAGTAATTAGGTTCAGTATCTTTCAAAGATACGACACGAAGATTTTCAAGAAACTCCGCCAACCCAAAAACCAGCCTTTACATAGAACATTTTTCGAAATGCGTTATTTTCTAAAAAAATGGCTAACGATTTTGATTAAAATACAATATATATATATATATATATATATATATTAAAGATATTTACATGACAATTAAAACGTATATCTTATTTTCTGGGAATAGCCTGCAAAGTCCTCTTCGTTCGGAAGAAAAGCGTTAAGCGATAGACGAAAACGTACATAGATTTGTTTAAAACACACAATTTACTTCAAATAAGTTTTTTTTGTGGCATAAGCCATTTGTGAGATATCCATTATTAAAGGTTCGAAGCGTTTATTTCTTAGTCATTCTCTTGAAGTCCTGTCAATTTCAGTTGTTTCTCGCGATTTCATGAAAACAGTATGGAATTTTAAGGCCAGCATATAGCGTCCAGCTCTTAAACGTTTGACTATTGCTGTTCTCTTTGTATCTATAACGAAATGTCTAATGTAGCTACTTCTGCAAAGGTTTATTTGAATTAATATTAGTAAACAGAAAGATAAGTAAGATTTAGTAAGATAACGATAGAGGGTAGAGAAGGTCATGTGAATGTATCACATCAGATTTTTCACTCCTGTGTTGTGTGGAATTTGTATATAATTATTTGTATAACGAATATTATAATTATACTTCATCATTTATTTTATCAATTAAAAACATATTTAATTAATTTAAAGGTATTATTAAGAATTATATTCTTATTTGTTTTAACGGTTGATTTATTTCATGAATGAAATCAAGGATCTCTTGCCCTTTATGCCAATAAACAAACACAACAAGGAGGTAATACACCGTAGTTGCCAGAATCTCGTGGGTGGAAATGATAAGACGGTGTAGTACCTTGACTTTTGGTGAAGGCAGTAGTGGTTGGGTTGAAGCAAGGAACGCAGGCAAAAAGACAGCAGTAGTGGAGAGAACATTAAGAGAAGTGGGGAGGAGAGCGGCGCCGGGCGAGGTCATCCAGCGGCAAGGCGGAGTCTTCTAATTGCGTGAAGGTGGCAGGTCAAACAGTTACATCAACTGGAGTGAAGTGGCCTCAATAACTCTGCAGCTGCTGCTTCTTACTCATGGAGTCTGCGTGAGACTATTGCCTTCAAAAAATTGTTTACCAGAAACACACCGCCGTGTAATGCTCACTCAGTTCTATAAATAGCGGTTTTCCTTTCTCCTCAAGTGAGTATTAAACTGACAGGGAAAGCACGCTTCTATATCATTCCCAAAACCTGCTTGGAGATATGTAAATAAACTCTCTGTGGCTGGAATGTGACCTACTGACCATCTCCTTTGTTTCCTCAGGTAACAGCCGCATGGAGCTTAGCACTGAATAAACCCGTGTCAAACCGGGTATAGCTGCATAAGATCCATGGTGGCAGTATTTCTTGCATGTAAGGGTATAGATAAAACAAACCGCACCCACACCTGTGATGACGAAAAAGTCAGTGGCTCTTTTGAAGCCTGCACGGAGACTCTTAGAGCCCTTTGTACCTTTTAATTTGGGCCTTCAATGAAGTCCAATGGGCCTGATAAAACGAACCACGTCCTTGAAATTCGCCCTTCTTATATCTTCAGGTTCCATCCAACAAAATGGAGCCTTAGGATACTTTTGTAAGCTTGTCCAGTTTTTCAACCGTCACTTCTCTCAGTTCTCACTGTTTTGATCTGGTCCAGCTTTCACGGGGATTTCACTTAGCTGAAACTGCCACTTCACTAATGTGAATCCTCGTCATTTCACTTTCTTCGTGACGTTGCCTCTTCTTCCGGACGGTTCACATGCTGGGAAGTCGAACATAAGACTTCTACAATCTCTCGCTTCGCAGTAGCGCTCGTTGCACGTCACAACTCGCTCGGAGAACTGCATTCGATATCCCAGTCACAACTTGCTCACTCACTGACTGACCTATTCTCTCGCGAGAAGATTCACTTATATAGCTAATGAAATATTCCACAGAACATCTAGAACTTTCTGGACATACGTTCTGGAGGCGGGGAGGGGGAAGAAACTTCTAAAATATTCTGGTTATCTGATGATAGCGCTTCTGGGTGAGAGCGCGACTTATCTTTGCTTATCTCCGACTGCCTGTAGCCGACCTCCCGATAACCTAGGGCCATAATCACTACGTCACAGCATCTTTGAATGACAAAATCTTCGCACTCGCATAGTACATGTTGGGGGGGGGTTGATTTTCCCTACCACATCTCCTGCATAAAGTGTCTTGTGTAACTCCCATTATGCAAATGTCGTGTTCTAATACATAATATACCAACAACACCTGTGAGTTTAGATCTAATTAAATTTAAAAGAATCTTACTCTGCTTATCGCCTGGACCAGAAATTAATTTAAGGGCATGCCTGGCAGTAATTTGTTTACTCCAATATGGAAGATGAGCCCTACTTGTTAGTTGGGTTATCTCATACTTGATACTTCTGGGAGACACGGTACAAAAGGGTTCGGGTCCTATGAAATTAAGATCCCAGCCTTTCTTTATGAGCATGTCCGCCATCTCATTACCTCTATTATCTGTATCCTGCATATCCATGAGACGACCAAAGATCTACACACACAGATTAGCCGTCAGTTAATGTAGGTTTCTTACTCTGTGAAGGTGCTATGACATTTTCACAATAGGATAGGATATTCAGCCGAAGGGGAACCGCCGAGGCACTGGAACTCAGCACCGCATGTAGGCCATCTCAGTAGACCCATTGTAACCCCTGGGAGGCATAGATGAAGAGAAGACACGAAGGGCGACGATGCGCGCTAGCAAGGATGGAGTGTTCTAACAATTCAGAGTGACACTGTCGCGGTCCAACCCCGGAACGACCCTCCCCCAAGAAAGAGGCACCACCCGCCGGTCCCAGAGCCAGGGAGAAATGTTTTACATAGCGCAAACTCCGGCGTCAAGCTGCTCGCGCCAATCGCTGTCGCCTGGTCCTGCAACCCTGAAAATTAAGGAAAAACAGATGAAAGGAAATGATGGGGGATAGGAAATATGTGGTAAAAGAGGCATTCGCCTACCGAACTTGGAAAACCACAGGACTTATGGGTAGGCTTAAGCGGCGTCGGATGTATGCGATCTGGAAACCTTAGGGAGCCCGTCTATGCTTGCGTGCGCCGTCACCCGGATCTGGTCGTCTCTCTACTCATGTGTCCCTCCCAGGGGCCGCATTTGAAGCATAAAGGACCACATGGCTACGTGCGGTGCTCTGCCCCAGTTTCGGGGGCCCCTTTCATATTAGGTACCCATCGGTATCACTAATACATGCAGTTTTTTTGGATGAAACACACATAAAACAAAACGGTATTGCCGCGCTCATTACTAAATCTGCATGTTTTGGCTCCTTTGCTCCTTCAAAGGAGGAAGCTGGAATTCCTTCCTTCCATTCCACATGAGGTCAAATTACAACGTTGTAGCATTTCTTTGGTTGCTTCTTAATCGCTCGATCTCTTTGTACCCTTGTATTAAACCCTGTTCCCTATGACTTTATCCCCTATCGTTTAACTTTCAAGTGCAGGCACTAGTCACCATGCACTGCCTGCTGTTGTGGAATAGGTTGCTGTGCGACACAAACTAGTTCCTTATTTAACATGATGAAAGAGAATTACTAAATTTACATTTACATAATCGTATGAATCAAATATGGTATTATGTAACAGAGTTAATGCATCTGGAATGCACGCAAATTATTTTCAACATATAGGTAGGAGGATCCCTCGATTTAAACCTGCTTTTCAAGATAACGAAAGCACGTCCATCTATCATGACAGATCGTTGTTATCGCCTGACCTTGCATTGCACAGGGCTTGTTTGTCATACATAGCTATTCAAAGGTGTGTACTGGCGTGCATAGAATGTGCCCCATAATGTAACGGAGCTGTTTATGTTGATACTGACAAAATCTAGCCCCGCCCCATACCGGCATGATCACCTCTGTTTTTCGAGCATAATTCTAGCCACGGGATTGACAAGGTACTTTACTTCCCCCAAAGTATGGTCCAACTGCCGAAGGGTAACATTATAACTTAAACCTCATATTTTCATGCTACACTACGATTTCTTATTGCCGTTTAGCAGCGGCAACAACTTAACATTCATCTCCATGTCGCTGATGAAAGCTCCCATATATGTAAATGTCGTAGTTTTTGTTCATTTTAACCACACATGCAAATAATTCTTCACCCCTTCCTCTATAAGGCCGAATTATATTGTAATTGGTTTAGACTTCCCCTTGTGTACCAATCCTAGCGAAACTGTTTCATAGGGTTGTATCCGAACCTTTCTTTCATGCCACATACATTATAAACATCGTTCATTGGTTAGTTTTTATTCGCCTGTATTATTTTTCAGGCCAGTAACATAGAGAACTGATACCGGCTGGGTGGTAAAGGTAGAAGTGATTCAACGAAGGGACACCTTGCGTGCTGTGACTCGCTCAAATCTATTGTGCCTACCACCCTCCCAGGAGGAAGGGATGAG
Source organism: Deroplatys truncata (assembly GCA_030765065.1). Taxonomy (NCBI): domain Eukaryota; kingdom Metazoa; phylum Arthropoda; class Insecta; order Mantodea; family Mantidae; genus Deroplatys; species Deroplatys truncata. Next base: position 222,176,225 of record CM060981.1, on the reverse strand, counting down.
GTGAAGGAACCACAGGAGAGTACCGACCGTAGGCAGATATGTCACAGAGACGCACGGAAGTCCCTAATATTTCCAAGCTGCAGACCCGTGCCCTCTGGTGGCCACGGGAAGTACTCTTTCCATTGGACATGCATCTGCGCCATCTGTCATGCCAGAAACCTAGAAGCACACCTGAAAGATGAGAAGGAAACGGAATGAAAGGGAAATGATGAAAACGAAATCGTGGTAGAGAAACCACCCCAACATTCGCCTGTCGACCCCTGGGGAACCACGAAAAAATCATGGGTCAGAGTGGACGGTCGCTGAGGATCGAACCCGGGACTATACGGCGGCGCCACAACGCTCGGTCCGGTGGATGGAGTCAAAAATAGGTGACTTGAAGGTGGAAACCTTACGAAGTGAAAAACACTATGGCGTTCTAGGGGAATAGGCCACTTTTTATGCTCGACAGTGCATGTTAGCCAATCAGACGAAAGAAAACGCGGAAGAATACATGTCAGAAGGGCAACTTGTAAGAAACGCGGTTTAAACAAAAGGAAAGGTGACAACATTTCACTGCCAGTAAGGCGATGACAATGTTAAATTCCACATTCCACATTTGAAGCACTGATGTTAGGTATTCAGCGCAACGATGATGCACTTGTTCACAGGGACAAACATTTTCATTGCCTCTATAGATTGAATGGTTAAGTTGAACAAGACCAAACATTTCTGACAAACTTACGATATTTCACGTTTGCAGTTTGTTTCCCAAGTCAGTGAAAGGAACATAAAAGTGAAGAAAAAGAGGATAGAAGCATAGGGACAAATGAAGCGCGTTAAACTTTGTGAGAAGATTATAATCGTAATGTTGACCAATTATACAAGTTTGCTGCGTGATGCCTGCTCCAAACACTTGTACTTTGTTTATGAGAGGTCGTTAAGGAGCAGCAGGGCAAGAGGTCACACCAACAAGTAGCAGAGTCGGCCACATGACTAATGCTGATGATGGAAGCCAAGCTAATGTGCCGCGCATTCCTCAAACACACACTGTTTCTTCAAGTGAATCAGTGAGAGGTACCAACATCAAGTTATATCTCGTGTGCTGCACTCACATAACTTTCCCTACTCACCCCTCTACAAACTATTCTTACAAAATCTTGTTCTATCTACTTCTTGTTAATCGAGATAAACTTAGTGTATTTACACGTTTTCTTGTAGGAATAAGAACGCAGTAGGCTAAAGAGAGTCAGGTTCTTAAAAACCGAGTTGCTATATGAGGCTTTTAAATTCCATGCTTTGCGCATGACTACGAGAAAAAACTAATAGAGAAAAATGGACAAGTATTTAAAAATGCAAACTAATAACAAAGAATATCTCGGAACCGGTTAATGCCAGAGGAATTTTAACATATATTTTGTGCTTTAACGACTTTTTGTGTTGTAAGATTTTGTCTATCTCTTGCGGTTTGCCGATTATGCAAAAGTCACTCAGAATGACGAGGACTTCATAGGTTATTCCCAGAAAATTCAAGATATACATTTTACTTTTCAAGAAAATAATTTAAACACAAGGTAGTTTAATCAAAATCGTTAGAGCCGTTTTTTGAGAAAATAAAAAATTTCGAAAACTCTTTTAAGCAAACTGTAGCTTGCTTTGGAGGGATAGATTTTCTTGAAAATCTTCGTGTCGATCCTTTGAAGATACTGAATTCAAACATCAAGTTTGCTATCTAACCCAGCTCTCGTTTTTCATTTATCTATGCTGTTCACAGACACACAAACACACACACACACACATACACACACACACACACACACACACACACAAGAGCACCTTTTTCTGAAAATACGTTTTACGTTTCTTACTACGTATAGCAAGTAGGGGAAGTATTGCATTGCACCTAAAAATTCGATAGCGAAATTTGACAGGAAATACGTGTTTTGAGGTGTCCTAAATCCAAATAAAACATTTTGGAAACATGTCCGTGTGTGTCTGTCGATCTGTGAACAGCATAATCAAAAACGAAAAGTGGATAAATACCAAACTTGGTACTTGAGTTTACTACTTCCAAGGATGCGACACGAAGGTTTTCAAGAAAATCCCCCCACCCCAGACTAACCTTTACATGGAACATTTTTCGAAAATTTTGATTTTCTCATAAATGGCTGTAGCGAATCTGATTAAAATGTCATATGTTTGACATACTTTCATGGCAAATGAAATGTATATCTTGAAATTTTGGGAATGTCCCCAATAGCCCTGTGCATTCTGAATGACTCGCATAACTGGTAAATCGTAAGATATGGATAAAAGTTTACTACACAAAAAATGTAGATCTCATTAAATCATACAATTTATGTCGTATACATTTCTTTGTCGAGTGACCCATTTCCGAGATATTCCTTGCTATTTTTTTTGGTTTGAATTTTCCAATACTTATATTTTTCTCAAATGGGAATTCGTTATTAGTTTTTTTATGTCTTGGACATGCAAAGAAAATAGGATGCTCCACATAGCAACCAGCTCTTAAAAGATTTGACTATCGCTTAAAGCCTACCATATTCCCCTTGCACCTACAAGAAAATTACCAATAAGATTAACATCTCTATATCTCGATTAACATGAAGTAGATGGAGAATAAGTGTATGTAAAAACATACATCAGATTTTTTTAGATTCAGAAACACGTATTTCCAGTGACATCTCGATAACGGAGTTTTGAGTGGAATGAACCACTCTATCTACCTGATAGGTAATTATTTATTTTTTATGGGACGAACCTTGGTATCATTGGCTTTTAAGCAGCTTGTTCGATTGATGGTGTTACAAACGTTAGTTTACATTGCAACGCTTCAGGCGTGACAGAGGAGGTAAAATAAACATCTGTTTACCGTTTGTGACGAAAACCTCTTAACTTAAATACGCTTCGTATTCGTAAGTGTTGTTAGAATTGGTTTTCGGACCCCCATTACTTGAATGTGAACACAATGTTGATGCTGTTTAACCCCTTCAAGGATACCCAATGAGGGGAGATGAGGTATTTAAAGTCGTCCTCTATAAGAAAACAAATAAAATGTAAAAAATCTGTAGTGCTGCACTCACATAACTTTCTCTGCTCTTGTGCAGACTAGCTTTATGAACGCTTATTCTCCATCTATTTCAGGTTAATCGTTTGTAGAAATTATCTTATTGCTAATTTTCTTGTAGGTGCAAGGGGATATAGATATTATTTCTTTGTCAGCTTATATTCATAAATATGAAATTTCTAAAAGATTCAGATTGTTGCTATATGTATGAAAATGAAGCAGAAAATGTAATGTCATTAGGTTCAATAGTTTGTTTTAGAAAAGGTAAAGAATATAATCAAAAATGTACGGAAAATGGCGAAAAGCATCCACAATGCATTTTGATTGACGTATTGTTGAGGCTCAGCCTTTCCTACCTACACTATGTTCGTTAATTTTTAAGTTTCTCTATTTTACAAGATAAACAAACACTCATTTCAAATATATATATTTATGGTATCAATGGAAATATGTCTATATTCAGATGAAGAGTCCGAAACTTCTCATTTAGAGCCAAAAGATAAATATGTTTTACTTGCACTGGCACTAACCTCTCTCGCAGCAATACTTGCATATTCTGTTTCAGTTATTTCACTATTTTCATCAGCACTATTATTTACAAAACTACGATGCGGCAATTTATCATAGGATTTTATTGTTTTAGAACATCTGGAATCACTTCGTGGCACTTTAAAGTAAAATGAATGAATTAATAAAACTGTAAACAAAGAAAATACGCGAGGCTAATAATGTTTCTAAGAGCCTTCAGTCGTTCACAAGGCAGACAACTCGCTAGGCAGCTAACATGACAATCATAAACCAAATAACATTTATCTAAATGGTCTCAAAAGAAATTAAAAATAAAATCTTATAGAGGTGGGTGTGGCACACGCGTAGCCATTTAAAGTCAAGTTTTTTAAAATTTTAAACGCCTCAGGCAGGGCGGTAGAATTGGAATTTCGCTACATATACATATATACAGGTTGGACCATTTAAATTGCGACTGCATCTTCAAAACTAAGCGTTGTGGAAAGAAATATCTTTAATAAAAGTTGCTTGATATTATGGGGGACTGCCATTAGTCGTGTTTTATTTGGAGAACGCTGTGATGGTCATTTTAGGATCAATTTAATTCTTTAATAGTAATCTACCTTTTTTATGTTGTTTTCTCACTCCTCACAAAAAAACTAAACAACATTTGTATAAAGCACTTTGCAATTGTTCTTACACCAACGTAAATAACAACGAAAATTCTGAATGGCTGCGAACGAAGAGCGCAATGAATGGTTGGAGCATCCATGGATGATCATTTGAGGGTCAAGTTACGTAATTGGAACCAACATTTTTTGTTTTGTTTCCTTATTCCTCATCACAAAATAAACAGCTTTTTATAAAACAACATACAAACCTACAAAATTATAGGTTCCCATTTTAAAAAAATTAACTGGCTCTAAAATACCATCATAACGTCTTCCAAACAAAACACGTCTAATGGCAGTTACTTTGCCCCACAATATCAAACAACTTTTATCAAATACATTTCTTTCCACAACGCTTAGTTTTGGAGATAGTCTCAATTTAAATGGTTCAGCCTGTATATATATATATATATATATATATATATATATAAGCATATTATGTGAATACTTAATAATTTAAAACCGAGCAGAATGGCTCAGGCGGTAAAGTCTGTGACCCGCATTCGGGAGATCCCGGGTTCAAATCCCGTGGACCGACCAATCTGTCTGAGGTTTTTTCGTGGTTTTCCTCAGTCGCCAAGGTAAATACCGGACTGGATATTTAATACCACGACCCAAAGTTCCATCTTAAGTCTAAAACAACAGTAAAATGAAAAATAATTGGCGAATGCTATGCCATTTATCTACAGACAATGTAAGCAGTAAGACTGGATGACACCCTAATACCATCTGCACGGCATGAAGCAGGGGTTACAGGGATGAGACCTAGAAGGCTAACTGTCCACCACATATCGTTCTAAGAGTTATCCACCAACAGATCCATCGCGATATGACCAGGAAGTTAAAGCGACGTAAAATAAATTAGAATTAAACACCAAAAACAGCAAATTTCATTCTTTTTCAGTTTTTCAATCTTAATACCCCTTAAATACCAAGGTTGGTAATCACAAACATTTCGTTTTAGAGTTATGCTCTCTCTCTCTCTCTCACACACACACATATACACACACAAACATAATATAGGCACGCACATAGATCTTTATCTAAAACGTTTTATTAGGGGTTCTCACAACATGCATTGTCTATGAAATCTTGATATCAATTTTTTAGGTGGAATACAATATTTCCTCTTACTTACTATAGGTAGGTGGCAGAGAAAGTAAAAATGCTATTTTTGGCCTCAGGGTAGAACATTATTTATGCAAAAATGGAAACTTACCTGAAAACATACGTATGTCTAGATGTAGCTGTCTATAGAGCCGAAAGTGGGAACACTATGAAATGCATTGGTTTTTGAATTGTTGCTAAATAATGTCGATAATATTCAAATACTTCTAACCTTCCTGGAGAAATAGCTCTCTAGAACTTTATCGGATATTCAGAATTCTTGAAGCGCCCTTAAGTTATAGTACATAGGTATTCCAATTTTCTGGTCCTCCTGTGTGCTTAAAAGAATATGCACAAGACTGAAAAGGAAGAGGAAAAGATATGGAAGAGGTTGGAATCGGAATTTATAAGCAGAATTAATTAGACTAAAAACCACTACCCCCAGCGCCCCTCCGCCCTCCCCACTGTTCTTCTCTTGCTGCTACTACTCCTGTTTTAATTTACAAAAGCCAAACTTAATTCTGGTTTCCAAAACGTAGGCGGAGAAATCGAGAGAAATGGTAGGGAAAATTAAAAGCGATTCAGGCTTTCAGGGCGGTGTTCGTGTGTGAGGCTGCGCATAGGCAGACGGACAGACAGAACAGCAGCAGGCTGGTGCCGTGGCGGAGATTTTCAAGGCTTTGATTTGAGTCTTAAGCTTGGACCTGTACTGTCAAGAGGAAATGTACTGGTGCGGCTTTGCTTAACTTGAAATCTTCTTACTGCCATGTGTTTCCGCACGGCCTTTTTACTGCATTAATCCCCACAGTTGTCGTAGCCTTTCTTTGCACAAAACCAAGCATTGCTCTCACCTGCTACCACATTACTCCTTGCTATTCTCTCCTTAAACACCAATATCCCTCTCCCCTGTTGCCCTAGCTATTCTTTCCATAAACACGGATATCCCTCTCCCCTGTTGCCCTAGCTCCTCTTTCCATAAACACCAATATCACTCTCCCTTGTTGTCCTGGCTATCTTTTCCATAAACAGAGTATTCCACTTTTCTGCAAACCCAGCTATTCTTTCTATACACATGAATATACCTATCTCCTGTTGCCCTAGCTATTCTTTCCATAAACACGAGTACCCCTCTCCTCTGCAGACCTAGCTATTGTTTCCACATACACGAATATCCCTGTTCCCTGCTTCTCGGCTATTCTTTCCATAAACATGAGTACCCTTTCCCCTGTTGTCCTTGCTATTCTTTCCATAAACATGAATGCCTCTCTGCCTGCTGTCCTATATATTCATTCCACAAACATGATTACCTCTCTGCCTGCTGTCCTATATATTCATTCCATAAACATGATTATCTCTCTGCCTGCTGTCCTAGATATTCATCCCAAAAACATGATTAACCTCTCTGCCTGCTGTCCTAGATATTCAATCCAAAAATGTGATTACCTCTCTGCCTGCTGTCTTATTCATTCCAAAAACATTAACACGTCTTTCCCCTGCTGTTTTAGCTATTCATTCATAAACATAAGTATACCTCTGTTGCAGTCCTAGCTATTCTGTTCATAAATATCAGTACCCCCTCCGCTACTGTTCCTATAAACTCTTTCCATAAACATAAGTATCCCTCTACGCCATTGTCCTAGCTAATCTTTCCATAAACGTGAATATGTATCTCCTCTATTATCCCAGGTAGTATTGAGAAAGTGCTATCCACTTTCCAATTTTCCCCTATTCTGATTATATCACTCTTACTATGCCCTGCTCTCGCCTGTGTTATCTAATCTTGATTTATCTAATATGTTCTGTTCATTTATAGTTATAACTTTACTGGAATAATAAGCAGTCGCTCTGCCCTGTTGTTCTGTAACTTTATCATGGTTACAAACATTACTCTCGACTGTACAGGTCGATTTTTTTCATCGTGACACGCTCATATGCGTAGTAGCTGGACAAGCCCATTTATCTTCTGGGAGGGTGTTGGGTCAGTAAAAGCAGAGCAGCAGGCGCGCGCACAACGTGAGATAAGGTGACATAACCACGCATTCCGAGTAAGTTTTGTTCCACGCAAGGGGAACACTGCCAGTGTCCCCCCCACCTTAGACTACCCACTCCTCCTCTGCGTTTATGCCGTGTCACGACGAAAAACTCCACCCTTACCATCTAATCTTGTTGTCGCTGTAGCTCTGCTCTATTTTTCTATAATTATAATCCTATTACAGATACAAACAGGGTTCTCGCCAGTTCTATCTGATGTTCCTAAACATAAAACTAGTGATCTTGCCTATTGTCTTGTCTAATTGCTCTGTTATACTAACAGTGATCCCCATTTTTCCCATCAAACGGCGCATTTCGCTGTTTTATCTGCGCTTGTTACAAATTAAAACAACTCTTCCATACAGTCTTTAGTTAAACCCTATTTGATATAACTTCTTCCATATCACTGGTAATTGTCACCTCTTATTGCTGCCGCCGCTGAATAGGTTGTTGTGTGATACAAACTATAGTAGGTATAACAACTTAATAAAATCCCTCGGTCTAGAGACTGCGCGAGTATTCAGGAGAGATAAATCCCCCCCCCACTCTACTTGTCTTCTGCCTTTAGCTACTGCGTTATCCAATGAGGTGTCTTAAAGAGGAGGTAGGCTGCTACACAGGAAACAAGTGTCATATCACTCTTGTGAACACAGCCATTTTATAGTGTAGAAAAATTTAATAACATATTGTTTACATCGTGATAACTCAAAAATTAAATTCCTTATTCTAGTTCCATAAGAGGTATATTAAAGAGCACAGTTTCGAGATGACATGAGTGCGATTGGTCTCCCTGTAAAAAAAATTAAAGCCGCTAGCTTTCTTTGTAAAGCTTCAATTGAGATGATTTTTATTCTGAAAATCAATCAGCGAGGCGCTTTTTTCTTTGAAGAGATTGATGGCGGAGTGAAAGCTATGAAATCTCCTAAAAGTGTGAATTAACTTTTGGAAGATATTCCATGATAATGCCGCATGTATGTGAAATGCTATCGCTAGTCATATGCAAACATCTGTTTTCACACCCGCCGTACCTTGCTCTTTGTGTGGCCTGTCACAGCAATCTACAAACACAGTATTTTTGTTGCAATGCTCTTGGTGTTTAATTCTGCCTCTACAGTTGAATAGTTACAACACTGGCGTGATAAACGATTTTGTGAAAGATAAAATAAAACACAGGCTAGGCGAAATTAGGCGTGTGGTGCTTAAGCAGCGACTCGAGGCAGAATAGGAGAGGCATGCCCGCCCAAGTCGGTTAGAGAGGGTGAATTTCCCCTCCCAAGGGGTTTTCTCTAGGTTGCTGAATTATAGTTCCTTATTTAATATGATCATTTATCTTAATATTCAAAGAGAATTGTCAAATTCACATTTTCATAACCGTATAAATCAAATATGTTACGTAACATATTACGAGTTAATGCACCTGGAATGTACGTAAATTCTTATCAGCAAATACGTTTGGTTTAAATCTGACCCTTAGGATGACGAAAACACGTGCATCTATCCTAACAGAGTGCTTATATCGGTTTTATCGCCTGCTTATATTTGACAAGGTTAGTACAGCGCCATTTAAAGGTATATATTAGCCAATCAGAGGAACGGGGAAGGAAAAGGAGAGGGGACAACAAACAGGGTTTAGTGCTATGTACACCTGCTCGGGATGGGTGAAATGGATTGATGTGCTGTCCTTAGGTATTTTTCTTCGGAGAATGTGTAAGTGGGTCCAAATAAACGCGAAGGTCATCCTGTAGACAACTGGATGGCAAATGGCTATACGTGAGCTGTAGAAAAACCACGACAAATGTTTGTTGAACGGATTCCACTCATGTATAGTGTTAGATTTAAGTTAATTAGTATGTAAGACTTCATAGGAAACAGAACAAATGAAAACAGATAAGCTCTGTTGCACAAAAATAGGAGTTCGCGCCAGGCTGTAGCTGATAGTCTTCCAGGTGATAAATCTATGCAAGTTATACATATGCCCTGAGACGTAGACATCAGTTTTTCTGCTTAGAAGACGATATTAGATGCTCATTTGAGTTTGAAAATTAGAACATAAAACTGTTACATACTTCAATAAACAGAAACTTAATAGTTACAAAACTATACTTTCTAACCATTAGAAAATAATTGTAGAACTGAAGGAAGGGATTTTCTAATAAGCGAAAAAGTGATGTTATTGTTTACGAGAGATACGCTCTTCTGTTGATCTTACGTAGTGGATATAAACTGCACCAGCTGCAATCTAAGAAGCTGTGTATTACGAGTAGGGCTAGGACTACGAGCGGAGAGGAACTTAGCAGATCTTTTGTGCCTAAGCCCCTGACTGGCGCCTCCGGAAGGGAGGGGTGAGGTGAGAGGAGACAGAGGTGCAGAGTGCAGGGTCTATACCTTTTTCCAGAATAAAACTCCCCGGATGGCAGCTGGTACATCCGGCTCCCCTCCCCCTAAATGCTTGCACTTCCCAATGGGGGCCCGGGATTCGGAGACCATCCCGATTCCGGGGACGAAGTGTTACATAGAGCATCCTTTTCCCCTGCCATGCAACGCCGAGACCTGCCGACACAACCAAGCACATGAGAGGTGAAGTGAAATGAGAATGTAGATGAAATGAAGGAACAGGAAATTCGAAGATGTAATGAACCTTCCCAGCATTCGCCTAGCGACCAAGGGAAACCCCGAAAAATCGCATTGAATACCACGAGTAGGGTAGGCAGGTAAAGGAGCTAGGAATTCACACTTCCCTGTTCCAACTACTGTTTCTTTCTAGCTCGTATCTTCTGCTTCACTTGTTCCTTTCACAAGTTCTGATTCTGGTGTTGAAAATCAAGAATCTTAATGTAGGCAATTGTATTTTGAAAATCTGAAATTGGAATTTTCCACGATGGAAAAGGTCTCTGAAGCAGACATTTTTCATTTTACCTCCGGTAAGCTATCTTTAGAAAGGTTGCTAAAGCTAAATTCTCTAACGATTAAATGTGTGAATGACAGGTACTTTTTACATTGTTTGAAAAGAAGATCAGTGGGAGCCAAGTTTCACTAAACATGTAAATTCTTGGTCAAATATCCTAAGTGGTCTTTGTCCATTCACTGCTAACGACCGATACATCGGTCAGAGCGGTCTATCCTCTTCTGTAGTCAAATGTGATTATATGCATAGCAATTCTTAAACAGTTGGCTTTAAGCTATCAACACTCACATCATTCTCAATAGAAATAATATAAATAAAAGTGGCCATACGTCACTGACGGACATTTAAACACGGTCTGGTAAGCGCTGTCTGCAAAAGCCAACATACTGCACGAGGGATGGGCGTGGTTTGTAACCTGCGACGTCTCTGCGTAAAGTCCAAACAGTTCAACTTCATTTCCTTTCGTCCTGGCTTTAATGCTTAGAAATTGATAAGCTGCTGATTATGTTTGCTTTCTTCCCTTCCGAAATGTGCTGTCTGTCCCCTATATGGATGGGTTTATGGATCTTTTGACATTTAATTTGGACCTAGATAAAATTTTGCACTCAGCTATTTAGAGAATAAGGTGCGCGAGTTTATATCTGATTCTACCTGGGTCTTTTAAATTCATCGATGACTCTACCTCTGTTTAATGTTAATACGTACCCCCAATACATAAGGGAACAACCCAGAAGAAATGAATTGACATACACGCACTATTAGGTTCCTTTTTCTCTATTTTAACATGTACTGAGTGGCTCGAATAGATACTGGGCAATCCTCGGTCACTGCGATATTGTGATATACTGGAACATAAAAAATAGATGTCCCGTTCTGCTCATGCGCAACAGCTCTTTGCGACATTTACAACCACAGGGTCCTTCTGTCGACACGTAGTGGCCGACTTGTTGCATGCCACCGACAATATTTGCACATTCATAGCTCTAATAGAGGGAAAAAATTTGATGTTACATTCACACGACCTTCTCTGCCCTCTGTCGCTTATTAGTGAGCACAAAAATTTTTCTTACGAAAGTTTATTTCCCTATCTACTTCGAGGTAAACCTTTCCGGAAATAGCTGCATCTCACATTTCTTAAAGATACAAAAGAAATAGCGAGATCAAATAATTTAGAACTGGACTTCAAAATAATGGCTAGTACTGAACAATTTGAACCATTAATAACGAATATCTCGGAAATGGCTTACCCCAGAAAAAAGTTATTCGAAATAAATCGTGTATTTTAAAGAAACTATGTTTTTTGTGTAGTACGCTTTCATCTATCACTTAACGTTTACCACTTGCACTAGATTATACAAAATTCCTTCCGAATAAAGAGGACTTCATAGACTATTCTCAGAAAATTCAAGGTATACATTTTATTTGTCGTGTGAATATCTTTAATATATGGTACTTTAATCAACTTCGCCAGACCCATTTTTTAAAAAGTAAAAAATTACAAAAAGTTTTGCATGTATATGAGTATTTTGGGATGGGAGGATTTAATTGAAATTTTTTGTGTCGTATCTTTGGAAGGTCCTGAACGTAAACACCAATTTTGGTATTTATCCGACTTTTCGTTTTTGAGTTATGTTGTTCATAGGCACACGCGCGTGCGCGCGCGCACACACACACACACACACACACACACACACACGCAGAAACACACACGGAGGTTTTTCTAAAAAGGCTTTTTTTATTCAGGGGACCTCAAAACATGTATTTCCGGCAAAATCTCTGTACCTAAATTTGGGTGGAACGCAGCACCTTTTCTAACTATCATGCGCGTGGTAGAGAAAGTAAAAAATGAATGAGTATAAACTAATTAAGAAAAAAAATGTAGTCCAGCCATCTAACTGAAAACCTTTGGCTAAGAGTGCTCGTGCTGGTCTGCCACTGCTCTGAAGCTCTACAAACACTAACAATACATCAACTAAGTCCTTGTCTCCGTATCGTGGCCACTTCGAGATAACACGAGTCAAGAACTTATCACAATAACGGAGCGCGGATCATGCAGTTAAATGCTTCATTCAGTTTGGGACCAGTAGGAAGCTAGTGTTGTGCAGTAATACCCTCTCCTGAGGACATACTCCCCCTGCACAAGTAGTCCACCCAACCTACTGCTTAGTATTTATCCGAGCCATCCAGTACAGAAAGGCCAAGCGGAGGTACGCAGCGGTAACGTGTACGTATCCAATTTAGGATGTCCCGGGTTCGAATTCCCGGCGACCGCCCTCTCTTACCCATAGATTTTTCATTGTTTCTCCGGGTCGGCCGGCGAATGCTGGAGTGCCTCATCTTCTACCACGACTTTCCTGCCCCTCATTTCCTTGTCATATGTTTCAGGGTTGTAGGACCAGGCGACGGAGTTCGGCGGGTTGCGGCTGGGCGGTTGCTGTGCGCTCTGTAGGGGTTTCTTCCCTGGCGTCGATGCGGGGCTGCTCAGTTAGATCTCGCCTCCGAGTGGGCTCCGTCTCGGTGGGAGGCCTATGAACGAACCTGGGAGGCGTCGGAGGCGTTCAATATGGAAAAGTTAAGCACCCCGTCCATGCTTGCGCCCGCCACATCCGTATCTTGTCGTCCTTCGGGTTTCTCCCCTTATCCCTCCCTCCCTGGGGTCACGGTAGAAGCAAAAAGGGCAGTTGTGGTCTACTTGTGGTGCTCTGCCCCGATTACGGGTGCCCCTCTGTTCGTCCGCATCTTTACGTTCACATGTAGGCCATGTTTTTATTTTCATAAAATTCCTCTAACTTGCAAACAATTATGACACTTAACAGTTTTTAAGCGTTTACCAATACAACACGATCGGAAGCATCACTGCGGTTTATTGCATTGTTCTGTCTTCGTTTTAATAAGACAAATTCATAAAATAGCGTTTCCAGGCGTTTTACTTCGAATTAACTTGCGGATTATATATGCCTACTGAGATATTTTAAAGCCTCTCCGGTAAATATAGAAAGTTTTGAGTTGCGGCCCTTTTGCATTTCAGGTGCGATATGGCTCCTATTGGTTTCTGTGACTGCAGGATTCAACAAACCTTCCATGCAACGCCAATGCAGATATATTAACTTATTGGAAAATGTAACCGAGACAAGTATTATTAGCGTGCACCAAGGGAGCTGGCTCGCATTGGGGGGCCCGAGTTCGACTGCCCACTCTCACCTTGGATTTATCGTAGTTCTTCCTGGTCGGTAAGCAAATTATAGGGTGGTCTCTCATCTACCACGATTTCGTTTTCATAATGTCCCTTTCATTCCTTTCCTTCTCATGTTTTAGATGTGCTTCCAAATTTCGTTGTTTGTGAGGTGGTGCCGGACAGATGGCGCGGATACTTGTCCCAACGAAAGAGTATTCCCCGCGAAATCAGATGGCTGCCTGGTTGCAAAGGTATTTCACCACCCTCTCTGGGAAGCTCCAGTAGTGGTTAGAGTCTTCGAGACAGGAAATCTTAGGGACTTCCACGCGTCTCTGTGACGTCTGCCTGTGGCCTGTAGCCTCCTGTGGTTCCTTACACTATACTAAAGTGGCCAAACTTTTTGAGATGAGCCAATAAATGAGAGACTTTTCTGAAGGGCCATCTAATTAAATCTGTATTATAACTATTTTGAATCTGAACAAGCGTTTATAAGTAGGTATTAGTAAACCATTAAGGTAAATGTAGCTATAGGCCTATACATATAAGGTAATGTTTTAATTCAGTTCTTATTATTCGCTTTTTTATTTTGAAAGGTCATATAATTTTACACATTTTTTGTAAATTATCATAAAAGGAAACTCCATGAACAAAAGTACTCGTATAATAGAAAACATATTCCTTATTACACTATTTAACAAGAACTTCCCATTGAATTTTGAAGATCCACAATGTTACTGGCACTTTCGAACTTTTTTTTAATTTATCAATTTCTCAATACTATTGTAATTTTTTATGTTCATAGAACAGGTACAATAGCAAGATGCATCTGCAAACGCAATGTATTCTTAATACCATTCATGGCCGAAAAGTATGCTCAAAAATGTATGTGGAGTCAACTCTGCACACGAGCCTTGGAGGAAACCGGTCTGAAGGGACATATTCCCTAAACTCAGTCAAATTGAAAAGGGTGATCCATAATACTCTTTAAATTTAGCATAATTTCCTGAAAGGATTTTGATTTTTATTATTTCCATCTGGAAGGATGAGAAATATTTATGAGCCTCAGACTCTGAAATGCAAAATCGAATTATGAATAAAACCATGTTAATCTTTTCATATTCGAAAGGGAAACAGTTTGTAATGATAAATAGGTTGACATAGGATTTTGAAACTATCGGAGGGTCATTCAAAATGTCTTGACGGACCATCATCTGGCCTACGGGCCTAGGATTGGCCGCCCCTGTCCTATACTCTAATATAAGCGTGCGGTTTTAAATAATGAAACTCGCACGTGTAGCAACGAAAATGCTTCTGTTCTCTGATTGTGCTCAGATGTCTTCAGAATGAACTGTTTGCTGAGTCTCTTAGTTAGTAATTAATTGCATTAAGAATATAATTTGCAAAAATCCGTGTAGATTGGTATTGTTGGAAATATGTTAAGATAGGAAGTGACAAAGATAGTATATTGGCATGTGTAAAATGTGGCCCGTAATGGAACGCAGCTTGTGTGGTACTGACAAAATCTAGTCCAGCCCTACCAGCTTGACCACCTCTGTTTTTCGAGTATAATTCTAGCCACTGGATTGGCAGAGTATGGGGTATTTACCAGTGAGGGTCACCGCGCCACTGCAACCAACTAGATCTACTGTGACTAGAACCCCCAGAAGGCAGGCATGAAGTGAAGGAGTCGCTGGAGGTCGCACAACTTCAAGTAGACAGGTCCACAGAGACACACGGAAATCCCTAATATTTCCAAGTTGAAATACCAGCCGGCACCAGCAGAGACGAAGAATCCCGGTAGAGAGCGACGAAGCGACCGTAACAAGCGGGCCAACGCACCCTGGCATTTTACGGGGAAAAATGCTTTACAAAACAGAGCAACTATACCATCTGCCCGACACTAGCCGCACCCGAAGACACTTCCTGAAAGAAGAAATGGGGAGAGAGGAAATGAGGGAAAGGAGAAATCGTGGTAGAATACACCACCCCAGCATTCGCCTAGGAGACCAAAGGAATAATCCCATGGTCAGAGTCTGTGGCCACCGGGAAGCGAACACAACACTTCCCAATTGCGGGCCACAGACGTTGCCGCCTGACCATCCCGCTTGGATTGGCAGGGTACTTTACCTCCCCCAAAGTATGGCCAAACATCCGAAGGGTAACATTACAACTTAAACCTTATATTTTAATGTTGCATCCGTTTTCTTAAATGCCGGTTTTCTCATTGCGGTTTAATAGCAGCAACAACTTTAACCTTCCTCTCCATGACGCTGATAAAAGCTCTCATATATGTAAATGGTAGCTGTCGTTCAGTTTAACTACATCTGCAAATCATTCTGTAGCCCTTCCCCTAGAAGGCCGAATTATGTTGTATTCTTGCATTAATGACAGAATGAAAAGAATTAGTAGAATGGAGACAAAAAGTATGGGGGGAAAAATGGATGGAAAAATAGTAGCAATTAAAATGTTTACAAAACAAGAAGAAAGAAAAAATAAGAATATGGTGGAGTGCTTAAAGAAAGTAAAGGAGAAATGGATTAGTAAAGTAAGAGAGATAAAAAAGGTAGAAGGGCAAACGGAGGAGGGAGAGAGTGCATCATAGGTGATTAAGGGTAGCAAGGGCTGTTCAGCTTAGCCATTAGACCAGGTTGCCAGGCAAAATGAGCAATATATGTAGAACATAGCTGGCAGGAAAGTTGTACATAGGTTAAGTTTGTTTACAAGTGGAAAATTGTAAAACAGGATTGTGTATAAAAGATGTAGAAATAAAGTTTATTCATTTATTAAAAAAATGTATTCCAAGTGTACCAAATGTAGCGAAACTCTTTCGTAGAGGTGTTAACCCAACCAGCCCCTCGTTCCACGTAGATTATAAACATAGTTCAATGGTTAGTCTTTTTGTCCCTGTATTGTTTTTCAGGCTAGTCACATAGAGAACTGATACTGGCTGGGTGGAGTCAAAAGCGGGTTACCTGAAGGAGGGAAAAATACTAGTGCGATCTAGCGGAATGTGACATGTTTATGCACGGGTGTACAGGATGATGTGATTGGTACTAAGGGCATTAGATAGACGGTGTGGAATGACAAAAGGCCCTAGAAAGTAGAAGCAATAAACTGTTAGGATCTCGATTGTCCTTGCGCATCTTGGGTAATGAAAACATCATCCTGGTGAAGGAGGGTTAATCGGTATGGGCGATTTATTCGCACCACGCGGCAGATCGTGTCGGAGAGAAAATAAACAGCATAATGCAACTCTTCCCTTCTGAGAGATTATACACAAAAGGACGGAGGCGAGTGTGATCTCAAGTTAAATGGTACTACAGAATCAAGAACACTTTTCCTTCTCTTTCCATCTCCACCCTAAATATAAATCCTTATTGCTCATGCAAAAAGGGAGAAATAAGAGTTGCAGGGGAGGCCGGTTGAAGTGGTAGGTTAGACGAAGAACGCTGCGAAAGGGGGAAGGGGTTATATAAGATTGGCGCAAAGGATTTCGGGTTAAAAACAAAAGGCAGGAATTGGGAAGGGAGGGAGGGTGGGAGGTCTTCCTCTGTCTATATCTGCTGTGCTTACAAACCGGTACCTTTTAATTAGAGTAAACTCTCTCTCCCTCTCTCTTGCTCTTAAAGACGCACGAGAGTCGGCTACAATCTTGCTGGAGGACCCTTGCTGCTGTTGTGTAAATAACGGAGGATCCCGTGCAGCCCACATGCACGAGCAGAACAGAGCAAGATTAAAATGTTGCTGTGTGCATTTTACACAGAAAGGGAAAAAAGTAGTTCGTTGTGCGGCTCGCTGGTTGTGTTCCCTGGCCCTTTTCCCTTAACCTACATGAACGCTTAGGTGCAATCGATGTCCTTGGCATACTAAATACAGGCTTACAACTCTCTTGTAATAACGAATGGGTTATCACATAACACGCACGTATGTAGACTTTCCTGCATAGAAATGTCCCATTCCCCTAGATCCAATAGTATTTTTCCTTCCGTAGGTTTACCACCTTCAGGTAACCAAC
Source organism: Deroplatys truncata (assembly GCA_030765065.1). Lineage (NCBI taxonomy): Eukaryota > Metazoa > Arthropoda > Insecta > Mantodea > Mantidae > Deroplatys > Deroplatys truncata. The sequence goes on along the minus strand of CM060981.1, from coordinate 222,158,747 downwards.
TTTTGACTCCACCCAGGCAGTATCGGTTCTCTATGTGACTGCCTGAAAAAAACAATACAGGGACACACAAACTAACCAATGGACGATGTTTATATTCTATGTGAAATGAAGGGATGGTTAGGATACCACCTTTATGAAAGATTCGCTACGATTGGCACACAAGGAAAGGATAAACCAATTACAAATAATTCGACTTTCTAGAGGAAGGAGTGAAGAAGTATTTACACGCGTGGTTAAACTGAACGACAGCTGTAACAAACCAAGCGGGATGGTTAGGGCAGTAACGTCTGCGATCACTCACTTTAGCGTGGGTTTTTCTTGGTTTCCACGGGTCACCAGGCGAATGCTGGGGTGGTTCATCTACTACCACGACTCTCCTTCCCCTCATTTCCTGTACCTATCATCTTCCTTTAATATATTTCAGGGTTGTAGGACCAGACGAAGTTGTTCTACAGGTTGTGGCTAGAAGGTAGCTTGCACTTTGCAAAGGTTTCTTCCCTGGTGTCGCCGCGGTACCCCTCAGTTAGGTCTCTTCTCAGCATGGGACTCCGCTCCGAGGGATCTTGTAGGTAGGCAGCTAGTGGGCAGGGATCGTGCAGCGTCGGATGCGTTCTATCTGGAAACGTTAGGAACTCCGTCCGTGCTTGCGCCCGTCGGCATCCGAATCTGGTCGCCCTTCGGGTCTCATCCCTTATCCCTCCCTCCCACGGGTCACGTTGGAAGCACAAGGGGCCGACTGACCTGCGTGTGATGCTTTGCCCCTGTTCCGGGGCTCATCCGTGATACGTAGCTTTATAACATTTACATATATGAGAGCTTTCATCAGCGACATGGAGATGGAGGTTAAAGTTGTTAGCGCTACTAAACGGCAATAAAAAAATAAAGGCTTTAAGTTAAAATGTTATCCTTCGGCAGTTCGCCCACACTTTGGGGAGGTAAAGCATAGTCGTCCTCCGTGGTGTAGTGATTACCATGCTGGCCTCTAATTCCCGAGGTCGCGGGTTCAAACCCGGCGGAGGGCGATGGATTTTTTTCGGGCATAAAAATCCTTAGCATGGCTTCCTTCGGAAGGGAAGTAAAGCCGGTGGTTTCGTGTCGTAGATTTATGGCACGTAAAAGAACCTCAAGCCTGATAAAGAGGCCTCTCTGCAAAATTTGCGGTCTTTCACGCCCAATATAGAAAGGGACGCTAAGAACCACAGTAGCTAAAGTGCGTCCATAAATAAAACTCAATTTAATTTAATTTTGAGGTAAAGTATCCTGTCAATCCAGTGGCTACAATTATGCTCGAAAAGCAGGGGTTCATGCTGGTAAGGGGTGGGGCTAGGACCACATTTTATGCACACCAGGATACATGGTTATTTAAATGCTTTAGAGCGATAAATACATACAAATATATACGTTTTAGATAACATTCTTTAACACATTTACGTTAATTATTGGCACTGTTGTTGCTTATAAACCAGTACCACAGAAACCTGTTACAAGCATCCCACCCGAGGCATTATGGGAACGTTGCTTCTGCTGCCAACATTGACAATCCGAACATAGCGGAAGTTACGGAAGCGAATCGTTACTACTTACTTAGTGCCCTAAGCCACAAGGTGTAGCCCAGGGTTGAGGGCCCTAATGCCAATGTAGCCGTAGGATCTATGAAACTAAATCTCTATTTTACTTTCGCAACGTGTTCATTCAGTGGCGACATTCGTTTAGCGACCTTTGGCCCATTCTGTCGGCAACCTATTGCCTCAAAAGCCGTGTGAAGCTAGAGATGCCATGAAAAATTCATGGTCATAACGGGAATTGAACCATGACTTTTGAGCTTTCCGTGCTGTTGCTCTACCAACTGAACTACCATGGCAACATGCCGTCACGGCATTAACGTTCCCAGCTAACACATTTTTCACGGTAAACCACAAGACGATACTAAATTTATTTTGAGATAACATCACCCAATCGCGACTTACTTATCTCGTAAGTATTGAATGTCTTTGAAATTCACACAAATAACAATGAATATCTCGGAAATGGTTAATGCCACTAAGAGCGTTATTTGATATAAATTGGTGCTTTTAACGAGACCTACAATTTTTTTCTGTAGTAAGATTTTGTCTCTCTTGCGGATTACCAACTATACACAAGAGATTCAAAATGAAGAGGACTTCACTGGTTGATCCCAGAAAATTAAAGATGAATATTTTATTTGTCTTGAAAATATCTTAGGTATGGTATTTTAATCAAAATCATTAGAGACATTTTTGAGAAAATCAAAATAACGATTTTTTTAACGGGTAGTTTGCGGTAAGGGATTCTCTTTAATATCTTCCGCGTGCGCGCGGTCTTTTCTCTAAAAAAACAGTTCCGTTTTGTTCAAGGAGTCTCAAAATTTGTATTTCCCGTGAAATCTCACTATCGAATTTTTGGATGGAATGCAATACTTCCTCTACTTGCCATAGCTAAGCAGTGGAGAAAACAAAAGAATTATGAGGATATGCTTTCATTTATTTGCAATAAGAATTATTGCAACAATCAAAAACCTTACATTACACTACATGGTTCTTTAATAACCACCAATTTTCAATCGGTTTTCTCAAGAGAATGTTTGTTTGCGCAAACTGAGCTGATCAACATATTTGTTCTTGTTTTAACGTGAAGAACTTGCCCGGAACCTTTGTCTGAGCATCCTTTTTACAATATATTGTAAAATGCAGCACCGTTTGCGAAAATTGTAACACCAAGAAGGAAACGCATGAATTCAATGAATTTAATACCACAGGTTAGGTATATGACAAGTAACAAATGATAAGCCTTTCAAATCTATACATGACCTTTGAGCCCTAATATTCAGTATTTGGTGTGGCCTCCATGCGCTGCAATTAGAGCTGCTACACGCCGTGGCATTGAATCAAAAAGGTTCTGAATAAGTTCCTGAGGGATTTCCCCTCACGCAGTTTGTAGGTATTCGAGCCCACAAATCCGTGACACTGGTTACTGGAGGACCGTGACGCACCAGGTGCCGACCAACCATATCCCAGACATATTCGATGGGTGACATGTCAGGCGAACGTGCAGACCAGGGAAGCAATGGTACCCGTCGCTCTTCAAAGAAGGCTTGTACATTCCTCGCAATATGTGGCCGGGCATTGTCCTGTTGAAGTGTGGCCTGTGGAAATGCCTGAAGCAGGGGGAGTACCTCAGGCTCTACAACCACCGTTAGGTACCGGTTGCTGTTCAAAGTGTCCTCAATTAATAGGAGGCGGGATCGGTTGTTGTAACCAATGGCGCCCAAACCATCACACTATGCCGCTCAACAATGCAGACCTCCAGGTTGCGCTCACCTCGGTACCGCCGGACACGTATGCGGCCATCACTGTAGGACACGTTGAAGAGGAACTCGTTCGAAAAGACATTTTGCCACTCAGCACCCCAGTGACGGTGTTGACGTGCCCATTGCAGTCGGAGGAGCTTGTGGTTTCTGGACAATGGAAGCCGACCTAATGACATACATGCAACCAGCCCAACCTGCAGCAGACGGTGACGAACCGTTGATGCAGACAAGTTCACACCTGTTGCAGTGCTCCAGTGTCGAGCCAACATTGTGGATGAAGCTGTACGGTCCGTTATGGCCATGCGGACAAGATGACGATCATCCCGTGCTGTGGTCATGTTCCGTGGTCTAGTACCCGCTCTTCGCTGCGTACGATCTTCATCTATCCACTGCTTCCATACACGCATCACTGTCGTAGCAGTATGCTCTGTACGAGCCGAAATGTCACGGTATGACAAACCCGCTTCCCGGAGACCGATCATTCTACCCCGTTCGAACTCACATGCCGATATGGCTCCCTTTGACGTCGACGAGGCGTATTGGCACTCTCTTTATTGTTTCCACCTTGTTTGACAGCTCTGCACTGACTACACTGGGCGCAACACTGACCTTGTCGGATCGACAACAGAGGGCTCTGCTCGGCCTACGTGCATCCCATCTCTCTGCAACCTAATCACTTATTGCTTGCACACTATTCTAAACTTCCACCAAATTTGGAGTTATTCGGGAAATTCATTCTTGGTGTTTCAATTTTCACAAACGGCAGTGTAATTGTTATGTCGAACCCATGGTTGTGGTATGTACGCTCCATTAGGTTCGATATGGCAGCTCTAAAGCTTAGAGAGTTGTCCTCCGTTGTGTAGTGGTTACCGTGCTAGCCTCTAGTTCCCGAGGTCGTGGGTTGAAACGAGGCGGAGGGCGATAGATTTTCTCGGGCGTAAAAATCGTTAGCATGGCTTCCTTCGGAAGGAAAGTAAAGAAGTGGTCCCGTGCCGTAAATTTACGGCACGTAAAAGAACCTGAAACCTGATATATGCCAAAATCCGGTCTTTCACGCCCAATATAGAATGGGACGCTAAGGACCACAGCAGTTAAAGAGCGTCCATAAATAAAAAGCTCAATTTCGATACTAAAGCTTAGAGGATATGAAAGTTTAGGATATTATGCAACCAGACTATAATTGTAGTAATTAAGATACGGTATGTTTATGAAACGAGCAGTACCGAGTTTCATAATTGTTATACGAGCGTCTTAATTACCATCAGAACCAAGTTGCATAGCACTGTTTTGGTTGACTACACTATAATTTCAAAACTTTGAGCCTTTACAAAAAGATCCTACCTTGTTAATTGTGTGTAATTAAATTCTGATCGAATGGCAGCATGATGGCAGGACCTTGAGCATGTTTGTGAGTACAACAACAAATGACAGTACCTTTGAGTCTAAGCCGTATGTATTGGTTTTTTACTTTCTCTACTACGTATAGTAAGTAGGGGAAGCATTGCATTCCACCCTAAGATTCGATACCGAGATTTCACCGGAAATACATGATTTGAGACCACCTGAATCCAAAAAAAGCATTTTTGGTAACATGTCCGTGTGTGTGTGTGTCTGTGTGTCTGTCTGTCTGTCTGTGTGTGTGTCTGTCTGTCTGTCTGTCTGTGTGTGTGTCTGTCTGTCTGTCTGTCTGTGAACAGCATAACTCAGAAACGAACAGTCGGATAAACACCAAACTTGGTATTTAGGTTCAGTATCTTCCAAGGATGCGACACGAAGGTTTTAAAGAAAATCCCCCACCCCAGATTACCCTTTACATGGAAGATTTTTCGAAAATTTTAATTTTCTCAAAAATGGCTCTAACGATTTTGATTAAAATATCATATGTTTAAGATATTTTTATGACAAATAAAATGTATAATTTTAATTTTCTGGGAATGTCTCCAAAAGTATTCTTCATTGTGAACGACTTTTGCATAACTGGTAAACCATAAGAGATAGAGAAAATTTTACTACACAAAAACTGTAGATCGCGTTAAAATACACAATTTATGTCATACATTTTTGTTGTTGAGTGAACCATTTTCGAGATATTACTTGTTATTCCCTTAAATTTTTCAATACTTATTTTCTCAAATGGGAATTCGTTATTCATTTTTTTTTAGTCTTGGATATGCAAAGAGTATTAATCTGTGGCAAAGGGAATGGTGCTGCACCTAGCAACCAGCTATTAAGAGATATGTATGTGCTTAAAGACTACTGTATGTCTATATTGCCCTTGTAAATATATATTCCCCTTACATCTACAAGAAAATTAGCAATAAGATAGACTCTGCAAATGTTTATCTCGATTAACATGAAATAGATGGAGAATAAGCGTTTGTATAAATAGTTTGTACAAGAGTAGAGAAAGTCATGTGAGTGTAACACATCAGATTTTTGCAGGTAACGTATATTGAATAATATTGCAACGAGGGAAATGAAGTCAACTAATTAGAATATTACAATTACAATAAACAGAATTTATTTTACCAAGCGGGATGGCTCAGGGGGTAACGTCTGTGGCCCGCATTCGGGAACTCCCGAGTTCAAATCCCGTGGTGCGACCTATCTGACTAAGGTTTCTTCGTGGTTTCCCTCAGCCGTTAAGGTAAATACCGGATTGGATATTTAATACCATGACCCAAAGTTCCACCTTAAGTCTAAAACAATAGTAAAACTTGAAAAAATGGGTGGTAATAGTGAATGCTGTGCCATCTATCAACAGACAATGAAAGCAGTTAGACTGGATGGCATTGTAATGCCATCTGTACGAAGCAGAAGATCCAGTTGCTATGCGCTAGGGTATCTGTGGATACGTCACAAAGGATGATGGTATGGTTACAGGGATGAGACCTAGAAGGCTAACTGTCCTTCGCACCTCGATAAGAGTTATTTACTAACAGATCCGTCGCGACATGGCCCTGTAGTTAAAGCGACGTAAAATAAATAGAGTAATAAAAAAGAATTTATTTTATTTTAACAATACATATTTTATCGTTTACCTGGGGAATGGATCCACGCTGCTTTGAAGCCATTAAAAGGTGTGGAAGAGGTGCGCGCGCCGCCGAGTAAGATCATATTGAATCGCTTAGTTCAGTTACGTCACATGTAATCAGTGTATTACAGCGTGGAAAAACAAAAAGTTTCGAAACCGCTTGTACCGTAAACCTTTTCCTGCTGTAAAGCAATGGAAGGTCGCACTGTAGGTATTTCCAGAAAGTCGTCTGTAGATACGCACATACGGCACGTTAAAAGAGAATCATTTCACTTTTCCTTCAATTAAAAGCATAAAAGGAAGAAAAGACGCGATTGAAGTTATGAAAAGCGAAGGGAGAGAGAAAAGGGAGATTAATTCTTCTATAGAAGCGAAGGATCCGAGGAAAGAAAAGGGAAGAGTTTTAATGCGGAATTTGTTTAACTCGATTGATTAAAGTGGGCAAGTACCTCGTTCCTCGTTTGTGAATCTTCTCGTTAGGCACGTACCGGTTTGGTGAACCCACGCATCTTTACATACACGTAACACAGAAAAGGTATACTTATAATCCTAGGCAGCAGTAAGCAGGTTAATGTATGTCTTTTGGACCTCATGACGGCTTTCGTAGCTATAGTCGCTTAGTGTTTGGGTTTGGTGTTCCGTCATGTGGAGAACCGCAGGTTCGAGTCTCGTCAGGGCTGGATGTTTCTGTCATGTAAATGGGTAAAGTAAAAACGGAAAATCAGCAACAATCACAGGAAAATAAACCTGCCCCCCCAAAAAAGACTGCAAAATTGAGTCTGCAGTGTGTTTTATCCATCTTTACTTTCCCTACTACTTACCTGTTTTAGATAAGTAGAGGAAGTACCAATTGATTTCCACTAAACAATTTGATAATGGCATTTCATCGAAAAATTAAATGTGACTCCCTGAATAAAAAAATTCTGATTTGCTATCGTTTATTAGTGTGTACACAAATATACTTACGAGAGTTTATTTTTCTATCTACTTCATTTTAATCGAAATAAACCTTTGAAGAAATATTTACATACATTACACATCTCGTTATTGATACAAAGGGAACAGCGATAGTCAAATGTTTAAGAACTGCACGCTAAATGCTGGCCTTAAAATTCCATACTGTTTCTATGACATCGCGAGAAACAACTAAATGACAAATATTGAAAAACTTAATCCCATTACAACGCATATCTCGGAAATAACTAATGGCACAAAAAAGATATTTTAAATAAACCGTATGTTTTAAACAGATTCATTTTTTTAGTATAGTATGTTCTTGTCTCTCTTGTAGCTACCAGTTATATAAAATTATACCAAATGTTTTCCGAATGAAGAGGACTAAACAGGCTATTCCCAAAAAATTGAGGCAGTATTTTTAACACTTAAATGATTTCAGTCTAATTATATAATATAAAATATAGTAACAGCCCGCCTTAAAGCAATATGTGTATACTACAATATACATATATATATATATATATATAAAATGTATGTAACAGTCATTGTATTATGTTTATATTATTGTGTACATGTTTAATAATGTTATGTGAATGTATTACGTAATTTAGTAATGTAGGAGCTGTGAGAATAGAGGCCGAAAGTTGCTAACAATGAGGTAACCTTGAGGCAATAATGAATTGGAAAGTTTAATAATGCTACTAGTAATTCTTGGAAGCAATAATGTAATATCTAAAACAGTTTATAAATAGCCAATCAAATACTAGAAAAGCTGAAAGTTAAATAAAGGTATTCTATTGGAGTAAAATTAGCCAATCAGAGACGTGAAATAGAAAAATTTACAAATTTAAGCGGTAAACGCCAATTGCTAGAAGGCAACGTACCTGAGCAGTTCATTCGCTCGGTACGTATTCAGTGTGAGACATAAAATTCATTACTGCGAGAATATTATAAAGTTTACGTGTTAAAAAGTGCAAGTATTTAATAAATAATCTCACAGCTCTCTATATCAGTGAAGTGTTATTTAATCGTGTGAAGGATTAATAAAAGGAGTGAAGTAAAAATTATAATTTGTGTAAGCCTACATTCTTTAGCCGCATCACCCCCTGTTAAGAGATACATGTTTCTACAAATTAATACTGACGCAGCCGAGGCAAACATAAATATAAATAATATTTAAAGAAACATAAAAATACAAAGTTGATTCCTAAACGTTGGAGCGAAGGCTACCGGAAAGTGAACGTTGGGGCGAAGGCCACCGGAAACTTGGTTCCGTATGTGGTTGCAACTACTTCAAGTTCGGCTCCCCAACAGTCGAACTACAATACAATACAACACCTACTTCAAATTGACACTTAAACGTAGGGATAATAACCGAAAGATAATCTACTTCAAAATTTAAGATACACAGTTTATTTGTGAAGCAAATGTCTTAAACGTATGGTATTTTAACCTTCAGACTGCTGTGTGGGGGTCCAGCTGAACCCCAGTGTTAAGTTTTTTGGTTTTTATGAGTGAATTTATCTAATTTAGAATTTTAAAATTTTTGTAAAATGTTACAAATTTAATCAGTCTTATCACCATAAAATAGTTCCGTAAAATGTTCAACAAATACAACTGTAAAAAAATAAAATATAACTTAATGTCCACTTGAGCTCCTCATAGCAGTTCAAGTTTCATAAAACTGTCTGCATCCTGACAGTTTTATGTTGGCTGGCTTGTGTTTTTCAGTTACCCTAGCATGCACTGTTAGTTTGAAATTGCGTGGGAACAGTTCAGTTCTCTCCTAGTGTGCATTGTAAGGTGTAGTCGTGCCAAAATGGAAAGGTGAAACTTTTTAAAGGCCGATGTCGGTTATGTCCAAGAAAAAATGATAGAAAATCTAGAACAAAGTGTGACAGTCGCAAGAAATCCATTGCTAACCCACTGTAACAAAATGCAAAAAGTAATGTGTCTTGGATGTTACACTTAGTGAACATGAATTGTAAAACTACATGTAAAGGGCAGTTAGTGATAGCGAGATTTTCGTGTCGCTTCATTGGAAGGTGCTAATGCTAAATACCAAGTTCGGTATTTATCGGGCAACAGACACACACGGAACTTTTTTCTAAAAATCTGATGTGTTGCATTCACGTGACATTTCTACTCACTGTTCTACACAACATTGTTACAAAAGTCCTAAAGTTCTAACTACTTCTTATTAATCCGGATAGACTGAATTCATATTTACACAGTTCGTTGTTGGATATAGTGTGTCGCTATGTGACGGCTTTGAAATTCCAAGCTCCTTCCATGATCGGGAAAGAAGAAAGGATAAGAAAGAAAAAGAAAGGAACAACGGCTTCCAATTTGAGAAAAATACAAGTATTTGAAAATTCAAATCAGTAATAAAAATACCTTGGATGTTTAACTCCATATACAGAATGTATCATAATTAATAGCTCAAACTGAAACGTTTGAAAGTACACGATAGTAGAAGCACAAACGTTCCAGTAAACATGGGTCGCAAACAAGCCATGTGCGAGATGATTGTGATTACAAGCCGCCACTGGCTTCATTTAGCAACATCGACCTAATTAGTACAAATGAACTTGAAAAGAAGGCTTTTCGTTTAATAATTATCATTCTAAGTTGCCTCAAAACTCACTGATAGCTTAACTTATCAAGGAATGCAATTCTACTTTAGTATGTTACTATACACTCTTCCCTGTTAAAGGCGGTGTTCTGGATGCAATGCTGCAATCATCTCTGCAGCGAGCTTCGGATTCTTTCAAGCACCCCCGGATCATCTCGGAATTCTTAACAAGCAGTACAATTATCTACTCCAGTACTTCAACAGTATTAACGGGAGTGCTGTACACTACACTTTTGAGATGATCCCATACAGAAAAATCCAAATGATTGAGATCAGGTGATCGTGGAGGCCAAGGTATAGGCCCTCCTCGACCTACCCGTATTGGACCAATGAATACTGTGAAAAGTGCACATCAATAGCACTTTACATTTCCGAAATATTTGCGGTGCAAGTTTTAGGTGATTCACCCTGTATATGTGACATAAATATGGAGCTTTAAGGAGATCTACTTTGGTGTGTGTGTGTGTGTGTGTGTGTGTGTGTGTGTGTATAGTAAGATTTTGTCTATCTCTTACGTTTAGCATTATTATGTAAAAATCATTCAGAATGGAGTGGATAAAATTTGGATTTAACCGACTTGTTTGTACTTTCTCTACTACGTTTAGTAAGTAGGGGAAATATTGCATTCCAACCAAATATTCGATACCAAGATTTCACCGGAAATACATGTTTTGAAGGCCCTGTAAACAAAAAAACAATCACTTTTAGAAAAAGGTCCGAGCGTGTGTCAGTGGACATCATAACGCAAAAACGGAAAGTCGGATAAATATCAAACTTGGTATTTAGGTTCAGTATCTTTTAAAGATACAACACAAAGATTTTCACGAAAATCTCCCATCCCAGACCACCCTTTACATGGAAAATTTTTCGAAAATTTCGATTTCCTCAAAAATGACTAACGATTTTGATTAAAGCACCATACATTTAAGACATTTTCATGGCAAATAAAATGTATATCTTGAATTTTCTGGGAATGTCCCCAAAAGTCATCTTCTTTCTGAATGGCTTTTGCATAACTGGTAAACTGTAAGAGATGCTTAAACTTTTTCTACACAAAAAAGTTAGAGCTCGTTAAAACACACAACTTATGTAATTTACATTGTTTGTGGAGTGAACCATTTCCGAGATATTCCTGTTATTTGTTGGAATTTTCCAATACTTATGCTTTTTCTCAAATGGGAATTCGTTATTCGTTTTTTATGTCCTGGACATACAAAGAGAATGAAATGCTCCACATAGCAACCAGTTATTAAAACATATGACTATTGCTTAAAACATTTGACTATTGCTTAAAACCTACCATATTCCCCTTGCACCTACAAGAAAGTTCGCAATAAGTTTCTGTAAATGTTTATCTCGATTAACCTGAATTAGATTTAAAATAAGCGTTTGTAAAGATAGTTTTTACAAGAGTAGAGAAAGTCATGTAAGTGTAACACATAAGATTTTTTAGTTATGCTCTACAGAGACACACGTGGATCTTTTTGTAAAAATAATTTTATTCCATTCTGGGTGCTGAAAAAATATATTTCCAGGGAAATGTCGACATCGAATTTTTAATGGAATGCCTGTTAACTGAAAGTGCGCAGTAGAGAAGGTAGAAATGTTCTCTGTATAATATTAGTGTACTTGTAAGTTAATGAATTTAGCAGGCAGTGTTTCAGGTGTTTGCAAAGTTGCCGCAGTTAATCTGCGAAGCTATAAAAGTTTATGACAGTATTTGAAAATGCTCCCCTTTCTTTCTCGCGCCTGCTTGTACATCGTGTTCAAGTACACAACTCTTTTCAAGTGGGAGCCGTAATCCTCTTACAGGAAAAACAAGGTGGTTGCCGCGGTAGAGCACCCTCCAGCATCCCTCTCCTCTCTAAGTCGGCTCAAGAAATCGACAGCCACTATAAATTTTAATAACAGCCATTTTGGGGATAACCACGAAAAGTTTGCAGCAGAGTAGCATAGGGTAATAAGAGGTTGCTAGGAATGTATAATCAACTTCCGGTTTTTGTCAAGTGCTGCCTTTCAGCGTCTCATTTTATGCTCGTGGGAAACCGTTCTTATACGGCACGGCAAAAACCATGTAGCGGAGAAAACCCTTGTCAAAGAAAATAGCTATTACTTTCTGTCCGAGGCTCTTCTGGTTTTGTTAATTCTATCAAAGTGGCCTGTAAGATGTCCGGACATTGACCCAAATATCCTTAAAAAATCCACTTTAAAAAAAAACTTGTTATACATTCACATGAGTTTCTCTACCCTCTATCTTTTATTAGTGGGTAAAACTATTGTTACTAAAGCTTGTTACCTTCTCTACTATGCATAGTAAGTAGGGGAAGTACTGCTTCCACCCAAAAATTTGATACCGAGATTTCACCGAAAATACACAGGAAAAAAATGTTTTGAAGCCAAATAAAGCAGTTTTGGAAAAGCCCGTTTGTGTGTGTGTGTGTGTCTGTCTTTCAACAGCATAAGTCAAAAACTAAAGTCGGACAAATACCAAACTTGGTATTTACATTCAGTATCTTTCAAAGATGCGACACGAAGATTTTCAAGAAAGCCCCTCCACCCCATATGTTCCTTTACATGGAACATTTTTCGAAAATTTTGATTTTTTCAAAAATCGCTCTAACGATTTTGGTTTAAGTATCATATGTTTAAGATCTTTTCATGACAAATCAAATGTATATTTTGAATTTTCTGGAAATGTCCCCAAAAGTCCTCTTCATTCTGAATTGCTTTCGCATAACTGGTAAAGCGTTAGAGATAGACAAACTTTTCTGCACAAAACATGTAGATCTCGTTAAAACACACAATTTACTCATATACATTTTTTTTTACGAGATACTCCTGTTATTTGTTTGAACTTTCAAATAGTTATATTTTTTCCCAAATGGGAATTCGTTTATGGGTTTCTTGTTTTTTTTTCCTTTCTTTTTTTATGTCCTGGACATACAAAGAGAATAGAATGCTCCACATAGCAACTAGCTCTTAAAAGATTTGACTATCGCTTACACTCTACCATATTCCCCTTGCACCTGAAAGAGAATTACAAATAAGATAGTTTCTGCAAATGTAGTAGATGAGAGAATAAGTGGTTGTAAAAATAGTTTGTACAAGAGTAGAGAACTTCATGTGAGTGCGAAACATCAGGTTTTTGTTCTATCTACTTCATTATAATCGAGATAAGCCTTTGTATAAATAGCTACATTACACATTTCGTTAGGGTACAAAGGAGACAGCGATATATAATGTTTAAGAACTGGACTGTATACTGTGTGGCCATATTCTTTCCATACAATCGTGAGAAACAGCTGAAAATCGACAGGACTTTAAAAGAATTATAAGTTCTTGAGCAATTCAAGCAATTAATAACGGATATCTCAAAAATGGCTTATGCCATAAAAACTTATTTGAAATAAGCTGTGTGTTTTAAGGAGATGTACATTTTTTGTGCAGTACGTTTTCGTCTATCACTTAGCGTTTACCAGTTATACAAGATTATATAGAATCTCTTCCAAATGAAGTGGACTTCACAGGGTATTACCAGAAAATTCAAAATATACAATTTTTATGTAAATATCTTTAATTAATGGAATTTTATTCAATATCGTTAGAGCCATTTTTAGAAAAATTAGACTGTATTGCCATGTTTTCTCGAGTTTAGAGGAGTAGCGCGTTAAATTTAAACACCGTACATTTTAATTACCGATATTACGTTTAAAGCATTCAAAGAAAAAAAAAACAATAACTCCGCAAGGTATCAAAAGTTAGGATGTTCACGTGCTCTTATAGTCCTATAAAGAGTCTTTCAACAAGTGTGTCCTATCTGTAACATGTGTTAGCTGCCGTTGTTATTGAGTTACAGCAGTCATTTTTTTCATGTGGTTACAGTTGTTATTGACAAATAGCCATGGAACGTTACAGCATTCAGCAACGCGTAGAAATTGTGAAAATTTATTATCAAAATGGATCATCTATTCGTCAAACCTTCCGTGTATCGCGTAAAGTTTACGGTGTGCATAATCGTCCCTGCGAGAGAACGATTCGGCGTTGGATCGATAAATTTTAAAGAAGTGGTTCTGTCAGCGATCAAATAATGACTGTTCGTAATCAACGTAAGCGCTCCAACGAAAACATACGCGCCGTTCGTGACAGTGTACGCGAGAACGGAAACAAATCAATTGCTCATCGAGCGCAAGAATTGGGGCTTTCGCCGACCACAACTGGGCGAAATCTGCATCTGGACTTGAAGTTTCACGTTTACAAATTGGTGCTAACTCAAGAACTAAAGCCAAACGACCATAGGTTGCAGCGTGTATTCGCTGACTGGGCTATGGAGGAATTGGAAGCTGACCCGCATTTTTGTCCAAAAATCATCTTCAGCGACGAAATCCACTTTTGAATGGATGGTTGTGTTAACAAACAAAATTGCCGCCATTGAAGCAATCACAGTCCAATGCAGAATCAAGAACGACCACTTCATTCACAAAGGGTTACTGTGTGGTGTGGATTTTGGTATGGTGGAATCATTGGTCCATATTTTTTCCAAGATGGAGATGCAGAAGCTCTAACTGTCAATGGAGATCTTTGGCCTCAATTGGATGGTATGGATCTCAGAAACATCTGGTTCCAGCAAGATGGTACCACATGTTATACTGCTCTCGAAACAATCGATCTTTTGAAGGAGAAGTTCAGAGGTTTCATCATTTCCCGTGGCGGTGATGTTAACTGGTCCCGAGGTCATGTGATTTAACGCCGTTGGTTTACTTCTTGCGGGGTTATGTTAAATCTCGAGTTTATGTCCACAAGCCAGAAACAGTAAATGATATTATGAATAACATCACGCGTGTTGCTCGTGAAGTTGGACCCAATTTACGTTCTTCTGTCATTGAAAATTGGGTCAACTGTATACGCGCAACCCAACGAAGTCGCGGCGGTCAGTTAACTGATGTTCTCTTCCACACGTAATGACATTAATTATGTTCCAAAATAAAAAAGAAATAAACCTCTATCATTTATAGAACGTGTTTTATTTAAGTTCAAAGATATGACACTTTTGTTGAAAGACCCTATATGAGAACGTAAAAGTGAATCAACGAAAGTAATTCATATTTTCACTGTAAGGAACCATTTGAATCCGCAAGGGTGCAATGCTAGACCTGGTACTTGAAGTAATGGCAACGTTTGGCATTTACCTGCTGTTTATTTGTAAAAATAAACACATAAAGTAATTAAGGAACACAAAGCTAGATAAATCTTTATAAGGTAGAGCTTACCGCATTATTAAGACAGAAAAAGTCCTTACAGTGCCATATGACGGAGTTAATTTTAAAGCAAAAAGGGGCGGCCCCAGAATCAAACCGCTTGGTTGAATACTACATGTAAGAACCATAAATATTATAGGCTTACTTGCATTTTACACTCATAATCAGCTTAGTAGAGGGGGCCGGGCAAGCAAGGAAAAGCAGCCTGGCTTTATACTTGCAATGAAGACGTGAGATATAATATGGCAGAAGGGAGAAGAAGAAGATGGTGGTAGGGGAGAAGAAAGTAGTTGCAGCAGGGGAAGAAAAAAAGCTGACTTGCGTTTTAGAGGTGGATTAAGCTCTTTTTATTCCAAGGAAGAGGATCACATGACACTCTGAATCATAAATTACGCTTTAACTACCGCAAAACTTCTCACGTTATAAACTTGAAATATTTGTCTAGCGCTTCCTTAAGATTGTCTCAAACTCCGCTACAGCGTGTTCTGCATTGCTTGTATCCATATTCACTTTCTGCACAACATGCCTTACTTCCAAGTATCAGAAACCGGTCATGGGACACTGGAAGAAATGTCGCTTTGTGAAGACCCAGCGCTAAATAATAATTTATTTTTAGATAGTCGAAGATAAAACAAGCGATTTTAACGGTAGGTTACACTAATCATAGATAACTAAAGATAAAGTTATGCCGCTGAATGTTTAAAACGACAACACCCCAGGGTTATCAACTTTGATTTCCTGGCAGATGTGCAGATTATTAACCAAGAGGCTTGTATTGTTGGTGTAATGGTAGATACTTAATTTGAAAGCAGTATCTGAAGAACCAGCCGAAATTTTACAAACAGCGTAGAGGGTAGCATAAGAATCGCTGCCAAAACAGTCAAGAAAACACTACAAAATATCATATAACAGGTTCCTTCAACGGTGCAACGCAAGAAACGTACAGAAACAACAGGAAGAAGTAACTACGGCTTCCCTGGACAAACCGCATTTATTACCATTTCTAGGGTACTTCATGACGTCATGAATTCATTTTATTGGGTGGTGGTGTCGCCTTGTAGGTGCTATTAGGCCTCGTGCTGTGTATCGCACCAATAAGCATACCTATGCTTGTTTTGTCAACTCATTAACAAATTATGAATACGTATAGGTGAGGAATGGGAACCGATTTTGTGGATCTTTCGCGAGGTAATTGCGATATACAGCAAATGTCTGTCTGGAAATGTTCTTGAATATGAGTCACTTCTCGAGATGTTACCATTTTAGCCCTCAAACATCAGTTATAGGTTCTCATATAAATTAGCATTTCTTAGCTATTTACATGTTCTTAAGCAGGCAATCTATAGCAAGCTTCCTCCTTCAACGTACTAAGGGTGAAGGAGGCGCCAGCAGATATCTTAAGTCACGCCCTATTAACGTCGATCAGTAATCGGATGTAAACTACCTCTTGTGGGATGCGTACAAGCTAATTATAATGAGCCCGAACGTGTTTCATTGTAAGCGAGTAAGAAGTTTGCATTGGGAGGACACGAGTTCGATTCCCTTCGACCGTTCACTTTCACCTTGGATTATTTGTAGTTTTCCCTGGACGATAGGCGAATGTTGAGGTGGTTCCCCATCTACCGCGATTTCCTTTCTTCTTTCCCCATCATTACATTTCCTTCTCATCTTTAAGATTGCTTCTAGGTTTCGTGGCGTATGGCGGTGGAGGCGTGGATGCCAGTGGAGACCAGAGGGCTGCTTGGTCCTTCGTCGCCCTCTGTAGGCAGCTCCAGCAGCGAGACGAATCTTCGAGCCTGGAACTGTTAGGGATCTCCGCACGTCTCTGTGGCCTTTAAGCCTCCTGTGATTCCTTCACTTCAATCCTTCCTCCTGAGGAGTGGTGGCCACAATAGATCTGTGTAGGTCGCAGTGCGCGACGTGTGCCCCTCCGTTGTATAACCTATTCTATAGATATAATCATAGTGAAAATATGCTGTTAGCATATTTTGAAGTTAAAGCCAAAATATGGATGTCTTCAACATTGTAGGCAAATTATTCTGTAATCAAACTGTGCCTCAATGTCAGTGACGCAAAGACTTTAGTAAATACTAAAGCACTCTTGAAACTGATATTTGAAGATTAGAAGCCGAATTATTCTCATAGCCTTCTTTATTTATAATGATTTTCCTAATGTTGTCAGCACTCATTCTAAAAAGAAACAAGCGACCATAACAGCAGGCTGGACATCATACATACGAAATAGATAAATTCATAACCTATAATTTGTCTATACGCATTGGCAACTGTTCTAAAATAGTGTATCACAGGCATGTTCGAAGTAATTTTATTCAGATCGCAAGATAAAATCTCGCTTTTAGCTCTTGCATCATAAATAGCTATTTTTGCTGACAGTGGCTTTTTACCACTTCCCGCTCTTGCGTGGAAAGTTGAAGTTCCTGCACTCCATGCATTTTGTATTTTAAGATGCATTGAATCCTGCAATTGTTGATGTGTATATATACTGTTGCAGGCAGCATTTGACAGTTGAAATTTGCAATTTAAATCTTACTGTCTTTACTTCGCTTTATTTGTTAACATTTACTTGAAATTTAATCCTTGCAGCATTTAAGTATAACTCTTTCGGCACAAGCAACCATCTCACCTTCAGTTGTTGACTGAATTGTGAAGAAGTAAATTTTCTTTACGTTATTTGCACCACGCTTTGGGCGTCAATTTGGAGTAGGTGGTATTGTAGTTCTACTGTTGGGAAGCCAAACTTGATGAAGTAACTGCCCAACGTTTGGTACAGTTTCCGGTGGCCTTCGCCCCAACGTTCACTTTCCGGTGGCCTTCGCCCCAACGTTTAGGAATCAACTTTGTATTTTAATGTTTCTTTAAATATTATATATACTTATGTTTACCTCGGCGGCGTAAGTAGTAATTCGGCTAAAGAATGTAGGCTTACACAAATTATAACTTTTACTTCACTCCATTTATTAATCCTTCACACGATTAAATATCACTTCACTGATAGAGAGAGCTGTGAGATTAATTATTATTTACTTGCACTTTTTAACACGTAAACTTTATAATATTCTCGCCGTAATGAATTTTATGTCTCACACTTAGTACGTACCGAGCGAATGACCTGCTCAGGTACGTTGCCTTCTAGCGACTGACTTTTACCGCTTAAATTTGAAAAATTTCCGTTTTTAAGCCTCTGATTGGCTAATTTTACTCCATAGAATACTTTTATTTAACTTTCAGCTTTTCTAGTATTTGATTGGCTGTTTATAAACTGTTTTAAATATTACATTATTGTTGCAAGAATTACTACTTGCATTATTAAACTTTCTAATTCATTATTGCCTGAAGGTTACTTCATTGTTACCTCATTGTTAGCAACTTTCGGCCTCTATTTTCACAGCTACTACTTTATTAAATTACCTAATACATTCACATAACATTATTATACATGTACATAATAATATAAGCATAATACAATGACTGCTACATACATTTTATATTTTATATTATACACATATTGCTTTAAGGTGGGCTGTTATTATTTTTATATTATATAATTAGACTGAAATCATTGAAGTGTTAAAAATACTGCCTCACTTGGTCCACACCAGGCTAGCCTGATACTGCTTTTGAACTGCTGACAGCAACTAATTTTGTTATGGTCTAAATATTTCTATTATCCATTATCCTCAAAAAAAGTAGAATACGCTACATTCAACTCGGAAAACGCTGAATTCGTCTCGTATTTTCATACTTGCTCCTCTTTCTGCAAAGATACACTTACGGTCGTTGTATCGCAATACGATACTACTGGTTGCTATCGCAAATGTCTTCCATCAAAATGTTGAAGTCTTATTTTGTTTGTTGACAAAAGGGTATGCTGAATTTTTACTTTCGTTACTGTGTATAGTAAGTAGTGGGAGTATTGTATTCCATGCAAAAATTCGATGTCGAGATTTCACCCGAAATATATGTTCTGAGGTCCCCTGAACCAAATCAAGCATTCTTAGAAAAGGGTACGTGTGTATCTGTGAACAGCATAAATCAAAGACGAAAAGTCGGATCAACAACAAACTTGGTATTTAAGTTCAATATCTTCTAAAGATTCTCAACAAAATCCCCCCACACATACCCTTAACATGGATCACTTTTCGAAATTTTTTATTTTACCAAAATGGCTCTAATGATACCATATATTAAAGATATTTACATGACGAATGCATTACTTGAATTTCCTGGGAATATCCTGGGAAGTCCTCTTCATTTGGAAGGAATTTTGTATTATCTTGCATAACTAGTAAACGTTAAGTGATTAGCGAAAACGCTCTACATAAAACACGTAGATCCCTTTAAAACGCACAATTGATTTCCAATAACTTTTTTATGGCATACCCATTTCCAAAATATCCGTTATTAATGGTCCAATTTGTTAAATACTTAGCCATTATTTTTCAACTCCTGTTGACTGTTAGTTGTTTCTCGCGATGTCATGAAAACAGTATGGAATTTTAAGACCAGAATATAGCGTCCAGTTCTTAAACATTTGACTAACACCATTCCCTTTGTGTCTATAATGAAATGTGTAATCCAGCTGTTTCGGAATGTCTCGATTAAAATGAAGTGTAGATAGGAAAAGAAACTTCCGTAAGAATGATTTGTATACTCTAGATAGAGGATAGAGAAAGTCATGTGAATGTAACACATAAGAGTTTTATTACCCACACACACACAGAGAAACACAGGAGCGTTTTCTAAAATGTTTTCTTTTGGATTCAGGGGCTCCAAAAGATATATTTAAAAAAAATCTCCATATATAATTTTATGGGTGCAATGTAACCGTAAGACTTTCTCTAACTATAAGGTGCAGTGTAGTGAACGTACACAGAATGGAAGAGAAAACGAGATAGAGTGTGAAAGAAAAAGGAATAGAGTGCAGAAGGTAATTTCACTCAAGATGTGCTGTAACGTTTTGATAACTGCGAGGTTTTGATCCCCTAGTTCTAGAAGGCTCCTTATCGATTCTGCAAACACAGTATGCGACGTTAAGGTTGTCGTGGAGTTGATGGTGACGTTCTCTGCTCGTATTCTGAGAGAAATAGCTATTTAAGGGAAGACTGTATGGCAAAAATTGTCATAACCTTCTCTACTGTTTACTAATGGGAATACGGATTGTTGTTACGAGTATATTTTTACTTTCTCTACTACGTATAGTAAGTAGGGGAAGTATTGCATTCCACCCAAAAATTCGATACCGAGATTTCACCGGAAATACATGTTTTGAGACCTCCTGAATCCAAAAAAAGCATTTTTGGAAACATGTCCGTGTGTGTGTCTGTGTGTGTGTGTGTCTGTGTGTGTGTCTGTGTGTGTGTGTGTGTCTGTGTGTCTGTGAACAGCATAACTCAAAAACGAACAGTCGGATAAACACCAAACTTAGTATTTAGGTTCAGTATCTTCCAGAGATGCGACACGAAGGTTTTCAAGAAAATCCCCCCACCCCAGACTACCCTTTACATGGAAGAGTTTTCGAAAATTTTAATTTTCTCAAAAATGGCTCTAACGATTTTGATTAAAATATCATATGTTTAAGATAATGTCATGAGAAATGAAATGTATATCTCGAATTTTCTGGGAATGTCTCCAAAAGTATTCTTCATTGTGAACGACTTTTGCATAACTGGTAAACCATAAGGGATAGACAAAATTTTACTACACAAAAAATGTAGATCGCGTTAAAATACACAACTTATGTCATATACATTTCTTTTGTTGAGTGAACCGTTTTCGAGATATTGCTTGTTATTTCCTTAAATTTTCCAATACTTATACTTTTTCTCAAGTACGTTATTCATTTTTTTATGTCCTGACATGCAAAGAGAATGGAATGCGCCACATAGCAACCAGCGTTAAAATATTTGACTATCGCTTAAAAGCTACCATATTCCCCTTGCATCTACAAGAAAATTACCAATAAGATTGACATCTCGATATCTCGATTAACATGAAGCATATGGAGAATAGGCGTTTGTAAAATTAGATTGTACAAGAGTAGAGAAAGTCATGTGAGTGTAACACATCAGATTTTTCTATTTACTTTGTTTTAATTCAAATAAATCTTTGCAAAAATAGCTACATTACACATTTCATTAGGATACAAAAAGAACAGCGATAGTCAAATGTTTAAGAAATGGACGCTATACGCTGGCCTTAAAATTACATAGTTTCCATGACATCGCGAGAAACAACCAAATGTTGAAAGGACTTTTTAAAATGACCAAGTAATGAACAATTCCAACCATTAATAACGGATATCACAGGAATGGCTTATGTCACAAGAAAACTTATTCGAAAAAATTGTGTGTTTTAAAGAGATCTCCATTTTTTGTGTAGTACGTTTTCGTCTACCGCTTAACACTTACCAATTATGCAAGATTACTTCGCAGGTTATTCCCAGAAAATTTAAGATATACATTTTATTTGTCACTTAAACATCTTTAATATAGGGCATTTTAATCAAAATCGTTAAAGTTACGTTTTAGAAAGCCAAAGTGTTCGAAAAATGTTACATGTAGAGGGTAGTAGGGGTGGGGGGATTTTGCTTGAAAAGTTTCGTGTTGCATCCTTGGAAGGTACTGAACTTAAATACCAGTTTGGTCCTTATTCGACTTTTCGTTTTTAAGTCATGCAGTTCACAGTCACAAGATGCACACACGCACACAAACATAGGGCATATTTACAAAAATGCTTTATTTGAATTCAGGGGGCAGCAGTAGTAGGAGAATGGGGGTTAAAGCACACTATTGTGCAGAAATGTGTATTCATATGCAAATGAGGTCTCCCCCATCCTGCCACGCCCACCTGGTACTTTCTGCTTGCAGCTGCGGTCATAAATCTTCTTGCGTATAATGGAAAGCTTGACCGGTAAGCATTTAAGGTTATCATACACCTGTCAAAATGAACAATAGAATAATAAATTACGCTTTTGTAACAAAGGCGGAGACGTTATTCTATCCACTCTATATCCGCACACGTGTGCACTTCTGCACTGAAACGAGCTTGCCGCATTGTTTGACGAACACGTGCAAAAGAACAAAGGTTATTCATCACCTGTCAAAATGAACAATAGAGAATACTAGAGTATTGTAAACAAAGGATCAGACGCTATTGTACCAGCTCTATTGAATTCCCTGAGGGTCTACTTTTAGAAATGCCACCTAAAACCTCGCAATCGCTTTGTTTGATAAACACGTGCAAAATAACACCAGAACAGGCTGGACCCTGGTTAACAAAAGATTGATTAACAAAGGGAGCAGATTCTATTGTATCCCTTTCTTGTCCAGAGTAAGAGTTCGTTAACATAACCACCAGTGTAGCATCCCGCTTCCACAGCCTATAACAAAGAGACAGTCTGGCGTAGCGATAACAAAGAGACTCCATTATCCCAACTCTATTGAATTCGCGTACACGTACGGTGAATGCCCTGTCTTTGTTTGACCGAGGGAAAGAGAGAGTTTACCTGCTAGACTATAAATTGCACCAGCGCTCGACCCGACATCATTACCGTCCTCACTGCCCGAGGCTACTTCCCTCCGAGAGCAGCAGTGTCTTCACGAAGTCCTACGGATATACTCATAATTAAACAAGCTCTACGCTTCTATTGGCTCTTTCAAACAGCGATATCAAAAATGTATTTTATATCATTACCTATATTAAACCCATGTGTATACCTAGATATGCATAACTCATTGTTCGATTCTTACTGCAATCAAAAAGTTTAATGTTTTAATTGCTAATGAGAAATTGATGCTTTGATAATATTATATCATTACCCTGATTAATGAAACGGTGTTCAGAGGTCCTAGTTCGATTCTTACCGTGGGAAACTCTAATTCTTAATAAATATTAAACTATGAAAGTATGTGTAGCCAGATTAAAATGTATTTAAAATATAATTATTTATATTAAACATAGGTGTATACTTAGATATCCAAATTGATACCTTGATAGAGTAAAACATTATTATATCATTACCCTGAATAATGAAATACGTTCACAGGTACCCAGAGTCCCCTAGTTCGAATCTTACCCTGCGAAACTCTAATGCGTAAGAACTATTAAATTATGGAAGCATGCACGGGTAGATTAAAATGTATTTAACAAATATAATTCAATTTTATATGACATCACTAAGTTTAATGACCTGTATACTTAGACCCCCAGAGAGGTCCTAGTTCGAATCTTACCCTGCGAAACGCTATTATAAATGTTAATCTAGGTGAGCATGGACGGTCGGATTAAAATGCATTTAACAAATATAATTATTTATATATCCTGACGCCTAGACACGATTCTTTATTTTCTTTCTTCTTCTTTTCTCTTTTTCTTCCTTTCCCCTCTGTCTATCTATCTATCTATCTATCTATCTATCTATCTATCTATCTATCTATCTATCTATCCATCTCTTTCTTTCTTCTCGACTTGCATACATCCAAGCATTCATATATACACGAGCACACGCACATACATCAACAAACATACACCAGTGCACGCGCTCATGTACCAGAGCACACACACACACACGCCCACACACACATGCACATACACACTCACGCACACACCCTGAATGAAAGGAGATAAAACAATGCAATAGAAACTAATTATAACCTTGGAATACGACGCGTCATTTATGCATTGTTCAAAGCTGGCCGGGATGCCTGGGTTCGAATCCTAGGAGTGATTGCAAATTCATCCTCTAATAACCCCAAAACTAATTAAAATAAAGACGCCAAATAAACGTTATTACATTTATGTCATTAGGTGATTTGTTGTGAATGTATACTTTGGTGCCAGTCGTCCTGGGTTCGATACTTAATTTTTAAATGTCAATTATCTCAGAAACTAAAAGAGATAGAGGGATGGACCAAAGCATGATTGATAGCTCCTATGATGGGCAATTAATATTGTATATTATTTCCAATCAGTTGTCCTTAGTTCTAATCACGATATTTCAATGACATCCTTAATTTTCCTCTATACTCTAGAATATATCCCTCAGGTTGATGCTGTAACTGCATACAGGTCTTTTAAACATGTCAAACTAATACTATAAATAATGTTGTTTCTGGTGTTCTGAGTTCAAATACTGATTAAATGAAATTTAAGTATAAATTTAATAACTCCGAAAATTATTAAGATAAAAGACCAAATAAACCTTACTTATGTTATTAGATAGTTTCTTGTGAATGCATACTAGGGTGTCAGACGTCATGGATTTGATTCTTAATTTTAAAATCCCTATTATCTCAGAAACTATCAGAGATAGAGGTGCGGCCCAAAGCACGATTGTTAGCTCCTATGATGGACAATTAATACTGCATTAAATTGACAGTTAGTACTTCTTAGATCAAATCCCATCTTTTAATGATTTCCTCAATTTTCCTCTATACTCTAGGATATATCACTTAGGTTAATGTCATAACTGCATACAGCTCTTTTAAACATGTCAAACTAACATTATAATTAATTTTGTTTCTGGTGTTCTGGTTTCGAATACACATTAAATTTAATTTACATGCAAATTTAATGGCTTATGACATAATTTAGAAAGGCACGTCAAATAAAAAGTAAACAGAGTGCCAGCTCCCGAAATATCGTTATCATGACAAAAATTCCTTTAAAGTACTCAGTTCGAATCCCGAAGTGGTGAATTCAGATATCTTCAAGCCTATGAATCATACCAGCTTTGAGTAAAGATTTTATGGTGGATGATGATGCAGGGGAGCTAAATTACTACAAATATATTTATTAAAGCATTACAGGTTCGATTCTAGAAACTTAAAATCTGTGTAACTCTGGAAAAATTACTTAGCTTGTAATGGTAGTGAGTTGTAATGGTTTTTTGTGATAACCGAGTATTAAGCGTACAGGAATGACATATTGTATACTGATTCTTTGGAGAATAAAGGGAAGTTGGAAAGTAAGAACTGAAATGGGAATGAAAACATGAAATAATGCAGTATATGCATGCATTTAGCTAAACAAGGGAGAAAATCGTCTACGCTACCTATTAAGTGTATATTTCTAAAGTATTCCGGTAAAAGAGTTGGAGTTAACCTTGGTGCAATGGGTAGTGGTAATGGTTGTGCTAGGCTTTGAATGGCATAATCTGACGGAATGAGAGTGTGAGAATACTTCTCTTGTTGGTGTGTCATCATACACAGATAGCTATGGAACGAGTTTAAACAGGTTTGATAGAGCCAGACATCATGTCTCTGGGTGAGGTTATATGTCTCAAGTTAATATGCTCAGAACATTAAAGTGAGTGGTATACAACAAACCAGTTTTCATGCTATGGTTTAGAGGTGAATTAAATGCTTGATCAACGTTCATGTTACATCACTAAAAGTCATTGATGTGAGTGAAATATCAGAGTTTAACCGCTTAATGAGAATTTAATTGCTTAAGTCTTCTCACGATTGGCTTGAAAGTATATAAAACAAGAAAACACATAGAGAATAAGAAATAAATGATGTTTAATATATAAATTACCTTTGTATTAGCAGAGACTGAACAAGATGGCTAAAGAGCGCAGTTTCCTGCCAACTCGGCGAGTTTAAGTTATCGAAATAGGTCTTAAATATGAGAAAGACCTTAAAGAGAGCTCAAACAAGATACGGTAACAGGATCGCATCTTAGCTGGATGATTGTCAAGTGTTCTTGCCTGAACGCTATAATTCGTTAATCAACGAAGACCTTGCAGAAATGCCTGGAAAATTATATCTCGAATATAAGAGCATGGCAGAGATGGGGAAATTTAAGACTTGTAAATTGTCTTTTGTACACGCAGCGAGGGTGTGCAGAAATGTCAAACTTAAGTATTGAATGTTTTCCTATTTTACTATGAAAAAAATAATAAATAAAACAGCTGACTCATTGATATTACATCCAAAGATACAAAAGATACAAGTTATAGAATTTATAAAAAAATTCATAAAATTACAATATCACATGTTTTGAATTTAGTTATATCTATCACATTGAAATAGCATCTGATACCCCAACGTTTATACAAATCTTTTGTGTTTCATTTTACATGTATCCTAACCAAAAATGTAATTCTTCCAGGTTACCTTCACTTACAAAAGCATGTTTTCTAAGACTTTCATTGTGTAATGTTTCAGACGGAATAAGGGGAAGAAGAACAGATTGCAGCTGAGGAAAGACAGCTAACGCTCTTGGAGGTTAGAATAACCAGCGTTAAAATTAAATTAAATTGAGTTTAGCGTCGACACCTGCAAGAAACATTTCGGTAAGAAGCGGGTGCTGAGATATCTACATCACCGAAACACGTTAAGACAGGATAACACTCCAGGGCATACGATGAAAACCACGGACAATTTTGTATACAATCCAAGGCATGGCTGAGTGTTAGCTCGAGCGAGTCTTCCTATATTGTGAGTAGTAATTTAATGATTGTGAAAATACTTTTAAATTGCGATGTGGATAACCTTTGTTCTTTTGCACGTGTGCGTCAAAGAATGCGGCTAGCGCTGGCTTGTTTCAGTGCAGAAGCGCACACGTGTGCGGATATGGAGTGGGTAGAATAACGTCTCCGCCTTTGTTACAAAAGCGTAATTTATTATTCTATTATAATTCAAACTGAGTCGTCACTTGTTAATTCCCATCACATTAGCGCTCCTTAGTTAACATCTAGCGCTAATGTGATAGGAATTAACAAGTGACGACTCAGTTTAAATTATCATATGATAACATCACATTAAAAGGTACTTACATTATAATATTATTCTATTGTTCATTCTGACAGGTGATTGACAACCTTAATTGCTTACCTGTCAAGCTTTCCATTATACTCAAGAAGATTTATGACCGCAGCTGCAAGCAGAAAGTACCAGGTGAGCGTAGTAGGGGTGGGGGAGACCTCATTTGCATGTGAATACACATTCCTGCACATTAAGTGTGCTTCAAGTCCCATTCTCCTACTACTGGCAGCAAAACATGTATTCCTGGTGAAATCTCGATATCCACATTTTGGGTGGAATGAAATACCTTCTCTCCCTACTATGTAGTGGTGGGTAAAGTAAAAAGAAAATAAGTGCTGATCAATTTTGATTAAAACATAATGCAATTAAGAAAATAATTTTATCTTCCTTAATAAGCAAAATTTCTGTAAATGTAGACCAGTGAACTTTGAAGACATTCGTTGACATTCTGTAAAAACTTAAGTCTGATATTTTACAAGGTTTCTGAGATAATGTGCCATTAATTTAGCAGATTTAATATTGGTGGGATAGGGCTTTCATCTCACTTTAATTTTTTTTTATCAGTAGTGGACCACACTGCTGATTACGTGCGGCATAACATACTATTATGGCATCTATTATACTTCAACGTCTCCATATGATCTTACTCTGCGGCGTGTGCAGCTCCCTTATCGCCCATACCTTTAACGCCTTCCATTCCCCCAATAAACAATGAAATATGTGTGTTTGGAATAAAATAAATTCTCTTCATTGTAATTTTAATATTCTAATAAGCTGGGTTCATTTCTTTTGCTTCAATACGTGTCCCTTTCACGTTAAGTGAAATAAAAACCAATAAATGTGCCATCTGTTGTACTATTCGCAAACACGCTCAAGGTCCTGTCACCAGTGCTGCCATACGATCAGCATTTAATTACACACAGTTAAGAAGGTAACATGTGTTTTTAAAATTTTGAAATTTTGAAATTATAGTAAGGTCGACGAATAACAGTCGTATGTACTTGATTATAGTGGTAATTAAGATGCTCATATGAAAATTACATACATACTCGCATCTTAGCTACTACCATTTGATACCGTATAATATAAATAGTTAAATAAAGAAATGATAGTAAGGTAGAGAAATAATTACAATAAATAATTTCCGTACATTAAATCAGTGTAAAATGTAACAAGCTTGAATAGAAAGATTTGTCCGAGAAACAGGTCATTAGCGAGTCATGTTAACCAAAGCTATTAGCGACAGCGAGGAGTGAATGCGCTAGGTATAAAGATTCTTGCTATGTAGTTTAAAGTTAAGTTCAATACCTTTGCAGGGTAACGGAGAATGAAATTCTTAGAGTCCGGGTGGTATCGCATAGCAACAAGTTAACAGACGCATACGAAGAGTTTTAAGATTGACCCCGCGCGAGAAGGAACGTCGGTAGGTGTAGCTAAAGTAGGCGGAGCTTAAGTTAGTAAATGAGTGTGCATTCTAAATCAGAGACATATTCGCATTCGCGCATACATTCGTGACACACACTCTTGAGACTTATTCAGTTAAGTATGTGACTTACTCGTGTGTTTTGTTTAAGCGCTCAGTGACGCGTTTGTGTTAGTAAGATTCAGCGGTTATTCTAGGGATCTATCCAGTAAGCATTTTAGCGACTTGCGGCAATTTACGCTTCTAGTTATTTTGTTGCAGAAACTGTTATTTGAAACCGTAAAATTGATACCGCAGAAGTTAGCAGGTATAATAATTAAATTGTTATAGTTTCGAGAGCTACGATTCATAATCAGTTTTATTCTTTATCTTCAAACGGTTGGCAATCCTCTTCAATAGCTCAAGTATTAGATGACATTAAATTTCGCACTCAATTTAAACTGACGTTATTCTTTTACACTACGCCCTCGCATACCCTGAGAGAAAGATCTCATAGCCAACCCCTGTAGCAACCGACAGCAGAATCAATAGCAGACATTAAAGCAAAGGGTGCGGCTTCAAGAAATGACGACCATCGCCCGACTTCACATTATAATCTTGCACAATATACTATAATAACGTTATTTAGTGAAATATAATAACGGAGTTTTTACTGTAAGGTAATGGACATTAGAACTAAGTAGAATTTAGATAAGGAAGGACTAAGATGCTTCATCTCCTTGCTCCGTGGACCGTTATGTGAAGGGTTCTGTGTAACCCTTACACCCGCAGTAATACGAGGGGTTCCCTAACTGCTTACGCAGAGGAGCTTCGGACAATCCGGGAGAGCACTCATGCATACCTGAACTGCATTAGATGAATTACACAAATTAAAATTCATCCTTTCCCTTTGCTTCTCTTCCTTACTTCCTCTCCTCTTCTTCCTTTGCCTTGCTGCGCACATCGGGATTTTCTCCTACAGTTAAACCTGACATTATTCCTTGTGCTCTCGCGAACACGTGTGAATAAAATCTATTTCAAAGTGCGGTTTCAACCGCTGAAACAAATGCAATTTGTTTCAGTTTTAAAATGAGATGCAATCATATATTTGATTGGAATTTCTGCTCTTCCTACAGATTTGAAATAACTTATGGGAGACACTCAAGGTTTACGAATGTGATTTTTATAAAATGTTTGTCATAACATTTTTATTATATATTTATTTACCTTGGTATGTCTTCAGTTAATAGCACAAAGCTTTTGACCGAATTTTGTGATAAAGCTGAGGATATTCAAATAACTCCGTTAGCCCTGAAGAGGAAACATGACTCAAGTAAAACCAAATTCCCTATTGTTTATCTTTTAATTTCTCTACCACGTACGCTAATGTGAATAAAATAGTGGCCCTCTCCCTAGATCGCAATAGTGTGTTTCCTTCCTTAATGTTTGCACCTTCAGGTAACCAACCTCTGACTCCAACCAGCCGATACCCGTTCTCTATGTGACTGGCCTGAAAAATAATCCAGAGACAATAAACGAAAAATGAACGATGTTATAATCAATGCGAAATGAAGGGGTGGTTCGGGTACCACCTCTATGAAAGAGTTTCGTTAAACTGAACCACAGCTACAACATTCACATATATGAAAGCTTTCATCAACGACATGGAGGCGCAGGTTAAGGTATTGCCGCTATTAAACGGTGATAGGAAAACGATAGGTAGCATAAAAATATAGGGTTTAAGTTGTAATGTTACCTTTCGGCCATACTTTGGGGGAGGTAAAGCATTCTTCCAGTTCAGTGGCTACAATTATGCTCCAAAAACGCTGGGAGGAGTGGGGCTAGATTTTGTCAGTACCAAAATAAACAATTTCAATCCATTATGGGCCACATTTTATGCATGTCAGTATACATACTAGATAGACAAGGATTGCATTCCACTCAAAGATTTGATTTCGAGGTTTCACGGAAATATCTTTTCAGACCCCCTCTGAGTCTGTGAACAGCATAATACAAAAATTAAATGCCGCATAAATAACAAAGTTCGTACTTAAGTTTAGTATCTTCCTAAGCTGGGACATAACGATTTTCAAGAAAGTTGCCCAATCCTAATTACTCTTAACAGGGAAAAGTGTTCGATTTTTTCTCTCAATAATGTCTCTAATGATTTCGATTAAGATACAATCTGTTTATACCTGCATGAAAAATAAAATATAGATCAGAATTTTGGTAAAGAGCCTGTTAAGTGCTCTTCAGTCGGAGGAAATTTTGTATATTTTTATATAACTAACCAACTTTAGGAGACAAACTAAAAAATACAACACAAAAAATTAGATCCATAATTCATTTCAAATAACTTTTTTGTTCCATCAGCCATTCCCGATGTTTGTATTGTTGGTCTAAATGTTTCAATACTTTGTATTTTAAGTGCTGTAGCTATTCAATTGTTTCTCGCGATATCATGAAAAAATAATGGAATTTCAAGACAATAAGTTAAATTGAGTTTTATTTATGGAGGCTCTTTAACTACTCTGGTCCTTAGCGCCTCATTCTATATTGGACGTGAAAGACCGGTAATTTTGCTCTGAGGTCTCTTTATCAGGCTTGAGATTATTTTACGTGCCGTAAATCTACGACACGGGACCACCGGCTTCCCTTCTGAAGGAAGCCATGCTAAGAAATTTTGCACCCGAAGGGTTTGCAGGGTTTGAACCCACGACTTCGGCAACAAGAGGCTAGCATGGTAAGGAATTTCAAGTCCAGCATATGCGACTCGCTTTTAAACATCTGACTATCGATTTGGTGTCCTGTATCCCCCTTGCAACTACAATGGAATGTGTAATGAAATATTTCTACAAAAGTTTATCTCGACTAGCATGAAGTAGAGGGAAAAAAATAAACTTTCGTAAGAACAGTTTGTAGAAGCTATATCAAAATAAAGGATAGTGGGTAGAGAAAGTTATGTGAATATAGCACATACGACTTTTCTACTGTTTTGCCCATACTTTATAGTAAATATTATCTAATCTGTTTGAAATTTTTACAGTATATTTACCTCAGTTGTGTAATTAAATTAAGAATAGGTTTAAAACTATATAATTAGCGATGGAATGGAGTTATTTCCATTACATATATGCACAACATATCCAAAGCACAGTGCTTTTAGCTAATACTTACTTCAAAAAATAGAGGTTAAATTATGACTTCATTTCCACAACAAAAAAACGTTTTTATTCTTAACAATTCATTCAAGAGTTCTGAAATATCCGATTATTAAACTTTTTATATATTATAAAATTTATCAAATTTAGTGAAGTACGAAAAAAGTTTTGAAAAATTCCTGAGTATACCCTATATGCTATAACTTGGAAGTAGAGGAAAAATCATTTTCTTTTCGAGTGTCCGAAAACGAGGCCTAACATAATACTTATATGCTCAATTTAAGTCAATGTTTGTTAGAAAATGTAGGTTTTATTTGTCTTTTTTGTTCCCTTTTTTGGGCTTATTGGTTATTATTCATAAAGTTTTTCGCACTTCATGTCTCGCAACACCAGTTTTTTGTATTTTTAACAAAAAGTTTAACCCTATTTCAGAGAATAATATTTGGGTGTTACATGATAAATGGAGTGCATTAATCTCTCACTGCAATATGTAGGATTGATGTGTATCAAGAGCCCATAAATAACTATTTGGGGGTAAATGATACACCTTCCCTTTTAACAATGGCTGATGTTAATGCCAATGTCAATCATTACATTCATTATTTAAATATGGAGTTGTAACTAAAATTATTAATAGTTGTATACGTAAGTTTATAGAAAGGTGTTTTTTTTCAGGGCGAGTAAGCGGTTTATCGGAATATCGAAATGAGTTCTAAAAATTCACCTTTTCCTGCAGTTATGCAAAATGTATTGTATTTTATGTTGGACATGTACGCAGTGATATGTTTCAGTTAATTTGATGATTAAACAGTGAAATTTCCATATTGGTTTGGAGACGGAAAGAAACATGAAATTCCGGATAGTGTGAAGCAAAGGTATTAATTTCCATCATGTT
This sequence comes from Deroplatys truncata, assembly GCA_030765065.1. NCBI lineage: Eukaryota > Metazoa > Arthropoda > Insecta > Mantodea > Mantidae > Deroplatys > Deroplatys truncata. Next base: position 222,126,291 of record CM060981.1, on the reverse strand, counting down.
TTAACTTCTTTTTTCGGTTATTAGGTTGTTTTTATTATATGTTTAGACCTTTTTAATTTCAAGTCTGCAGAAACAAATGAACACGGGGTCCAAAGAGAAGAGTTCCTATTTGTCTCCTCGGTAGGAGATAAAATCCTTTCTGACAAACTATCGTCCTCCGTGGACTAGTGGTACCGTGCTAGCCTCTAGCTCCTAAGGTCGCGGGTTCAAACCCGGCGGAGGGCGATGGATTTTTTCGGGCGTAAAAATCCTTAGCATGGCTTCCTTCGGAAGGGAAGTAAAGCCGGTGTCCCGTTTCGTATACTTACAGCACGTAAAAGCACCTCAAGCCTGATAAAAAGGCCTCTGAGCAAAATTACCGGTCTTTCACGCGTAATATAGAATGGGACTCAATTTAATTTAATTTTCTGACAAAGAAAATTCGAACTCGGAGTCCTAAGCATTACTAGGCAGAGCTGCTAAGCACCACCACGGAGTGGACAAAGAGAGTGAACTCCCAGATTTTTGCTGAGACACTGTCGAACAAACTGAAACTGGATACTTAGGTTAAAGTAAATAATAATCGTCCCTTGTGAGCCCTTAACGACAGGGATGGGCAACAGGAAGCAAGGAAACACTGGGGTTGAGGCAGCAGCCGGGATGTATAACAGGCAGGAGAAAATTAATTACTCGTTTATCTCGCTGACGGGAAAACTATAAATATCCGTTTCAGGGATTTTAAATGGTAACTAAAAGCATCTTATATGTAACAGTCTTATTGTTTTCTCACTTAATTATTATTTCAAAACTATCTCACAAAGGATTTCTATATTCTTTATTACTTTCTTTACTACGTATAGTAAGCAGGGGAGGTATTGTATTCCACCCAAAAATTCTATATCACCCGAAATACATGTTATGAAGCCTCCTGAATCCTAAAAAGCTTTTTTACAATAAAGTTCATGTGTCTGTGTGTGCGAGTCTGTGAACAGCATAACTCGAAAACGAAACCATACATGGTATTTAAGTTCAGTAGCTTCCAAAAATGTGGCACAAAGATTTCCAAGAAACTTCCCCTACACCAGACTAATCTTTACATAGAGATTTTTCGAAACTTTTGATTTTCTAAAAAAATTCCCTAACGTAATATTTTTGTTAAAAAACCCATGTATTAAAGATATTTACATTACAAATAAAACATATTTCGAATTTTCTGGGAATAACCTGTGAAGTCCACTTCATTTGGAAGAAACTTTGCATAATATTGTATAACTGATAAAGCTTAGGCGATAGACGAAAACGAATTACACAAAACGCGTGGATCTCTTTAAAATACACAATTTATTTACAATACTTTTTTGTGGCATTAGCCAATTCTGATATATCCGTTATTAAAGGTTTGAATTGTTCATTTCATGTTCATAATCTTCAGTCCTATCAACATTCAATTATTTCTAGCGATTGCATGGAAACTATGAAATTTTAAGGCTGAATAAAGCATTTGACTATCGCTGTTCTCTTTGTATTAATAACGAAATGTGTAATGTAGCTATTTTTGCAGAGGTTTAGTTGGATTAAAACGATGCCCACTAATAAGCGATAGAGGGTAGAGAACGTCATGTGAATGTAACACATCAGGCTTTATTAATAAACACATTTACTTTTTGTTGTAAGCAATAAGGCAGAACAACAGACAACTATTAATAAAGAAGTTGATATCATGCTAGTCACATGCTCACAAGAAACAACTGCGTGGTAACTTAACATTAAAAAAAATCTTATTGTTACATTCATATGACTTTCCCTACCTCAGTGACTTTTCTTACTAAAGCTTATTTTTCTATCTACTATATTTTAATCCAAGTAAACCTTTGCAGAAATAGCTACATTACACATTCCATTATAGATACAAAGGGAACTGCGATGGTCAAATGTTTAAGAACTGTACGCTATATGCTGGCCATAAAATTTCATACTATTTCCATGACATCGCGAGAAACAACTGAATGTTGAAAGGACTTTAAAAGAATGACTAAGTAATGAACAATTCGAATCATTAATAACGGATACTTCAGAAATGGCTTATGCTACAACAAAAGTTATTTGGAATCAACTGTGTTTAAAGAGATCTATATTTCTTGTTTATTACGGTATCGTCTATCGCTTAACGTTTGCTAGATATACAGGATTACACAAAATTCCTTCCGAATGAAGAGAACTTCACAAGCTATTCTCAGAAAATTCAAGATATGCATTTTATTTGTCAGGTAAATATCATTAATATATGGCATTTTAACCAAAATATTTAGAGCCGTTTTTTAGAAAATAAAAGATTTCGAAAAAATATTTCATGTAAAGGGGTAGTTTGTGGTGGGGGAATTTTATTGAAAAACTTCGTGTCGCATCTTTGGAAGATGATGAACTTACTTTTCGTTTTTGGGTTATGTTGTTCCCAGACAGACGTAGAAAACAAGCTATTGTCACACTTGTGACGCAGTTGTGACACTATCACGCAAAAATACTATTTTATGCCTAATGCTCTTCTTTACAAACGTTTTGTTTTGCTCTAAATTTGCAATGAACTGCATAGCTTCATTTTCCAAAACCGTAGTCTCTATCTCACGACTCCAACATCTTCTGCGACAAACCACTGCGACACAGACGTACACTTAATTCCTTCGCATTCTCTTCTTGCTTTCCCTCCCCATCTTCAGTGATTTTCCGTATTAAATCTGTAAGTACATCTCGTTAATTGAATAAATCCCTAACTCAGAAGTTCATTCAAAGGATCTGAGAGCACCTTTTGCTAATAAAATAAGAATAAGGTTCTTAAAAAGGTAGTGAAAGAAACCTCTTCAAAAGACAGAAATGCGTATCACAAAAGAAAGAACTGAAATAGGATTTATACCAATTAAGTACATCGCATTTTGCTGTCCCGAGCATTTCATAGGGCACCTTGGTAACTCTCATTGCCCTTGGTAATCCTTTATTATTCGTGGCTGTTGATGTGTCCAGGGATCACATTTACCGCCATCGCACACTTATTCAATTATTTGAGCCCTTTAAAGCATAAGAATTATTTTCAGTGTTCCAGCATTTATAACCGAGCAAGATGGCTCCGCATGAGGTTCGCATTCGGGAGGTCCCGGGTTCGATTCCGTTGGCCGCCCAATCTAACTATGGGTTTTTCCTGCTTGACACCAGCGAATGCTGGATTTCCTCTCTCCCCCATTTCCTCTTATTTCATTTCCCTTTCAGGTTTCAGGTTATCTCCGGGGCTGTGGTTCGTTCGGTGTCGGGCAGATGGCGTAGAGGCTTGCGACTTGGATTCTCTTCTTAGTCCTGCTAGAGGAAAACCTGTACAGACTCCATTGTTGGGTCGTATTTCCCGGTTCCACGTCTCCGAGCGACTCCCCTGTGGCCGGGTGGTCAAGCCTGGAACTATTAGGGAGCTCTGCGTGTCTCTGTCGACTTTCGTCGGCATCTCTGCAGCCTGCAGAAGATCCGTTGGGAGTTTAGGTGCTACGTGTCCCCTCCATTAACTAGTCCTGTCCTATCTAGCATTTGTACTGTATCAATTCGTCCTCCTTAACGTCCTCCGTGGACTAGTGGTACCGCGCTAGCCTCTAGTTCCCAAGGTCGCGGGCTCAAACCCGGCGGAGGGCGATGGATTTTTTCGGGCGTAAAAATCCTTAGCATGGCTTCCTTCGGAAGGGAAGTAAAGCAGGTGATCCCGTGTCGTAGATTTACGACACGTAAAAGAACCTCAATCCTGATAAAGAGTCCTCTGAGCAAAATTACTTATCTTTCACGCCCAATATAGAATGGGACGCTAAGGGCCATAGTAGTTAAAGAGCGTCCATAAATAAAAAAAAACTCAATTTAAAGATAATGAAACTCTGCAAGAATTTCATTGCTATACATAGAATTATACGTAGTGTTAATGTTGAAACACACTTTGTTTACATGTTTCATTCTTATAGATACCAAAATGAAAGTATACGGCTGCACTCATGCAACTTGACTTGTCTTTTATCTCCCCGAAAAAACTGTCTATTTTGGATGACCTAATTCATTAAATTATATTTTACTTTCATTCTATTCTCAACGAAGATAGAGAATGTTGCATTCGACCGAAAAGTTCAACATGCTTCAAGACGTCCAAATAAAAACCGTATATGTTGCGTTCACGTGATATTCTCTACTCAGTCTTCTAAAAACTATTCATACCAAACTTTTTCTTCTTGTTAACCCACATAAACTTTCATTACACATTTACACATTCTGTAGCGATTTACCACTTAAAAAAACCTGAGGTGTTACATTCATACGACCTTCTCCACCAATTCTTCAACAAACAGCTTATTCTTCTATTTACTTTATGTTAATCGATATAAATATGTGCAGTAATGGTTTTATTAGGTATCACCTTGTAGGTATAGTAGGCTTATGCGTCATTCAAATGTTTTTAGAGCGCGTGGCTTTGAAGTTCCATGCTCTTTGTATGACAGCGATTTACCACTTGAAAGTTCAAACCAATAACAAAGAATATCTCATAAATTATTAATTTCACAAAACATTTTTATTTCATATAAATTGTGTTCTTTAGCGAGATCTACATTTTCTGTGTAGTAAAAGTTTGTTATCTCTTACGGTTTACCAATTATTCAAAAGTCCATCCAGAATGACGAGGACTTCATCACTATTCCCAGAAAATTCAAAATATTCATTTCATTTGTCATGGCTATATCTTAAATATATAGTGTTTTAGTAACAATTGTTGGAACCATTTTTGTGAAAATAAAAAATTTTCCCGTGTAAAGGGCAGCTTGGGGTAGGAGACTTTTTTGAAAAAAATCTTCGTGTCGCATCCTTGGAAGATGCTGAACTTAAATACCAAGCTTTTGTTTTTGGAGTTGTGCTCTTCACAGACACACACACACACACACACACACACACACACATACACACACACAGATTATTTTTTCTAATAATGATTTTTTGGATTCAGGTGGCCTCAAAACATGCATTTCCGTTGAAATTTCGGTATCGAATTTTTGCGTGGAATGCAATACCTTCTCTACCTACTATGTACGTGGTGGAGAAAGTAAAACGTAATAGATGACGTGTCCAGTGATGTGGAATTCGAAGAGGCTTGGAAAAGTGTATGTGACATGTCAACACTAAAGTCATCAAAATAGAGGTATGAGCCGGCATATACTCCATTCTGTAGATGGTTAAAGGTAAAAAGTGTGGCTATTAATGATAAGAATGTATTCGTCCTAAGAAGTAGTAAATCGATGTGTCCAGGAAGTCTGTAGTCGATGGAATTGATATTGGAACTTTCAACAAGTTAGTGTTCGTATTGTGATGATTTTATTTCCCGCAATAGTGCAACCGCATTTCATATGGGAATGTTAGCTTCTCATCCATAGCAACAGTATTGGTAAGTACCACAAATTAATTACATTGTACAAAAACCATTTCAAAAGAGCAGATCCAGAGTATGTGCCAAGACTTACTCAAGAGGCTCATCTTAAAATACATGGTCGAATGACGTTACATAGCGAGGGATGTCCGTTTGATTTAAACCCAAATGATTGCTCTGAATAGCAGGGCTAATCTTGTGACGAAGTGGATGAGGAGGCAGAACTTGGGGTAGACTTATGCAAGTTTGTACTTAGTGCTGATAAAGACGTAAACATGCTCAATGAAGGAAACCTTGATTTGGTCTTTACCCCACTGCTACAGTGACACAAGAACGATCCAGCTGCACTTGCTGTTTCACTGTTGATGCTAAACACAGCTTTCGTTGTCCTAGCTCTGTTGAATATGCAATAATAATTAATTTATCAAAAGCACTAAAATGTTTATTTAATTATAGAACATTTAGTATTGATGCTTAAAGCAAAACATTTTCTGTTCATGTCTCTGTAATTTTTCTGTTTATGTGTGTATAAATTTTCTGTTCATGTGCTTGTAATTCTTCTGTTTATGTCTCTATAATTTGTCTATTTATGTCTATAATTTTTCTGTTCATGTCTGTAAATTTTCTGTTCATGTCTTTGTAATTTTTCTGTCTCTATATGTTTTCTGTTCATGTCTCTATAATATTTCTGTTCGTGTTGTAAATTTTCTGTTCATGTCCCTATAATTTTTCTGTTTATGTCTCTATAATTTTTCTGTTTATGTCTCTATAATTTTTCTGTTTATGTCTCTATATTTTACTGTTTGTGTCTATAATATTTCTGTTTATGTCTGTATAATTTTTCTGTTTATGTCTGTAAAGTTTCTGTTCATGTCTTTGTAATTTTTCTGTCTCTATATGTTTTCTGTTCATGTCTCTATAATATTTCTGTTCGTGTTGTAATTTTTCTGTTTATGTCTCATAATTTTTCTGTTCATGTCCCTATAATTTTTCTGTTTATGTCTCTATATTTTACTGTTTGTGTCTATAAAATTTCTGTTTATGTCTGTATAATTTTTCTGTTTAGGTCTCTATAATTTTCCTGTTCATGTGTCTGTAATTTTTCTGTTTATGTCTCTATAATTTTCCTGTTCGTGTTTGATTTTTCTGTTTATGTCTCCATAATTTTTCTGTTTACATCTCTATAATTTTGTAATTTTCCTATTTATGTCTATAATTTTATGTTTCCATTTATTTACTAACTGTAGAAACGCCACCTTCATTCGCGTTATTATATTAAACTAATACTCTCTATATATCATATTTGTTAATGTATGTTTACAAAGTAATAACAATAATAGTAATAATGTTTGGGAGGTATCGGCACACATTAACATATAACATGCTTACTTTAGTGTTCAGTAAGAGAAATACCAAATGCCTGGAAACGCGCAGGACATATTTAATGTCGTTTAAATTGAAACAACGTAAAGTTTCAGTCTTAAATGTATTGGTAAGGAGTTTACTTCCAAAACAAAAAAATTAAAAACGAGGAGAGGAAGCTCATTCGTTTTTACATTCATAACTATAACTTCTACTGAAACTAGCAGTAGAAAAAGTGTTACATTCCACCCAAAAATTGGATATCGAGGTTTAACCGGGAATACACGTTTTGAGGTCTCCAAAATAAGAAGAAACGTTTTACAGAAAGTTGCGTTGTGTATGTATGTGTGTACCCAAGTGTCTATGAACAACATAATTAAAAAGACGAAATATATAAATACGAAACTTGGTATTTAAGCTCAGTATCTTCTAAAAATGCGACACCAGGGTTTTTAAGAAAAATCTCACAACCAAACCGCTTTACATAGACAATTTTTCGTTGTTTTTTTATTTTCTCAAAAACAGCTCAAAGACGTTGATTAAAATACTACATATTTAAAATATTTACACAATAAACAAAAAGTATATCTTAAATGTCTGGAAAATTGTGTATAACTTAAATATAAAAATACAAAAGTGTACTAAAAACGGTAGCTCTATAAAGCACACAATTTATGATGAGGTATCCGTTATTATGGGTATAAATTTTTCAATGGCTTTTTCCTTTGTATTTTTTTAGTTTAACTTCCTTTAATGGACGGGTTATATCGGACAAAAATGAACGAAATGGTTGAAATTGTGCTCAAATGAGTCCGGGTACCTAAAGCTTAAAGTTAGCCAACATTCCTCTTCTCAGAATATAATATGAAAAACTCCGGGAAAAAAACCCTTATCCAGGTAACTCATCCTAACAGAGATTCGAACTCGGAAAATTTTGAATTTGAGGCAGAAGCTACCCTACACCACGGTGGTCTTTAATCATTTGTTATTTAGTTTTGCGAAAGAGTATAGAATTTTAAGGACAATATATAGCGGCCCGGTTTTAAACATTTGACAATCGCTATCCCTTTGTACCTCTAACGAAATGTATAATGCAACTATTTATGAGACGTTTACCTCAAGTTACTTGAACTAGAGAAAGGAATAAGATTTTACAAGAATAGGTTGTAGAAGCTATATAATAAACAATATTGGTTAGAGAAATTCATGTGAACGTAACACATCTTTTTTAAATTAATATTTCATTTGTATATGAGGTTAAATTATGTCCTTTATCCAATAAAATATGAACTAGTGTATATTTTAGTTAAGTAATTATTTATTCTTTCCACACAGTTCTTACAGTCAATTACATTCTCATTCCGGTATAGAATAAAATTTGGAGGCTCCTACTAATAGAAGCTCCCCGCCAATCCATAAAACAGTCGTACAGATTCTGAGATGAATTTTTCGGTGTCTAAGATTCCACCAATTGCGTTATTAGAATCATTGGTTTCAGGAAGGGGATTCAAACTAGTGGTCCGGAAGTCAAATATTTTATCAAAGAGTAATTGAAAAGAAACAATTGTGAATCTACAAGCTAATGTGATGTTAGCCAAAAACAGACGACTCATTATTTGCTTTCGCACATATGTTTGCTAAGAGATTACCACAGCTCATTTTCAATACATAAAAATGTAACTCCAGAAACAGCTATACGTTTCCTAGAAGAACTTACGGCGGAAGTCTGTCACGATGTTCTAAAAACGTATGCTACGATAACACGAATGTTGGAAAAACACTGATAACTGTAAGAAAAGTAGTGTAATATTTTGAAGGCTTGGGTAAAAAGCAACTGTCGGAAAATATTTAGTAGTTCGTACTTTATTGCAAAAGGGACCTCACTTTTAAAATCCCCCTGGTACAAATTTAACACTATGGTCATATCGGCAACTTTGATCATTGAAAAAATTGCTGCTGTTCAATTTTGGTTGAAGTACCTAGTGGAAATGACCATTGAGTTTCTATGCTAAAGGCGTTCACATTAACTCTTGCCTCCATTAGATAGATTAGATATTTGACAGGGAGATGAACAGGGGGGATACACTCCTACTCGCCCACACTGAAACCTTAGGTTTATTGTACGGTTTTCTCCCTGATTTCCAATCATCAACCCTCTAAACCTCTAATAAGTCTTATGCCCCTTGTACATGATCAAACTTTTGTCAAATTCAATACTTTGCAAGACATTTCAAGAGTTGTCACACCTTCACAACTTTTCTTGTCAAATTGCTTCCAATACTTTTTAAAGCCTTGAAAGCAAATAAGGACATGTTCTAAATGGTCAAAGATTTCACAATGATTTGATGCCTTTGGCGAATGAAATGCTAGTATTTACAATCCGTCACGAAATCTACAACATGGCTGAAAGCGAAAAGTAAACAAAAATGGCTATCCGGCCAAGGTATGTCGTATGCGAACTGATTAGGTTATACATAAGCTGGCCATGTCTGTACATCGAGGACTCCGTGGATTACCACAAGGTGGAGAAGATGAAGGAGGTTATGAAGAAATAATTGCTAGGCAGATTTCAGAACTAAGTATACATTAATGCAATCTTATATAGTGTGGTTAACCTGTCAGTTGGTGTTATTTACATAGTATTCCATAATCGTAATGTGGTTTCATTTGATAACATACGTGAAAGTGCTACATAATATTAAGTAAAGAACAATATTTCATTGCAGATTGTTATACCGTGACGCAAATAGTAAATTGCTTTGCGCGTGATAAATTATCACTGTGTTCTGAAGGGTTTCAGTTTGGCAAAGAGACACCTTGTAAATACATATTTTTGACATCGTCAAGTCTTGTCAGTTCTTGTCAAGTCTTTTCTAATCATGTCACATAATGAAAAATATTTGACAATTTTTCTTGTAAACTCTTGAATTGAAACAAAAGTTTGATCGTGTACAAGGGGTTTAAGGAGTTCATCGATTAGGTTTTTATTAGTTATCATCTCATTTGGATCAACAGCTCCAAATTGGTTATATCCATTCACTTCCAGTGCTTCACACTGGAATATTAAGTGAGAGACCGTTTCCTCCTCTACACCACACATCCTCCACCTTGGATCTTCTGAAAGCCCCATTATCTGCAGACGTTTTTTGCCTACATACTTCTTGACTAAAAAGAGAAGAAATTATGTATAAAGAAGAATTGGCCACTCCAATGCTGGTTGGCTTTACAAAACGAGATGCTGGGGAAGGAAAGCCTTCGACTTGTGCAGCTCTTGCATTAATCTAAAGAGAAGCCCCTCAAGAAGGACAGTGATCATGAAGCTGAAGCCACTCCCAAGTTTTCTACAAGCAGGAAACCGGTTGATATACTAACTCTGACCTCTAGGTAAGGAAGCAAGCCCGGCAGGAAGCCTGTGGACTGGAGATAGCAACGCAGGAAAAGGCTGCAGCAACCCCCACCCGTTCGTTCCTCTATCAGGGAGGAAGGAGTCAAGGTTTCCGTGAAACAATGACCCACCATCTTATCGCACCCCCATTCTCTAAACATTTGTCGACACGTTTCCGTTTAAACCTACCCTGTTAATGTGATGCAGAAGGTGAACGAGTTCCTCCAGAATGTGGTTAGCTGGTTTTAAATAACGGTGGTTCAGATCTCTCATAGGCAGAACCTGTTCATCTTCAGTATATGGTAGCAGTTGTTGCATAGGGTGGACTTCAGCGTGTGGAGACAGTTGACACTCACCCCTTGCTCTTGCTGTTTACTATTTACCTATAGTAAGGAAAGGAAATTTTGATACCAAGATGTTACTAAAAATGCAAGTTTTGAGGTCCCCTGAGTACAAAAAAGGATTATTACTTTCTTACCACTTATCTATAGTAAGTAGGGCAATCATTGTATTCCACCCAAAACTCTGGTACCGAGATTTCATTGAAAATGCACGTCTTGAGGTTCCCTGAGTTAAAAAAAAAGTATTATTATTTTCTCTACCACTTACCTACACTAAGTAGAAAAGGTATTGTACCACCCAAAAATCTGTTACCGAGATTTCACTACATATGCAAATTTTGAGGTCCCCTGAATACAAAAAAGGACGTTTTATTACTTTCTTATTACTTATCTATAGTAAGTAGAGCAAGTACTGTATTCCACCCTAAATTTTAATACCAAGATTTTACTTGAAATGCACGTTTTGAGGTCGATGAATTATTACCTTCTCTACTCACCCATAGTAAGTACGGAATATATTGTATTCCATCCAAAAATCTGTTACCGAGATTTCACTGGAAATAAAAGTTTTGAGGTCCCCTGAGAACAAAACAATATTATTACTTTCTCTACTACTTACCTATAGTAAGTAGAGAATGTATTGTATTCGATTCAAAAATCGATATCGAGATTTCACTAAAAAGTCTTGTTTTGAGGTTCCCTGTATATAAAAAAGCATTATTGCTTTCTCTACTGCTTACCTATATTAAGCAGGGGAAGTATTGTATTACACCCAAATATTCGATACCGAGGTTGCAGTGAAAATGCACTTTTGAGACTCTCTGAATCAAAACAAAAACATTCTTAGAAGATGTACGTGTGTGTGTCTGCACTGCATAAATTAAAAACGAAAATTCCTTTAATACCAAACTTGCTTTCTATGTTCAGCATTCTTCCAAGTATGCAACCCAAAACATTTTCAAAAGAATCCCTTCACTAGAAATTATCCTTTACATAAAAATTGTTTCGAAAACTTTGGTTTTTCTCAAAAATGGTTCAAACGATTTTGATTAAAATACCATATGCTTATGATATTTTCATGACAAATAAAATACATGTCTTGAGTTTTGTGGGAAAATCCTGATAAGCCTTCATCATTCGGAAGGTATTTTGTATTATTCTGTTTATCTGGCAAACCGTAAGAGACAGACAAAGTATTAGTACACAAAATTGTAGATCTCTTTAAAGCACATCATTTATTTCCAATAACTTTTTATAGCATTAGCAACTTCGGAGATATATTTCTTATTGGCTTGAATATTTCAAATCCTTGTGATTTTCTTAAAGTGTTGTCTCTATTCAGTTGTTTCTCACAATGTCATGGAAAGAGTATGGAATTTCAGGGCCAGCAGATAATGACTAATTTTTAAAAATGTAACTATCCACTCGGTTTCCTCTTTTCCCCTGTACCTAAAACGCAATGTGCAATAAGCTTGAAGTAGATAGATAAATCAGCTTTCGCAAGAATAATCTGTAGAGGCTACATAAAATAAACGATAGTGGGTAGAGAAAGTCACGAAAAGTAGTATAAAATTTTTAAATTCTCTACCACGTTCCTAACAGGTACTGAAGCTTTTAGATTCCACCCAAAAATCCAATTTGAACATTTCACCTGAAATACATGTTTATAGGTTCGTTGAATTAAAAAAAGGGAATTTTTAGAAAAAGGACCCAGCATAGCCCAAACGATATATTTCCGAAAAATACCAAACTTTATATTTAGATTCACACGAGGATTCAATATGCTACACGAAGATTTTCAAGAAAATCCTCTAACAATATCAACTTTCGTATTTAACCGACTTGTTTTTGAATTATGCTATTCATAGACAGACACACACAGACTTTTTTCTAAAACGCTTTTTCCATTTATTTATTCGCAGGGTCTCAAATCGTGTATCTCCGGTGAAACATTGATATCGAATCCTTGGGTGGAATACTCTCACTGCTTATTAACGTAAGTAGAAAAAACTAAAAAAATCTGATGTGATACATTCACATGGCTTTCACTACCCTCTATCTTTATTATTGCGTATACAAACTATTCTTACTAAAGCTTATTTTTCGATCTACTGCATTTTAATCCAAATAATCTTTGCAGAAATAGCTGCATTACACATTTCGTTATAGATACAAAGAGAACAGCGACAGTCAAATGTTTAAGAACTGGTCGATATATGCTGGACTTAAAATTCCATACTGTTTCCATGACACCAATGGACTTAAAAAAATGACAAGTATTAAACAATTCGAACTATTAATAATGGATATCTCAGATACGGCTAATGCTAAAACAAATTATTTGAAACAAATTGCGTTTTAAAGAGATGTACATGTTTTGTGTGGTACGTTTTCATCTGTTGCAAAACGTTTACTAGTTACAAAGATTATACGAAATTTCTGAATGAAGAGGACTTCCTAGGCCATTCCCAGAAAATGCAAGATATGAATTTATTTGGCATGTAAATATCTATAATATATGGTATGTTAATCCAAATCGTTTGAGCCATTTTTTAGAAAATCCAAATTTTCTAAAAATGTTCCACGTAAAGCGTAGTCGGGGGAATTTTCTTGAAAATCTTCGTGTTGCATCCTTGGAAGATACTGAATTCAAATAGCAAGTTTGGTATTTATCTGACTTTTCGCTTTTGAGTTATGCTGTTCAAAAACACACACACACGGAGCTGTTTCTAAATATGCTTTTTCTATTCAGGGGGCCTCAAAGCATGTATTTCCGGTGAAATCTCGGTATAGAATTTTTGAGTAGAATACAATACTTCCCGTACTTACTATACGCAGTAGAGAATGTAAAAAACATGCAGAATTGACCGAACGAGAAGGTTCCACAAAACGTGGGAGGCTCAAAACCGGGAGGTCCTGGGATCGATTCCTGAGGCCGGCCACTCTAACCATGGGTTTTTCGTGATTTTTCCTGGTCGGCAAGACGAAAGCTGGGGTGATTTTTCTTCTACCATGAATTTTCTTTCCCCCATTTCCAACCTTTTCGCGCCCTCCTTTATATTTCAGATAGGTTTAGGGGCTGTAGTATTCATCGGTGTCGGGAAGATGCCGTACATGCATGTTGGATGGAAAGTTCTTCTCGGCCCTGTCAGATAGCAGCTTGAGGTGGTTCTAGTTCTCCTCGTTTCCGTCGTTGGGAAGTCTTCTCTGAGCAACCCGTCGGTGTGACCGAGTCATCAAGCTGACTTGTCGCCCTATAGCCTCCTGCGGTTCCTTCACCTCATCCGTTCCTCCTGGGGTAGTAAGCACACGAAAGATCTGCTTTGAATCGAAGTGCGAGGTGTCCCATCCGTTCCCCTGCGATACATTCAAATCAGAATTGAAAAGCGTAAAGTTGTGACCGGAATTCGAACCAACTACATGTCGTAAGCAAGTGACGAAGAGCTCTCAAGTCCTTCTCTTTATTTATTCCACGAGATGCTGGACTTAATATTCCACACCCGTAATGCAAATTAGAAATATCTGCAGCAACCTGAAAATAGTGTGCGTCAGGAAATAAGATACCGCCACCCCTGTCATTTATAACCTCTTGAAACGTGCCTTATTTAGGTAAAACCTCCAGACAAGGTGAAAACGATACTCGTAAAACTTCTTGCTCTATGTAATTAATGGAGAGGAGACAACAGTCAACTGTTTTAAAACAAGGTGGACATTCTACTTACAACATTTTGAATGAATTCGTGAGCCAATTTCTTTGACATAAATTTAAAGATTTCACCAGATTTACCTATACCTTTCATGTAATACGTTCTGACACTGAATTATATTAAGAGGAAACTACATGTCTAAGCTGCCAACTTATATTTTTAATTCTTTTTGTGCAGTCTTATAAATTCCTCTTTAATTTTAGGAACAACACTTATGTTTTAAATATATTTTTAAAAATGCTACTACATCTGTCACCATTAACACTTCACAAAGAGCCTGTGTTTTTGTGTGTCCGAGAAAAGCATAACTCAAAAACTCAAAAACTAAATGTCGGATATTTAGATTAAGTACCTTTTAAAGGTGCGACACGAAAGAAAGTATTTCAAGAAAATATCCCACCCTAAATTACCCTTTACATGGAACATTTTTCAAAACTTTTGATTTTCTAAAAAGTGGTTCTAACAATTTTGATTAAAATACCATATATTTAAGATATTTTCATTTCTGGGAATGTCCCCTAAGCTCTCTTTATTCTGAATGACTTTCCCATAACTGATAAACCATAAGACAGATAAAATTTTACTAAACATAAAAATGTAGATCTCGTTAAAATATACAATTTATGTCATACTTTTTTGTGGAGCGAACAATTTCCGAGATATTCTTTGTTATTTGTTTGAATTTTCCAATACTTTTTCTCAAGTGGGAATTCCTTATTTCTTTTTTGTCCTGTACATGCAAAGACAATGGAATGCTCCAGATAGCAACCAGCTCTTAAAAGATTTAATTATCGCTTAAAGCCTACCATATTCTCCAGTATGTGGAGAATAAGCGCTTGTAAAACTAGCTTGTAATAGAGTAGAGAAAGTCCTGTGAGTGCAACTGTGAGTGAGTGCTTGAGTTTTTTTTTAAATGCTAGTATTAAACTTAACGTATATGCGATAATTTAAAATGTAGAATGTTTAAATCTACCGCACTAGTCCTCTAAACTGGATTAAACCGGTCAACAGATCGCTAGCACATCTGGACTTGCACACTTTTAAGGAGCTTTTGTGCAAGCATAAATGGCATTGTATTATGGCGCAATTACTTTATGGGTCAAATACATAGGGTTGTGCACAGTTGAAGGCGAGCACTAGCGGGCGAAACTTCTGCCCCGCTCTGTTTCTATACTACAACTAGAATGTTACGTCACTAGGTGGTAGCACAATACGGCAAAGTAGGAGTTAACATGCACGAGCGCGGAAACTTCTCGCAATATCTCTATACTATCCATATACTCAGCTACAAGCATCTCATCCGATGAATGTATTAAAAGGCTGTATGCCACATCAAATTGCTGAAGATCGACTTCAGGGTAGGACGGTAATGGATATGTCTGGTCTCGCGGATCGCAGTTTAAACACCATCATTCTGCTTGTATACCTAAGTAACACTACATGCGTCCTGGCTGCAGTAGGACGAGATACATTTCCGGAGGCGGCGTGGCGAGTAGGACAGCTGTAGGAGAACTTGAGAAAGTGGCATGCTGCCCCCACCCACCCCCTACAGTAGTATAACATCCACCAACACAACTACAGCAGTACTCTTGCTTATCCTTATAGCTCCAAACTCTTGCACCATCTCTGTCTTGCTGAGACCCTAGCAGTTGGACATTAATAGCCTCAAGGAATGGAATTCTTGTTGTAAATGTATAAAGGAAAATGGCAAGGGATGGGAAGATGATAGCAAGGGTTCCTTGCCATATATATACTACCGGGAAGGGAAGTTTGAAGTAAGGAGGAAGAGAAAGGGAAATCTACAGTAGGTTAAGGTTTCTGATTATGGTCATCATTTCCTGAGTTTGCTTCTATTTAGTGAGGTACATTTTTCGGTCCAAACTTACGCACACAGTAAGGGAAACAGTTATGAACTGGGAAACGAAGAAAAAATCTGATGTGTTGCATTCACATGACTTTTTCTATCCTCTATCGGTTACTAGTGGGTGCACAAATTATTCTTACGAAAGTTTATTTTCCTATCTACTTTATTTTAATGAGATAAATCTCTCCATGACACATTTCGTTATAGATATAAAGGAAATAGCAATAGTCAAATGTTTAAGAACTGGACGCTATATGCTGGCCTTAAATTCCATACTCCTTCCATGACATTGCGGGAAACAATTGAAAATCGACAGGTCTTTAAAACAATGCCTAGGTATTGAACAATACGAACCATTAATAATGGATATCTCGTAAATGGCTGATGACACAAAAAAAAGTTATTGGAAATAAATTGAGTGTTTTAAAGAGTGTTTGCGTTTATCGCTTAACGTTTACCTGTTATACAATATTATATAAAATTCCTTCCGAATGAAGAAGACTTCACAGGCGATCGCTCGAAAGTTATGCATATGCATTTTAAACAAAATGGTTAGCAATGTTTTAGAAAATCAAACCTTTCTAAAACGGTTCCATGTAAAGGATAATTATGGATGGGGATTTTCTTGAAAATCTTCGTGTTGCATGTTTGGAAGAACCTACTTTACGTTTTTGAGTTCTGCTAGCCACAGGTACAGACACGTATGTTTTTCTAGAAATGCTCCGTTTTGGATTCAGGGGTACTCAAAACATGTATTTCCTGTGAAATGTTGGTATCAAATTTTTGGGTGGAATGCAATACTTTCTGTACCTACTAGTACGAGATAGAGAAAGTAAAAATCGATGTGTTACATTCACATGACTTGCTCTACCAAAGACCAATTCAGATAAAGTAACCCTTCTTTCCACGTTACCTTACTCAGGATACTTACCTATTTAACGGGAAGTAGGTACACCAAACTTGGTATTTAAGTTCAGCATCTTCCAAAGATGCGACACAAAGATCCTCAAGACACCTGACCTCAAACTGCCCTTTACCTGGACAAATTGTGTTATTCTCCGTGGTGTAGTGGTTACCATGCTAGCCTCTAGTTCCCGAGGTCGCGGGTTCAAATCCAGAAGAGGACGATGGATTTTTTCGGGCGTAAAAATTCTTAGCATGGCTTCCTACGGAAGGGAAGTAAAGTGGTGTAGATTTAAGGCACGTAAAAGAACCCCAAGCCTGATAAAGAGGTCTTTAAACAAAATTTCCGGTCTTTCACGCCCAATATAGAATGAGGACGCTAAGGACCACAACAGTTAAAGAACGTCCATTAATTTAAAAGTAACTCATGGAAAAAGTTTCGTTATTTTTTAGTTTTTCAAAAATGGATGTAACGACTTTGATTACATCATATTTAAGAAATGTGAATGATGAACATAGGATATAAATCTTGAAGTTTCTGCGAATAGCCTGAGAAGGCTTCTTCATTCCGAATGAATAAAATATCTTGGATTATCTGTAAATGGCAAACTAACGAAACTACACAAAAACTTCCTAGAAGAAAAAGTTACATCTCGTTAAAATGCCCTGTTTATATTGAATAAATTTTTTTTGGCATTAATCAATTCCAAAATATTCCCTAATCGTTAAAATGTTCCAGAAGATTAAGCAGTAAATCTTTAAGGTTGCCTCGTCCTACCAAAAATAAATGCGTATTACCGTAGTATTAAATTATACAAATAATCTCTGGGCAATATTTTCATAATTGACAAAGTACACAAGAGAATAATTTTATGGTGTTTTGTAAAAATAATTTTTGGAATACCTATGAAAATAAATAGATCCGTACAGAAAATACTACTACTTTTATACAATCTGCTTTGTTTTAATTACGTATTCATTCACTTACTTTTGAAATGTGTGTAGCATGTTTTCTACAGCAGTTTACTCGGCAGAAATAAGTGAGTATAACTTTGTAATATACCGTATTCGCTTTTGTGTGAAGAGATAAGGTATCCAGTTTCAACAAACAGTTGGCCATCTGGAGCCTGCACTTAAATAATGGTATTAGCTTTAATCCTTCATTTGTCAATAACAAGCATATGTATTCTATGTTTTGCATTGACATGTATTTCTCCACTCACTCTTATAAAACTATTCTCACAAAAGCTTTCATTACACATTTCGTTGTATCTATAAGAAGAATGGTAAGCTAAAGCGATAGTCGGAGTTTTAAAAGCACTGGTAGCTATGATTTGAAATACCATGTTCTTTGTAAGGCCACGAGAAAAACGATTAGGAGCTTTCCACGTGAGAAAATCCTGATATGTTACCTTCATATTATCTTCTCTCCACTGTGGTTTATTTCTATATAGCTAATGGAAACTATTCTTACGAAATCTCATTTTTATATCTGATATATATCCATCGAAATAACCTCTACAGAAACATTTTAATTGAAAATTTCGTTGTAGGTGCAGAAACGACACGAAAAATCAACACGGCTTCCCTGAATAAACCGCATTTGTCATCGTTTCTAGGGTACTTCATGACGTCATGACTTCATTTTATTGGCTGGTGGTGTCACCTTGTAGGTGCTATCGCGCCTTGTGCTGTGTATCGCACCAATAAGCAAACTATGCTAGTTCTGCTAACTCATTGACAAATTACGAATAGGAATAGGTGAGGAATGATTTTGTCGATCTTTCGCGAGGTTAATTGCGAATATACACCAAATGTCTGTTTGGAAATGCTCTTGAATATGAGTCAACTCTCGAGATGTTAGCATTTTAGTCCTAAACATCAGTTATAAGTCCTCATATAACTTAGCGTTTCCTAGATATTTACATGTTCTTAAATGGGCAAAATACAGCCCCTTCCTCCTTCAACGCACTAAGGGTGAAGGAGGCGCCAGCGGTTATCTTAAGTGAGGCCCTATTAACGCCCTTAGAGACGATCAGATATCGGATGTAGATTACTTCTTGTGGGATGTGTACAAGGCGGATACAGAAAAAAGAATCGCTAGTCAAATGTCACTGTTATGCTGGCCTTGAAATTCCACATATTTCCATGACATTGCGAGAAACAACTGAATAACTACAGCAGTTTGAAAAAGTATTAAGGTATTGAAAAATTCAAAACAATAATAACGCATATTCCAAAATGGCTGATGCAATAGTTTGGGGTGTTGGGATTTTCCTTTAAAATCTTCGTGTCGCATCTTTGTGTTGTGCTGTTCACACACACACACGAGAATGTTTTTCTAAAAATCATATTTTTGGGTTCAAGGGGCATCAAAACGGTGTTTAGAGTGAAATCTGGACGTCGAGGTTCTGGATGGAACATAATACTTTACCTACTGACAGTAAAAACGTAGTAGAAAATATAAAAATAATACTTATTTGAAGATTGAAACAAATAACAAAACATCTGAAAATGGCTAACGCCATAAAAAAAAAGTCATTCAGAATGAATAGGACTTTACAGAACAATCGCAGAGAATTGAAGATGTACATTTCATTTTTTATGCAAATATCTTATACTGATGGAATTTTTAATAAAAATTGTTAGAGCCTTTTTAAGAAAATACAAAATAAACAAAATATTTCCCGTTTGGGGTCTTCAAAATACAGACGTCGCAAACTTGGAAGATGCTGAACATCGTTTTTTAGTTATGCAATTCACAGGCAAACACCTTGCCAACACATACGATATCTTTTTCTAATTGCTTTTAGTTCAGGGGGTCTCAAAACGTGTATTTCCGGTGAAATGTGGGTATCAAATTTTTGGTGGAATGCAATACTTATAGGTAAATAGTAGAGAAATAAAAAGACTAAATGGCCTAGAAGCCATCCTCGCAAAATAAAAGCTTCTTCTGCAAATTTCTTGTGGAATGTTGCAGTGCTGTGAACTTAGTTGGACAAGAACCGCAAATGTGGGTCCCTTAGCAAGTCCTCCGGAAGTTGTCTGTGGGTGGTCGGCGATTCTGGGAAGTGTTCTTGGTATGCTAATACATTGGAATTCCAGCTCCAGCCCGTGGTCTACACTAGCGATATCAGCATTAGCAGAGGTGTGCTTCATATTCAAAATACTTTCTAACTTTCTATTTAGCATACTTTCTATTTAACAAGAAGTTGTCTGTATGTGTGAGAGAGAAGAAACAGTATAATTCAAAATGAAAGGTCGGATAAAACAACTTCATACTAGAGTCGAACAGGTTTTAGGACAGAACGAAGTTTTTCGAGAAAATTAATCCAGATAAAATACTTTTACGTGGGTAAAAGTTGCTAATCTTATGCTCTTAATATTGAAACATGATTTTACTGAACGTATGGCATGTTTGGTGTATTGGCATGATGGATCAAATATATATATGGAAATATCTGCGTATGTATTACCTATGGAATCCTCTTCATTTTTGTTGAATATATAAAAATCGGAAACATTTAGAAATAAAGAAAGAAACAAAGGAAAAGAAAAACATAAAAAAAATTAGTTGAGAAAAATGTGGAGTTAGTAATACAAACCATTTGTGAGAAATTATGTTTGTAGGAGTATGGACATTCGAAACATTTGTGGTTGTACCTTTACCTTCCTGAGTTAATGCTGATGCTTCACTACATGGAGCATGTTCGATAATGAGCTATTGTGTTTTTTTAGTATACCCATTAGTTACTAGTGATGATAGTAGTAGCAGCAGTAGTAGTAGTGTTGGTGTTGGTAGTGATAGTGGTGACGGCACTGGTGCCTGTGGTGGTGATAGTAGTGGTTGTGGTAGTAGCAATGCCGATGGCACTGGTGGTTGTTAGCGGTGGCAATAGTGGTGGTGACTGGTGATATTAGCAATATTGGTAACGGTATTGGTGCCTGTGGTGGTGATAGTAGTGGTTGTAGTAGTAGCAATAGTGATGGCACTGGTGGTTGTTAGTGGTGGTGACTGGTGATGTTAGTAATAGTGGTGACGGTATTGGTGACTAGTGGTGATAGTAGTGGTTGTGATAGGAGCAATGGCGATGGCACTGGTGGTTCTGGTAGCGGTGGCAATAGTGGTGGTGACTGGTGATGTTAGTAATATTGGTAACGGTACTGGTGCCTGTGGTGGTGATAGTAGCAATAGTGATGGCACTGGTGCCTGTGGTGGTGATAGTAGTGGTTGTGGTAGTAGCAATAGTGATGGCACTAGTGCCTGTGGTGGTGATAGTAGTGGTTGTGTTAGTAGCAGTAGTGATGGCACTGGTGCCTGTGGTGGTGATAGTAGTGGTTGTGGTAGTAGCAATAGTGATGGCACTGGTGCCTGTGGTGGTGATAGTAGCAATGGCGATGGCGCTGGTGGTTGTGGTAGCGTTGGTAATAGTGGTGGTGTTGGTGATGTTAGTAATATTGGTGACGGTACTGGTGCCTGTGGTGGTGATAGTAGTGGTTGTAGTAGTAGCAATGACGATGGCACTGGTGATGACTGGTGATGTTAGTAATATTGGTAACGGTACTGGTGCCTGTGGTGGTGATAGTAGTGGTTGTGGTATTAGCAATAGTGATGGCACTGGTGGTTGTTAGTGGTGGTGACTGGTGATGTTAGTAATAGTGGTGACGGTATTGGTGACTAGTGGTGATAGTAGTGGTTGTGATAGGAGCAATGGCGATGTGGCTGGTGGTTCTGGTAGCGGTGGCAATAGTGGTGGTGATTGGTGATGTTAGTAATATTGGTAACGGTACTGGTGCCTGTGGTGATGATAGTAGCAATAGTGATGACACTGGTGCCTGTGGTGGTGATAGTAGCAATAGTGATGGCACTGGTGCCTGTGGTGGTGATAGTAGTGGTTGTGGTAGTAGCAATAGTGATGGCACTGGTGGTTGTGGTAGCAGTGGTAATTAGTGGTGACTGGTGATGCTAGTAGTAGTTGTGACAGTAGTGGTGACTGTGATGATAGTAATAGTAGTGGTGGTGTTAGTAGTAGTGGTGGTGGTCTTAGTAATAGTGATGGTATTCATGGTTGTGGTGGCACGATCAAGAGCAGTAGTAGTAGCAGCAGTGACAGTAGTTTGGTGCCACCCCCGTGGTGTGATTGGTAGACTATCTGCCTCACTCAAGGGTTCCAAGTTCAGATCTCATTTCGAGCGAGCTATCTGTATACAGTCCTTTTCGTAGTTTTTCCCTTATCCTTAGGAGACTAACGTTAAGTAACTCAACTCTATGGACCCCGGGCTCATTTTAACATTACCTCACTATTTAAATCGTTCGCCTACTCTGTTAAACAATATTACAGTCTATAATAAAGGTTTTTAAACACTTGCATCATTATTGTAGTTTCCAAAGGAGCCAGTGAGTTCTCCCATATATTAACTGAAGTATTTCTTAATAAACACTCTATTTGTTCTAAACGAGGAGCAATGACACTGTGTCAAGGAAAGGAACACCTTGAACAGGTCATCCTGTGTGTCCAACAACTGTACCGAAGTACCGCCTACAACCCTGGCCAGAAGATCTTCTTGTTTTATTAAGGAATTGATGAAGTTTTGGAATGGCCAGCAGTAGTGGAAGGGAAGGGGGCAGTTTGCTATGCTGTAATTTAAACTACTTGAGTTCCTGCTAAGATATGCTGTAGAGAGAAGAATGTGAGTAGGGGAAACTCTCTGAGGTGGACGGAAGCCAGCACAACAGTGGAAAGGTATACTACGTGCCTTCTTCGCAACTTAATAATGCTAAACAGCTTCGTATTCCGCGCACAAGTGGCAAAAAACTGTACAAGATGCTGCACCAGAAATTCCTGGAAACATCTTCGTCTTCAAGTAACTCTGTAATTGCTTTGGAAAATTCCTGAATCTACAAAACTCAGTAATCAAGTAGAACTACTGTATTCTTTCTTGACGAATATGGGAAACATTTCATTCTCAAGGTTGTCAAAGCACTCATTATTCAGAAATCTTTCTCTTTTTCTTTCTTTGGAAGGAATAGTACCATTCAAATGGTTATAGTGCAATAAAATATTTTACACAACAACTTCGGAAACATGGAGTGCACTGTGTATAAACATACAACATCAATTCACTAATATTTTAAATAACTCCCAAAATGCATTTTACTTTCTCTACCCTTATATAGTAGGTAGAGAAAGTATTACATTTCACCCAAAAATTCGAACAGATACTTCATCGCAAGTATATGTTTTGAGACTCCGTGAATGTAAGCAAAAATAGAAAAAGTTCCATATGCGTGTGTGTAAACAGCATAGATAACTAGAAAACGAAAGGTGGATAGGTACCAAACTTGATGTTTAAAATCTTTCAACATTTAATATACAGATATTATTCACTGCAATTATTTCTCCATCTTACTATTATTCCTTTACTTAAATTCTTCCTGTCAATAATTACCGTATCAAGTCTCTATTCGTTTTCTTTCTCATGGTCATGCAAAGAGAACGGAATCCCTAAGCCATATATAGTGAACCTAATTTAAAACATTTGACTATCGCTTAAGCCTACTGTATTCCCTTGAACCAAAAACGAAATATATTATAAAACCATTTCTGCAAATGATCGACATGAAACAGAAGAGAAGGGTTTTGTAACAATGGTTTGTTTAAGAGCGGGTAGAGAAAGCCAAGTGAATGTAACACTTCAGATTTTTATGCACATTTCCATCCTTTGTAGTAAAACTGTACATTCGCTGTTCCAAAAGCAACCTCCTGAATATTTTTAATTAACACAAATGTTACACAATTTTTTAACAAATAACTTTCCATTCTTCCTTATTTTTACGTTCCTACTTTCCTTCTTAATTACTTACTTTCTAGCAGAGTACACTCTTTTGACTTGTACAGCTAGTGTAAATTTCAGGCTTATTCAAGTGCTTATGGCAAAAAGTACCCTTAAAATAAAAAAAAATCTGATGTGTTACATTCATAGTTAGTTGGTATAAAACTATTCTTACGAAATCTTCTTAATTTCTCTGCTACGCATAGTAAGTAGGGGAGGTATTACATTCCATCCAAAAGTTCAATACCTAGAGTTCAATACATGTTTTGAGGACCCTTGAATACAGAAAACAATTTATAGAAAAAGGTCCATGTGTGTGTCTGTGAACAGCATGACTCAAAAACGAAAAGTTGGATAAATACCAAACTTGATATTTAGGTTCAGTATCTTTCGAAGATGCGACACGACGATTTTTAAGAAAATGCCCCACCCCAGACTACGCTTTACACGGAACATTTTTAGAAAATTTTGATTTTCTCAAAAATGGCTCTAACAATTTGATTAAAATATATATGTTTAAGATAATTTCATGTCAAAAGAAATGTATATCTTGAATTTTCTGGGAATGTTTCAAAAAATCCTCTTCATTTTGAATGTCTTTTGCATAACTGGTAAACCGTAAGAGATAGGCAAAATTCTTCTACACAAGTGTAGAGCTCGTTAAAGCACACAATTTATGTCATATATATTTTTTGTGTGTGTGGAGTGAGCCATTTTCGAGATATTCTTTGTTATTTGTTTGAATTTTCCAATACTTATACTTTTTCTCAAATGGGAATTCGTTATTCGTTTTTAATGTCCTGCACATGCACAGAGAATGGAATGCGCCACATAGCAACCAGCTCTTAAAAGATTTGACTATCGCCTAAAGCGTACCATATTCCCCTTGCACCTACAAGAAAATTAGCAATAAGATTAACATCTCGATTAACACGAAGTAGATGGAGAATAAGCGTTTGTAAAAATAGTTTGTATAACAGTAGAGAAAGTCATGTGAGTGTTACATCAGATTTTTTTCCTATCTACATTTTAATTGAGATAAACCTTTGCAGAAATAGCTACATTACACATTTCGTTACAGATACAAAGGGAACAGTGATAGTCAAATGTTTAAGAACCGGATGTTATATGCTGCCCTTAAAATTCCATACTGTTTTCATGACATCGCGAGAAACAACTGAATGTCGACAAGACCTTAAAGGAATGCGTGTTGAACAATTCGAACCATGGTTTATGCCATAAAAAGGTTTTATGAAATAAATTGTGTGTTTTAAAGAGATCTACATTTTTTGTGTAGTATGTTTTCGTGTATCGCTTAATGTTTACCAGTTATATACCTAAGGTTATACAAAATTCCTTCCGAATGAAAAAGACTTCAAAGGTTATTCCCAGAAAATTCAAGATATACATTTTATCTGTCATGTAAATATCTTTAATGTATGGTACTTTAATCAGAATGGTTAGAGCCATTTTTAGAAAATAAAAAAATTCGAAACATGTTCTATGTAAATGGTAGTTGGAAATTACTGAATTAAATACAGAGTCTGGTATTTAGGGAACTCTTGTTTTCAGCTATGCTGTTCACAACACACCGATAGTCCTACATGGATTTTTAAAACTCTTTTTTGGATTAAGGGAGCCTCAAAACATGTATTTCCAGTGAAATCTCGACATCAATTTTTTGGGTGGAATATAATACTTCCTCTCTACCTATTATAGGTATGTGGCAGGAAAAGTAAAAACCACAGAAAACTACAGCATCGTTCTTGAAACCCTCTTGCACTGCAGACCTTGTGTAAAGTCGCAACGGGCAAACTTGTGTTTTCGCGCAATGAAGGCAAGAGGATGAAGAATAAGACGGAGAGCAGGAGAGAGAGGGTATGGGATAGACGAAGGATACAAGCCCTACAGATGTTATAGAAATAGATGGAAATTAAACGCCTCAGGAATTTCGGTTTGCAGGAGGAGGGGCTGCTACATCTTCCCCAAGCCGTGTGCACGAGAACATCCTCTATACAGGCCGGACATACTTAGAATGCGCTCCGTTATAGATCTGGGGAACCTCTGTGAACAACATAAGACAAACTCCTTAGAGATCTCGCAGCAATTTCCAGAACCGCAAATTCTTGTGGATAACTTGCAGGAGGTTAAATCCCTCTATTGCTCTAAAAACCAACGCACAGTTCAAGGGAGTGACCCTTCGCATAAAGGCCCCTGCACGGCAGGAAATACTGACTTGCAACCAGTTTGGTGAATAACAGGCTCAGAGAACTGGACAGGTTAACCTGTGAGAGGAAACACTTTGCGAACACAATGCAAATAAGACCACTTCCATTATTACTTTCCCTACCACGCACCTACAAATTAGAGGAAGTATTGCATTCTACCCAAAATTCTATACCGGAATTTCAACCAAAATACATGTTATGAGGTCCCCTGAATAAGAAAAAGAATTTTTACTTACTCTGTTATTTACTTATAATAAGTAAACGAAGTATTCCATTCGATCCAAAATTTCTATACCGAGATTTCACCAGTAATGCATCTTTTGAGGCCCCCGTAATAAAAAAAGGCGTTTTAAGTTCTCTTCTATTTATAGTAAGTAGAAGAAGCACTGAATTCCACCGAAAATTCATCGAAAATACATGTTTTGAGGACCCCTGATTAAGAAAGAAAAACGTTTGTATTTTCTCTACTGCTTACCTATAGAAATAAGGTAAGGATTGCATTCCACCCAAAAATTCGATACCGAGATTTCATCAGAAATATACTTTTTGTGATTCCCTAAATAAAAAAATAGAAAAAATGTCCATATATGTGCATGTGTGTGTGTGTGTGTGTGTGTGTCAGTGTCTGTGGACAGCATAACTCGAAAACGAATCTTGGTATTTAACTTCAGCGCCTTCCAAGGATGCGACACGAAGATAACAATACAAACTATTTTTTACAAACGCTTATTATCCATCTACTTCATGTTAGTCGAGATAAACATTTGCAGAAACGGTCCTATTGCTAATTTTCTTGTAGGTGCAAGGGGAATATGGTAGGCTTTAAGCGATAGTCAAATGTTTTAAGAGCTGGTTGCTATGTGGAGTATTCCATTCTGTTTGTATGTCCAGGACATAAAAAAAACGAATAACGAATTCCCATTTGAGAAAAAGTATAAGTATTGGAAAATTGAAACAAATAACAAGGAATATCTTGGAAATGGTTCACTCAACAAAAAAAACTGTATGTGGCACAAATGGTGTGTTTTAACAAGATCTACAGTTTTTGTGCAGTATAATTTTGTCTATCTCTTACGATTTACCAGTTATGCCAAAGTCATTCAGAATGTAGAGGACCTTTGGAGACAATCCTAGAAAATTCCAAGGCTACAGTTCATTTGCCATAAAAAATGTTACACATAATATGATATTTTAATCAAAATCGTTAAGCCATTTTTCAGAAAATCAAAATTTCCCCTGCATTTTATTCCCTATTATTAGAAGACCTGAGGAAAGAGGTGCTGGCACAGGATGAAGCATTTTACTTAACAAAAAACAGAATTTGAAATACTATAATCATAATCCCACTTTTAATAAATATTGCATCTGCCCCTTTTCATTGATGATGTACTGTATACTGTTTAAGTGAGTGTAGTTACTACCCATGAAGGGGGTAGTCTGGGGTGGGAGGGATTTTCTTGAAAATCTTGGTGTCTTATCCTTGTAAGATACTAAACACAAATACCAAGTTTGGTATTTATACAACTTTTCGTTTTTGAGTTATCCTGTTCACAGAGAGACGCACATTCAGATACACATACGGAAACATTTCACAAAATGCTTTGTTTGGATTTAGGGCGTCTCAAAACATGTATTTCCGGTGAAATCTCGATATCGAATTCTTCCGTGGATTGTAGTAGATACTTCCTGTACTGTGACAGTAAAATATGTGGAAATGGACTGTGAAGAGAAACTCAATGCACAATAATAGCTAATTATTAAATTTACATGAATTGTAATACTTGTTTACTTCCGCCAGGGCCAAACCATCTGTAATTTTTTCTTAGCATTTTACCAAGAAAATCAAATAAATAAAACGAATATGGAACTATCTAGGTTCAATTATCCATATTTTACTGCAGGTGCTTGAAAAAGGGGTAAGTATTGTTACAGGAATGGACGCGGTCTAAAATAAAGTAAATACCTGCAGGTGATAGGACACCTGGGGATTCAGTACTCCAAACGCTAAGTCCAGTGTAAGTTCAGAAACCTCAGAGGTAGTCTCCGGTGAGAAGGCAGGATGATGCAAAAATCAAGTACTCGTGCATACATTTAATTTCCTAGCTGGACAGTCTCGGCAAAGGGGTTGCAACAGCGAAGTTTAGACGGTGGGGGTAGAACAATGGCTGCCCTGGTGTAGCGAAGAGAAAGGCGATCATTTGTCAAAGTAAGGGGAAAGAGTGGGAGGGAACTAACACCATCACTCATGGCGCCATCAGACGCCAGTCAACACCTCCTCTCCTCTTAGAGTAATCTTAACTTACCTATACATTCCTCCCAGGTCGGAGACTTCTTGTTCGACAATCACTGGCTCGTGGTTTAAGATGTCTCCTTGAGTACAAACTTCAACTTCGTACACACTCAACCAGCAACATTTTCACCTTCACTTCTTGTCATCAACACCCGCAAGTCTCAATTATCCAGCAATTATCCTTCTAAGATTTCGAACAGTAGCACGAAGTACGCTTTTACTATCTCTACTTACTGTGTACAGTGGAGTGTCAAAGAAGTGCCGATACTTTTGGTTACTTTTAGTGTTTTCCATTCTTGAATGTTGGCAGAGATCATCATTTGTGTTCCGCGCTTTGCTTAGGTGAGCCATTCTCTGATGGTTTTAGCTGAAGTCAAATACGCTAGTATTACCCTATGGAGAAAGGTCAGGCCTAGCTGGGCGATGAAAGGGATGGAGAATCGGTATATGTCACCTGAGTGGTTGAAACAATATGCCTCCCAAAGACTGTCCAGTCGTCCTCCGTGGTGTAGCGGTTACCGTGTGTCGCAGTAACCTGTTCGTGTTATCTTTTTTGCTGGGCGCCTGTTATTGTTTTATTATATTTAAATTTGGGTTCTTTGTCCTCCGGCTAGCTATTATTACTCAGTCGAGCAAATACCTATCTCTGAGCAGGGCGTGTAAACGGAAAGGAGTTGTTACTAAAAGATAACACTGATAAAAGAATTTATTTTTACACTTTTATTGCGGTCACACTTAATTAATAGTTCACATCTTTAATCTTTATACACCCCTGACTGAAACTGTTATATTAGTCGTATTAGTTCCGCGTACTTCACATTTTGTAACTAACTTTACAACGCGAGAGATTCTTCCAAACTGTATAATGTGCACTTCACGATAGATTCTTCAAGACTGCGTGATGTGTACCTCGCGAGAGATTGCTGAGAACTGCGTGAAACAAGCTTATGGCTCGAGAATATATATGTAATCCCTCACCCCGAAATGCCTAAACATTATAATAGAGCTGCTATTGGTTACTAAATCGCGCCAACATTAGCATCTGTTTTTCAGCCAATCAAAATTACTAACACATATGCTCTAGGGAAGATATTCGCTCCATTTCTAAAGGAAGGCACGCTACCCTGACGTCATTTGTCTGTCTTTTCTTAGTGATAAACAATTCACCCCCTCGCTTCATTGTTACCCACTCTATTGTCAGTTTCAGTGAGGCCGTGTAAACTTATTTCCTAACAATGCTTATGGCTAACAAACATCTAAAATCATTGTCATACAATAATGTTAGTTTACACTACAATCACTCTGGCATTCACAGTGTTGTGATATAAAATACTGCCTCACGTGCTAACCTCCAGTTCCCGAGGTCGCGGGTTCAAATCCGGCGGAGGGCGATGGAATTTTTCGGGCGTAAAAATCCTTAGCATGGCTTCCTTCGGAAGGGAAGTAAAGCCGGTGGTCCCGTGTCGTAGATTTACGGTACGTAAAAGAACCTAAAGCCTGATGAGCAAAATTACCGGTCTTTCACGCACAATACAGAATAGGACGCTAAGGACCATAGTAGTTAAAGAGGGTCCATAAATAAAACTAAAAAAAAACAACAAAAAACAAAACAAAGACTGTCCATACTATCCCTGAATGAGTCCGGCTCTTATCGGTTCGGCATTGGAGCATTAATTTGATGAATTTAATTTGAATTTAATTTATTGTGCAATTTTTTTACAATTCGGTTTAGATATATACAATGTATATTAATATATCACTCGTACCCCTACATCTTATGTACAATTTGTCTGGTGCTTGTTTACTTATTGAGCTACACAGATTGCTTGGCTCCCAGGCCTTATCGCTCACTGAGTGGACCTTGCCTCTCTTACTTTTCTAGACCATTTTTTCTTTACCTTCCTTAAAAATTCTCCCGGCCCTTCATTTTATTTTATTCCTTCTCTGTCAACCTCTTTATATCTACTATTTTTCGATCCATATTTTCCCATTTCTTCTCCCACACTTTCTTCCTCCAGCTCCTTATTTCCTTACATTTTGTCATATAGTGTTCTGTACTTTCTCTTCCTCCACACTACTCGCATATCCCTCTTCCGCTGCCTCTCATCTTTCTTACATTGATCCCGTTCTCATTTCAAGCATTAACCTCTGTAACCGAATGAAGGATGAAAGGTGCGGCAGAGGCGTGTTAATTATTGATTGCCAAATTAAACCGCGGTTCCTCATATCCGCACTATTTTTGTACCCGACTGTACACTGTCCTACATAAAAAGTTACCCATTGCCCTAGATGGTCATAGTGTTTTTCCTTCCGTAAGGTTTCCACCTTCAGGTAACAAACCTTGGACTTCACCCAGTCGGTATCAGTTCTCTATGTGACTGGCCTGAAAAACAATACAGATACGTACAAACTAACCAATGAACGGTAGAATGAAGGGTTGGTCCGGATACCACCTCTATGAAAGAATTTGGCTACGATTGGTACACAAGGAATGCCTAAACCGATTACAAATTATTCAGCCTTCTAGAGAAAGGGGTGAAGAATTATTTGCACTTGTGGTTAAACTGAACAAGACCTACGAAGAGCTTACATCAGCGACACGGAGACGAAGGTTAAAGTTGTTGCCGCTGCTAAGCAGCATTAAGAAAAGGTCAGAATGGCATGAAAATATAAGGTTTAAGTTGTAGTGTTACGCTTTGATACTTCGGCCACACTTTGCGGGAGGTAAAGTACCCCGCCAATCCAGTGGCTAAATTATGCTCGAAAAACAGAAGTGGTCACGCTGGTAAGGGATGGGCTATATTTCGTCAGTATCTACCCGCACCACTGTGGGCCTCATTTTATGCGTGCCAGTATGCCTAGTAGGTAGAAAAAGTATTACGTTTCACCGAAACATTCCGTTACCGACATTTCACCCGAAGTACATGTTTTGAATCCAAAAAGGCACTTTTAATAAAAGTTCCATGGGTATGCATGTGAGCAGCATAACTCAAAAGCGTTAACTCGGATACATAACAAACTTGGTATTTAAGTTCAGCATCTTCCAAGGATGCACACGAAGATTTTTAAAGAAAATCTCCCCAACCCAAACTACATTTTATATGCAAAAATTTTACAACATTTTTATTTTCCCAAAAATGTTCTCAGGATTATGATTAAAATACCATATATTAAAGATAATTACATGAAAAATAAAACCTATATCCTGAATCTACTGGGAATACGCTGTGAAGATTTTGTATAATCTTGTAAAACTCTAAACGTTAAGCGATACACGAAATCGTACGACACAAAAATGTAGATATCAAAACACACAATTTATTTCAAACAATTTTTGTGACTTAATCCATTTTCGTAATACTTATCTGTTATTCATTCATTCATTATCTGTTTACCCTCCTCTTATGTAGGACTTACACCCCCCAGGACTTACAGGCGGGTGCCTGGGGTCAGAGGCCCGTCGAGGAGCAGACACTCATGGATCAGACAGAACATCCAGGATGGGTGATCAGCCCGATGCCTGGTATAGGATGAAGGAAGTAGATGAAACGAAATGTTGGTGAAATGGATGAAAGGAAAGGTGATGATGCAGCAGTTGGTGGAATGAATGGCGGGGAAAACCGGAGAACCCGGAGAAAACCCGCCCAGACGCCGCTTCGTCCACGACAAATCCCACACGCAGGTCCCTGGGATTGAACCCGGGCCGCCTCGGTGGGAGGCGAGCGGTCTAACCACTCGGCCACGGCGCCGCCTTTATCTGTTATTAATAGTTGGAATTGTTCAACAACTTTGTAATTTTTTAACCTTCAGACTAGTACGTCTTTGTATCTCCTTAAACCACTGAGAGGGGTCCAAGTGGACCCCAGGCACAAAACTCGAATTTGAGGCAGTATTTTATTTCACAACACTGTGAATGCCAGAGTGATTGTAGTGTAAATTAACATTATTGTATGACAATGATTTTAGATGTTTGTTAGGCATAAGCATTGTTAGGAAAAAAGTTTACACGGCCTCACTGAAACTGACAATAGAAGTGGGTAACAATGAACCGTTGGGGTGAGTTGTTTATTACTAAGAAGAGACATACAAATGACGTCAAGGTAGTGTGCTTTTTTTTACAAATGGAGGGAATATCTTCCCTAGAGCATATGTGTTAGTAATTGTGATCGGCTGACAAAACAGACGCTAATGTTGACGCGATTTGGTAACCAATAGCAGCTCTATTATAATGTTTAGGCATTTCGAAGTGAAGGAGTATAAATTCTCGAGCCATAAGCATGTTTCACGCGGTTCTATGGAATCATTCACGAGGTACATGTCGCGCAGTCTTGAAGAATCTCTCGTGAAGTGCACGTCATACAGTTTGGAAGAATCTCTCGCGTCGTAAATTTAGTTACAAAATGTGAAGTACGCGGCAACTAATACGACAGTAATTACATTCGGAAACATAACAGTTTCAGTCAGGCGTGTATAAAGATTAAAGAGGTGAACTATTAATTAAGTGTGACGGCAATAAAAGTGTGCCAACAAATTCTTTTATAAGTGTTATCTTTTAGTAACAACTTCTTTCCGTTTACACGCCCTGCTCAGATACTTGCTTAACTGAGTCATAATAGCCAGCCGGAGGACAAGGAACCCAAATTTTAAAATAATAAAATAATAACAGGCGCCCAGCAAATAAGATAACACGAGCCGATTACTGCGACAAATTCACACAATATAATTATGCTATGTTCTTCTTATAACAAACAAAATAATTTTAAAGCAACAATTCTGATGTATCAAAACATTTTTTTATCAATAATGTATTTCAAAATTAGCATAGACAAACAAACAACCGAATTACAAATTACAATAATAGTTTTATTTCCAGCACTATCGCATTTGATGAAATAATTTGTTTTATTGTTTTTTTCAGTTTATTCTAGGTTTTATTTTTCTCTGGGTTCACAACTGCATTTCAACATTTTTATAATTTACTACCCATACCGTTTTTACATGGAGTTTTATAATTCATGTTCAATAAGTGCAACATCCAAGACACACTACTTTCTGCGTTTTGTTACAGTGGCTATCGGAAATGAATTTCTTGCAACTCTCACACTTTGTTCTAGCTTTTCTCTCATTTTTCCTTGGACATAGCTGACATCGGCCTTTTAAAAGTTTCACCTTTCCGTTTCGACCTGACTACACAATGCACAAGGAGAGTACTGAACTGTTTCCACATAATTTCAAACAAACAATGCGTCCTAGAGTAACTTAAAAACGCAAAGCAGCCAACAATGCAACATAGTCGTTCTCCGTGGTATAGTGGTTACCATGCTAGCCTCTAGTTCCCGAGGTCGTGGGTTCAAACCCGGCGGAGGGCGATAGATTTTTTCGGGCGTAAAAATCCTTTGGATGTCTTCCTTCGGAAGGGAAGTAAAGCCGGTGGTCCCGTGTCTTAGATTTATGGCACGTAAAAGAACCTCAAGCCTGATAAAGAGGCCTCTGAGCAAAATTACCGGTCTTTCACGCCCAATATAAAATGGGACGCTAAGGACCACAGCAGTTAAAGAGCGTCCAGAAATAAAACTCAGTTTAATTTAATTTATCTTAAAATAATTAAAAAACACAAGGCAGCCGACATAAGGCTCTCAAGATGCAGAAAATTTTATGAGGCATGAACTGCTATGATGGGTCCAATGGACCCCAAGTTGCATTCTATTTTTTTACGGGTGGATTTATTGAATATTTTAGGAACTATTTTATGGTAATAAAGCTTATTAAATTTGTAACACATTACAAAAATTTCGAAATTCTGAATTCGATATTTCACACATAAAAACTAAAAAGTTCAACACTCGGTTTCAGCTGGACCCTCTATAGCAGTCTGAAGGTTAAAGTCCCGTCGACTATCACTTGTTTATTACGATTACATGGAAACAATATGGAACTTTAAGGCCAGTTCTTAAACTTTGACTATCGCTATTCTCTTTGTATCTATAACGAAATGTGTGATGTAGCCAGCTATTTCTGCAAGGGTTTATCTCGATTGAAATAAAGTAGGGAGCCTTCATAAGAATAGTTTGTATGCGTACTAATAAAGGATAGAGGATAGAGAAAGTCATGTGAATGTAACATAAAAGATTTTTTTCTTTTACAGTTCCATTTGTATAGCCTCCTTTAACTTGTATGCTCATGTCGTTGGCTTTGTGATTCCTGTTCGGAAATATGCGGAGTTATATTCCAGCAACAAGCATAATTAAATAGGA
Organism: Deroplatys truncata; assembly: GCA_030765065.1. Lineage (NCBI taxonomy): Eukaryota > Metazoa > Arthropoda > Insecta > Mantodea > Mantidae > Deroplatys > Deroplatys truncata. The sequence goes on along the minus strand of CM060981.1, from coordinate 222,091,716 downwards.
CACACTTCAAGAACGTTATTCTTCGCAGGTGCTATCCTTCTTTGGCCCAGAGGCGTATTAGTATGTAGGCAGTGATAAGTAACAATCACAACAATATAAAATTTGTTTTAAAGATCATAGTGTCAATGTATTTCTCCCCCGAAGTGATGGGTGGGATGCCTGTATAACTAGCAATGAATTTGCTTCATTCCTAATCTGATCCGTGTTTCTTCAGTTGTACTCCAAGCAGGCGCCAGGGGCAATTGGAACCCCTTTCCACCGCCCTTCTCAGCGTTATAGTTATAACAAGCCCCAGTAAGGCGCCATTCGAAGCTGCCAAGTTTTGGATTCTCCTGCCTCCCTCTTCCGCTTTTTCTCGTTTATATACACGCGTACTGCCACTTCAACACATTTCCCCTGCTGGCGATGGCAAACCTTTGCGCTGGAAAAATCCTTTTGTTAGGTGTATCGTCTTTGAAAGGGGGCGGATAATGCAGTAATATTATTTATTTTACTCGTCTCATAATAAATAGAGAGCCATTTCGCAAACAGTAGTATTCTTACTGGGAATATCCTGGTTTCTTACTGCCAAATCTTTTTAGGATTCGTTTTGTCTTGTAAAATGAGGGCTAAGGGCTGGTAAAAGTGGACCACACCATAAATTTACACACCCCATAATCCCAGAGACTAAAGCATCATTCACAATACAAAATGTGTTAACTTTATGCAACATAGCAGCTTACATAATAATAATAATAATAATAATAATAATTGTATATATTACATAGTATATGCATATTAGACGTAATATAATTTATTATTATTGCTAAAATAATTATTATTATTATTAAACTCGGAAGTTTAAGACCTATAAAAAGACCTAAAGGTAAAATAAACATGAACACGAAAAAGAAAAAATTAATAAAAAATTCTGATGTGATATATTCACAAGTCTTTGTCTATCCTCTATCGTTTACTAGTGAGTTTACAAACTATTTTTACTAAAGCTTATTTTTATATCTACTACATTTTAATACATATAAACCTTTGCAGAAATAGCTACATTACTCTTTTCTTATAGATACAAAGAGAACAGCGATAGTCAAATGTTTAAGAACTGGAGGCCATAGGTACGCCGGCCTAAAAGTTCCATACTGTTTCCATGACATCGCAAGAAACAACTGAAAATTGACACGACTTGAAAAGAATGATTATGTATGCAATTCGAACCATTAATAACAGATATCTCAGAAACGGCTTATGCCACAAAAAAACTATTTTAAATAAATTGTGTGTTTTAAAGTGAACTATATTTCTTGTGTGATACATTTTCGTCTCTCTCTTAACGATTACCACTTGTACAAGGTTATATAAAATTCCTTCCGAATGGATAGGACTTCAAAGGCTATTCCCAGAAAATTCAGGATATAAATGTTATTTGTCATGTAAACATCTTTACATGACAAATATATGGTATTTTAAACAAGATCGTTAAGTCATTTTTTAGAAAATCAAAATTTTCAAAAAATCTTCCAAGATTTGTGTAGATGGGGTGGGGATTTTCTTGAAAATCTTCATGTCGCATCCTCGGAGGATACTGAACTTAAATACCAAGCTTTGGTACTTATTCGACGTTTCGTTTTTGAGTTATGCTGTCGACACACACACACACACACACACACACACACGGACCTATTTCTAGAAATGCTTTTTTTTTATTCAGGGACCTCAAAACATTTATTTCCGCTGAAATCTCAACATTGAAATTTGTTTGGAGTGGAGTACAATATTTCGCCTACTTACTATAAGTAGTAGGGGAAGTAAAGAGAGAACAGCGATTTGCAGTTGAGGAAGATAAAGGTAAAGAAGGCACAAACGAATGGAGGAACCCCCGCTGCAACTGAGAAAAGTTACTATAGAGTTCTCGAAAATTCAAACTTGGTAATGGTTAACAGTGCAAAACATTTTATTTGACATAAATGGTGTGCTTTAACGAGATAGACAAATTTTACTTCTTATAAATGTATATCTTTTCCGGTTTGCCAATTATGCAAAGGTCTTTCAGAATGGATGCTTTCAAAGGCTATTCTCAGGAAATTTAAGATATACATTTCATTCGTCTCGATAATAGCTTAAACATACGGTATTTTAATAAATATATCTACAGCAATTTATGAGAAAATCAAGGTTTTCTAACAAAAATTCATGTAAATGCTATATTATAGTGGGGGGATTTATTTCCAAATCTTCGTGTTGCGACCTTGGAAGGTCCTGAACTTAATAGGATTTCTTGGAACCTATTTTTCGATTTTTAGTTATGCGTTTCTCACACACACGCGCGCGCAAATGGACTTTTTCTACTTTTTCTGAAATGCTTTTTTTGGGTTCAAGGAACCTCAAAACATGTATTTCCGATGAAATCCCCACATTGAATGCAATATAATACTTTCTCTATTGCTGTAGGTACGTAGCAGGGTAAGTGAAAATGAAGCCGGAATTATAAAGGCAATAATTATCATAATATTCTGAGAAGGATAGCGATGTAAAATAAGTAATAATATATTTAAAATCAGTGTATGTATAAAAAGGAGAAGCATTGTGAAAATTGTTGACTGTAAAAGCGACAGAAAGACCAAACAGGCACAGTTTTGTTAATTAGGGACCAGCCTCAGGTAGAAAGGGTAAATACCATTGAAGTAAGTTTTTCCTGGTAACAGCCGAGGACAGCTGCACTTAGCCTGGTGAAGGTCACTCTAGGCTTCAGGACGCCGAGTTGTGACGAGCGTTTGAGGGGAGAGTAGGGGAAGTTAGGAGTTTTTTCCTCTTTGTAGCGCGGTGGTGAAAGACAGTCTGTCCTGAGCGATTGGTGAGAACGGGACGACATTCTCGTCGAGTTGTGAACATTGGCGGCCAACATACAAGAGGGTAGAACGTTCAGCTGTAGTTAATAATCTTCGGTCTTGGTAAAGACACAGTAGCATCGTATGCATTTAAAAGTGATCGGCAAACCTTAAGTTTTATTTTAAATGGTGAAAATAAAAGTGTTCCAAGAAAGCGTTCGTGTTTCTCTGTACATACACTCACGCATAGCCAGTGATTAAGATCTCATGCTCGAGCAGCCGTGGTAAAGTATAAAAAAAACAACTAGGAGGAGAAACGCAGCAATCGTGAGGCAAAGGTATTGCTTCATTGTTGGAGGACGTAGCGTGGCTGCGTCAAAAATGTGATGCAAATTAATGTTTTTTAATAATTTTAGTTTTAATTACATAAACAATTAATATAAAGCTTGACATTTGACATCAACATTATTACAATAGCCATTTGTTAAAAGGGAATGTGTCATTTTCCCCCAAATTGTGTTATTTATAGACTCCTGACATATAATAATACCAGATGGCCCAAACAAGCCGTCTTTTGCATTTTTATGTTTCCCGCATATATAGGTGCAAAGAAGTTGCCGCATTAAGCTGTTCAAAGGGGCAGTGCAGGTACACAGCGAAAGGTCACTGGGATAGTGCTGTTCCGTAAATGTTTCTTCTGTGCACTTATTTTTTTTTTTACCTACAGAAATAACATTAAGAAATGATGGATCATTCCAGGTAGAACGTGGGTCTGAGAAGCTCTTACATCAATTCCTTCATCAAGGCGGACATGTTTTTGCACATGCTTACTATGAATAATGCACTAATAGAAAATAATTTAATTCTAACGCACCTTTAAGGGCACGTAAATATAATAAAATTAGAATTTCGTTTAATCTTGTTAAGTTGTTAACCAATTGGTGCCATATAGTTGTTTTGATTGTAGATTAACTGAAATGGAACTAAATGGCTTAACACGTGTGCTTAAGTTTGCGTCAAGCGGTAATCCTGAATTCTTGTTAATGAGCGAATTGCTTATTAAAAAACCTATAACCCCCCCACACACAGACACACACACACACACACACACACACACACACACACACACACACACACACACACACACAGGTACTCTCACATTCAAACATCAAACCATGAAATCTTTTTATTCAAAGACAACTTTCTGGAGTCCAGCCGAGAATCGAACCAGAACACCTTATATAGCAGGCAGTTTCTCTATGGAATGAGCTCTGGGACCAGTAACAGCAGTTAAAATCTTCGTTTTCAAGCATTGGTCTTTTGTAGGTATGGATTCCCCTTTGCAGATATGCTTAGGCAAACCTTTTGGCATCCACGCTATTCGGTATTAACTAACTTCCACTAAGAATGGCTTTTATGGGCCATTACATATGCTTCAATTGTAGCGACAGATTCATGCACTTAATTTATCGTGTAATATCCAAATGTTATTCTTTTATAATTTTATTCTTTTGCTCAAAAAATAAAATTCTGTTGGTATGAACACACGGTGCGAAAAACATTACTAATGAAACGCTTCTTCTTTCAGTCACATTTTTTTAGATTATGTTAATCTATATAAATCATGTTGTCTGTTTGAACTGAGAAGGACCAGTAAAGGTGTAGTTGAAAGAAGGTGAAGTTGCCCAAAAAATCTAAAAAGGCTAAAATACCAATAAACCCGCCCCAAAAAAACATCGAAGTATACGGTAAAAATTACATAAAGTCCAGCATTTTCTGGCCTACGGCGACCCAAAATGAACATATTATATTGGGCCTCCTCTTTGGACACTGGAAAAGAAGAGGATTTTTGCTCAACTTTCTAGCTTAATCTTAATAGTGATTATTGTCATCAGCTAAATTTTGCTGTTGGTCCTTTATGGTGAGTAGATTTATTTAATTTATAAATGGTTTACTTTGCAACTTTCAGTTTTGCATTGTTTTTTACTTTCTTTAGAGTAAGTATTGCATTCCACCCAAAAATTCAATATCGAGATGTCACCGGAAATACATGTTTTGAGACCCCTGAATCCAAAAAAGGTATTTTTGGAAACATGTCCGTATGCGTTCTTGACATGCAAAGAGAATTACATTTTACACATAGCGACCAGTTCTAAAAATATTTGACTATCGCTTAAGGCGTACTATGCTCCCCTTGTTTTGTATTTGCAAGGGCAATATAGAAATACAGTAGCCTTTAAGCATAGACATCTCTTAATAGCTGGCTGCTATGAGCAGCACCATTCTCTTTGCCACAGATTAATACTCTTTGCATATCCAAAACAAAAAAATGAATAACGAATTCCCATTTGATAATATAAGTATTGAAAAATTTAAGTGAATAACAAGCAATATCTCGAAAATGGTTCACTCAACAAAAAAACATGTATATGACATAAATTGTGTATTTTAACGCGATCTACATTTTTTGTGCAGTAAAATTTTGTCTATCTCTTACGGTTTACCAGTTATGCAAAAGTCGTTCACAATGAAGAATACTTTTGGAGACATTCCCAGAAAATTCGAGATATACAATTCAACTGCCATAAAAATGTCTTAAACTTATGGTATTTTATTCAAAATCGTTAGAGCCATTTTTGAGAAAATTAACATTTTCGAAAAATGTTCCATGTAAAGGGTAATCTGGGGTTGGGGGATTTTCTTGAAAACCTTCGTGTCGCATCTCTGGAAGATACTGAACCTAAATACCAAGTTTGCTGTTTATCCGACTGTTCGTTTCTGAGTTATGCTGTTCACAGACAGACGCACAGAGACACAAGACATACACACGGATATGTTTCCAATAATGCTTTATTACTTTCTCTACTACGTATAGTAAGTAGGGGAAGTATTGCATTCCACCCAAAAATTCGATACCAAGATTTCACCGGAAATACATGTTTTGAGACCTCCTGAATCCAAAAAAAGCATTTTTGGAAACATGTCCGTGTGTGTGTCTGTGTGTGTGTGTGTGTGTGTGTGTGTGTGTCTGTGTGCGTGTCTGTGAACAGCATAACTCAAAAACGAACAGTCGGATAAGCACCAAACTTGGTATTTAGGTTCAGTATCTTCCAGAGATGCGACACGAAGGTTTTCAAGAAAATCCCCCCACCCCAGACTACCCTTTACATGGAAGATTTTTCGAAAATTTTAATTTTCTCAAAAATGGCTCTAACGATTTTGATGAAAATATCATATGTTTAAGATAATGTCATGAGAAATGAAATGTATATCTCGAATTTTCTGGGAATGTCTCCAAAAGTATTCTTCATTGTGAACGACTTTTGCATAACTGGTAAACCATAAGAGATAGACAAAATTTTACTACACAAAAAATGTAGATCGCGTTATAATACACAACTTATGTCATATACATTTCTTTTGTTGAGTGAACCGTTTTCGAGATATTGCTTGTTATTTCCTTAAATTTTACAATACTTATACTTTTTCTCAAATTCGTTATTCATTTTTACTTTCTCTACTACGTATAGTAAGTAGGGGAAGTATTGCATTCCACCCAAAAATTCGATACCGAGATTTCACCGGAAATACACGTTTTGAGACCTCCTGAATCCAAAAAAAGCATTTTGGAAACATTTCCGTGTGTGTGTCTGTGTGTGTGTGTGTGTGTGTGTGTGCGTCTGTGTGTGTCTGTGTGTGTGTGTCTGTGAACAGCATAACTTAAAAACTAACAGTCGGATAAACACAAAACTTGGTATTTACGTTCAGCATCTTCCAGAAATGCGACACGAAGATTTTCAAGAAAATCCCCCCACCCCAGACTACCCTTTACATGGAAGATTTTTCGAAAATTTTAATTTTCTCAAAAATGGCTCTAACGATTTTGATGAAAATATCATATGTTTAGGGTAATGTCATGGGAAATGAAATGTATATCTCGAATTTTCTGGGAATGTCTCCAAAAGTATTCTTCATTGTGAACGACTTTTGCATAACTGGTAAACCATAAGAGATAGACAAAATTTTACTGCACAAAAAATGCAGATCGCGTTAAAATACACAACTTATGTCATATACATTTCTTTTGTTGAGTGAACCGTTTTCGAGATATTGCTTGTTATTTCCTTAAATTTTCCAATACTTATACTTTTTCTCAAATGCGTTATTCATTTTTTTTATGTCCTGGACATGCAAAGAGAATGGAATGCGTCACATAGCAACCAGCGTTAAAATATTTGACTATCGCTTAAAAGCTACCATATTTTCCTTGCATCTACAAGAAAATTACCAATAAGATTGACATCTCGATATCTCGATTAACATGAAGCATATGGAGAATAGGCGTTTGTAAAATTAGGTTGTACAAGAGTAGAGAAAGTTATGTGAGTGTAACACATCAGATTTTTTTTATGTCCTGGACATGCAAAGAGAATGGAATGCGTCACATAGCAACCAGCGTTAAAATATTTGACTATCGCTTAAAAGCTACCATATTTCCCTTGCGTCTACAAGAAAATTACCAATAAGATTGACATCTCGATATCTCGATTAACATGAAGCATATGGAGAATAGGCGTTTGTAAAATTAGGTTGTATAAGAGTAGAGAAAGTTATGTGAGTGTAACACATCAGATTTTTTTTATGTCCTGGACATGCAAAGAGAATGGAATGCGTCACATAGCAACCAGCGTTAAAATATTTGACTATCGCTTAAAAGCTACCATATTTCCCTTGCATCTACAAGAAAATTACCAATAAGATTGACATCTCGATATCTCGATTAACATGAAGCATATGGAGAATAGGCGTTTGTAAAATTAGATTGTACAAGAGTAGAGAAAGTCATGTGAGTGTAACACATCAGATTTTTCATTTTTTTTATGTGCTGTACATGCAAAGAGAATGGAATGTGCCCACATAGCAACCACTGCTTAAAAGATTTGACTATCGCTTAAAACCTACCAATTCCCCTTGCATCTACAAGAAAATTAGCAATAAGATTGACATCTGGATATCCCGATTAACATGAAGCATATGGAGAATAAGCGTTTGTAAAAATAGTTTGTATAAGAGTAGAGAAAGTCATGTGAGTGTAACAGATCAGATTTTTTTTTATGTCCTGGACATGCAAAGAGAATGCAATACTCCACATAGCAACCAACTCGCCTACCATATTCCCCTTGTATCTACAAGAAAATTAGCAATAAGATAGAGTCTGCAAATGTTTATCTCGATTAACATGAAGTAGATGGAGAATAAGCGTTTGGAAAAATGGTTTGTAGAAGAGTAGAGAAAGTCATGTGACTGTAACACATCAGATTTTATTTATTGCAGCCTGTATGCTTTTATAGCAATTAATAGGTAAATATTATTGGTGGCTTTGCTTTCTCTGCTACGTACCTATAGTTAGTATAACAAGACTTGTATGTTGCTGGAGTAGCCTTTTAAATTCGAATGACGAATTAATTTCATTTTCGTCCACCTGTTCTTTATGGAATTACTGCACAATGAGTTACAGCATTTTTATGCTGTACGTCGGCGGAACGTCCGACTTCCTTAACCTCCCCCTGACAGTCTTCCAGGTTCTTGAAATGCTGCATATCCTACAAGTACCCGTTGGTGGTGGAACAATCATCGTTCGAATAATTACATTAGGTGAATTTTTAACGTTCGTACCTTCTCTGTGGTTCTGTGATTATTTAATAACACAAGAGCTACCCGGTGCCTCGCATAATGCAGGAACCCTTAGCATGTACAACTAAAGAGAGGTAAAGTTATGAATATGAAGCTTCCGCTTTCCCAGGCCACCAAGTTAATGTCTTTAGAAAAGACACGTAGCCATTGAAATAATCTTAATTGTTAATTATAAAATAGCGGTTCACTGATTTCTAATATTAGCAATTTTGTCTATATATATTATATTCGGTCAACAAATCTGATTAGAACATAAGTAAAAAGGAAATAAAGCCAAACTTTCTTACATTAGGGTTGTTAAAATATTTTGGCACTGGTATCTCAGAGTATCGTTGTGTTATAAACGGATTAGATTCGCTTTTGTTTTTCCGTGTCTTAGTTGCCAAATCGTATCAACTATCATAGTATTGCTTGGTATGAAACATCGGCGGTATTTGTCTTATTTTATATGTATTTTCTGTAGAGTAACAACAGCGTTTTCTATTCCGCTGCAATCTCAACGCCTTCTTCGCAAATATGTTCTTTTATCTACGTTAGTTACGTAATATCGATTTTAGAATTTAAAAAAAACCGTTGTATACCTATTCAATACCTAACTAGTTTCGTAATAGTACCTCATTACGCAACTAGTTTCGTAATATAGCTTCTATGACGCAACGACGTTCGTAATGTAACTCATATCACGAAACTGGTTGCGTATTGTGAACCATTAATAACTAATACGAAGTCGCGGTTTATTAGGAATTGAACTATCTATAACAGAATTAGGTGAGTTTGCAATATCTTCGTCAGAACTCGTTTTTCAAAGTTTATTTAATTTACCAAGTACTCATGTTCTTCTATTTCAAACAAAAACCTAACAAAAAATCGTCTGTCAAACCATGTATGGCACCTATCAACTAGGTATCAATGTAGTGTACTGTTTCAGTCATTCCTAATACTACATCTCAAATAAAAATGTAATTTACCAAAGTATATAAAAAAATCTGATGTGTTGCACTCACATGACATTTTCTACTCTTGTACAAACTATTTTACAAACACTTATTCTCCATATACTTCATGTTAATCAAGATGTCGAGATGTTAATCTTATTGCTAGTTTTATTGTATGTACAAGGAGAATATGGTAGGCTTTAAGCAATAGTCAAAACTTTTAAGAGCTGGTTGCTATGTGGCGCATTTCATTATCTTTGTATATCCAGGACTTTAAAAAAACGAATAACGAATTCTCATCCGAGAAAAAGTATAAGTATTGGAAAATTCAAACAAATAACAAGGAATATCTTGGAAATGGTTCACTCGGAAATGGTTACTTGAAATGTATATGACATAAATTCTGTGTGTTAACGAGATCTACATCTTTTTGTATACAAAGATTTTATCTATGTCTTACGGTTTACCAGTTATGCAAAAGCCATTCAGAATTAAGAGTTTTGGGGACATTTCCAGAAAATTCAAGATATACATTTCATTTGTTATGAAAATATCTTAAACATACGATATTTTAATCAAAGTCGTTAGGGCCATTTTTGAGAAAATCAATATTTTCGAAAACTTTCCCATGTAAAGGGTATTCTGGGGTTAGGGCATTTTCTTGAAAATCTTCGTGTTGCATCTTTGAAAGATACTGAACTTTAAAAATACCAAGTTTGATATTTATCCAACTTTTCGTTATTGAGTTATGCTGTTCTCAGACACATAGACACACATACACGGAACGTTTTCTTAAAATGCTTTTTTTTTGATTCAGGAGGCCTCAAAGCATGTGTTTCCGGTGAAATCTCGGTATGAATTTTGGGTGAAATGCAATACCTCCCCTACTTACTATACATAGTAGAGAAAGTAAAAATGGACATTACGTAACTAAGTAGATAAAACGTTATACGATACACATGTCGTAACTACACATTACAATACTCGACTGTTATCAAACTTCCAATCTCATATCGTAATATACGTTACGATACTTGTATCGTAAATTACTATTATAACTGCAACGTATTCGTGTCAATTACATATGCTTCGTAAATCTTTTTAAATATTTTAGTAATTTAGGAAAACTGAAATAAGGTAATTTATTTACCATGTGTGCGGAAAGAATAGGACTTTACAGTGGTAGAAGAATTATCAAATCATTTGAGTGGTTTTCTAGATCACATAATACAAATGTTCTGTCTTTATAACATGACTATAGCTTTCAGTGACATGTAATGAAAGTTATTCCAGACGCGGTACTGAAACGTCTACTTTGTCAGGTTTTAGTGTTATCAAACTTCAATAAGATAACGTTGTATTGTACAATATAGGATAGGGTTAGAACCGAGACGCATTAAACCCCAGGTTTGGCATCAGATTCCCAGACCAGGCGGGGTGCAGACGTAGCGAACTAATCGTAAATAGCAATGCGAGAATTTTTGTTTGCCCTTTAATATTGCATCAAAGGGCGGAGTTGTGAACCCGTTTTCCCCTCCTCTAACGCATATGTATACCATTCTCATTTCTCTTTAGATGATTCTACCAAGCATAAGTAGTTTTTTTGGAGGGGGATGGGGCGGTCTTGGGAGCTGCCACGTAAATCAATGAAAAATATTTTCTTCTGCAATATAATTGAAATGTAAGGCAAAGGATGTTTAAGGCTATGATGAAACACTTCCCTCAATACTTTCCTGCTCTTCATTAGGTCAGAAATATTTGGGGGGGGGTTTGAAACGTTTTAACGTCTTATACAACAGCGACAAATAAGCAGAAACTTTGTCTCCTTTGATAGACCTAACTTTATTGGGAAGAACAATAGCTGCGGAATAGGATTCGAATCTCATTATTGTCGAGTGACATCAAGGTTCATTCTGAATGTTCGCTCCATCTCTCTCTCTCTCTCTCTCAGTCAAAGCCGCATTCTGAGAGATCAACATTGAAGTATGGAAATGTAGAATCAGGCGACTGAAAAATTCAATGTCATAGCCGGGATTTGAACCACGGTTCTCCCGGTCTCCGTCCGGTTTCTCTAACCACTGAGCTACCATGGCAACATGCCGGCACGACACTAAATTCTCCAGCTGATTCGCATTTTTCCCGGTAGACCACAAGGAGATCTCAAATTGTATTGAGATGACATACCCCAATGGCGACTTACAATGTTGTAAGTACTTTAAGTCCCGGGCTTCATAGTTTCAACCACTATTAGGTCAATTAATGGAATTAATTGTTCTTCCACACAAGCCGTGTGTTGGACAAGGTTGGAAATGTAGAATCAGACGACTGAAAAATCCAATACCATACCCGGCAATGAATCACGGGCATTAAATTCTCCAACCGATTCGCATTTCCATTCACCTTTCCAACCTTCTCCAACACGCGGCTTGTGTAGAAGAACAATTAATTTATTTAATGGAGAGCTTTTTCGCATGTTCGCAAATGCGACATTAGCTTCCCGCCCTGCATTTCATTTGATATTACCTGGCGTGTTGAACCTACAAACAAGGCAGTCACTTGCATGCATTCCCTTCCTAGGAGAGAAATAAGCAGATGTTACGGACGTGATGTAGCCTTAATAGCATATCATGGCAAGTAACTTCAGGTATTAATTAGTCGTCCTCCGTGGTGTAGTGGTTACCATGATAGCCTCTAGTTCCCGAGGTCGAGGGTTCAAACCCGGCGGAGGGCGATGGATCTTTTCGGCCGTAAAAATCCTTAGCATGGCTTCCTTTGGAAGGGAAGTAAAGTCACTGGTCCCGTGTCGTCGTAGATGTACGGCACGTAAAAGAACCTCAAGTCTGATAAAGAGGCCTCTGAGCAAAATTACCGGTCTTTCACACCCAATATAGAATGGTACGCTAAGGACCACAGCAGTTAAAAAGCGTCCATAAAAAACTTAGTTTTTAGATATTAATTATTCTATATTTAATGATGTATAGAGGTTTTTGTATATTTTTATCCCATAAGGGTAGTATAAACGTTTTTTGAATGGTAAATGCATATTCGTCTTGATGAAAGTGGTGGATGAAGCGAGAAGATTGTAGAGTCACTGCGACAGTCATGTCAAAGTCACTTAAGATTTCTACGGGAAAATATCTGATCAAATTTGTAATTTGGAAAGATTATTTGACACAATGAAAGTAAATAATGACAAGATACACAACGTTACGGAATAGGGAACATTCCACCCACATACCAGAGTGAGTACTTCCTGCCCAGAAGCCATTTACTCGATTGAAACTCAAATTCATTTCTTCACTTACTGAACATTCTGCGTTCCATCGGACATCCAAAACATTCCCTCTTAGACGGCCAATTACTTGGGGGTACAATTAATGTCCCCTTAAAAGTGAATGTGCCTGAATAAGGGGTAGTTCCGAACACTTCCAAATAACTGCTCGTGTATATCAGCGTGACGTGCAATTGAGACAAAGAATGGGATAAAAATAAGAACAAAGGACAGAGAGAAAAGGAGGCACTTTTGGAAGTAATGGCTCTCCTTCTTCACCACTTTTTTTTAATTAAAAGATCATTTATGTTGAAGAGGATACAAGAGGCGGCTGCATTAGACGCCAACAGAAACACCACAGATTACTAACTGTCGGCGGGAGGCACTGAAGCAAATAAGGAGCAAATAACGCGTCCATTACTGGAAAGGACGAAAAAGATTTCTTGGATCACAATTCACAGTGACTGCCGGTCTTTTAATTGGCCATGTTGTCTTTGTCAAGCCCTGCGAGAGTAAACAAGACGAAAAAGGAACAGGATTCTTCTCTTCCTCGTTAATTGCCTGCTTTAATTGGAGAGAATCAGCGGATCTGGCAAGATTTATTCCGCAGGGTGGAGATCGTTGGCGTCGCATCACAGACGCTGCAGAACCTTCCGATCCGGTGACACATAGGTAAGTACAGCAGTTTCTGTCGTTCCTGCAGAACAGAGGCACTGTTCGTTACAGAATTATTCTAACCTACCAAATGGCAAAAATTGACAAAAACTGAAACTTTAATATTTTGTTCAAGCGTATAAACTAGAATTTCTCCTTAATTTGATATAAATGTTTCATCATGTAGACACAATGCTTATATTTTAAATATATTTTTAAAAAAATATGATGTGTTGCATTCACATGACTTTCTTCACTCTTGTATAAACTATTTTTACAAACGCTTATTCTCCATCTACTTCATGTTAATCGAGATAAGCATTTGCAGAAACTATCTTATTGCTAATGTTCTTGTAAGTGCAAGGGGAATATGGTAGGCTTTAAGCGATAGCCAAATCTTTTAAGAGCTGGTTGCTATGTGGGAATTTTCATTCCCTTTATATGTCCAGGACATATACATTTTCCCATTTGAGAAAAAGTATAAGCACCTATTGGAAAATTCAAACAAATAACAAGGAATATCTCGGAAATGGTTCACTGGACAAAAAAAAATGTATGACATAAACTGTGTGTTTTAACGAGGTCTACATTCAGAGTGAAGAGGAGATTTGGGGACATTCCCAGAAAATTCAAGATATATATTTCACTTATCATGAAAATATCTTAAATTTATAATATTTTAATCAAAATCGTTAGATCCATTTTTGAGATAATCAAATATTTCGAAAAATTTTCCATGTAAAGTGTATTCTGGAGTGGAGAATTTTCTTGGAAATCTTCGTGTCGCATCCTTGAAAGATACTTAACTCAAATACGAAGTTTGGTATTTATCCAACTTTTCGTTTTTTGAGTTATGTTGTTCACAGACAGACAAACACAAAAGGACATGCTTCCAAAACTTATTTTCTGATTCAGGACACCTCAAAACATGTATTACCGGTGAAATATCGGTATCGAAATTTTGGGTGGAATACAATACTTCCTCATACCTACCATAGGTAGGTGGCAGAGAAAGTAAAAAGTTATTTGGAATAAATTGTGTGTTTCAAAGGGATCTACGTTTTTTATAGTACGTTTTCGTCTATCGCTTTAGGGTTACCAGTTATACAAGATTGTGCAAGATTCCTTTCGAATGAAGAGTCCACTAGCTTTTCTCACAAAATTCAAGATGAATGTTTATATTTGTCATGTAAGTTTCTGTAATATATGGCATTTTAATAAAAATCGTTAGAGCCATTATTTAGAAAATAAAACAATTCGAAAAATGTTCCATGTACAGAGCAGTTGAGGGTGAGGGGACTTTCTTTAAGATCTTCGTGTCGTATTTTTGGAAGATACTGAACTTAAATACCGACTTTTTCGTTTTTTAATTATACTGTTTACACGGAGCTTTTTCTATAGATGCTTTTTACTTTCTCTACTACGTATAGTAAGTAGGGGAAGTATTGCATTCCACCCAAAAATTCGATACCGAGATTTCGCCGGAAATACATGTTTTGAGACCTCCTGAATCCAAAAAAAGCATTTTTGGAAACATGTCCGTGTGTGTGTGTGTCTGTGTGTGTGTGTGTGTGTGTCTGTGTGTGTGTGTCTGTGAACAGCATAACTCAAAAACGAACAGTCGGATAAACACCAAACTTGGTATTTAGGTTCAGTATCTTCCAGAGATGCGACACGAAGGTTTCCAAGAAAATCCCCCCACCCCAGACTACCCTTTACATGGAAGATTTTTCGAAAATTTTAATTTTCTCAAAAATGGCTGTAACGATTTTGATGAAAATATCCTATGTTTAAGACAATGTCATGAGAAATGAAATGTATATCTCGAATTTTCTGGGAATGTCTCCAAAAGTATTCTTCACTGTGAACGACTTTTGCATAACTGGTAAACCATAAGAGATAGACAAAATGTTACTACACACAAAATGTAGATCGCGTTAAAATACACAACTTATGTCATATACATTTCTTTTGTAGAGTGAACCGTTTTCGAGATATTGCTTGTTATTTCCTTAAATTTTCCAATACTTATACTTTTTCTCAAATTCGTTATTCAATTTTTACTTTCTCTACTACGTATAGTAAGTAGGGGAAGTATTGCATTCCACCCAAAAATTCGATACCGAGATTTCACCGGAAATACATGTTTTGAGACCTCCTGAATCCAAAAAAAGCATTTTTGGAAACATGTCCGTGTGTGTGTCTGTGTGTGTGTGTGTGTGTCTGTGTGTGTGTGTCTGTGTGTGTGTCTGTGTGTGTGTGTCTGTGAACAGCATAACTCAAAAACTAACAGTCGGATAAACACCAAACTTGGTATTTACGTTCAGTATCTTCCAGAGATGCGACACGAAGATTTTCAAGAAAATCCCCCCACCCCAGACTACCCTTTACATGGAACATTTTTCGAACATTTTAATTTTCTCAAAAATGGCTCTAACGATTTTGATGAAAATATCATATGTTTAAGATAATGTCATGAGAAATGAAATGTATATCTCGAAATTTCTGGGAATGTCTCCAAAAGTATTCTTCATTATGAACAACTTTTGCATAACTGGTAAACCATAAGAGATAGACAAAATTTTTCTACACAAAAAATGTAGATCGCGATAAAATACACAACTTATATCATATACATTTTTTTTGTTGAGTGAACCGTTTTCGAGATATTGCTTGTTATTTCCTTAAATTTTCCAATACTTATACTTTTTCTCAAATTCGTTATTCATTTTTTTATGTCCTGGACATGCAAAGAGAATGGAATGCGCCACATAGCAACCAGCGATAAAATATTTGACTATCGCTTAAAAGCTACCATATTCCCCTTGCATCTACAAGAAAATTACAAATAAGATTGACATCTCGATATCTCGATTAATATGAAGCATATGGAGAATAGGCGTTTGTAAAAATAGATTGTACAAGAGTAGAGAAAGTCATGTGACTGTAACACATCAGATTTTTTATGTCCTGGACATGCAAAGAGAATGGAATGCGCCACATAGCAACCAGCGTTAAAATATTTGACTATCGCTTAAAAGCTACCATATTTCCCTTGCATCTACAAGAAAATTACCAATAAGATTGACATCTCGATATCTCGATTAACATGAAGCATATGGAGAATAAGCGTTTGTAAAATCAGATTGTACAAGAGTAGAGAAAGTCATGTGAGTGTAACACATCAGATTTTTTTGCTTTGGGTGCAGGTGGCCTCAAAACCTATATCTCCAGTGAAATCCTGAAATCGAGCTTTTGGGTATAATACAATACTTCCCCTACTTACCATACGTAGTAGAGAAAGTAAAAAATAAACTAACATCTACACTTAGGAGTAGATAGGTAAACTTTGGTTCATATTTAAAGGGAAGCTTTGCTCTACAAATTGGTACTACTGTTACATACAGCAGTTTCTGTGTGCTCCAGCCATGTGCTTTCTTTCTTTTCACATACAAGCGAGTTTGCTTTATCTATTTTTGCTTTGAACAGCTTTTTCTGTGAATGTCATTTTCTGGTGGAAATTGGCCCGTTTTCTCAGAAACTATTGGAGATACTTAAATTAAATTGTAGAATGACCCTTTAAGTGCGTTATGGACCTACGTTGGTATTAATTTCGAATAAACTTTAATCAAAAGATGGTAAAATTAAGGGAAAAATCCTATTTTCCTAATAATAAAAATAATTGGATAAAAATAGATCAGCGAACTTAGCAGGCATCCATCTATATCCGGTAAAAATTCAGTCTGATATCTTAAATAGTTGCTGAGATATTCGGTATGTGTAGTGAATTTAGCAATGTAACATTGGCGATTTAGGAGTTTTAATGTCCGTTTAAACTAAAATTATTTACATTTCCGAAATAGTATGTTCAGATGTTCAGAAAAATTACACTGTCTATTACGTTTAACTACAAGGCATTGATATTGACCAATCCAATCTTAGAATTCTATTTCAGCCAATAGCCGCCGTGTCTCGCTGTAAGAAATTTTTTTGCAACTATGTTCAATTGTCTGCATTTTGTCGCATCTGACTCTCAATTCTTCGTAGCGGGTGAAGAAAGCAAAATGCAGGAAAGCGCATTCCTGTGCATCAAACTAAATAGATTAAACTCAGTAATAACACTGAGTAAGATTAAATGCTATTTTCGGACGATAGTGGTTTACGTAATCACCGCCGTTATTCAGACACTTGTTGACAGCTTTTTATGCCTTCGTCAAAGAATGATGCCACCTATAATGAAAGCCAAGTCTGCAGTTCTTATTTCACATCATCGTCGTTGAAATGTTTTTCAGCAAGGAATTTCTTCAGATGAAGAAGCAGGTGAAAATTGCTTAGTGCGAAATCCAGACTGTAGGGAGTGTGGTCGAATTGTTACCAACCAAATGATGCGATGAGAGCTTGAGTTTATTTAGCTTTGTGTGGCCGAGCGTTGTCACTTATTGTTTCCCCGTCAACCTCACACAATTGGCGACGAATGTTTGCTGGTGTAACATTTCTCTCATTCAAAAAACGAACTACTGATCTGAATCCACAGTCGGCGGGTCGCTCGGTTTTTTCGAACATTTAGAAACGATCTAACAACAGGAAAACACAAAGTGAAGATTGCTCATAGCTGCACCTGGCTTTCTAATGAATGGAGAAAGTGATCGCGGCTGCAGCGCTTCAGCGGCAAAATATTAAAACGGTACTTACTTTAAAAACGCCCCTCGTATGTATGCAATGTAGTCTGGGGCTTTTTTCCCCACTGAAACCCTAGTTACAAGTTCTACCGCCCTCTTATACTATGAACTAATAATAGCAGAAATTTGTGCTTACTTTGCATATGAGTAAATTGCTGGGAGTAACGTGTGATAATTAATTACTAGTGCTAACATAATATATTTTGTTTGTTTTAAGGATGTATTTTGCAATCAAATTGATTATAATCGATTATTAAGAGAGTTTTTGCGTGCACCTTTGTCATGAAACTGAGCTGATTTTAATTTCTCAATCCTTGGATATAGACAGGCGTATGACTATAAAGAAAGACATCTCACTCCAGCAGGATTACCCATTAACTGAACATGCCCAATTCTCTTGATGCAGAAGGGACCTAAATCGTTTCAAAAATTAATAATCCATCCTTTAAATACGAGTAGAGTTGGATGTATAACCGTTGAATCCATTGGAATGTATATAGGATTTAAAAGTAATAACAACGAGACTAAACGAGACAGGAAAAGCTGTAGAAACCTAGAAATAAAACTGTCAACAACTTCTATAGTTGATAATTACAGTAGTGCATTAGGAACCGAAGTTTATCATCGAGCTGAGTGTCCAGTTCGTTCCATCTCAGAAGTCATCTAGGATCCCAAGTTTATCATCGAGCTGGTGTCCAGGTTCGTTCCATCTCAGAAGTCATCTAGGATCCCAAGTTTATCATCGAGCTGGTGTCCAGGTTCGTTCCAACTCAGAAGTCATCTAGGATCCCAGGTTTATCATCGAGCTGGGTGTCTAGCTTCGTTCCATCTCAGAAGTCATCTAGGATCCCAAGTTTATCATCGAGCTGGTGTCCAGGTTCGTTCGATCTCAGAAGTCATCTAGGATCCCAAGTTTATCATCGAGCTGGGTGTCTAGCTTCGTTCCATCTCAGAAGTCATCTAGGATCCCAAGTTTATCATCGAGTTGGGTGCCCAGCTTCGTTCCATCTCAGAAGTCATCTAGGACACCAAGTTTATCATCGAGTTGGGTTCCCAGCTTCGTTCCATCTCAGAAGTCATCTAGGATACCAAGTTTATCATCGAGCTGGGTGTCCAGCTTCGTTCCATCTCAGAAGTCATCTAGGATACCAAGTTTATCATCGAGCTGGGTGTCCAGCTTCGTTCCATCTCAGAAGTCATCTAGGATACCAAGTTTATCATCAAGCTGGGTGTCCAGCTTCGTTCCATCTCAGAAGTCATCTAGGATACCAAGTTTATCATCGAGCTGGGTGTCCAGCTTCGTTCCATCTCAGAAGTCATCTAGGATACCAAGTTTATCATCGAGTTGGGTGCCCAGCTTCGTTTCATCTCAGAAGTAATTTTGCCATCTTCGTCGAAAGGTCGTCCAATAGGAATCCAAGTTAACAGCTAACATTTACAAATGAATTAACAGTCAAGCGTTAGTTACTCACCTTGTTCGACAGGTTCCGGAAAGATGACCGCCGTGTCACTACGCTGCAGATATTCCTGCACCATCTTCTCCTCTTCTTCCCCGAGCATGCGACGTTCACCCTCTTCCTCGTCTTCCTCTAACACTTCCTCGATATCGTCCTCTGGTGCACCGCTTAGGCACTCCTCTTCGCCGTTTCTCACCTTCACCATGAGCAATCCCTGGAGCTGCGACCCTCCTCCTCCAGAGTCCTCGACCTGTTGACGCACACAGTGCTGGTGGCTGTGACTCGCGGCTGGGGCTGCACACAGGTCCCCCGCGGCCCCTGCGGCGTTCCTTCCGCCCACACTAGCAGCCACCGAACTCAGTACTACGTCGTCCGATGGCAGATTCTCCAACTCGACTGCAACAGCAAGACAAAGCTTCAAGATAATCACAGCTCTATGTACTTTTTACCAAAACCAAATATGTACCCTCAAAGAAACATCACTAACGTGTTAAATTTGAGGAGCCCAAATTGGAAGTTATTATCATTGGACCATTCCTTCAAAGGACAGAGAAATATTTACTTCAAGCCTCGTCTATAGTGACATCTTGCGTAGAGTTACAAAATTCCAAAATGAATAAACCGGAGAAGGGAAGGTTTCCCCACGCCCCTTATTCTAATGATAACTACAATATAGGCATTCTTCATGTTTAGTTTTGAGGAAAAATATTTCTGACTCCCTTGAATCTTTCTGAGAAACCTATTTCCATGTTTAATATTGACATAGAATTGAGAACAACTGTATCTTCGTAATTATATGAAACAATTAGCAAATCCTTATTCAGTGTGTTGATAAATCATTTCTGTCATCTGATTAATGAAAAAAATTATTTTATAAGGAAGAAATCCTTTCCACGGCTGCGTATATGGTCCGGGATTGAAAATAAAAACTAAACAATTTTCAACATTGTGATATCTGTAATATGAATAAACGCTCAACAAATTAAACCACCTATCTGAAACAGTCTTTCCTAAAAATTTTGCTCTGTTTTATCATCCTAGCTGTTCACTACAACACATTAAAGCTTCTTGTACATGATCAAATTTTTGTCAAATTCAATACTTTACAAGACTTTTCAAGAGTTTTTACAACTTCACAACTTTTCTTGTCAAATTGCTACCAATATTTTTAATTTTTTTGAAAGTCTTGAAAGGAAACAAGTACATGCTCTAAACGGTCAAAGATTTACAATGATTGATGGCTTTGGCCAATGAAATGTGAGTATTTACAGTGCGTCACGAAATCTGCAACACGGCTGAAAGCGAAAAGTGAACAAAATGCTACGAGTCCAAGGTATGTCGTATGCCAACTGATTAGGTTATACATAAGCTGGCCATGTCTGTACGTCGAGAGCTCCGTGGATTACCACAAGATGAAGCAGATGAAGGCAGTTATGAAGAAATAATTGCCAGGCTGATTTCCAAACTAATTATACATTAATGCAATGTCATATAGCTTGGTTAACCTATCAGTTGGTGTTATTTACATTATATCTCACAATCGAATGGATAAAATTTAATTGGATAAAACACGTGAAAGCGCTACATATTAGTAAAGAACAATATTTCATTGCAAATTGTTATACTGTGACGCAAATAGTAAATTGCTTTGTGCGTGACAAATTATCAGTGTGTTTTGAAGGGTTTCATTTTGGCAAAGGAACAACTTGTAAATACAGATTTATGACATTGTCAAATCTTGCCAGATCTTGTACAATCTTGTAACACATTGAAAGATATTTGACAATCTTTCTTGTAAGCTCTTGAATTGAAAAAAAACGTTTGATCGAGTACAAGGGGCTTTAGACATGTGATTCTATCAAAGAGTACACTGTCATCTACAACAATCTCTCTCTCCCTCTCTCTCATGCAACGCACAATTTTCAACATTTTCTCACTCGGGTTCTTTAGAAACAGTTAACCACTTGAATACAGCTAATTCATTATATGACCTCATCTAATTGGTTTTCTAATCACTACAAATAATAAATTTACTTCAAATAACTTTTGTGGCGTAAGCCATTTCCGAGATGTCCGTTTATTGTTAGAATCGTTCAATACTTATTCATTGTTTTAAAGTCCTGTCGATTTTAGTTGTTTCTCGAGATGTCATCGAAACAGTATGGAATTTTAAGCTCTTAAACATTTGACTGTCGCTACTCCCTTTGTATCTATAACGAAATGTGTAATGTAGCTATTCCTGCAAAAGTTTATCTCGATTATAATGAAATGGATAGAAAAATAAACTTACGTAAGAATATTTTGCATATCCACTAATAAAGGACAGGGTGTAGAGAAAGTCATGCGAATGTAACACAGATTTTGTTTATTAATAATAAGAGCTGTTTGATCCAGTAGTGGTTCTAAGAAGACAGGGCTGCGCCTGAATGGCGGGGGGACTCGGTGTGCTGACCACATGTCCTACCTCTCTCTCTCTCTCTCTCTCTCTCTCTCTCTCTCTCTCCAGGATGTCCTGTGCGAACGAACCTTCTATCATCATGTCTGAACTACCAATATCGTAAGGTTTGAACTGTTAAACTAAAAAAAAACGAATAGCCTTGTTAATCGGTGCATCATTCTAATAACCCTCCGCATTGGCCTACCATTTCAAGAAAGATTAAATGGTAAATAATTGTGTTTCTGAACAACTTTACGCTACCGTATATTCAGTGTCCAGATTCGAGTTGTCTTCCTTTCATGTGGTACACTGTCGTGCATTAAACTAGATCGCCATTATCTTCTTTCCTCCGTATGGTTTTCATCTTCAGGGTCGTCCTCCGTGCTTTAGTGTTTGCCATGCTAGCCTCTAGTTCACGAGGTGTCGGGAACTAGACGGAGGGCGGCGGACTTTTTCGGGCGTAAAAATCCTTAGCATGACTTCCTTCGGAAGGGAAGTAAAGCCGGTGGTCCCCTATAGTAGATTTATGGCACGTAAAAGAACCTCAAGCCTGATAAAGAGGCCACTGAGCAAAATTATCTATACATCACGCCTAATATAGAATGGGATGCTAAGGACCACAGCAATTAAAGAGCGACCATAGATAAAACTCAATTTAATTTAATTTCCATCTTCAGGTAACCAAACTTTGACTCCACCCAGCCGGTATTAGTTATATATGTGACTGGAATGAAAAACAATTCAGGGACATCCAAACTATCCAATGAACGGTGTTTATAATTCATGTGTAATGAAGGGTTGGTTCAGATACCACCTGTATGAAAGAGTTTTGCTACGATCGGTACACAAACAAAGGCTAAACCATTACAAATAATTAATTACAAATTATTCGGCCTTCTAGAGAAAGGTATAAATAATTATTTGCATGTGCGGTTAAACTGAACAGCATTTACATATATAAGAGCTTTCATCAGCGACATGGAGACGAAGATTAAAGTTGTTGCCGCTACTAAACGGCATTATGAAAACGGTAGTGAAGCATCAAAATAAGGTTTAGGTTGTAATGTTACCGTTTGGCAACTACTTTGGAGTAGGTAAAGTACCCTGCCAATCCACTGGCTAGAATAATGTTCAATGCGGTCACGCTGGTAGGGCATTTTGTCTGTACAAGCATACACAGCTCCGTTTTATTATGGGCCACATTTTATGCACGCCAATATACATAATGAGACGTACTCGTTTCTTCGAGCCAACTCGTTCAAAAAAGAGCAAAGAATATACCGAACTATGGTTCAGCTTCTGCATCATAGTGTTCTCGTGGGAAATTGGCATTTACTCGTTCGACAGTTCACGTCATAGCGTTGTTGTCAGGTGTGTTGCTTCAGTGTGTTAAATCAAATTAATTGCAACAGCATATGCCATGCTACTGTGTTTTCGACTCTATTTCTACTACTGTTGGTATTAAATCCTCTTTTACTATACTATAATACACAAATACCACTTGGTCACGTTTTCTTCTTTCATTAGTCCTGGGCAAAAAAAAAAAAAAAAAAAAATAAAATATATATATATATATAGGTAAAATGTCCTATATTCTTTTCTTTCTTTCATCATTTATTTCAGAATTTCTGTGAGAAAAAAATACTAAGTCCTGTGTATAAACATTTAGTTGAATAAGCATTGCAAATTATATGTCGATAAAGTAAATTATGTTACTAGCACCTTTAAAACAAATAAAGATTAATTAATTCAAAAGTTTTTGCTTCATATTGATGTTATATACAATTAGGTGCACTACTGAAAAATGTATGTTATCTACTTAAAATTGTGTTTGATTTTAACCACATAGAGATTAACAAACTTGAGAGTAAACTCTACAACGACATAAATCTCTAATAGAAAACTAAGGATACCTGAGAGCGCCTTTATGTTTTACAATACGAAATCTTAAATTGTGTGTTTTTTATTATATTATTCTTTGATTTGATTACATTTGTATTGCAAATGAGCCCATGTGGGTCTACGCAAAGTACTTAGAGACGTTCCTTTGTTTTCCTTTGGATTCACAGTTTTCTCATTCTTGGCTGTGGGGTTTCTTTCTCTCAGCTGTACCTGTTGTTCCAGTTTATTTCCTCAGTTTGTCCTCTTGGTCCTCTTGCCACTTACGCACTTTTATTCTAAAAATATCTCTGTTTAGGATTCCTTCTTGCGTAATTGCTGCTAATTTTAAGTCATTTAGTACTTCACCAATCCACTTTTTAGTATCTACTTTTGCTTTACTTCTATTCTCGTAGAATTCCATTATTTGTTTTGTGAGCCTGTTTGAGTTCATTCGTTTAATATATCTATAAAATGTTAACCTTCATTTTGTAATATCACTCTGAATATCGGTATATATTTTTATTTCATTTTTGCTTCTAAGTATTGTTCACCTATGACTTGGGTTCCTAAACTTTTTCTTATAATTTTGGATTTCTATATTTTTTTTCATTATTCTTTTTCATAATATTTTAGATATCTGTTTTTCTATTTAGAATTAATGTTCCTCCTCCATAGAGGCACAGTAGTTTAATTACAGTGTTATAATGGGTTTCGTTATTATTATTATTATTATTATTATTATTATTATTATTGCTATTTTTTAGTTTTCTGGACGATCATTACGAAGGGTTTCCATACATCACTTCTTTCGGTTTTACTGATAAACTCCTTTATTTAATTTAAGAAAACATTTTTACCTGTATAACTGAAACTTAGCTGCGGCGGCAACACTAGTGCAGCATGTAATAGACTGAGCCTTCCTCTTGGTCTGGTCACACTGGGCGTTCGAACATGAAATGATACACCAATTCGTTCGGAATGAAGTGAGAGCGAGACACCGTTCCAACTCTATACCCAACACTCCCGTATACACAAACTCATTTGTATTCGAAGGCGTAAACGGTACAAATTAATGACCAAAATTCGTTCGATGGACAGCTCTAGTGGAGATAGTCCGGATCAAAACGAAATCAATAAATATGGCTCTAAATGTTTACAAACTGTACAATATTTCCTCGTTACAAGATGTCTCTGTATCATAAAAGTGTAATATTTCGAAGCGCCTAATCTGATTACATGTAGCATTGCTGTTTAAAGTAAAGATGTGGTTCACATTCAGGCAGCCCGTGCTGTACAGTAATGGGGGTGTAAGGCACCCAGCAAATCTCAGCACATAAGCCGAGACTTTCGCCGGCAAGCGTCTTTGCTTCATCCTTAAATCCGATTCGATTACGCGGCCACACGTCCAAGCGCCGTTATATCCGCGTCCAAAGGAAGGACTGGTTGTTATGGAGATCCCCTTATTATTTATGTAGAGGGAACATCTTCCTGCATTCTACATCTCCACGTGTCCTGCTAGTTCTCCCCACAGAAACTCTCAGCAAAATTACTAGTTAACCTTGCATCTGTAAGCCGAACAACAAATAGCTAGTATTTTATTCTTCATTTATTTAATAAATTATGTTGTATTTTACACGCAGGTCAGCATGAACTCTAATTTACACTTACAATAATTGTAAATATCGAAGAAAGAGATGAAAACACATTACTTATCAAAAGGTGTCCCTTCTTATCATCATCATCTTTCACGGATTAGACTATTATTAGTCTGTTCCGGTTTCAAGTTAAATAATTGGTCAATCCATTTCCATCGACCACGAATTCTTTCACCTTTTGGTTTATATTTTAAAATATTCAAATGTACCTATACGATCTTTTTCCATTCACGTTCATACCATTTTTCTATGTTCTTCAATTTTGTTCATTATACTAAGCATTTTTAATTCATTTCCAATTTCTTGATTTTTCTATTTATCCAATAAAGTATACATATCTTAGAAATCTAAATTTTAACTACCTCTATTTTTCTTTCGAGAGCTTTGTTTGTTATCCAGCATTCTGACACACATAACAGCATTGAAACGGCTAAAGCTTTGTAAAATTTCAACAGAGCTTGTCTTCTTGCTTTTCTTGTTAATGACGCTTTAAATTGTCCCACATATCTGTTAAAATAGACTTAATATTTTATTAATCTCATTTGTTGTATTAAGGTCAACAATACCCCCAAAATAATTTAAATGTCCCTTACACACGAGGGTTGTCCCAGAAGTACCCGAACTAACAAAGAAAACACAGACTTTTGGGAAAAAACATCTTTATTTCTCTACGTAGTCTCCTTTCAGCTCGATATACTTTCTCCAACGTTGTTTAATCGCTTTGATACCCTGCTTACAGTGAGAATCGTCGAGTTCTGCAAAATAGCCATCAACTGCAAACTCCACCTCCTCATTGTTGGCAAATCTTTTATCCCCAAACCATTTCTTCAACTTTTGAAACAAAAAATAATCACAGGGGGCTAAGTGTGGCAAATATTGAACTTAACTCATTGATTTTGGCCATGCGGGCCTCTGACCCCAGGCACCCGCCTGTAAGTCCTGGAGGGTGTAAGTCCTACATAAGAGGAGGTTAAACAGAGAAAGAAGAAGAAGATTTTGGCCCTGGCGATAATAGATGTGTAAACTGAGGCATTGTCTTGATGAAACAGAACTTTCTCTTTCGTTAAATGCAGCCGTTTTTGCTTGATTTCATCATTCAAACGCTGCAATAAGTTTGCATAATACTCGCCATTGATTGCTTTTCCTTTTTGAAGATAATCAATGAAAATTATGCCACGCGCATCCCAAAAAACTGACGCTATGACCTTGCTTACAGATGGAACTGTCCTGGCCTTCTTTGGAGCTGATTCTCCCCTTTCAATCCACTGTTTTGACTGTTCCTTCGTCTCAGGTGTGAAATGATGGACCCATGTTTCATCCATAATATGAATCGACCCAAAAACTCGGCTTGGGTCGGCTTTGTTGCAGCGAAACATCGCCAAACACTCGACTGAGACATCCTCAAGACGCTGTTTTTGTTCCATTGTGACTAAACGCAGCACCCATCTTGTGCGCAGCTTTCTGATGTCTAAATTTTCATTTAGTATGCGATGTACAGCACTTTTTGAAATGTCTACGATGTCTGCTAGCTCGCGCACTTTCAGTCGACAGTTATCCAATACCATTTTGTGGATTTTCTTCACAATTTCTGGCGTGGTCACCTCATTTGGTGGACCACTGCGATGTTCGTCTTGGCAGCTTGTACGGCCTCTCTTAAACTCTGCCACCCAATATTTTACTGTTGTAAACGAAGGAGCAGACTCCCCTAGAGTAGAATCTAGCTCAGCTTTAATATTAGTTAGACTAGGACTTTCAAATGAAAGTATTGTATCACATAACGATGAACCAGTTTTATCCATGTTTACAAATTCGCTAGAGAGTACACTATTGACGACTGCCAAACAATTACTAAACAACGTAGATTGCCAAACTTCATATTATAATTTAATGACATTTATAATGTTATATTCGCAAGACTGTCTCTATTTATTCTTCTACAAACTATTCTTACAAAAACTTATTTTTTTATCATGTTAATCGAGATAAACATTTGTAGAAGCGGTTTTATTACACATATCGTTTTAAGTACAAGGGGAATACAGTACTCAAGCCAGGCATCATTAATACATAGCTTTAGGGAGCCAGCTTTACTTGCTCCGCTCTCGTTAGCGATTGCCACAAGGAAATCTGAGCAGCAGGCCGGTTTGTAAACTCAGTGGCGTTTCCTATAACTGCACGGGAGTAACTTTTGATACAAATTGACTTGAACTGTTATAATCATATTGTTTTACGAAACTGCGTTGCTCATATAATAAGACATTATTATTATTATTATTATTGTTGTTGTTGTTGTTGTTGTTGATGATGATGGTGGTGGTTTTGTTATGTGAATCAATATGAAAAATGCCATGCCAAAGAAAGATCAGCTTTTGGAACAATTAAAATGTACAAAGTTGGTTAAATACTAAACTTGGTTTAGTTCAGCATTTTCTAAGGAGCGATACGAAGATTTCCAACAAAACTGCTCTATACATGGGATTATTTTGTTTTCTCAAAAACGCTATAATGATTTTGATTAGAATTTCATATGTTTAATACATTGACATGAGAAATAAAACGAATATTTTGAATTTTGTATGACGATTCTATGAGGACCTCTTTATTTTATTCGATTTTGTATAATTATGAATTACAAGAAAAACTTAAATTATAGAGTAAAACCTAATATAGAAAAATGTGGAGCTAATTAAGATACACATTTTTAGTGCAATAAACATTTTCATAAAGTTAGTCGTTTTCGAAATATTGCAAATATGCCCCGCTGAGCGTCATCTAATGGACATGCTTGTAAGTTTGCTGTTCTTATTGGTCTTATCGACAATGGTGTTAACTCGTATTTTCTTGTCGTTGGGTTTCTTGTACTTTTGGGTTTTTAATCATTAAACCACACACACACATTCACACTCTCATTCATATTTGCAGATTCTGGGGAGGATAGGGAATAATCTTGGCTAGAAAAAAATTGCCACCCCAGCCGGGAATCGAACCAATTGGCCCCTTGCACAACAGGCAAGGTGCTCTACCAACTGATCTACGAGGGGAGGCCAACTGATAGTGTTATTGCTTGTGAACTGAAGGGTTTCTTAACGTTGGATTTATCAGTTGTTTACTATTAAACATATTCATTCCAGCATCCATACTTTCAGACCCTGTGGGGGATAGGGTATATTCTAGTTAAAGACAAGTTCCCTGCTCCAACCGGTAATTGAACCTGGAACCTTTGAGAAGCCGGAATGCTGACCACTCGATTGCAGAGTTAGTCTAAGCGCGTCTTGTTTAATTTGAAATAATTGCTAAGCAAAAAAAATCTGATGTGTTACACTCACATGACTTTCTCTACTCTTGTACAAACTATTTTTACAAACTCTTATTCTCCATCTATTTCATATTAATCGTGATAAACATTTGCAGAAACGATCATTTGACATGCAAAGCGAATTACATTTTACACATAGCGACCAGTTCTAAAAATATTTAACTATCGCTTAAGGCGTACCATGTACCCCTTGTTTTGTAATTGCAAGGGCAACATAGAAATACAGTAGCCTTTAAGCATCGAAAATATTTTAATAGCTGGTTGCTAGGTGCAGCACCATTCTCTTTTCCACAGATTAATACTCTTTGCATATCCAGGACAAAAACAATGAATAACGAATACCCTTTTGAGAAAATTATTGAAGAATTTAAGGGTATAACAAGCAATATCTCGAAAATGGTTCACTCAACAACAAAAATGTATATGATATAAATTGTGTATTTTAACGCGATCTACATTTTTTGTGTAGTAAACGTTTGTCTATCTCTTTTGGTTTACCAGTTATGCAAAAGTCGTTCACAATGAAGAATACTTTTAGAAACATTCCAGAAAATTCAAGATGTACATTTTATTTGTCATGAAAATATCTTAAACATATGATATTTTAATCAAATTCGTTAGAACTATTTTTGAGAAAATTAAAATTTTCGAAAAATCTTCCATGTAAAGGGTAATCTGCGGTGGGGGATTTTCTTGAAAACCTTCGTTTCGTATCTCTGGAAGATACTGAACCTAAATACCAAGTTAGGTGTTTATCCGACTGTTCAATTCTGAGTTATGCTGTTCACAGACAGACACACACACAGACACTCACACACGGACATGTTTCCAAAAATTCTATTTTTTGGATTCAGGGGGTCTCAAAACATGTATTTCCGGTGAAATCTCGGTATCGAATTTTTGGGTGGAATGCAATACTTCCCCTACTTACAATACGTAGTTGAGAAAGTAATATATCGTGAGTAAAGCAAACGTAGAAAGAATCACTTTTTACTTTCTCTACCGCGTATAGGGTAGGTAGAGAAGGTATTGCAGTCCACCCAAATATTCAATACCGAGATTTCACTGGAATTACATGTTTTGAGGCCTCCTGTACCTTTTAACAGCAAAACTCAAAAACGAAAAGTCGGATCAACTCAAAACTTGGTATTTAGGGTCAGTACTATCCAAAGATGCTACACGAAGATTTTCAAAAATATCCTCCCACCCAAACTACCCTTTACATGGAACAGTTTTGTAGAAATTTCTTACTTCCTAAAAAGGGCTAACAATTTTGATTAAAAGGTCATATATTAAAGATAATTACATGACAAATCAAGTGCATATCTTGAATTATCTTGGAATAGCCTATGAAGGCCTCTTCATTCGAAAAAACTTATATAATCTTGTATACTGTTAAACGTCAAGCAACAGACGAAAACGTATTACACAAAAATTGTATCTCTCTTTAAAAGAGAGAATTTATGTCAAATACCTTTTTTGTGGCATAAGTCATTTCTGAGATATTCGCTATTACAGGTTCGAATTGTCTATTACTTGGTCATTAAAGACCTGTCA
Source organism: Deroplatys truncata (assembly GCA_030765065.1). NCBI lineage: Eukaryota > Metazoa > Arthropoda > Insecta > Mantodea > Mantidae > Deroplatys > Deroplatys truncata. The sequence goes on along the minus strand of CM060981.1, from coordinate 222,061,361 downwards.
ACATTCAGTTGTTTCTCGCGATTGCATGAATTTTAATACCAGGATATAGCGTCCAGTTCTTAAACATTTGACTATCGCTGTTCTCTTTGTAACTTAAGGATCTTTCAACAAGACTGTCCTACGTGATAGCTGCCGTTGTTATGAAGATACAGCAGTAATTTTTTCCATGTGGTTACAGTTATTATTGACAAATACTCATAGAACGTTACAGCATTCAGCAACGCGTAGAAATTGTGAAAATTTATTATCAAATTGGAGCATCTGTTCGCCAAACCTTCCGTGTATTGCGTGAAGTTTACGGTGTGCATAATCGTCCCTGTGAGAGAACGATTCGGCGTTTGATCGATAAATTTGAAAGAAGTGGTTCTATCAGCGATCAAAGAACGCCTGTACGTAATCGACCTAAGCGCTCCAACGAAAACATAGGCGCCGTTCGTGAGAGTGTACGCGAGAACGGAAACAAGTGAATTGCTCGTCCAGGCGCAAGAATTGAGGCTTTCGCCGACCATAACTTGGCGAATTCTGCATCTGGACTTGAAGTTTCACGCTTACAAAATGATGTTAACTCAAGTACTAAAGCCCAGTGACCATAGGTTGCGCCGTGTATTCGCTGACTGGGCTATGGAGCAATTGGAAGCTGACCCGCATTTTTGTCCAAAAATCATCTTCAGCGACGAAGCCCACTTTTGGATGAATGGTTTGTGTTAACAAACAAAATTACCGCTATTGGAGCAATAATAATGCAATGCAGATTCAAGAACGACCTCTTCATCTCCAAAAGGTTACTTTGTGGTGTGGATTTTGGTACGGTGGAATCATTGGTCCATGTTTTTTTTCCAAGATGAAGATGGAGAAGTTCTAACTGTCAATGGAGAAGGATACCGGGCTCTTATAAGAGACTATTTTTGGTCTCAGTTGGATGGTATGGATCTCAGAAACATCTGGTTCCAGCAAGATGGTGTCACATGTCATACTACTCTCGAAACAATGGATCTTTGAAGGAGAAGTTCAGAGGTTTCATCATTTCCCGTGGTGGTGATGTTAACTGGCCCCGGAGGTCATGTCATTTAACGCCGTTAGATTACCTCTTGTGGGGTTATGTTAAATCTCGTTTATGTCAACAAGCCAGAAACAGTAAATGATCTTTTGAATAACATAACGCTTGTTATTCGTGAAGTTAGACCTAATTTACGCTCTTCTGTCACTGAAAATTGGGTCAACCGTATACGCGCAACCCAACGAAGTCGGGGCAGCCACTTAACTGATGTTCTCTTCCACACGTAATGACATTAATTAGGTTCCAATATAAAAAAAGAAGAAATAAACCTCTACCATTTATAGAACGTGTTTTATTTAAGTTCAAAGATAGGACACTCTTGTTGAAAGACCCTATATAACGAAATGTATAATGTAGGTACTTCTGCAAAGGTTTATTTGGATTAAAATTTAGTAGATAGAAAAATAAGGTTTAATGAGAAAGTTTGTAGACCCACTAATAAAAATATAGGGTAGAGAAAGTCATTTGAGTGTGTCAAATCATATTTTTATATGAATACCGTAATGTATGTAGAACCGAGCGAATTGGCCCCGAGTTCGATTCCCGTCGACCGACCACTCTGACCTTGGGTTTTTCGTGGTTTTTCTTGGTTGTTAGGCGAATGCTGGTGTGTTTTCTTATCAATTACGATTTCCTTTACATAATTGCCCTTTCACTCAATTTTCCACTACTCTTTCAGGTGACCTTACTGCTTTATGACTTATAAGGGTGCTGGACAGATGCTGCGGATACTTGCTAAAGGGAAAGAGTACCTCATGGATACTAGAGGGCTGCTTGGTCGACGGATCGTTCGTCAAACTCTCTAGGCAGCTCCAGCAGTGGACGTGTCTTCGAGCCGACTTCCGCGCGTCTTTGTGGTCAGTCTGCCTGCGACCTGTAGCCTACTGTGGTTTATCCCCTCCTCCTGGAAGGTGGTAGCCACAGTAGGTCAATATATGTCGGAGTATACGAGGTATCCCTCTCCGTTGTATACCCTATACCTACAGAGTGAGCCGAAAGACTCCGAACCGCCTGCACGGTGTTTTTCCTGTCCGCGTCCTCGGCGCTCGTTGCCGTCTGCCACTGTCATAGAAAGGCGCGGATGACCATACATTTTTAAAACTATTTTTAAAGGCTTACCAACTTTACAAAAGGAGTTGCTGAAACTGGCCAGCGACGTTGTCCATACATTTTTGGTACCTCTTTAGGAAACTATCCATCACTCAACGTAGTTCACGTTAGGAAATTTCCTGGCGGATATTTTGTTTTAATTCTTCCAGGGTGTGTGGGTTTGTCTTGTACACTTTATGTTTTAAGTCACCCTGGTGGGGTATTTTATGAACAATATTACCGGCTGCGAGGTGTTTTTCTACTGGGCGTGTGGAAATATGATAAAACATAATAACACACTGCTGCTATAAACAAAGTCACGCTGTTGTGGTTTTGCTGTGCAGTGTGAAGTGCAGTTTTGAGTTGACGGTGATGTGATGTAGTTCAGTTATTACGAGTTATTTATTATTTTGTCCTGTACTTAGTCACAAAGTATATTATGGCTCAGTATATCTTTTCTGGTGCACAGCGTGTATTTATTTATGATTCGTATGTGTTAACTCGGTCAGCTCGCCAAGTGAAAGTACGATTTGCAGAAGATTTCCAGGTGTAAAAGTTCCAGGCCGTAAATCAATCCATGAACTTTACAGTAAATTTCAGGCCACAGGAAGTGTTCAGGCTAAGAAATCTAAAAAACGGCGTTCGGTTCTTACCGAAGAAACATTAGACGACATCGATCATCGTTTGGAAAATTCCCCCCAAAAATTCCATGATGGATAGTTTCCTAAAGAAGTACGAAAAATGTATGGACAACGACGGTGGCCAGTTTCAGCATCTCCTTTCATAAAGGATATATATATATATATATATATATATATATATATATATATAAAGGATGATGGGAATTTGTCGTTGGTAGAGAAAATCGTGTGAATCTACCACATCATATTTTTATAATATAATTTTACATAATTTTGTAATGTAAGTAATTATATGATGTCGCAAGATAAACAGGAAAGAATACTAGACCGAGTTTATTAAAACAAAAGACAGTATAGCAAGACATACAACAAAATAAATGGAACATTGTAAAAGTGGCGTTAAGGTTCTAAGCAAGACAAAGAGCGCTGAAAATGGATGAAGCAGGAACTAAACAAATAGATAACAGACGAAAAGAAAGTCAGGGGAACACTGCAGAAAGAAAATGTTATATTATGTAGGTTTAAAAATTTATATGTGAATGTGTTACACAAGGAAGTTATAAAGAAATAGTAGGCTGGGACGAGAATGGGTTGGGGGGGAGGTTTGAGAGATTTTCTTTACATGTAGCACCAGCAGCTTTGGAATTGATTAAAGTTTCCAGAGTTACGAGTTGATTGCTTTTCATGGGCGGAGGTAAGAGAACATAAAAATAAATTTGAACACTCCATTGCCACATACTTCTTCTTCTCCCCCCACTTCGCTGTTTTCTTTTTTAGTCAAGGGTCTTTCTCTTTTTGCATAGCATAACGACGACGTACGTACGCCGAGGGAGAGAGAAGTATAGTGATCAAGAATGAGGAGAAGAAGATGGTTAAAGAGTGTAGCGCGGCCCGAAGATTGACTGACCCCGAGATAGCGCTGTATCTACATCTGCTATCTCTTTCACACCGCACCCGCATAATGTTATAAATCCTGCGTATGTATTGTACTTTTGTGATGGGAGAAGTATAGACTTGCATGTAATCTGAACCTATCTTCTGCTTTTTATTGAGACTTCTTTGCGGAGAGGGAGATTTCCAGATATACTGCTATGGTCCCTTGGCGGTTTCTTGCTACTTTTTATGTTTTTATTTATCTTCATAAATTTCCCCGCCTTTAAAACTCCAAGAATAACACTTTAAGAACTACTATTTGAATATACATAAGAACAACATAGATTACTGAGAAGTAGATATGGTCCAAAAATTAGAAATCCAGTTCAATACAACAAAACAATCCGGCTGGATATTGTACAAGCAAAATATTATCATTACACAGTGTGATTTATGAAGAACTAACACACTTCTTTCTTTAATTATTCTGTTCGAAATTTACTCAATGCCCCAATTTTAGCACCAGATTAAGCAGAATGTTCTGGAGTTTCGATTGCCTGTCACTAGATGTGCAGATGTTCATGTTTTATTCGTTATTGTTAGTTTTATTGTCGGCAACTATTTTTGAGATTTTGTTCTAGTCAACATGAAAATGGAGTACACATTAAAGGAAAGACTCTCCTTGTAAATCAATACAGGATTACAAATTCAATTACAGTTACTCAAAGAGCACACCAGGTAGAATTTGGTGTTCGGAGTCCTCCCCAAAGAAACACAATACTGGGACTGGTAAACAAATTGGAAACAAGTGGATCTCTTGTGAGTGAAAAAGGAAAAACTCGTTCATCTAGGCTTCCCACGGTTGTTGTTCACGTAAGAGCACGACTGGATCGGTCACCCAAAAAATCATTAAGACGTTTGTCGCAGGAGACAGGGTACAGCTACTCAATATGTCAGAGAGCTGTGAAAAGTGCAGGCCTAAAGCCGTATAGGATTACGGTTGTCCATGAGTTACAGGAAACCAGATAAGGATAGACGACTGAATTATTGTCGTTGGTTTCATTGTGCAAAATCCTGCCATATTGTCCATCACATGGTTCACAGATGAAGCATGGTTCCATTTATCCGGCTATGTGAACTCAAATAACTCACACTATTGGGCCAGCGAAAATCCACATGTTATTCATGCAGCACCTACGCACCTGGTTAAAATCGGAGTTTGGTGCGCAATATCCGTAAAGAGAATAGTGGAACCAATTTTTTTAAAACAATGAGAACATTGCAGAGTACCGACGGATTTTCATGGAATTTGCTGAGCAACTAGACGATGTAGAGCTGAGCCAAGGATATTTGCAGCAGAACGGCGCTACGTCATACATCAAATGAATCCATGGCACTAACTGCAGGTTTCTTTGACGACCGGGTAATTTCCAAAAACCTGTGGCCACCGGCATCTGCCGCTTGTCCCCAGATATTGGACGATCTGAAGCACAACATTACACAGGAGATTCAAGCTATTGACAAGAGCCAAGGATATTTGCAGCAGAACGGCGCTACGTCATACATCAAATGAATCCATGGCACTAACTGCAGGTTTCTTTGACGACCGGGTAATTTCCAAAAACCTGTGGCCACCGGCATCTGCCGCTTGTCCCCAGATATTGGACGATCTGAAGCACAACATTACACAGGAGATTCAAGCTATTGACAAGTCCTCCAACGAGTCGCCAGTAACATGGAACGACGTGTTGAGTTGTGCCTTATGTTGGATGGAGGACATTTTCAACATTTGCTATTGAGGTAAATAATCTCCCAAAATTCCTCTGCATTTCAGGTATAATAAGTTGTCGCTAGCATAAGTCGTTTTGAAACAAAGAAATAAATGTGTCAGTTCTTCATAAATCACTCTGTATTTTATAATGTTATTTGTGAACAATTACAACCTACTGAATACAGTAAACTATTGTGCTTCCAGGAGGAAGGGGATGAAGTGAAGGACATAGAGGGTGATCAGATCCGGGGTGGCAGGCTCGAACATAAACGGCATCCTTAATGTCTTCAGATATTACATCTTGTCACGTAGGAGCCTCTATTTATTATTAACCCCCCTTTATTATAAAATATCCTTTCGCTGATTTCTAATGTTAGCAGTTTTCTCTCTTTTCACAATTTTATTTAGCATGCCTCCAACGGACTTGATTACGACATAAATACAAAATAAAGAAAGTAGAGCTTTCTTACAAGGGTTTTATTAAAAGGTTTTGGCACCCAGGAACATCAGTACATACATCTAAAGAATTAGAATAAAGGTTATTCAGGATTTTACTACACACATTTGAAGTATGGCAATTAAAGAAACAAATATAACACACCATCAATTATAGCTTTTTAATTTCTCTACCACGTACATAGTAGGTAGAGAAGGTATTATATTTCACCCAAAAACTTCTTAAGCGAGATTTCCCTGGAAATAGATGATTTCAGGCCCTCTGAATAAAAAAAAAGCATCTTTAGAAAAAGATCCGTGTGCTTGTGTGTCTGTGAACAGTGTAAATCAAAAACGAAAATTCAGATAAATATCACACTTGGTATTTAGGTTTAATACGTTCCAAAGATGCGACACAAAGATTTCAAGAAAATCCCCCATCCCAAACTACCCTTTACATGAAACATTTTTCGAAATGTTTGAGTTTGTAAAATAATGGTTCTAGCAATTTTGATTAAAATATCATACATTAAAGATATTTACATGACAAATAAAATGTACATTGAATTTTCTGGGAATAGACTGTGAAGTCCTCTTCTTTCGGAAGGAATGTTATATAATCTTGTATAAGTGGTAAGCTTTAAGTGATAGACGAAAACTACCATACAAAAAATATATAGATCTCTTTAGAGTACACAATTTACCTACTTAAAATAAGTTTTTCTGTGGCGTAAGCCATTTCTGGGATAAGCGCTATTAAAGGTTCGAATTGTTCAATACTTGTCATTCTTTTAATGTCTCGTCGATTTTCAGTTGTTTCTCGCGATTGCCTGGTACCAGTATGGAATTTAAGGCCGGCATCTAGTGTCCAGTTCCTAAAATATGACTATCGCTGTTCTCTTTGTATCTATAACGAAATGTGTAATGCAGATATTTTTGCAAAGTTTTATTTGGATTGAAATGTAGCACGTAGAAAAATAAGCTTTAGTAAGAATAGTTTGTATACTCACTAATAAACGATAGAGGGTAGAGAAAGTTATCTGACTGTTTGGTAGGTATCTGTTTGGTATTTATCCGACTTTTCGCTTTTGGGTTATGCTGTTTCAGACACACAGAAACACATTTTTCTAAAAATGTTTTTTTGATTCAGGGGGCCTCAAAACATGTATTTCCAGTGAAATCTGCTATCGAATTTTTGGGTGAAATGCAATACTTCCTATACTTACTATACGTAGCAGGGAAAGTAATTTTTTTGTGTGTTCTGGGGCCTCAAAACATATATTTCCGGTGAAATCTCGGTATCGAATTTTTGGGTGGAATGCAATACCTTCTCTACCCACTATGTACGTGGTAGAGAAAGTAGAAATATTTAAAATTACTAATATGTATAATTACAAGCAGTAATAAAAATTGGCATTGTCAAAGAACATTAATTTTTGTAGCAGCAATTTTCTTTTCTAATTAGTATATAGTGATAATTTATGCCAGTTAAGTTTAATTAAGATTGTTTGAGTACTTCATGCCCTACATATCTACCAGGTGGTCCAAACAAGCCGTCCTTTGCAGTTTTATGTTTCCCGCATACATAGGTGCAAAAAAGGTTGCCGCATCTCTGCTATTCAAAGGGGCAGTGCAGTTACAAAGTTGCCGGCCCTCGTAGCCGTGGTCGCTGAGGTGAATAGCTCCGGCGCTCCGCCAAGCTGAGGGTCGCGGGTTCGAGTCCCGCCATGGGTATGGGTGTTTGTGTGTGTCTATGTGTTGTGTAATAGCGGTAACAAAAAGCAGTAAAAACACAGTAATTGAAAAAAATCGAAAGGTCACTGAGGTAGTGCTGCTGTCTGAGATGTTTACGTGGTAGTTCCATGGTCGCCTGCATGATGTTCGAGCCGGGTCATTCGGACAAAAATGTTCACCAATAACGAACACACGGATATGGTTACGATCTGTGCGGAGACGCACCAAAATACAGCTGAGCCTCGAAGGCTGTGTTCAGAACATATTCAGACGTGGCATCTGTCTTCAGCGCACTTAATATTGAGGAATGATGGATCGTTCCAGGTAGAACGTGTGCCTAAGAAGCTCTTACATCAATTCGCCCCCCAAGGCGGGAATGTTTTTGCACATGATTTTTATGAATAATACAGTGATAGAAAACAATTTAATCCTAACACACCTTTAAGGGTACATAAATATAATAAAAATAGAATTTTGTTTAATGTTGTTAACTTGGGCAGCAATTGGTGCCATGTAGTTGTACTGATTGTATATTAACTGTCATGGAACTAAATGACTTAACACGTGTGCTCAGGTTTGCGTGAAGTGGCAACCCTGAATTCTTATTAATGTGCGAATTGGACATTAAATAACCAATAATGCCCCTCCACCAAAGCACACATATAGTAACCCTCGCATTCAAACACAGACCCTGGGCATACCGTGAAATGTTTTTGTTTAAAGATACCTTTCTGGAGCCTAGCCTGAATCGAACTCGGCACACCTTATATAGCCGGCAATTTCTCTACCAAATGAGCTCTGGGACTATAATAGCAGTTAAAGTGTTCATTTTCAAGCATTGGTCTTACGTTTAGCTGTCTCCTCTCTGTCATTATGGAGTCTCCTTTGCAGTTCTGCTTAGGCAAATTTTTTGGCATCCTCGCTATCCGGTATAAACTAACTTCAACGAAGGACGGCTTGTGTGGGCCACCTGGTGGTTATTTTAAAAACAAGTGATTGTGCCAGCAATTAATCTCTCGCTCTATATGCAAGGTGGAATGGGGGAGGAATTTGGAAAGTAGGCGAGTTATAAGGCTGCATTATGAAAGAAATTGGCATGTGGTATTTATATTTGCAAGTATTAATTATTGGTTTTGTGAGAGCAGGCAGGTGTGTGACAGTCGCTAATCGACGTTTTGGACGTATCGGAATAAAAGAAAGGAAAGCAAGCACCTTGTCAGTAACAGGCGCAGTAAATGTCATGCTGTTACGGTGTGCTGAGCATTTGACTGCGTGGGGTGGAACAGTGTACAACGTCAAACGCTTGTCACAACTTAGCCACCACTCGGCTGCACCGTGTCACATGACTACCCACAAACTCCTCCCTCGTTAATATCATAATCACTGTAATCTGCTGAACAGCGTCACGGACAGAAACTGTCACATTCACCGCTCACTGTAAAATCATAAAAATGTCCACAAAATAATAAGAGTGCCACAGGAAAAAAAAGAGGGTGACGTGGAGCTCCGATTACGCTTCAGGAAACCCATGCTGGACCTGAAAATTATGCACATCGGCAGTTAGGGCATGTCTCTCGTGACTTGACATCAAGTCCATAAGAAAATGTTTCCCATACGCGAGTTCAGATCATATCAACAAAAGTTGGTCACACATGTTGGCCGTTGGTGAACTTTCTATATCTTGCACCTTTTATCTTGAGGCAGTATTTTCTATCGCTTAACTCATATTATTTTAATTGTGCAATATAAAAATAATAACCTGCCTATAAGCATCAATAATTACTATAAAATGTATATTACAGCCATTTTATTATGTGTATTTATTGTATGTATATATGTATAAATTGTTAGATGAATGTATTTCTTAGTTTAGTAACGCAGAAGCTGTGAGGGTAAAAACAAGCTGCCTTTAGTAGCTAACAAAGTAATAAAATGGAAACCTAAGGGTGGCTAGCAATAAGATGTAACCTTGAGAGCAATAACATGAAAGCTAAGAAGGTTACCATCAGACGAAGGAAAAATACTGGTGTAACATCCAAAAAGTTTGTAAATAGTCACGTGGGTGCAAAAAGCCAATCAAAATCATACTAAGAATGTTCTGCTAGAGTAGGCTTAGCCAACCAGAAACTAGGAAGATTAAATTTGAAATTTTAAGCTGTGGACACTAAGAGGTAGCGTACCCAAGCAGTTCAGTTCAGTGGTTGCAGCTCAGAGTGAGCAGATGTGAGAATTTAGTGCAGCGCGAAAAAGCTAAATTTTGATGTTTAAAAAATGTAGTTAGAAACATCTCGCAGTTCCATACTTAGATACGTCAGTAAATTGTTATTTTATATATGTTATTCAACTGCCGAGATGAAGTAATAAAGAAGTAAGAATTTACAACTATAATCGGTGTAAAGTTATTCTGCAGCCGTACCACCCCTATTTAGAGATACTTGCTCTACCAGATATCACTGACGCAGCGCAAGCATAAATAAAAAAAATAAAAATCATAATTAAAAAATTAAAACTTTATTACACAAACTTTATTATTAGCACACACACGACACCTGGTGCAAATTGGGCATCCATCCTAGTGGGATACCGATGCAATCTAATGTTTTCAAAATGTTGTCACGTGCTACTATACCACAATTATAGGTGTGTTTTAAAGTCCATGCAGACATCTTTAATATTTTATACAAAAACATTTCTTATTGTTCCATTTGTACACCGGCTTAAACTGCAATGGCCATATCGGCAGCCTTTTACCTTTGGAATATGTTGTCTATCGGCATTGGTGTTCATTCGTATACAGTTGTCAGTGAATTTCTAGTTTTTCTTTGGGGTTTATACATTAGATCATACACACTCTCAAACTTCCAGAACCTGGGGAGGATAGGAAACAATCTTTGCTAGAGAAAACTTACCACCCCCAGCCGGGAATCAAACCCGTGACTCCTGGCACAGCAGGCAGGTGCTCGACCGACCGAAATACGAGGTCAGTCTGAGAAAAACATTTATCTTACTTTTGTTATGTTAATTAATCATGTGTTCCATACGATACATAAATCGGAATTTTGAAAAAAGAAACAATATCCTATTATTTAAATACTAATATAGAAAAACTGCATATACAGCGTTTTTCACTCTTCTGATTACTTCAGGAAAAGATGTCAACTCTTTAATAATATTTTTGTAATAATGTGGTCAGACTACTTATTTCATTTTTTGAGCAATTTAAAAGTGTAGCAAAACCAATATTCAGGGTTTATGTTCATCCCTCTGAGTTTCTATGAATATTTGAACAAAATTGCTTACAAATTACATCGCATGAAACATTTTTAGTGCTCAAAAGTGTAAGAAAAATCAAAATTGACTGAAAGGAACTGGAAATAAATACAGGCCATTAGGCCGTGTGCTCCTGGGCATTTAAATGGTCTCGTGTTGAAGCTTTCGAAAGATGTGAGAGCAAAAGCAATAGATTGTAATTGAAGCTAAAGGAAAGTTTTGCATTTTTTGAAAATATTGACCAAATTTCAGCTATGGGTACTCTTAAACGAATCTCGGCTTAACCGACACAAAGGAGGGAAGAAAAAGAAGAAAGAATGAACGACAAACTACGATGTGCTCAAATTGGCGCTGCCAACATTGCTGCGACAATTATTAATGTTATTTTGCCGCAACCTTAAATTCTAATGCAGGCACTTGCAGCTATTCCTGAGTCCCCTACTCCATATTTAAAAAAAAAAATCCGATATGTTTCACTCAAATGGCTTTCTCTACTCTTGTACAAACTATTTTTACAAACGCTTATTCTCCGTGTTCTTCATGTTAATCGAGATGTTAATCTTATTGCTAATTTTCTTGTAGATGCAAGGGGAATGTGGTAGACTTTAAGTGATAATCAAATCTTTTAAGAGCTGTTTAATATGTGGAGCATTCCATTCTCTTGTCCTCCTCCGTGGACTAGTGCTAGCCTCTAGTTCCCAAGGCCACGGGTTCAAACCCGGCGGAGGGCGATGGATTTTTTCGGGCATAAAAATCCTTAGCATGGCTTCCTTCGGAAGGGGAGTAAAGCCGGTGGTCCCGTGTCGTAGATTTACGGCACGTAAAAGAACCTCAAGTCTGATAAGATGCCTCTGAGTAAAATTTCCGGTCTTTCACGCCCAATATAGAATGGGACGCTAAGGACCATAGTAGTTAAAGAGTGTCCATAAATAAAACTCAATTTAATTTAACTTAATTCTCTTTGCATGTCCAGGACATAAAAAGCGAATAATGAATTCCCATTTGAGAAAAATTATAAGTATTGGAAAATTCAAACAAATAACAAGGAATATCTCGGAAATGGTTCGCTGAACAAAAAAAAATGTACATGACATGAATCTACATTTTTTGTGTAGTAAAGTTTTGTCTATCTCTTACAGGTTAGCAGTTATGCGAAAATCATTCAGAATGAAAAGGGCTTTTGGGGACATGCCCCGAAAATTCAAGATATACATTTCATTTGCCATGAAAATATCTTTGAGAAAATCAAAATTCTCGTAAAATGTTCCATGTAAAGGGTAGTCTGAAGTGGGAGGATATTCTTAAAAGTCTTCATATCGCGTCCTTGGAAGGTACTGAACTTAGAAATACTAAGTTTGGTACTCATCCGACTTTTCGTTTTTGAGTGATTCTGTCCACAGACACATAAACAGATAGACAGACACACACACATACACGCACATACCTTTTTCTAAAAATGGATTTTTTGGATTTAAGGGGCTTCAAAACATATATTTCCGGTGAAATCTTGATATCGAATTTTTGTGTGGAATACAATACTTCCCCTACTTACTACACGCACTAGAGAAAGTAAAAATGCGTTATCTAAAACGGCTCTGCGGCTATGCGGAATTCTGCCGTATATGACAAACTTCCCCTATTAAAATAGCAAGCGCGTTTCTTTGACTGGTTCTTTATTGGAAAGGAATGAATAAGGGACAACATATTTAAATTAAGATTCAAACTTAATGACAAAACTGCTATCCTGCAACATCTAATCTGGCAATGCAATCTACAGAAGCACGGGCTGAGATAATTCCTTGCTTACAATGATCCACAGCAGGCAAACCCCTGACGTTGACATGTCTTCTCTCCGTGCGAGGCAGTTTATGGCAGTCTTTTCAATAAAACATCGTGCATTCAGTCACTGTTTATTCTTAAGGAAGGTTTCCGAAGGGCTTCTGAACTCAAGAGAAATGGCGGAAATTGCCAAAAATGAGATTTACAGTGTTATTGTTCATTTTACCCCGACTTTAACTGCAATTGTCATATCGGCGCCCTTTCACCATATTGCCTTATCCCCAATGGTGTTAACTCGTGTGCGTTTGTCATTGGATTTCTAGATTTCTTTGGGTTTTCTAAATTAAATCACTCACACATTCACATTCTCTGGGGAGGATGGAGAAATACTTCCACCCGCAGTCGGGAATTGAAGCCGGGACCCCTCGCACAGCAGCCACATGCTCTACCGACTGAGCTAAGGGGCCGACCTGAAGTGTTTTGTCCAGTCTGATAAATTAGAATTTGCACTTTAATATGTTTATATTTTAGCCATGGTACTTATGCTGTTTTAAAAATGGTATTGCAAGTGCCATTTTGTGTTGTGAATTCTGCATCACATCACCCGTGTTACATTCACATGACTTTTCTATCCATTCTTCAACAAACGATTCTTACAAAATTTTATTCTTCTATTTAGAAACAATTATTATTCTTCATGCTTATCAAGATAAACATTCACAGAAATGGTTTGATTACATATTTCGTTATAGGTACAAGCTAATTATGGCATTACAGCAGGCTTAAGCGATAGTCAAATGTTTTAAGAGCTGGTTGCTATGTGGAGCATTCCATTCTCTTTGCATTACCAAGACATAAAAAAGTATAACTATTGGAAAATTAAACAAATAACAAGGAATATCTCGGAAATGCTTTACTCCACAAAAAATGTATATGACATAAATTGTGTGTTTAATGAGATCTACATTTTTTGGGTAGTAAAAGCTTGTCTATCTCTTACGGTTTACTAGTTATGGGAAAGCACTCAGAATGAAGAGGAATTTCGGGGCCATTCCCAGAAATTTCAAGATATACATTTCATTTGCCATGAAAGTATCTTAAACTTATGATATTTTAATAACATCGTTAGTCATTTTTGAGAAAATAAAAATTTCGAAAAAAGTGCCATGTATAAACGGCAGTGTGGCGTGGGAATTTTCTTGAAAACCTTCGTGTCGCATCTCTGGAAGATACTGAACCTAAATACCAAGTTTGGTGTTTATCCGACTGTTCGTTTCTGGGTTATGCCTTTCACAGACACACAGACACACACGGACGTGTTTCCAAAAGTGTTTTTTTTTTTGGTTTCAGGGGGCCTCAAAACATATATATTTCTGGTGAAATCTCGGTATCGAATTTTTGGGTGGAATACAATGCTTCCCCTATTTGCTATACGTAGTAGAGAAAGTAAAAATCTGATGTGTTGCAATCACATGACTTTTTCTACTCTTGTACAAACTACTTTTACAAACACTTATTCTCCATCTACTTCATGTTAATCGAGATAAACATTTGCAGACTCTATCTTATTGCTAATTTTCTTGTAGGTGCAAGGGGAATATGGTAGGCTTTAAGTGATAGTCAAATGTTTTAAGAGCCGGTTGCTATGTGGAGCATTCCATTCTCTTTGCGTGTCCAGGATATAAAAAAGTAAAAGTATTGGAAAATTCAAACAAATAACAAGGAATATCTCGGAAATGGTTCACTCCACAAAAAATGTATATGGCATAAATTGTGTGTTTTAATGAGATCTACATTTTTTTGCGTAGTAAAAGTTTGTCTATCTCTTACGCTTTACTAGTTATGTGATAGTCACTCAGAATGAAGAGGAATTTTGGGGACATTCCCAGAAATTTCAAGATATACATTTCATTTGCCATGAAAGTATCTTAAACATATGATATTTTAATAACATCGTTAGTCATTTTTGAGAAAATAAAAAATTTCGAAAAATGTTCCATGTAAAGGGTAGTGTGGCATGGGGGATTTTCTTTGTGTCGCATCCTTGGATTATACTAAACTCAAATACAAGTTTGGCATTTATCCGAATTTTCATTTTTGAGTTATGCTGTTCACAGACTGACAGACAGACACACAGACGGACTTGTTTGCAAAAATGCTTTGTTTGGATTCAGAGCCCCTCAAAACATGTATTTCCGCTGAAATATCGATATCGAATTTTTGGGTGGAATCCTTAGTAGAGAAACTTAAAAATAGCGATTTTACGGCTGCAAAAAGTAAGACGTATTTGACAATTCAAACCTATAATAAAGAATATCTCGGCAATAGCTAACGCCACAAAAAATGTATTTAACATAAATTGCATGGTTTTACAAATCTACATATTTTGTGTAATAGTGTTGGTATATCTCTTACAGATTAAAAGTTATAAAAAATCATTCAGAATGAAGATGGCTTCTAAGGCTATTCCAAGAACATTTAAGATACACACTTTATTTTCATGGAAATATCTTAAACGTTTTAATCAAAATCGTTAGAGAAATTTTTGTGAAAATAAAAAATGACGAAAAATTTTATCTAAAGGATGGTTTGGGGTGAATATTTAACCGACTTTTTGTTTGTGAGTTATGCTGTTCATAGACCTTTTTCTAAAAAAAAGCATTATGTTTATATTTAGGAGATTTCAAAATCTAGAAGGATGGTATTAAATTCTTGGGTGGAATGCCATACTTCCTCTACTTACAATAGGTAGGTAACTTGTAGAGAAAGTAAAACAC
Organism: Deroplatys truncata; assembly: GCA_030765065.1. Taxonomy (NCBI): domain Eukaryota; kingdom Metazoa; phylum Arthropoda; class Insecta; order Mantodea; family Mantidae; genus Deroplatys; species Deroplatys truncata. Next base: position 222,045,935 of record CM060981.1, on the reverse strand, counting down.
TTTGAAGTAGAGGGGTAAACTTTAGCCCAACTTTTAGAGGAAGTTTTCTTGTACTAGTAGGCACTACTGTTAAATATGGCAGCTTCTGATTGCTCAAGGCCTGTGATTTCTGGTTTGTTTCCTCTATTTTGCTTTGAGCAGTCTTTCTTCTGAATAAACATTTCTAGTATAAATTTACTGTTTCCTCTGAAACTATTGAAGATAGCTAAGTTAAATTTTACGGTGACAAAAGCAACCTCTGAAGGTTATTGTGGATCCATCTTAGTGTTAATAAGCTGATTGGTTATTTTTGCTTTCTATACTAGGAATAGTAACCAGGGGAAGTAATGCATACCACCCAAAATTTTGATATTGATATTTAAATGGAAATACATGTTTTGAGGCCCCTGAATCCAAAAAAAACATTTTTAGAAAAAGGTCCGTCTGTGTCTGCTTGTCAGATAAATACCAAACGTCGTATTTTAGTATGATAAGGTTCAGTACCTTCCAAAGATGAGACACGAAGATTTTCAAGAAAATCTCCCATCCAAGACCTATTCTTTACATGAAACGTTTTAAAAAATGTTGATTTTCTCAAAAATGGCTATAACGATTTTGATTAAAATATCATATGTGTAAGATACTTTCATGGCAAATGAAATTATATCTTGAATTTTCTGGGAATGTTCCCAAAACACCTCTCCATTCTCAATGTCTTTTGAGTAACTGGTAAACCGTAAGAGATATACAAAAGTTTACTATACAAAAATGAAGAACCCGTTAGGACACACAATTTATGTCATTTGATTTTTTTGTGGAGTGTACCATTTCCGAGATATTCCTTGTTATTTGTTTGAATTTTCCAATACTTATACTTTTTCTCAAATGGGAATTCGTTATTTGTTTTTGTATGTCCTAGACATGCAAAGAGAACGGAAAGCTCCACATAGCAACCAGCTCTTAAAAGATTTGACTATCGCTTAAAGCCTACCATATTCCTCTTGCACCTACAAGAAAATTAGCAATAACATAGTTTCTGCAAATGTTTACTTCGTTTAATTTGAAGTAGATGGAAAATAAGCTTTGTAAAAATAGTTTGTACCAGAGTAGAGAAAGTCATGTGAGTGCAACACATCAGATTTTTTTTAGATAGCTACACCAAGTTGACGTCTTTGGTAAAGACGCATTGTAAAGGAAATAAAGGAAAACTTTATTACTGGAGGTTTGGCAGATTCGATTACGTTTTGTTTTCTGCTATATCTTAGTTGTAAACCGTGACCATCTCCATATGTATTGCTTGAAATGAAATATCGCGGCATTTATCTTATTTTACATGCACATTCTGTAGAGTAATAACGCCTGTTTTATATTCCATAGCATTCTCAATTAAAACTTAAAGCCTTCTTCGTAAGTAGGTTCTATTATAACTCCAATGTGTTCGTATTCAAGTACAAGGGATTTGTAAATGGGTTTTAATCTTTTAGTAGTTTATATATTGAAATTAAAGGGTATTTTAACCCCATGTCCAGAAGAAACACTTGGGCTTTTCAATGGTGAAAGAATTATCAAAATCGGTTGAGTGGTTTCTGAAATTACCCTACACTCACATACATACAATTTTTCTCTCTTTATAATACTAATATAGATTATCAAGAATAATGAGAAATCATGCGCCGATCCTCCAGTACCCTAGTTACAGCTTTCAGTCAGTGACAAGACTGACCTCATCACAATACTGCACAATTACACTTCTGATAGCTAAGATTGGAATTTATTTGATCAATACCACACAGTTTATCCAATATTATGTAGTTTCATTCGAACCACAGCAAATTAACTTGTTACTTAAGGACATACTAAAAGCCGTGTACTACCAATGTTACATACCCTGCTGAACTTATTACTCATTATCTCAGAAACAGTTAAGATATCACCTAAAAGTTTTAAGTATGCAGATGTGTGCCTTTCACGTTCATTGGTCTACATGTATACAATAAATTTGTTTAATAATAAACCTCCTTTGATTAAAAGTTTGTCAGCAATTATTTTTTAAAAAAAAATCTGATGTGTCTAATTTACTTGTAGCTGCAAGGGGAACATGGTAGGTTATAAGTGATAGTCAAATGTTTTAAGAGCTGGTTGCTATGTGGAGCATTCCATTCTCTTTGCATGTCCAGGACATAAAAAAAACTAATAACGAACTCTAATTTGAGAAAAGTATAAGTATTGGAAAATTCAAACAAATAACAAGGAATATCTCGAAAATGGTACACTCCACAAAATAAAAAGAAAATTCATATGACATAAATTGTGTATTTTAACGAGCTCTACATTTTTTGTGAAGAAAAATTTTCTCTATCTCTTACGGTTTACCAGTTATGCAAACGTCTTTGAGAAAGAAGAACACTTTTAGGGACATTCCCAGAAAATTCAAGATATACCTTTTATTGGTCATGAAAATATCTTAAATATATGAGATTTAATTAACATCGTTAAAACCATTTTTTGTGAAAATCAAAACCTTCGTAAAATCTTCCATGTAAAGTGTAATCTGGGGTGGGGGGATTTTCTTGAAAATCTTCGTGTTGCATCTTTGAAAGATACTAAGCCTAAGCCTTTGGTATTCGCTGTTCGTTTTTGAGTTATGTTGTTCACAGACGCATACGACCTTTTTCTAAAAGGGCTTTTTTGCATTAAGCGGGTCTCAAAACATGTGTTTCGGGTGAAATCTTTGTGTCGAAATTTTGGATGGAATACCAACCTTCCTCTACTCACTATAGGAATGCCTTCCTCTACTTACCTACTATATGTAGCAGAGGAAGTAAAAATGTGTATATATAGGTACTTTACGTTTTAAAGTAAATAATTTGTTTGGTAGGAATAAAGCTTTTCGTGCACTTACTTAATTTTGAAAACACTCAACTAATGGATACAGAGTAGAACATAAGTACTCAAGCACCCATCTTTCAAACAGTACTCAGTTTTACAAGTTCATTCTCCTCCCATGTTCAGCATGGTTAGATGCACACTCACTTCTGAGTATACGTTGTTTTCTTTTTGCTTAAAAGTAAATCTGATGAAACTGGCAGAGTTAATGAGCTATATAGAATGTGTTTATAGGAGGGGGACCACCATTTTGATATATTGTGGCTACACCTCCCGGGAGGCAGGAATGAGGTGAAGGAGCCGTACGAGGTCCCAGGTCCGCAGAAGTTCCTAACATTTCCAGTTTGAATACCCGCGCATCAGTGACGAGGAATCCCAAGAGAGCGACGCAGCAACCTTAACGGTCGGGACAGCTCACTTTGGCCAACGCACATGCATCCACGCCGTCTGCCCGCCACGGCCAGCCCGCACGACGAAGCTATATAGTACTCAGAAAAATATATAAACATAGCCATTCAAGAAGTTTCATAATGCTCTATATATTCACAGAGTAGATACAACTAGAGGTAGGGAAGTAAAGCTGGTGGTCACGTGTCATAAATTTACGCCACATAAAGAACCTCAAGCCTGATAAAGAGGCCTCTGAGAAAAATGACCGGTCTTTCACGCCCAATAAAGAATGGACGCTAAGAACCATAGCAGTTAAAGAGCATCCATAAATAAAACGCAGTTGAATTTTATATCTAGAAGTGTCACTGAAAGTCACATTTACTTATAACTTTGCAAGAAAATTGTTTCATAGATATTCTAGGATTCTAGAAGCAGTCGGATTTGAATCTTCATCCAGCACCTCATGAGTTATGACTTTCCAATCCATAATTATTCCTTTCTTTTTGTCTGATTTATTGATATAATATTTTTGCCATGTTGTTTATTGTTTTTCTAACACTGCCATCAGCTTTAAACGAGTTTTAAAATCTAGAAGTATCAGTGAAAGTCAAATTTATCAATTAAGCCTTAGTATGCAAAATCTTAACCTCAAAGTTCAGTTTCTTATTACTTTATAAGAAAACTTGGGTAATCTGTATTACGTTGGTCTTCAAAAGCGATAATAGTGATAGCCTACATCTCCTACAGATGCCATGCTATGTCAACCTCTGGCTCCAACACAATGCTGACAACATATGAATAACAAATACCGCCAAAGGCAGCAAGATACCGCCAACGCTCGCAGCTTACGTTCCTAATTGCTTTTTATTTTAGGTTTATTAGTTTTATAAGCTTTGGTTTCTGATTCAAGGGAGGTTAGGTTAGGTTTAGTTTTTTATATAAGCAATGGTTGCTAATTGACGGGAGGTTAGGTTAGAGTTGGTTTCTTTTTATATAAACTTAATTATCTACCAGAAAATTCCTTATTAATATTTAGTATCGTGTATATTTTATTTTCACATCATACGCAGGCCATTTTGTTTCCTGTAATGGACTGCTAATAACAATGCATTGCGTTTATATCAGCGGCAAAAGAAAATGAAGAAGAAGAAGAACACATCACTTATTCTGCGGATTTCATTTCTCATTTAGGTTGGCAATTCCCATTGCGCACGTGCAATAGCAAAGAAGACCACGTTTGTTGACTTCACAACGTAATTTTGCTATAAACGTAAAACACCTAAAACGGACGGGCAGGTGGGCGCCAGCTATAGAACAGACAACTACTCCTAAAGGCTACTTCTAAGGTAATTTAGTCACTTTCCTTTAGCTTTTATTGTTTTCAATCAAGCCAAAGTAATGCAGAAAAAGTAGAAAAGTTTCACTGTAATACTGGTGTAAACTCCCCGGGATTCTAGAACAGTTGGATTTGAATCTGCATCCAGCTCCTCCTGAGTTATGAGTTTAAAGTCTGTGAATATTATTTTTTTGTCTGGTTTACTGGTAACATGTTTTTACGGTCAACAGCAGTAGCAAAAGAGCTGATAGTTCTCATACAAGTGCTAACAACAGGAACAGTTTGTTTATTATGAACTTAAATAGCTTAGCGGCACCCAGAACAGCAATCTCTTCGTCACTAAACCGAGCCGTCAATTTTATAATTTCTCTCTGAAGAGAATTCCGAAAATTGGTCCCACACCATACTCTTGTTCTTCATTTTTAAGGGGTTAGCTTGTCTACAGCTGTTCTTATATTGGCAAAGAATTGTGATTATTGCAGCCACAGCCTATGTGATCTCACACAGTGCAAGCTAAAAAAAATCTTATGGTTACACTCACATGACTTTCTCTACCCTTCTACAAACTATTTTTACAAACGCTTATTCTCATCTACTTATGTTAATGGAGATGAACAATTCCAGAAACGATCTTGATGCTAATTTTCTTGTAGATGCAAGGGGAATATGGTAGGCTTTAAGTGATAGTCAAATATTTTAAGAGCTGGTTGCTATGTGAAGCATTCCATTCTCTTTGCATTTCCAAGACTTACAAAAATGTATATGACTTAAATTGCGTGCTTTGACGAGAACTACATTTTTGGTGTACAAAAGTTTTATCTATCTCTTACGGTTTAAGTTATGCAAAAGCCATTCAGAATGAAGAGCACTTTTGGGAACATTCCCAGAAAATTCAAGATGTACATTTTACTTGTCATGAAAATATCTTAAACATATGATATTTTAATCAAAATCGTTGGAACCAATCTTGAGTAAATAACAATTTTCGAAAAATGTCGTATGTAAACGTAGTCTGGGGTGGGGGAATTTTCTTGAAAATCTTCATGTAGCATCTTTGAAAGATACTAAACCTAAATACCAAGTTTGGTATTTATCCAATTCTTCTTTTTTGAGTTATGCTATTCAAGACACACATATGGAGCTTTTTCTAAAAATGATTTTTTTTTGTATTAGGAGGCCTCAACACATGTATTTCTGGTGAAATCTCGGTATCGGATTTTTGGATGGAAAGTAATACTTCCCCTACTTACTATACGTAGTAGAGAAAGTAACAAGTGCATTGCTACCAGTCTAATATACTCTACCTGTCATTGGCTATTGGAGTTCTGAGAGCTTTATTTTATTTATTGTTCTGATAATTTAAATCTTAGCTATGCCTTAGTGCACGTTGCTTTAATTTCTTGACTAACATTGTCTACATTTGAGAGTTGTTAAGCAACACAGGATATTTGCCTGAGCAGTTTTGATGGGACAGAACCAAATACAACAAAATCTACTACACTAACACACAATGCCAAACGGTTGAGCAACACATCATACGATCAAAGAGTGTTTATTTATTTAGTCAAATGTTGATACATTTTGTACACTGCCATTGGTCCTCAGCTTCCCAGTAGAGTTGACCGTTGTTTTACTCCATTGACCCTGAAGTGCTTGACACCGCCCGAGATCATTACAGCAGTATTTTGGTGAGCTTCGTTGTAGGTATATGTTCGGCTAGACAGTCATGATGGGTAATAATACCGACTACTGCTGCAGTTTCTCTTCTTGGTGACTCCGGTTACTGTTCTTCACTTTTGCGACATTACCCCATATTTTCTCCTGAGCTATCTCATGTATAAATTTCTTGTTTGCACCCTGAAGCTAGGTTTGATACTGTTTATCGCAGAGTAGTGATCTTTTGATGATCATTATTTATGTTCATTTTTTGCTAGATAAGTCAGCTACCTCGTTTCCTTTGGCACCAACATGAGATGGAATCCGCTGAACTAATCTTAGTGCATCCTCTATAAACTTGATGATTTGCCTAATTTTTAGTATTCTTGATGTACATGGAGAGTTTAAGTCGGTCAAAGAGTGTAGATACGAGGGCTGCCCAGAAGTACCCGGCCTAACAAAGAAAACACAAACATTTTGGGAAAAAAATGTTTATTTCTCTACATTGTCTCCTTTCAGCTCGATACACTTTTCCCAGTGGTGTTCAATAGCTTCGATACCCTGTTTATAGTGAGAACCGCAAAATAGCCATCAACTGCAGAATCCAACTCTTCATTGTTGGCAAATCTTTTACCACCAAGCCATTTCTTAAACTTTGGAAACAGAAAATAATCAGAGAGAGCTAAGTCGATAATGGAGCCATGGCGATAATGAATGTGTGAACTGGTGCATTGTCCTGTTGAAACAGAACTTTCTTTCTCGGTAAATGCAGCCGCTTTTGCTTAATTTCATCATTCAAACGCTGCAATAAGCTTGCATAATACTCGCCACTGATTGCTTTTCCTTTTTGAAAATAATCAATGAAAATTATTCCACACGCATCCCAAAAAACTGATGCCATGACCTTGTCAGCAGATGGAACTGTCTCCCCCTTTCAATCCACTGTTTTGACTAATCCTTCGTCTTAGGTGTGAAGTGATGGACCCATATTTCATACATAGTTATGAATCGACAGAAAAACTCGGCTTTATTGCAGCGAAACATCGCCAAACACTCGACTGAAACATCGTCACGACTCTGCTTTTCTTCCATTGTGAGTAAACGCGGCACCCATCTTGCGCACAGCTTTCTCATGTCTAAATTTTAGGATAGTGTGCGATGTAGAGCACTTTTTGAATTGCCTACGATGTCTGCTACCTCGCACAATTTCTGTTGACGATCATGCAATATCACTTTGTAGATTTTCTTCACAATTTCTGGCGTGCTCACCTCATTTGGTCGACCACTGCTATGTTCGCCTTGGCAACTCGCACGGCCTCGCTTAAACTCTGACACCGAATATTTTACTGTTGTAAACGAAGGAGCAGACTCCTCCAGAGTAGAATCTATCTCAGCTTTAATATTAGTTGGACTAAGACCTTTCAAATGAAAGTATTGTATCACAAAACGATGGCCAGTTTTATCCACGCTTACAAATTTGTTGAGAGAGTTCACTATTAATGGCTACCAAACAATTACTAACCAACATAGTATCGTCAAACTTCAAACTTAAGCTTTATAAGGGTGTTACTTTCTACCATAGTCATTTTTTGAAACAACAACCACTATAGGACGTCAGATCGGGTACCTTTGAGACTGCTCTCGTAACTTGAGTGTATACTCGCAGAAATAGTGAGTTTTTATTCTTACGAAAACGAGTATACTCTCATTGGGTTGATTATATAATTATAGTAAATGTACGAGTAGTAAATACTCCTTAGGACTTTGAGAAAGTGCTTGCTTTTTATTCACATGATCCTGTAAAATTCGTTTCAAACCGAAGACAAAGATATTTTATAAAATGGACATGCAACTCTTAAAATTCGGAATACTCAAACAAGGAGTCGTACACATTTTCTCTGTCCAATCATACCATCCCTGTTTCATGGCACTTTATCCTCCTTGAGTAATCCGGGGCGAAGAAAGGGGATATAACATTGGAATATACTCACATTAAAGTGGTGTAGATGGCTGTGGAGATGAGTATATACTCGCATGAAGTTGTGGGTTTTTATTCTTACGAAAACGAGTATATTCTCATTGAGTCGAGTATATAATCAGAGAAAATGTTAATACTTCTTTGAGAAAGTACTTGCTTTTTACTCACATGACCCATGATCTTGTAATATTCGTTCCAAACGCAGGAATATCAGATATTCTACAAAATTATGGACAAGCAACTCTTAAAATTTCGGAATAGCTAAACAAGGAGTATACATTTTCTCTTCCCAAACATACCATCCGCTGTTTTATGGCTTTTTATCCTCCTTGTGTAATCCGGGCGAGAGAAGGGGATATGTGGGACTCGGGGACTTGACATCCTATCATCAGGGAACAGCAACAACAGCCATGTCCACTTGCATCGAGGCAAGCCATGCAGCAGTGGGGTTGACAGCGTGATGTCGCAGTTCTTCAAGCTTGGCTGATGCTGCGCGCTGGGTTACATCGATGATGAGTGCACTCAGCCTTGAAAATCTGCCCCTTCCCACCCCGCCCGGGAGGTGGGGTGAGTGCAAGCATGCATGTTATGTTATATTATAATGTTGTCCAATGCTATGTACACGCAAACTTAACATGGCATATAGGGATTTGGGGTATAACGCAAACAGTGGATTGCCCTGATTTCGTGCCCATGCTGGTCGGCGGTGGCTGTGGTGTCGCTGCTATGCTTTGAATAAATCCTTTCACCCCCTTTCTATTTCATTTTTATGCAAAAAAAATTATATATAGGCAACCTCTCGCCCCGCGTCCGCCGTCCATTCAGCCTTTACATTCGCGTGCGTGGCCACACAAAAAACTGCGTTAATAGGGAAATATCCACAGGAAAAAATTACAATTATTATTGATACGAAGTTATTGAGAGAGATGTATTTTTCCGGTTGCAACGTTCGTGTGTTTGTATTTTTTGTATTTTTTCAATTACTATTTTAATTACTGGGGTAAAACCTGTGCCAAATTGGACGTTACATACATGCACAAAAAATCCTATATTTCCTCATTTCATCGCCAACGGAATATGTTTGATAAACATTCCAGACTGAAAGAAAGGTATTACAATGCGATGAAATGAGAGGGCCGTGTAATAATAACTTTGCCCACTTCTACATAACACTAATTATTTAATATAGCGCGATATAAAATCTGATCAATTAAAACGTTCCATTTTCAAAACGGGATTCCAATAATCCTCCACTTTCCAATCTCCAGCCATGCACTGTTTTTATTGGAGGATATAAGCTTCATGATATTTAGCGCATGATTTTCAGCTGCCTCTCTTAGGGGAAACTCGTGTTGGTAGGTTCTGTTAAAAAATCTCATACAGTTTAATAAATGCAAATTAATATGACTAGTTGCCAAAATCTACGAAATGTCCTCAGTACATTTCTGGGCTGTAAGTGTGATTAAATTCTATGTTACAAACTAGGTTTCAAAATTCCCATATTTCCGAAAATCTTAAGGTAATAGTGACTTCCTAATGTGGGCATGGCTAATACTGGGGAGAGCATACAGGAGTATGCCAATAAACCCTAATATAACACAGTGATTTTCCTTTCCACTTGAAAAAACATGGAACTAATAACAACGGCGTTCTCGGAAATACCTGAGCTACAAAATAGTTATTTGAGTGTGTTTTAAAAAAGATATTTACATATTTTATGTAGTAGGCTTAACGTTTATCCGTTATACAAAATTATACAAAATTCCTTCGAATGAATTTGTAGGCTATTTCTAGAAAATTCAAGATAGGTATACATTTTATTTGCCACATAAATATCTTAAATTAAATGGTATTTTAATCAAAGTCGTTACAACCATTTTGAAGAAAATCAAACAAATCAAAGTTTTTTCTGTGTAAAGGGTAGTTTTCGTGCAGAGGAGGAGGGGGGTTCTTCAAAATCTTCATGTCGCATCTTTGGAAGATATTGAACTTAAAATACAAGTTACTGAGCGATAGCGCCCCTTGGTATCATGAGAGGCTCGCATTCGGGAGGTCCCGGGTTCAATTCCGATAGCCGTCCACTCTGACCATAGGGTTTTTCGTGGTTTTCCCCTGGTCGCAAAGGCGAATGCGGGAGTGGTGTATTCTACCACGAGTTCTCCTTTCCTCAATTTCCTCTCATTCCATCTCCATTTCATGTTGCAGTTGTGCTTTCAAGTCCTGCGGTGCTGGCGGTGTCGGGCTGATGGCGCGGATGCATGCGCATTGGAAGGATTTCCCCCTGTAAACGCCAGAATGAGCTGTTCGCCTGTTAGGGACGCGCGTCACTCTATCGGATTCCTCGTCATTGGTGCTGGGGTGTTCAACCTGGAAATGTTAGGAACTTCTGCACGTCTCTGTGGGCCTATCTGTTTGCGAACCTGGGACCTCCAATGGCTCCTTCATGCTCCCTCATCCCTGCCTCACGGATGGTGTAGCCACAATAGATCAAAATGGTCGCAGTACACGAAGCGACTCCCTCTGATAAACACATCTTACATCCTAAACACTCAGTCTGATTCGAAAGGTAGAATCAGATGACTGCACAATTCAATGCCATATCCGGGATTTGAAGCACGGATCTCCCGGTCTCCGTCCGGTTGTTCTAACCACTTAGCTACCATGTAAACATGCCAGTATGACATTAAATCCTCCAACTGATTCCCATTTTTCCCGGTAAAACAACAAGGAGATCTCAAGTTGTATTGAGATGACATACTCCAATGGCGACCTACAATGCTGTAGATGCTTAAAGTCCCGGCTTCATAGTTTCAACCACTTATTAGGTCAATTAATGGAATTAATTGTTCTTCCACACAAGGGATATTTCATCCACAATATAATTTGAGATCTCCGTGTTGTTTACCGGGAAAAATGTGAATCAGTTGGAGGATTTAATGTCGTACCGGCAGTTGCCATGGTAGCTCAGTGGTTAGAACAACCGGGAGATCCGTGGTTCAAATCCCGGCATGACATTGAATTTTACAGCCATTTGATTCTACCTTTCCAACCTTGTCCAACATACGGCTTGTGTGGAAGAACAGTTTGGAATTTATCGGTCTTTTCGTTTCAGGGTTATGCTGTTCACACACATGGACCTTTGTCTAAATATGTTTTTTTGGCTTCATGGTGCCTCCAAACATGTATTTTCGGCGAAATAGCATCAAATTGTTTGTTGAAATGCAATACTCCCCCTACTATTAGGTACTGGTAGACATTTCGTATAGGAAGTAAATGTTTCCCCTATCTTTTAGCAACATTAACGTAACATATAACTCTTTCGATGCAGCTTGAGGTTAACTTTTCTAGGTGGAAACATCTGCGAAGCACTTTGAACATACTCAAAGATAATTAAAAACAAAAATTCAGGTGTCAGTAATCCATAGAACCCGTCATGGTCGTATTTCGATACTGGGGTGCTGAAAAGGGCACACTTGAACATTTTGCAGTCGCGCGTGCGACCTGCAAAACCGTATAATGTCGTTACTGATGGGAAGGGGTACCATTTAGACGCTTACCATCATACTGAAGGCGGCTGTGTGAATCATCGCGGTGCTATACTTGTGGCAAGTGGGGCGTAACGGCCTGCTCTTCCCTACCAGGCAAAACCTTTGTCATCCTCACCCTTCCATGTCTTCAGGAAGAGCCCTTTCTCTAGCATGTGGCACTAAGCTAAGTACACACAAGGGAAACCACCCACATGTAGAAATTCTACCTGCAACTCTGCATGCAGAAAAATAATTTGCAAATATTGTATTCCTAACCTTCGGGGATAAAATTCCTTAGCATTTCCCGTGTAAGGAATATTTGCACATAAATGAACAATACCTTGAAAGTAAGGGCGTACACATACAGTTTTATTTGTGGTATCCAAGTAACTAACTTGCGTAAAATTAAAAAGTTTGAGCACTTCTCCTCTCACTGCTGGCGTCTGCTTCTTCGCCTGTCTCCGACGATATGCTGGCACGAATCTACAGAGTGAGCCAAAAGACTCCGAACTGCCTGCGCGGTGTTTTTCCTGTCCGCGTCCTCGGCGCTCCTTGCCGTCTGCCGCTATCATAAAAAAGGCGCGGATGAAACCATACAACATTTTTGAAACTAGTTTTAAAGGCTTTACTTACCAACTTTATGAAAGCGGATGCTGGAACTGGCCACCGTCGTTGTCCATACATTTTTGGCACCTCTTTGGAAAACTATCCATCACTCGCCGTAGTTCACGTTTAGAAATCTCCTGGCGGATTTTTATTTTAATTCTTCCGTGTGAGTTTGCCTTGTAAACCTTATGTTTTAAGTTACCCCGGAGGGGTATTTTATGAACAATATTACCGACTGCGGGATGTTTTTCCACTGGGCGTGTGAAAATATGATAAAAACATGATAACGCGCTATTGCTATAAACAAAGTCACGCCTGTTGTGATTTTGCTGTACAGTGTGAAGTGCAGTTTTGAGTTGACGGTGATGTGATGTAGTTCAGTTATTACTAGTTATTTATTATTTAGTCCTGTATTTAGTCACAAAGTATATTAAGGCTCAGTATATGTTTTCTACTGCACAGCATGCATTTATTTATGATTCGTATGTGTTAACTCGGTCAGCTCGCCAAGTGATAGTACGATTTGCAGAAAGATTTCCAGGTGTAAAAGTTCCAGGCTGTACAGTAAATTTCAGGCCACAGGAAGTGTTCAGGCTAAGAAATCTAAAAGACGGCGTCCGGTTCTTACCGAAGAAACATTAGACGACATCGGTCATGATGGATAGTTTTCTAAAGAGGTGCCAAAAATGTATGGACAACGACGGTGGCCAGTTTCAGCATCTCCTTTCGTAAAGTGAGGCAGTATTTTATATCACAACACTGTGAATGCCAAAGTGATTATAGTGTAACTTAACATTATTGTATGACAATGATTTGGGATGTTTGTTAATTATAAGCATTGTTAAGAAATAAGTTTACACGGCCTCACTGGAACTGACAATAAGAGCGGGCAACAAAGAGCGAGGGGGTGAGTTGTTTATTAATTAGAAGAGGCAAGCAAATGACGTCAGATTAGCGCGCTTTTCTGTAGAAATGGAGGGAATTTCTTCCCTAGAGCATATGTGTTCATAATTTTGATTGGATATAAATATAGACGCTAATGTTGGCGCGTTTTATTAACCAATAGCAGCTCGGTTATAATGTTTAGGCATATTGGGGTGAGAGAGTATAAATTCCGTGACAGAGACGGGTAACGCGTAGTTTGACAGAATAATTCACAAGGCAAACGTCGTTCAGTCCAACAGAATCATACAAAGGCTATACGTCGCACAGTTTAAGAGAATCGTTCACGCGTTATACGTCGCGCAATTCTAAAAAATCTCTCGCGTTGTAAAGTTAGTTATAAATGTGAAATACGCGAATTAATAATGTGCAAATAAGTGATTATAGTGATATTAGAAAATATAACAGTTTCAGTCTGGCGTGTATCAAGAGTCAATATGTGAAATTAACTAATTGTGACGGTAATAAAAGTGTAAAAAACAAATTCTTTTATAAGTGTTATCTTTCAGTAACAAATCCTTTCCGTTTACACACCCTGTTCAAGAGATATGCTCGACTGAGTAGTAATAATAGCTAGCCGGAGGACAAATAACCCAAAATTCAAACTATTAATACAATAACAGGCACCCAGCAATAGATAACACGAAGTTACCGCGACAAATTGGCTCCCATACGTTGTGCAGATAAACATGAAGCATCTTCCAACTACCAACAAATATTCTACTTCAAAAGTTGGTAAGTAAAGCCTTTAAAAGTAGTTTTAAAAATGTTGTATAGTTTCATCCGCGCCTTTCTGTGATAGTGGCAGACGGCCATGAGCGCCGAGGACGCGGATAGGAAAAACACCGCGCAGGCGGTTCGGAGTGTTTTGGCTCACTCTGTACTTAGTAATTCAAGATTTTCTCGTGGTTTACTAGTTGTTATTGCCCTGGTTATTCTTTGGAGTGCTCAGTGATGAAGGATGGACTCTGCTTGTCGTCTAGCGGGAATTAGATGTCCGGCGTTCTGGAGAAGTTGAATGATATAAACTAGGAAAGTCACTATGACTGAATTTGTCGTCTATCAAAATTACCACGAGTATCAGACGTTCCTGGCATTACATTCAAATATCGGACCTTTAAGGGCAACTCTTGTGTATAGAACTATCAGATCCTATTCCTTGTTGGCATGTAACTTCGGCTACATTTCTCACACGGCGCTTGTGCTCTAAAAAAAATTATCTTCGTAACTGCGAAAATCTTCTGGTGCTTATCTCGCTTGTGATAAATTTCGGCGGTCATTTATACATATTGCAACGTTCGCAGGTAACCGAGTTCGACTGCTATTAATGCGATTAAACACTTAACATCAACATTGTTTTGGCGGCAATTCTGACGTCGTGGTGCGAGGATTCGTGACGTCGTGAATTCCACTTCCGTGACATTTTGAGTGTGGGTTCTTGAATCCAAATTCACACTGCTTTTATACGAACTGTCCCTACTCTAAGCTAAAAACTAAATGTACCTCTTATTGGCTAATATTTCGCAGTTTTAAACGCGTGGTTTTGAATGCTGTTATCTCATAGGTTTCTCACGTCAAGCAGTGATTTTCCACTGCGTTTGGCTTGTCTCTACTACGCCGCCTACTACGGCGTATGTCCTTAGATAACAAAAGAAGAATAGAAATATCCCCTTGCAAAATCGAACAAAATTCTACCGATAACGCACTTTCTAACATGGTTAAACGAGCCTAGCCAGGAACATCTTAAACATGGAAGCAAAATACGTGAATATAAAAAATATTAATAACCAACAAGATGACAATAAAAGAATTCACATACATCAAATAAATCACAACAATATACTGCATAGGTAGATATTAATGTTGAGGCGGTAGGTAGTTCTTGTCTCAAGTTGGAACACTTGCAAATGAGACACAGCAATAATACACTGACATATACACACACAATTGTCCAGAGTTCTTATTTCAAACAAGTATAGCTACCATTGGGCTCTGAGGCGGAAATCTCCACTTCTGTGTGACGTGTCTATATAAATATACTGATTCCAACAAAGATGATGTTATCACCATCGTACTACGGCCATGTCTCCCTCGGACCTCCAACATCTTTTCTACCTTGAGGTTGACAGCTATTCACCAAGGCTAGGATTCTTTTCTGTACTCATCAGAGATAGGTGGGCTCTCCAAATTGTCTTTATACTCTTCTTTTTTTATTTTCTCTACTACGTATAGTAAGTAAGGGAAGTACTTATTCCATTCCAGCCAAAAATTACATTCCGAGATTTCACCGAAATACATGTTTTGAAGACCCTGAATCCAAATAAAGCATTTTTGGAAACATGTTGTGCGTTTGTTTTGTCTCTGAACAGGATAACTAAAAATGTAAATTCGGAAAAATGCCAAACTTGGTATTTGAATTTAGTATCTTCCAAGGATAGGACACCAATATTTTCAAGAAAATCTCCCCACCCCAGACTACCCTTTACATTTTGATTATCCCAAAGATGGCTCTAACGATTTTGATTAACATATATATTTTAGATATTTTCATGCCAAATTAAATGTATATCTCGAATTCTCTGGGAATGTCTCCAGAAGTATTCTTCATTGTGAACGACTTTTGCATAACTGGTAAACCACAAAATAGACAAGATGTAGATCGCGTTAAAATACACAATTTATGTCATATACATTTGTTTTGTTAGGTGAACCATTTTCGAGATATTCCCTTAAATTTTCCAATACTTATACTTTTTCTCAAATTCGTTATTCATTTTTTTTATTGTAAAGAGAATGGAATACTCCACATAGCAACCACCTCTTAAAATACTATCGTTTAAAGCCTAGCAATTCCCCTTGCATCTACAAGAAAATTAGCAATAAGATTAACATCTCGATGTCTCGATTAACATGAAGCATGTGGAGAATAAGCGTTTGTAAAAATAGTTGTACAAGAGTAGAGAAATTCATGTGAGTGTAACACATCAGATTTTTTTGTGGAGTGAACCATTTCCGAGATATTTCTTGTTATTTATTCCATTTTTCCATACTTATACTTTGTTATGTCCTGGACATGTAAAGAGAATGGAATGCTCCACATAGCAACCAGCTGTGAAAAGATTTGACTATCGCTTAAAGCCTACCATATTCTCCTTGTAGGTACCTACAAGAAAATTACCAATAAAATACGAGTTTCTGCAAATTTTATATCGATTAACATGAAGTAGATGAAGAATAAGCGTTTATAAAAACGTTTGTACGAGAGTAGAGAAAGTCATGTGAATTGAACACATAAGATTTTTTCCATATATATAACACTTAAATGGAAAACTCTTATGATCCATTCTTGTGCATCCTTTCACTCTATTCACTCAATTTCATTTCCCTTGATTGAATCTTACTTTTATCTGTTTCATATGTTATCTAAGTTTCACTTCCGAATATTAACTTTGGCACAGAAATTATCTTGTAAAACTTTAGTAGATTTTTAAACATTTTAAACCAGTGTTAACGTACTTTCAATATTAAGTTTTAAAAATACTTTGAAAGTACATACATATTCACATCACAAAATAAAGTCTTGCTGGAACACCTACAAACATGAATATCACGATGAACTGATAGCGAGGTAGGTCGGCTCAATCGTGATTCAGATGTTGTGCTTCTCCTGTATATATTTTCCTTGGTGTGCAAAAAGTTATTTGTGCAGAATCAGTGAACACTGGCAAAATGGTTAATATATTCTGACGGACATGAATATGAGTGTGACTGCTTACGTAAGAGTAATAAAAATCTTACTACAGAAACGACGTAGTGTCAAATCAACTTTTTGTGGCGTTAACCATTTCCGAGATTATTTTGTTTGAATTTTCAAATGCTTATATTTCAAGTAGTAAGACGGTATTTTTTTTTGTTTCTTTTTTAACTTTCTCGTGAGCAATTTCAAAGCCATCTTTTAGCGACAGATCTCTAAGGATCTGCCTATCGCTTTAGCCTACTGTATCCTTCTTATAGACAGAAGAATAGGTTTTTGCAGCGATAGGTTGTAGAAGAGTGGATAAAGAAGGACATTTGAATGCAGCATATCAAATTTTTAAACTGACAACGGCCATTCCTAAATACTGAAACAAAGAAAAACTCAGGCTGCCCAGATCTGAGAAACACCAGCTACTGGACCATACTGACAAGGATATGGCCCATTGTTGCATTACAATGAGTTCCATTCTGGACGAAGGAGTTGTACAGTAATCTAATTACTACGTCACAGGGCATTGTCAAGAATCCGGTAAAAGGGACGGAAGGAAGCGCACGAGCTACCGTGTCCTCGCCGGAAGTGATAATAAGTTGACCAGATGTGTATTGCAGGGGAGCTACAGACAAGGGGATTAAATTGCTGTTTGCAATTACGAACTCAAACTTTGTGAGAAAATCAGAAAACTTCGAACAGCGGTAAAGCAGCTTTGCATATCTGCCTAAGTAATGGTTTTATATGATTATTTCACTCGTGTGACGTAAACACAACTGAACGAATTGGCTTAATAAGTCTTCGATATCAACAAATCATCCTGTAATTATATCTGCTCCATGTTTAAACCCATTCGTATCCAGAGATATCGTCTAAGATTCAAAATAAAATGATAGCTTTAAGACTTAATCAACAGCAATACATTGATATTTATCTTTATTTTACAACCTTAAGATAAGTCGTATAAATTTACAAACTAAAATTAGTTGCATGGAAATCTTAAGAGTACATTTTGATCTCATTACTCTTAAGATTACTTTTAAAATACTTAAAATTAGCTGTAGATTTCATATTGTGAGGCAAGGAATTGAGCTCTTTCAACACATAGCTCATAGGAGATCTATTAGTGATGCGGGTAAAGTTAAAATTATGTATCATAGTATGAAAATAAAAATTTCTAATAAATATCAACTTCAATAATTTAAAAGTATTCAAACCGTATGAATATAGTTAATATATTAAAAATATAGTATAACAACTTAGTAAAATCCCTCGATCTATGGACTTCGTCAGAATTCAGGAGGGATAAATCGCCCCCACTCTACTTGTCTTTTGTCTTTAGCTACTGAGTTATCCAATGAGGTGTCGAAGTGGGTGGATACACGGGAAACAAGTGTCACGTCACTGTTGTGAACACAGCAATTTTGTAGTGTAGAAAAAGTTAATAGGATCTTGTTTGCATCGTGATAACTCAAAAACTAAAATCCTTATTCCAGTTCTATAAGAAGGTTGTTAAAGAGCACAGTTTCGAGATGATGATGATGATGATGATGATGATGATGATGTGTAATTGGTATCCCTATAAAAATTAAAGCCGCTAGTTTTCTTTGTAAGACTTCAACTGAAATAATTTGAATTATGAAAATCAATCAGCGAGGAACTTTTTTTTGTGAAGAGATAGATGGGGGAGTGAAGCCTGTGAAATACCCTAAAAAGTGTGAATAAACTTTTGGAAGATAGGGCATGTATGTGAAATGCTATCACTAGTTATATGCAAACATTTGTTTTCACACCCGCTGCACTTGCTCTTTGCGTGGCCTGTCACAGCAATCTACAAACCCAGCATGTTTGTTGCAATGCTGTTGTGTCTTTAGCCCTTCCTCTACAATTGGATAGTTACAACAGTGGTGTGATAAACGATTTTGTGAAAATAAAATAAAACACGGGCTAGGCGAAATTATGGCATGTGGTGCTTAAGCAGCGACTCAAAGGCAGAGTAGAAGAGGCATGTTAGGCAGTTAGAGCGGGGGAATGCATGAGTGGGTCCTCCCAAGGGTTTTTTATAAGTTGCTGAATTATCCCTTACAGGATTCTCTATCAGTATTGGCTATACATTGTATAACACGTTTTTGGGCAATAATTACCCCCGAATCATGGATCCTAATCCCCAGAAACAAACTCCATATGCCAATCCAGATTCTACATGTGCGAAGTAAAATAAAGGTACAGCCTTAACATTAAGACGGGATCTCAAAACGCGTAATTGATAACAACAAACATTTAGTTTTTTAAGTAATTCAGTGCAATAGAATAGAATGTTTTAAAAATTAATCCGTTCTGTAAATGCACATCTTTTGAGGCTAGGCATTGTTTCGTTTTATTCAACATCTGGTAACAAAGGTATAAATACCCCAATGTGATGATTTGCTTTTAAACAAACGATAAGCAGAAATCATTTTCATTGTGTGGCAATGGCATCGACATGATTTGTAAAACATACTCGACGTTTGGATCTTAATTGAAACATTGCTTGTGATATTACCTAAGACAACTGTAATTATCTGTAGGTACTTCTAGAATCTACTCAGAAAACTACACTAAATGCATATACTTCGCTAGTCCGCGTTCTTAGAAAACTAAACATTAAACCGAGTTTTATTTATGGACGCTCTTTAACTGCTCTGATTCTCAGCATTCCATTCCATATTGGGCGTGAAAATTTTGTTCAGAGGCCTCTTTATCGTGTTTGAAGTTCTTTTAAGTAAATCTAAGACACCGGACCACCAACTTTACTTCCCTTCCGAAGGAAGCCACACTAGAATTTTTACACCCGAAAAAATCCATCGCCCTCCGCTGGGTTTGAATCCACGAGCTCGGGAAATAGAGGCTAACATGGTAACCTTAGATCATGGAGGACAAGCTCCGGTTTAAAATGCAAGTATGAGTCAATTTAATAACAAATACAAATACATGTATATGTACATTTATATTTATTTATTAAAAGCCTGCATTATGTTGCTATTTAGAGGTTAAATGGGTTCAGGGTAAAATTGATCCGTGCATAGTGATACGATTACTCCTTTAATTGTTTTAATATAGTGACGCAGCTATGGGCGTCGACAACGCAAACACCAGTAGTGCTATCGAGAGATAACGGAGTTCTTCTGGGACGTTCATTCTCTTCGCATCCTGAAAATTCTAGAACTCCGTGGAAATTTCCAGCAACTATATAAGCGAGCGTGCTCGTGAGTGATTTGCTGAGTGCGTTGCTGGTGCCATATAAAGTGCTGATAAATCAGCGCGTTCTCCGAGTGAGTTTACGACGATAGTTGTAACGTACCGTGAGTGCTGCTATTGCGAGAGATTAGAGTAGTCTCGTGTTCCACTCCCCAGCGAGTGAGCTGCTTCGCACGTATCTCATTACGCCCGCTATGCTCCAAAGAAAAGTGAAGTGGCGGGGAAAAATTGAATTAGATCACTATAGTGAAGTGACAGTGAGAACTAAATGAAGTGACATTGAACATTGAACTAGATCACATTAGACAAGTGACAGTGCAAACTGCGCAAATCAAAATATTTAGATTAGTTTAGTAGCTGTTAAAACTTCTCATAATTCCACAGAGTTTAACTTGTTATTAAACCATTTTCATTATAAAGTATGCTACTTGTGCCTCTCTTTCAAATTTATTCTCAGAGGGGCTGCCTTAATACATGCCTTTATCGAAATATTGCTTGGCCACAGCTGGTAGTGTAAAAGTGAGTAGGATGCTTGAGCTTAGTACATTGTTCTTAGTTACTCATAATCGAAAATTATGACAATTTTCATAGAGTCCATCTCCGTGGTGTAGGGTAGCGTGTCTGCCTCATATTCAAGAGATCCCGATTTCGAATCTCGGTTAGGGCGAGTAACCTGGATAAGTTCCGTTTTCCTGAGTTTCCCCTATTCTGAGAAGACAAATATTGTAACTCTAGAGACCCCGAGCCATTTGAACATAATTTTGTTGATTCACCGTCCGATATGACCTGCCCGTTAAAGGGTGTTAAAACAAAAGAATTGATAGAAGTATATCATTATTATTATCACATTTCTTATTATTATATCCGTGCCATTTTTAGTATGTAATGCAATACAAGTGCCGAAAGTGTGAGAAACTTCGCGAAAGCGGTTAGTTAGAGCAGCTGACAGCAAACAAAGACGTGGCAACCCTTTTAAGACACACATTATGATTCTTGGCGTATGGTCAGCAGAGTGGGGGATGGATAGGTTTCTGAGGAAGACCTCTATATTCTGTTCACAAGCACAAGGGTACCTGCAGATGAAATTTCTAAATCTCGCAATTTTTATCTAAATGTTTCCATTTCAACCTAGCCTTCCAAAGAAATTCTCCTAAATGCCTTTTCTGCGATTGATCTGTGAACATTTTCCTAATCACTACAGCTTTATTTTATCTAAGCCATTTTTCTTTGATTGTTTTTCTCCACCCATTGGTTCCTCTACATTCCATCAAAATATGCACTCCATTTTCGTTACCCTCGCAGATTGGGCATATATCTTTCATAACATTTCTCTTTAATTCCACACTCTTAGGAACCATGCAATGACTTCCCTCTCCCTTTTATTACACACACACATACATATATTTTTTTTCTTTGTTTGGTTCTGCCTTTATAAAAGACTAATAACCTATTCTCATTTACCTCAACCCAAATATTAGGACTATTCATATCTTCAAACCTAGATCGGGCGTATTTCTAAAACACCTGTACCATTACATGCCTTTGCACCCACATGTCTCCTAAACTGTTCTTCTGTTCTTCTCCAACTGGTCCTTAATTTTACTCAGCCAGTGCTTTTCCTGGTAATTTCTGATAATTGGCTTATCCTGTACCAATATTACCATTACCAACCCATTCACATTAGTTTACCCCAATTCTAAAAGTGATCCTCTATTAGCTGTGTTTTGAGGGACCCCCAACATAAGTCTGCGGAATTATCTTAATATGAATTCTATTTTTTCCCAACCATTTTCTATCCCCTAAATTTCAACTCCATATGTATGACCATCTTGATTCCACAAGAGATGCATACAGGCTTTCAAACCACATTACTTTCATTTTCTCAGTTATCCAATTGCTGATCTCCTTTTGGTACTGTCCATTTTTTCTGTTTTTCCCAGTCCCCTTTACTGTTTAGTTTGATCTCCAAATAAATAAGTCCTCCACGTTTGGATCGCTTGGCCCCCCCCCATGAGCCATTTTTCTGATTTTTTTAAACTTCTTTCCTTTTTTAAACACTATGATCTTTGTCTTGTTTTGGTTCACTTTAAGACCCCATACCTCACAACATCTCTCTATTTCATATACGGCATGACTTAATCCAATTTCAGATATTGATCCCACCATTAAAAGTAGATGTTCACAAACTTCTGTCCCATGCCAGTCTACCACAACTATATATGTTTTTAAATTTCATGCAGATATCCTTAACAGTTTTTGAGGAACAAAAATTAGTGTACGTTTATTATACTAATTAATCAAGTGTTACCCACAATACAGGAATCGTAATTTTGAAAATATAAAAATACTACCGCATTGTTTAAATATTGGCACAAATTTTTTTTCACTCTTCTGGTTGTTTCAAAAGAAGTTTTTAAATCTTTAAATACAATTTTTACAATTTATCCACATTAGTCAAATTATTTATGTTATATCTTGAGCAATATAAGTGTAGTATAAAACCGTATGCCAGTTTAAGTTCATTCACTCTAAGTTTCTGCTGAATATTTGAGTAATATTGGTTAAAAATTGCATCGTGTGGTACATTCTAAGGCGCAAAAGTGTAAGGGCTGGTTTCACCAACCGATGTTAAAAATACTCTTGTATGTTAACAATGTGTTCAAAGTTTGACATATTGTTAAAACTTTTGCGTGTCATCCAGCTTTTACAACAAATTGTTAGCTAACATCAAGTTAACGCTAAAGACAAGTGCGAAAGCTAGCGTTAAAGTAGGCGGTGACCGAACTACAGTGCTTCTGAACTGCTCTGATGCACTTTTGTCTAAGTATCGCAGCGCTTTCTGTGTCAGTAGCAGACAACATGTTCCCGATGTTTTGACGTTAGAATCGCGGTCAACTGAAATAAATGTTTCACCGTTTGAAACGCGTTAAATAAGAAGCGGTTACTAAATATAGACGTATTACTAAGTGCGAAAAAGTCGACGATCTTACATTAAAGGATAGGATTGCAGCCTGGGAGAAAATCTGCGAGTAATTTAATTGGAATGGACGCGTTTCTCCTACGTCCAGTAAGCTACTGCGGCAAATTTATGCTAACATTTTGTGCGAAATGTTAGGTGCGAAGAGTGTTTTGAATGGTTTAAAACTGGTGATGGACACTGCATTGAAACTAAAGTCAACGAAAATGTGTTATCTGCGATTGATCAAGCAGACCCAAGAAAAATACTGTTTACTTCTTGAAGAAATTTCTTCGGAAACCTTCTAGATAAACCCACACACGGGTTTTGAAAAACCAACATTATCACCCATCAAGCAAATGAAAAATGCCAGTAGCATAAAGTTTCAAAGTAATTAACCTTGTAGCATAGGAGAAAGAGGCATGCTTCTGTTGGTAGTGTTCTAACCTCTCGTATTTTCCATAAAACCCTGCTCATGACCCCTTGGGTAGTCTGTATCGCTTTAAAAAATCCTCCTTTTGCAGGGTTTCAAATTTATTATGACGTACGACTGCTCTTCCGTTAGGAATGGCATTCAAAAGTGTCAATTGTAGCAAACTCGCATCAACAGTTTGGTTTGCAGCAGTCATTTTCCAACTTCTAACATTTGTTAAACGCCTTTACACAGGGGTACGGCGATGTTAACTTAATACCTAGTTTAACACATTGTTAAAGTTAACATTATTTGATGAACCAAATTTGTGTTAACTTCAGTGTTGAATCAGTTTAACATTGTGTTAAAATTTAACATCTAATTGTGAACCCGCCTTAAAAGAAATTGAAGTGGGATAAAAGGCATCGGAGTAAATAGAGGCCATTAGGTCTGTGCTCTTGGGCATTTAAATGGTCGCGTGTTTAACATTTATAACACTCTGAGATGAAAAGTCATAGTATGTAATTAAAGCTACAGGTTCAGGTATTTTAGTGATGCATTCTACCCAAAAATTTGATACGGAAATTTTACCGAACCTACAGGCTCCCTGAATAAAAAAAAAGTTTTCTAAAATGACACCTCTCTGTGTGAGTGCGTGTGTGTATGTATGTCTTCTCTGAGTGTATGTCCGCGAACAGCATAGTTCAAAAACGAAAAGTCGGTTAAATACAAATTATGGAATTTCAGTTTAGCAGCTTCAAAGAATGCGACATGAAGATGTCAAAAAAAACCACACCACCCCAAACTACCCTTTACACGAAAAAAATTTCTTTATGTTTAATTTTCTCAAATATTGATCTAACAAGTTTTATTAGTATCGTATGCTTAAGATATTTGCATGTCAAATAAAGCTATCTAGAATTTTCTGCAACTATTATGTGAAATCGTGTTCGCTCTTTGTCTAATTGGCAAATTTTAAGATATAGAAAAAAAAGCTTACTGCACAAAAATGTAGAACTTGTTAAAGCACACAATTTTCGAGTAAATTTTACTTTCTCTACTACGTATAGTAAATAGCGGAAGTATTGTATTCCACCCAAAAATTCGATACCGAGATTTCGTTGGAAGTAGATATTTTGAAGCCTACTGAATAATAATAGGTTTTAGAAAAAAGGTTCATGCATGTGCGTGTCTGAATGTGTGTCTATGAACAGCATAACTCAAAAACAAAAACTCGGATGAATACCAAACCTGGTATTAAGTTCAGCATTTTCCAAAGATAAGACACGAAGATTTTCAACAAAATTCCCCCACTTCAATCAACCCTTTACATTAGCATTTTTGAAATTTTTTATTTTATAAAAAATGATTCTAACGATTTGGATTAAAATACCATATGTTAAAGATATGTACATGACGAAATGTATAACTATCTTGCATTTTCTGGGAATAGCCTGTGAAGTCCTCATCATTTGGAAGCAAACATAATCCTGCATAACTGGTAAACGTTAAGCGATAAACGTAAACGTAGATCTCTTTAAAACACACAATTTAGTTAAAATAAGGCTTTTTGAGGTATGAGCCATTTCTGAGATATCCTTATAGTTCAATACTTAAGTAATTCTTTTGAAGTCTTGTCGATTTCGATTTTCGGTTGTTTCTCGAGGTGTCATGACTATCGCTGTTCTCTTTGTATCTATAATGAAATGTGTAATGTAGCTATTTCTGGAAAGATTTATCTGGATTAAAATGAATCACATGGAAAATAAACTTTGGTAAAAATAATTTATGTACGCATTACAAGCGATAGAGGGTAGAAGAAGTCGTGTGAATGTAACACATGAGATTTTTGGTTGTTGGTTTGAATTTTCAAATACTTATACTTTTCTCAAGCGGGAAGTCGCTATTCGTTTTTTCTCTTGGTCATGGAAAGAGCATTGAATTTCAAAGCCATCTCAGAGTGACCCGCTTAATAATAAAAATTATCGCTTTAGCCTACTGTATCGTTCTTATACTTGTAGTGGTTACCATGCTAGCCCCTAATTCCCGAGGTCGCGGGTTAAAACCTGGCGGAGAGCGTAAACATTCTTAGCATGGCTTCCTTCAGAAGGGAAGTAAAGCCGGTGGTCCCGTGTCGTAGATTTACGGCACGTAAAAGAACCTCAAGCCCGATAAAGAGGCCTCTGAGCAAAATTACTGGTTTTTCACGCCCAGTATAGAATGGGGCGCTAAGGACCACAGCAGTTAAAGAGCTTCCATAAATAGAATTCAGTTTAATTTTTCGTTCTTATACCTAAAACGAAATCTGCAAATTTGTAATGATAATTTATTTCGGTCATCAAGAAGTAGTTAGTAAAATATTCTTTTTAACAGTATTTTGTAGAAGAGTGGGTAGAGAAAGTCATGCGAATGCAACATATATATTTTTTTACATAAATACTAATATTTGAATGTTTTGAAAATGCTGACCAAATTTCAGCTATAGATACCCAACCACGTGTTCTGCTGTGCATAACAGGGCAATGATTTCTACGTTTCGATTGCTGTCTCCTGCAATCCGATATAAATTAAGCAGACTTTAAATGCATATAAAAGGACTCCCATTGCTAGTGATTTATCGGAAGATATGGAAAGTTTCCCCGACTAATGAAGTAACTCGTTTTTATTTGAACATATGCATTTTCTGTTTTAGCCTCCCTTTCCGTTAAAAGTGGAACACTCATCTTTGTCAGATTCGCAGCGGATGCTGTACGTAGTGATTGCGTTAACAGATGCACCATGAGTTAAACTTAAAAGCAAATAAATGGTCCTCTGGATAGGTGGGCTTGTATTGGCCCGCAGGTTAGGATGGGAGGGTGGGGGTGCTGAGAAGGAAGCTTCAGCACCCCCTCCCTATCTTCCGGTTGCCGTGAGCTTGTCAGCGTTAATTAATTGATCGCATTGTCTGGGAAAGTAATTACCTGTTCTCCGCCGTCACAACATGACACCCTCCATGTAGCCCAGTCTGTGTGCGTGAGTAGCACTTGTTTCTGACCGCCCCTATCGAATTACCAATTGCGCTTTATAGCAGCAATAGCCAACGTCCAGCAGTAAGTGCTTTTCAATGGTCTTCTCTTTCTTTCCTCAACGGTTTCCTCAATTGTTTATTTTTCGGAACTAGACTCGCACGCTGCAAGATATAGAGCAATATGTATTTGAAAAAGTATAATTGTTCTTTACGTTGTTTATGTAATTTAACTCCACGTATGGACGTCAATTATGAAGAAGATAGATTGTTACGTAATATGCTGCTACGTATGAAAAGCCGATTTGAAGATGTATTTTTGTTGTTACACTTCAAGTTTAAAAATATTAGGTATATTAACTTTATTATTAAACTGCTTCTATATATATTATTTATGTTTATGTTTGCCTCGGCTGCGTCAGTATTACTTTAGAGACACGTTCCTCTTAATCAGGGCGTGGTGCGACAAGAATGTGGGCTTACACAGATTTTAATTTTTAATTCACTTCTTTTTTATTAATCCTTGACACAAATTAAATAGCACTACACTGATATCAAGAGCTGTGAGATTCTTTTATTTAATACTTGCACTTTGTTAACGCGTATACATAATTTTCGTTTCACACGAATACGTAATATTTCTCTAGAGAACACATCTTCCATCCGGTTACTACAAAGGTCTGCAGGCAACTGAATATATTTCAACCGTCCAAACCCGTAAGCTTCTGTATTTCAAGTCTCTGATTCGCTAATCCTAGTCCAGTAGAATACCTGCATTTTACTAAAGCTTTTTCTGGCTGTTGATTGGCTATTTTTAAAATGTCACAAATTTATATTATTGCTGCCCTAATCATGACTAGTAGTATTTAAACTCTCAAACTCATTATTGCCTCAAGGTTACCTCATTGTTACCTCATTGTTAGCAACTTTAAACTTATTATTCTCACAGCTCTTACATTATTAAATTACGTAATGCATTCACATAACATTATAGAACATGTTTAAAATAATATAAGCATATGCAATGACTGTTACATACATTTTTAAAAAAATTATTACATACATATTGCTTCAAGGCGGGCTGTTATTGAATTTACATATTATATAATTTAATTGAAATTATTTAAGTGTTCAAAATACTGCCTCATACGATACTGCATGGGACTTAATAAATCTGAAGTGATTCACCGCCTACTTTACATCTCTAAATGCCCAAAAAATTGCATGTTTATTTTTTTTTTTTTTTTGTTTTTTTGTTTTTTGCAGTCTTCAAATTTTACAGAACTATAATTCCTACACACTTTGGAGTAGAGAAGTAAACTTTAGCCTATCTTTTAGGCCGAATTCCATAGTTTAAGCGTCGGGCTTAAGCTACAATGGAGTTTTATAGTGCATAGTTCAAGCAATAAGCTGAGCTTATACGTGGACGTACTGAACTGTGGTTTAAGCTAAGGAATCAACCATGCTTTCTGTAGAAGGCGACATTAGCGTTGAGGAAATGTAGATTATTTTAACCCACGTGCACAACAGAAGACGATCTAGTGTGTTTAGAATACGTCCAAACATATTTACTTTCTCTACTACGTATAGTAGGTAGGGAAAATATTGTATTCCACCCAAAAATTCGATACCGAGATTTCACCGGAAATACATATTTTGAGGCCCCTGAATCAAAAAATAAAGCACTTTTAGAAAAAAGGTTCCTATGTGTGTCTGTAAACAGTATAATTCAAAAAGGAAAAGTCGGATAAATACCAAACTTGGTATTTAGATTCAGTATCTTTCAAACATGCGACACGAAGAGTTTCAAGAAACTCCCCCATCCCAGACTACCCTTTACATGTAAGATTTTCGAAATTTTTGAGTTTCTCAAAAATGGTTGTAACAATTTTGATTAAAACATCATACATTTGAGATATTTTCATAACAACATGTATATCTTGAATTTTCTGGGAATATCCCCAAAAGTCTCTTCTTTCTGAATGACTTTTGGATAACTGGTAAACCGTAAGAGATAGACAACATTTTTCTACACAAAAAATGTAGAGCTTGTTAAAACACACAATTTATGTCATGTACTTTTTTTGTGGAGTGAACCATTCCGAGATATTTCTTGTTATTTGTTTGAATTTTCCAACACTTATACTTTTCTTGAAATGGAAATTCGTTAATCTTTTTTTTATGTGCTGCACATACAAAGAAAATGGAATGCTGCACATAGCAACCAGCTCTTAAAAGATTAGATTATAGCTTAAAGTCTACCATATTCCCCTTGCAGCTACAAGAAAATTAGCAATAAGATAGTTTCTGCAAATGTTTATCTTGATTAGCATGAGGTAGATGGAGAATAAGCGTTTATACAAGAACAGAAAAAGTCGTGTAAGTGTAGCACATTAGATTTTTCATGTGTAGAGTGACCTAGGATTTTACGAGATTTCGATTAAGTAAACAGTCGACAATGATGGTACCAGAAATTATAGATGATACAATTAAACATAATGCTGACTGACAAGAATTTTATATTCCCTTAATTCTAAATGTATACTTCATACTTTTATCGTTATATTGTCGCACTCATTGACGTCACATCTATATATATCATAAAGGCTTTATATTTCAATAACAAGGCCCTCTCGTAAGAAACAATACTTCTCTTGACATTGAGATTATATGCAAGTGAAGGCATGCTAATTGCAGCATCTCAAAACTTACAGCATGCAGAGCTATCAAAATTGTTACACGCCATTCTAATCCACTCCTCACATAGAAATTTCTCTCCAAGTTTGATTTTGTGGGAACAGTAATTTGTCCGATTGCTTGTACTCTGTTACACGGTTATGCTGCTTCACAATTTCTAGAGAATGCCGACTTCTTGAGAAGTAAATTTCTACGTTTTCACTCTGATTTTTCAGTCATTTTAACTTTATGTTACTGGATAACCTCCAAAGGTTACTTTAGCAACACGTCGCCATAAACAAACGATGGGAATTCATTCAATGCGCATGCGCAAACGTTACCAACTTCAGCTCAGTAAAGCCGAACCTGATTGTTCTATGTGAAACTCGCAAAGCTTAAACCAAAGGTGAAGCTTAAAGTGTGAAACCGGCCCTGGGAAGTTTTCCTCCACAAATTGGTACTATTTTTATGTATGGAAGCTTCTATATGCTCAAGCCATGTGCTTTTTTCGGGTTTGTTTCCTCCATTTTTACTTTCTCCAGAACTACATACCAGGTAGGGAAGGTATTGCATACCAAACAAAAATTTGATACCCAGATTTCACCAGAAATAGGTTTTTCAACCTCCTGAATAAAAAAAATACAATTTTTAGCAAAAGGTCCCTGTATGTGTGTGTGTGTGTGTGTGTGTGTGTGTGTGTGTCTGTGAACAGTAGAACCAAAAAACGAAAAGTCGGATAAATACCACACTTGGTATTTAGGTTAAGTACCTTCCAAAGATGCGACACGAATATTTTCAACAAAATATTCCACCCCAACTACCCTTTGCATGCAACATTTTCGAAATCTTTGATTTCTTTAAAAAATGGCTGTAACTATTTTGATTAAAATATCATATATTAAAGAATATTTAATAATAAATAAAATGTATATCTTGAATTTTCTGGGAATATTCTGTGAAGTTCTCTTCATTCGGGAGTAATTTTGCATAATCTTGTATAACTGGTAAACGCTAAGCGATAGACGAAAATGTACCATACAAGATATGTGCATCTCTTTAAAACATACAACATGCTTAAAATAAGTTTTTCTGTTGCATAAGTCGTTTCTGAGATACCCGTTATTAAAGGTTCGAATTGTTCAGTACTTGTCATTCTTTTACAGTCTCATCGATTTTCAGTTGTTTCTCGCGATGTCATGGAAACAGTATGGAATTTTAAGGCCAGCATGCAGCGTTCGGTTCTTAAACATTTGACTATCGCTGTTCCTTTTGTATCTATAACGAAATGTGTAATGGAGCTATTTTTGTAAAGGTTTACTTGGATTAAGATGACGTAGATAGAAAAATAAGCTTTAGTAAGAATAGTTTGTATACCCACTAATAAAGATAGAGAATAGAACGTATCACATTCAGATTTTTTCAGTTGAACATCTTGAATGACATTTTCTGGTATATAAATGACTCGTTTTCCCACAAACTATTGAAGATAGCCAAATTGAATTTTAGGACACAAAAACAAATGTTTAAGAGCTATTGTGGATCTACTTTGGCGCCAATAATCTGGTTGGTTAGCTTTAAAAACATATAATTACTGATAAATTTTAATACAAGTTTGATATATTTGGAAAAATTGTGATATATTCCTTAAAAAGCCAACTTACTGTATAAAAGTAGATTAGTGAACTTATAATGCATTCATATACATTCTGAAGAAATTTTAAGCTCATATCTGAAATCGTTTTCGAGATAATGGGCCTTAAATTTAGTAGATTGGCAGAATGTTTTTTTTTTAATCTCCACTTAAGTCGCGCGAGGGTTAGAGCAGTGTGTTTCACACAGAAAATGTATTTTGTTTTCTCTTTAAATAAATTAAACTTATGATCAACAACCTCTTGCTGACGATACAAACAACACGCAATTCCTGAAATGAGACTGTGCTCCTTTCGTGCCAATAGAATAGGAGCATTTTATGATCACATATTTGACACGCCGAACGCAGAGTAATTGAGACGAGGAAATCACAACAAAATGTAGTGGGAACGACTGCTTTAACAGGATAATTACTTTACTGAAAATGAATTTAAAGTTTCACTGACAATGAATCGTAAAAAAATACATTCATTTTATGTTTTACCAGCACATTCGTTGCTATAAAGATTATGTAGTATTGTATTACAATATATTTTAAAGAATTATATTTTTCACTTATTATTCTTGTCAGATATTGTTTTAATTTTGCATTTACTTTGTACAACAACAACATTAATAATAATCATCATGATGATTATAACTATCGTTATTATATTTCATGTAAGCTACAAATATAAAAATCCGATGTGTTACATTCACATAACTTCCTCTACTCCTCTTCTAGAAACTATTCTTACAAAAGTCCATTCTTCTTTCAACACCAGTAATTTGCTTACGAAAGTAATACTGGCGCCTTTAGAGTCAGTGAAAATAGAACAGAATAGGTGGTAGCAGAGCGTGGTTGCGATCCACACACCTCTGTTTAATGTATCTAATATTCGTCCGCTACCTTCAAAGTCATAATATTTATTTCGAAGCTATAAGGGCACACCAATAGGGGAAATAAGTACATTTTATCTATATCTGCACAGTAGGCTGAGAGAAATTATTTACATTATTATTAGACATAGGATTTGTATGCACTAAAACTATCCATAATATGCATGGATCTTTAAAATTGCTCTATAATTTCGGAAATATGCACTAAGCATGCGCTTAACTTTTGTTACTTACAATGTGCATTCTTCCTTAAGACATTCCGGGAGTTATTTTTTGATTTTTATTAGACAATGATCATTTTCTCCAAATGCTCAAGTGTAAAGTTATGATGTTTATCCGTTACACAAGTTCGCATACTGAGAATGACGTTTGCAGGTCTGCATATGTTATTCAGCAACATTCGAAAGCACTTACTAAATCTGGGAAAATTTCTTCAGGAAGCACGTTTTCACCTTTATGATACTTTTTATTCACAAAATACAAAACTTAAATGTCACGATTTTGCTCTAATGCACTACACAATTTACCACTTAATTTTGTTGCATACTTTAAAAGAGCGCACTCAAGCTTACTCTGAACCTCCATATGGGTGTGTCTACAGTAACGACTATTGCTTTGTCACTAATGTATTTAAAATTATAGTTTTAAAAGAGGTGTAATATATGCTTAATTCGTGGTAGTATGCTAAAATATCCAGCAACATGCACTATAAAACTTTACATACAAGCACAGAACATGAAATATCTTGCAAAACTCAATTTCATATCACAAGTAAAAACAAACCACAATACATTTGTATACAAATCCGATGTATAATTATTATTATTATTTCGAAGGACATCGCTTTTTAAAGTGCATTAAGCATTAGCTGAATTTGGTCAAAATTATCAAAACATCCTAACCTTAGTTCTAATGTCCAAAACATATTTTGAGGGGTTAAGCAATTACATACTTTGCTCTCAGAGCCCTTTAAGGCTTCAACAAGGGACAATTTAAATGCCCAAGAGTACACGGTCTAATGGCCTTTATTTACTTTCAAGATCTTTTACTCGACTTTGATTTTTCTTACTCTTTTGCGCATTAAAAATATTCCACACGTGGTAGCTTGTAACTTGTTCAAATTCTCAGAAAAAATCAACCAGAATTAACTTACAATATCTGATGTGTTACAGTTACATGGCTATATCGCTTATTGGTGGGAATATAAATTATTCTTACGAAAGTTTATTTACCTACCTACTTAATTTTAATCGAGATTAACCTTTCCGGAAATAGCTGCATTACACATTTCGCTATAGATAAATAGAGAGCAGTGATAGTCAAATCACTTACAACTGGAGGCTATACGCTGGCCTTAAAATGCCATACTGTTTCCATGACATCGCAAGAATCAGCTGACAATCGACATGACTTTAAAAGAATGGCTTAGTATTGAACAATTCGAACCATTAATAACGGATACCTCGGAAATGGCTTATGCTACAAAAAAGTTATTTGAAATAAATCGTGTGTTTTAAAGAGACCTACATTTTTTGTGTAGTACGTTTTCGT
This sequence comes from Deroplatys truncata, assembly GCA_030765065.1. Classification (NCBI taxonomy): domain Eukaryota; kingdom Metazoa; phylum Arthropoda; class Insecta; order Mantodea; family Mantidae; genus Deroplatys; species Deroplatys truncata. Next base: position 222,012,525 of record CM060981.1, on the reverse strand, counting down.
CTATCGCGTAACTTTACCAGTTATACAAGATTATACAGCGGACTTCGCAGGCTATTCCCAGAAAAATCAAGATATGCATACATTTTGGCAAGAACATATCTTTAATATGGTATTTTAGTCAAAATCGTCAGAACCATTTTTTAGAAATTCGAAAATTTCGATAAATGTTCCATATTGTTTTGGGGTGGAGGTATTTTCTTGAAAATCTTCATGTCACATGTTTGGAGATACTGAACCTAAATACCAAGTTTGGTATGTAACCAACTTTTTGTTTTGAATTTATGCAGATACACACATACACACAGGATGTTTTTCTAAAATGCAGGTAGTCTCAAAAATTGCATTTCCGGTGAATTCACATATCGAATTTTTGGGTGGAATGCAATACCTTGTAGAGAAATAAAGATATATCTCACTTTTAGAAGTGAAAATTCATCCCCTTAATGCATCCCCGTTCCCCTTATTTTGCTAGGTATTTCATGGTGTTTGTCATTTTAGGCAACGTGGATGGGTCCTGCTATACATACAGCAATACGAGCATAATGCGGATATGAGAATTATAACGCACCATGAGTGCGGTATGAAAAGTTGAGTCGTTACAGCTGATATAAGACTCGTCAACAAAAGCCCCGCTCTGTGAGAACATAATGTTATTGTTCAAGAATTAAGCTCGGGCTACATGTCTTCTGCATGAATGAAATGCACTGCATATTTCACTATTAACTGCGTCCAAGTGAGAAGAGGGAAGGGCGAGCAGCGATGCGGGAGGTTTGGAATGGGGAGGTTTCTAGGTGAAAGGGTAGTAATATAGTGCGTCAAGAGATTTAACTGTCAACTGTATCTAAATATGCAATGCCATTACAGCTTCCACGTATTATACATCCATATGTCCAGTTAATTACACTTTTCCAACGCACGAAGGCAGAGGTAAAAATCGCTAGTCCATTTGCAGATGGGCTTTCCTATTATAGCACTATGGCAGCTTTCACTGACTGCTTTTACGTTGGGAGTAAATAAAATGCTACATGATGATGGGAATTTTATCATACTCAAACATTATTTCTGTCCGTAACCTAGGATAGAGGAAATGTTGCATACTATTCAAAAGCTGATATGCCATCGGAAGCGTGTGTTCCGAAGCCCACATATTCCAAAATAGGACATTTTTACTTTCTCTACCACATACACATACTAGGTAGAGGATGAATTGCATTCCACCCAAAAATTCAATACCGAGATTTCACCGGTTCTCCTCTGTCCAATAAAAAGCATTTTTCGAAAAAGGTGCGTGTGTGTATTTGAATAACATAACTCGGTTAAATAACAAACTTGGTATTTATTTTCGCGACCATTTACACCAATATTTTGGAGAAAATCCTCCACCCCAAACTAAACTTTACTAGAACATTTTGCGAAATCTTTTATTTTCTCAAAAATGGCTCTAATGCTTTGGATTAATGGCATAGGTATGTTTAAAAATATTTACATGATAAATAATATGTATATTTTGCATTTTCTGGGCATAGCCTGTGAAGTCTTCTTCATTCGAAGAGTAAACCATAAGGGATAGACAAAAGTTTGTACAAAATGTAGATCTCCTTAAAAAACACAGTTTATTTCAAATAACTTCTTTTGTGGCATGATCACTTTCTAAATATCTGATATTATTGGATTAACGTTTTCAACATTTCGTAATATTTAAAAATAAGTAATAGTGGATAGGGAAAGTCGTGTGAATATAGCACTAGATTTTTTCTAAATACCGTGCATATACTGCCTGTTTTGAGCAGCTTGTGGAAACCTTGCAAGAACTTAAATTCCAAGTTTTAACCGACTTTTCGTTTTTTGAAAATTCCTTGTGTTACATTCACATTATTTCAAAGTCATTGCATAGCGCTCCACTTTTTACAAATTTGAGTTATGCTGTTCACAAACACAAAGAGACAGATGCATCTTTTCTAAGAAAACCTTTTTGGGTTCAGGGACCTCAAAACTTGTATTTCCGTTGTAAGGGTTGTTTCGGCTTCGGGGATTTTAAGAGGGATATATTATATCTTTGTTTTCTTTATTTATTTGACAAAAATCGTTTGCTTTAACGAGATCTATATTTTTGTGTAGTAAGATATTGTCTAACTCTTCAATTTTAAAGGTAATTCAGAATAGAGATAACTTCACCACACGAGCAAAACAACCCTCATTTTCATATTATCTTCCCCAAAAAATTCAAGGTATACATTTTTTCATGTAAACACCTTAAATATGTGGTATTTTAATCAAAATGATAGCCATTCTTTGAGAAAATATAAAGTAACAAACAATTTTCCATGTAAGGGTAGTTTGGGCTGGGGGGATCCCTTGAAAGATGATAAATTTAAATACCAAGTTTGACAACAGACTTTTCACTTTTGAGTTATGCTGCTCACAGACCTTTTTCTAAGAACACTGTTTTGGGTAGTGATGGGAAGATACACTATTTCTCGATAATCGATACTGATACTAATTTTTGAGTATCGATACTCGATACACAACGCTCACTTTATAAAAAACTGTAAAGCGATAGCTTGTTCACTGAATTATGTTCTTATTAGTAGTTTTCTGTGTATAAACGCATGTAATTAGTCTTGTATTGAATGGCAGTTTCGAAACTGTTCCTGTTTGATATTCTCCAATTGGTACACCTTTTTGTGTTGATAATGCCGCAGGTTATACAGGAAAGCTAATAATAATAATAATAATAATAATAATAATAATAATAATAATAATAATAATTTATTTCCCTTTTTATTAACTATATGTTTTTGCTGAAATGTTTTTAAGGACTTCCTATCCATAGAAAAACAGGTACTAGAAATAATTCTTTATTCTGCAAGTTTTGAAAGTTTAAACAAGTATATATTTTACATGAAACTCAAACAACCAAAAATAACAAATATTTCCATGCGTTGTATTGTCCCGCGTCTTAAGTTCTGATTTGTTTCTGCTGTGTTCACAGATTTTGGTCACCGCAGTAGGCAAATGCAATGGCTGAGTCACCAAGCCAGGCTATTGCAGAAACGTGATTTAGTGCGTCAGCTAAATCAGCTTCATTCACAACTCAGTTAACGCTCATGTCACTTGAATACCTCTACTCCTTCCCCCATTGCTTTTCATATTTTCAATTAGGAACAAAAATCTTAGCCTGTGGTCATTCACCTACAGGAAACGCAGTCAAGTTCTACCAAGAACTATAGTCCAACAACTCTTTGGGGCACGTGCGAGGCAATAACATGAAGTCTCGACTCCTTTAATTCCTTATCTAGCATAAATTAAACGCAACAACTTTCAATAATGCAAAAATTAAAAATTTAAAGTATCGAAAGTTTATCTCAAAGTATTAGGCATACTTCGATACCACCAGGTATCGAGAATGTCGAGATATCGACGGTATCGGGGTCCCATTTCTAGTTTTGGGGTATAGCGTTATTGATCAGTATCTAAAACGCAAAGTATGAATGGAATAGTCTAATGGAAAGATATGGAATAAGATAACAAAACGAATTCCTCTACTCTTCTATAAGCTATTCTTTCAAATGCTATTCTCGTATTTACTTCTTGTCTCGTCTTGTGAATTGAGATAAGGTTTCATTATACATTTACATGTTTTACTGGGTTTATGGGGTTTCAAAACATTATTTCCGGTGAAATCTCGGTATCAAATTTTTGGGTGGAATACAATTTTTCCAAAGTAATAATTCTTGCCTCATACGTGGGATTTTCGACCACCTACGGAGTCAGTAAGGGACAAATTTTAAAAGCTAAATTAGGAGATAACCTTAACTCAAGAAATTGCTGTAGTTTTATACGGACATTTAGGCGAACGGTGTCAGGGCTGTATATCTCCTCATATTTCTAGACATTTTCTCTCTTTGGTATTACGTTACATATTTATTTAAATTGCCGGGTTTTGGGATGTGAGCCAGTAAAAAGAATAAAACCCTGGCGAGTGAGATGGACTTTTCCCTGGCTATGGAAAGGAAACAGGATCTCTTTCCCCCTCACATACACACAAGCATAAGGGCACAAACACACGCACCCCCACCCCCACATTTCGCCAGACCGCCTGGCTTTGCACCTCCGGGTGTTCTTTTCGCAGTTGCCCCCATCCATTCCGGCACGTCACTAGGCCTCCTGTCTTCCTGTACGATCATAGGACTTGTCTGACTTTTGTCGCCCCGATTAAAAATCACGTTCCAGTGTAGAACACCCTCCCCCCTCAACCCTTCAACTTGGTTCCCAGCAACATGCATGTCCTCCACCTCTGTACACATGCTTGGAAGCTGCTACCGTGTGTATGCTCTGTAATTACACAAAGGGGGTGGAATGGGAGGTCTGCGGCCAAAGGAAATTATAGCTTGTTGGATTATTGCGATCGACGTCCTCCATCAAAGGAAAGGAGCCGGGCTTGAGGTGCGGGGCTAACCCACTTGCTTTCCAATTAGTGGCCCCGCAGACAAACAACCTAAAAAAACGACTTGGGCCCCTTTCTCCTCTTTCTCACAGCCAGGCCCTTGATGAAACGCCCAGACCTGTAATTTGTACTACCTCTGGCGAGTTGCTGACCAGAGCACAGGCGTTGCTACCCACTTTGCTCCTCCCCAGAAACAACATGTTTAGTCCAGTGATGGAACGTGACTAAAATACCTCCTGTTCATCCAAATGCTGGAAGATATTTATCAAAGTAATTTCTTGTAAACCTTATTCTTCGTCTCTTCCCTCTTTTTAAATCTGCAAACTCTGATAAATCTACTATGATATGCTTCTCAAGCAATCTGTAACATGACTTTAACAAAGATTAGAAATGAGTTTTGGTGCCTTATTTAAGGAAAATATTTTCGTTTCTCTTCAGTCTTACTGGCGAAACCGTAGTCTAGTGTTTAGACGGCTCGCCTCCCACCAAGGCGGCCCAGGTTCGATCCCAGGTATCTGTCCCTGGATTGCGGGTTTTGTGTGAACGAAGCGGCGTATAGGCGGGGTTTCTCCGGGTTCACCGGTTTTTCCCTCCGTTCATTCCACCAAGTGTTCTATGATCATCTTTCCTTTCATCAATTTTGCCTTCATTTCATATCACCTTCTTTCCACACTCTCATACCTTGCTACGGGCCGTTCCGGGCTTTTTATTCTCTGATTCCATGTTTTTTTTTAATTTATGGTTTTCAACTGTTAATCATATAATGATATCAGTATTGAATTAAGTGTTGTCCAATAACAACAAATAAAACAATACATACATAAAATAGATACTAACATTTAACATTAAAGCAAGCCCGTGTGTTTTCTTGGGATAAATTCATTTAGAATATCAAGTGCTTGAGTCTTTAGCCATTTTTGTCTGGTTTATCATCTCTTTTTTATGTATTGCATTTGTTTAAATCTTATACATTTTTATAATACATACAATTTCATACTGTGCGTGTGCCTGTGTGTGTGGTGAGAGAGAGTGTGTGTGTGTGTGTCTGTGTGTATGTATGTGAACCTCATAATTAAAAAAACCAAAGGCGGTTCAAGACCAAACATGGTATTTAAGTTCAGTACCTTCCAAATATGTGACCCCAGACTACCCTTTACATGGAAGAGTTTTCGAAAATATTGATTTTCTAAATGATGGCTCCAACGATTTTGATTAAAATACCACATATTAGTGATATTCACATGAAAAATAAAATGTATATCTTGAATTTTCTGGGAATAGCCTGTAAAGTCCACTTCATTCGGAAGGAATGTTGTATAACCTTGTATAACTGGTAAACGTTAAGCGTCAGACAAAAAGGTACTACACAAAAAATGTAACCTCTTTAAATCACAATTTATTCAAAATAAATTTCTCGTGATGTCATGGAAACAGTATGGAATTTTAAGGCCAGCATATAGCGTCCAGTTGTTAAACATTTGACTATCGCTGTTCTCTTTGTATCTATAACGAAATGTGTAATGTAGCTATTTCTGCAATAGTTTTTTTTTGGATTAAAATGAAGTGGATAGAAAAATAAGCTTGAGTAAGAATAATTTATATACCCTGATAAACGACAGAGAGAAGAGAAAGTCAGGTGAATGTGTCACATCAGATTATTTTTAGCTCAACACACTTGGTAAAATTGTTTGTTAAATGAAACCGTCACAAATTTCAATATGGTAGAGTAAGCCTAACAGCTAATACCTCCGTGTCATCAAGCATCTGGCAGAAATAAAATAAGCACGATACTAAAGTAAATCACATAAACCATTTCATTCCTTCCCTATACAGTTTCGAATGTTTTAACAGCAACATTAATACAATATGTGTTAACATATGTTAGAATTGAGAGACTCCAGCATTCTCCGCTACCAACGCGCTTCTATATTATATGCAAAATATTTTATATAATTTTCCATTATCCCAAATAAACTATATTGAGAGTAAAATCCCACATAAACTAATATTCCGAATGCCCTAACCTATTTTCAAACTACGCTACTTCCTATAGCTATCCTATTTTACACTACCTCCAAGAACTGTATTAACGGTGGGTTATTCTTTTCTAAACATACTGAAACGCACTTAGCCTAGTCCAATGCGAGCTAAACTAACGGCATAACACTTAGAAATGTGCCGCTACCTAACCTGCACAAATCATGATATTAACAAGTATGCTTTATTACGGCACGAAGCAGAAGATCAGCTGCTATGCGCTAGGGTCCCTGTGGACACAAGACGAAGCAAGATGGCATGGTTACAGGGATGAAGCAGCAATTAGACTGGACGGCACCCTAATGCCATCTGCACGGCACGAAGCAGAAGATCCGGTTGCTATGCACTAGGGTCTCTGTGGACACGAGACGTAGCGAATGGCTACAGGGATGAGACCTAGAAGGCTAACTATCCGCAACACATCGATCTAAGAGTTATCCACTAACAGATCCGTCGCGATTTGATCTTGTAGTTAAAGCGACGTAAAATAAATAGAGTAATAATAAATAATATGCTTTATTACGTTCCTGAATGCATCCAGCATATCATCAAGCTATCAGAAGCCATTTCCATTAATCACGAAAGCCCACCACACTAATTTAATACAAACCTTAGATTTTATTATACATGCAGAAATCAGACGGCGAGCTCAAGAAAATTACAACAGAAAGTTTATTTTGAAAATCTATTGCTACAAGTTTCCATCTAGGTGGCGTGAAATCGCGCAAGAAAATGTTGCCAACCGTACCAAAATGTTAACAAATTCCAGATTAACTACCTTACAGTTTTTTCCCAACTGACTCCAGTTGTTTCCCAGATAAACCACCAAAGCATCTAAGTAGAGATGACAATTTCAATGGCGACCTTGGCTGCTCTCTATATGGAAAACAATTTGAGTCAGTTGGGAGTTAGTTTCCCACCGGCATGTTGTCGCAGTGGCTCAATGGTTAGTGCAACCGCGCGGAGAGCGGAAGAGCCGTGTTCAGATCTCGGCTGTGACACCGAGTTCTTTAGTTGACTCTATATTAAAATACCCTGCAGTTACCTAGTGTTCGTAATACAGGGCATTTTCTTTAACAAACAGATAGCAGTAACTACAGGTTAGAAAACCTCAGCTTTTAATAATACAAGCCCTTAATTGGATAAGTCATACTGGACGTGGTGAAAGAAATGCTTCAAATTACGCTTAAAGTTACCCGACATTTACTCGTATCTTCTAAGGATAACTTAAAACCTCGGAAAAAATCTTATCCAGGTAATTCACTCTACTGAGATTCGAACTCTTGAATGTGTAGTTACAAAACAAATTAAGCAAATGATTCACCACTTACATATTGGAATATCAAGATGATTAATGCTCCTGGTACAGTGATGGTGAACTTACTGTGTTATACCATACAAATTTACAGTCTTTATAAATAAACAAACAAATAATTATTATGCGAAAAGGTATACAACTGTCCTAAGAGAAAGCTTTAAAAACAGGTCTACAATGAGCCACACAGCGGCCAACACCAGTTAATATTATTAAAATATTCTTTTGAACAACTAAAACACACACAACATGCGGACAATTATCCCAAACAACAATGTCATGTACACAAATATTAAAAAATATGCCTTTCTCATATACAGAACTGGCAAAACAGGTTTTAAGCGTCTTGGAAGATAAACTACTCTATCCAAACTAATTATTTCTAGGCTTACTGGCCGTAGTCTAGAAGTCATGTCGTTATAACCTGGCGTTTAGTTCAATAATGAAGACTGCGGCCGTGAAAGCCTACGTCACTATATAAACCACTCTGTTAAGCCTAATACAGTCGGTGCCTGGAATCGTGACGATACAATGCGTAATGGTTTATGTTGATAAGGAATATTAAACCCTTTTCTGGTTCTAACACTCCGCTTAACGTTTGCTTCACTCCCACCTTCCCTTCACTCCTGAGCCTAAAATCAACCTGTGTTCATAGGTTAGTGTTTGGTGCCAGACTTTAAATCAACCAATCAATACAGGCTGAGTGAATGGTGTGCGCTGTCGTGATGCATGCCTTCTAGTCACTCAAGTGATATATTTCGCACTCCTTCCCCTTCGCCGCTCACCTAGACCTTACCTTTGTTCATAGACTAATGCGAGTGTCCAAACTTGGATTCAAACGGATAGGCAATTGGCTCACCCAGGGCTGGTGTGGAACGCAGATATGGAGTTTTTGCAAACATTAAATAAACAAATAACTAAAGGAAATCAAAAGCATCGGCACGTCTCCGTGATCTCGACTTACATAAATGTGATACATGGCTGCCTCATGATAACTTTGAACCAAGAAAAATTCCTAGAAGTGCTACATCCGTAAAAGTAGTTTCAATACCTGGTTTGGGATTAAAACACATTTTGTGAATTTTCCTCTTTGAAATATAATTTATTAGCACTAAACCAACATTTTACCCACTTGAAACAAGAGAAGACTTTTCAGACAAAATTCTAAAGTAATCCTGAGATTTTTAATTTCTTTGCTACTTACCTTTTAATATGTAGAGGAAGTCTTGCATTCATTCAAAAATTTAATACTGAAATTTCACTGGAAATATATATTTTGACACTCCCTGAATCCAGGAAAAGAATTTTCAGAAAAAGGATTGTAGGGTATGTGTATGTGTGTGTGTGTGTGTGTGTGTGTGTGTGTGTGTGTAAACAGCGTACTCAAAAGCGAAAAGTCCGTTGATGTTTAAGTTCAGCTTCTTTCAAGGATGCGACATGAAGATTTTCAAGAAACCCCCCCCAGCCGCAAACTAGCATTTGCATTTAAAAATTTTCGTTATTTTTAACTTTCTCAAAACTGGCTATAACGATTTTGATTAAAATAACGCACGTTTGAGATATATGCATGACAAATAAAATGTATATCTTGAATTTCCTGCGAAGAGGCTTGAAGTCCTTTTCATTCCGAATGGCAAACCGTTATATTATACATAAAAATGTAGATTTCATTAAAGAATACAATTTAGGTGAAGTATAAAAAATTCGTTACGTTAACCATTTCCGAGGAATTGTTTGTTATTGGTTTGAATTTTCAAATAAGCACATGGCATTTAAAAGCCATCACATAGCGATCCACTTTTTAAAAAACGTGACTGGCGTTTTAAACTCCTTTACCTACAACGAAATATGTAAATGACAATTTATCTATATTAACAAAACATAGATGAAAGAATAACGTTTTTGCGAATAATTTGCATAAGAGTGCTTCTGTCGTGTGATGACCTCTCAAGGACAAAGTGCATTTTCTTGGCCCTTAAAGTGTAAGGAATCTCTTTTTCTAGTTCCGCCTTCAACTACATTGGTCTTATCTGCGGCCTTCCTTGGCAATGGTGTTAACTTGTATTCTCTTGTCGTTGGGTTTCTTCCACCTTTCGTTTTTGATAATTAGATCATACACACATTCATACATCCATACTCTGGGAGGTTAGGGAATAATCTTGGCTAGAGAATCGAACCCAGGTCCCCTCGAACAACAGGCAGGTGCTCTATCGACTGAGCTACGGAGCCAGCCAGTAAGAAATCTTGTTTTAACTTTTATATGTTATCTATCAAGAATCCTCTTATTCGGAAAAATCAGTGCTTTAATAAACATGTGATGCGTTACACTCACACGACTTTCTCTACTCTTGTACAAACTATTTTTACAAACGCTTATTCTCCATCTACTTCATGTTAATCGAGATAAACATTTGCAGACTCTATCTTATTGCTAATTTTCTTGTAGATGTAAGGGGAATATATATTTACAAGGGCAATATAGAAATACAGTAGCCTTTAAGCACATACATATCTCTTAATAGCTGGTTGCTAGGTGCAGCACCATTCCCTTTGCCACAGATTATAACTCTTTGCATATACAAGACTAAAAAAATGAATAACGAATTCCCATTTGAGAAAATTATTGAAAAATTTAAGGGAATAACAAGTAATATCTCGAAAATGGTTCACTCAACAACAAAAATGTATATGACATAAATTGTGTATTTTAACGCGATCTATATTTTTTGTGTAGTAAAATTTTGTCTGTCTCATATGGTTTACCAGTTATGCAAAAGTCGTTCACAATAAAGAATACTTTTGGAGACATTCCCAGACAATTCGAGATATACATTTCATTTGTCATGAAAATATCTTAAACATATGATATTTTAATCAAAATCGTTAGAGCCATTTTTGAGAAAATTAAAATGTTTGAAAAATGTTTCATGTAAAGGGTAATCTGGGGTGGGGGGATTTTCTTGAAAACCTTTGTGTCGCATCTCTGGAAGATACTGAAGCTAAATACCAAGTTTGGTGTTTATCCGACTGTTCGTTTCTGAGTTATGCTGTTCACAGACAGACACACAGACACACACACACACACACACACACACACACACGAACACACACACGGAAATGTTTCCTCTCAAAACATGTATTTCCGGTGAAATCTCGGTATCGAATTTTTGGGTGGAATACAATACTTCCCCTACTTACTATACGTAGTACAGAAAGTAAAAATCCGATGTAATACATTCACATGACTTTCTCTGCCCTCCATCGTTTATTCTGGGTATACAAATTATTCTTACTAAAGCTTATTTTTCAAGTGAATGGCTAAGTATTGAACAATTCGAATTATTCATAACGGATATCTCAGAAATGGCTTATGTTACAAAAAACACGTTTGAAATAAATTGTGTTTTAAAACAATCTACATTTTCCGTGTAGTACGTTTTGGTCTATCCTTTAACGTTTACTCGTTATACAAGATTATACAAAGGTCCTTCCAAGTGAAGAGGACTTCACAGGCTATTCCCAGAAAATTCAAGATATATGTTGTATTTGTCATGTAAATATATTTAATATATGGTATATTAATTAAAATCGTTAGAGCCATTTTAATCGTTAGAAATTAAAAAATTTCGAAAAATGTTACATGTAAAGGGTAGTTTGGGGTGGTGGAATTTTCTTGAAAATCTTCGTGTCGCATCTTTGGAAGATACTCAATCTAAGTAACAAGTTTGGTATTTATCAGACTTTTAGATTTTGAGTTATGCTGCTCACAGACACACGCACCGATATGGGCAATTTTCAGAAATGTTTTATCATATTCAAGAGGCATCAAAACATGTATTTCTGGTGAAATATCGATATCGAATTTTTGGGTGGAGTGCAATACCTTCTCCACCTACTATGTACATGGTAGAGAAAGTAAAAACATGGCTGCAAACTTTAAAAAGGTATACCTAGTAAGCTAGTGACTTCTTTTGACCATTATATCCGCAAGAGTCTGCTGTGCAGTATTTAATTTGCATTTTAAAGCCTTCTTAATTTTCTTGCCCTGTGATTGATTTCTTGTAACAGAAGCGATTAATTTGCAGCTATAACCATTTATATCCACCTTTGCCACAAATAGATTTTACTGATCTGATGATTATTCTTGGTTTACAGCTTATGGGATTGTACCCGATTAGTTTAATTAATGACTGAAAGGGCACTGTATCTCTATGCTGTGGCTTTAACGCCAACTATTATAATATGCAACTGATAACATTAATTGGACAGCAGTTTAAAATCCGAGCAATTGACATTTAAATGAGAGGAACAGAGTTACGGACGTGTCCCTACACAAAATCCAATAAACTGTTTGGACGTATGGGGATTGTGAAGGCTTTCAAATATCATGTCCTCAGCGCTATCTGCACTGGCTTTACTGAAGGAAAATAACTGCCCTGGTTATGAACCAGTGGCACACTTATCAGTGTGAATACTGCCCAGTAGCAAAGCTACTTCTCTTTTGCTTTTATACCAACAGTAATGTATGTCATTCATATAAAATGCTTATTACACTATATATTTTATATTAATCAAGAAATGTGTTCATATTACGTAACACCGACTTTCATAACAACCAAAAAAAAAAAAAAAATCTACGGTACACTGACTTGACTTTCTCTAGACTCTATTTTTATTAGTGGGTATACAAACTATTCTTACAAAAGCTTATTTTTCTATCTACTACACTTAATCTAAACAAACCTTTGCAAAAATGGCTACTCTACACATTTCCTTATAGATACAAAGAGAACAGCGATAGTCAAATGTTTATATGCTGGCCTTAAAATTCATACTGTATCCATGAATCGCGAGAAACAACTGAAGTAGGTAAAGGAGTGTGTATCTTAAGGAGATCTGTATTTTTTGTATGGTTCGTTTTCGTCTATTGCTTCACGTTTACCAGTTATACAAGTTTATACAAAATTCCTACCCAATGAAGAGGACTTCCTAGGCTATTCCCCGGAAATTCAAGATATACATTTTATTTCTCATCTAAATTCGAGGGCCGTCCAATAAGTAAGTTTATCTATTTTATAAAAAACATTACACGCAATTGATCATGATGAATTAACTTTATTTATATTGTACAATCCTTCTGTTACTTTTCTACATAGTCAACATGTTTTTCCAAGCATTTCTGGGGACGTGACACAAGTTTTTCCAGATAGTGTTGTACCAGGTCGAGTCCTGTGCTCGCAACCAGCTGTTCACTGATTTGACTTCATCATCGGTGTTAAAAGTGCTTACCTTTGAGTTGGAGGAACATGTGAAAATCATTTGGGAAAAGATCAGGTGAATATGGAGGATGCGAGAAAACTTCTCAGTTGAGCCTTCTGAGCTCCGCCTGGGTCAATATTCAACTTGGAAGTTTTCTTGTATCCTCTGTATTCACCGGAGCTTGCCGCAGGTGATTTTCACATGTTCCTCCAGCTCAAAGGTAAGCACTTTTAACACCGACGATGAAGTCAAATCAGTTATCACCCGGAATGGATGCGGTCTCCGAATCCCGGGCCCCCCAGTGGTATGCGCAATCCTACAGGGCGGAAGGTGAGCCAGTTGTGCCAGCTATCCGGAGAGGTTCAATCTATAAAAGGTAGGGACACTGCCCTCTGCCTTGTCATGCCTCTTGGTCCGGCCCCCTCTGTCCCCTCTCACCTCTTCCTTTCCTCTCGTGGGCACTCGTCAGTTTTCTGCGTATACGGAAAAATTGTTTTAGACTTTTGGGAGGCATATACCATCTATTGTTTGAGAGCTGTACAATGGTTTCCATTACAATGGGTGTTTTCATGAATTTATATTTTGCTCCATTTACATCCTATGCCATTTAAATAATACCCTTAAAATCTTAGATCATTTTCGGAACATTTACTCACTGGCAATGATGTTCATTCGTTTACACAAGGCAGGCACTATAAGTGTTTTCACTCACGCAATCACATTGTCACTCATACGACATCATCTTGTCTAAATAAAAACTGCTACCCTCCAGCAGAGAATCGTACTCTTATGCTAACCACAAGACAGAGACAACTTGCTGCTGTAAATGTTTAACACTACGAGGGTAAGTCAATAAGTATGCGCACACTATTTTTAATGGTTTGTAGGTTGGCTTCATCTCTTCCTCCCAGGGGTCACGTTAGAAGCAGAAACGGCCCGCTGTGGCCTACTTGCGGTGTTTTAGAAGTGGAGGTAGGGGTGATTCAACGGAGAGGGACACCTCGCGCTGCGACCTGCACAGATCTATTGAGGCTACCACCCCCCCAGGAGGAAAAGATGAGACGCCTCGAAGTCCCTAACATTTCCAAGCCCGCAAATCCGTCCCACTGCTGGAGCCACGGAGAGAGGAAGAAGAACGACCCACCAATCAAGCAGCCCTCTATGTCCACGAGAAATATGCTTTCCATTGAGCATGCATCCGCGCCATCTGCCCAGCACCGCTGTAGCCACGAAAGCTAGAAGCACAAATAAATAAACAAAATCTGAATATACTATCCCGGCACCTTGGTTACCACACCGGGACATACATTCGAACTTTACATTTATTCTCATAAACACATTTACATTTTAGATTACTTCAAATGTTTTCAGATAAAATAACTACAAACGATACAATGTCTACAAAATAATAATATAATAATAAAGAAAGAAAAATAAATAAAAGAAAGACAGAAAGAAAAATAGAAATTATTGGATTACAGTAAAGCTGTAAAAAATAATTAATTACAATTCTAAATTCTATACTTATCTACACTTGCTGGAAACCAGCAAACGTAGCAATTGGTAAACAGCTACTATCTACTTCTAATGTAACTATATTCACGAAAATGTACTGGTAGCCAGCACAAAACCTTCTACTAAACTACTAATCATTTTAATAAGTTTATTTATATTTTATTTAAAATTTTACTTAATTAAAAGGTTTTATAAGTTAAAGTTATCTATTTATAACATTCCACTAATCTCATAGTAATTATTTAATTTATAAAAGTTCAATGTTCATGTATACCTTTATTTATACATTTGTGTTTATTTGTTTATTTATTTATCTTATACCATTTTATTTAATCTCAATATTAATATTCTATTATCTCCCTTTTAAATTGTTTTTATATATATATCAATTTTTAAAATTTTATCACTATATATTAAATCTTTACCTCTTTTAACGAAACACTAAACCTTCTTTCTTCTTTTTTCTATCACTAAATATTTACTCAATTTACCCCACAACATTTCACTTCCCTCACATCCTGCATTTTATTCTAACACCAACTCCACCTCCAACCTACATAAACTCAAAATTCCCCTCCTATTAATAACAGTAACAAATTCACATCTCCATGCATCTAAACATCACCATCCCTCCCAAACCACATTAAACTACTCCTCCAATGGCAAACCTGCTAGCTCCTCCTCCAAAGCACACCTGAAAGATGAGAAGGTAACGGAATGAAAGTGAAATGATTGAAAGGAAATTGTGGTAGAGAAGAAATCACCCCAGCATTTGCCTGCCGATCCCGGCAAAATCACGAAAAACACAGTGGGCGGTCGCTGGTGATCGAACCTGGAACTTCCCTAATGTGAGTCACAACGTTATCGCAGCGTCACCTTCTCGCTTTGCGGTGCTGTGCCCCAGTTACTCCGTCTGCCTACTCCTAACTCCTGGTGTTCTGCAGCCCAGCAGGATACACAGGACAATAGAAATGTGTAATGAAATCAATGTTCAAATGAACCAGGGTCCAATGACCTTAGAGTTCCTCAACATTTATTTCTCCACGATAAAAGCTTCATCGTGGTAACTCAGCCCAATCGAGATTTGAACCCGGGCACTTCGGAATACGAGGCAGCAGAGGCGGGATGCAGCCGTATTTTGATTTGCAGCAAGCGGATTTGTACCTAAGTGATTGCCCGGTCTAATGGACATAGGGACTAAAAGGATTAAATGTGTGATGATGGTGAATGCCAACTAAATGCTTCCTGATCCAAGCCATTACATCCTCAGCGCTCCTTTTTTAATTTTGCTAAAAATCAATATCCACAAAGTATTTTACTAACAAACTCCAGAACCAATAATGACAATAATAATAATAATCATAATACCATTATTACTAAAACTATTTGTACTTCCTTTCGTTGATTATCTTCATTATTGATTGTACATTGCAGGGAGTCAGAAGATAGTATGTTTGGACCTTACTTAATTGCACTGTAGCGATTGGTAACAGTTGAATAATTGGCAGAGGAGCCGGAGTGTCCAGAGAAAACCTGCCCAAGCGTAACCTTCCTTGACGAGTAAGTGTAATTCCAAAACAAACTACTGGAAAGATAGAATGAGGCTGAAAAACATTCAATGCCATAGCACAGATTACCGATCGGGATGGCCCAGACGCCTTCGTCTGTGGCCCACATTCGGAGGGTTGTGGGTCAATTCCTGCGGCCGAACTTCTTGACCCATGGGTTTTTTCGGGATTTTCCCGGGTCACCAGGCGAATGCTGGAAAGAATTCTATATCCCTTGAATTTCCTGTCCCTCCATTACATCTCCATTCTCATTTCACTTCAGCATTCATCTGTTGGTCTCTTTCAGGGTTGGAAGTGTCGGCAATGGTGTTTCGGTGCAGTATGGCAAGGGAAAAGGATGCTTTTTGTGACTATCTTTGTCCCTTTACTTTCGCCTGGCTGCCAGGGGTACCCGAATCCCCTTGAGGGATTTAGGACCCCTTCTGTGCGGGGTGGGGTGCCTGGTGTGTCTGTCCGTCTGTCGAGGAGTCTCTAACTGGAAATTTAGGGACCCTGCCATTCTTGTGGCGTCATTCCTGGTTCCAGCCGCCCGGTGTCTCCTCTCGCCTCATCCTTCCTCTCGCGGATGCCCTGTTGTAGGGCATAGGTACAATATTCACTATGTGGATCAGTGCCGGGTCCCCTCCGTAGCCAATCCAATCCATAACACAGATTTGAACCATGGAGCTTCGGCTTTTCGTGCCGTTGCTCTAAGTGACTGAGCTATCATTGCAACGTGCCGGTACGACATTTGGCTTTCGTATATGACACACAGAGTTTTAGTTTCTCTAATTGTAAGGGAAGTATTGCGGTCCACCCAAAAACTTGATACAGACATAGCACAGGAAATACATGTTTTGAGACTCCCTGAATCCAAAAGAAAGCATTTTGAAACAATATCTTGCGTGTGTGTGTGTGTGTGTGTGTGTGTGTGAACAACATGAATGAAAAACGAAAAATCGTTTAAAATAGCAAACTTGGTATTCAAGTTCGCTGTCTTCCAAGGATGAGGTACGAAGATTTTTACGAAAATCTCCCACCCCAAACTACACTTTACGTGTTAAAATTTTCCTTATTTTAGATTTTGTCAAAAATGGTTCTAACGATTTTTAATTAAACACCATACGTTTAAGATATTTGCTTGACAATAAATGTATACCTTAAATTTTCTGGGAATCATCTGTGGAGTCTTCATCATTCTGAATGGTTTTTTTTCCTGGATTTAACCATTTGTGAGATACTCCTTGTTATTGGTT
Source organism: Deroplatys truncata (assembly GCA_030765065.1). Taxonomy (NCBI): domain Eukaryota; kingdom Metazoa; phylum Arthropoda; class Insecta; order Mantodea; family Mantidae; genus Deroplatys; species Deroplatys truncata. Next base: position 221,995,149 of record CM060981.1, on the reverse strand, counting down.
TGAATTTTCAAATCCTTCTGATTGGGGATGTCCTTTATAAACATACTATCGCTTTACCTAATGTATCTTACAATGAAATGTGTAAATGTGAATTTAAATTTTTTCTGAATTAACAAGAAGTAGATAAAAAAATAATCTTTTGTAGGAATAATTAGTAGAAGAGTGTATAGAGAAAGTCATGTAAATGCAACAATAAGATGTTTTTGGAGTCAGAGTCTACCTTTCCAACTTAAGCTATATATGACATGTATGGAAGAAAAATTATGATTAAAGTACTATTTAGGACCGAGAAAGGTGGCGCAGCGGTCACGTGTGTGACTCGCATTCGGGAGGTCCCGTGTTCGATCCGTGGCGACCACCCACTCAGACCCATGGGATTTCTCGTGGTTATTCCGGATCGGTGGTTCATCTTCTACCACGACTCTCCTGCCTCTCATTTCCTACATCCATCTTCCTTGTCATCTATTTCAGGGTTGTAGGACCAGGCGACGGTGTTCGGCAAGTTGCGGCTGGGCGGTAGATGTGCGCTTTGTAGAGTTTCTCCCTTGGCGTTGATGTGGACTGCTCAGTTAGTTCCCGCCTCTGGGCTGCCTTGTGGGAGGGCCCGGGAGACGTAGGATGCGTTCCATCTAGAAACGTTAGGGACCCCTTCGTCATCCGGATCAGGTTGTCCTTCGGGTCTCTCTCCGCATCCCTCCCTCTCAGGGATCACAGTAGAAGCAGAAAGGGCGTTTGTGGGCTATTTGCGGTGCTCTACCCCGGTTTCGGGGCCCCCTCCGTTCGTTCGTGCTTTTTTCTTTACTACTTAAGATTTTATATGCTATGGTTAAGGCAACCCTATGGTGAAATGTTCAAATGCCTTAATTTTCAACCAATTGTTTTGAAATTTTAATAACATGCTAAAAATGTTATCTTATAAGTGTCTATAAAGCTCCATGCTGCTAGTGCAAATATTTTAGTAGTATGAAATGTGTGTAGGTATATAAAGTGTCCCACGCGTGAAATTTTACAGTAAAATTGTTCCTAGCATTAGAAAACGATATTAATAAAGCACTCAAATTGGCCTTTCTTCCTTTAACTTTAAACAAAACAATTTGTTTTCTTCTTTTCTATCGAACAAGTCCACACAATTTTCTCTTACGTATTCTATAATTTGAAAAATATTATTTTTTAATCATTCAAATATTTAAAAAAGAACATTTGAAGTTTTCTGTCCATTTTTATGCGCCTAGCTTGCATTTTTTCAGTAAGATTGGTGAAATGTTTTATGTACTGAAAAATGTGAAAATTTTTGTTTCTTAGAAAATCAGGTTTAAAAATGCATATGTCATTATTTTCCTACTGTCCTTGATATGGAGTGAAAATTCTCCTGCATAATAGTCATAAATAGTCAAAATAGTACGGAATATGATAGGTTTACCTTAAGGTTTTGCTGAAACTTACGAGGGAGGCAATTACCATAAAGTGCCGTGTCTTTGGCATCTAAGCAAGCATTCAGCACACGAGAAAACTCTGATGGTGATCGCCCTAATCCTGGGCGAGGTGCAGAAATGGAAGAAAGCGCCATGGCGTGTTCTTATGGCGGAGCACAAGTAAACAGTTCCCTCGCATGCCACCAAAGCGTTAACGAAAGTTATCCAAACATTTATGCAGAGTTGAACACCGTTACCGGAAACAGACAGACACCTCCTCCCCTCTCTCCAATCTCCAATGCTAATGTTTCTCCGGTCCAGCGAATGGCCAGGGACGATGATGGAAGACCAAGCGTTTAGACAGCGATTTGTTTCGGAGCACAAACTAAGTGAGCTGGCTCCTCCAACCATCTCCCTAGATTTCCCACCGTTTCTCTCTCTAGATGCGTGCTAGAGTGGCATACACACCTTTGCTCTCATAAAAACTCATCAAACTCGCTCAGCTTCCTTTAATGAGACGGTGGAGGAAACAAAGAAATACTAGCCGTCCCCAGTGTAAAATACACTACTCTGTTTGGGTGCTGAGATGTTATTAGGCTAGTGTCTATTATATAAATGTATAATCGGTTCAGCCCCAGAAACGGACTTGATGTAAACAAAACATTTTGAATCCCTCCGCACTAGCCTCGTATTCGTATTAGTCGTGAGGAACAAACAAATGTCATATGGACTCATGTCTCGTGTTTAAAATGCAATAGAATGGTGTACTATTCGAATTATTCTAATAAAACATTCTGAAAAAAGAATGCAACATTATATACAAAAAAATTGATGTATTGCACTCACATAACTTTCCCTACTTTTGTACAAACTATTTTATAAATGCTTATTCTCCATATGCTTCATGTTAATCGAGATATCGAGATGTTAATCTTATTGCTAATTTCCTTGTAGGTGCAAGAGGAATATGGTAGGCTTTAAGCGATAGTCAAATATTTTAAGAGATGGTTGCTATGTGGAACATTCCATTCTCTTTGCTTGTCCAGGATAAAAAAAAACGAATAACGAATTCCCATTTGAGAAAAGTATAAGTGTTGGGAAATTCAAACAAATAGCAAGGAATATCTCGGAAATGTTTCACACGACAAAACAGTGAATATGACATACATTGCGTGTTTTGAGATCTACATTTTTTGTGTACAAACTTTTACCTATCTCATACCGTTTACCAGTTATGCAAAAGCCATTCGCAATGAGGAGGACGTTTGGGGACATTCCCAAAAAATTCACGATATACATTTATAGAGGCATTTTTGAGAAAATAAAAATTTTCCAGAAATGTTCCATGTAAAGGGTAGTCTTGGGTAGGGGGATTTTCTTGAAAAGCTTCGTGTCGCATCTTTGAAAGATACTGAATCTAAATACAAGTTTGGCATTCATTTGACTTTTCGTTCTTGAGTTATGCTATTCACAGACACAGAGACGTTTTTCTAAAACAGTTTTAGTTTGGATTCAGGGGGTCTCAAAACATGTATTTCCTGTGAAATCTCGGTATCGAATTTTTGGGTGGAATGCAACACTTTCCCTACTTACTATACGTAGTAGAGAAAGTGATAAAAAAGGTTACTTCAACGAAGATTATCAAACATAATCCGCCACCCCAAACTACTCTTTACATGGAACATTTTTCGAAATAGTTTATTTTCTAAAAAATGGCCGTAACGATTTCGATTAAAATACCATATATGAAACATATTTACATGACAAGATGTATATCTTGAATTTCTGTGAATAGTCCATGACGTCCTCTTCATTTGAAAGGAATTTTGTATAATCTTGTGTAACTGGCAAACGTTAAGCAATAGACGAAAACTATTTCACAAAAAATGTGCATCTCTTTAGAATATACAATGTATTTCAAAACTTTTTTGTGGCATAAGCCGTTTCCGAGATGTACGTCATTAAAAGTTTGAACTGTTAATTTTTTTTTTAAGTTCCATTTATAGCCCGCCTTTAACTACATTGGTCTTATTGGCGGCCTTTTCTTTGGAACGTATTGCCTATTGGCAATGGTGTTGACTTGTGTAAACCTTGTCGTTGGTTTTCTTGCACTTTTGGTTTTTTATTCATTAGATCACACACACATTTACCCTCTCGTTCATACTTATAGGCTCTGGGGAAGATAGGGATCAATCTTGTGCTAGAGAAAACTTCCCACCCCTAGTCGCAAATCGAATCCGGGACCCCTCGCACAGCACGCAGTTGCTCTACCGACTGAGCTACGGGGCCAGCCAGTTGTTCTTTCTTTATCATTCTCTTAAGTCCTCAACATTCAGTTGTTTTTCACGATGTCATGGAAACAGTGTGGAATTTTAAGGTTAGCATATAGTGTCCAGTTCCTAAACATTTGACTATCGCTGTTCCCTTTGTATCTATAACGAAATGTGTAATGTAGCAATTTCTGTAAAGATTTATTTAGATTGAAATGATGTAGATAGGAAAATAAGCTAAGGATAGCTTGTATACCCACTAATAAACTATAGAGGTTAGAGAAAGTCATGTGAATGTGTCACATAAGAATTTTTTTTATTTATGCTGTTCACAGACACACACGTGCACTCACACATACCACAAAAGGACCTTTTCTCTAAAAATGCTTTTTTTACATTCAAGGGTCTAAAAAAGTGTATTTCCGGTGAAATCTCAACATCACATTTTTGACTGGAATAAAATATTTTCTGTACTTACTATGTAACTATGAGGTTCGCATTCGGGAGGTGCTGGGTTCGATTCCCGTAGACCGTCCACTCTAAGTTTTTCGTGGTTTTTGCCTGGAGGGTAGGCAAATGCTGGGGTGGTTTCTCATCTACCACGATTTCCTTTTTTCATAATTAGCTCCTCTTTGCGCTTCCTTTTCATCTTTCAGGAGTACTTCTAGGTTTCGTGGCGAGTGGCGGTGCCGGACACTAGAGGGCTGCTTGGCTGATGAGTCGTTCATCGCACTCTCTGGGCAGCTGCGGTAGTGGGAGAGTCTTCGAGTATGAGCTGTTAGGGATTTCAGGTTTCTCTGTGGCCTTTTTTACTTTCTCTACTACGTACAGTAAGTAGGGGAAGTATTGTATTCCACCCAAAAATTCGATACCGAGATTTCACCGAAAATACATGTTTTGAGACCCCCCGAATCCAAAATTTTTTTTGGGAAACATGTCCGTGTGTATGTGTCTGTCTGTCTGTGTGTGTGTGTCTGTCTGTCAACAGCATAACTCAGAAACGAACAGTCGGATAAACACCAAACTTGGTATTTAGGTTCAGTATCTTCCAGAATGCGACACGAAGGTTTTCAAGTAAACCCCCCACCCTAGATTACCCTTTACATGGAAGATTTTTCGAAAAGTTTAATTTTCTCAAAAATGGCTCTAACCATTTTGATTAAAATATCATATGTTTAAGATATTTTCATGACAAATAAAATGTATATCTTGAATTTTCTGGGAATGTCTCCAAAAGTATTCTTCATTGTGAACGACTTTTGCATAACTGGTAAACAATAAGAGATAGACAAAATTGTACTACACAAAAAATGTAGATCGCGTTAAAATACACAAATTATGTCATATACATTTTTTTGTTGAGTGAACCATTTTCGAGATATTGCTTGTTATTCCCTTAAATTTTTCAATACTTATTTTCTCAAATGGGAATTCGTTATTTATTTTTTTGTCTTGGATATGCAAAAACATGGTTCCCCCGCTCTCCATGAGGTTGCTCTAACCATTGAGCTACTGTGACAACATGGGGGTCAGACATTGAATTCCCCATGTGACTCACGTTGTTTCCCAGAGAGACCACTAAGGCATCTCACTAGAGATGATAATCTCAATGGCGACCTGCCATCGCAAGTACCTACTTTGATACTGGATGCATATGGGTTTCTTAAGGTTTTTCTTTTTAATTATTATTATATATAATTAATTGAAATTAATTATACTTTTTAGAGACCTTAGCCTGGTCTTGGCAAGTTTTTAATATAGAGTCAACTGAAAAATTCAATGCCACTGGCGGGATTTGAACACGGTTCTTCCGCTCTCTGTGCTTGTCTGTGGTCTGTCTGCCTCCAACCTGTAGCCTCCTGTGGTTCCTTAACCTCATCCCTTCCTCTGATTTCCCTTCCGTTGTACACCCTATACTATTGACAAGTAGAAGAGGTGGCCATGTAGGCCCTCATTAACGTCATGAAGCTGATTGAAACCCAAAAATCGAAATGGCTCTCAGCTGTTGACGTAATTCGCATCCACTCAGTTGCTCGTATATTGATTGATGTGTTTTGTTATACCAGAAACAGGCCCATAGGTCCGTGATGCTCTCATCGTGAGCTTAACCATATGCACCCTGCATCTTTGTGAAGCGAATGGATGAATGAATAGAATCCAATGAAGGTGAGTCATTTCTCTATCGTTTATTATACATATACTCGATGACTTGGGGTTCACGTGTCCCAGAATTAAATGGGGGTGTGGCACGTGGCCTGGTGAGGTACGTTTATCCCATTACCATCAGCACACAATCGAATTACTGATGTCTGCTGCAATCGCAACATAATGGTTATCCTTCTTTCAGCATCAAGGGAAGCGAATGAGCAACAAATCCAGTTTGACACGTTGACGGTTAGGGACGCCCTACGTCATCTTCAGGTTAACATCAACGAGAACTGATTGCCTTCAGAAAATGAATAAGCCTCTGTTTCCTGAAGGAGGCTGTAGCGCGCTTCTGTTATGATTAACTTTTATTGATCCTGACCTACCTGCCAGCAGGAGGATTCATGGAATACTGTGTTAGCCCAAAGTAATTACAGAAAATATCATCCCATGAGTAGTTACATTCACATGACTTTCTCTGCTCACTCCTAAACAAATCATTCTTCCAAAATCGTATTAATCTAACTACTTCTCCCCCACCCATTTCTATAGCCCCCTCTAACTGCTATGATCATACCGGGGGCTTTGACTGAAACATTTGGTGTTTTCACTTTTTGAATTTTTAGGTTAGCTTATTGGGAGTTTCGTTGGGTTTCACATACTCATTCACTCTCACATTCACACTTCCAGACTCTATGGAGGGTAGGGAGTAATCATAATTAAAGAAACAGTCGCATCCCCCAGCCAGAAATTGAACCCTGGACTCCAGTTCACATTTACACAATTAGTTGCACGAGTCAGGTTTTTAAAGAGCGTGTGATGGCTTTGAAATGCTATCCTCTTTGCATGATCACGAGAAAAAACGAATGACTTCCCATTTCAGAAAAGTATAATTATTTGAAAATTCAGACCAATAACAAGGAATATCTTGGAAATGGTTAACCTCACAAACAAATTTACGTATTTAACTAAAATTGTGTGCTTTAACGAGATCTACAATTTTACTTTCTCTACCATGTATAGTAGGTAAGAGAAGTATTGCATTCCACCCAAAAATTCGATACCAAGATTTCACTGGAAATATATGTTTTGAGGTTCCCTGAATATATAAAAAGCACTTTCAGAAACACGTCCATGTATTCAAGACAATCCCCCACCTCAAACTATCCTTTACATGGAACATTTTTCGAAAAACTTGATTTTCCCAAAAATGGCTCTAACGATTTTGATTAAAATAGCATATGTTTAAGATAGTTTCATGGCAAATGAAATGTATATGATGAATGTTTTGAGAATGTCCCCAAAAATCCTTTTCGTTCTGTATGACTTTTGCGTAACTGGTAAACCGTAAGAGAGACAAATTTTTGCTACACAAGAAATGTAGATCTCGTTAAAATACACAGTGTATGCCATATACATTATTTTTGTGGAGTGAACCTATTCCGAGATATTCCTTGTTATTTGTTTGAATTTACCAACACTTTTTCTCAAATGTCCTGGACATGCAAAGAGAACGGAATGCTCCACATAGCAATCAGCTCTTAAGACATTTGACTATCGCTTAAAGCCTATCACATTCCCCTTGCACCTACAAGAAAATTAGCAATAACATAGTTTCTGCAAATGTTTATCTCCATTAACATGAAGCAGATGGAAGATAAGCGTTTTAAAAATAGTTTGTACAAGAGTACAGAAAGGAATGTGAGTGTAACACATCAGATTTTTTTCTGTAGTAACATTTTGTCTGTTTATTACGGTTTACCAATTAAGCAAAAGTCGTTCAGAATGAAGAGGACTTATCAGGCTATTCCCAGATCAACATTTCTTTTATCATGACAATATCCTAAGCATATGGTATTTTAATCAAATCTATTGCAGTCATTTTTTAAGAAATCAAAGGTTTCGAACTTTTTTTCATGTAAAGGGTAGTCTGGGGTGGCTGTTTTCCTGAAAATCTTTGTGTCGCATCCTTGGAAGACGCTGAACTTAAATACCAATTTTGGTGTTTAATCAAATTTACGTTTTTGAGCTGTTCTTAGATACATAGACACACACAGGCAGACCGTCTTCTAAAAATGCTATGTTTAAAATATATTTATTCAGAAAGTCTCGTAACATGTGTTGCCGTATAAATCTCCATATGGAATTATGGGTAGAATACAATACTTGCTCTAAGTAGTAGAGAAAATAAAAATGTATTATGGATTACATATAAATAAATCTATATTCAGGCGAGAGGATGTTATTTTTTGTAAGAAATGCCGTGAAGAGTATTAAATGTGTTGGATAAAATTGTGTGCATATTTGTGCGAGGTAAAAAGAATTAAGGGAATTCACTTTTGATTGCAGTTTCCCACAGTTGACTTCTTTTAATACTTTTTCTATTACTTATAATAAGTAGATAGATGAAGTATTGCATTCCAACCAAAAAAATCGATAGCAGCAGTGCAACAAAAGTTTTGAGTGCCTCTGAATAAAAAGCTAGAAGAGGTTATTCATAATTTACTAACAGCTGTAGCACATGGTGGTTCGAATTTCAAGGTCACCAACATTGCACCTCATACGTAGCTGCTGCATGAATTAAATCGTAAGTAAATATTAGTTAACAATGTAGAGCGAGATAGCTCCGTGGTAACGTGTGAGGCTCACATTTGGGTGATCCCGGATGCGATTCTCGTCAACCGCCCACTCTGACGTTAGGTTTTTCGTCGTTTTCTCTGTTCGATAGGCGAATCTTAGGGTGGTTGCTCATTTATCACGATTTCCTTTCCCTCATCTCTCTTTCGTCCCGTTTTCCTCTCATCTATCAGATGTGTTTCAGGGTTTCATGGTGTGCCGGATAAATGGCGCGGATGATTGCTTCAAAGAAAGCATGCTCCTCGTAGACACAAGAGGTCTGCCTGTTTCAATGGGTCGTTCCTCGTCCTCTCTAGACAGCTCCAGCAATGGGACAGGTCTTTGAGCCAGGTACTTTTGGGGACTTCCGCGCATCTCTGTGGACTGTGTGCCTACGGTATGAAGCCTCCCACGGTTCCCTCAATGCATCGCTTCCTTTGGGGGATGGTAGCTGCAATGGTTCTCACGTAGATCGCAGTGGGTGGTGTCCCCCTAGGTTATATACCCTACATGCTAACATTAACAATGAAAAGACAAGTAAAGACCCAGGTAAGATTTAAATGATTATATTACATGTCTGCAATAATAATAATAATAATAATAATAATAATAATAATAATAATAATAATATATCAAACGTTACAGGATTTTAACGTAGTTCATGCACACAGTACAGTAAAATAGACAAAACGCACACTAAGTTAGGTTACCATCATTGAACTATCGTCGAATATATATATATATATATATATATATATATATATATATATATATATATATTTTCATTGCAGTCCAAATGGTTTATCTTTTCCCTGCTTTCTTTTATTGTCTCGGTCGCTAATGTCGAATGGGTGCCTCGTTCCGCACACAAAGTCATTTTCTACAGGGGAAAGCTGTAACTTCCCCTTCCACTGCGAAAGCCACACATCTGGCCCTTGATCAGCATCACAATGGGGCCCGAAGTTGGCCGGACACCGAGAATGTCCAAGGAGAAGACAGACAACAATACTCTGCCGGAAGAATCTCCGTCTTCCGCGTGCAGGAGGGAGATGAGTCACTTCTTTGACAGCCATGGAAACAACCACCTCACCTTTGTCTGTAGAAATTAGCAACAGAACACTAAGATAGGAAACGTGCATCTCTCTTCGCATCATGCACAGCGATATCTTGTTCCGAATTTGATTCCCAAAAGATTTCATTCTAAACTATTTTGGCAGTCTTTAACGTCTCGCAAAAGTTAGAGCCTTTCGAAACAAGGGACAATGGGGGTATAAATAAATAAATATGTATATATGTATGACGTGTTACATTCACATGACTTTCTCTACCCACTCACCTATAAACTATTCTTACAAAACATTCTTCTATAGTGCCAAGTTAATTTATTTAAACATTTGCAGAAATGGTTTTACGTTGAAGTGCCATTCTCTTTGCATAACGACGAGAATAAAACGAATAGCACTTAACAGTGAAAAAAGTATAAAGTATTTTACAACGTCAAAACAATAATAAGGAATATCTAGGAAATGGTTACTGTATGACATAATTGTATCCTTTAACAAGATCTACGTTTTTTGTGTGGAAAGTGTTTCTCTATAGGTATCTTACGATTTACCAATTATACAAAATTAATTCAGAAAGAAGAAGACTTCACAGGCTATTCTTAGGCTATTTCTCTATCCTCTATAGTTTATTAGTGGATATACAAATTATTCTTACGAAGTCTCATTTGTCTATCCCTTCATTTTAACCGAGATAAACCTTTACAGAAATAGCTACACATTTCGTTATAGATACAAAGGAATAGTGATAATCCCATATTTAAGAACTGGCCATAATATTCCATAGTGTTTCCATGCAATCGCGAACAACTGAATGTTCGCGATTTAAAAGAATGACAAGGTATTCAACAATTAGAACCATTAATAACGGATATCTCAGAAATGGCCAATGCCGCAAAAAGACTTACCTGAAATAAATTGTCTGTTTTAAAGAGACATAAATTTTTTGTGTATCACATTTTCCTCTGTCGCTTAACGTTTACCAGTTGTGCAAGATTATACAAACCTCCTTCCGAATGAAGACGACTTCAAAGGCCATTCCCAGAAAATTCAAGATAAACATTTTATTTGCCATGTAAATATATTTAATATACGGTATTTTAATCAAAATTGTTTAAGAATTGGACGTTATATACTAGCTTTAAAATTCCATACTGTTTCCATGCAATCGCGAAAAACAAGTGAAAATTGCCAGGACTTGAAAAGAATGACTAAGTACATAATTTGAACCATTAATAACGGATATATCAGATGCAGTACGCTTTCCTGTATCGTTTAACTTTACCAGTTATACAAGATTATACAGAATTTATTCCAAATGAAGAGGACTTAAAAGACAATTTCCAGAAATTTCAAGATATACGTTTTATTTGTCATGTAAATATCTTTAGCATGTGGTATTTTAATCAAAATTATTAGAGCCATTGTTTAGGAAATAAAAAATTTCGAAAAATGTTCCATGTAAAGGGTAGTTTGGGGTGAGGGAGGTAAAACATATTTTGGAATATATTGAACTTAAATATCAAGTTTGGTGTTACGAGCTTTTCATTTTTGAATTACATATGCTGTTCATAGACACAGACACACGCATACGTACCTACCTTTTTCTAAAAACATTTTCTATCCATGGGGCCTCAAAACATGCATTTCCGGTGAAGTCTCGATATTGAATTTTAAGTGGAATGAAGTTTCTATCAAGGAAGTTTATAGAAGACAAATAAAAAATGATACCCTGTTTTGCTCGGGGTTCGAAGTCACACGGCACATAACTAGATTTTAAAACCAAATACCTGTTAATCAACGTCATTGAGCAACAAAGCCGACGAAAGAAAGAATGTAACCCTGAGCAGAAGGCGTCTAGGCGGCAGGGGGAGCATGCTTCATTTAACGGCATGTATGGGCCCCACCGTCCCTTACCGATGGCTCATTGCTCAATTGGACGCCCGATCCGTACTCCGTAGAAGCTTCCGCTCGCTCCCCCGCCCCTCCTCATCCTGACAGCGATGCTCACGGCTTTTCTATAGGCCACGTAAGTAAAGCTTGCTTGGGCACGCAAACAATAGGGTCAGTCTGTCAGTCAGACTACTGCATGGTCTGCCTCTTTCCTCTTCCTGAAGCAGCAGGGATGTCGAAACCCAGGGCCCACTTGAAGGAAAACCGTCCCTGGAACATCTCCACCTACGTTCAATCACTTTCTCTTCGAGATAAACTTTCATTACATATTTACACATTTCGTTGTTGCTATAAGCAATAGTCAGATTTTTAAAAAACGGGTCGCTATGTGATTACTTTGAAATACCGTTGTCCTTGCGTGGCCACGAGAAAAAAAAAGAGTAGCGAGTTACCACTTATAAAAAGTAGAATTATTAGATAACTTAAATTAACAACATACAATTTATTTCACATAAGTTGTCTGCTTTAAGGAGATCTAAACATTTTGTGTAACAAGAGTTTGACTGCCCATTCTGATCATAGTTTTTTTCTTTATCCCACGGATGTTCTGTCCCTCCATTTCGTCTCATTAATCATTACATTCAACCTTCACCCCGTTTGTTCTGTTTCAGGGTTGAAAGTGTCGGCGATAGTGTTTCGGTGCCGCGTGGTAAGGAAAAAGTATGTTTTCTGTGAACTTTCTCCGTCCCTTGGCATTCGAGTTGCCGGAGTATAAGGACAAGCATTGGGGGGTTTGGATCTTGAGTGCGTCCCCAGTCTGTCTATCTGACAGCCGGAGCGTCTATATCTGAAAACTGTAGGGACTTTCCCGGTTCCGACCGCGCCTTGTCCCATTCACCTTATCTCTCTCTACCGGGTGCCCTCTCTCAGGGGGCGTCAGTACAATATCCTCATTCCTGGATAGGTGCCGAATCCCTCCGCTTCAGAATCCAATCCAAGACCTCATGTTGCATATTCGCTTCTGGACCATCAGAGAAACCAGGGGCGTCATTTAGAGGGAGTCAATTGTCCCCCTAAGTTATGAGAAATAATTCATGATTAATAATGGCTATTACCTACTGCTCTATCAAAAGAAAAATTACAACTGTAATTTTAATACAAATATTTCACATTTATAAATAAATATTTGCCTCATGCCAAGTAAGCACTGTCCGCTTCCAATAGCTAAACCCCTTCCTGCTCTTGGAAGGGCTCCCCCACCCACTATCTAAACATAAAGTATACATTTTATTTGTCATGTAAATATTTTAAACCTATGGAATTTTAAACAAAATTGTTCGAGCCATTTTTGAGAAAACTGAAAATAACCAAAATTTTTCCATGTGAAGTTTGATTCGGAATGGGGAGATTTTCTTGAAATATGCTGTTCACAGACACGCAGATAGAAAGTAAGGCAGACTAACACCACACTCACATACATTCTTCTAACTTTTTTTTAGTCTTAAAATGGGAGGATTAAAACGTCTGTTTCTGGTGAAATCTCGGTATCGAATTCTTTAATGGAATACACCTCCTCTACTTACCTACTCTAGGTAAGTAGTAGAGAAAATATTAATTTTGGAATTTCACTCTTAACTAATTTAATAATTATTTCAAACACCTCATTAGAAATTCCTTACCTAGATATATTACTATTACATTTGTATTGTCCCTACTACGTATAGTAAATAGGGGAAGTATTACATTTCACCCAAAATTTCTATATCGAAATTTCATTGCAATTACATGATTTGAGGCGCCCTGCAAAAAATGCATTTTTAGAAAAAGGTCCATGTGTGTGTCTGTGTCTGTCTGTGTGGATGTGTGTCTGTGTGACTGTGAACAGCATAACTCTAAAACAAAAGTCAGTACCTTTCAAAGATGCGACACGAAGTTTTTCTAGAAAATTTCCTCACCCCATACTACTTTTACATTGAGCATTCTTCGAAAATTTTGATTTTCTCAAAAGTGGCTCTAACGATTTTGATTGAAATATAATATGCTTCAGAGACTTTTACGGCAAATTAAATGTATATCTTGAATTTTCTGGGAATGTCCCCAAAAATGCTCTTCATTGTGAATGGATTTTTCAAAACTGGTAAACCGTAAGAGATAGATAAAATGTTTGTACATAAAAAATGTAGATCTCGTTAAAACACACAATTTATGTATTATACATTTTTTTGTCAAGCGAAGCATTTCCGAGATATTCAGTGTTATTTGTTTGAATTTGCCAATACTTTATCTCAAACGCAAATTCGTTTTTCTTTTTTCCATGTCCTGTACACACAAAGAGAATGGAATGCTCCACATAGCAACCAGCTCTTAAAGCATCTGACTTATCACTTAACCCTTACCATATTCCCCTTGCACCTACAAGAAAATTAGCAATAAGTTTCTGCAAATGTTTATCTCGATTAACATGAAGTAGATGGAGAATAAGCGTTTGTGAAAACAGTTTGTACAAGAGTAGAGAAAGTCATGTGTGAGTGTAACACATCAGATTTTTACTTTCTCTACTACGCAAGTGGTAGGTAGAGAAGGTGTTGCACTCCACCCAAAAATTCGATACCGAGATATCACCGGAAATACATGCATTGTGGCCCTCTGAATCCAAAAAATCAGTTTTTATAAAAAGGTACGTCTATGTGCCTGCGTGTGGATGTGAACAGGATAACTCAAACACAAAAAGAGGGATAAATACGAAACTGGGTATTGAAGATCACCGCCACCTTCCAAAGATGCGACACGAATATTTTCAAGAAAATCTCCCCACTACGCTTTCCATGGAAGATTTTTCGAAAATGTTGATTTTCTAAAAAAATCGCTCTAACGATTTTGACTAAAATACCACATATTAAAGATATTTAAATGATAAATAAAATGTATAACTTGAATTTTCCGGGAATAGCTTTGAAGTCCTCTTCATTTTGAAGGAATTTCATGCAAAGTAAGTTCGTATAACTGGTAAGCGTTAAGCGATAGACCTAAACGTACTACCTACACAAAAAAATTAAAAGAGATTTATTTCAAATAATTTTTTTCATGTCATCAGCCATTTTCAGATATCCGTTATTAATAGTTCGAACTGTTTCTATTCTTTTAAAGTCTGTCGATTTCCAGTTGTTTCTTGCGATGTCATGGAAATAGTATCGACTTTTAAGGGCAGCATATAGTTCTTAAAAATTTGACTATCGCTGTTCTCTTTGTATCTATAAGGAAATGTGTAATGTAGCTATTTCTGCAAAACTTTATCTCGACTAAAATAAACTGGATAGGAAACTAAACTTTCGTAAGAATAAGCTGTATACCCTCTAATAAACGATAGAGGGTAGAGAAAGTCGCGTGTATGTAACACATCGGATTTTTATTTCACGTTTATTAGCAAAATATACACGTTTATGCGCGTTTTCTTAGTGATTAATACTGTCGCAGTAATCTGTTCGTGTTATCTTTTTTTTTTTTTTTGCTGAGCGCCTGTTATTATTTTACTATTTTGAATTTTGGGTTCTTTGTCCTCCGGCTAGCTATTATTACTCAGTCGAGCAAATATCTCAGATCAGGGCGTGTAAACGGAAAGGAGTTGTTACTAAAAGATAACACTGATAAAAGAATTTGTTTTTACACTTTTATTGCCGTCACACTTAATTAATAGTTCACATCTGTAATCTTTATACACGCCTGACTGAAACTGTTATATTTCCGAATATAATTACTGTCGTACGCTTACTTCACATTTTGTCTCTAACTTTACGACGCGAGAGATTCTTAGAATTGCGTAATGTGTACCTCATGAATGCTTCCTTAGAACTGCCTGACGTGTAACTCGCGAGAGAGATTTCTTAGAACTGCGCGACGTTTACCTTGTGAATGATTCTGTAGAACTGCGCGATGCTTGCCTTTGGCTCAAGAATTTATACTCCAGCACCCCGAAATGCCTAAACATTATAATAGAGCTGCTATTGGTTACTAAATCGCGCCAACATTAGCGTCTGTTTTATAAGCCAATCATAATTCTAAAACATATGCTCTAGGGAAGATATTGCCTCCATTTCTAAAGAAAGGCGCGCTACCCTGACGCCATTGGTTTGTCTCTTCTAATTGATAAACAACTCACCCCATCGCTTCATTGTTACCCACTCCTATTGTCAGTTTCGGCGAGACCGTGTAAATTTATTTCCTAACAAAGCTTATAGCTAACAAACATCTAAAATCATTGTCATACAATAATGTTAATTTACACTACAATCACTCTTGCATTCACAGTGTTGTGATATAAAATACTGCCTCATATGCCCCACTAGAAACATAATTATAAATATTTGCAACTTTGTTTTGTAAATTTATAATTACTATAATCCAGTTTCAAAAAGCAACTAATCGTGTAGTGAATAACGTAACGTAACGTATCTGCTTGTATGCGATTTAGGCAAACAATGATCACAACAATTTCAAACCATTGTCTCCTTAATCAAGTCCTACGGATGTAATTTTAAATTATTAGTCTATAACAACTTCTTTCGACAATCTTTGTGTTCGTATCAGCTGTGAGGTACAAACATAAACGCATGTCTCGTGTTTATAATGCAATTGGTAGAACATTGTATAATAATAATAATAATAATAATAATAATAATAATAATAATAATAATAATCCTCGAAATAAACGCCGAGTATAAATTAAATAGAGAATAATTAAACACTATCCAGAAGAAATGTACAGCCTGGGCCTCCATGCGATATCCAGTCAATAATTGTATTCACTTTGTTTCTCCTCAGAAACCTAAATTCTATTTCTAACAAAGTTTATGAAAGGTGGATTGTTTAAAAGAAGGCAACGTAGGATCATTATTGACAGAAATAAAATACTTTGTCTAACGTTATTAGAGAAAACTGGTGCACTTTCCTACGAATAGCACATTCGTAAAGTCAGTGCTTTTTCTGAATCTGGCTTAAACGTCTGTTTCTTTTCTACCTTGGTGCTTACAATGCTTCTGTTTGTTTTACTTCTTTACGCGCACATGCAAAGCTCCACTCGGAAACAGTGTAGAATCTAGAGTTTTCACGACAGTTGGTATCTCCGGCATTCAACACAATCCGTTTCTCACCACTTTTAACGTCTTACCTTCAAAGTGCTTCATTATTTCACCTTTATCACCAAGCCACGGCGATCCCCCACTCTGACTTTGGAGTTTTTCGTGGTTTTCCCCTGGTCGCTAAGGCGAATACCGGGGTGGTGTATTCTACCACAATTTCTCCTTCCCCCATTTCCTCTCTGTTTCATGTTTCAGTGTGCTTTCAGGTCCTGCGGTGCTAGCGGTACCGGGCAGATGGCGTAGGAGCATGCACTCTGGAAAGATTTCTCCCCGTGAACGCCTGAGTGAGCTGCCCCGCCCATTAGGGTCGCTCCGTCCTCGCCCTCTTGAGATTCCTCGCCATTATTGCGCGGGTGTTCAAACTGGAAACATTAGAGACTTCTGCGCGTCTCTGTGGGCCTACTTGCCTGTGGATGTAGGAACTCCTACGGATCCTTCAGCTCATTCCTACCTCCCGGAGGCATTGCCGCAACAGATCATAATGGCGCAGTGTGCGAGGTGTCACCCTCCGATAAAGTGTGGTTGCCTTAGAATGGCTTTGTCCTTGAACTGCAAGCGTGCAGTGGACTACGGAGCTTCTTGCCTACGATGCAAATAGCGTAATACCAGCAGTTCAAAAGCATTGTCAATAAGTGCAGTTTCACATGTGTATGCTCATAATTATATTGTTTTGTATGTATGCAGGTTTTACAAGTTTACTTGTTGAAAGTATGATCATAATTGTTTTGTTTGATGTGATAATATAAGTATTACTGATGATACTTCGCGTAACATTTATTGTTACGGGAAAGAAAGCATAAGTATCTTTGGAACAGGGTGTAAAACAATACAGCACTGGCTCAAGTTTGCTTACGTCAACCACAAGGTCATAGTTGAACTCCTGAGTCAAACACAGTACATCCTACATCCTATTATCCCGCCAAGGCGAGTGCAGTCCTGCACTGTGAGCGAGAAAAACGGTGAACTAACGTTATGACGCAATACAATCATAGCATATGCTAGGAAACGCTGTACATCGGATTTGCTCTTTAACGCATCGGGTAATGATTACAGTGTTAATGATGAAACGAAAACAAACAGTTATTTACGAGCAAGCTTCACGTGATATTTGTCATTTATTACGTTTTGTGATGAAGAGAAGAAAGGTCAAAATACCTATTACAAATGCCACTGTACGTGCTAATTGTTCGTATTTTCCAAATTGGACTGTACAGAGCGGAGGGCAGACCGTTATGTGTACACAGAGCGCCAAAGAGAATCTTCGGCGGATTTTGTATCGTTCTCTGGGGTCTTTTGAGGCGTGTCTTTCACCTTATCTATCGCAGAGCGTGTGGCTTGATAACACAGCTATAACAGGGAAAAGAGGAGGTTGATGCCTTTGCATTTCTGGTGTTATTGAAACCAAAACATGTTTATTGTCTCAGAACCAGTCATGCCATATACTAGCGAAATTACTCATGGGCGTATCGTGGGTATGTGGAAGGCTGGTCGCACGGTTACAGCAATTGCAACGGCAGTGCATAAAAGTGTTTTTATAGTAATTACTAGATAAAAATGTTCCAGGAAAGTGAGGAAGACGGACTACATTCTTGTCAGAAAATGGGCACTCCCCGTAAAACATCCGCAGAAGATGATATTCGTTTACTAAATGCAAATTACTCTTTTGTTACAATTGACTGATGATGTTTAGAAACTAGAGATAAATATGTATATATATATGGTTTACCGAATATGACATACATATTATGGCAATAAAATTGGGTTATATTTTTGTGTATAATCATGTTGTATTCGTATGATCAGCAATATAAAAGTAAAGGTGTATTAACCAATTATAGTTTGAATTAGAGGAAAAACATGCTGCTTTATTTATTATATAGTAATGTTTGCTTCTATACAGCAACAAGCATTGAGATCACTGTGAGAACTCAGTTCTCTTTAATTTTTGTTAGAAAGTGCTGACTTGCGGTGTATGTAATGAATACAATAAAATTCAAGCCTTAATTTGCATCCCCTGAAAATCTTCTCACACTACACATTCTATATTTCGCTAACCTGGGCCCTCATCAAGTTTTCCCCTTAGCTTTTAACCCTTTCAAAGGCGTGTCCTGCACTAGTCGATAAGGCATGGGGTACCAATCACGATAAGAGGTCTGTATGACAAACTGAATGCACTCACTCTACCTCTTTCTCTTTTAGCCAATACGATCGAGTGCGTATACATATACTTCGTTTCTACGCCATTTTGTAACCTTTGTTGTGGTTATTGGTGTAACTATTTAGCAGAAGGAGTGGCGCACCCTTGCACCGTGGCCTAAAGCAACAAATGAACTGGCCATGGCTTCGCAAAGCCGCGTACAACGATAAATAATATGACAAGATGCGAGGTGGAGTGCGATTTTCTTTGGCGCTCTTTGTACACGTGGCGCTCTTCAATGCAGGACTGCACTCGCCTTGGCCGGGTTATACTTGTAGAAGCAACCATGTTCATCGCCATAATGACTGCTCTTCATGAAGATGCGTGAACGCCACTGCATGGAATTAAAAGAAAGCCACAACCTTCTTTAGCTTCACTATTCATATTATTTACTATTTCATATTAATCAAAGGTATCGAACTATGTTTCATACATACCTCTTGAAACCACACACTCACATATTTCAGGTAGTATGTATTATGGTATGCTTTGGTTTCCTGGGCATCACGGCCTGGTTAATGACGTCATATAGTTACATCAATTTGGGTTCTAAGCTAGGACGATTATGGTTGATTACTCAACTACAGAGGTAACTTGTAAACCTTAACGTAACACCACGAATGCGTTCAGTATCGTTGCTACGCGCTGCTGGGGCAATTATGTGACTAATATTGAACTCACGAGTGCCATTTGCTAATACTATTTACAGAATGAAACGTGTAATAAACAATATTAATAAAACGGAAATAACATACGTATTTTATATTGTTATATACCGGGGTGAGGCCAAAAGGTTTTGCAGCTATATATTCAATTTAGTAACCCCGGCATAAAGATTGGGGGACGTAACTGCAGTGGCAACAAGAGGACTAGGATCCTAGCTGCACATTTTAAAGCAGGCGTGGGATATTCATAACAAAATACGCATAATTTCACATTTACTGTGGTTTATTATAAATTTATCTTAGTGCCACTACATCATTCACAGAAGATTACAGACAAACATTGGAGGGAGATGCTCCATACTCACACGAAAACACGCATACAACACATACAACCACTCGCCCTGAAGAGACACACAATTCTGAGCCACGCTACTGACTGACGCCACAGAAAAGACTAGTAAGGCTACTTGCCTCCCCCTTTCCTCTCTCCACCCCTGAATAGGAGGTGGGGAGAGAAATGTCGCATCGGACGAAATTCAAACTCACAAACGAAAAAATTATGTCCAACAATGTCATGCTACAAAGCAATAATGTGTCCAACGCGACAATGCATACACATAACGCTACAATATAATATTATTTAATTAGTTTATTGCATAACAATATCATAACGCAACAAGGCCTTCTATGTTCTTTAACAAAGTTTTCTTCGTTTCTTTTGCTTACAGAATAAAAACAATTAAAAATCAGCTGTGTCAATGTCCAAACAATAGCGAATCAGTGCGACAATCTTACTTCGACAAGATTTCAGTGATAGTCTGGAGTGATAGGTGCATACTGACGCGGACTGCGGATCGGATTGGTCAATATTGAATGCCTGGTCAGTGAAGTAAAAAGGTCTACCACATCAATTTATAGAGTACTAGCGTTTTAAACTCAAGTGAGATTTAATTAATTTTACCTCTCCCGTTCCTTATAGAAATATTGTATAATGATCTAGCAGAATTTTAAGGTGAACCTCCCGTCAACTCGTTATTTATTTTTTTTCTACAGTCCCGACTATTCCTAATAATGGATGAACCTCCGATAATCACCAAAAAGAATGTGAAACATCGGTGTTGCCTTGACGTTGGCTTCCTTAAACCTCCCCAACAGTCTTCCAAGTTCTGGAAATGCTGCATAGCCTATAAGTGCCCTTTGGTGGCGGACCAATTATTGCTCTAAATGGTAGAGTACCTTTTTACATAATCACATTAGGTGAAATATTAAACATCTCCTTAATTCAATACTTATTTAATAACACAAAACTTACACAGTTTTCACATAATACAGAAACGCATAACATACCTAAGGAAATAGAGGTAAAATTGTTGAGTATGAAGATTCCGTACTCTTAAGCCGCCGAGTTAACCTCTTTGGAAAAGACGCAGCCTGCGACCTCCGAGAAAAATAATATTCTCAGGTGATAATCATAAAATATGGGTTCACTGATTTCTAATGTTAGTAATTTTTACTTTCTCTACTACGTATAGTAAGTAGGGGAAGTATTGCATTCCACCCAAAAATTCGATACCGAGATTTCACCGGAAATACATGTTTTGAGACCTCCTGAATCCAAAAAAAGCATTTTTGGAAACATGTCCGTGTGTGTGTCTGTGTGTGTGTGTGTCTGTGTGTCTGTGTGTCTGTGAACAGCATAACTCAAAAACGAACAGTCGGATAAGCACCAAACTTGGTATTTAGGTTCAGTATCTTTCAGAGATGCGACACGAAGGTTTTCAAGAAAATCCCCCCACCCCAGACTACCCTTTACATGGAACATTTTTCGAAAATTTTAATTTTCTCAAAAATGGCTCTAACGATTTTGATGAAAATATCATATGTTTAAGATAATGCCATGAGAAATGAAATGTATATCTCGAATTTTCTGGGAATGTCTCCAAAAGTATTCTTCATTGTGAACGACTTTTGCATAACTGGTAAACCATAAGAGATAGACAAAATGTTACCACACAAAAAATGTAGATCGCGTTAAAATACACAACTTATGTCATATACATTTCTTTTGTTGAGTGAACCGTTTTCGAGATATTGCTTGTTATTTCCTTAAATTTTCCAATACTTATACTTTTTCTCAAATTCGTTATTCATTTTTTTTATGTCCTGGACATGCAAAGAGAATGGAATGCGCCACATAGCAACCAGCGTTAAAATATTTGACTATCGCTTAAAAACTACCATATTCCCCTTGCATCTACAAGAAAATTACCAATAATATCGACATCTCGATTAACATGAAGCATATGGAGAATAGGCGTTTGTAAAAATAGATTGTACAAGAGTAGAGAAAGTCATGTGAGTGTAACACATCAGATTTTTTTCTGTACAATTATTTACCACTTGCTAGCAACTTGTTTGCAACATAAAAAGGATATAAAATAAAACTATAATACATGAGTTATTTAAATATTTTGGCACTGGTATCGTACCGTTGCAAGCAGATTTTCTTACTTGCTAAATCGTGACCATCTCTTGGAATAAAATAATTTTGCAGCATTTGTCTTATTTTACATGCAGAAACAACTATGGAGTAATATGTGGAGTAACAACTATATTCTACTCCATAGGAATATCAAGCTCAAAGGTCAAAGCCTTATTCGCAAATGTGTTCTTTTGTAAATCCGATATGTTCGTTTTCTAATAGTACATAGGCTTTGTAAATGATTTTTGATCCTTTAGTAATTTATGAATTGAAATTAGATATTTCACAGGTCATATCTATCGGAATGATTCGGGCTTTACAATAGTGAAGGAATTATCAAAATCGATTGAGTGGTTTTTGAGATTACACACGGATGGAGAAGAGGAAGCAACGCAGAGCCTGCTTCAGCAGGAACCTCTACCTCTACTTCGGCCACTGGTTCCCGCCAACCACCGCCGCTTCGCCGCGACTGCCACTTCAACCGATAGATACCACACCTCCAGTGGCCTCGCATCGGCAGCCACCTCAACACTGGCGCTTCTGTGTCGTGATAGCTGGAGTGCATCGGGACCTGCTGGCGCGTTTCGTGCATTGGAGGCCACCAGATCACCTCCGCTCGGGTCCAACGCCGCTTGTATGCGTGAAGCTGATCAGCCTAGCCGCCCTGGAAGCTGCCTTAGCGTCTAACCTTCCCTTATTAGGAAGACAGCTCCGCGTTGAGGCCAGCCGACTTGAAAGGGTAGCTCCATGCCGACGATGCTGTGACAAAATGTCGCTACTGTGTCGCCGTGTCCACCACAGCAGCGTGCAAGCAGCACGACCTTCTCCACTGCCGCTGTTTCTTGCTACGTGTGGGGAATCTTTGCACTTGCACAGGTCAGTCCAGCTGCCCCCTGCATCCTCGATACGGAATACAGCTTCAGCAGACACCGCCGCCCCAACCGATGCAGTCAACACATCACACCGTTCAACACAGACAGTACAAGGCAGGAAATCCAGGCTTAAGCGACGCCGTTCAGGACCTTACGCGAAGATACTGATGTAGCGGCGAAGATGAGGATCTCATCAGGGAACTTCAGGCCACAATAGATTCATCAACACACCATCACCACACCAGCAACCAAACGACACAGCAGCAACACGAATCCATACACCTGACCCTGAGGGTTCTGGACGCGAACTTCGCAGAACTCAGAAATCAACTTCGGCAACAAGACGCATCTAGCTCTCGGCGGAAGGCCTCTGGTTCTTACGCAGAGATGTTCAAAGCCAGAATGCCACTCTGACAACGTCTTCCTACCGAACCACCTCTTGGGCGGCAGCACAACATTCGCCTACTTCGATTCCTTTCTTTCTCTTTCCTTCCGGTGGAGGAGTTTTTGAATGGATATGGCCATCTACCGGCGAGCCCCACACCCTCGGTCTCCGACTCCCATCGGGGCTGGGGTTAGCACGTAAGTCTGTTTTTCTTCTCCACTCGAAGAAAGGAGAGAGAGAAAAAACGATTACCACACACACACAGACATACAAAAATACATTTCTCACTTTGTCACATCAGTATAGATTTAAGGGGAGTAAGGTAAATGAAATAATAAAAGTGTAAAAGTGTATCCTTTTACTAAAACAGCAATGGGTAGAGATAAAGGTAGGAACGGAGGGAGACACCTCATGCACCGCAACCTACAAAAATCTATTGTGCCTACCACCCCTCCCAGGAGGAAGGCATGAAGTGAAGGAACCACATAGGAGGACACAGGCCACAGAGACGCACGGAAGTCCCTAACGCTTTCAAACCGGCACCGTTTGCCCGGCACGAGACCTAGAAGCACACCTGAAAGATCAGAAGGAAACGGAATGAAAGGGAAATGATGGAAAACAAATCGTGGCAGAGAAGAAACCACCCCAGCATTCGCCTGTCGACCCAAGACCTCGCGAATGCGGCCCACAGACATTGCCTGACACACCCCGCTCGCTAAACCACCAATTTCCCTTAAGCTATTGCAGATAAGCTCACCAAATTCCATATGCATATATACTAATGTCGGCTACATACACAATATAAATGTTGTGTATATCAGATAAGTATCTTTCATTAACCTTGCTGTTTTTATCCGAGGTTATATATATATAAAAAATAGGTGTTTATGTACCTTTTATGCGGAAACTACGAATGCTACAACTTTGAAATTTAGTGCAGAGACTTTCAGCAATATTTTCTTGAATTCAAACTAGAATAGCTCAATTATAGTTTTTACAAAAAATTATAATTAATGAAAAGATATGCTGAAAAAATGCGTTTTTTTTACGAATGTCCATATTAATGAAGATACACAAATAATTGTAGTATTTAAGCAGGCATTATTTTTACATGTTTCTGCAATGTTTCACTACCACCGAACGCAATACTGTTAGAGAAAAAGGTACATAAAGCAAAGAAAATGTAGTTCTGAGAAAAACCAATTTAAAGCGAGGTGTGACAGGTATTTAAAGGGCACACTACCCTATTAAATAGCCATTCAAAGGCGTAAATAATTTGCGCCATAAACTCATTTCTTTCTGTTCATAATTGCACAATATTTTTTAAAAAATAAGAAAACGGGTTTTTTGAGACTTCAGCTGCCTATCTCCCCTTAAAACTTACCAGATATACCTGACTAAAACAACATAAGATATATGTTGGGACAGTTTTTCTTTCAACTTAAGGAATACTGGGACTGAAGTTTGAATTCTAAACTTATTTACTTGCAAATTAACACACTGATATCAGTAAATAAATAAATAAATAAATGACTGTACAAAAGATCTAGATCACACAGTTCAGCATATAATAAAATTAAATAGCTATTTTAAGGTATTTTTAGTGAAAAGAACATAAATGTTCCTAAACTGCCTAGTGCATTCAGTTTGTCAGATAATTATGATAGTGAAATTTTCTAATAGTTTAATACAGTGAAAATAAATTTAAGGGTTTGATTAAAGTTAATGTTCTTAGTTTACGTTATAGTTTTTGTGGAAAATGAATAAACTACTCGTAAAATACATGCTTTAATCCTTAGATAACACAATTTAGATTAGGTATGCAAATTTGCATACAAATTAGAGTAGAACTGAGGTGTAATGAATAAATTTCATACGCAAAAATGTAAAACTGAGAAAAGACACATACGGAAATGGTCCAGTGGGGTTAAAAGGGAGCGCATGAGTGATTTAAACATATGCTGGGCTTTTAAAAATGATTCACAGGTGTCTATATTACATTTATATGATTTAATTCATAATTCGAAAATTTTGTCATTTTCACCTAAAAGCTCAGTACCACTGTCGTTTAACAGTCAATCCAAAGAATCTCCGTCAGCGACAATCTGTGTTTGCTGCGTATGCGAGGCAGGTCATAGTCCACCTGTGTTGGACACCGAACGAAGTGAATTTCTTACACATGGGCTTGTATCTACAATATCGTCAAGGCAGAGTTTACTCTTGCGCCAGGCATATCGGATGAAAGCGTAGTTATTATATTCATTGTCGGCTTTCTCGCACCGATTACAGTGTGTATGTTCAAGCAGAATTCCGGTGCCCGTTTGAAGTCTTGTGGTCGCTCTGATCCGTGTTTGGTTACTGCAACATTTAATTACAGGGATTTGCAGTTGTAGTGGGTAGATAATATTTACAATATGATACGTGTAAAGTTTCAGATTGGCTTTCATAACGAATTTGAAACTCATAAGAACAGTCTCAACATTAACGTTCAGCTGACAAATGAATTACCTTCAGGTATATAGCGTCATTAGTACTTCCTCTGCTCACGTATAGTATTATATTCCACCTAAAAATTTGATATCGAGATTTCACCGGAATTACATGTTTTGAAACTCCCTGAACTCAAAAAAGAAGTTTAGAAAAGGGTCTGTGTGTAAGTGTGTTTATCTATGAACAGCATAACTCAGAAACGAAAAGTCGGATATAGTATACCAAATTTGGTATTTAGGTTCAATACCTTCCAAAGATGCGACACTAAGATTTTCAAGAAAATTCCCCCTCCCCAAACTACCCCTTACATGGAAGATTTTTCGCAATTTTTTATTATCTAAAAATGCGTCTAACAATTTTTATTAAAAAACTATGTATTAAACATATTTACTTACAAATAAAATGTATATTTAAAATTTTCTGGAAATAACCTGCGAAGCCCACTTAATTTAAAAAAAATTATGTATAATCATATATAACTGGTAAATGTTAAACTATAGACAAAAACCTACGTGACAAAAAATATAGATCACTTTAAAACACACAATTTATTTCAAATAAAGTTTTTATAGCATCAGTCATTTCCGAAATATATATTATTAATGGTTCGATTTGTTCAATACTTCGTCATTCATATGTCCCATTGATTTTCAGTTGTTTCTCGCGATGCCATGGAAACAGTATGGAATTTTAAGGCCAGCATATAGCGTCCAGTTCTTAAACATTTGATTATCGTTGTTCTCTTTGTACCTACAACGAAATGTGTAATGGCTATTTCTGCAAAGGTTTATTTGTATTAAAATGTAGCAGATAAACAATAAGCTTTAATAAGAATAGATACTATACCCACTAATAAACGATGGAAGGTAGAGAAAGTAATGTGAATGTATCACAACAGAGGTTTTTTTTTCAGAAATTACCTTCTCATAGGTTTTCCTTTGTAATCTTAATATACATATAGAAGTCAGTGTGTGTGTTCCTTATAGGTTTTTACACCGTAGCTCCGATTTCGACCAAACTTGGCGCACACAACCTTTGACACAAGGCAAAAATCACTGTCTAACTTAGAAGTCAAAATCCGCCCCATTTCACACGATTAGTTATTTAATTTTATGTAATGTCTAAAAAAGCTCGCAAGACCATCTCTATCTTTCTTATGCTAATCGTAGTAGCTCGAACATTACCAACATAACGTTTTCACGGCTTCACAAAATAAGAAACAGCGAATTCACATATAATTCGTTGATATCCTCCCCGAGATCAACAATGAAGTAATTACACAAACAAATAGCTATATAATTACAACAACAATGCTACCTGCACAAATATAAAGATGCTACAATCGGTTGGTTGGTAATGTATCAAAATTTGGAACTCTATTATATTAGATTGTGTTTGAATGCTAATTTTGGTGTTTGCTTTGTTTTATCTGCTATTATTTCTTCCCAATTGAAATTTTCTCTATAAATAACGATGTGGCAACCCGAATGTGACAACCTGTAAGTTACTCAACCGCATTCACGAGAAATCTTCACTACAAACTGCAGTATTTACGATTGTTCAGCAGTGGTTTTGCATAGTTTTCTCAGTGTTTTTATTTTTTATTTTATTTTATTGTTCTTTATAGAGTCCTGATAGTTTTAATTAACTCTTTGTGTGTTGCAGTTTCACAAAGAACGGAGGTTTGGGTAAATAAAATTAACTATATCAGCGTTCGAATTTTAAAAAGCTATCCGTACAATGTGGGGTAAACCAATTAATTATTTAAATAATTCATGTGGTTCTTGGCTGTCATCTAGCAAAATATTATTTTAGTATTCTACAACTATTTTTGACGATAGTATTTTTTGATCCACTTCCCGTTCATGCTATCATGGTGGAAAGTTCAATTTCCTGTAGTCGTGCTGGTAACTCACTTGTGCGTTTTGTAAGTCAGAACTGCAAAGCGAGGCTTAAAAAACATTTCGCGTAATAAACAACATTTTTTACGAGTTAATTTAATTGTTATGTCTCCGGTACATTCCGAATTTGACCACTAAGAGTACAACCAGGCAGTCATTTCAGCCTTTTCAATCACAGTTTTGTCGCTTCTGTTCATGGATCAATTGTAAGATCTGTAAATCAAAACTGATATTGTCATTGTTTTATAAAATGTTAAGATATCTTTCCTCTATGGTTTTTTCGCGTACGTTTTATGTCACAAAATTGTTGCTATATATTCTTTGTATGTGATCTCAGGAAATGTATGTGGTTTCTTCATTAAAATGGCTCAATCCTATTACTTTATCATTAGTTACAAATGTCTATAATCTCCAAAGAAAGTCTGACTTGTTGGTTTTCTGTTAATATCTTCAAATTACCTACATAAAGACATCATTTTGCTAAGTTAAAAATAAGGGCTAGTTGAAGTCTATCTTAAATAGTGAAAAGTCTGATGTGTTACACTCACATGACTTTCTCTTCTCTTGTACACGCTATTTTTACAAACCACCTACTTCATGCTAATTACGATGAACCTTTGCAGAAACATATTGGTAATTTTCTTGTAGGTGCAAGGGGAATATGGTAGGCTTTAAGCGATAGTCAGATCTTTTAAGAGCTGATGTGGAGCATTCCATTCTCTTTATATGTCCAGGACACAAAACAACTAATAACAAATTCCCATCTGAGAAAAAATATAAGTATTGGAAAATTCAAACAAATAAGAGGAATATCTCGGAAATGGTTCACTCGACAAAAAAATGTATACGACATAAATTGTGTATTTTAACGAGATCTGCATTTTTTGTGTAGTAAAATTTTGTGTATCTCTTATGGTTTACCAGTTATGCAAAAGTCATTCAGAATGCAGAGGACATTTGGGGACTTTGCCATGAAAATATCTTAAAATATGATATTTTAATCAAAATCGTTAGAGCCATTTTTTTGAGAAAATAAAAATTTTCGAAAAATGTTCCATGTAAAGGGTAGTCAGGGGTGGGGGGTTTCTTGAAAATGTTCGTGTCGTATCTTTGAAAGATACCGAACTAAATACCAAGTTGGTACTTATCCGAATTCGTTTTTGAATTATGCTCTTCACAGACACACAGACACACATGGGCCTTTTTCTAAAAATACGATTTTTGGATCCAGGGCACCTCAATACATGTATTTCCTTGAAATATTGGTATAGAATTTTTATGTGGAATGCAATACTTCCTCTACTTACTATACGTAATAGAGAAATTAAAAATGAACAACAGCAAGGGGTTGCACTTTCAGTAAAGCTACTTGGCATATTTTTGGATTACCAACTTAATTGGTGAACTCATATTAACCATGTTTGTAGCAGATTGTCACGTGTTCTTTATTTTCTGCATAAACTGAAATTAGTCATATCTAAAGTATATTTAAAGCAAGCATATTATGCTTTTTTCCATAGTATATTGATTTGTGGTATTCATATCTGGGGTAATGGGACTGGAGTTGACAAAATATTAATTTTACAGAAAAAGGCACTTCGTATACTAGTAAACTCAGCATGTGATGCCGTTGTACGCCAATATTTGTTCAGGAAAGTATATTGACTGTTATTAATCAATATATTTGAAACAGTGTGTACAAGAAGAAGATGTCAATAACAGGCACCAGATTCATTATCAGCGTTCAACGCGTTCTAATTATTTTCTTGCCCAGCCACATGTTAGATTGACTAAAAGTAAAGATTGGTATTATAATGTAGCTATTGACATGTTCCACAGATTACCTGTAGGTCTCCTTAGATTTCATACTGTAATGAACAAATGGCTTGTTTTAAACCCGTTTTATAATGCTAATGAATAATTTGATTCTGATCTTAACATGATGTTTTGATTGTATACATGACTTCTATCCAAAGCACTAAATCGGTGCTGATGATAGTAAATAAAATAAATTAAAATCGAAAATTGAAATATTTTAAAAGCATCCGCTTACCATTTGATAAAACTACATCATCTATGTATAGGTATGTATCCCAAAGGGCAATATTGGACAACCATGTCTCACTGCTAACTTAATACCTTATATTTGGATGTAATAACATTTACTTTGTTTATACCGATTACTGATCACTAAAATCAAGAGTTTTAATACATGCATAACTTCCGATAGCCTTTCACAAATTAGATACGTTTTCATGGAATATGTACCGGATAAAAGATACACAAATTATACTCCTTTCTTTTCTGTGTTATTTTTTTCTATACCTATACAATCTGCACAAGACCCTACTCGAGCACCATAATAAAGATTAATTAACTAAACCTTCATGGAAAGGAAGATGGGATGTGTGAAGACTCGATCGAGGCTTCTGAGGAGAAACAGGTCAATTTGGTGGCAACTGTTCTTTCACACAAGCCGTGTGTAGGACAAGGCAGAAAAGGTAGAATCAGACTGAACAATTCAATGCCATAGCTGCAATTTGTACCACGGATTTTCCGGTTTCATACTGTTGCTCCAACCAACTCATCTAGCATGGCAACATGCCGGCACGGCATTAAATTCCCCAACTGACTTGCATGTTTTTCTGGTAAAGCACAAGGAGATCTCAAACTCATTTTGAGATGACATACCCCAATGACGACTTACAGTGTCGTAAACACATTGGGAGATTTAATGTCGTACCGACATTCTGCCATGGTCGCTCAGTTGGTTAGAGCAACTGAACGGAAACCGGAAGATCCGTGGTTCAAATCCCGGCTAAGACATTGAATTTTTCACTCTGATTCTACCTTTCCAACCTTATCCTACACACGACTTGTGTGAAAGAGTAATTAATTACCATTAACTGACGTAATAGTTGGTCAAACTATGAAGGTCAATTTGGTGATCTGATCGTTGATCATAATGGAAACAAATGTGTTTCTGGGCAAAACGGTTCAGTTTGGCATTTTGAACGTTGATCATGATGGTGGTTGGTGGAGAGAAAACTACTTCTGAGGCGATTTGGTATTTGATCGTTGATCGCGATGGTGGTGGTGGAGAGCAAACGCTACTTTTGAGGCAAAAAAAGTTAATTTGGTATTCTGATCGTGATCATGATGGAAGCAAAATGCTTCTGGGGGGAGACAGGCCTGTTAGATATTTTGATCTTGATCATGATGGTGGAGAGCAAAACTGCTTCTGAGGCGAAACAGTGCAATTTGGTATTCTGATCGTGATCATGATGGAAGTAAAACTGCTTCTCAGGTGAGACAGGCCTGTTAGGTATTTTGATCTTCATCATGATGGTGTTGATGGAGAGCAAAACTGCTTCTGAGGCGAAGCAGTGCAATTTGGTATTCTGATCGTGATCACGATGAAGCAAAACTGCTTCTCAGGTGAGACAGGCTTGTTAGGTATTTTGATCTTGATCATGATGGTATGGGTGAAGAGCAAACGCTACTTCTAAGGTGAAACAGGTTCAATTCGGTGTTTTTGTCATTGGTAGTGATGGAGAGTAAAACTGGTTCTGAGGCGAAACAGGTAGCAGTTTGCTATTTTGATCATGATTGTGATCGTAGAGAGAAAACTACTTCTGAGGTGAAATAGGTCAATTTGGTATTTTGATCGTTCATCATAATTATGAAGGTGGGAATGATGATTATGGTGATAAAAATACGTGTCAAACTTTGTAACGAAAGCTCGTTGTCTCTTAAGGAAGTCACAACTTTGCTATAAGGTGGCGAATGGGTTGTTCCATATGAAGGACAGAGAAAAATGTACATCCCTGCGATAGCCTTAAGGTATGGTGGAGAGAAGGACGCTAACAATGGAGAGGAAGAGAGTGAATGCTGACCGTCCGTCACACTGCCTTCAGGAGGGTAACGAGCACACTAAGTGCGAATTAAAAAGTTATGAGAGTCAGCGTCGAGGGGAAGTTATACTTCCTTCTGGGGCTAATAGAGACCCCTTCCAAGCCAACAAAAAAACTGCTGCACGACTCGCTACGTCCTAATTGAGGAGCCCTTGGCTTATATTAGCTTTCTCTGTGGTTGGATGCTTCATGGAAGACAGAGAGCACCCGACGTGTCTGCAACTCTCTTTTTGATCCATAAAAAAACTTCGCTTAAATTACATGTGCACTTCTAAAGGTAAAACTACTTGAAGGCGTTCGTTTCGGGCTTTTAACACAGACGTGTTCACTAAGCTGCCGCACTGGCATTCTGAATAATAATAATAATAATAACTGTGGTGATGGTTGGATGTCCCTAGGCCTACGAGTACCAATGGCAACCCAGGCAACGTGTGATACTGCAATAGCTTGTTATTGCCTTCCGCAGTTGGCGAATACAGTCATATTCAGATACCCAGTAACGAAAGCAGAACAAACATTTCTCCAAGGCTGGGGTTTCGAATCGGTATCACTTTCATACTAGCCAAGAGCTGTAACGAACCCATTGCAGGAGACAAGGACACCATTAATAATAATAGTAGTAATAATAATAATAATAATTATTATTATTATTATTATTGTTGTTGTTGTGGTGGTGGTGGTGGTGGTGGTGGTGGTGGTGGTGGTGGTGGTGGTGGTGGTGGTGGTGGTGGTGGTGGTGGTGGTGGTGGTGGTGGTGGTGGTGGTGGTAGTTTTCAGCTCACTGTAAAAATGTAAATAGTTCTGAACCCTTTTTCTTTCTCTCTGTATATTATAACGTCCCGATGTAATTTTTTAAGTCACATTTGGGGCTGAAATTTGGAAACTCAATAAAGATTTTAACATCGAAGTTACTGTCTATGGACTTTTTCAGAAGGTCAGCAAGGTAAAAGATTTAAAAAAAAATTAGGAACACTGTTATTAAGGAAGAAATTAAATTAGGAATTCCATGATAGAATATGTATGATATAAGGGCAAAACATAAGAATGGCAGAGAAAAGTTTGGGTATGCTGTTCACCTGGTAGAAGAGGCAGGGGTAGACCCAGAAATACTTAGCTGCAGGAAATAATGACGGGAACAGAAAGATTTATAAACGTTGTAATCCTGCACATTAATAATAATAATAAACAACTTTCAATAGGCTAGGAGGCCTGTTCCTGCTTCTTTCATGGTGTCCTGAATATTTTTTCCTAATTGGCTTTTAGTTCAAAACTTTCATAGGAATTCTATGGTTCACTATTCTTAATAGATGCTCGTACCATTTCTATATACATCTACAACTTTAATTAAGGCTTCAGTTTTTAATTCTGAGCATATATCTATGTTTCTCCTTCGATCTTGTAGTCTATATGCTGCCAAAGTTCTAAATAACTACATTTCAGTTGCTATTTATATTTCCTTTTAATTGTTCCAGTTAACTTTATGAATCTGAAGAGTTCATTCTCATTGGTCTTTCGCTTGTTAAACAGGAGCCTAGATAATCGAAACTTAGAATTTGTTCTAAAATGGCACCTTCAATGACGATTTTTGCTCTTAGAGGTTATTTTCCTCTAAATCCCATTACTTTTTTTTTCTTTTTACTTTCTCTGCCACCTACCTATATAAGATAAGAGGAATATTGAGCTACATCCAAAAATTTGACCTTGAGATTTCATCGGAAATACACATTTTGAGGCCTACCGAACCCCTGCCCCCAAAAAGTATTTGTAGTAAAAACGTTTTTTGTGTGTTTGTCTGTGAAGAGCATAACTTTAAAACTAAATGTCCGATAAGTACCAAACTTGGTTCTTTCCAAAGATGTGACACGAAGGTTTTCAAGAAAATCTCCCCCTCCCCAAACCTTTCCATAGAAAAATATTCATTGTCTTTTACTTTCTAAAAATGCTCTAATAACTTTGATTAAAAAACTACCTATATGTTTAAGATATTAACATGACAAATGCAATGTGCATCTTGAATTATCTGGGAATAGTCTATGAAGTTCTCTTCATTCTGAATGACTTTTGCATAATCCGTAAACCGAATGGGATAGATACAATCTTACTACATAAAAATGTAGATCTCGTTAAAGCACACAACACAATTTATGTCAATTGGGGAGGGGCGTTAACCATTTTCTTTGTTGTTCCTTAGCCACGCACTTTCATTACAATGTAGCTTTAGTCCACTGTAGCCTTCTTATACTTACAACGAAATAAGTAATGAAATTTCATCTCGATTAATAAGAAGTAAATAGAAAAAAATCTTTATAAGTGTATATACAAAGTATTCTTACGAATGCTTATTTTTCTATCTACTACATCTTAATCCATAAAAGTCTTTACAGAAATAGCTACATTACACATTTCGTTATAGATACAAAGAGAACAGCAACAGTCAGATGTTTAAGAACCGGACGCTATACGCTGGCCTTAAAATACCATACTGTTTCCATGCAATCGCGAGAAACAAATGAAAATCGATGTGATTTTAAAAGAATGACAATTATTGAACTATTCGACCCTTTAATATCGGATATCTCAGAAAAGGCTTATGCCACCAAAAACTTATTTTAATTAAATCGTATGTTTTAAAGAGATATACATTTTTTGGTGCGTTTTCGTCTGTCGCTTAACGTTTACCAGTTATACAAGTTTATACAAAATTCTTTCCGCATGAAGAGGGCTTCAAAGACTATTCCCAGAAAATGCAATATATATAATTGAAATTTAAATATACTTTATAATATGTTAATCAAAATCGATAGAGCCATTTTTTAGAAAATCAAAACTTTCTAAAAATGTTCAATGCAAAGAATAGTTTGGGGTGGGGTTATTTTGTTGAAAATCTTTGTGTCGCATCCTTGGAAGATACTGATTTCAAATACCAACTTTGGTATTCATCAGACTTTTCGTTTTTGAGTTATGCTGTTCACAGACACACACACACACGGACATGTTTCCAAAAATGCTTTTTCGGATTCAGGGAGCGTCAAAACAAGTATTTCCGGTGAAATCTCGGTATACAATTCTTGGGTAGAATGCAATACCAACTCTACCTACCATGTAGGTGGTAGAGAAAGTAATAAAGTTTTATAAGAATAGTTTGCAGAAGAGGAGTAGAGAAAGTTGTTGTGAAGAGAGCTGCTTGGTCGAGAGGTCATCTATCGCCCTGTCTAGACACCTCCAGGTCTTCGAACCTGGAACTGTTAGGGACTTCCTTGTGTTACTGTGGCCTGTGTGCCTGCTGCCTGTAGCCTCCTGTGGTTCCTTCACTTCATACCTCCCTCTTGGACGGTGGTCGCCACAATATATATTAGGTATTTCACTTTTTCAAAGGTCAATGCAGCTACAGATATGAAGAATAAAATATGTATATACAGGGTGGACCATTCAAGTTGAGACTGTACAATATCTCCAAAACTAAGCGTTGCAGATAGAAACACCTTGAACAAAAGTTGCTTGATACTATGGGGGAAAGTAAACGCCATTAATCGTGGTTTGTTTGGAGGATGTTATGATGGTCATTTTAGGGTCAATTTAATTTTTTAAAATTGGAACCTACAGTTTGTATGTTTGTGTTCTCATTAGAAAATGCTTTATAAACAGTTTATTTTTTGTTGAGCAATAAGAAAATAAAATAAAAAAATGTTGGTGCCCAATTACGAAACGTAACTTGATCCTCAAATGACCATCCATGGATGGTCCAACCATTCATTGTCCTCTTCGTACACAGCCATTCAAAACGTTATTTACGTTGGTGTAAGAATAATTGTAAAGTGTTTTATACACATGTTTAGTTTTTTATGATGAGTGACAAAACAACATAAAAAATAGGTTCCCATTTAAAAATAATAAATCGACTCTTAAATGACCATCACAACGTCCTTTAAATAAAACACGACTAATGGCATTTACTTTCCCCCATAATATCAAGCAACTTTTATTCGAGACATTTCTTTCTACAACGCTTAGTTTTGGAGATATTGTACAGTCTCAACTTAAATGGTCCACCCTGTATACATAATACGCACACAATGCATGTCTTGTATATTTCTAGCTTCCATATACGTGGCTCAAATAAAATGATTTGGTAATCTGGTATACGTTCGGTGTTTCCTTTTCTCTGCAACTCGTCTACAGTATTCTCTTTTTTTTTCCATCGTATTTTATAGAGTGAACGTGGACGTGTAAAGCGAGAAAGATTTTCCTCTTTATTACGTGAAACAATCTCTTTCTCGTCACAGGATTTTGTTAAATATATCTGAATCAGTAATACCAAAAAGGTATAAAGCCTGAAACGTTTTGACAGCTTATAGGGAACAAAAAAGCTGGCAAATCTCTTTGTGTGCATACCGCATTTGCGTACCTACGCATGTCTTTTGCAATACCTCTAAACATCCAACAGCTTTCATTTCTTTCTGCTTAAAAAAAACAACAACTCTACCCTCGTTACTGGAAGCGAAAAAGGAAAAAAGTCACTTACACACAGAACTACACTCACACCACTTTTTAAAAATTTCTCGTCGTACACACCACTATTAAGCCAACATTGGTATTTCTCTCCTAACCATAATTACCCTACGTTGTTTTAATTACAAAACAACCACCCCCTGAAACCCTCCCTTTTCAAACCACCGCCGGCCGCTCCCTCTCCTCCCTCCTATGCGATACAGTATATTTTGAAGCTGGGTTTCGTACTAATCCATTCTTTGTGAGGCCTGTGACGCTTTTTAATCGACGGTGGAAAACATCAAACGGAATCAGATAGGGCTAACTGTACAGTAGTTTGAAGGGTGGGGTTGGATGAGGATGGTTTGTACAATATTATAGGCTTTGTGCATTGATGTTATATGAGAGTATCATTTATACAGGGATTAGTAAAGCTTTTGTGGTCAGTGAAAAAGCTGGCTTCAACCCATACGGTGATTATACTGATTGTCCCGTTCATTTTCGAATTATCAGTTTTATAGTATATGTGGATGGGCTGGCGTGGATGCTGTGGCGGGGGGGAAGGGGGGATGCTGCTGCTGCTGAATAATTATAACGTGTATGAAATATCTACAACCTCCCACCCCCACCACAACCCCCGGCGCCAGCTCAGTAATGACAGCAAGTGAAATGCCTGCCTGTTCTGTTACATTTCCAAAACTCCATGCACGGCTTCAAAATATAAACCCCCGCACCCATTTTCCTCTCCTACTCGGGCACCCTTATGTCCACGTATAGCATAACATATTTCTGTTTTTAAAATCCAGTTAGCATTTGGGTGTTTGCCCATTTTTATTATTATATTGTTGGATATGGAAAGGTTTTAGGGTATGGGGTCTGATGGCAGTTACATATTTTCCCGTTTTTTTCCTCTGTGGCCACTTTCCTCGGTTTCGGCCCCTGTTTTCTGCTGAAATTTGCTAACAGCGATGGTCAATATTTTATTTATCACGAAATGAAGTGCTCGTTGTGCTGTGAGAGAAAAAAAAATAACAGGCTCACATCTGTATTGCTCGGTATTCGATATATAAAAATCTACTTCACTATTATTGTCATAGTTGAATTCCACTTAAATGTGAATTTATTTCATAAGAATGTGTTAAACCTATATACTATAATACCATTTCTAAAACGTTGTGTTTTATTTGAGCAGCTTAACTTGCTGCGTGTCAAACTATTTAAAGTTTTTAATGGAGTACGGTTTCAAAAGCAAGTTTGCAAAAAAGCCATGCGAATATAAATTGCTAAATTAACCGCGCTTTGTATTTCGGAATTACATACTACGATGAGTATTTTAGAATACAAAAATAATCTGTGGTGAAAAAAGGTTATCAGAATTTCCATTTTATGTGCTATGCTTCGGCATTCTGTGGCCAAATTAGGTACAACATTTACTTCAAGATATATTTGTTTCTGATGTAAAAGGTACTTTCACAATCTCCAATTAGGTGCTATTAAAAGAACGTTTATTTAAATGATACAAGCAAATACCCCGCAGCAAAATAAAGTAGTAGAAAATGATAAAATATTATTACTGCAATATTCATAAAAACGTAAATAAAAACCATATCGTACGCTCAATATGCTTGTATTACTTTCTCTACTATGTATACAGGTAATAGGTAGAGAACGTATTGCATTTCACCCAAAAATTCTAAACCGAGATCTCACCCGAAATATATATATTTTGAGGTCTCCTGATTAAAAAAGAAACACTTTTAGAAAAACGTCCGCGTTTGTGTGTGTTTGTGAACAGCTTATCTCAAAAAACCAACAGTCGTATGAATACCAAACTTGGTGTTTAAGATCAGTGTCTTCCAGAGATGCGACACGAAGATTTTCAAGAAAATCCCCCCCCACTCCAACTACCCTTTACATGGAACTTTTTTCTAAATTTATATTTTCTCAAAAATGGTCCTAATAACTCTGATTAAAATACCATATATTAAACATGTTTATACCACAATTAAAACGTATATCTTTATTTTTTGGGAAGAGCCTACGTAGCCCTCTAGATTCGGTAGATATTTTGTATAATCATGTATAACTGGTAAACGTTAAGCGATAGATAAAAACGCACTACAAAAAATCCAGATCTCTTTAAAACACATAATTTATTTCAAATAACTTATTTGTAGCATCAGCCATTTCCAAGGTATGCGTTATTAATGGTTTGAATTGTTCGATTCTTTGTCATTCTTGTAAAGTCCTGTCAACATTCAGTTTTCTTTAGTTCCCCGCCTTAAAATGCATTAGTGTTATCGGCGGCCTTTCCTTTGGAACTTATTGTCTGTTGTCAATGCTGATAACTCGTATTCTCTTGTCTTTGGATTTCATGCACTTTTGGGTTTTTTATCGTTAGATCACACACACACAAACACACACTTTTCACAATTTCATTCATATTTCCAGACTCTGGGGTGAATGCAGAGTAATCTAGAGGAAAATTCCCACCCCCACCCCAACCAGGAATCGAACCCGGGACCCTTCGTACAGGAGGAAGATGCTCTACCCACTGAGCTACGGGGCCAGTCATTTTCAGTTTTTCCCCGATGTCATGGAAAGAATATGGAATTTTAAGGCCAGCATATAGTGTCCAGTTCTTAAACATTTGACTGTCGCTGTTCTCTTTGTGTCTATAACGAAATGTGTAATGTAGCTATTTCTGTGGCGGTTTATCTATTATAATGTAGTTAGAAAATAAGCCTTCGTAAGAATAGTTTATGTAATCATTAATAAAAGGCATGTGAATGTTACATATTAGATTTTTTAAAGTAAACTTATTTTTAAAATAAAGATTTTAAAACCAATGGTTATTTCAATTTTAGTAAAACCATTTCTGTAATAAAAACTCGATGTTCTAAAATAACACGATTTTCTCTACCCACTGGCATTTATTTTAATGGATATTTTAAAAACTATTCAGTACAATTTTTGTTTTTCTGTTTACTTCCTGCTAAGCAATGGTGTTATAAGGTATAAGGAAATGTGTAAATGTAAATGAAAGTTCATCTGAATTAACAATAAGCTTTCATAAGAATAGTTTTTAGATAAGTGAGAAGAGAAATTCATCTGAATGCAACACAATAGATTTTATTTTCTGAAGTGTTTGCAATTAAACATGCTGAGTGGATTCTTATGCAGGGAAAAATAAAACTAAACCTAAAACAAAGCGTAATTTATGAGACTTTTGAGTATTAAATGGGAAAATATGGCTAATAATTGTCTAAAAGAAAAATGTGGCGAAAAACATAATTCCATACGTAAATATATTTAAATTTCTTAAAGAAACCACCTCCAAAATTATGTCTTTTGAATAAAATCTAGAGTAACTTACATTCGTTGAGATGTGGATTATGGGTGACTGTTACGTACCGACTAAACTTAGTGTTAAAATGCTCACTTTCACTGAAATTATTTATCATACAATTCGATGAACTACTTAAAAGGTAACATTTATTAACCCTCAAGAAATAACTAGAAGAAAAATAAAGAGGTAAAAGAAAGAAAAAGTAAAAACAGAACGGAGACAGAAGCTCTTCAGCAGGTTGAAATTTAAGTTATATACATTCTAAAGCTATATGCCTAATTGTTTTGCTGTACATATTTGAAAAGTTGAACGAATACCAAACTTTGTATTTAAGTTCATTATTTTCTAAGAATACAAGATCTTCAACAACTCTTCCACTCCTAACTAGATACCCTTTACAAAG
Organism: Deroplatys truncata; assembly: GCA_030765065.1. Lineage (NCBI taxonomy): Eukaryota > Metazoa > Arthropoda > Insecta > Mantodea > Mantidae > Deroplatys > Deroplatys truncata. Next base: position 221,955,471 of record CM060981.1, on the reverse strand, counting down.
ACAAGTTTTCGTTAATGTTAATTTTTTTAAACACTGCTCTAAGACCATATATTTAAGATATTATTACATGCCAAATATATATTCAACTTTTGAGAATACCTGTGAGGTCTTTTCCTTTCGCAAGGAATTTTGTATAATCAACTTTAGAGAACAAATAAAGGTAGGTATACGTATATCGTTATGTAGATATGCTATATATGTTATACGGGGTCTTCAGATTATTCAGCCGTTGCCGCCAATCAGTTGTCTGCGCATGACGTCAATACTTTAAAGCAAGTTTATCACCCGTGTCTCTGTCAGAGGACTAGCAAAATATGAGTGGAAAAGGTGGATGACATCAGTTTCGAGGTCACCTTAGTGAAATGGGACTTGTACCGTACCTATCCAGTATTCACATTTGGAACGTATTTAGCTTACGTCTCCTAAACTAGCACCTTCTACAAATATATGCGAGTTTGTTCTCTCCTTTTTGCTTTGAACAGCTTTTTCTGTGAATGACTTTTTGATATAAGTTACCCGATTCCTTAGAATCTATTGAAGGTAACTAAATCAAATTTTATGACGATAAAAACAACCCCTAACTGATGTAATGGATATAGTTTGGTATTAATAAAATTGTTGGTTATAAAAAATAATTGCTGATAAAATTTAATCAAAAGGTGGTATGATTAAGGGGACATCCTGGCACCAAATGAACTTTCTTCCCTAATCAACAAATTTTAATGACATTTTTAGGTTAAATTGCACCTGCCATGATATTCTGTTGATATAAGTTTCACTATTCTAGGCTGAAATTTTTGTAAATAATTGGATAGTAGTAAAAGGTACCTACACTTTCTGCAATTTGAAATTAAAAGAGGTCTGAAATTTGGCATGCTAGTTATTCTATTCAATTACAATAAACGGATACATTTGTTTTCCAAAATATTTATTAGGAATATATTTTTTATTCAGAACAGATAAAAATATTATTAATAATTACAAAGAAAAAGCATGTACTTGTATGTATGAAAGTAATCAACAAAACAATGCACAGTTTTCTTTAACAAGTTATATTCTACATCTCCTTAAACTTTCAGGCTGACTCATCAGTATTTACTGCAGAAAAGTATACCTACCTCAAAGAACAAAAATTACTATATGGAGAAAAAGCTATTTAAAGTTTGGGAACACAGTTGTTGGAGGTATTGCTCTTTATTTATAAATTTGGATTACACCAATTACGGATTTCAAACGTAATATTTACTGGGTTTATTCTAAACATGTTGAAGATCCTGTTTCTCCTAAAAAAAAGTTTTTCCGAAAAATTAAATTTTTTGCCATTTTGGTTTACCCTTAAGAAAATAATCCGACCTACGAATACCTTGTTGGAGGGCGATGGATTTTTTCAGGCGTTAAAATCATTAGCCTGGCTTCCTTTGGAGAGAAAGGAAAGTCGGTGATCCCGTGTCGTAGATTTTCACTCAAAAGATCCTCAAGCGTGATAAAGAGGCCTCTGAGCAAAATTACCGGTCTTTCACACCCAATATAGAATGGTACGCTAAGGACCATAGTAGTTAAAGAGCGTCCATAAACAAATAAAACAGTACTGGAAAGTAATTCCGGAAGATATTAGTTCTAAGACGTATTATTCACAATCCAATTACTTTTGTAATAGAATGTTAATAAAACAGTATTTTCTTCACATTACGATCTCCTCTCTGCCCACCGCCGCAGCTTGGACTCCTGCAAAAACATTACCTGTAATATCCCAGTAACCGCCTCACGTTCTCATAGTTGCAATTACAACTACAATGATAATATACAAATACCTTATCTTAAGAGATGTTAAAAATGTGGTCCTTCTTTCTCCACAGATTTCTGGCATCTTCTCAGGAAATTTTCATTTATACTCAAGAGTTCAATACCCGAAAGTGAGTGAATTTCTCGCCCGTTTCCTTTTAGTTCTTCAAATGTATGGGGTTTGTTGCATACACTTTATTCTTCATGTGATCTTCAGACTTGAGTAATTTTTTTGCAATTGGATTTTGCGAAATGATAAGAGTAACTGCCCACGCTTAATATTGTTCTCTGAAGAAGCATGCTTCCATTTATATGGCTATGTTTCGTGCAAAATAGGTAACAGATATTGGAGCATACAGAAACCCGATTTTACACACGAGATTCCCTTGCATGACGCAAAAACTGATGTGTAAATGCATACAAAATAATAAGACCTATATGTAACAAACAATAAATGCAGAGGTACCTATACAAGAAGGTAATAATTACACCACGTTGAATATCACTCTGGAATTGTCCAACAAAACTCTGTTACCCTTTATACCGCTGATAAGCCGTTAAATTTAATGCTAGAAAATTTTTAAGATGGAGTAATCAGTAAAAGATTATGGCTCTTAGATCCCTTCATTCAACTGTATGCGATTTATATCCATTGAGGAATTTTAAAATTAAAATGCACGAAACAAACCCTGATACTGAACTCTCGAGTGTGAATGCAAATTTCCTGAGAAGATGCCAGAAATATGTGGATAGATAAGAACAACATTTTCAACATCTCTTCTGATAAGGTATATGTTTATTACCATTTTAATTGTAACTATAACCATGAGAAAGCGAAGGGTTGCGGGGATATTAATACCTACCTCTTTCGGCGGGAGATCAGGCAGAGGCGGCCAGCGCGCGAGCCGCCGAACTGTGGCCGCAATGTGAGAGAAAAACACTGCATATTAAAATGATGTTTTCATTACTTGGTTTAAAATCTGGAAAGTTTCAGCATTGAAAATATGGACATTTCCTGCTTTTGTTTTGCTTTGGAATTTCCAGATTTGAGTACAGTTTCCAGCTGGACACAGGTACGAACCTTTAGCCCATTACAGACTCCATGAGCTCTATCATTGAAACTGACCAAGAAGAATTGCAGCAGATAATGGGCGCAGAGAGGAAACTTTTCTTTCATTTCCTGCGTTAAACGATCGCTATTTGTTTTTGTCATTCGTAAATAAATTCAGTGGCGCTCGATGTTGCATGCGCTGCGTGGGATTGGAGGTGGCCAAGAATTTCTCGTCTCCTCAAGCTCCATTATTTATTTTTGTTTCAAAGCCTTCAGGAAGTGGGGAAAAGATACACATGAGGAGGGGTTGTAAAGAAAATGGTTTGCATTTTCTTTTGCGCACCGACGACGTAAAGAAAAGGCAGACAATTTTCTACAACATTTGCCTTGTCCGTCACTCGATGGTGGACCAGGCGACAATCTCCTACTGCCGGCTTGATAAAGGGAACTAAATGCCTAGCATTAGTAGCAAGAAAATGCCTTTCTCTGGTAATATATAACAGCATAGATACTACATCACCAGAAGGAAAGGCATGAAGGTAATTCTACGGTCACCGGAGAAGGAATTTGCACAGCGAGAGAGTTAAAAAAAAAACAGAATAAAAAATACCTACGAAAAAGCACTTGGGGAATCGAATTTGATCGACTTTGGTTCCTCTTAAAACTAGCTACTCTGTGCTATCGTGGTGCTTCATTATTTGAGAAACTGAATACAAATAGAAACCATAAGATTCTAAAAGAACGATTTGCAATAGATCATAAACGTTTTACAAACCAAAGATGACTTATATGAACAAATCGAATAAACATAAATTAACTGTTTTTCTTTTTTTTAATTTCTCTTCTACGTATAGTACGAGGGGGAAATATAGTATTACACTCAAAAATTAGATGTCGATATTTTACCAGAAATATATGTTTTGTGGCCCCCAGAATCCCAAAAAATCGTTTAAGATAAAGGTCCATAATATGCGCACGCGCTTGTGAACAGCATAACTCAAAAACGAAGTCAGATACATACCAAACTTGGTATTTAAGTTCAGTATGTTCTAAAGATGTGACACAAAGAGTGTGTCAAAGAAGTCACAAAGAAAATCTTCCCACCCCATATACCCTTTACATGAAACATATTTTACATTTTTTATTTTCTTAAAAATGGCTCTAACGATTTAGATTAAAATGCTATACACCTATTAAAGATATTTTCATAACAAATCAAATGTATAACTTAAATTTTCGGGAATAGCCTGTGAAGTCTTTTTCATTCGGAAAGAATTTTGTATAATCTTGTATAACTGGTAAACGTTAAGCGATAGACGAAAACGGACTGCACAAAAAATATAGATCACTTTAAAACACACAATTTATTTCAAATAGCCTTTTTGTAGCAATAGCCATTTCTGGGTTATCCGTTTGTAATATATATATATTACATATTCATTGTCGTTGGATTTCTGTTAAACTTTGGGTTTTAGTCATATCACACACATACCCATACTTCCAGACTCTGGGGAGGATGGAGAATAATCTCGGGTACGGAAAAATTACCACTCTCCAGAAATGGGAATCGAACCCGGGACCCCTCGCACTCAGACAAGTGCTCTATCGACTCTCCTACGAGGACAGCCTGATTTGAAGTGTTTTAATTCTTTGTCATTCTTTTAAAGCCTTTTCAACAGTCAGTTCTTTCTCACAATTGCATGGAAACAGTATGAAATTTTAAGGCCAGCATATAGCTCCCAGTTGTTAAACATTTGACTATCGCTGTTCCCTTTGTGTCTATAACGAAATGTGTAATGTAGTTATTTCTGCAAAAGTTTATCTTGATTAAAATGAAATAGAAAAACAAGCTTTCGTAAGAATAGTTTGTATACACATTAATAAATGATACAGGGTAGAGAAAGCCATGTGAATATAGATATCAGATTTTTTCTTACGTTATTACTTTCATTTAGAGATTTTAGTATCTGCGCTCTACAGCTTTGAAATAGTATATTGCGATGTATATTATTACAGAATTCAGCAACAGTTCGAAAGGACGAGACAAGTCGAGGTTCTGTTAGTATTTCACACATATGTATTACACACTAGTTTTTGCACGATCCTGTGTTTTAATTATTTTAAATCAATCATAAATAGCAATCCGATATGTTGTATTCACATGATTTTATCACCTTCTCTACTCACTTTTCTACAAACTACTCTTACCAAAGCTTATTCTTCCTGTTAATACAGATAAGCCTTCATTATTCATTTACACATTTTGTTGTAGGTATAAGCTAAAGCGATAGTAAAATCTTTTCAAAGCCAATCGCTAAATGATGTCTTTGAAATTCTGCGCTCTTTACATGACCACGAAAGAGAATGAAAGAAAAAAAAATCTGATGCTTTGCTCTACCCTCTGTCGCTTATTAATTGGTATACAAACATTCTTACTAAAGCTTATTTTTCTATCTACTTCCTTTCAATCCAAATAAACCTTTGCAGAAATAGCTACATTTCACATTTTGTTATAGATACAAAGAGAACAGCGATAGTCAAATGTTTTAGAACTGGACACTATACGCTGGCCTTAAAATTCCATAGTGTTTCCATGATATCGCGAGAAACAACTGAATGTTGCCAGGACTTTAAAAGATTGGCTAAGAATAACAATTCGAACCATTAATAACGGATATCTCGGAAATGGCTGATGCCACAATAAAAGTTATTCGAAATAACTTGTACGTTTTAAAATCTCTATTTTTTTTCTCTGTAGTACGTTATCTATACAACATTATACAGAATTCCTTCCGAAAGAACAGGACCTCACAGGCTATTCCCAGAAAATTCAAGATATACCAGGTGGTCCAACAGAGCCGTATTTCACATGTATAGCTATCCCTTCGTGCTTTAAAAGAGTTGCAGAACTCAACGGGGCAATTCCGAGTAAACGGAGGTCAGTGGAGAACTGGCGCAACAGCATTATGGACCTTCGTTTTACTCTTGCTTATCAGCGAAGACGATAAGCAGATCGCACTCATTGAGAGACAGTCCCCAGGCTTGCACTAGAGTGTACAGTCCATGATGATAGACAAGAACAGTGTAAAAACAGACTGAAACGATCTTAGAATGTTTTCCACTTCAGTTGAGCGAATAAACTCAATTTTTAGATTGAGAAATAATTAAAATGTCTTTACCTATCAATATGCGCATTAAAGCGCCTTAAGGAAAATCATGCAAACATGAGAGCACGTAGTGTTTGAATGTCATTTGTGCGCTTGCTATTATTATTATTATTATTATTATTATTATTATTATTATTATTATTATTATTATCATCATCATAAGCATCTAACGGTACTCTTATGCTGACTTCACTCCTAAAATAGGAGTTCGAAATTTTGTCTCTGTTGATTAATACGTCTCAACCTCTCTGTGTGTCCATCTGAACGTTTCTGAGAACCTGGGGTATGACAGATGCGCAGCTTCAATGATCCTTTGACATAAGATCTCTGGGATCTGTTTGAAACACAATATTCTTGATGTCACCCCAAAACAAAAATTCTAATGAGGTTACATGAGGATACCTTGGTGGCTAAGATAAGGGGCAGCCTCGACCGATGCAGCGCCCAGGGTGCTTTTGATTCAAATGTACCCTGAAATAAGCAGTAAGCCCTTATCGCTAATAAAAACCTTGAAATCGCTTTGAATAAAACAAGACTGAAGACTTGAGCAAAGCATTCGATAACGTTCTTTGCATTACTAAAGCCATGAACTGCGTACGCACTATTTTGCTTCCTGGTTACCTGCTTACGTGCGATGACCGCTTTTATGTTTTGATTTACTCTACAGTGCGTCTAGTGCATAATAATAATAATAATAATAATAATAATAATAAATTACGATAACTAATAATAATCGAATAAAATAACAATGAAATACTACGTGCTCTCATGTTTGCATGGTTTTCGTTATGGCGCTTTAATGTTTTATTTAACTCTGCAATGTATAGTCCCTTTGTGGGTTGATGGTTAGCATACTAAACCTCAAATCCAAAGGTTTCGGTTTCGATTTCCGGCTATAGGAAGGGATTTTTTTTTTACCGAGGATTATTCTCCATCCTCTCTTATAGTCCCAAGTATGAGTGAGAGTGTGAATGTGTGTGGAAATTTAATGCAATTACCCAAAGTAATACCACCCAACTGTAAAACGAGTTAACACCATTGCTAATCAGCAGCTGCTCCAATATCATTAATATACGGTGTCTTAATCAAAACCGTTTTAGCCGTTTTTTATAAAATAAAAAAATTCGGAAAATGTTCCATGTAAAGGTAGTTTGAGGGGGGGGTATTTTCTTGAAAAATCTTCGTGTCGTATCATTAAAACGTACTATATCTAACCACCAAGTTTGTTGTTTATCTTTTCGCTTTAGAGTTATGTTGTTCACAGACACACGCACGGACCTTTACCTAATTTTTTTTTAATTCAGGGGCCTCAAAACGGTATTCTCGATGAAATCTCGGTATCGAATTTTTGGATGGAATGCAATATCTTCTACCTACTATGTACGTGTAGAGAAAGTAAAAAAAGAATAGCGATTTGCAGTGAGAAGGTATAAAGTATTTGGAAATTTAAACCATTAATAAGGAATATCTCGGAAATTGTTAACGTCACAATGCTTTTGACATAAATTGTGTACTTTAGATCTAAATCTTTTGTGTAGTAAGATTTTGTATATCTCTTACGGTTTACAAATTATACAAAATTCATTCAGAATAAATAGGACTTAATAGCTATTCCCAGAAATCGTCAGCTTCATTGTTGAGAAAATAAAAGAATAACGAAAAATTTTCTATGTAAAGGCTAGTTTGGGATTGGGGATGTTCTTCATAATCTTCATGTCACATCCTTGGAGGGTCCTTTACCGCGTTTCGTGTTAAACACACATTATATTTTTGGGTTACGCTGTGCACTCACACACACACTCATATGTAGTTTATATAAGATATGCTTTTGGTTTCAAAACATACACTACGTGATCAAAAGTATCCGGACACCTGGCTGAAAATGACGTACAAGTTCGTGGCGCCTTCCATCGGTAATGCTGAAAGTCAATATGGTGTTGGCCCAATCTTAGCTTCGATGACAGCGTTCACTCTCGCAGGCATACTTTCAATCAGGTGCTGGAAGGGTTCTTGGGGAATGGCAGCCCATTCTTCACGGAGTGAGGAACTGAGGAGAGGAATCGATGTAGGTCGGTGAGGTCTGGCACGAAATCGGCGTTCCAAAATATCCCAAAGGTGTTCTATAGGATTCAAGTCAGGACTCTGTGCACGCCAGTCCATTATAGGGATGTTATTGTCGTGTAACCACTCCGCCACAGCCCGTGCACTATGAACAGGTGCCCGATCGTGTTGAAAGATGCAATCGCCATCCCCAAATTGCTCAACAGTGGGAAGCAAGAAGGTGCTTAAAATATCAATGTAGGTCTGCGCTGTGATCGTGCCACGCAAAACAACAAGGGGTGCAAGCCCCCTCCAGGAAAAACACGACCACACCATAACACCACCACCTCCGAATTTCACTGTTGGCACTACACACGCTGGCAGATGACGTTCACGGGACATTCGCCATACCCACATCGGATCACCACATTGTGTACCGTAATTCATCACTCCACACAACGTTTTGCCTCTGTTCAATCGTGTAATGTTGACGCTCCTTACACCAAGCGAGGCATCGTTTGGTATTTTTCTGCGTGATGTGTGGCTTATGAGCAGCCGCTCGACCATGGAATCCAAAGTTTCTCACCTCACGCCTAACTGTCATAGTACTTGGAGTGGATGTTTGGAATTCCTGTGTGATGGCCTGGATAGATGTTTGCCTAATACTCTTTACGACCCTCTTCAAATGTCGGCGGTCTCTGTCAGTCAACAGACGAGGTCGGCCTGTACGCTTTTTTGCTGTACATGTCCCTTCACGTTTCCACTTCACTATCACATCAGAAACAGTGGACTTAGGGATGAGTGTGGAAATATCGCGTACAGACTTCTGACACACGTGACACCCAATGACCTGACCACGTTCAAAGTCCATGAGTTCCACGGAGCGTCCCATTCTGCTGTTTCACGATGTCTAATGACTACTGAGGTCGCGGATAATGAATCCCAGGCAGTAGGTGGCAGCACAATGCACCTAAGATGAAAAACGTATGTTTGTGGGGGTGTCCGGATACTTTTGATCACATAGTGTATATTTGCTGAAGTCTCGACACCGAATTTTTGGGTGAAATATACAAACTTGCTCTACTTACTATAAGACATCCTAGAGAAAGAAATCCATTTCATAGTTCTTTCGGATTTCCGGTAACGCAATGGTGCCAATTCTACAGCTATAACTAATGCGACGGCTTAGTGAGACACTTTGAGTCAGTTGTTTCGTGTTGATGACGTGACTCAAAGCGGGTTGTTTGAAAATAATAACATGGGCGATAATAGAGATTTAATGTTTCAAGAAGGATTTGAAGTCGAAGACGTGGGTTATGAAGACGCAGATATTGAAGAGGCATGGAAAATTAGGTTATATTTTAATTTCCGCCCTAGTGAATATTGTATGTTATTACAGTCACCAAGTTTACGTTGGTAGACATGGGTTTTCTTGGAAACGAATTCGTGTGTTAGAATTCTAAATTTCCTTGTGTGTAAATACCTTAGGTAAATTTACAAAACACACGATCGCAGTGAGGCAGATTATGTGAATGTGTTAATTCCAAAATTATTAGTGTATTTGTTTATTTATGTGATTAACTTATTAATGAGATTAATGTCAATTATGTTATTATTGTCAATTATACCGTTTATGTAGTGAGTAACTTGTGTTAGCAGAGTATTGGGAAAATTTCATTTAAATCAAACGTGTATTGTTTTAAATTCAGTAAACATGGCCATCATTAATCTATAAGCAATATGTAAAATCTTCGTGTATGTTTGGTTTAAACATATCCCTTGTAATCAACATTAAACAAAGAGCAATAATGGCAATGTAACAAATTGTATATAGCTAAAAAGAACGTTTTCTTCACTATTCTTCCGGAAGTCTACCGTTGGAGGAAGACGCGTGACACACGCCAGAAGAAATCGCAGTGTAAAATAGTATGCTAAAACAATAGCTCACTAATAAAAATTGTGAATTTCTATGAACTGTGTAATAAAAGTTAATTGATTTCAAAGTTCGTGGAAAATCACTGCTCTCGTGCTACCGCACCTGGAGATATGAGAGTCTAATCGCTCCAAGCGCATAATAACCATTTTTTTGAAAATCGCCGCAGTATGGCTCTGGTCACTCCTTGTGATGTCTAGGTGTGTTTAGCCAATTGAACTTTTGCGTACACTTACTTTTCGTACTCCAACACCAACGTTTTTGCACTCCCTTCAGCAGTTTAAACAAACTTAACTGAAACATATGACCACGTTTAAAGTATTTCGACCTAATATGAAACGTATATTCTACATAACTGCAAGAAAGTGTTCTTTTTTCAGGACTCGTTTCGATACTCTGGCCGTAAACATTTTACCTATCCTGAAAAAACTCACTTTCCTATACAGTTACGTAAATAACTGTTTTGTTCAATTTAAATGCCGCCTGTAACATATAGGTCATATCGGCGTCTTTAGGATTAGGAACAATTGCTCATGGCAATAGAGTTTGTTCCTTCACTTTTTGTATTTATTTTTGGGTTATTTTTAATACGCGCGCGCACACACACACACACACACACACACACACACACACACACACACACACACACAGGCATTCACACTTTCTATTATACTTGCAAATTCTAGGGCGGATAGAGAATGATTCTGGCTAAAAAAAAAAGGATTACCAGTCTCCGCCAGGAATCGAACCCGGACCTATGGATTAGGAAACTACCAGACCACAGAGGCAGTCTCGAAATAATTTTCATGATAATAAGCATTCGTTAACCTCAATTAAATTATGGGGGAAAAAAAACCTATAGTATTACTGAAGATTCTATCGTGATTGGTTCAAACAGACACGAGATGTGAATTGCATTGGTCGGTACTCGTATTGAATGCCTGTCCTACGAAGAATATAGTATTTATTTACAAACGCTATTGTTTGAACAATCAACCACACACTAGTGCTTTTTCTCCATTTATATGCCGCCTTTAAAATCTAGGTCATATCGGCGGCCTTATACCTGTGGAACCTGATCATCAGCAATGATGCTCTCTCTTTTAACAGTCGTCCTCAGTGGTGTAGTGGTTACCGTGCTTGCCTCTAGTTCCCAATGTCGCGGGTTCAAACCCGGAGGAGGACGATGGATTTTTTTTCGCGTAAAAATCCTTATCATGGCTTCCTTCCGAAGGGAAGTAAAGCCGGTGGTCCCGTGTCGTAGATTTATGCCACGTAAAAGAACCTCAAGCCTGATAAAGATGCCTCTGAGCAAAATTACCGCTCTTTCACGCCCAATATAGAATGGGACGCTAAGGACCATATTAGTTAAAGAGCGTCTATAAATAAAACTTAATTTTTTACTTTCTCTACTACGTATAGTAAGTAGGGGAAGTATTGTAGTCCACCCAAAAATTTGATACAGAGATTTCACCGGAAATACATGTTTTGAGACCCCTGAATCCAAAAGAAGCATTTTTGGAAACATGTCCGTGTGTGTGTCTGTGAACAGCATAACTCAGAAACGAACAGTCGGATAAACACCAAACTTGGTATTTAGGTTCAGTATCTTCCAGAGATGCGACACGAAGGTTTTCGAGAAAATCCCCCCACCCCAGATTACCCTTTACATGGAATATTTTTCGAAAATTTTAATTTTCTCAAAAATGGCTATAACGATCTTGATTAAAATACCATATGTTTAAGATATTTCTATGACAAATGAAATGTATATCTCCAATTTTCTGGGAATGTCTTCAAAAAAATTCTTCATTGTGAACGACTTTTGCATAACTGGTAAACCATAAGAGATAGACAAAATGTTACTATACAAAAAATCTGATGTGTTACACTCACATGACTTTCTCTACTCTTGTACAATCTATTTTTACAAACGCCTATTCTCCATATGCTTCATGTTAATCGAGATATCGAGATGGCAATCTTATTGCTTGCATTCTTGTAGATGCAAGGGGAATATGGTAGCTTTTAAGCGATGGTCAAATATTTTAACGCTGGTTGCTATGTGGCGCATTCCATTCTCTTTGCATGTCCAGGACATAAAAAAATGAATAACGAATTTGAGAAAAAGTATAAGTATTGGAAAATTTAAGGAAATAACAAGCAATATCTCGAAAACGGTTCACTCAACAAAAGAAATGTATATGACATAAGTTGTGTATTTTAACGAGGTCTACATTTTTTCTATAGTAAAATTTTGTCTATCTCTTATGGTTTACCAGTTATGCAAAAGTCGTTCACAATGAAGAATACTTTTGGAGACATTCCCAGAAAATTCGAGATATACATTTCATTTCTCATGACATTATCTTAAACATATGATATTTTAATCAAAATCGTTAGAGCCATTTTTGAGAAAATTAGAATTTTCGAAAAATGTTCCATGTAAAGGGTAGTCTGGGGTGGGGGAATTTTCTTGAAAACCTTCGTGTCGCATCTCTGGAAGATATTGAACCTAAATACCAAGTTTGGTGTTTATCCGACTGTTTGTTTTTGATTTATGCTGTTCACAGACACACAGACACACACACACACACACACACAGACACACACACACACACACAGACACACACACGGACATGTTTCCAAAAATGCTTTTTACTTTCTCTACTACGTATAGTAAGTAGGGGAAGTATTGCATTCCACCCAAAAATTCGATACCGAGATTTCACCGGAAATACATGTTTTGAGAATCACTGAATCCAAAAAAAGCATTTTTGGAAACATGTCCGTGTGTGTGTCTGTCTGTGTGTCTGTGTGTCTGTGTGTCTGTGTGTCTGTCTGTCTGTGTGTCTGTGTGTCTGTGAACAGCATAACTCAAAAACGAACAGTCGGATAAACACCAAACTTGGTATTTAGGTTCAGTATCTTCCAGAGATGCGACACGAAGGTTTTCAAGAAAATCCTCCCACCCCAGACTACCCTTTACATGGAACATTTTTCGAAAATTTTAATTTTCTCAAAAACGGCTCTAACGATTTTGATTAAAATATCATATGTTTAAGATATTGTCATGACAAATAAAATGTATATCTCGAATTTTCTGGGAATGTCTCCAAAAATATTCTTCATTGTGAACGACTTTTGCATAACTGGTAAACCATAAGAGATAGACAAAATTTTACTACACAAAAAATGTAGATCGCGTTAAAATACACAACTTATGTCATATACGTTTCTTTTGTTGAGTGAACCGTTTTCGAGATATTGCTTGTTATTTCCTTAAATTTTCCAATACTTATACTTTTTCTCAAATTCGTTATTCATTTTTTTTATGTCCTGAACATGCAAAGAGAATGGAATTCGCCACATAGCAACCAGCGTTAAAATATTTGACTATCGCTTAAAAGCTACCATATTCCCCTTGCATCTACAAGAAAATTACCAATAAGATTGACATCTCGATATCTCGATTAACATGAAGCATATGGAGAATAGGCGTTTGTAAAATTAGATTGTACAAGAGTAGAGAAAGTCATGTGAGTGTAACACATCAGATTTTTTTTGGATTCAGGAGGTCTCAAAACATGTATTTCCGGTGAAATCTCGGTATCGAATTTTTGGGTGGAATGCAATACTTCCCCTACTTACTATACGTAGTAGAGAAAGTAAAAATGAAGATCGCGTTAAAATACACAATTTATGTCATATACATTTGTTTTGTTGAGTGAGCCATTTTCGAGATATTGCTTGTTATTCCCTTAAATTTTCCAATACTTATACTTTTTCTCAAATTCGTTATTCATTACTTTCTCTACTACGTATAGTAAGTAGGGGAAGTATTGTATTCCACCCAAAAATTCGATACCAAGATTTCACCGGGAATACATGTTTTGAGACCCCCTGAATCCAAAAACGCATTTTTGGAAACATGTCCGTGTGTGTGTGTGTGTGTGTGTGTGTGTGTGTGTGAACTGTGTGTCTGTGAACAGCATAACTCAGAAACAAACAGTCGGATAAACACCAAACTTGCTATTTAGGTTCAGTATCTTCCAGAGATGCGACACGAAGGTTTTCAAGAAAATCCCCCACCCCAGACTACCCTTTACGTGGAATATTTTTTCGAAAATTTTAATTTTCTCAAAAATGGCTTTAACGATTTTGATTAAAATATCATATGTTTTAAGATATTTTCATGACAAATGAAATGTATATCTCCAATTTTCTGGGAATGTCTCCAAAAGTATTCTTCATTGTGAACGACTTTTGCATAACTGGTAAACCATAAGAGATAGACAAAATTTTACTACACAAAAAATATAGATCGCGTTAAAATACACAATTTATGTCATATACATTTCTTTTGTTGAGTGAACCGTTTTCGAGATATTGTTTGTTATTCCCTTAAATTTTCCAATACTTATACTTTTTCCCAAATTCGTTATTCAGTTTTTTTTGTCCTGGACATGCAAAGAGAATGGAATGCGCCACATAGCAACCAGCGTTGAAATATTTGACTATCGCTTAAAACCTAGCATATTCCCCTTGCATCTACAAGAAAATTACCAATAAGATTGACATTTCGATATCTTGATTAACATGAAGCATATGGAGAACAAGCATTTGTAAAAATACTTTGTACAAGAGTAGAGAAGGTCATTTGAGTGTAGCGCATCAGATTTTTTTGTCCTGGTAATGCAAAGAGAATGGAATACTGTACATACCAACCAGCTCTTAAAATATTTGACTATGGCTTAAAGCCTACCAATTCCCCTTGCATTTACAAGAAAATTAGCAATAAGATTAACATCTCGATATCTCGATTAACATGATGCATATGGAGAATAAGGGTTTGTAAAAATAGTTTGTACAAGAGTAGGGAAAGTCATGTGAGTGTAACACATCAGATTTTTTTCACTATTTTATTATTGTTTTTTACCTTCTCTACCACGTACCTACTAGGTAGAGAAGGTATTGCATTCCACCCAAAAATTCCATACAGATATTTCACCGGAAATACATGTTTTCAGGTCCCCTGAATCCAAAAATTCTTAGAAAAATTTCCGTGTGTCTGTGAACAGCATAACTCAAAAACAGGTTGCATAAACACCAAACTTGGTATTTGAGTTCAGTATTTTCCAAAGATGCAACACAAAGATTTTCGAGAAAATCCTCCCACTCTAAACTACCTTTTACATGGAACACTTTTCGAAAAATTTTGTTTTCCTAAAAATGGCTCTAACAATTTTGATTAAAATGTCATATATTAAAGGTACTTTTATGATTATATGAAGATTGGGCAGACATTCCAATCCACAATTACCGCAAGGGTTTAAAGGAGGCGAAAGTCGTAGCTTAAAAATTGTTGTGAGGCAAAATGTTGCAAAGCTGCATAGAGGAGGATGCTGTAATGAACCCCACGATATAAAGACATGAAAGACTTCGGTGATTACTTGCTGAAAAGTACATCCGTATTACTGCTGGATTCCCCCACAGCACAAACAGACCTTAATCATTATTTACCAGAAATTACAAAATAGAGCTGGAAGAGGGATTTGGTCATAATGTGGCCATCTAATCCTCAAGATTTTTCCGGCGGTCATGCGAGTTAATATGGCAGTTATTAGCCTCGCATGCGCCTTTTGAAACGGTTAAGACAGCTACCTTGTTTGGGCAACACCGAGGCAGTACAGTAATTACAAGACCGGGATAATGGCAAAATCTGAGTTGAGCTCCTGACATGAAGCGAATCATTACTGTTGCTTAGTATTGAAAAGACACGAGCAGAGAGAAACCCGCATAAGCTAACATTTGTTTGGCCCGCGCTTATACTTGCCTGAAAGTAATATGGCTCGTCCATCCTACGACCTCGACGCGTAGATTATTAAAACAGAATGTCATCTCTGCTCCTCAAGCTAAAATAGACCTAAAGGACTCGCGCTGCCTTCTTTTTAAACCTTTGCTTCACTCCAGTTCCACGAAGGACATTTCTAAACGTTTTAAAACATACCTAACGCTCTTTTTGGTCGACCGCGCCGTAATACTTGATTACATGTGACGTAACTCAACTAGAATGGCATCCATTGTGCTTCATCGACTCATTATGATGTTACTCGGCGGCATGCGCAGCCCATACCTTTTAACACCTTCAAAGCAGCAGTTCACTGGCATCCAGTCTCTAGATAAACAATGAAGTAGGTGCATTTAAAATGAAACAATTTTTGTTCATTGTAATTTTAATATTCTAATAAACTGACTTAATTTACCTCGCTTAATATGTTTTGTTTTGACATAACCTTAAAAAAAATCAATACGGCATGGATTTAATAGTACTGCCATCTGTATCACTTCTCGCAAATGCTCCAATAAAGTAACAGATGGCCAGGTTCAGCGAGCATTCAATTATACATAATTAACAGGTAGATCTTTTTGTAAAAATTCAAAATTTTGAGATTATAGTGAGATCGACCAAAGACATTCATATGCATCTTGACTATAATAGCAATTAAGACGCTCGTATGATAATTATGAAACTAGCCATCACTCGTTTCATAAACTTACTCGTATCTTAATCACTACTATTATACTCTCGTTGCGTAATATACTATTATGCAACCCTCCATTTATACACAGGTTATTACTTTATTAACCATGCGTAATTGATTCCTTATAGCACCGTGTCAATAATAACAATAACATAGTACCGGTATTTATGGTTGCCGTGGCTTATAGAGAGAATATGAAACAATGTTTACTTTCTCTTTTGGTATTAAGTAGGGGAAGTGTTGTATTCCACCCAAACATTCGATGTGGAGATTTTACTGGAAATGAATTTTTTGATGCCCTCTGAACAAAAATAAACTTTTTAAAATAAGGACAGCGTGTGTGTGTGTGCCTGTGAACAGCATACTCAAAAACGAAAAGCCGGATAAACTCGAGACTTGGTATTTAAGTTGAGTAACTTCCAAATATGCGAGACGAAGATTTTGGGGAAAATCCCCAACCCTCGACTACCCAATATATGGCAACATTTTTCGAAATTTTTTATTTTCTGAAAAGATTGCTCTAACGATTTTGGTTAATACCATACCTATATTAAAGATATTTACATGACAAATAAAGTGTATATCCTGAATTTTCTGAGACGTCCTCTTCATTCGAAAGCAATTTTGTATAATCTTGCATAAATAATTTTTTAAAGAAAGAATGTTAAGAGATAGACGAAAACGTGCTACACAAGAAATGTAGCTTTCTTTAAAACACATAATTTGTTTCGAATAAGCTTTTTTGTGTCATAAACGACTTCGTTATTAATGGCTCAGATTGCTCATTTTTTGGTCATTCTTTTAAGTCCTATCAATTTTCAGTTGTTTCTCACGATTACATGGAAACAGTATGGAATTTTAAGGCCAGCATATAGTGTTCAGTTCTTAAACATATGACTATCGCTGTTCCCTTTGTATCTATAACGATATGATAATGTAGCTATTTCTGCAAAGGTTTATTGGATTGAAACGTAGTAGATAGAAAAATCTGATGTGATACATTCACATGACTTTCTCCACCTTCTATCTTTATTAGTGGGTATATAACAGTGGCGTAGCTTGATACTGTATTTTGGCAACTAGATTTTAAAATTGAATTTAGAATTTTTTAAATGATCCACAAATTCCCATAAATTAGTGTTTCACAAAATAGCGTGAATTCTCTATTACGATTAGATGATGATTATTATTATCATTATTATTGGTTGTTCTTGTTTTAGTAGTCATTAGCATCATTACTAATTGCCGAAATTGACTGAACATACATTTTAAACTAAACTAGATTATAAAAATATTTGACTATCCCTTAAGGCCTACTTTGTTCCCCGTTTTTTGTATTTGCAAGGGCAATATAGAAATACAGTAGCCTTTAAGCATAGACATATCTCTTAATATTTGGTTGCTATGTGCAGCACCATTCTCTTTGCCACAGATTAATACTCTTTGAATATCCAAGACAAAAGAAAATGAATAACGAATTCCCATTTGAGAAAAAGTATAAGTATTGGAAAATTTAAGGGAATAACAAGCAATATCTCGAAAATGGTTCACTCAACAAAAAAAATGTATACGACATAAATTGTGTATTTTAACGCGATCTACATTTTTTGTGTAGTAAAATTTTGTCTATCTCTTATGGTTTACCAGTTATGCAAAAGTTGTTCACAATGAAGAATACTTTTGGAGACATTCCCAGAAAATTCGAGATATACAATTAATTTGCCATAAAAATGTCTTAAACTTGTGGTTTTTTATTCAAAATCGTTAGAGATATTTTTGAGAAAATTAAAATTTTCGCAAAAATGTTCCATGTAAAGGGTAATCTGGGGTGGGGGATTTTCTTGAAAACCTTCGTGTCACATCTCTGGAAGATACTGAACCTAAATACCAAGTTTGGTGTTTATCCGACTGTTCGTTTTTGAGTTATGCTGTTCACAGACACACACACGGACATGTTTCCAAAAATGCTTTTTTTTTTTTTGGATTCTGGAAGCCTCAAAACATGAATTTCCGGGAAATCTCGGGATCGAATTTTTGGGTGGAATGCAATACTTTCCCTACTTACTATACGTAGTAGATAAAGTAAAAATTAGCTTTAGTAAGAATAGTTTGTATACTCACTAATAAACGATAGAGGGTAGGGAAAGTCAGGTGAAAGTCAAATTTTTAAAATATGTTTAGAACAGATTAACTGGCTGTTCGACATTGCACGGGTAGCTTTTTAAACTCAATTGTGATTTAATTGATTTCGCTTACCTCCCCGTTCTTTATGATCTAGAAGACTTTTACGATGAATCTCTCCCCCTTTACCCGTTATATTTATAATTTCGTACAGCCCCGGCTATTCCAAATAACGGATGAAAAATCCCTCAATATTCACGCAAAGAGGTGTGAAACATCGGCGTACGTCGGACTTCCTTAACCTCCCCCGACAGTCTTCCAAGTTCTGCTGCATAGCCTATAAGTACCCTTTGGCTGTGAAACAGTCATCGGTCGGGGAATTTTAAACGCATGTACCTACTTTTTGGTCCCGTGCTTATTTAATAACATAAAAGCTACATAGTTTTAACATAATAAAGAAATCCTTCACATACACAAACAACGAAATAGAAGGAAAGCTGGTGAATATGACGATTCCAAACTACCAGGCCTCCAAAGGTAACCACTTTGGAAAAGACTAGTTTGCGATCATCGAAAAAAAGAGTCTGCTCTGTTGTTAATAACACATCTGATGTGGTACACTCACGTGACTTTCTTTACTCTTTCACAAATTATTTTTACAAACTCTTATTCTCCATCTACTTCATGTTAATCGAGATAAATTATTGCTAATTTTCTTGTAGGTGCAAGGGGAATATGGTAGACTTTAAGCGATAGTCAAATGTTTTAAGAGCTGGTTGCTATGTGGAGCATTCCATTCTCATTGAATGTCCAGCACATTAAAAAAAAACGAATAACGAATTCCCATTTGAGAAAAAGTATAAGTACTGGAAAATTCAGACAAATAACAAAGAATATCTCGGAAATGCTTCACTCCACAAAAAATTAACATAAATTGTGTGGTTTAATGAGATGTAATTTGTATAGTAAAATTTTGTCTATCTCTTACAGTTTACCAGTTACGCAAAAGTCATTCAGGATAAAGAGGACTTTTGGAGACATTCCCAGAAAATTCAAAATATACATTTAATTTGCCATGAAATATCTTAAACATGTGATATTTTAATCAAAATTGTTAGAGCCATTTTTGAGAAAATAAAAATTTTCTTCAAAATGTTCCACGTAAAGGGTGGTCTGGGATGGGGGAATTTTCTTCAAAATGTTCATATCGCATCTTTGAAAGATACTCAACCTAAATACCAAGTTTGGTATCTTTTTTGGGGGATTCAGGGGGCCTCAAATATGTATTTCCTGTGAAACCTTGATATCGAATTTTTGGGGAATGCAATACTTCACCCACTTACTATACGTAGTAGAGAAAGTAAACATACATTTCTAATGTTGGCAATTTTCTCCCATTGTACAATTATTTAGCATGATCTGCTACAAAGGAAATTTTGTCCTGTCTTAATTGCTAAATCGTCACCGCTTACATATATATTGCTTGAAATTAAATATCCGAGGCATTTGTCTTATTTTATATAATTATTATGGTATTCTCAAGTGAAAGTCAAAACCTTCTTCGCAAGCATATTCTTTTGTAATTCCAATGTATTCGTATTCAAGTACAAGGGATTTGTGATTTCTTTTTAATCTTTTAGTCATTTCTGAAATGAAATTAGGTGTTTTAGAGCCCCTTGTCCGTTAGAAAGAATTTTCTCTCTTTATAATATTAATATACGAGGTTAACATCTGTCCCATTCCGTGAACTCGTTGTAAATTAGGGTCCATCCTAGACTGGCTGTACGTACATAGGAAACTTCTTTTTGGAAATTCCAGCACGGAATCTGCAGCTCCGGCTGATTGCGCTAGCACACTAACCCCTCTGCTAGTATAAGCGAACCCCTCAACTTACTGAGATTACTGCTGTGAAAGCGACAATGCTCCCAAGAGATCCCTCTGAGGAATACCGTTTAAGTTTGGGGCTCCCTTCATCCGTTGCTGCTGCTGCTTTTATTTTGTTTTTAGTAGGTAAATACCTACATCCTCTCTAGTTAGTTCGACTCTGATCTGTAAGGTGCATCTGAAGGGTAGTACTGTGGTTTTGGCTCCTAAAGTATGTTTTTTAAAAGATTAGTTTTTGTTTAAATCACCTGTCCAGGAATGCAATCTCCATTTATAACATACCTAGTTAATAAACTATTTTTATTGTTCCGTTTATATCCCGCCTTTAACTGCAATGATCACATCAGCGGCTTTTTAACTCAGGAACACATTGTCTATTGGCAATGGTGTTAGCTTGTACACCGTCGCCAATGGATTTCTGATTTTTTTACTTGGTTTTATGCATTATATCATACACATATTAAGGTTATAAGATAAGGAATAATCAGGGCTGGAGAAAAATTCTCACCACGTAGCCCGGAATCGAACTGTAGGAGAACATACACCCGACAGGGCAAACAATGTAAATAACGGGAAATCATAAATAAATACGACGAAGGTCCAGAAAGTAACAGACGTTTTGAAATAAAAAATTAACAAAATTAAAAAAGCAAAGTTTATTATATACATGTGAAAGGTGGACTCTTCAGCTATTTTTCTACATATTCGCCATTCAAATTAAGACACTTATCATACCGGCATAAATTTCTTAATACCATCTCTGTAGAAATCTGCCGCCTGCGATTTCAACCACTGGTTTACACCGGCATGCAGTTCGGCTTCAGTGTCAAAACGTTGTATAGCGAGTCATTTCTTCATCGCTGGGAAGAGATGGTAGTCGCTCTGCGCCAAATCTGGGCTGTATGGTGGATGATCAAAACCTCTAATCCAAAGCCATCCAAGATCCCTCGGGTACGATTGGCCGTGTGTGGACGCGCGTTGTCGTGAAAGAAACAACACATCACAAAGTTGGCGATACATTTCAATTTGTTTGTCCAACAAAAACCTAATCACAGACCGCACCTCACAAGCGGTGGGATTTTCTTTGCAGCGCACGTTTTAACACGTCACAGAGAGCAAAGTAAGGGAGGCACAGTACACGCGCTACCACAGCTGGATGCGTACTGAGTGTAAGAATGTTCTGACACTAGCCCACCGCCACGATAGGCCAAAACGTCTGGTACTTTCTGGACGGCCCTCGTAATCAAGATAGGAATATGTATGCTGTAAAATAGCTTGTATCACAAACGTAGAATTGTAGAATTAGTAGGAAGAAGCGAGCTAGCAGCAGGGCAAAAGCCCACTAAGAACGCACACTGATGGACACACTATTAGGCAAAATAGCCATGAGCAAAGAGAGAGGTCCGAGGAGAGACAAGGACAGAGATAGAGGGATAATTCTGAGAAAAGTCACAGATTCCAAAGTGAGTTGGATAAGTAGTCAGCAAACAGAAGTAGAAACAAGAGTTGTGAGGGAGAGAAAGCTATGTGAGTTTTACTAAAGAAGTCAGAAGAAGCCTGACTGCTAAAATTAAACGTTTCTTTCTCATGCACGCCATAGAGATTAGTTAAAAGGGCGCGAAAGTTAGCGTCATAGCAGCAGAAAGACCACCCCAGATTTCTATACTGCTCCTATACTTCTCTGATATTCATTCCTGTTAAATGAATAGTGGCAGATTCCTCAAACGTGTGTGTGTGGGTAGGAGATGACATGTGACTCAGCTAGGTCTACTGAAATATTTAAAGTAGTGGGAAGATGGAAACTACAAGATAGAGATAATCTTATTATTACACCGCCCGTTACAGAACACGGGATCCTTCGCACAAAAAGGAGATGTTCTACCGAGTGACCCACGGGGACAACCCAGTAACGTATTGTGAAAAATAAAACACCATAAAACTCTTTTAAAAAAACTTTATCACTCTAAAATACGTTGTAGGCCTCGATTTACAGCCCTGACTTACAAATCGAGTTATTCAACCAGTCTTACTAAATGGGTTTTCTTTTTTACATTGTATCGAATTAAAAATAATTGTATATATTTTATGCATACTTGGAAACAATTAATTATAATGAAAATGTATAATCGTTAACCATTATTGCTATCAGTTTTCAAACATCTACCTATACCTTTCCTCAAGTGGTAAGTTGCTACTCATTCTTTCTCCTGGTCATGAAAAGAACAAGAAATTTCAAACCCATTATATAGCTCTCCACTTTTAAAAAATCTGACTATCGCTTAAACCTGGTGTTTCCTTGCATCTAAAAAGATGTGTGCAAATGTGAAGCGAAAGTTTATCTCTATTAGATAAAAGAATGAGATTTTGCAAGAAGCATGTAGAAGAGTGAGTTGAGAAAGCTATATCAACGGAGCATTATTGCAAATAAAGTACATATTTGACACGTTTATCCACAGCACTTATTAAAGTTGCTGTAGTTCACTTTTGCATGTTACAAATCATATAAGGACACAGATATTTAATGAAAGGTGAAGGGAAACTGGGAGAGGATGAATCCATTCAACTACACCCCCTTTTCCCTTTCCACCCTTAAAATGTGCGCGCGCGCACACACGAACACACACACACATGTGCCACCTCTTCATCCCTCTCTTTTCTCTTCGTCAAATGAGTTTTTGGACCAGACCGCTACCCCCGTCCCTCCTCCCTTTTTGCTGCTCCAATATTACTCAAAACTTTTTAATCCATGTGGATCATGCATGCAGCCATGTAATACCATAGGTTAGACAGCATCCGGTAATCTGACCGGACACTGGGACAGACGGAAACATGTTCCATACGAAAGTAGAGCAGCAGAATACGTGAGGTTACAAGGGGAGGAAAAATGCAAATCCTATTTTTAATTCAAAATAAAAGTTTTCTCTTCGTCACTGCGAAAAAAAATCTAATTATTTTGAATGAAAAGTCGGGGACAGAGACTTGAGAGTGTGATGGGAAACAGTAAGGTACCTACAAAGCAAGCCATGTTCATCACTCATATAACTCCATGATGCAATAAACTGGGCTACAAAATGGCCACGGTTTAGAAACTGTTGTTCAGTATAATAAGAACGTGCCACTACAACAGTTACCTACTTCATTTAAGGTTCTCAAATGCGAGTAACCATGTTCTCTCTATTTTCTATACAGTGTGTAAGGGCTATGTAGAAATACTCATTATAACAGAGAGCAACGCGATATTCTACATATTTCGTTGCTTGTCCTGCTGGTTTTAAGATGAGTTACCTTTGATGATAAAATTAGCAGCAATTACTAACAGGAGTAAAAGCATTAGTACTAGCATAGTAGTAGTAGTAGTAGTAGTAGTAGTAGTAGTAGTAGTAGTAGTAGTAGTAGTAGTAGTAGTAGTAGCAGCAGCAACAGCAGATGGTAGAGTGGTACATCAACAGTAGTGCAGTAATAGTAGTAAAATAGATGTAGAGTAATAGTAGTTGAGTAGTGGTAGAATAGTAGTAGTAAAGTAGTGGTAAACTAGTAGTAGAGTAGTGACAAATAGTAATAGTAGTTCAGTAGCAGAAGAGTAGAAGTAGTAGCAGTAGTAAGATAGTATCAGTACTACAGTAGTAATAGGGTAAAGCAGTAGTCCAGTAGTAGCAATAGTAATAACAGTTGAGTAGTAGTAGTAGTAGAAATAGTAGAAGTTTTCGAGTGGTAGCACTAGTAATGTAGCTGAGTAGTAGTAGAACAGAAGTAGCAGCAAAGTAGAGTGGTAGCAGTAGTACAGTAGTAACATAGTAAATTAGTAGAAGTAGAAGAACTACTAGCAGAGTGATGGCAGTAGTACAGTAGTAATCGAGTAAAGTAGAAGTAGATTAATAATAATAGTAATAGTTGAGTAATGGTAAAGTAGTAGTAGTGGAGTAGTAGCAATAGTAATAGTTTAGCAGTAGAGTAGTCGAATAATAGCAGTAGTACAGTTGTAATAGAGTAAAACAGTAGTATAATAGAAGTAGTAGCAGCAGTACGGTAGTAATAGAGTAAAGCAGAAGTAGATTAGCAGTAATAATAGTGGCACAGTAGATGGTAAAGCAATTGTAGAGTAATAGTAATAGAAATGGTAGTTGAGTAGTAGTAGAGCAGTAGTAACAGAAATGGTATTTGAGTAGTAGGATAGTAATAATATAAATGGTAGTTGAGTAGTAGTAGAGTAGTGGTAACAGAAATGGTGGTTGCGTAGTAGTAGTAGTAGTAGTAGTAGTAGTAGTAGTAGTAGTAGTAGAGTAGTAGTAGTAGTAGTAGTAGTAGTAGTAGTAGTAGTAGTAGTAGTAGTAGTAGTAGTTCAAATGGTCATTATACATGATTAATTTCGTAACTTTATCATTTACACGCTCCAATGACGCCACAATTAAATTAATTATTAGTTGTTACTAAATTAAATACATAAGTAACGATGTTAATAAAAAAATCAAAATAAAATCACTACTACAATATTTTACATGACACTGACTTGGCGCATACTTTCATAAAACGTTAACTACACTCATCCTTGCAAAAGAAAGCGAAAACAACATTGAATACTCATTCACAATAGATTTCACGAACTTAACAGAAATGTAATATGTTATGCCAGAATTGTGACGTTTTGGTTGAGAACTGTAACAAATTCACAAGACTGCAGTTGTTGATTCACAAGTGGTTTTGGTGCATCTGCATGGTCATCCTTATATCGCAGACTCCATTGTACGAAAATCAATTTTTGGGTTGTTGCCGGAGAAAATCTTTTCCTGGTTTTTGTGTGAATTCGTCCATGTGTAGCGGCTGATGATGGTGGTACATTCAGAAGTTTAGATGCCAGTGAACTTGTGAATAGGTTCTTTGCTACACAATCCTCTCCATCAGTTAGATAATGAGACATGTTGAGTAGCAGCCAACAAAGTGTCTGGAGAAAAATTGTCACCAGTAGTTTAAAATTTGGCTAAGTTATCTATAACTATTCCAATGTCATGTCGCTTAAACATAAAGACAAGTCGCCTGGTGGTTATGAAAAACGGCGATCCATGCGGTAGTGAAGGTTCCATACAATGCGCTTTGCTATTATACGGTTGCAACTCCAATCCGAATAATGAAACCTGAATATGTAGAGAGCAAACATTTACCCAAAACTGAGAAACGCCCTTTCTCCGCCTCGTGCAATAACGTGCATAAAAGGTGGCCCATTCCCCTAAGATCGCCATAGCGCTTTTCCTCCGTTGAGTTTACACCTTCAAGTAACTAACCTCTGACTCCATCCAGCCGGTATCACTTCTCTATGCGATTGGCCTGAAAAACAATCCAGAGATACACAAACGAGCCAATGAACGATGTTGTAATCTATGTGAAATGAAGGGTCGGTTCGGATACCGCCTCTAGGAAAGAGTTTCGCAACTATTGGTAAACAAGGAAACGCTAGACCAATACGTCATAATTCGTCCTTCTAGAGGAATTTGCATTTGTGGTTCAACTGAACGATAGCTACGACATTCACATATATGAGAGTTTTCACCATCGACATGGAAACGAAGGTTAAGTTATTGCCGCTACTAAACGGTGATAAGAAAACCTAGTGTACATGATTTAAGATGTAACGTAACCCTTCGGCAGTTCGGCCATACTTTGGGAAAGGTTAAGTACCCTGCAAATCAGTGGCTAGAATTATGCTTGAAAAACAAAGGTAGTCAGCTGGTAGGGGTGGGGTTAGATCTTGTCAGTACCAAAATAAACAGATCCGTTCCATTAAGCGTCACATGTTATACACACCAGTATACCTACCAGTAGGTAGAGGAGATATTGCATTCCACCCAGAAATTCAATACCTAGTTTTAGCAGGTAATATATGTTTTGGGGCTATTACATACGAAAAATTACAGAAAGGCCATGTGTGGGTGTGTTGTAAGCAGCATAACTTCAAAGCGAAATATCGGTTAAATACCATACTTGGCAATATCTTCCAAGGAAGTGACACAAAAGATCTTCGAGATAACCACTTCACCCGAACTACCCTTTACATGTTAAATTTTTTTATATTTTGATTTTTCCAAAAATGGCTCTATTTTGATTAAAATAGCAGATATTTAAAATATTTATATGACAAATAAAATGTATATATTGTATTTTCTGTGAATAGCCTATGAACCCACTTCATTAGGAAGGATTTCGTATAATTTTGTATAATAGTAAACCATAAGATAAACAGAAACTACTAAAACGAAACATTTAGATTTCTTTACAACACACAGTGCATTTCATATAAATTTTCATGGCATCAGCATTTGGAAGGTACTATAGCTACGAGGAACATTCAAAAACTTATGCTTACAATCCTTCAAAGTAGTATCCATCTCTTTCCACACACAGTTGTAGACGATGCAACCACTTGTCAAAAGCACTATGTTACTCAGACTGAGGTATTGTCAACAGAGCTGAATGTATAGCCTGAGCAAGGTCCTGCACTCGTTTGAAAGGTTTACCAGCAAGGCAAGATTTCACTCGAGGAAACAGCCAGAAGTCGCACGGTGCAAGGTCAGGATTGTAAGGTGGATGGTCAAGCAACTGGACTTTAGCGGCTTGCAGTTTCCTCAAATTTGTCACTTTTCTGTGAGCAGACGCATTGTCATGCAAAAGCAACAGCCTTGAAGTTCCTGTCTTTGGACGCCGCCGTCTCAGCTTTTCAAATAAAAGATCTCAAAACATAAGAGCCATAGTATTCTCCATTCATTGTCATATTCCTTCTGGCATGCAGTCAACCACTAATGGTCCTTCATAGTGGAGGAACATTCGCTTCCGAGAACTAAAATCTTGTCGAAGAACGACTGGTCTTGGAGCATTCTCATTTACCCAGACACTATTCTGAGCTTTATTTGGCGTGGTATTATAATAAAACCAACTCTCATCACCAGTCCTACATCTGTCAGACGTTTAGGGCCATTAGGGAAACATGGTCAGCAGTTTCCTTGCATATTCCTTTCTCCTCTTCTTCTCTTCATTGGTTAGAGAATGTGGAACCCATTTT
This sequence comes from Deroplatys truncata, assembly GCA_030765065.1. Lineage (NCBI taxonomy): Eukaryota > Metazoa > Arthropoda > Insecta > Mantodea > Mantidae > Deroplatys > Deroplatys truncata. The sequence continues at coordinate 221,927,900 of CM060981.1, read as the reverse complement.
GCACAGATTTTTCACAGCTTTAAATATCCATAGCGTATACAGTCAATGCTGCCAACACTGATGCCGATAGCTTCGTTCACAGCTTCCCGAGCGAGAGAGTTGTCTTTCAGAGTCTCTTGCCCTTCTTCAAATAATCGAATCCATCTTGCAGTGGTATCAAATGAACACTTGATCAACATAAACAGCTAAAAAGTCCACATGGATTGTTTCTTTTCGGGGGGGAGCGAGCTCATTCACCTAGACTGTAGGGTGTGAAAATGTAACCATTATTGTCCAACAGTGGATAGGCTGGTTGCCAAACTTTCTGAATGCCTCTGTAAATACAAAGTTTGATATTTATCTGACATTTCGTTCTTGAGTTATGCTGTTCACACACGCGCGCGCGCGCGCGCGCGCGCATGGACCTTTGTGTTAATCTTGTTTTTGGGTTCATGGGGCCTTAAAAGTGATATTTCGGAAGAAATTTAAGTATAGAATTTTTATTGGAATGCAATACTTCCTCTAATTACTAGGCACGTGCTAGAAAAAGTAAAACCGTTCTGTAATTTACACTCTGAATGAAGTTTTGTGTTACTGCGAAGCGTACTGAAGACGAATGTTGCTGTTTCTCACCTGAATGGAAGCCAATGCCTCGAGAGAAGAATATTTCAAGTGGAAATCTTCCTTGGCGACCAGCCATAATAACGATTAGTCTTAAATCGTGTGGAACAGGGAGTAAATCCTAATAAAAACAAGAAAACAGAAGAATTCAATTCACTAGTGTTGGTGAAGTACTACTCCTTTTCGTGAACGAGCAATGTAACGTGTGCGATTCACATTCTGGAGGTCCTGGGTTCGATTCCCGCAGGGCGCCCACTCTGACCGCTGTTTTTGTGTGGTTTCCACGGGTCGGGAGACGAATGCTGGAGTGACTCCCCTTCTACTATCATTTCCTTACATCTGTTTTATGTGTTTAAGACCAGGCGATGGCGGTTGGTGTGTTGCGGCGGGACGGTAGAAATTGCGCTCTGGAAGGTTTCTCCCTGGTACTTGGCGGAACTGCTGGGGCCCCCTTCCTTCCTGGGAGTCTCATATATTCCCGGGACCCCCAGGTTTACGGGTGTCTAAGACAGGGTTGTGTCATAGAGTCGTCATATACCCCGTCCTTGCTAGCGTTCATCATCCGGATCCGGTCACCCTTCAGCCCCTTCATCCTTTCCTTCCGGAGGTCATATTAGAAGCACAAAAGGTCGACAATGGTCTATATAGAGGCTCCTCAGTCTAGAGGTCTGCACGGGCTGAAATTCTTAGGTCTGGCCCAGTCAAGCCAGCCCGGTCCCTATTATCTAATTTTGTTTTAAATAACATTATTTTTCAGTAATTTATTATTATTGTTATTATTAGTTCACGAATCTCTGCTGCCTACAGTACGAAGAGATCAGGGTTGATATTCGGTATCGGCATGGGGATTTTCTCCCCTGCTGGTAGGCCTAGTAAGGGATGCTTCAGAATCTTTGGGGCAATTGAGGCTCCACTTTACAAAAATAGTGGCGGTTGAGGTCCTGGAATCCGCCTGTAGATAGCGGTAAGTTGACAGCATACTGCCTTGTTGACCATATTACTACATTCTGCCTAGGATGTCCTGGGGGTGGGTGAATGAATGCAGCTGCCGTGCTTATGCAGTTATTATACACAATTGGCCGAAGCAAGTTTTTATTTATTATTACTGCTATAGATGTGTGCGTGGTGCAATAATTCTGCTATCGCGGGCATCGCGAATCAAAAAATGTGCTCAATTATTGCTTTCCCTACCACGTGCAAGTAGGTAGAGAAGGTATTGCATTCCAACCAAAACTTCGATACTGAGATTTCACCGAAAATACATGTTTTGAGGCCCCCTGAATACAAAAAAGCATGTTTAGAAAAACGTCCGCCATGTATGCGTGTGTGAACAGCATAACTCAAAAAAGAAAAGTTGAATAAATACCAAACTTAGTATTTAGGTTCAATACCTTCGATGGAAGCGACACGAAGATTTTCAAGAAAATCACCCTACCCCAAACTACACTATACGTGGAACATTTTTCGATGACTTTTATTTTATAAAACATGGTTCAAATGATTGTGATTCAAATACCAAACGTTACAGATGTTTACATGATAAATAAAATGTGCACCTTGAATTTTCTGGGAATAGCCTGTGAAGTCCTCTTCATTCAGAAGGAATTTTGTATAATTTTGTAAAACTCGTAAACGTTAAACGATAGATGAAGGCGTACCGCACAAATCAAAATGTAGATCTCTTTAAGACGCACAATTTATTTCAAATAAGCTTTTTTGTGGCATAAACCGTTTCTGAGATATCCGTTATTAAAGGTTTGAATTTTTCATTATTTCATTCTTTTTAAGTCGTCAACATTCAGTTGTCTCTCTGATTACATGGAAACAATAAGGAAATTTAAAGCCAGCTTATAGTGACCAGTTCCTAAACATTGGGCTATTCCGGTTTTCTCTGTATCCTAACGAAATGTGTAATACAGCCATTTATGCAACTGTTTATTTGGACTAAAAAGTAGTAGATAGAAAAACAAACTTTAGTAAGAGTAGCTAATAAACGACAGAAGGTAAAAAGGTCACGTGAACGTATCACATGAGAATTTTTTTGTCTTTAGTTACTCTTTATATGAAAGGTTTTCGTTATTTTTTATTTTCTCAAAAATGGCATTAAATACTTTCTATTTAAATAGCATATGTTTAAGATACGTACATGATAAGTAAAATGCATTTATGTTGAATATGATAAATTAATTTGTTCGTCTTTATTTTCAAACCCAAGCCCGATATACGTTTTTCAAATTAAACTGGAACACGATCCGCGGTCCGGGCCGGACCTAGGCCCGAGCCCGTGTACCTATACCTCTACCTCGGTATGATTATCAACTCAACTGCCTTATTTGTAGGTACTTCAGGATCACGCTGAAATTTTTCAAAAAGACAAAACTATACCGTTTATGTTTAGACGTAATTCCTTAATGTTTTAAAGTTACTTAAGGTCACTGAAAGTTTTTAGAATGGGCAACAATGAGTTCCGGTTAGCTAAAGCAGCTCTTCCTATATTTAGACTGAGGTTCGGATAGTAAGTGTGCAAGTCGGGGTGTGCTAACTATAGCAACGCCAACATTTCTGTGTTTTGCCAGCAAACAGGTGTTAATATGCCACACGCTAGGATCGATCTCAAACTAGAGCGTTTCCGTGCTATGATTTTTCTATGACTTGTTGGTTTAGGAAAGAGAGCTTGCCTCGAAAGACTGGATCAAGTGATTAGCCTTCGCAATCCACGAATTTATCGATGATTTGCAGAGCTACAGCAACAACGGATGAAAATGTGATGAAAGAGAGCGCATGTTGCAGGAAAATCATCGTTGCACATATTATCAGATTCAAGAAACCCTGATCGGCAGCGGTAAACACTATCCTTAAAGAAAAACTTCACGTCAGAAAGCTCTGTAGCCGTTGGATCTCCCACCACCTCACAAATGAGCAGAAACAGGCAGGTGTGCAATTGATCCATGAAATGATAGAAAAAATTAATGGGAGAAGATCCAAAAACATATTTAACTTCGTAACAGGTGATGAAGCTTGGATACCAGTATGATCTAGAAACTAAGCGACAGTCATCCCAGGAGAGGATCCCCCAACAAAAATAATGCAAGAAGTGTTGGCAAGAAAATGATCTGTTCGTTGTGCTCAGCTAGTGGTCTTATTATTACAATTCCGCTTGAGGGACAAAAGACTGTCACTGCCAGATGGTGCACTACGAAATGTCTGCCACAAGTCTTCAATGAACTGACAGCAGAGCGTCCTAATACTAGTCTATATAGGACTTTGTTGCACCATGAGAACGCCTCTGTCCACGATGCGCCAGAGAAAACCCAATTTCTGCAGAAGACAGGAGTCAAATATTTATCCTATCCTCCTTACAGTCCAGATCTGGCCCCGTGCGACTTTTTTATATTCCCCAATTCGAAGTCAACGATCTGAATCACCTGAAGCTATAGGAGCAGATATAGGAGCTGCTTATGAACAACCTATTTGCACTCTCTCCAAAGAAGAATGGCGTTCGGTATTTGAAAAGTGGTTTGAAAGGATAAGACGATGTATGGAATAGTTTGAAAAGATGTAAATATGAGATATGAATTTTAAACATTTTATTGCATTCATTTTCAAAACTTTTAGTGACCTCGTACAATGGTATAAGAACTTGTGACCATGTTCATTTACCGAACTGAAGTCATATTCCAGTGCTTTGATGTTCTGAGATTCTTATTGCTTTCTTTCTCTTCAGATGTTTCCAGGTGGTATAATGAGGCAGGGGTAGAATTCTTTCAGAGAATTTTGTTCTTATTAATATTCTCAGGTCATTAATAAAGTACTAGGTATAACGAGAAGTTAACGGTACGCTAAGGGAGGCAAATGAGGTCCCGAAGGAGTCACCCATCATACGATTCCACTATGTCTTCAGGGCACAAATAATAAATGATTCATTAATGAGACAACGTAACTTTAGGTAGATCGTAGTTCTTTGCTTAGCAGCCAGTAACAGTGCTTCTTACCGCACTCCCCTATAGAGTTAGAAGTATTCTTGGAGAACAGTATAATTATTTCACTCAGGATTGCAGACGGTTTCTAACAAATATTGAGGAAAGTACATCAGGGAATGACAAATAAGCATTCATTAGAAGTGTTAGGACAAAGGTCGTGTGATAAATTTATCAAAAGTCCATATACAACAGAATTATAACAAGCATCCAGACTTTCACACGCCGAAAGATTATTGCTTTTAGTAATCCTACCGTTATACCAAGCGGGATGGCTCCATGAAAACGTCTGTGGCCCGCATTCGGAAGGATCCGGGCTCGATTCCCCGTGGCCACCCACTCTGACCATGAGGTTTTTCGTGCTTTTCCTCTGGTCGCCTCTGTCTTAAGGGGGGGGGGGTTGCGACCCCTTCAGCTGCCGTGGTGCGGGCGCTGCGGACCCTTAGCACTCGTGGTACTTCTGACGTTACCAGAAGTACGCCGGGCCGAACATCTGAGCCCCTCCCGAATGGAAGTTGTTCGGATTGGGTTGGACTCGGTGGGGCAGTGGTTCCCGATACCCATGGGTGATTGGGTACGCCTGGCTATGTTAATTCCACCCAGGCGGGGTTGTGAGACGCCTCGAGAATCTCCGGCACCAGCTATGAGGGATAGCTGGTAGACGGTTGCTAGAAACTGTCGGCCCCACCGAGGTTGTTCGGTGTCTCCCCCAGTTAGGGTTCGCCCTGCTGGCCTGACGCGCGTAAGTGGCGTATCCACTTCCGTCCCTGCTTGGAAGGGTCGGTGCGGGAGGTGTCCTTGCCCGATTTCGACCAGGCAGGGGGCGGTATATAAAATAGGCTCCGCTCCTAATGGAAAGCCCCACGAGTTTACTCCTGGACATGAGAGGGTATGGTCTCTGTGTTGACAGAGCCGGTCCCGTCTTTAGATTGTCTTTCCGACAGTGCCTCCGGGTTCCGTAGTGCATCTGGTGATGGGTAGATGGCATTGTTTCTGAGCTTTGATAAGATTTTCCCCCGCCAATTCTAGGGCGAGTTGGCCTGCCTGCAAGGGCCGCTTCGTCGCCCTCCCGCAAGACTCTTCGCATCTACTGGTGAGAGCGGGTGTTTCGTACTGGAAATGACTGGGATTTCCATGCGTCTCTGTGATCCCGTCTGCCTGCGGACCTGCGACCTCCTGCGGCTCATTCACTTCATTCCTGCCTCCCGGGAGGTGTAGCCACAGTAGATCTAATTGTTTGCAGTAGCGAGGTGTCCCCTTCAGGTAATTACATCCTACCATTATCCTGTAGGAATTTCTTATTTTTTTCTCGCTCTATGAACCAGTCAAAGCCATGAGGCCGCTTGTCTAATATTTATACGTTCTGCACTTTACAATCGTATTCTTTTGTATGTCTATCTACAGTATTATCAATGTTAGAGTTAAAAAACACTCTAATTACGTGATATAAACCCAATATATCACATATTTGATCTCTTTAATATTTGTGTTATTTTGTCCTTAACACATTCTGATTCACAAGATAAAATGTATGTTTGTGTAAACCTCATTTTAGACCCTCAAAAAAGCCACCGCTCCCAAATTTAAGAAAACGAAATCTTTGCAAATTCTTTGTTTCGACGCAGAGAAACTCATTAAGCACACACATATGAATACAAGTGTCTGAATGTGATCTCGTGTCTCAAGAGGTTATAAACACATTGATATTGTATTCAGATAGTGTATAATTGGCTCATTATGGCACGCGTGCTAATAATAGCAGTAACGTAATACGCATTCCAGTTGCTGTGACTTATAAACAGAAGATGAAAGTATTTTGTGATACTCTTTTCTCTGAGCGACAAAGATGCAAAACCCTCTGTACATATAGAATAATTAAGATCTGAATTTATATAATTACTTACCATGCTATGCTGATAATAGGCTACATCACAATCCGTAACACCTGCTCACTTCTCTTCCAGGAAGCGAATGCATTGCTTATCGGTTCAACACGCAAGGTAATAACAAATGAAATACAGGAAATGAAGCTAACGTCTCCTTTACGAACATATGAAGACGCCCTCATTTATGCCAATTATGGATGCCGAATTCTTTCATGATTTATTTCCTACAATTTATAATGCAAAGATTCATAAAATGTTGTATCCAGCGAAAATTGTCGCACAAACAACAGTGAGTGCGACAAACATTCACACGTGGCATAATCATCAAGATTATCCACCTGTTGCATAAATAATTACTACGCCACAGCAACTTTCCTGCCGTTACCATAGAGTAGTTGTAACGCTTGAGTGACAAGGGTTTGCTACCACAGTATACTGATTTTGTTTTCGTTCTCATTTATCCTTAAATAGTGAATCGTAATTTGATCTACGATAATAACCACTACGATTTCTACCTTACACGCATTGCCATTCGCATCAAGCATGTCAGGTGAGCCTGGATACCACCTATAGAGGTTACTAGAGTGCAAGTTTGACATTTTTCCACCATTATGGGATAAGTCACTAGAATCTGGTGATATTCGGGTTGTTAAGTTCCATTCATAACCGACAAATCCTCGCAAATACGCACCCGTTACATGTATTGGGAAAGTTAGTTAACGTTGTATCTGTTACGTTGGCGCCTTGTTCTTATATTCGCGGGTGATCAAACTTTGCACGTCGACCATTTACCGACTGCCGCACTCATTATAATATTAATTGTATTATCTTAATTATATCTACCTATGACTATTTATATCAGAGTTATAGTTATATTAATTAGGCTAATTATACGAAAATTTAATTATTAATTACGAAGGTCGATTTTAAATAAGAACCGTTGCGCATAGTGTTCGCGCAGCGTGCCAGGTAACACCGATTTAAGGTAACCCCACTCTCGGCCGGTCTCCCACTACTCTGCCAGTAAGTTTCAACTCTGTCTGTGTTGATTGTTTAGTTGTGCTGCACTATTTGCCGCCATGTCAATTAATATTGCCGCCGACTGTGTGGTGCATTCCGTAATTTGGTTTTTAAACACAGAAAAGGCTCGTCCTGCTGAAACTTCTCGACGAACTATTGCAGTCTATGGGGAAGATGTGATGAATCCAAATGTGCGTAAGTGGTGCAGACTATTCGATGAAGGAAGGACGAACGTTCATCATGAGAATCAATCTGGGCGGCCTACTGTCTTCAGTGAAGAATAGATACTAAAAAATGATGCAAAGATTCGTGAAAATAGCGCTCGCTTTTGACGAGCTTCATTAGCATTTCCTCAAGTTTCAAGGTGAGTAATTTATACAGTTGTTACTGACAAACTTCAGCACAAAAATGTGTGCAAGATGGACTGACGGCAGAGTTCTGTGAGGGCGGTATTCAAAAGCTGCTGCCACGACTGAACAAGTGTTTAGACATTAATAGTGACTATGTAAAAAACTTAAATAATATTCATATTTTCATTTCCTATAAAAGTTGTGTTCATAAATAAAATATTTCGTGTGCTATAACAAAACGGCTCTTACTTAAAAAAAGATCTTCGTATTATTGTTAGGTTAGGTTATTATTAATTATTAGGTCTTACCTCTGCAGTTAACTAGAAATTTGAATTGCTTTCGTAATGTTTGCTGTAAGCGCTGACGGTTTGTATGGGGCTTTATTTTTAGAGAAAGAAAAATCTGCGTACAAGAAAACCAAGATACTTAATTGTTTGGATGAGCTGGGTACATCGAAATCATATTAAAACGTAACTATAAGTTGTTCTTCAAACTATTACAGTACAGACATTTGCAACGTTTAATAACATACACGTGTTATATAAATTAAGTTTATAGCACGGTTTAGTGCTTAATTAAACACTTAAGGTCCATCCAGTTATAGGTAAACAGCGATTACGGCTGAGAAGAAAGGTGATGACCAAATCTTTGTACCGAAGAAAAGAATGTTACAGAGCAGTATATATGCAGTCATCTGTTACTGCTCTGTAACATATATATATATATATATATATAGCTCATAATACTAGCAGGAGACCGAAATAATGCGTCTTCTGTATATAGGCTGTCTAGCAATAGATATCTCTGGTATAGTGATTCAAGTTAGATCGCAGACCGCCCTGACATGCGGCATCTTTGTTGTTTAGTAGCCTGAGTTAGGCTGTGCCCCCTATAGGATATCTTCTCGAATTATCGTTAAACGTAAACAAAATACTATGGAGTGCCCAGCTATGTATGTGGGGTAGTGTGTCCGCCTCACATTCAAGAATTCCAATCTCATTTAGGGGAAGTTACCCGGATAAGGCTTTTTTTTTCCCAGGTTTATCCCTTAACCTGAAAGAGAATACCGGGTAATCTAAGCGCTATGAACACCGGGCTCATTTGAGCCTCACTTCACCCATTTAATTAATCACCCAATACAGTATTACCTAACCGGTTAAAGGAGGTTAAACCCCCCAAATAAATAAATAAGTGATACATTCACATGACTTTCTCTACTCTCTACGTTTATTAGTGGGTATATAGACTATTTACTGAAGCTTATTTTTCTATCTACTACATTTTAATCCAAATAAACATTTGCAGAAATAGCTACATTACACATTTCGTTATAGATACAAAGGGAACAGTCAAATGTTTAAGAACTGGACACTATATGCTGCCCTTAAAATTCCATACTGTTTCCTTGTCATTGGCGAAAAAAAAACAGCTGAAAATCAATGGGACTTAAAAAGAAAAAGTATTGAACAATTCGAACCTTTAATAACGAATATCTCAGAAACGGCCTATGCTACAAAAAGAACTTATTTTAAATAATTATGCTTTAAAGAGATCTACATTCTTGTGTTGTACGTTTTTCTCTATCCCTTAACGTTTACCAGTTATACAAGATTATACAAAATTCCTTCGAATGAAGTGGACTTCAAAGGCTGTTCCCAGAGAATTCAAGATATACATTTTATTTGTCATGTAAATATCTTTAATATATGGTATTTTAATCAAAGTCGTTAGAGCCATTTTTAGAAAATAAAAACTTTTTGGGAAATGTTCCATGTAAGGGGCAGTTGGGATTGGGTGAATTTTCTTGAAAATCTTCGTGTCGTATCCTTGGAAGATGCTGAACTTATATACCAGGTTTGGTATTTGTCCGACTTTTCATTTTTGAGTTATGTTATTCACAGACACAGACACACAAAGGGATCTTTTTCTAAAATTATTTTTGGGGACCTCAAAACATATATTTCTGATGATATTCCGACATCGAATTTTTAGTTGGAATACAATGCTTCCCCTACTTACTAAAAGTAGTAGAGAAAGTAATAAACGATGATGGATGGATAAAGCCACGAGAATGCAGCACATCAGAATGTTTACCTTAAATATTACCGTTATTTAAATATAATATTGTGTAGGACACAACTCATTAGGGGATTCTATTTTCTACGTAACCTATAACCACTTAAAAGCCAATGTATTGAAGCATTAAAGTAGAGCTGATAAAAGCTGTCGCCGAAGCTTTTTATCCCATATATTGGCCTCTTTCAGCGGTTAAACATATTTTACTTGCTCTCCTTTCCGTATTTTCGCTTGTATCGAGCATCAAGATGAAATTCGCCACTCATTTCAAAGGACAGCGCATTATAAAGCCTTCAGAGAGGCAGCCGATGGGCGACCACAATATTTCACTTATCGCCCAAACTCATTTCCCCATCTCTCTGCTTACAAGCAAGTGTGCAATTTGAATTTTTGGCGAGCGTACAACCAACCACTATATACTATAGCGTTATTACTGCATCTGTTTCTTTACCCCTTCACCAAACCAATATGATGGCCTAATGGTTCACTCGCTCTCCGTCATATGACACGGCGCTGATGCAAATCACACGACGCGCGATACACAGACGCCTCAGTGCAACAACGAGCTACCTTTCAGGACGGCAGTTGGACCTCAATGGAGCGATTACTGGAGCTCATTGAGGCTTTATGTGCGCGTGATTTTGGGGCCCCAGGCTCTGCTTACTCAAGTATCCACTTTCCCGCCTTAAGTGGCATGAAAACAGCCACTGTTTCGGAAGTAGGTTATGTTTCTGTTTTCTTTACTGCTTGCCTAAAAATTTGATATCGATATTTCAACGGAAATACAGTTTTGAGGTTCCCTGAATAAAACAAATCTGATGTGTTGCACTCACATGACTATTTCTACTCCTGTACAAACTATTTTTACAAACGCTTATTCTCATCTACTTCATGTTAATCAGATAAACATCTTATTGCTAATTTTCTTGTAGGTGCAGGGGAACATGGTATAGGCTTTAAGCGATAGTCATATGTTTCAAGAGGGTTGCTATGTGAAGCATTCCATTCTCTTTGTGTGTTCAGGACATAAAAAAATCTAATGTGTTACACTCACATGGCTTTCTCTCCTCTTGTACAAACTATTTTTACAAACGCTTATTCTCCATATGCTTCATGTTAATCGAGATATCGAGATGTCAATGTTATTGCTAATCTTCTTGTAGATTCAAGGGGAATTGGTTGGCTTTAAGCGATAGTCAAATATTTTAGGAGCTGGTTGCTATGTGCAGTATTTCAATCTCTTTGCATTACCAGGACAAAAAATACTGATGTACACTCACTTGACTTTCTCTACTCTTGTACAAACTATTTTAACAAACTCTTATTCTCCATCTATTTCATACTAATCGAGATAAACATTTGCAGAAACGATCTTTTGACATGCAAAGAGAATTACATTTTACACATAGCGACCAGTTCTAAAAACATTTGACTCTCGCTTAAGGCGTACTATGTTCCCCTTGTTTTGTAATTGCAAGGGCAATATAGAAATACAGTAGCATTTAAGCATCGACATATATCTTAATAGCTGGTTGCTAGGTGTAGCACCATTCTCTTTGCCACAGATTAATGCTCTTTGCATATCCAAGACAAAAAAAATGAATAACAAATTCCCATTTGAGAAAAAGTAAGTATTGGAAAATTTAAGAGAATAACAAGCAATATCTCGAAAATGGTTCACTCAACAAAAAAAATGTATATGACATAAATTGTGTATTTTAACGCGATCTACATTTTTGTGTAGTAAAATTTTGTCCATCTCTTATGGTTTACCAGTTATGCAAAAGTCGTTCACAATGAAGAATACTTTTGGAGACATTCCCAGAAAATTCAAGATATACACTTTATTTATCATAAAAATATATTAAACATATGATATTTTAATCAAAATCGTTAGAGCCATTTTTGAGAAAATTAAAATTTTCGAAAAATGTTCCATGTAAAGGGTAATCTGGGGTGGGGGATTTTCTTAAAAACCTTCGTGTCGCATCCTTGGAAGATACTGAACCTAAATACCAACTTTGGTGTTATCCGACTGTTCGTTTCTGAGTTATGCTGTTCACAGACAGACACATAGACACACACTCGGACATGTTTCCAAAATGCTTTTTTTTGGATTCAGGGGGTCTCAAAACATATATTTCCGGTGAAATCTCGGTATCTAATTTTTGGGTGGAATACAATACTTCCCCTACTTACTATACGTAGAAGAGAAAGTAAAAACCAAATGTGGCTAAATACCATATGTAGTATTTAAGTTCAGCATCTTCCAGAAATGCAACACGAAGATGTTCAAAAAAAACCCCACTAAACTACCCTTTACTTTACATGGACAATTTTCGTTCTTTTGCATTTCCTAAAAGGTAACTCTAACGATTTTAATTAAAATGCCATAAGTTTAAGATATTTGCATGACAAATAAAATACTTATCTTGAATTTTCTGGGAATACTTGCGAAGTCCTCTTCATTCTGAATGACTTTTGTATAATTGTTAAATTGTAAGAAATAGACAGAATCCACACAAAAATGTAGACCTTGTTATAGCACACAATTTATGACTAATACTCTTTTGTGGAGTTAATGTTGGAGTGACTAAACCCACGTGATGCAGTCTGTAAAGCCATTAATAAAGATTTGAGTTTAAGAAATTCAAGAGTCTATATGGTACAGTCTGCTAAACATTGGAAGAGGTCACTGGCTACTCTTCGAGAAAGTTCGCCATTTGCTTTCTAGCAAATTCTGGAACATTGCATTAATGTGTCTCCCTATTTGTAAATCAGAGTTGCAAAGCGAGACTTGTGCCACATTTCGCGTAATAATGTTTGTTACCAGTTAGCCGCTGTTTTTATTCGTCACAGTACAGATAAAGAAAGATGTAGGTAACGAAGTTTCATAGAACTTATTGTTGCATTCCAAGGTAGAATGAACTGGACTATTCAACTCAAATACTGAAAACATCATGATAGTATTTTAATTGTGGCTGTTTGTGTTTTATCCATGTTCAGCACTTTCATCAGGTGGAATGTATTCTAACTCGTTAATCAGCATGCTGAATTTTAAGTAATTAATAACCGACCGCAAAAACATATAATTGTAAGAACTTGTCACACTATGCCATCATTTCTAGACAGAGTCTTAAGCTTTGCAAGTTAATCTAATTTTGTGGATAGAAACAAATCTTCCCAAGTTTTATAAACAAAATCACACTTTGTATTGTTTCAATCTCAATTAAATATTATAAAGAATTTTGTGAAATGTACCATTTATATACCATTTATACAAAAACGAAAAGTGTACCCAAATGTGGATTCAAAGCTATATTTTTCAAGTAATTATTTATAGGGGGTCTTCAGATTTCTTTGCCTTTGCCGCCAATCGTTGTCTGCGCATGGCATCAATACTTTGAAGCATATTTATCACCAGTGCCTCTGGAAGAGAACTAGCAAAAGATGAGTATAAGGCGTGTATGTCAACAGTTTCGAGGTCACCTTGGTGAAATGGGACTTGTATCGCACCTTTCCGGTACTTACATTTGGAACTTCTTTCGCTTACGTCTCGTAAGCTTGCAATCTCAGCATGTATGTAACTCAAATTATTGGACGGTTTTTGTAGTGTAGATTGTCTCGGTTTTAAGGGTACAACTTTTCAATACAAAAAAGGTTGTTCATACTCTTTACAGCAGTAAATAGTATTTTATCATGTTTTGTATCGAGACTTGATGAAAATCTGGTCAAGAACGGAGAAAATCGTTCACACAACGGCCAATATCGTAATGGTAGACTTCCCCTCGCATCCTTCCAGTTCGGAAGTAGCAATCAACGTTGCAAATTCTGTGATCGGTGACACCTCTCCTTTAGGATAAGAGATTCACTGAAATAATAACGACGTCACTCATTTAAACCGACTGGCGAGACCGAATAAATGTGAAGACCCTTTAGAAGCTTACGGTAATACCTACAATAAAATACTACACGAAGAAAGTGCTTACGACGCTAATTTTAATCTAATAGTTCAATGTTGCAGAAGCTCTTGAAGTTTCGGACAAATACCAATTGCACTCTTGAAATGCACTTATTTGTTTGTTGTGCACATCTACCTTTAATATTTTTCAAAATTTTAAAAATATGTAATTTTCAGATATAAATGCTCTTTCCCCAATGCTTGGATTTCCTTAAAACGTTCTCAATAAAGTATAGTCTATATATTGTTACAAACAATAAAATAACAGACTTAACAGAAACCAATCTGGTAGTGAAATAAGCTTAGTTAATTAAACAGTAGTAATATACAGTATCTTTCTTTCTCTCTGCCCTCACCCTTTTTTCAGATTCAATTGTGCAATACGAGGAGTGCACTGAAATTTCTTGCCCTGACCAGGAAAATACAAGATTTAAGAGAAATGTTTTTCTTTCTTTCTTTCTTCCACATAGTCACCCTGTAAATCAATACATCTAGTCCAAAGTCTTTCCAAACTTTTAATCCCGACGGCAAAATAAGATTTGTTGAGCTGTGCAAAATAAGATTTGGTGAATCATTTGATGCGAATCTTCGTCCATCTAGTAATTTCTTCAAGTTTCGGAACAAAAGTAATCGCTGGCAGCCAAATCCAGCGAATATGGTGAATATGAAAGCACTTGGAAGCCAGTTCATGCAGTTTTGTAAGAACAATCCCAGACAAGCGTGAAGGCGTATTGTCGTGATAAAAGAGAACTTTCTTTTTAGGTGGGGACGTTTAGCCTGAACAGCATCCTTCAATCGGGGCAGTAGTGAAGCCTAACATACCCTCTTGATACAGTCTACGAACACCACATCATGAGAATCTCAGAAAACAGCAACCATGGTTTTTCCTGCATATGAAACTGTTACACCCTCATCTGTTGCCACCCACTGTTTGGACTGCTCCTTCGTCTCTAGCGTGTAGTGGTGAATCCATGTATCAACTACTGTTACGAAACATCGGAGAAACTCAGTGGAATTGCGTTTAAACAGTTCTAAACATTCTTGAGAAATGCTGATTCGAATGCGTTAATGTTCCATTGTTAAAACGCGGCACCCATTGAGCGGAAATCTTTCTCAAACCCAAAACTTGGTGTAACATGTAGTGGACACGACTTTTGCAATGTCAGCCAACTCGCCTACCTTCAATCGGCGATCACTAAGAACGGTATTGTGAATTTTTGTCACAATTTCGTAGGTCGTATCGGCTTTCGGACTAGGCCTTGAGCGTTCATCATCTGAATGGATTGTGTCCACACTTAAATTCAGCAGGTCCATTTTTAACCTTCGAAAACGAAGAGCAAAGATCCTTTAATGTCGAATCTAGCTTATCTGTTTCTATTGGGGTTACACCCTTAAAAACGAAGTACTTTATCACAGCTCAGCGTTTTAGTTTGTCCATTTTGCAGAAAAGTTAACACATTTGTTTTCGAGTTTGACACAAACAAGTGATTAAGTTTACACATCTGAAATTTACAGCGCGCATCTAAAGGATGATACTTAATAATTATTAGCAGTAGTAACACATTTGTTGATAGTTTTCCGAAGTTGATTGAGGTAAAAGAATGCTTCTCTTCATGATAATTATTTCCAGATCGAAGTCCGAGAAGTAATCCTATTATTATGAGAAAATGCATGAGTTTGAAACGAAAATTAAATTGTGGTGGTAAAGTGCTACCCGGCTTAATAACAACACGAAAAGTTTATGTATTATGAACTTACATAGTTTAGCGACAGCCTTGTAGATGATGCATGCTTGTGAAAAGGAAACACTTCGTCACTAACTGAGCCGCCAACTTTATAATTTCTCTTTGCACACAATTCCGAAAATTGGTTCCCCACCTATTCTTGTTCTTATTTGTATTTTCAGGAGTTAACTTGTCTATAACTGCCCTTACATTAGCAATATTTTGACTAGCAAAGAGCGCCATGTTTGAATTGTAATTATTGTAGTCACGGCCTATGTGATTTTACACAATGCACTCCTATATATTGAAAACAAGTGCATTACTATCAGTGTAGTGCGACTTTGATTGACACCTGTCTAACATACTCTACCTGCGTTGGTTAGTGGAGTAGTGAATGCTACTATCATAGTAATTTGGCAACCTTCATGACATCTACCCTGGTATTATTTCTATGCTTCTTTGCTTTCTATGAAATATTATATTACAACATTCCGAAAGTAATGTCTCCTATTTATTTTCATGGATAACTAAAAGAGATACAGAAAGCACAATAAAGCAGTTAAATAGAGCAAGATTTCAGCCACATACTCTTATTTTTCCATATAATCACCACCATTCCTTATGCGCTTTTGCCAACGATGAACAAGAGCTTGTATGCCACACTCGTAAAAATCTGAACCAGCTGAGGCTAGCCACTGTATTACTGGCTTACTGTGACAACAGCATCTGAATCTGGAAAATGTTGGCCATGTAGTGCATCTTTCTAGGCCCAAAGAGATGGAAGTTAGATGGTGGTAAATCAGGGCTTTACGGTGGATGTGGTAGGACAGTCCAGCCAAATTTGGTAATGAGCACCATGGTCGCAAAACTGGTGGGGACTTTGGTCTTGTGACAGCATCCGCAGGACGCATCTCGCATGCACTTTGCGATAATTATGATTGCGTAATATCCTGTCTAAGGCACTGCAGTCGATATTCAGCTCTACACACAATTCCTTGGTCGTAATTTGCTGATCATTACGGATGAGTTGATCGAGACGCTGTTCATTATTTGATGTGACAGACGAGCAGGCTTGACCAGGAAGGTCGCTTGTCCCGCACATCCTTTTCACCACTTTTGAAACGCTGTATTCACCGCCTCACATTACTCACATCGACTGTATCGTCTCCATTCACCTTTAGCAAGCGTGGGTGGATTTCAATTGGCGCAATTTGTTCAGCGCCTCGATGTCAGTAGCAATTTTGGAACGCTCCCCTGCTGCTATCTGTCGCAGGGCAACGAAACTAACAGGACACTAGCGGGAAAATTCAACAATTAATACTACACCAACATAATCTGGCTCGGACACTCAAAGGCAACACAAAAAAATGGGAGGCACTGCTTTCGGATTCACCCTAGTATTTCTGCCAGAGAAATAGCCAATGAACTAGATAGAAGTTTCAGCTCAAGCAGAAACGTACTTATGCTGCACACAACATGCTGTTATAATGTTTCATAATGATGAATCGCAACATAACGCTCTGCATAACGTAATGCTTCTACGAAATCTGTACTCTGATAGCTTCAAATAATCCGCAAGTAGTCCTCAGGAGGCCGTTCGGTTTAAAGTAAATTATGAGTGAAAATGTCGGCTTATATTCTTTTGAAGCTAAACTGTGAACGTTAAGTTACACTTTTATATTTCTGATCTACTGTAAAAAGTTATCCTGGGTTTTAATACCTCGTGGGTAGTATTTCGTAAATTTCTTAAGGGACTCCTTTGTCAGTTTGTTAAAAGTAAACTGTTATTGTATTTGAATGCATCAAAGTATACCTACTTAAAACGTCATTGCATAGCATAAAAACTTTTAACTCTCTCATTTTCCACTCAACCTGCTTCAAAACCTTTAATTTGTTTGGACGAGCATTCTTTTGCAAGAATAATTTTATATCAACAAAATTTTCTAAATTGTTTATAACTGTCATATACGCCATTTTAAAATGACCTTGATTTTAAAAATGGCCAACAGGAACGATACCATTTTCTGATAAGTGGGAGAACTGGCCATTTGAACGTAAAAAACTATTATGATGTAATACACTCACATTACTTTCTCTACCCACTATCGTTTGCTTTTACATGACATCTATAAATTAATCCTATGAAAGCTTATTTTTTCAGGTTAATTCAGATAAATCTCTGCACAAATAGCTTCATTACACATTTCGTTGTAGACACAAGGGAATACAGTCGATAGTCAGTTGTTTAAAAGCTGCATTGAAATTCTATACCATTTCCATGATATTGCGAGAACAACTGAATAACGCCAGCACTATAAAGGTTACAAAAGTACTGAAAACTTGAAACCTATAATAACGGATATCTCGGGAATGGCTGATGCCACATAATCAATTTGTAATGTGTGTTTCAAGGAGATCTACATTTTCTGTATAATAAGCTTTTATTGCTTATGGTTTACCCGATATGAAAAATTATATAAAATTCCTTCCGAATGAAGAGGACTTAGCAGGGTACGTCCAGAACTTTCAGTGTATCAAATACATATATTTTTCAGGTAAATAGGTACTTAAATACATTACATTGTAATCAAAATCATTAAGAGACATTTTTGATGAAGTAAAAAATAATGAAGCATTTTCCGTAAAAGGTATGTTGGACTAGGGGGATTTTCTTAAAAATCTTCGTATCGTATTTTTGTAAGGTACTGAACTTAAATACCAAGTTTTTATACAGCTGAACCTCGCTTATACATTACTCACTTCCACGTTTTTTCGGAGATATAGGTACCTAATTCTTTTAGCCACCGAACTTTGTCCATTAATATTTAGCTCAATTAAACGTTTTGGGATTATACGTTTTTTCACTAATACGTGATATTTTTCTGATACCCATGTACGAAATATATTAATTTGCTTACTTATTTATGCGTTATGCAGATAGTGTGTTAAGGTATACAGTGCCGTCGTTTTATGGTGAGGCCACAGATTGCGCGCATGCGTGCTCGTGCAATGTCTATTGCACTGGGTGTTTTTTGTTCCATAACTCCCGCATTACTTACGAATGATGGTAACATGCATTATAATGAGTACTAACCTTGTTAAAAGTGGAGTCTATCCGCGTGAAGACATTCTTAGCATCTTCGGATGAAACTTCCATTCACTCGCATAAGTTCTTCTTGTGTAATGTTCATAATTTCTGTTTTTATATTGTGCTTAAGTTCGTCTATGTGTAAGAATTGTTCCTATAAACATTTTTTAGGGTTCCCCACAAATAGATGCACCAATTTCGTCAATTTTTTTCCTCTTAGAACACTTCGTTTTCGCTTCTTAGGTTTAGCGTTTAACGATTTCATGTCGTAAGCTTATTAACTAGACTCTTAACAGTTTCTCTACCTGGAACTGTCATACCAGGAAATTTCTCCTGAAATTGTCTATGCACCTGTCTACATCATTCGATTTTACGCATGTATCATACATAAAAATTCGTTGTTCAAGCGTGAATTTGTCGGCAAGCATTGCAATGGACTAATAACAAGACATTAGTACTCTTAAGCAAATCACACACAACACAGATGTCTTGAATAAACTTTCACCTTTGAGAAAGTTCCATCAGTTGCTCATCGTAAAAGTATCGTCACTGCAGTACAGCGTGCTATGCATATCTGGACTGTGCTCTTAAAATGACCGTACTGTACTCTGTATAGCTTTTGTATACTGTAACTTGCTGCTGTCGCAGCACAAAACAGTAGGCATGTTGGGCGAGGCAGCAATATTTTCAGAACGCATTATTGCTACGCACGATTTAGCAATACAGTCGGGCAAAGTCATTCTTCCCCAGGTCGTGTCTGATGCTACTTGTGTATGACTATATGGAAAAATCAAAGAAGCAAAGAAAAATTGACGGCTGTTTTAAACCAGTGGTGTAAAGCACCAGTACTCTGATTTTTTAAAAGTTTTTTATTATAAATAACAGTACTGGCGTGCGTGTAGTGTATTATGGTTATTGTTTATGTATGTGTTTCATTTATTGCTTTCTTCAATTTAATAATACATAATTAGTTTCTGAAATGATCTAATAAAATTTTTTCAGTTCCATTAGGATATTTACTTTTAGTTTTGTGTTTTAGCTTTTCCCTAAAAAAGCCTATAACTGAGGTTAAGTATACTGTATTTACACACACACACACACACACACACACACACACACACACACACACACAGCGTTTGTAAAAGTGCTTTCTTTTTATTCAAGGGATCTCAAAATACGCGTTTCCGGTCAAATCTCGATATGGAAGTTTTGGTTGGAATGCAATACTCCCTCCAATTGCGTGGTAGAGAAAATAATAACTCAACGCGCAGTTTTGTTCCCAATTTTTATATTATTCTACAGAAGGACAGTAATGGGAGGGGTGTACTGGTGTATGTTAGGTGTTACTTGAACTTTTGACAATATTGTGCATTTAGGTTGAGTAGCTGGACATTTTTAAATGGAGGAAATTCTTTCTAAAAAAGAAATTTTCACGTAAATGGAGGAAAATTAAAGCATTACGTAAAAGTGCCAATATTACATACCTTACTCGTGTGTGGATGCACATGCTGAGGTGGTAAAAGCCGTTTTATATTGCTACTATTAAGACAGAAGAAACTAACTGTTTTCTTGTAACAGTACTTGTAAAAGCATACACAAGCCATGTTTCCCAAATTATATTTCACACCTTGATGCCCCTAACTGACTTTTTTGTTTATTTATTCCAGAAAACACTGTTTTAGTCGTTGCATTTCTACTTGGAATAGCAAAATAAAACTGGCAAATGCTTAATACTCGATCACATGTCTGAATATTAAGGTCAATTTAAAAAAATTCTGAGGTTTACATTCACATAACTTTCTCTGCCCCTCTATCGTCTATTACTGGGTTTATTTTTACACCTATTTCAATTTTAATCGAGATAAACCTTTCCGAAATAAAGAGAATATCAATAGTCAAATGTTTAATATGCTGGCCTTAAAATTTCATACTCTTTCCTGCAATCACGAGAAACAATCAAAAATCAACAGTACTTTAAAAGAATAGCTAAGTATTGAGCAATTTGAACCATTAATAACAAAATCGTTATTTCAAATAAATTGTGTGTCTATCGCTTAACGTTAACAAGTTATAGGTTAGACATCAGATAAATCTGCTTCCGAATGAAGAGGACTTCACAAGCTATTCCCAGAAAATTCCAGATATACATTTTATTTATCATGTAAATATCTTTAATATACGATACTTTAATCATAATCGTTAGACAAATTTGAGAAAACCAAAAAATTCTAAATATGTTCCACGTAAAGGGTAGTTTGGCGCAGGGTAATTCTCTTGAGAATCCTCGCGTTGCATCCTTAGAGTATGCTGAACTTAATACCAAGAATGCATTGTATTTTTCCGACTTTTCGTTTTTGAGTTATGTTGTTCACAGACACACACGCGCAAGCACCCACGCAGACACACACACACACACACACACACACACACACACACACACACACACACACACACACAAACAGACTTCTTTTTTTAAAATGCCTTTTTGGGTTTAGCGGATCTAAAAACATATATTTCCAGTGAAATTTTGAATCAAATATTTGGGTAGAATTACAACAATTCTCCTATACCTACATAGTAGAGAAGGTAAAAGAAAAAAAAGACTCCACTGCATAGTCAGTGTTAAATTGTTCTCCAACAAAAGTGACAGTATACCTACTTATGCACTTTGCAAAACTGACAAAAAGTTTACAATCGATGGTAACTCTGAGGCCGGAGTGCGCCTGGTGCCACAAAAGGAAACCACGTGATAGAAATATTTATGTAAAACTTATTAAAAATAAATGGGTGCGGGGAAAATGGAGCTAAATAGCCGAACATTTTCTATAATATTTATCTAAAGACCTACCGGACGCAAAGTAAATGCATAACACCTTTCGCGGTGTGTGTCGGAGTGGAGGATTCTCGTGGCGAACTGAACAGGCACTCTGAGGAGTGAACAAAGAGGGCTGTGAGCCAGTCTTACACTGACAGTTCGGGATGTGCTTCATATGAATAGCCGACACACAGAAGAAGCCCCTGTTGGTGGTCGGGAAAAAAAACATAAACGCGTTAGTTTGAAATTATACTGTGTAGCAAAGCCCTTTACAATATGTGAAATATAGGTAAGAACGAGAGTAAGGGACATTTATTAATTTCAGGACAAAAGGTCAATGGGGCGCTTGGGACACGATCAGAGACCACTTTCAATAGAGCCCGCTCGTGATAAAGAAAACTTTAATAAACAAACATAGGCAGAATATAGTACATTTCGGCTCCTTCCCGACAGCGTTTTATCTGCAGACACATCTATGAGTATTTGTAAATAAAAACATCTTAGCAAATGTTTTTACTGTTTCATTACTTCTGACAAGAGATAACTGATTGTTTACAAGGCACTGAGTTTTGACACCAGGTACACAAGTCTCGATATATCGAATAGCTTTTTTTTTTTTCATAAACATAAAGCTATATTGACGGCCCACGTAGCCGCGGTCGCTAGAGCGTGTAGCTTCGGCTTCGGCAAGCTGAGGGTCGTGGTTCGAGTCCCGCCATGGGCATGGGTGTTCGTATGTGTGTTGTATGTGTAATTGCGGTAATAAGCGGTAAAGTAAACAGTAAAACACAGTAATCATAAACTGGGTAAACAAGGCAACTTTAAAATATACCTATATATATATATATATATATATATATATATATATATATAAAGGTATTCTCTATTACGCATTTATAGCAAGTGGAAAAAGTGTTGCATTGGTGTCGAGATTTCACCGGAAATACATGTTTTGAGGCCCATTGAAACCAAAAAATCAATTTTATAAAAAAAGTCCGCGCGCGCGCGTATGTGTGTGTGTGTGTGTGTACGAAAAACATAACTCAAGACGAAAATTCGGTTAAATACCAAACTTGGTATTTAAGTTCCGCATCTTCTAAGGATGCGACACGAAGATTTTCGAGAAAATTCCCCCAGCCGGAATATTATTTGGGAGGATGAAATTATATCTTTTGTTGCTATTATATAGGATGTAGATATAGAAGGGCACCCGAAACCGGAGGGGAGGAGGGAGGGAAAAAACCCGAAGCCCGACCAGATCCGGATGACGGCGGGCGCAAGCACGAACGGGGTCCCTAATGTTTCCAGATTGAACGCCTCCAACGCCGCTGGAGCCCACCCATTGTGTCCAAAGCCTACGTAGGGTCACGAAAGAGCGCCTGCGCGAAAGCACCCATAGGTCGGTATTCAACCGTGCGGTCCCTAGACGATATAAGGAAAAACCTCCACAAAGTCACCATCCAGCTGCAACCCGCCGACTGGTCCTACAACCCTGAAGCAGATGACAAGAAACATGACGGGTACAGTAAATGAGGGGCAGGAGAGTCGTGGTAGGAGATGAAGCCGGGACTTACCGAATACGAGTCGCACACGCCACGCTACCGCACAAAACACCTCTCTGGGTTTATATGTTATGATTAACACTTTAAGTTAAACTACTATCCTTCAAAGTTATAAATAAAGAAATATATCTAAGTCTTACTATATTTTACATAGAAAACTTTTAGAAATCTTATATTTTATCAAAATATCTGCATCGATTTTGATTAGAGTACCATATTTCAAAGGTATTTCTATTACAAATAAAATGTATACCTTTAATTTTCTGGGAATATCTTATGAAGTCCTCTTTATTCTCAAGGAATTTTGTAGAATTTGTATACCTAAATGGTAAACGTTAAAGAATAGACAAGAGGTAGGTACTAACAAAAATGAAGAATCTTAGAGACTTCAAATAATTCTTTTGAAATTTTCATAACTTCGTTATTATTTTGAAGTCCTGTAGATTTTCAGTTGTTTCTCGCGATCACGCGGAAATATATGGCATTTCGACGCCGCTATTAAACAGCTGACTATTGAAGCGGTACCCTCTATCCTTGTTATATCTACAACTAACTGCAAAGGCTTATCTCGATTAACATAACGTAGATAGAAAAATAACCTTTCGTAAGAATGGTGCGTAGACCTTACAGAAAATTAAACGATAGTGGGTAGAGAAAGTCATTTGAGTATGACAGATCATAATTTTTATGTGCACTAATAGTTGGTCGATATTTCTAAAAGACGTTACAATTGTATTTATGGACAGATTAAAAATCCTAACCTGCCTTACATGTCCACTCATGTCTTCTAAATACACTGGTCTGGTTTTATACAATAAGTATATTCTTAGAGAATATTCCACTATTTTCTTAATTATACCATGTTTTTGATTTATCAGCAACTTTTTTCTAAAAATTAACCAACCATCTTAGTAACAGCAATGCAGATCCAAAACAAGACTTAGAGGTTCATTTTATCGTCATAAAATTTAATAATTGCATAAATTTAATAATATTTGCAAAGAAGGAAATTACATGGCTTGAACATAGAAGCTGTCATACTTTACAGTAGTGCCAATTGCAAAACTTCTCCTAAAAGATGGGCTAAATTTTACCTGTCTACACCAAAGTGCATAGGGAGTATTACTTCTTCTGTGTAAGAATTCAGAGTAACAAATGTAATATGATACATTCACATGACTTTCTCTACCCTCTATCGTTTATTAGTTGGTATAGAAACTATTCTTACTAAAGCTCTTTTTCTATATACTTCATTTTATTCCAAATAAGCGTCTGCAGAAATGCTACATTACACATTTCGTAACCAAGGGAACAGTGATAGTCAAATGTTTAAAAACTGGACTCTATATGCTGACCTTAAAATTCTATACAGTTCCCATGCAATCGCGAGAAACAACTGAATGTTGACAGGACTTTAAGAGAATCACTAAGTAATGAACATTTGGAATTGTTAATAATTGGTATCTCAGAAATGGCTTACGCCACAAAAAATAATCTGTTTTAAAGAGATCTACAATTTTTGTGTGGTACGCTTTCGTCTATCGCTTAACATTTACCATTCTACAAGATTATCAAATTGTTCTTCCAAATGAAGTGATATTCACAGGATATTCCCAGAAAATTCAAGATATATATTTTATTTGTAATGTAAATATCTTTAGTATATGGTGCCTTAATCAAAATAGTTAAAGCCACT
This sequence comes from Deroplatys truncata, assembly GCA_030765065.1. NCBI lineage: Eukaryota > Metazoa > Arthropoda > Insecta > Mantodea > Mantidae > Deroplatys > Deroplatys truncata. Next base: position 221,903,145 of record CM060981.1, on the reverse strand, counting down.
TTATAGAAAATCAGAAATTTCAAACAAAAATTATGTAAACGGTAGTCTGGGATGTGGATTTGTTTTTTATTAATCTTCGCGTTGTTATTTTGGAAGGTACTGAACCTAAATACAACTTTGATGTTTGTCCGACTTTTCGTTCTTAAGTTATACTGTTCCCAGACCAGACACACACACACACACACACACACACACACACACACACACACACACACACACACACACAAACACAGATACACATTCGAACTTTTTGTAAAAATACTTTTTTATTGTATTCGGGGGACCTGATGTATTTTCGGTGAAATCTTGGTATCGAATTTTTGGGTGGAATGCAATACCTTCTCTACCTATTATATACGTGGTAAAGAAAGTAAAAATGGCAAATGTAATGCTAACTTGAAAAACTATTTTTAGAATATAAATATTGTGCCTAAAATGATAAAAGATATATCAAATTAAGGAGAAAATTCCAATTAACAAGTTTGTACAAGAAGCTAAAGTTGTATGTTTTGAAAATGTTCACCATTTTCACCTTTAACTGCAATGCACGGCGCTGTGCTGCATTTTCTCAGCGGAGATTCTGGAAACTGTATGTGACATGCGCACCTTATCTGCGACACACCGTATTCCGTATAGGAAAAGTAATTTGCCTCTGTCACTAATCTGCATGCTTGATGAGACCCGTCCTCTGTAAGCGGCTGCATACTTTGAGTAGCTATATCAAATTGCTAAGTGATAGCCCAAGAGACCTGCAACTATAGTGAGGTTACAAAGTGGGCGCACCTCCCCAAGTTTTATATGGACATGGTTCACTGATAGACGTCATGCACCTGATACTTTAAGCATCTTCATTTTCATACTACAGCTAAATTCTGTAAAGATATTTTGCGGAGATAAACAAGGGTCTGCACTTTGTCCCTGATGAACCCTCAGAGAGCATTAACAGCAAAAGGGACTTGATCGTCTCCAGATACTCTTCCAGACCACCGGTTATAGGATCACAGTATCTTTGATCAACTTGTTGCAATTGTGCATTAAGTATTCACTAGCCGAGCGAGGTGGCGGAGCGGTAACGCGTTTAACACGAATTTTTTCGGGGTTTTCTCGGATTGTCGGGCAAATGCTGGTGTAGTTTCTTTCCACCATCGAATTTCCTGTCCCTCCATTTCTTTCCAGTCATCATTTCATCCATCCTTCATGCCGTTAGGTCTGTTTCAGGGTTGGACGTGTATGCGATGGTGTTTCGGTGCGGCGGCAGGGAAAAAGGATGCTCTTTGTTGAACTGGTTGCCAGGGGTAAACGGACAGACCCTTCGGAGCGGGATGTTGGACTCTCTGTGTGGGGCGGAAATGCCTGTCGGGGAGTCTCTCTGGAAACTTTAGGAACCCTGTCATTGCTGTATTGTCACTCCTGGTTCCGACCGCTCGCTGTCTCCTCTCACCTGCTCTTCCCTTCCTTGGCGCCCCCTTGTGGGACATAGCTACGATATCTTCACAGGAACAGTGCACAGTCCCTTCTGAACTCCGACAAAAACAAAAGTATTCACTTAGCATGCCTTGGTAGGCCGGTCCAATAACAGAACCTTGTAAGAAGAAAGGGCTCTTGGTTGAAGACTAGATTGTGCCAAGTTTAGTGGGACACCTCGCGCACTGTGACCTAAGGAAGATCTATTGCAGCTACCATCCCTCCCAGGAGGAAGGGATGAAGTGAAGGAATCACAGGAGGCTAAAGGCCGCAGACAGACAGACAGACAGACAGACCACCGAGGTTTGCGGAAGGCCCTTTTTACTTTTTCTACTACGTATAGTAAGTAGAAGTATTGTATTCCATTCAAAAATTCGATATCGAGATTTCACCGGAAATACATGTTTTGAAGCGCCCTGAATCCAAATAAAGCATTTTTGAAAAACATGTTCATCTGTGTGTCTGTCTGTGAACAGCATAACTCAAAAACAAAAAGCTGGATAAATACCAAAGTTAGTATTGGAGTTTTGTATATTTCAAAGATGCGACGCGAAGATTTTCAAGAAAATCCTCCAACCCTTGACTACCCTTTACATGGAACATTTTTCGAAAATTTTGGTTTTCTTATAAATGGCTCTAACGATTTTGATTCAAATATATGTAAGCGGAGCAAGGTTATAATTAAGAGGCGGATGAGAGTGGCTGTTTTTATGAGGTTAAATTATCTTGTACCTACTGTAGTCGGTTTATGTTGAAGGAGAGAGGGTGAGTCCAGATGTAAACAACGGGCGCGTGCCTGCAGTGCTCGTTCTCCATCTCTCGCTTAAGCAAAAGATATATCTTGAGAAACTCCTTTCGACACCACAAGAGGAAATAGGTGCATACGAATAATAATAATAATAATAATAATAATAATAATAATAATAATAATAATAATAATACACTTATATCACTGTCTGATGTATTTCTTACTCTGTTTGGGAAGCGGAACATCATGCCTACTACGGTATATTTCTTTATCCACCGTCTGTACCCAGGGGACACGCGTCTAGACATTATGCTCTCTGCATCGGTAACTTGAAGTCACGGACCAGGTTACTCTAATCCGCCCTCTATTTATAAGCAGGCAGAGAGGTTATTGTAAGTAAACCATCAAGTTAGGAACGCTTCGAGGGTTGGTGGAGAGGGAAGTTGGAAGCGCTTGTGGCCTTGCAGTGCTATCAGTAAACAAATGTAAGCACAGTTTAGGCAGTATATCCTATTTCGAAAGTAGACCAGGAAGGAAAAAATAAGTATATGTTTAGCCATTGATAGTGTACTTTTTTCGTATGAAATGTACTAAATAAGTATTTCGAAAGCTGTACATTTTTAAAGCATTATCTACTGTTATTAGGGTATGAAACACATCGTCAAAAAAATTCTGTTTTGTAGTTTGAGGCTGTGGAGGTTGAAGGTCCACTTTCCTCATGCCACATGTTCTTTGTGTTTCATTGAATTACGGTGCTGTTTAACACGATGTTTTAAACGCCTTTTGAGTTCTATGTTACATCTGATGGTTTCGCCATTTGTGCTAAAGTGGTCTCTACCACATTCCACCACAAATGACGCTAACTTGAATGTATAAACTCTGCTTTAGGCATATTGTAACAGTTCTCCACTGGTGTACATGCAGCAAATGAATGAAACAGTCGCAACGAAACCTGCTGTTGGGGAGGGCAGGGGTATGTCTGTCGCAGTAGGCACCAGACGTCACCTATACTCCGTGTGGTAACAGGATTGCTCTGTTTACTTACTATAGTTCAGCAACTTAGAAAAAATACCCTTGTGAAGGGTAACTCGCCTGGTCATTATTCCTCCTCTCTAACTGGCTTGGGCATGCCCCCTACTCTGCCTCTGAGTCTTTGCTTAAGCACTACAGGCCATAATTTCTCCTAGCCTGTGTTTTATTTTATTTTATTCTCACAAAATCGTTTATCAAACCACTGTTGTAACTATCCAACTTAGAGGCAGGACTAAAGACACAAGAGCATTGCAATAAAAATGCTGTGTCAGGCCACGCAAGGAGCAAGGTACCGCGGGTGTGAAAACAAATGTTTGCATATAACTAGCGATGGCATTTCACATACATGTGGCATTATCATAGGATATCTTCACAAAGTTAATTCACACTTTTTAGGGTATTTCATAGCCTTCACTATCCAGTTTATCTCTTCAAGGAAAAAGGTTCCTCGCTGTTTGATTCTCATAACACAAATTAGTTCAATTGAAGTCTTACAAAGAAAACTAGCGGCTTTAATTTTCTTACAGGGAGACCTTTCATCATCTCGAAACTGTGCTCTTTAACATGCCTCTTACAGAGCTAGAATAATGATTTTAGTTTTTGAGTTATCACGATGTAAACAAGATTCTATTAAATCTTTCTACACTTAAAATTGCTATATTCACAACAGTGACGTGACACCTGTTTCCCGCGTATTAGCCCACTTCCTGTTTAAGACACCTCATTGGATAACTCAGTAACTAAAGGCAAAAGACAAGTAGAGTGGGGGCGATTGATGCAGTAATTTGTATCACAAATTACCTAAATGTAAATAATGATTGTAATATGAATATGCATTTTTATGTGACATTGATTTCAGATGTTTATTAATTGTAATTATTATTGGGAAATAAGTTTATACGGCTTTACTGAAACTGTCAATAATAGCGCAATAATGCAGCGAGGGGGGTGAGCTGTTTATCATTATTGGAAACAAGGAAGTTACGTGATGTTGGCGCGTTTTCGGTAGAAACTTGTGGAATATTTTCTCCCTAAAAGCAATATGTATTCGTGGTTTTCATTGGATATTAAAATAGACGCTAATGTTGGCGCGTTTTCTTAGCCAATTGCAGTTCAGTTATAATCTTTAGGCGTATCTGATTGAAGGAGTATAAATAAACCAAGTCAGAGGTAGATCGGTGGCAGTTCATCAAAAATCTGTGTACACTACACGTCGTCTTCAGTCAGTCAGTTCGTCGAAAGTATTAGTACGACATACATCGGATATAGATTCACAAGTTACGCGCAGCATAATTATGAAAGATCTAAAGTATGGTAAAGTTAATTATACAAAAGATTGAAGTACGTGGATTAAAAGAGATCAGTAAGAAGTTATTGTAACAGTTTCAGTTTGGCGAGTATCTAGATCAATATGTAAAAGTGATAGTGAACGTGTTCGACAATAAAAATTATACAACAAATTTCGTCATCAGTGTAATTTTTGGATAAAAGATTCCGTTCCGTTTCACAACCTGTATAGAGACACATGTTCGACCCAAGATAAGATAATAGCTAGCCGGAGGACATTTGAAATAAAATCAAACAAAAAACTAACACTGATGCAAATTGCTAACACAAGATGGAGCTACAAACCGAACAAATGAATGACGTCACAAGATGGCAACGCGTGAAGTAAACACACATACATAAACATCACAAGTAACAAACATTATAAGTAATACCGTCGCACGATTTATCCTTCCTGAATACTCGCGCAGTCCGTAGACCGAGTGATTTTACTAAGTTGTTATACTATAAAACCCCTCTGCCGGGTTATAAGTAAAGCTCGGAACTTAGGACCTTGTGCCTAAGCGCTCGGTATTCAATGTCAACAAACACCCCCCACCAACAGAGAGGTACTGTCACGGAGTACACGTCGTGTTAGTTTGTGTGCATTATACCTGTAGCTCCAGTTGACCGCAAGGCGCACCCGGTCCCAAGTTCCGAGCCTTAATTTTCCCCCTTCGTATGCCCCTATACTTATGCCTACAGCATGCTATTAGAGGTTTGAATTCAAGGAGCTCCGGAATGTCATCTTCAAACGTTACGGTTTCTCCTGTAAGTAGCAGTAACGTGCTACATGCTTCCACAACACATTTTCAATAAATAATATACATGATTGGGCTAAATTGTAAACAAACCCAGTAAATAATAAGACAGAGAAATGCTTCGTTTTAAATATTTAGGTAAATACGTTAATATGATAGGGTCACAGAGTTGGGCATTCAAAATGACTATAAAGCGACACATAATCGAGACTGACCTGGTTACTGCGCTTGAGTAATTTTTATAAACATAACTGGAGCTTATGGGTCTGGCTTTTTACTCATGCAAAGTAAAATCGTTTATGACAAGGCAGGCCACGTATCAGGTTATATGTAAACAGGGAGGGACCGGTACAATATCATTCAGGCAGAATAATGAGTTATCTGGTACAGGGCTGTGATATGCAAAGTGCCAGATGTCAATAGCACGTGCGTAGCCATGCAAACGCATCATGCGTGCCCCCTGATATCACTCATTAGCTAATAGGTGCCGCCACCATCGCAAGATTTAAAGATTTCCCCGTCGCATACGTCAATAACTTCAGCCTACCATTTTGCAAATTATTGCTCCATTCCCATTACAACAAGGTACTACTAGAATGTGCTATCATCATTAAAGGTCCTCGGTTCGAGTGTATCTGAGATACTATGAAACAAATTAATACCTATTGTTCTATATGAAATGTCACCTCAGCAATTAATAAGTTTCATCCGATGTAAAATTAATTTTTCGACGTTGGTTTTTTTTTTTTATTATTATTCACTTGCCATTCACGCGTATCCTTCCGCGGTACCTTTCCTTCCCCCTTTTCCCTGATTTGTTAATGAATGGCGATGTATGACAAACAAGTTCCTGTGCAATGCAACGCCAGGCAATATAAACACTGTGTCATGATAGATCACGTGCTTTCGTCATCCTGAGAGGCAGGTTTAAACCGAAGGATCCTCCTTACTATATGTTTATAAGATTTTACTTGTATTCCAGAGGCATTAACTTTGTTGCGTAATAGGTATATTTGATTCATACAATTTAGAAAATGTAAATTTGACAATACCCTACGCATATATTAAGATAAATTATTATGTTAAATAAAAAACTAATACCTATGTATCGCACAACAACTATTCCACGACAACAACTAATCAGAGGTGACCAGTGTTCGCAACAGTTAGGAGATACGGGACAAAGTAATATGGAACAGGGTATACCTGCGTGTTTTGCTTATTTTTCTGCAAGTATGCGTATGAACTATGTTAAATCCTCTAACTTTTGATGTATTTATTATCGCATAGATGAATATTAACATACTTGATAGTTGCACTGTACCATTTAAATCTTATCTAGAGGTTATTGTAGGTTTAGTTAATATTTACTTACAATTTAATTTCTGCAATAGCGAAGTATGAGCTAAAGTTTTTAAATTTCTTTTTGAGATCAACAACCAGGCTGGATAATCGATCTCCAATTTGTCACCAATGTTAATGTTGGTGACCTTGTACTGGATCACGATGTGCAACAGATGTTAGTAATTAATTTTATCCACTATTGCCCTATACACTATCGTCGTTCCTAACAACCTAAATACAGGTCTTAATCCATTGCTACAACCTTTTCATCTAAAACTAGATTTCAAGGTATACTAATTAACAGAAATAAATTCTCAACAATTACATAATAGACTCACATCCCATAATGTGTTCTTTAATACAATGGTGTGATCACATCGACTTTTGCATTTACGTATCTTTTCAAATTACAATTATTTACACTTATACCTACTATCTGCAATCAATTTCAGTCTATTTATATCCATTATCTCCAAGACAAATCATGTCCCCATCCAGCAACCATAGATATAGGTAGGTGAAGTAACCAGAGGAAGCTACAGTAGGTAAGGTTTAAGTTTAAACATGACCGTTTTGACGCTACCTGGCTGGTCTAGGAGGGGGGGGTGAGCTATTGACGGTCTGACTGCTGAGAAACCGTGCCACAGCCACCCTTCACTGTCTAATCTCTCAGTATCAGCTGTAGTGTTGTTGCCAGTTGCACTTTGGAAGTGAAATATAGAAAATATCCTGATATCTTTGGGCGTCCTTGCTTCGTTAGCTTTCGTATTGTTACAAACGGGTTTTGGCTGTTTTCTTCAACATTTCATGTTTCAACGTAAATATTAAATATTAAACAGTAAGTTTCAATAGTAAAGATTTTGGGATTAGGTAGTTAAGGATTACCAACTGTCGTGTGGAGTATAGTGCTACCTCTTTCTGCTTTCCATGTTTCTCTTAAAGCAAATGTGCTATACAGACCGTAGGCAGACATGCCGCAGAGACGCTTGGAAGTGCCTGACATTTCCAGCTCGCAGACCTGTCCCACTGTTAGAGCCGCCGACAGCGGGCGATGAAAGACACACCAATCAAGCAGCCCCCTGGTGTCCATGAGTAGTACTCATTTGTTTGAGAGTAAATAACCACGCCATCTGTCCGGCACCGCCATACGGTACGAAACCTGGAAGCATGCCTCAAAGATGAGAAGGAAACCGAATGAAAGTGAAAGGATGGAAAGGAAGTCGTGTTAGAGAAGAAAGAACCACAGTATTCGCCTATCGACCCGGGGGAAACACGAAAAACCCATGGTTTAGAGTGAGCGGGTCGCCGAGAATCGAACTCTGGAACTCCCGAATACGAGGCCCACGTTCCGTGATGCCAACTCGCTCGGTCCCAGCAACTATAAGTCTGCATATTTAATTAAAATGATTTCTCTTATTTATGTATTAGTGACGGATAAAATATTGTATGCCACATGAAATTATATATATATATATATATATATATATATATATATATATACCGTGCGAGTCTTATCCTGCGTATCGGTAACTAGGCAACCCTGTACAAAGGTTGCGAAATGCAGGTGCTGACACCGCCTTCATCAGCCCGCTGATTAGGGCTACATGGTGCTCATTATCCAGCATTGGTTAACATGCTGGAAAATCATGGTGTAGGTCGGAAATTCAAATCACGCCTGCGAATAAATGAAAAATTAAATTAAATTGAGTTTTATTTATGGACGCTCTCTAACTGCTAGGGTCCTTAGCGTCCAATTCTATATTGGTCGTGAAAGACCAAATTTTGCTCAGAGGCCTTTTTATCCCGCTTGAGGTTCTTTTGTGCCGTAAATCTACGACACGGCACCACCGATTTTACTTCCCTTCCGAAGGAAGCCATGCTAAGGATTTTTACGCCCGATAAAATCCATCGCCCTCCGCCGGGTTTGAACACGCGACCTCGGGAACTAGAGGCTAGCATGATAGCCACTACACCACGGAGGACGAGGTTTCTATTCATTTATTGCATTTATTTATGATGTTCATTAAAGCATATTCTAACAAGTAACAATTTGTTTAAATGAAATTCACATAATTAAACAATTATGTGAAACGACACTTCCATGTTCTCGTAAAATTCACTAAACATAAAAAGGTACCTTTAAGTGGCAGTACTTGAACCTGGGATCTTCACCACTGAAGGACAATGCGCACACTGTTGTGCTACGAGTGCAAGTCACTGCATGCACAGCGGTGCAAAGCAGTCATTTCCGCCGAAATTGATACGATGCCATGTAGTGGAGAGTGTTTACGGCACAGCATGTATCGCGCCGAGACTGCATAACTTCTCAATCCGCAGGTTGAGAAGACTCACCCGGTATATAACACACACACACACTGGACCATTTGATTCATTCATTCATTCATTATCTGTTTACCCTCCTCTTATGTAGGACTTACACCCCCAGGACTTACAAGCGGGTGCCTGGGGTCAGAGGCCCGTCGAGGAGCAGACACTCATGGATCAGACAGAGCATCCAGGATGGGTGATCAGCCCAATGCCTGGTATGAGATGAAGGAAGTAGATGAAACGAAATGTTGGTGAAATGGATGAAAGGAAAGGTGATGATGGAGCAGTTGGTGGAATGAATGGCGGGGGAAACCGGAGAACCCGGAGAAAACCCGCCCAGACGCCGCTTCGTCCACCACAAATCCCACATGCAGGTCCCTGGGATTGAACCCGGGCTGCCTCGGTGGGAGGCGAGCGGTCTAACCGCTCGGCCACGGCGCCGCCTGGACCATTTGAGACTGTACAAAAATCTCCAAAACTAAGAGTTGTAGAAAGAAATGTCTTGAATAAAAGTCGTTTGATATTATGGAGGAAAATAAATTACATTAGTCGTGTTTTGTTTGGAGGACGTTGTGATGGTCATTTTAGGGCCAATTTAATTTTTTTTAAATGGGAAACTACATTTTGAATGTTCCCATTAGAAATTGGTTTATAAAAATCAGTTTATTTTGTGATGAGGAATAAGGAAACAAAATAAAAAATGTTGGTTCCCAATTACAAAGCATAACGATCCTCAAATGACCATCCATGGTTGGTCCAACCATTCATTGGGATCCCCCTACACAGTGATTCAGAATTGTTGTTGTTATTTACGTTCGTGTAAGAACAATTGCAAAGTGCTTTATGTAAATGTTGTTTAGTTTTGTTATGAGGAGTGAGAAAACAAATAAAAAAGGCAGGTTCCATTTAAAAAATTAAATTGATCCTAAAATGACCATCATAACGTCCTTCAAATAAAACACAACTAATTTCAGTTATTTTCCGCCATAATATCAAGCAACTTTTGTTAAAGATTTCTTTTTACAACGCTTAGTTTTGGAGATATTGTACAGTATCAACTTAAATGGTTCACCCTGTACATTATAATCCCGTTGTACGTTTTCAAAGACAAACAGCGCATAAATGAGAAAACCTAAAAGTTAATTTTCTTGAAACTGTTTTATTAGATCAATAGCTACTGAATTACTCAAATGATAATTAAACTGTATTATTTAATATAAGGAAACAATACATGAAATGAATACATAGATAATAAATATAACCGCACTACTTAGAGTAGCTACTTATATGCATAATCCAAACTAAAAAGAATTGTCAATTTTATCTTTTCTTCTTTGTTTTCTCCACACAGTCATACACAAGTCGGTTATATGCAGTAATAACAGAAATGCTGTTGTCTTGGTAGAAATTGTTGTATAACTTCTAGAGCTTGAATTGCCTCATGCACACTGGGGAACACTTATTATTTAGGACCACTTCTTCATCACCGTCGTCATTATCGGATGTAGCCTGGGGAAGAATGACCTTGACCGACCTCATTGTTAACACGTAGCAACAATGCGTTGTGAAAATATTGATGTCTTACCCAACATGTCTAGTGTTCTGTGCTGTGACATCAGGACACACCATAAGGAAACCATACATAATATATCTTAACATAGCATAAACATAACATATAGGTATAGGTTATACAACGACGGGAACATCTCGGACACTGCTACCTACTTAGATCTATTGTGGCTGCCACCCCGGGGAGGAAGGGATGTAATGAAGGAGCCACATGAGGATACAGGCCGCAGGCAACAGACCACAGAGACGCGCGGAAGTCGCTAACACTTCTAGGCTCGAAGATCCGTCTCACTGTTGGACTTGTCTAAAGAGGGCAGCGATCCGTTGACCAAGCAGACTTATAGTATCCACGTGGAGTACTCTTTCCTTTAAGCAAACATCCGTTCCATCTGTCCGGCACTGCCATGCGCATTCGCCCTCCGTGGTGTAGTGGCTACCATGCTAGCCTCTAGCTCCGGAGGTCGCGGGTTCAAACCCGGTGGAGTGATAGTTTTTCCGAGCGTAAGTATCCTTAGCATGGCTTCCTTCGGAAGGGAAGTAAAGCCGGTGGTGCCGTGTCATAGATTTACCTCAAACCTGGTAAAGTGGCCTCTGAGCAAAAGTTCACGCCCAGTATACAATGGGACCCTAAGAAGCATAGGAGTTAAAGAGCGTCCATAAATAAAACTGCCATGCGCCATGAAGCCTGGGAGCACACCTAAGAGATGAGAAGGAAATGATGGTAGATGAGAAACCACCTCAACATTAGCTTTCCGACCAGAGAAAAACCATGAAAAAGCCAAGGGGGTTCTGGCGGTCGACGGGAATCGAACTCGTACCCTCCCGAATGCGTGCCTCACACTTTACCGCGGAGTCATCACCTATAGAAACACAACGTATACGTAACTAAATTAATATATTTCGTACTTGGGGGACCAGAAAACTGTGACATATTAATGAGAAAATGTATAGCTGGCCTTAATATTAATGGACCAGGATCGGTGCGAAGAGCGTAGAAGTGAATAACGCATAAGCGAGGTTCAGCTGCAATATTAAGTGTAATAATTCAGCTCTTGTTTGGCGAAACACAAGCAGATGATCAAAGATTGCTTTCCCACGCGCGCATTGGTTCAGACTATCCACGCAGAAAGAGCAAGGTCGTGACCTCTGCTACAGGATGGATCGGTCCATATTTAGTGCGGTGCTTGACAGAAGCCAGACATGCAGGCATTAAATGAATCCTTTCATTGGAGATGGAGAGAGCTATAGAGGTGACTCACCCTCATTTGTTTCTCTCCCTTTCTTTTCTATCTGTCCTTGCTCGTGATACTCCTCGCCTGGCATTTACTCATGCAAAATATCACATCTACCAGAACCGGTGTCTGCATTAGCTAACAATTCCTTCAAACAGGTTCTGTGTTCTTTCCGTTTTATGTAGCACTAGAAAGCATTGAATTGCTTATAGTGAACACATGTGTAACTAACATATCGAACAGCAAAAACCTCTATTAGCAATCGACATTTCACGACACGTCAAGAAACTGCATTACAAACATGAGGCACAGTTTTTAAGGGAACATTAAAGCCCTATCGCTCCGATCTTAAATCTACGAGCTTTATCTCAGAAACAATTTAACATACTATAACGACATTTTGAAGTAGATTCATGCCTTGTTAAATCATTAGACTGGTTTTATTCACTAACTTTGTTTATGAATGAAGATAGGATTATTTTCTCAATTACACCATATTTTAGAAAGGTAGAATCAGCGGCTGAAGAATTCAATGCCATAGCCGGGATTTGAACCACGGATCTCCCCGTCTCCGTCCAGTTGCTCTAAGCACTGAGCTACCATGGAAACACATTAAATTCACCAACTGATTCGCATTTAATGTCGTACCGGCATGTTGCCATGGTAGCTCAATGGTTAGAGCACCCGGACGGAAACCGGGAGATCCGTGGTTCAAATCCCGGCGATGGCATTGAATTTTTCGGTCGTCTGATACCACCTTACCAACCTTGTCCAGCACAAGATTTGTGTGGAAGAACAACTAATTGCGTGCCTTCTTAGATTTACTAGACTGGTTTTATCCACTAAGTTTGTTTATGAATGAAGATAGGATAATTTTGTGAATTATACCATCTTTTGATTAACATTTATCAGCATCGAGTGAGTTGACTCCATGTAACGTGTGACACTCGCATTCGGGAGAGCCCGGGTTCTATTCCTGTCGATCGCCCACTCTGAGCTTTTGTTTTTCATGGTAAGTAGCGAATGCTGGGGTAGTTTATCTATCATCATTTCCTTTATTTCCCCTGCATTCCGTTTCCTCTCATCTTTAGTATGTGTGTTTCTAAGTTTAGTGATGTGTGGCGGAGCCGAACAGATGGCGCGGACATTGCTCAATTGAAACAATATCTCTGTGGCATGTAACCTCCTGTGTGTGGTAGCCGCAACAGATCTCATGTAGGTGGCACCGTATGAAGTATCTCTATTCGTTGTATACCCTATAACCTAATATTTATCAGCAAATGTGTTTTTAAAAAATACTAACCAAATTATTAACACCAAAGGAGGTCTAAGCCAGCACCGAGATTTTTTTTTATCATTCTGAAATTCAATAGTTTCTGAGAAAATGGAGCATTTATACCAGAAAATCTCATCCACAGAAAAAGCTGTTCAAAGAAAATCTGGAGAAAACAAATTAGTATACATCTGCAAAGAAAGCAACCACATAGCTTGAGTACATTCAAGCTGCCATATTCAACAGAAGTACCAATTTATAGAGCAACAAATTCCTCTAAAATATGGTCTAAAGTTTACCTCTCTTCTCCAAAGTGTGTAGGAGTTTTGATTTTTACTTGCTCTACTACGTATAGTAAGTAGGGGAAGTATTGCATTCCACCCAAAATTCCGATATCGAGATTTCACCGGAAATACATGTTTTGAGGTGCGCTGAATCCAAATAAATCACTTTTGGAAACATGCCCGTGAGTATGTCTGTGAACAGCATAACTCAAAAACGAAAAGTCGGATAAATATCAGACTTGGTATTTGAGTTTAGTATCTTCGAAGGACGTGACATGAAGATTTTCAAGAAAATTTCCCCACCCCAGACTACCACTTATATGGAACATTTTTCGAAAACGTTGATTTTCTCAAAAATGGCTCAAACGATTTTGATTAAAATATCATATGTTTAAGACGTTTTCATGGCAAATGAAACGTATATCTTGAATTTTCTGAGAATGTCCCCCAAAATTCCTCTTCAATCTGAAGGACTTTAACTGGTAAATCTTAAGAGATAGACAAAATTTTAGTACCCAAAAAATGTAGATCTCGTTAAAACACACAATTTACGTCATACTTTTTTTTGAAGTGAACCATTTACGAGATATTCCTTGTTATTTGTTTGAATTTTCCAATACTTATACTTTTTCTCAAATGGGAATTCGTTATTCGTTTTACCTAAAGGTGGTCACCAACCTATGGAAGACAAAAGTAGCCCATCCATCCAGAAAATAAAACTGCTTAAGTAGTAGAGAAAGTAACAATCTTTGGTAAGAATGGAAAGGTAGAATGAGACGACTTAGAATTTTTCAGTCGTCTGATTCTACCTTTCCAAACTTGTCCAGCACAAGATTTGAATGGAAGAACAATTAATTCCATTAATTGACCTAATTCGAAACTATGAAGCCCGGAACTTAAAGTACTTACAGCATTGTAAGTCTCCATTGGGATAAAGGTAAAGGAGGGGCCTGTGGAACCGGGGCAGAGCTTCGCAAGCAGGCCAGTCGGCCCATTGTGCTTCCAACATGACCCCTGGGAAGGTGGGACGAGGGGAGACTCGAAGGACGATCAGATCCGGATGCTGACGGGTGCAAGCATGGACGGGTACCCTAACGTTTTCAGATAGAACGCATTTGCCGTCGCACAGTCCCTGCCTATAAGCTATCAACCTCCAGGGTCCCCCGGAGCGGAGCTGCACGCTGAGGACGACGCCAGGAAAGAAACCTTTAGAGTGGGCAAGCCACCGCCCAGCCGCAACCCGTCATATACCGTCGCCTGGTTCAGCAACCCTGATACAGATGACAAGGAAGATAATTAGTACAGGAAATGAGAGGGAGGAGAGTCGCGGTAGAAGATGAACCGCTCCCAGCATTCGCCTGGCGACCCGGGCAAACTGCGAAAAACTCATAGGCCAGATTGGGCGGTCGTCGGCGATCGATCCCGGATTCTCCCGAATGCGGGCCACAGACGTAACCGCCTGGACCGCTATTGGGATATGTCATCTCAATACAATTGCAGATCTGCTTGTGTTTTGCCGGGGAAAAATGCAAATTAGTTGGGGCATTTAACGTCGTGCCGGCAACCGGACGGAAATCGGGAGATCCGTGGTTCAGTTCCGGGCGAAGGCATTGAATTTTTCATTCGTTTGATTCTACCTTTCTAACCGTGTCCCACACATAGCTTTTATAGAAGAACAATTAATTCCATTTGGTAAGAACGGTTTGGGAAGCTGATAAAAGCAACGATAGCGGGTAGAGAAAACCATGTGAATGTCTTATTTGGCTAGCAGTTAGACAGCTACAGATTTCCAGAACTTGAAACACCGCACACCTTTGTAGACGTTTACAATTGCAGTTTAAATAAAAGGAAACGTTTTGGAGTTTGGAATGGCTAAAGGTCCCGTCGCGTGACTTACCAGCTTCCTTCTGCTCTCCAGGAAAAAAGAGAG
Source organism: Deroplatys truncata (assembly GCA_030765065.1). Lineage (NCBI taxonomy): Eukaryota > Metazoa > Arthropoda > Insecta > Mantodea > Mantidae > Deroplatys > Deroplatys truncata. The sequence continues at coordinate 221,887,854 of CM060981.1, read as the reverse complement.
GGACGACAGAAAAGAGCAAAAAGTAAAGCAGGCAGCAGAAGGAAAAAATCTAGAAAGCGGGCGGCAACGGAATTAAGTTGTGATTGTTGTTGTCAGGTGAGGGGGTGAGTGGAAAGACTGATGGTGCTCCTTTCGCCCCGACATCCTATAGCATCAGGAAATCCAACATGTTCGCTCATTTCTTTAGGTCTGGAGCATGCATCAGCAACATTAATTACTGCCATTTCTAAAAATGTTGCCCTTCTTAAAAACTTCTCCCACTCACAACACAATTTTCTCTACTCGTTACCTATAGTATGTGTTGCATTCCATCCGAAAATTCATAACAGCATTTCAACGTGTAGAGACTCACAGAATAAAAAGGTGCATTTTATAAAAGGGCCCTTGTGTGTGTGTCTATGTAGCTGTTTGTGAAAGAAAAACTCAAACACAAAATACTCGATAAATACTAAACTTGGTAGGTAAGTATAGTATCTTAAGAGACACGACATGAAGATTTTCAAGAAAACCCCCTCTTCAAACTATCTTGTACATACTACAATTGTTTACATTTTTTATTTTCTAAAAAATGGCTCCAACGATTTTGATTAAAACACCATATGAGTATATTAATTAGATAGCTTCTGCAATTCTTCATATCGATTAACATGAAGTAGATGGAGAATAAGTGTTTGTAAAAATAGTTTGTACACGAGTAGAGAAAGTCATATGAGTGCAACACATCAGATATTACTTTCTCTACTATGTATAGTAAGTAGGGGAAGTACTGCATTCCATCAAATAATTCTACATCGAGATTTCACCGGAAGTACATTTTTGAATTTGCCTTGAATCCAAATATAACATTTTTTGGAAACATGACCGTGTAGGTATATGCCTGTCTGACTGAATGCCCTCCAGTCTGTGAACAACTCAAAACCAAAAAGTCGGATAAATACCAAACTTAGTACTTGCGTTTACTATCTTCCAAGGATGCGACTCGCAGATTTTCAAGAAAATCCCTCTACCTCGGACTATCCTTTAAATGGAAAATTTTTAATTTTCTGGAAATGTCCTCAAAAGCCCACTTCATTCTGAATGACCTTCGTACAAGTGGTAAACCGTAAGAGATAGACAAAATTTTAATATACAAAAGATGTATATCTCGTTAAAACACGCAATTTATGTCATATACTTTTTTTGTCGAATGAAGCATTTCCGAGATATTCCTTGTTATTTGTTTGGATTTTACAATACTTATACTTTTTCTCAAATGAGAACTCGTTATTCGTTTTTTTTTTGTGTGCTGGACATGCAAAGAGAATGGAATGCTCCACATAGCAACCAGCTCTTAAAATATTTGACTATCGCTTAAAGCCTACCATTTCGCCTTGTAACTACAAGAAAATTAGCAATAACACAGTTTCTGAAAATGTTTATCTCGATTAACATGAAATATATAAAGAATTAGCGTTTATAAGAATAGAGTAGTTTGAACAAGAGTAGAAAAACCCATGTGAGTGCAACACATCAGACATTTTTTTTATTGATTTGAATTTTCAAAAACTTACTTTTTACTTTCTCTACTACGTATAGCAAGTAGAGGAAGAATCGCATTCCACTCGAAAATTCAATACAAAGATTTCACCGGAAATAAATGTTTTGAAGCACCCTGAATCCAAACAAAGCATTTTAGGAAACATGTCGTGTGTCTGTCTATGAAAAACATAACTCAAAAACGATAAATACTAAACTTGGCATTTGAGTTTACTATCTTCCAAGGATGCAACACGAAGATTTTCAAGAAAATCCGCCTAACTCCAACTACGCTCCACGTGATACGTTTTTCGAAAGTTTTGATTTTCTAAATAATGGCAAATTAAATGTATGTCTTGAATTTTCTAAGAATAACCTAGGAAGTCCTCTTCATTCGGAAGGAATTTTGTATAATCTTGTATAATTTGTAAACGTTAAGCGATAGACCAAAATGTACCACACAAAAACATAGATCTCTTTAAAACACGTAAGTTTTTTTTGTGACATAAGCCATTTCTGAGATATCCGTTATTAAAAGTTCGAATTCTTCAATACTTGTCATTATTTTGAAGTCACGTCGATTTTCAGTTGTTTCTCACAATTGCTAGGAAACAGTATGGAATTTCAAGGCCGGCATATATCGTCCAGTTGTTAAACATTTGACTATCGCTGTTCTCTTTGTATCTATAACGAAATGTGTAATGTAGCCATGTTTGGAAGGTTTATTTGAATTAAATGCAGTAGATGCATAAAACTACAACTGTCACAGTATTCTTCTTATACCTACAACAAAATATGTAAATGTGACATGAAAGTTTATCTCAATTAACAAGAAGGAGATAGAAGAATATTTTTTTTAAAGAATAGACACTTTGTAGATGTGTGAGTAGAGAAAGTATTGCGAATGCCCCACATCAGATTTTTCTGATGATGAATCCTGTTACAACTATGGTTGTAAGGAACAACGGAAGTCACCTTCACAGTCTCCTGTTTAGTCGCAGAGTTAGGGCAGCAAGAGAGTTAAATAATACAACTGCATTTAGCGGCATCTGTTTCAGGAGGTAACTTGAAAACTGCACAGGTGCTAGTACACGCCTGTTGTCAGGCAAATTGAGAACGCTAATGACCAAATAATGATTCAGCTTTCGTGAAGGAAAGATCAGGAAAGGAGAACATAATCTTCAAAAAAAAGCAGGAAGGCTTTCTACAAAGTCGAGAAGAGAAAATGAGGAGACACAATGATTCGTCCGAAGAAACACAAAAGCAGCACTCTACCTCAATTATGATGGAAGAAATATCCAGAATGTTTCAACCAAGATGGTTAGAAAGACCTTCTAACTCGCTGGGCTGACCCCACACGCAAAAATGGCAGAAGAATAGAATAAACATGACCGAGCGGGATCGCTCTGCGGTAACATGTGAGGCTCGTACGCGGGAGAGCGCGGGTTCGATTCCCGGTGGCCACCAACTCTCACCATGGGTTTTTCGTGGTTTGCCCTGGTTGACAAAGGTGAATACTGGAGTGATGTATTCTACAACGGCCCTCCTCTCTCCCCCTATTTCCTCTCTTTATTTCCCTTGAGGCAGTATTTTATCACTTAAATAATATCAGTCTAATTATATAATATAAAATGTAATAACAGCCGGCCTTAAAGCAATATGTGTATGTAATAATATATTTAAATGTAGGTAACAGTCATTGTATTATATTTATATTATTATGTACATGTATAATAATGTTTTGTGAATGTATTACGTAGTTCTAACAATGTAGGAGCTGTGAGAATAGAAGCCGAAAATTGCTAACAAAGTGGTAACCTTGAGGCAACAATAAATTAGAAAGTTTAATAACGGCTACTAATAATTCTTGGAACAATAATGTAATATTTAAAACAGTTTATAAATGGCCAATCAACAACTAGAAAAGCTTAAGTTAAATAAAAGTATTCTATTGGAGTACTATTAGGCAATCAGAGACTTGAAATAAATGAAATGTGCAAATTCAGGCGGCAGACGCTGCAGGACAGCGTTCCCAAGCAGACGCTACAAGATTGCGTACCCGATCGGTACGATACGTGTTCAATGTGAGACAAAAATTCGTTGCGGGAGAATAATATAACTTTACGTGTTAAAAAGTGCAATTAAACAATAATCTCACAGCTCTACAGTAGGATATATCAATGAGGTGTTATTTATTCGTGTGAAGGATTAATAAAACAAAGTACAATACAATTATAATCTGTGTAAGCCTCATTCTTTAGCCGTACTACCCCTGCTAAGAGATACGTGTTCTAAAAAATACTGATGCAGCCGAGGCATACATATATAATATTTTAAATAAACATTAAAATTCAAAGTTTATTTTTTAAACGTAGGGGCGAAGACCACCGGAAAGTTTGTATCGTACGTGGGGCGAACACTCCAAAAACATATCTCCTGCAGTACGTACTGCAAACAGCAGTAATAAACAACCTCAAGTTAGGCTCCCATATGTGGAAGCAGCAATAACCATCTCACCTTTTCGTGTTTCACGTTAACACTGGAGCTGTAGTTCGGCAGATGGCGCAGAGGTTTGCGCTTTCGAAATGCTTCCGCTGTTCCACTGGAGGTAGGCCTTCGAGCGGTCCTTCCGTGGCCGGGTGATCAAGCTTGGAATTGTTAGAGAACTCTGCGCGTCTCTGTCCACTTACGGCGGCTTCGTTCTGCAACCTGTATGTCTCCTGCGGTTCCCTCAGTTTCTCCCGAGGTGTACGCACAATAGATATCTTGAGGGTCCAGGGCAGTCCAGAATAATGATCTGTTAAATGAACACTTTCTCTACTACTTACCTATAGTAAGAGGAAGTATTGCATTCCACCCAAAATTTCAATCGAGATTTCATCAGAAATGCGTTTTTAGAAGAAGATCCATATGTTTGTCTCTCTGAGTATGTATGTGTCTGTGATCAGTATAACTTAGAAACGAAATATAGAATAAACACCAAACTGATATTTAAGTTTGTATTAACATACGACACAAAGATTTTAAAGAAAATCAGCCCACGCTAAGCTACCCCTTACATGAAAAAAGGTTTCGATATTTTTTTATTTTCTCAGTAATTGCTCTATTTTACTGAAATAACATGTGCTTGAGATGTTTATATGAGAAACAAACTGTATACCTTGAATTCTCTACGAAGTCCCCTTCATTCGGAAGCAATTTTGTGTAATTTTTTAAAATGGGTAAACCATAAGAAAAAATATCTATATAAACAAAAATTACTACACAAAAATGTAGATATCTAAACGACCAATTTATTCAAGATGGTTTTTTGAGTGTAATCAGCCATTGGCGAGATATGCATTAATATTGGTTTAATTTTTCAACACTTCTATGATTTTCTTAAAGTGCTGTCGCTATTCAGATTTTTCAACGGTATCACGAAAAGAGTTCAAGACTAGTAAACAGTGACCCGTGTTTGATTGTCGCTATTCCATCTGTACCTGTAAGGAAATGTGTAATGACATTATTTCTGCAAACCTTCATCTCAATAAACTTGAAGTAGATAGAACCACAAACGTTTGCAACAATAGCTAACGATAGTGGGTAGAGGAAGTCTTGTGAATATAAGAAAATTCGAGCTGCTACTTTACACAAGAAGAGAATGAAGACCGCATCTGTGATGTGCTGGTTAGCATGCTAACCTCTATCTCGCCGGTTCTATTCCCGGCTGGAGGGTGGGAATTTTTCTTTAGCCAGGATTATACCCCATCCTCCCTACAGTCTGGAAGTATCAATGAGGATGTGAATGTGCCTGTGAATTTAATGTAATAACCAAAAATCATACCAGCCCAAAGATAACGCCACTGTAAGCGAGTTAACATTGTTCCAAAGGAAAGCCGCCGATATGACCTTAGATGTTAAAGGCAGCATATTAATGGAGTATTAAAATAAGAGACTGAAAGCTATACGTACAAACAGCACCAAAGAAAATTTCGGCGGGTTTTGTATCGTTTTCTGGGGTCTATTGAGGCGTGTCCTTCACCTTACTTGTCGCAGAGCGTGGTGGCTTAATAACACAGCAATAAGGGGGGAAAGAGGGGAGGTTGATCTCTTTGCTGCTTCTGGTGTTATTGAAACCAAAACATGTTTATTGTCTCAAAACCAGTCATGCCGTATACTAGCAAAATTACTCGTGGACGTATGGTGGGTATGCGGGAGGCTGGTGGCACTGTTACAGCAACTGCAACGGCAGTGCATAAAACCCTTTTTATAGTAAGTTACTGGATAAAAATGTTCCAGAAAAGTGGGGAAGACTGTCTACATACTCGTGAGAAAATGGGGACTCTCCGCAAAGCATCCACAGATGATCATATTCGTTTACTACATGCAAGTTACTCTTTTGCTATAATTGAATGATCATGTTTAGAAACTAGAGATAAATGTGTATATGTATATGGTTTACCGAATATGACATACATATTATGGCAATAAAATGTAGTTATATTTTTCTTTATAATCCTGTTCTATTCCTATGATCAGCAATATGTTAGTAAAGGTATATTAACCAATTATAGTTTCAATTAGGGGAAAAGATGTTGGTTTATTTATTTATTATTAGTTATGTTTGCTTCTTATGTTCAACAAGCATTGATACCACTGTGAGAATACAATTCAATTTATATTCTGCTATAAAGTATTGCTATATATTTAATGAATATCATTCAAACTTTAATTTGAAAATCTACTCACACTGCACATTCTATATTTCGCTAACCAGGGTGCTCATCAAGTCTTCCCCTTAGGTTTTAACCCTTTCAAAGGCGTGTCCTGCACTAGCCGATAAGGTATGGGTAGCAATCACGATAAGAGGTCTGTATGACAAACTGAATGCACTTAACTCTTTCTCTTCCAGCCAATACTATCGAGAGTGTAAACATATATTTCTTTCTACGCCATTTTGTAACCTTTGGTGCAACTATTTAGTAGTAGGACTGGCGCATCCTTGCACCGTGGCCTAAAGCAATCAATGAAATTACCATGGCTTGGCAACGCCACGTACAATGATAAATAATGTGACGTAGACGCGAGGTACAGTGAGATTTTCTTTGGCGCTCTTTGTACGTAATAATTGAAGTATGGTTATATTTTTCATAAAGCACATCTTACTTTATCCCTAGACTTTAAAATTATTTTCAGTAGTTATTAAATCTTATTACAAAACCATTACATAGTAATACTCCTCCTTTTAGTTCAGAAATAGACTTACATTATGTAGTTCAAAATTAAGATGCACTCGCTAAAGCACGTTCAAAGATGGTCGTCCTCCGTGGACTAGTGGTACCGTGCTAGCCTCTAGTTCCCAAGGTCGCGGGTCCAAACCCGGCGGAGGGCATGGATTTTTTCGGGCGTAAAAATCCTTAGCATGGCTTTCTTCGGAAGGGAAGTAGATTTACGGCACGTAAAAGAACTTCAAGCCTGATAAAGAGGCCTCTGAGCAAAATTATCGGTATTTCACGCCCAGTATAGAATGGGACCCTAAGAATCACAGCAGTTAAAGAGCGTCCATAAATAAACCTCAATTTCAATTTCAACGTACGAAGATAACGCCTGAATTACACGCAACGCGCTTTACACCTGTGTCTTACAGACTTCATCCTCGTAAGAGGCAACGAAATAACGCTGAGCAAATTCGCAACATGCGGTATCCGACTTCAAAAAGCTGTACCTTAGGTACAGTTCTATTCTTCCTCGTTGGTATTAAAATTAATCACACAATGATGCGCGCTCTAAACAATATATTTTGTTTCATTTGCGCAGTACATACTGACATGTTTGTCCATCTGTGTACAAACGAATTGCAACTTGTGTTATTTACGAAGTAGCACTTTTAAATATATAATGGTTTAAGAAAATTGGCCGATACGTTCAATATATAATATATATTCTACATTCACATGACTTTCTCTATCCTGTACCACTTATTAGTGGGTATACAATATTCCTACGAAAGCTTATTTTTCCATACACTTCATTTTAATCAAGATAAAGCTTTGCAGAAAGGTTATAGACACAAACGGAGCCTAAGTCAAACGTGACGCTATACGCTGGCCTTAAAATTCCATACTCTTCCCATGACATCACGAGAAAAAACTGAAAATGGACAGGACTTGAAAAGAATAAGTCTTGAGCAATTTGAACCATTAATTTACCGGTAATGGCTCATGCTAAAAAAGAGTTATTTTAAATAAATTGTGTGTTTTAAAGAGATGTGCAGTTTTTTAAATATGTTTTCGTCTATCGCGTGACTTTTTTTTTAAGTTCCCTTGTTTTACCCAGTTTATGATACTCTGTTTTTACTGTTTTTTTCGTTACTGTTTTTCACCGCAATTACACAACACAGTGGTTTGGGGAGGTGTTCTTGAAGTCTGCATGTCGCATCCTTGGGAGACGCAGAACTCAATCCCAAGTTTAGTATTAGACCGAATATTTGTTTTTGGGTTACGCTGTTTACAGACGCGTACCTTTTCCTACAAAGCTGTACTATTTTTGTTTTTAATTCAGAGAGTCTAAAACGTGTATTTCCGGGTGAAATCTCTGTATCAACACTTTGGGTGGAATACAATACATCCGATGCTTACCACAGGCAAGACGAGCAAGCTGGCGCCGCGGTAACGTGTACGACTTGCATTCGGGATGTTCCAGATTCGATCCCCGTACACTCTGACCCATGGCCAATGCTGGGGTGGTTTCTTCTCTATCACGATTTCCTTTCCATTATTCCCTTTCATTCCGTTTCCTTCTCATCTTTCACCTGTGCTTCTAGGTTTTGTGGTGTATGGCGGTACCGGGCAAATGGCGCAGATGTGTGACAGGTCTGCGAGCTTGGAAATTTTAGGGACTTCCGTGCGTCTCTGTTGCCTGTCTACCTACGCCCTGTAGCCTCCTGTGGTTCCTCCATCTCATCCCTTCAGGTCACAGCGCGCGATGAATCACCTATAGGCCTATGCTATAGGCAAGTATAAGAGAAAGCAATACCTACATGTTGTCGAATATACCTAATGTTTACCCAAAATGTATGAATACACGTACGCATCATATCATAATACCATGACGCAGCGGCTATGGCTCAAGGAGGTCGGTGCCGGGCAGTGGAGAAGTAAACAGAGATAAGTAGGGCTCTCGCCCAAGGTAAACACCGGAAGCGCTATCGTCAGATAAGCAGAATCTTCTGGAAGTTTCCCCTTCTACAACGTTCTGAAACTCTAACTAGCTGCTATATAAGGACGCTCTTGTTCAGGGAGTTAGAGCGTGCGTTTCTGGTCCGACGAAAAGTGCTGTTCTCCTAGCGAGTTTGTGGCGACTGTCTTGACGTGTAGCGAGTCCTGCTTCTGTGAGTCATTGAAGAAGTCTTGTGTTCGACTCCCCAGCGAGTGAACCTCCGGAAGCAGAGACCACATCGTGCGTATTTCGTTACGCCGCTACGTCACCAAGAAAGTGAAGTGACAGATAAAATTGGACAAAGTCACAACACCAAGAGCCACTGTTCACAATACCGCTGCTAGCAATACCCAAGCGGGAGGAATCACTACTACAGAGGAAGACTCCCACAGCCCGTCGCGATCCTAACGAAATACATTGTATAACGATGAGTAATGAACGCTGATATGCTGATTACTTTCAATCGTCGGGTTGACAAAACAGGTTTAGCCACCTGCCGCTGTGTAGGAGGAAAGGTAGTTTCAGAGTGTAGATACTATTCTAGCCACAAACATCAGTGTAACATCTTTTTAAATATATAAAATGGGAAGGCAGTACGATGGCATGCTCATAAAATCTGAGGAAATAAAACCAAATTCATTTACTTACGGTTCACTCCGATATAAAACAGCTCTGCAACTCACCTAAAACAGAAAAATAAACACCGGTCTCAGTAAGACAGCTGTAGAATAAATAAACAGGAAATTACAACTAAAAAAATATTGTGTGTACACATGCATTCATATGACTTTCTCTACTCACTCTTCTCAAATTATTCTTACAAAAGCTTATTATTCTACCTTCTCTTGGTAATTCAGACTAAACTTTCAATTCACTTTTACACATTTCACTGTAGAATACAATGGGTAAAACAAGTCAGGTATTTAAAGAGGATGTCACTACTAGAAGGCATTGAAATTCAATGCTCTTTGCATGACCACAAGAATAAAGGAATAGCGAAAATTCAAACCAAAAACAAGCCCCATTTCGGAAATCGTTAACACCAAAAAAAAAAAAAAATATATTGAATATATAAATTGTGTGCTCTAATGAGATCCACATCTTTCTGCAATAAGATTCTGTCTGTCTCCTGCGGTTTACCAACACAAAGTTATTCAGAATTGAGAGAACTTCATAGTCTAATCGTAGAAAATTCAATGTTTATACATTTCTTTTGACTTGTAAATATCTTAAATATATATTTTAGGCACTTTTTTGAGAAAATAAAAAATAATAAATGATTGTTAATAAGATTAATTTGGGAAGATGCTGAAACTAAACACTAAATTTGGTGTTTAACCAAGCATGCTCTTTACGGCAAACACGCACACAAAAGGACCATTTTCAAAACAAAAAAAAAACGCAGGGGACCTCAAAATTTCCGTTAAAACCTCAACTTCAAAACATACTTCCTCTTACATTTAGAGAAGGTAAAATGCGTTCGAATGTTTTAAACATTTTCCATCCCGAAATGATGGGCTAAAGATATCTCTTTTGGGTAGCAAAATATTATGTTCTATTAAAATAAACCACTGTAACTAAAGAAATGTAAACCAATTGAGTAAACTTGAGAATAAATTGCTTAGAATAACATAAATAGCATTTTTACTTTTTCTACCACGTACATAGTAGGTACGTGACCAAACTTGGTATTTAGGTTCAGTGCCTTCCTGAAATACGACAACTAGGTTTTGCATGAAACATTTCTCGAAATTTTTTATTTTCTAAAAACTGGCCTTAACGATTTTGATTATAATACCACATATTAAACATACTTACATGACAAATAAAATGTATATCTTGAATTTTCTGGGAATAGCTTCTGAAGACTCCTTCATACTGAATGAGTTTTGTATAATTGTAAACCATACGAGATGGGCAAAATTTTACTAAACGAAATATGTAGATTTTGTTAACTTTTTTTTTGAGTGGTAAGTTGCACTTTGTTTTTTTTCTCGTAGTCATGCAAGGATCATGGAATTTAAAATCCATCACATAGCAACACGCTTTTTAAAATTCTGATTATTATCGCTTTAGCCTACTGCATCCATTTTATATATACAACGAAATGTGTGACCGTACATACTGAGTACATAAAGTGTGGTTGACAAATCCAGCTACACCCTCTGCCAGCGTACCACCTCTGTTTTTCGAGTATAATTCTAGTCACTGGATTGGCAGGGTACTTTACCTCCCCCAAAATATGCCAAAGACTAACATTACAACATAAATCCTGCATTTTCAATGCTAAACAATCGTTTTCTTAATGTCGATTTTTCCTATTGCCGTTCGATAGCGGCAATTAGGTAGTGAAACCTTCGTCTCCATGTCGCTGAAAGCTCTCATATAAATGTAGCTGTAGTTCAGCTTAAGCACACATGCAAATAATTCTTCACCCGCCATCTATAAGGCCGAATTATGTTTTACTGTGAAGTAGTTTTTCTTTACGTCTTTAGCACCACGCTTTGGTGCAGTTGCAGTCCCAAGTATGATACAAATTTTCGGGTGGCCTTCGCCCCAAGTTCACTTTTCCGGTGGCCTTCGCCCCCACGGTTAAAAATCAACTTTGTACTTTAATGTTTATTTAAAATATTATATATGTATGCCTCGGCTGCGTCAGTAGTATTTTGCAGAAACACGTATCTCTTAGCAGGGCTTGGTGTGGCTAAAGAATAAGGCTTACATGAATTATAATTTTTTTACTTCACTCCTTTTATTATTCCTTCTCACTATTAAATAACACTTCACTGATGTATCCTACTGTAGAGCTGTGAGATTATGGTTACTTGTACTTTTTAACACGTAAACTTGATATTATTCACGCCGTAATGAATTTTTTATGTCTCACACTGAATACGTATCGAACTGCTCGGGAGCGCTGTCTAGTAGCGTCTGGTTGGGTATGCTGTCTTCTAGCGTCCGGCTTCTACCGCCTAAATTTATACTTTTACTATATTTCAAGTCTCTGATTGACTAATTTTACTCCAATAGAATACTTTTATTTAACTTAAAGCTTTTCTAGTTTTTAATTGGTTATTTATAAACTGTTTTAAATATTACATTATTGTTCCGAGAATTATTAGTAGCATTATTAAACTTTTCAATTCATTATTGCCTCAAGGTTACCTATTCTCACAACTCCTACATTGTTAAATTACATAATACTTTCACATATAATCATTATACATGTAGATAATAATATAAACATTAATAGAATTACTGTACATACACTTCATATATTATTACATACACATATTACTTTAAGGCGGCCTGTTATTATATTTTATATTATATAATTAGACTGATATCATTTAAGTGATAAAAACACTGCCTCAACTGGTTTAGCTTTTCATTGTGTATACCAATCTTTCATAAATGTGGTAACCGAAACACTCCTTCACATAGAGAACATACCAGCTGGGTGGAGTCAAAGGTTGGTTACGTAAAGGTGGAAGCCTTACGAAGGGAAAACACTATTTCGTTCTAGGGGAATGGGTTAGGCGAATCAGTGTGTGTAATGACATTTTATTTCGATTAACAATAAGAGTAGCCTCTAGAAGAGTGAGTAGAGAAAGTCGTGTGATTATTTTACTGTTTAAAAGTACGGCAAATATTTTGTTTATATACATGTTATGTAATGTATTTATCCTTTGTGATATGTTATTCAAAGAAGAATGAGAGGAGCACTTGTGGTTTGACCTGGTAATATGGTGATGATGTTTACTGTCTTGAGAGAGGGAGGGAGAGGAAGACCTCCCTTTGTCAGAGAGGATGTAGCACCTCACTTTCTCTCTGGGAAGCGACGGTACAAAGCTTTGTGTCTTTCCTTTCCCTCCCCCAGCCCTGTGTGACAACCAAGCGAAACTGTGACCAAGGTACCATGACGACGACGGCTATCGTCTCCTGTAGTCATCATCTCTTCCCCCGGCGACCTCACCCCCAGAGTAATGGCCGCTCCTATAAATACCTCTGTGTTGTGTGCTTATACCTAGCAAGTGTAGTCGGAAAACTCACCCCCTTAGTCATACCTCTCTCAAACGTCGCTAGGTCAGCGGCCGGCAAGAGTGGCGTTAGTGCTGGACACACACAATGACACCATCCCTTTCTCTAACCACCATCCATTATTAATTAATTTATATTTTTTTGCTTACCTACAGCAAATACATTCAACACAAAAATTCGATACCGAGATTTCACCGGAAATACACGTTTTGAGACTCCCTGAATAAAAAAATTTTTTTACAAAAAGATCCGTGTATGTGTGAACAGTGTAACTATAAAACCAAATGAGAGTTAAATACCAAACTTGGTGTATACGTTCAGGACCTTCCAAGGATACGACACGAAGATCTTGAAGAAAATCCCCCACCCCAAACTACCCTTTACATGGAAATTGTTTCCTGACGTTTAGTTTTCTCAAAAATGGCTCTAAAACACAAATTGTTAAACTATTTTCATGACAAAAAAAGTATATCTTCAATTTCTCCGAATATCCTGTGAAGTTCTATTCTTTCTCAAATAATTTTATGTAATTGGTAAACCGTATGAAAAAGACAAAATCTTATCACATAGAAAATGTAGATCTCATCAAAGTACACAATTTATATCAAATACCATTTTTTGTAGGGTTAACATTTCTGACATATTCCTTATTATTGGGCTGAATTTTCAAATACTTGTTACGGCTTTTCCCAAACTGAAAGTCGTATAGTAAGTAGAAGTATTGCATTCCACCCAAAAATTCGATACGTAATTTCAACGGAAATACATGTTTTGAGATACCCTGAGTCCAAATAAAACATTTTGGAAACATTTTCGTGTATGTGTCTGTCTGTGAACACCATAAATCGAAAACGAAAACCCGGATAAATACCAAACTAGGTATTTAGGTTCAATATCTTCAAAAGAATCGACACGAAGATTTTCATCAAAATCCTCCCACGCAAACTACCCTTTACATGGAACATTTTTCGAAATGTTTGACTTTCTACAAAATAGCTACACCGATTTCGATTAAAATACCATTATCTATATCTATGACAGATACTTTCGTGAAAACTAAAATCTTGAAGTTTCTCGTAATAACCAGTGAAGTTCTCTTCATTTGGAAGGAATTTTGTATAATCTTGAATAATTGGTAAACTTTAAGCGATAGACAAAACGCACTACACAAAAAATGTAGATCTTTTTTAAAACACACAATTTATTTAAGTTTTTTGTGTTATAAACAGTTTATGAGATACCTATCAGTTATTAAAGGATTTAATTGTTCATTTCTTGGTCATTCTCTTAAGTCCTTTCAACATTCAACTTGTTTCTCGCGATGGCATGGAAACACTATCGAATTTCAAGGCCAGTTCTTAACATTTGACTATCGCTGTTCTATTTGTATCCATAACGAAATGGGTAATGTAGGTATTTCTGCAAAGGTTTATTGGGATTAAAATCTAGTAGATAGAAAAGTAATCTTGAGTAAGAATAAATTGTATGCCCACTAATAAACGATAGAGCGTACTGAAAGTCATTAGAATGTATCACATCAGAATTTCTTTTCTCGTGGTCATGCAAAGAGCATGGAATTTCAAATCCATCACAAAGCCACACGTTCTTTAAAAATCTATCCTTACCTACTGTATCCTACAACGAAATGTGTAAATGAATATGCGGATTAAAAAGAAGTAGGTGGCTGGAATAATGAGCTTTTGTAAGAATAATCTGTAGAAGAGCGAGTAGAAAAGGTCGTGTGAATGTATAATATTCCATCTGTTTCATGTCAATCGAGATAAGCCTTTGTAGAAATAGTTTCAGTACATAGTTGGCTGTAGATAAAAACGGGATAGGTGCATGAAATCGATTGGATGTTACGATGTTTAAAAGCGGGTCCTTATATGCTGACTTTGAAATTGCATTCCCACGAGAAACAACTGAATGGCAACAGCACCACTTCAAAAATGACAAAAGTATTGAAATAGGCAGACAAATAAGAAGGGATTACTCCGAAATGCTGGATACCACAAAATGCTATTTGAAATAAATTATGGGCATTAAAGAGAGCTGGAACCGAGCTGTTTATGTTGGTGAAGTAAACAACTGACAAAGTGGAACTGACAAAATCTAGCCTCACCCCTACCAGCGTGACCACCTGTTTTTCGAGCATAATTCTAGCCACTGAATTGGTAGGGTACTTTACCTCCCTCCAAAGTATGGCCGAACTCCGAAGGGTAGCATTATAACTTAAACCTTATATTTTCATGCTACACTATAGTTTTCTTATTGCCGTTTAGTAGCGGCAATAACTTAACCTTCGTCTCCGTGTGCGTTTAGCAAAAATTCGTGCTACGACTTACCAATTGCCAAGTTGTAAGTGGGGAACATTTTTAATACCTTATCAAATAGAATTCCATTTGTTACAGTATTTGTGTAAACAGTGGAGAAAATTGTTAAACAAGCCAACGATTAAACTGTTCCCATAGTAACCAAACTTTCGTAAGAAAAAAACGAAATTGTTCATGCAACTAAATAAAAAAATAAACCTTTTAGGAAAAAATTTAAAAAATACTATTTTGCAATTTAAAATTTTTGTTGATGATGTGACATGCTGTACAACAACGCTGAAAGTTTTATTTCTACATTGCAAAATTTTCCTTTCAAAATAACAAATTTAGCGAGCATTTTTTAAAAAAAATGAGTTAATTTTACCTTTATTTGCATTATTCCTTATTAATGAAAGGTCAATATTTCGTACACGAGGACCAGAAAAGTGTGAAATATAATGAGAAAACATACAATTGAGTTAAACATTAATGGACAAAGTTCAGTGCCTAAAAATTTCATTAATTAAAAATTTCATTTTCTGCGAAAAACGTATAAGTTAGGTTCAATTGTAGGTGTATGATAATTTTTACTTTCCCTACCACCTACAACAAAGAATTTTAGAAAAAGGCCCGTGAGTGTGTGCCTGTGAACAGCATATCTCAAAAACGAAAACTCCGATAAATAGGAAACTTGGTATTTAGGTTCAGTACCTTCCAAAGATGCGACACGAAGATCCCCCATCCCAACTACACTTTACATGGAACATTTTTCGAAAATTTTGATTTTTTAAAAACTGGCTCTAACGAATTTGATTAAAACATCATATATTAAAGACATTTACATAAGAAATAAAACGCATATCTTGAATTTTCAAGGAATAGCCTGTGAATTTCTCTTCATTCGAAAGGAATTTTGCATGATCTTGTATAACTGGTAAACATTAAGCGATAGACGAAAACGTACTACACAAAGATGTAAATCTCTTTAAAATACAATTTTTTCTGTGGCATAAGCCTCTTTCCGAGATATGGCTATTGAATGTTGGAATTGTTCAATACCTGTCATTCTTTTAAAGTCTCGATAATTTTCAGTTGTTTCTCGCGATGTCATGGAAACAGTGCGGAATTTTAAGGCCAGCGTCCAGTTCTTAAACATTTGACTATCGCTGTTCCCTTTGTATCTATAACGAAATGTGTAATGTAGGTATTTCTGCAAAGGTTTACTTGGATTAAAACATAGTAGATATGAAATAAGCTTTAGTAAGATGAGTTTGTATACCCACTAATAAAGATTGAGGCTAGAGAAGGTCATAGAATGCATCAGCATCATTTCTTTTGTTTTTCCTTTTTCCAAACATCATTTCAAGTGTTCGTTACTTTAAAGTTCCTCGTTGGTTTTGCATCACTAGATTGGGAAGACATTCTCTCCTTGTTAAGGTATATTATATATAAGAGCAGGATTCTGTTCTCAGGCGGGACAGAACATAAGCAGGTTTTGTTCTCAAGCATTTCCTGTCTCGACTTAACAACGACACACCCTCGTCCCCTTTTTTCCCAAAAGGAAAGGCACCATCTCTCACTCGCTTGGCGGGAACCGATTCCTAAATCATCCCCTAACAACAGGAGGCCTGACCCACCCTTAATGCCCCACGACAACCCCTCAGCCTACACGAGAAGTAATAAAGGTAGAGGAAAAAGAAAAATACATGGCGAAACAAGAATATGCTTTACCTCGAGGATATTCTGAATAGTAATGTTGTTTGCTACATTTTTGTGCTCCCCCAATCTTCTTTGTGAACCAAATCGCCTCAGGTCTTCAAATGCGCACCAGGTCTAGTGTTTAACATGGGACGTCCTCCCGTGAAATCGCTTAAACTTCTGTTTGCTTCTCATGTCTTCAAATCTATACCTTCTAAGCGATCACATATAAAAACGTTGCATATTTCTTCTCTGAAGGTGTATGTCTGTTCATGTGGACATTACGAAAAGACAGTAGAGCACCCTATTTTTACACTGCACATCTCACGGATATAAAACACACTCTAAATGCCCATACAATTAAATGTAATCAAGTTTTGAGTAATCCAGCGATTTATACTTCAAAAGATCTGATGTGTTACATTCACTTGGCTTACTCTACACCCTATTGTTTATTAATGGCTATAGAAATCGTTCTTACGAAAGTTTAGTTTCTATTTACTTCACTCTAATCGAGATAAACATTTGCATAAATAGCTACATGACACATTTCGTTATAGAAGCAAAAGGAACAGCGATCGTCAAATGACGCTATACTGGCTTTAACCCTTTCCAGCCCATTGCCGCCCTATGGCATCATTTTGTATACCTGTGTGTTGTTGGAAGTTGGTTAAAACCTGAATTGCATTGTATAATTCTCTACCTTTATGATACAAACTCCTTTAAATTTGATATTAGCATAAAAAATCCAAATAAAGCATTCCTTTTCCTTCTTTTCTTTTCTAACATAAATCCAACGCATGTTTCTAGCTACAGTGCTAACAACAGTCACTCTTATCGATCACCGTTTATTTTACGTGGGTTCACCCCATCTTTTACCTCGGACTTGGTTATACCGAAGCAAGGATTAGAAATCCTGGCTAGTGATGTCCATTGCAGAGCTACAATCCGAGATTAAGGCAAGCTCTAGGGCACAAGTATCCACCATATACTATCATAGCTCAGCAGAAAATAAATTGGGCTGGAAAGAGTTAAAATTCCATGCACTCTCCATGCAGTCGCGAAAAACAACTCAAATCAACGGTTTAAAAGTAAGACAAACTTATTGAACAATTCGAACCATTAATAACGGATATCCCGGAAGTGGCTTACGCCACAAAAAAAGTTATTTGAAATAAATTGCGTGTTTTAAAGAGATCTACACTTTTTGTGTAGTACGTTTTCGTCTATCGCTTAAGGTTTACCAGTCATAGAAAATCATAGAAAATTCCTTCCGAATAAAGAGGACCTCAGAGGGCCAGAACATTCAAGATATGCATTTTATTTTCCACGTAAAGGTAGTTTAGGGCCGGATATTTTTTTAAAAATCTTCGTGTTGCATCCTTGGAAGATATTAAACTTAAATACACGGACCTTTTTCTAAAAATGCTTTTCCTTCGATTCTGAAGGCCTGAAAACATATATTTCCGGTGAAATATCTTCATATAGAATTTTTGGTTGGAATACACTAGTTCCTCTAGGTACGTGATAGGCAAAGTAATAAAAATAATTCGAAAATAGTGTTTTTGGTTTGATACAAAGGGATTATAATTAGCAAGAGAGAATGGAAGAGGGGCGACGAAACGGAAGAAAAGAAGGTAAGGTCCCTCTCCTGCACGATGAATCACGTTGTATGGCGTCTTGATGTGTGAACAATGGCTGCCTGGTTATTGACGTGCATGCAGCATCCATCAGAGCGATAATCGTGAGTCACCACGATCAAAAGAAAGGGACTCCCACTACCGTGCAAAATTCACCTCCCCCGGTTATGTATGGCCTCATAAATAAATCGTCCGGTCCACGAGGGTGCCTCCTTACCCACTAAAAACTTTTTTTTAGTGTAGGGGAAAGGAAGAGGTAAGGGATGACGTCATTATACCTTACCAAAAGAAAAGCTGGAAAAGGTGACTTGTGACAGGTTTGCTGACCCTCAGTAAATCACTTGTCACTTGTCCAGCTGAAAACATCTTGGATACGCGACAAGCTCATATTATGTGCTACCTATATGCAAAAGTTACGTAATAGCATTGACTTGGACACAGTTTTAAGCATAAGTACGTAAGTAACAAAAGTCTTACATACATGCACATGGCTTTTCTACTCAGTACCGTATTTTCCAAACCATGCTCCTTATAACCTTCCAATTTTGGGGTGGAATACAACACTTTCCCTGTCTACTATAGAAAGATAAGTGATAATAAAGTAATTAACAGCATCATAATTTTCCACACTCCTGTTGCATCCTGTTTCTTCTCATGCATTGCCCCGGTCAATTTCCTTTCCTTTCTTTTAAGCAGCGTTTTGCTCCTTCAAACGCTTCCAGACGTTTTCCTCACTTTTTCACAGCGTCAAAGTTTCCGTACTGTAGGTATACTGTCTACTACGCTAATTCTTAACTCTAGTAGGTATACCTACGAGATTTCCTTTGACTATAGCCATAATAGGTATGACAAATAACAATAAAATTGCCAGAAATCTGTAGAACGATAACACGAACCCTGAATAAAAAATATAACAAAAAAACTATAAGAATCTGAATTAAAATTCTACAATAAATGGTAGAATTTTAGAGATCTGGATGTTAAAAACAAAGGTGAATGTAATTTTTTAGAGCTGCTCACGCAGGAAAATTTTAGAAGCGAAGACATTATTTACGATTTTGAATATTTGCAATAATAATACCTGCTGAATTGGAAGAAAGCGAAGAACGAGAAACCTGCAAAACAAATAATATGGCGAAAATGAGGCGTGGGAAGGTCGAGGAAATGAAGCGAAATCAGAAAATAGGCAGGTACACTGTCGTGCATTTAAAGTGGCCCATTTCCCTTGATCGATATGGTGTTTTTCCCTCCGTAAGGTTTGCACCTTCAGGCAACCAACGTTTGACATCACCCAGCCGGTATCACTTCTGTATGTGTCTGACATGAAAAACAAAACAGGAACATACAAACTGTAGTACAATATCATAGTAAAATCCCTCGGTCTACGGACTGCGCAAGTATTCAGGAGGGATAAATTGGCCCCACTCTACCTGTCTTTTGCCTTTAGCTACTAAGTTATCCAATGAGGTGTCCTAAAGAGGAAGTGGGCTGATAGGCGGCAAACAAGTGTCACATCACTGTTGTGAACACAGCAATTTTATAATGTGAAATACCCTAAAAAGTGTGAATTAAGCTTTGGAACATATCTCATGATAATACCGCATGTATGTGAAATGCTATCGCTAGTTATACGGAAACATTTGTTTTCACACCCGCTGCACCTTGCTCTTACCGTGGCCTGTCACAGCAAACTACAAACACAGCATCTTTGTTCAATGCTCGTGTCCTTAGTTGGATAGTTACTACAGTGGTGTGATAAACGATTTTGAGAGAATAAGATAAAATAAAACAGGAACTAAGCGAAATTATGAAGTGTGGTGCTTAAGCAGCGACTCAGAGGCAGAGTAGGAGGGACATACCCGCCTAAGGCAGTTAAAGAGGGGGAATACAAGATCAGGTGAGCTACCCCTCCCAAAGGTTTTTTTCCAAGTTGCTGAACTATAACCAATGAATGGTGTTTTTAATTTATGAGGAATTAAGGGGTGGTTTGGATACCATCTCTATGAAAGAGTCTCACTATTGGTATGCAAGGAAGGGCTGGCCAATTAAAATAATTCGGCTTCTAGAGGAGGGAGTAAAGAATTATTTACACGTCAGATTAGAAGACATTTACATATATGAGAGATTTCATTAGCGACATGGAGACGAAGGTTAAAGTTGTTGCTGCTACTAAACGGTAATAAAAATGGCATTAAGAAAACAAGTGTGTAGCATGTAAATATAAGGTTTAAGTTGTATTGTTACCCTTCGACAGTTAGCCCACACTTTGGGGGAGGGAAAGTACCCTGCCAATCTATTGCCTAAAATTATGCTCGAAAAACAGAGATGGTCACAGTGATAGGGGAGGGGCTAGATTATTTTCAGGACCAACATAAACAGTTACGTTCCATGTGGGCCACATTTTATGCACACAAGTGTACATCAATGTAAGATTATGATGATGAATTTTCAGTAATACTTAAGTTCACTTTGCCACTACCTACCAACAGGTCGCGGTGTTTCCTTGTACTGTGTGGTCAGCAAATAACATGTTTAGGGTGTCAATAGGACAAGGAAAGAACAATGATGTTTCTAGAAGCACAGTGTTAACGTATTTCTAAGCATCAGCACACAAACTCGTATCAGAAGATGTCTATCAATTTTATCAGAAAGTAATTCCTAATCATCAAAACGAGCAGAGAGACCTAGAAAACAAGGGCCGATGGTGGTGGGGGAAGAGCTCTGTATGTAAAAGAGGTGGAATTTTCTAAACCAATTACCGGTAGAGTGGTGTATCTGGGCAAGTAGCCAATGGCAGCGTAAAACCACGATGATCGATAAGGCAAGGTGGTGGGAAAGTGCGCAACCAATGGGAGGGCTGTATTTCACCTGTCTTGCCGGCGCAGGTGAGGGCGGAGATCCGCTCTACCTGTATCATGGTGGAGGAAAGGTGTTCTCCCGAGGTGGGCGTAGCATCACCTTATCATTGGTCCCCCGCTATCACAGGTAAACCGCTCCTCCCTCGGTGGACCTCACCTGGATGGCACCAATCGTACAAGCTTCCCTCCGTAAAACGTTCCGACGTCACAGAACTACGGATTTCAACTGTTAGTCTTTTACTGGGATTTAAATTACCTGAAAACTTATTTTATATTGCCGTTGTTCTTGTGTAGTGTTGAATCAAAGCTTTCAACAGTTTACAAGATAGCTCGCACCTGCGTATAACCCATAATACATATAAATAAGTTAACAAATCAATAAATTCTTGTTCAAGCAGGTAACAACATTTATTTTGCGTGAAAAAAATCTATACTTTTACCATAGGCATCTAATCGCATTCGAGGTTACGAGTTTATCGATAGATTCTCGAATACGAATTTACTTGAATAAACAACCTCAAATGGTATGTATTAAGAATAAAATGTGACAGGTTATCTATAAAAAGAAGAAAAACTAGCCTTCAAAAGCTTATTCTTCTCTCTTCTTCTTATTAATTGAGATAAACTTGCATGTTGTTGTATAGCTTGTTTCTTATAACTTTGCGCCGCTGACATGTATTCCTCCGCGTTTCCTTTCCTTCCCCTTTCTCCTGACTAGCTAATGCACATCTTTGAATAGCGATGTAGTACTAGCCCTGTGCAATGGAAGGTTAGGCGACAAAAGTAGGTAAACAAACTGTCATGCTAGATGCACGTGCTTTTGTCATTCTGAGAGTCAGGTTTAAACCGAAGGATCCTCCTACCTATTTATTGTTACGTAGTATATTTGATTCATACGGTTATGAAAACGAAACTGACATTCTTCTCGAATATATTAAGATAGTAGTCATCATATTAAGTAATGAACTATTTGGTATCGTACAACGATATCGTTGACAGATTACGGGGTTGTTATCTATATGGAACAGGGTGTAAGTACGTATAAGGAGGTTACAATAGGTAAAGCAACAGTCAAATGTTTAAAAAGCAGTTCGCTATGCGATGGCTTCAAATTCCATGTTTCTTGCATGACCACGAGAAAAAACAATTAGCGACCTACCACTTGCAAAAACTGAGAGTATTTGAAAGTGCAAACCAATAACAAACAATATCTCCGAAGTGGTTAACGCAGCAAAACGTTTGTGTCCTTAACAAGATCTACATTTTTGTGTAGTAAGATTTTGTCTATCCTTACAATTTAACAATTCTACAAAAGTAATTCAGAATGAAGAGGGCTTCATAAGCTATTAGCAGAAAATTCAAGCAATAGATACATTTTGTTTGTCATGCAGCTATCGCAAACATACTTACAGTATTTTAACCAAAATCGTTAGAGTTATTTTTGAGGAAATAAAAAATAAAACATTTTCCATGTAAAGAGTGATGGGATTTTCTTTAAAATCGTGTCGCATCCTTGTAGGATGCTGAATTTAAATACCAAGTTTGATATTTAACCAAGTTTTCGTTTTTAGTTATGGTGTTCACAGACAGACGGATCTCTTTTATAAAATGCTTGATTCAGGGGGCTCAACACGTGTATTTCCAGTGAAAGCTTGGTATCGAATTTTTAGGTGGAGTGCAATACTTCCTCTGTTTACTATAGGTAAGTAAAAACTTAGCAGAACGTATTAATTTACTGCTTGCTGCGATAAAAGTACCTACTAGTCGGCCACGATATGAGTGCGTGCGGTGGCAAGAGGAACTATGGTTACGGAACAAGTGGGCGGAGTATCGGCAGAACAGTCACGTAAAAATAACATCCGCAACTCCGAGTTGCATTTAACAGCCTATCGCCTTGCCCCTCGCTCTCCTCCGATCCCTAGCCTTGATGACGTTCGTACTGTCAACAAAAATAGTTGCGCCCACCTCCAAGCGCACTCATATCGTGGTCGACTAGTAGGTACACGTTTCTTTGAAGCAATATAAATAAGGTCTGCTGCTTGTAAATCAACCATGTTAATTTGTGTATTTATTTACGTATGTTATGGCTTAAAGCTAAGTTAACAAAATAAACACAGGTGCTAGCTACGAGAACTTGTAAACTGTTCAGCGCTCTGATTCAGCAATACGTCAGTCATTAAATAAAGTATAGGTATTGCAAACGTCTGTGTGGACGAGTGGCAGAAGGTCCTGGATTCATTTCCAGCTGAGAGAGGATTTTTCTTTATCTACAGTCATTCCCTACTCTCCAAAATCTGGACTGTATGAATGTGTTTTTCTGCAAAAATGAGTAAAAAAAAAAACAACCCACAAAACTGCTTCCGTGTTCGGGTGTTCAGTTCCTGGCATCTCCACCAAGAGGTAATTGAGCTGGAGAGAAGATAATTTTTATTTAATAAAAATCATACGTCACTCTTTGTAGAATCTGCAAGCATAAATGATCGTTAAAAACTGAAGTAAGCGAGTTATCAACACCATCAGCAGTTTTAAAACTCCCGACATGAACATAGAAGTTAAAGGGGAATATATAAATAAAACAATAAAATCTTATGTGTTACATTCGCATGACTTTCTCTACCTATATTGTTTATTAGTGAGTAACAAACTATTCTTACTAAAGCTTGTTTTTTTCTACCTACTGCATTTTAATCGCGATAAACCTTTACAGAAATAGCTGCATTGCACATTTCTTACAAACACAAAGAGAACAGCGACAGTCAATTTTTTAAGAACTGGACGCTATATGCTGGCCTAAAATTAAATACGGTTTCCATGAATCGCGAGAAACAACTGAATGTCGACAGGACTTAAAACAATGACCAAGTAATGAACAATTCGAGCAATTAATAACGGATATCTGGGTAACGACTTATGCCACAAAAATAATTGTTTGAAATAAATTGTGTCTAAGAGCTCTACATTCTTTTTGTGTGGTACGTTTGCGTCTATCGCTTAAAGTTTACCAATTAGGTATACTAGATTAGATATATCTACAACATTCCATCCGAATAGATTTCATAGGATATTCCCAGAAAATTCAAGATATACATTTTCTTTGTCATGCAAATATATTTAATACAAGACATTGTAATCAAAATTGTTACTCATTTTTTAGAAAATAAAAAATTTCGAAAAAATTTTCATGTAAAGAATAGTTGGGGTGGAGGAATTTTCCTTAAAATCTTTGTGTCGCATTTTTGGAATATACTGAACTTAAATAAATAACAAGTTTGATATTTATCTGACTTTTCGCTTTTGAGTTATGCTGTTCACAGACACACATACGGACTTTTTCTAAAAATGTTTTTTTTGGGGTTCAGGAATCCTCAAAACAGGTATTTCCGGTGAAATCTCGACATACATTTTTTTTTGGATGCAATACTTTCCCTACTGTAGGTATAGATAAGCACATAAGCCGATACATAACTAATAAGGAATATGTACACAAACACCAATAAATTACGAAAATTAAACTAGGTAGTTACGTATTAGCAAAGCGTCGAAATACACCTCTCCTACTTTATGTTCCTATGATAAGTCAGAGTAAAGAATAGCCTTCAGCGTAGGGTCTATTCAGTGTCGTTTTAGCTGGGGGGGGTTGATCTGTCAAGTAAAGCTTTAGCTGGTAGGAGGGGTACACCGTATGCTGATCTCGTGCCGCGCGTGACGCGTATAATGTAAAACGGCCAACAGTCTTTCATATCGCGCGTCTTAACTCTTTATTAGCCACGTAACGAGTAAATAAACACACTATCTCCTTCCAGTAGAGGTCTGCACGGGACAAAATTCTTAGATTCGGCCCGGCCCGGTCTGAGCTGAGCCTGAGCACAGGTTATAGTTTACCTCCCGGCCTGGACTCGGTTGTCTTCCAGTTTATTATTATTTATTATTATTATTATTATTATTATTATTATTATTATTATTATTATTATTATTATTATTATTATTATAGCAGTCAGTTCACCTAGCATTGCCGCCAGCGAAGCAACTCAAGTTCGATTTTCATCCTGTCATGGCGATGTTTTCCGGTGTTGTGAGTCAGGCATGCACTCGGGTCCTTCGGACCGCTTCACAGAAATAGTGGCAACTGAGGTGCTGGAATCCGATGCAATTAGCGGCATATTGAAGGCATACAGCCTTATTGACTATATGTCGCCCCTAATACTGCACTCTATCCAATATGTCCTGGGCGTGGGTGAGCGGAGCGAGCCGGATTTTCCAGCTGCTGTACTGTGTCCCAACATCGCGGACCAAAAGTGTGATCAGATCCCCCCCACTTTATTTTCCCTTTCCATGGAAAACTGTTAGTTAATTTTTTATTTTCTTAAAAAGGGGTGTTTTTAAATAAAATACCATGTTCAAGATATTCACATGGCAAATGAAATGCATGTGTTATTTTATTTTCAATCCTGAGCATGACCCGAATCCAACAAATATTTCTGAAATTAAGTGGGTCGGGCTCAGCTCGAGGGCTTGTAGACCTCCACCTTTCAGTAGCTAAACCCTACTTGGGTTTAGCTACTAGGGCCTCCCCCACCCACTAGCTAAAATGTCGCTGAACAGGTAGTAAAATGTAGGTAGCATTTTAACACTGCTGCATTTAAACATAATTAATGTTATTCCTATCACATTTTGGCTTTTTTTTTTTTTTTTTTTTTTTGGAATGTCTAGTCGTTTTCTGAGGAGAACAGCTCCGGTTGGCGGTCCATAATTTTTACTCAAATTTCTTTTCGGCATGCTTGTTACATAACCAACCTGCACCTCCTTAAAGTTTAATGTAAACTTAGCTCCGCTGACATATATTCTTGCCTGCTCTCTTTACTTCCCCTTTCCGAAGATTGTCTAAAGTACACCTTTGAATGGCGATATACAAGCCCTATGCAATGCAAGGTCAGGCGATAAAAGACCTATAAACACTCTGTCATGGTAGGCACATAACCGTGCTTTCGTCATCCTGAGAGACAGGCTTAAACCGTAGAGTTCTCCTACCTATTTTCTGATAAGAATTTGAATGCATACATCAGTTAGATAATGCAGTTTATTCCTACGGTTATGTAAATGCAAATTTGGCAATTCTCTCAAATATTTAAGATAAATTACCTATCATGTTGAATAAGGAACTAGTTTGTATCGCATAACAACCTATTCCACGATAGTAGCTAATGGGAGTTCTAGTGTCCTCGTGGACACTAGAGGGCTGCTTGGTCGTCGGTCGTTCATCGTCCTCTCTAGGCAGGTCCAGCAGCGGAACGGTCTTGAGCTTTGAAACTTAAGGGACTTCCGAGCGTCCCTGTGATCTGTCTTCCTGCGGCCTATAGCCTCCTGCTGTTCCTTCACTCCACCCCTTGTTCATGGGGGATGGTAGCCATAATAGAGCTATGTAGGTCGCAGTGCTCGAACTGTCTCCTCTCCTGGACCTACCTTTTCTGTTTCCTCCTTAGGTACATCTTGTATGTACATACACACAACGAAATGTATAATGAAACTAATTCTGCAAACGTTTGTCTCGATCAAGGTGAAATATATGGAAAATAAATTTCTTCTTTAAACAATAATTTGTAGAAAGTATAGGTACATATATAAATAAACCCTAGTGCGTAGAGAAAGTCATGTGAATATAACACATCAGTTCTTGTTAGTCCTTGAAAGGAGCTTACATTAGATATGAGAAATAAAACTGGTTAATTTATTGAAATGTATCAATTTTTGCGCATAATTAACTTACAAAAGAAAAGGATATTACAATATTATGAACAGGGAAATTTTTAACAAAGTAATAAAAGTATAGGTATCTTCTAGCGGTAGACTTGAATTTAACAATACATTTTTCAACAGTACCGTATATGATTAGAAAGAAACAACAACGAAACGTCTGGCCTATCAAAAATGTCAGTCAATGGGATAAGAAAATAGGAAATTAAAAGTTGTATGATGCAGCAAAAATACGTTAACATATGCAACTAGACGAAAAAAATGTGATGTTACATTCACATGACTTTCTCTAATCATTTGTCAACAAAGTGCTGTTATACATTCTTCTATATAATTCATGTTAATTGAGATAAACATTGCAGAAATGCTTTCATTGCATAGATATTTTTTTGTAGGTACAGCCGAATTAGGGGAATACAGTAGGCCTAAGCGTAGTCAAATGTTTTAAGAGCGGATGTAATGGCTTTGAAATTCTGTTCTCTTTGTATGAGCACGATATAAAAACAAACAGCGATTTTGCAGTTGAAAAAAAGAATTAACAATTCAGAGCTACAATAAAGAATATCTCGGAAATGTTTAACGTCACAAGAAATATCCATATGTCATAAATTGTGCGATGTAACGTGATATACACTGATTCTGGTTAGTAAGTTTTGGTGTATCTCTTACGATTTATAAGTTATAAAATATTCATTCAGTATGAAGACGACTTCAGACGACTTTCATTTGTCATGGAAGTATCTTAGACGTATGGTATTTTAATCAAAATTCTTAGAGCCATTTTTTTAGAAAATCTGAATCATAGAAAAATTTTCCACTTAAAGGGTAGTTTGGGGTGGAGGAATTTTCTTGAAAATCTTCGTGTGGCAACTTTTAAGGACGCTGGACTAAAAATTTAAAGGCAATTTTCGTTTTTGAGTAATAATGTTCACACACGCACACACCCCGCACGGGTCCTTTTCTAAAATTTTTGTTTAATTCAGGGGACTTCAAAACGTGTATTTCCACTGTAATCTCGGTATCAAATTTTTATGTGGAATGCAATACCTCCTCTAATTAGCCATTTGGTGCACAAGGGTTCAAATAGTGTTGGAGAGTACATAATAATAATAATAATAATAATAATAATAATAATAATAATAATAATATCTCCTCTGCTCCTATAGGTAAACAGTAAAGAAAGTAAATAGGATTGTAAGGTAATGTTTGCTTACTATGACATTCTAAAGAATCTCAGAAAAATTAGCCTTTTAAGAAACAAAAATAATATAGGTACACGTATTGTATTCTGTTTAGATAAAACGATGCCAAAAATGGAGATAGGTAATGTGTGTAATCAATGGGTAAAACATAGTATTTATTAATTGTTAGTCCTTAAATAAAACAAAAAAAGATGTTTAGAGTATTTATGGAATTGAAATGTTTTGACAGTATGTTAGGCCACGTTCACAGGTATGACGATCCCCACCTATCACCTGGCAGTGTATCGCGCAGGGCTACCTCAGGTGGAATCGCGCAGGTGTTGACCGGCCAATGGGATGTCAGGCCACGCCCCACGTGGTAATCATCGTTACACCTGCCCCCTCACCTGTAGCCTGCACGGGCTGCAACATGACCATCCGTAGCGCAAGAGCTATAACAAATGACTGCAGGAAACGTACAGGAACAAAACACGACCGGAGAAAGGGCGTAAACAAAAACAAATACATTTTAATTCAAAAGTATCTAAATTACGTAAACAATCAACAAGCTTATCAAATTTTCCACATCACTTAAAAATTATCTAAATGATAATGTAGGGTTTTCAAATATTTTCTTTTCATTCTTTCTTGTTTTTTTTTTTTTTTAACTTCTCCTCTCCCCCAATTAGCTAATATAGACCTTTGAACGGCAATGTAAAGCCCAAAGCAATACAAAGTCAGGCGATAAAACACTCTGTCATCATGGTATATGCACGTGTTTTCTCACCCTGAGAGACAGCTTTAAACCGAAGGATCCTCCCATCTATTTGTTCATAAGAATTTATACCCATTTCAGCGCATTAACTCTGTTAGATAATAACTTTGGTTTATAGGTTATCAAAATACAAACTTGACAATTGTTTTCGAATAAGATAGTGATAGGGTTAAAATATATCGAATCACAATCTATTCCACGACAACAGCCAATGAGAGCTGGCCGGTGCACTTAACAGTTAAGAGTTACGGGGCAAAGTTATATGAAACAGTGTATAGTGGCGGAATCAGAAACTGAGCAAATACACCTGATTACGGAAAGGGTGACAGTATACGTGATAGGAAATATGGGAATTCCTGATTTTTGAGACGGTAGGTAGGTATCTGTATAGTATGCACATAAGAAATAATAGGTTTTAAATGTGTAAATATTTTAATTACAAGAAATTCTTTAAATGGGCGGCGCCGTGGCCGAGTGGCTAGACCGCTCGCCTCTCACCGAGGCGGCCCGGGTTCACTCCCAGGGACCCGCATGTGGGATTTGTGGTGGACAAAGCAGCGTCTGGGCGGGTTTTCTCCGGGTTCTCCGGTTTCCCCCGCCATTCATTCCAACTGCTCCATCATCACCTTTCCTTTCATCCATTTCACCATCGTTTCGTTTCATCTACTTCCTTCCTCCCACACCAGGCATCGGGCTGATCACCCATCCTGGATATTCTGTCTGCTCCATGAGTGTTTGCTCCTCGACGGGCATCTGACCCCAGGTACCCGCCTGTAAGTCCTGGGGGGTGTAAGTCCTACATAAGAGGAGGTTAAACAGAGAAAGAAAGAAAGAAAAAAAGAAAGAAATTCTTTAAATGTTTTAGTAATAAGCATTTACTGAATGAAACTTTGGAATGTAAAGAGACAGCACAAAGGACCTCCTTAATACGCCTTATTCAACACAGACCAGTAGAAGAAAAGAGAAAGAAAGGTAACAAAACAAGACAGAGGCATAATGGTTTTCCCAGAACAGTTAAAAGTCCGCTGAAGCGAGGTGCAGAATTGAAGAATTTCTCCAAAGAAGCTCTTATACTTGAGCGAAGGGTAGCTATAATAAATTTTAAATATGAATGAAGGAATGAGCCTTATTTTTTGTATCGCCCGGGGAAAATAACGCCTGTAAGTATCACAGATTAAGTGCGGAAGTTTAATACAGGTGTTTAAGCGGAAGTATTGCATTCCACCCAAAAATTCGTTACAAAGATTTCACCGGAAGTACACGTTTTGAGACTCCCTGAATCCAAGGGAATAATTTTTAGTAAAAAAATTACTACGCTTTACATGGAACATTTTTCGAAATTTTTGAATTCCTCAAAAATGCTGTAACGATTTTGACAAAAATACGGATATTAAAGATATTTATATGACAAATTGTATATTTTGTATTTTCTAAGTCCTCTTCCTTCAAAGGAATTTCGTATAATCTTGTATAGGTAATGTAAACGTTAAGCGATTAAACGAAAACGTACATACTGTGTTTCTCTAACGAGAATGTGTCTATAAGGAATGTGTTGACATCAACAGTTCTAGCACTATCTGAGACGGCTCTACTTTCAGCCTATCAACAAGGCTTAAGGTCTCTTAGCAAATACACGCTCTTCTGCTAGTAATGCTGAATGACCAGTTGCTTTTGTTTGCTTTCTCTCACAGATTTTAAGAACGTTAGCAACTATTTCTCGTGCTTGACTGTGTAGAGTTCTTCTTTTCTTACTGGGCACTGTAAATAACTTTATAAATCATTAGAAAACACTTACACACTGCTCCAAGTGAAACACCTTGGAATTCTAATGTGACGCGACGTTTTTAATGTAAATAGTAGATCTTTGAATTGTGTTTTATTTAACTGCTGTGGTCCTTAGTGTCCCATGGGCGTGAAAGACCGTAATTTTGCTCAGAGGTTATTTTACGTGCCGTAAATCTACGACACGGGACCACCAGCTTTACCTCCCTTCCGAAGGAAGTCATGCTAAGGATTTTTACGCCCCAAAAAATCCATCGCTCTCCGCAGGGTTTGAACCAGCGACCTCGGGAACTAGAGGCTAGCATGGTAACCACTACAACACGGAGGACGACAGATAGTAGATCTATTTACATCATCGTGAGCTGCCACGTGGTACTATTTCCCCTCACTCCTCCGGAGAGCAGAACACTCCGCAAACGTTTTCTCGTCAGAGGCCTACAGTACCTCTACACAAACATGTAAATCTCTTCAAAACACATAATTTATTTTAAATAACTTTTTTGAACCGTAAGACATTTCTGGGATATACGTTATTAATGGTTCAAATTGTTCATTTCTTGGTTATTCTCTTAAAGTCCTTTCAAGATTCAGTTGTTTCTGGCGATGTCATGGAATTTTAAGGCCAGGATATAGCGTCCAGTTCTTAAACATTTGTCTGTTGTGTAATGTAGCTATTTCTGCAAAGGTTTATCTCAATTAAAATGAAGTAGATAGAAAAATAAACTTTCGTAGAATCAGTGCTTATCCATCCACCTGCACAACCGCACCTGGAATAAGAGCAAACACCAGAACAACGAGACAGAGGACACGAGGCAACGGAGACTACATCTTGGCAGCAAATACCGCCTATCGACAACCAAACATCCGCTGCAACTTCATCAATTGTTCAAACAAATGACGTGTACAAATAATTAAAAAGAAGCATGTACCGAGAGATTTGGATTTCCATTTTCTAAAGACGCTGTATCATCAAACAGAAATACATTTCTTTTAACGGAACATTAATTTGCAAGAGTAACGAGAAGCGAAACTTTGTCCTGACATATCTGACCAAGCTAAAGACTAACAAACCCAGCAGAAAGTTTTCCACGTTTCCTCTTAGTTAAATTTTCTTGCTGTGACGAACTTACCAGAGTCTGATATCAGTTTCGGTCCATATTAACGTTCCAGCAACCCAATGTGGGTAACAAAAGAAGAGAGGACGGGAGAGTCTGCAAGCGAAGAAAAAAAAGGAAGGAATTTCCTTTCATTACATTATAATAGTCCCAAATTATACAAAAGTGAAGAAAACTTATAAAAGGGAATGCAGCAGAGTATAAGATAACAAGAAGAAAGAGGAGGACCGTTACGTGCACGCTAGGCTTGTATTAATAAGGAAGGGAGCAAAGCAACAAGAAAAGAAAAACCAAGAAACTTGTTGAAAATCTATTTTGCTTTTCAGAATAACAGACGAGGAGGAAGAAGACCTAAGTGCGCTTTGTTGTGAACCAACCCGGATACTGTACAGGCTTAGCACGGAGTGTCAAAATGTCATTTCGTATATCAGTAGGTGGCATTTAACATCTTCATGACGGGGAAAATGCTTTATCCACGACAGAGTTTGTTTTTATCCACTTCCCGTTCTTTCTGTCGTGATGGAAAATTGAATTTGCTGCATTCAGTACTGGTCACCTAACCTACCTGCGTGTTTCGTCTATTTTACTGCGCGTATATGCATGAACTATATTAGACTCTCCAAGTTTACATAGCAGGGATGGGAACCTATACTCTCCATGTTCGGTGATATCGAAGTAGGTATGTCAACACTTTGAGATTAACCTTCGATACATTTTTAACTTTCGCGTTATTGAAATTTGTTGCATTTAACTTTATGCTAGATGCCTCGCACGTGTCCCCTACTGGACTATAGTTCTTGACAGGCCTTGACTGTGTTTCCTGCGGCTGAATCAATGCAACATCCCATAGACCCTTGTGTCTAAATAAAAACATGCAAAACTACGTGGGAAAGAGTAGTGGTAATATGCGTTAACTGAGCTGTGATTGAAACTGATTTAGCTAACGCGCTAAATCACGTTTCTACAATAGCCTGGCTTTGTGACTCACTCTCAGCCATTCATTTGTCTACTCCGGTGATCAAAACGTGTGAATCCATAAAAAACAAATCAGAACTTAAGACGTGAGATAATACGGTGCATGGAAATATTTGTTATTTTTAGTTGTTTGAGTTTCAAATAAAATATATAGGTAATGATTAATTTATATTTTGAATATTGCAGAATAAAGAAGAATTGTTAGTATTTGTTTTTCTATGGATAGAAAATACTTTTAAAAACTTTTCAACACAAATAAAGTTACATAAAAAGGGTAGCAAAGAAATTATTATTAATATTATATTTGGCTAACAATAGGAATACATAAACTGTGACATTTCAAGATAAAACAATTTTCTGCCAATTAGAGAAAGTCAAACAGGAACAATTTCAGAATTAGCATACAATACAAAATTGGTTACAAAAGTTTATACACAGAAAACTACCTAATTTAGTGAGAAGCTCGACTTTACAATTTCTTATAAAGTGAGTATCGAGTATGGATGCTTAAACATCAGTATCGATATCTAATATCGAGAAATAGTGGTATCGTCCCACCACTATTTCATATATTTACTATTGCAGACAATAATATAGGTCATCATATTTGATATTTTAATTTTTCCATTTAAATCCACTTAATTTATCTGAAATTATTTTTAAAAACTAGCCAACCATATTATTAACCCAACGTGGATCCGGAACAGCACTTAGAGGTTATTTTATAATGCTAATACTTAATTTAGTTATATTCAATATTCACAGAAAAAAGTTCTTCAAAGCAAAAATGAAGAAAGCAAACTCGTACATATCTGTAAAGAAAGAAAGCACATGGCTTGAGCACACAGAAGCTGTCATGCTCAACAGTAGCACTAATATGTAAAGCAAAACTTCTCCCACCAGATGGGTTGTTTTACACTCTACTCTAAGAAGGTTCCATGGGACTTAAAACATCCTTGTTTTCTGTGAAGTGGTGCTGAATTTACAGTTGAAATTTGTAGATGCAGCATCATTTTAAAAAAACGTATTTATAATACAAGTATTCTGCCTAAAATTATAAATATATATCAAATTAAACCAAAATGGACATTTTTTTTGCAGTTTTTTCCATTTAGTCTACCTTGTTTGGATCCGAGGTACAATCATAAATATGTTTCAAAATGGAGGGAGAAATATACAGTTAATAAAAGTATTCAAGATGCAGTTACACAGAAGCATATAAAATACTCAGTAGCCACCTTTCGGAATCACGTGCACCTGTGGTTTAAACAGCATGTAAAACGTATTATCGTTTAGAAAACACTTTTTTACTTTCTCCACCACATAGGGGAAATATTGTATTCCACCCAAAAATTTGAAGATTTCACCGGAAATACTTGTTTGGAGTGCAATGAATAAAGTAAAGCATATTTGTAAACATGTCCCTCTGTGTCTGTGAACAGCATAACTCAAAAACGAAACGTCGGATAAATACCAAACCTGGTATTTGAATTTAGTGCCCTGCAAAGATGCGACACGAAGATTTTCAAGAAAATCCCCCCACCCCAAATACACTTTACATGGAACACTTTTTGAAAAAATGGCTCTAACGAGTTTGATTAAAGTATCATATATGAAACATATTTACATGACAAATAAAATCTACATAGAATTTTCTGGGAATAGCCTGGGAAGTCCTCTTCATTCGGAAGGAATTTTGTATAATTTTGTATAACTTGTTAACGTTAAGCGATAGACTAAAATGTAACATACAAAAAATGTGGATCTCTTTAAAACACACAATTTACTTAAAATAAGCTTTTTTGTAGCATAAGCCGATTCTGAGATATCCATTGTTAAAAGTTCGAATTTTTTTTAAAGTTCCATTTATACTCCCGCCTTTAACTGCATTGGTCTTATTGGCCTGTTGGCAATGGTGTTAACTCGTGTAACTCTTGTCGTTGCGTTTCTTGCACTTTGGTGTTTTTAGTCATTAGATCACACACATGATCAAACTCGCATACATACTTCAAGACTCTGGGGAGTATAGGGATTAATCTTGGCTAGAGAAAATTTCCCACCCCCCAGCCGGGAATCGAACCCGGGACCCCTAGCACAACAGGCAGGTGTCATACCGACTGAGCTACAGGGCCAGCCAGGTTCAAATTGTTCCATACTTGTCATTCTTTTAAAGTCCCATCGATTTTCAACTGTTTCTCTCAGTCATGGAAACAGTAATGAATTTTTAAGGCCAGCATATAGCGCCCAGTTCTTAAACATTTGACTATCGCTGTTCTCTTTCTATATATAGCAAAATGTGTAATGTAGCTGTTTTTGCTAAGGTTTATCTGGATTAATGCGCAGTATATAGAAAAATAAGCTTAAGTAAGAATAGTTTGTATTCCCGCTAGTAATGATACAGGGTAGAGAAAATCATGAGAATGTATCATATCAGCTTTTATTTTTGTTGCAGTTTCTTTTGCAATCACTGTTACGAGTTTTCATAATTTAATTTTTATATAACTGTTATAATTTATTGTAAAATGTTTTTATGTACCTAATATTTATTTATAAGTTTTCTTTGTTTAAAACCACTAAAATTATATGTTTACTCGGTGTAACTAGGCAAGCTCGTGTATGAGATAAGACTAGTGAATGAATAAATAGTTGGCAGAAATTACGTATATAGGTAACCGTAGTTTTGTTGTGGTTCGTTTGCCAAATATCACATTTACCTATTTGTGGTAACCAAGGTGAGGCAGTCCTTGCATGGTTTGCGCTCCACCTGTTGCAAAATTGAGTAATCGCCTGCATTAAAAATAGACAATTTAAGGGAAAAAGTAAAGAAAAAGGGAAAAGGCACAAAATGAACATTCCTGCCCTTTGGTTGTGAGCAGTAATTTCAAGCTGGCATCTCTTCACAATGTAAAGCTATTTCCTTTCAATGGAAACTCCAAAACTCCTTTTGACTTGAGTTTGCCCAACGTAATCTAAAGAAAAGTGGAGGGTGGGAGACGCGGAGGGGTGTGAGGGAGGCGGCAGAGTAGCATTATAATACAAGTGCAGTATAACTTTATGCAAAGAGAACAAAAAACCGGAGCAACACTGAAAATGTTTTCCACCACAATAAACACATCCGCGTGGAGAAGCGGCGGCATAATAAAAAGTTTCTCTCCTGCAAGAGTTCAAGCGGCAATGAGTATTATATAGAAAAAACAGTTCCTTCTTCCCTCTCTTCTTATAATCTATTTAAAATTAGCCATGCGGAAACAAGTTCAAAAAGACTACAAGAAAGACGATGAGGATGACAATGTTGATGAAGGGAAGGTACGCCACATCTGTAGAAACTTGTATCTCTTTCTTACTTCTTACAGTCACTCAGTGCACCAGGTGCGTCCCCTGAAGTACCAGTGCTACTAGCTCACTCAGAGCACCAGGTACGTCCCCTGAAGTACCAGCGTTACTGGCTCACTCAGTACACCAGGTACGTCCCCTGAAGTACCAGCATTACTAGCTCACTCAGTGCACCTGGTACATCCCCTGAAGTACCAGCGTTACTAGCTCACTCAAGCACCAGATACGTCCCCTGAAGTACCAACGTTACTAGCTCACTCAGTGCACCTGGTAACTCTCCAGGATGTTTAACTGAAGTACCAGCATATTAGCTCATTCAATACACCAGGTACGTCCCCTGAAGTACCAGCGTTACTAGCTCACTCAGAGCACCAGATACATCCCCTGAAGTACCAGCGTTACTAGCTCACTCAAGCACCAGATACGTCCCCTGAAGTACCAACGTTACTAGCTCACTCAGTGCACCTGGTAACTCTCCAGGATGTTTAACTGAAGTACCAGCATATTAGCTCATTCAATACACCAGGTACGTCCCCTGAAGTACCAGCGTTACTAGCTCACTCAAGCACCAGATACGTCCCCTGAAGTACCAACGTTACTAGCTCACTCAGTGCACCTGGTAACTCTCCAGGATGTTTAACTGAAGTACCAGCATATTAGCTCATTCAATACACCAGGTACGTCCCCTGAAGTACCAGCGTTACTAGCTCACTCAGAGCACCAGATACGTCCCCTGAAGTAACAGCGTTACTAGCTCACTCAGAGCACCAGGTACACCCATGAAGTACCAGCGTTACTATCTTACTCAGTGCACCTGGTAACTCTCCAGGATGTTTAACTGAATTACCAGCATATTAGCTCATTCAATACACCAGGTACGTCCCCTGAAGTACCAGCGTTACTAGCTCACTCAGAGCACCGGGTACACCCATGAAGTACCAACGTTACTAGCTCACTCAGTGCACCTGGTAACTCTCCAGGATGTTTAACTGAAGTACCAGCATATTAGCTCATTCAACACACCAGGTACGTCCCCTGAAGTACCAGCGTTACTATCTTACTCAGAGCACCAGATACGTCCCCTGAAGTAACAACGTTACTAGCTCACTCAGAGCACCAGGTACGACCCATGAAGTACCAGCGTTACTAGCTCACTCAGAGCACCAGATACGTCCCCTGAAGTACCAGGTTACTAGCTCACTCAGAGCACCAGGTACGACCGATGAAGTACCAGCGTTACTACCTTACTCAGTGCACCTGGTAACTCTCCAGGACGTTTAACTGAAGTACCAGCATATTAGCTCATTCAGTACACCAGGTACGTCCCCAATAAATGTATTAAAATCACAAACTTTCAAAATATATGTACCTGTACCAAATTAACTATCCCCTGGTTTTCAAAAGATGATTAGTGAAATCTCTAAACTGCCCTTTATTTTATTTGTGCTTATTATTTCCTTTCCTACATTTTATACACCCAGTCCTGCATTATGGTCCCTCCTCTTTGACTCACTATGTTATTATATATATTTTTTTTTTTTTTTACTTTCTGTACTGTTTTGACATTCTTCATGCCTTAATTGCTAATTACGATTCGCTTCAAATTTCCTACGCCAGTTACATTAACCCGTAGGATTATTTGGAAAGTGTTTTATGCACTGCTAAATAAATAAGGAGCTTAAAGCTGTAGATGTTCTTAGAATCATCCCAGAATAACCGGAAAGCAGTAAACTGAAGGCAACTGCGCTTACTAACATGACGTTTAGTGCACTGCTATAAATCTGGAGGGCACCAGAGGACAAATTTCTTTTGCTTGTAAAATGAAGTGTGTACAGGCAAAGGCTCTAATTCTATTATTGCATGCATTTATATTTCCTTATAGCTATTTCAAGAGTTCTATGCTTTGAATCTGTCATCAAGTGACTCTATGATAGAACAATAACAAAGGTTATTCTCCTCACGTGGGAAAGCGACGTATTATTGTTGTTATCCAACCACGAAAAATCTGATGTGTTGCATTCACATGACTTTCTTCTTTCTCTCTTCCACAAACTAAGCTTCTGCTTCTACCTACTTCTTGTTAATCGAGATAAATTTTATTATTCATTCACGCATTTCGTTGTAGATATAAGAAGGATATGATAGGCGAAAGGTATACACAGTTTTTTTTAAAAAGCGGGTCGTTATATGATTTGAAATTCCATGCTAACGAGAAGAAACAAATAGCGACTTACCATTCAAAGAAGTATAAGTATTTGAAAGTTAAACCAATAATAAGGAATATCTCGGAAATGGTTAACCTCACGCAAAAAAAAATTATGTAACATAAATTGTGTGCTTTAACGAAGTCTGCATTTTTGGTGTAGTAAGATTTTATCTATCTCTTATACAAAAGACATTTCGTTATTCCCAGGTAATTCAAGACATACATTTTGTTTGTCATGTAAATATCTTAAACACATGCTATTTTAATCAAATTCGTCATAGCCATTTTTGAGCAAATAAAAATTTTCGAAACACTTTGCATGTAAAGGTAATTTGAGGTTAGGAGATTTTCTTGTTAATCTTCGTGTCACATTTGACTTAAACACCATGATCGGTAGAATATATCCGGTCTTTTGTTTTTGAGTCACTTATGCTGTTCACACACTCATATGCATAACTTTTTCCATTAATGCTTTCATTGTGGTGTAGGCAGACCTCAAAACGTGTATTTCAGGTAAAATTTCGATATCGTTATCCACTTTTTTTGCGTGTAATGCAATACCTTCTCTGGTATAGGGAATGCAAGCTATTGGAATTCACCAAAAGCCAACCGTTACTTATTTCCCCCATTATAGTGCTCTCTGGTTACTTTTGGTAAGGTGCTTGTTTGTTCAGAGGTATGGTCATAATTGTTAATTGCAGCTGTTACATTGGCATTACAAGCATTATTTTGAAGACGACAACTATTGAGTTTAAACACAATACATACGATATTTAGTGCTGGGAAATCATTTAGATAATCGACTTTTACTATTTGCCTTGAAACTATAATTCCCATTCTAAGGTTGGCAGTAGTTTAGTGTAAAGCCACCAATTTGAATTCTTGGTAACTTCCATTAAATTATTTTCACTATAGGTAGTAAAGGTAAAAGCTACGTATCACAGAGGGACCCCGGAACCGGGACACAGCACTTCAGGCAGGCCAATCGGCTGCTTGTGATTTCAATGTGACCCCTGGAAGGGAGGGATGAGAGAAGAGGTCAGAAGGGCGACCATATCCGAATGCCGACTGGCGTAGGCATGGACAGGGTCTCTTAACGTTTCCAGATATAACGTATCCGACGCCGCAAAGTCGCAGCCCACAAGCCACCAAACTCCAGGGCCCCCACGCTGAGGAGAGACCTTACGGCAGCGACACTAGGGAAGGAACCTTTACAGAAAGCAAGTCACCGCCCAGCCGCAACCCGTCGAACACCGTCACTTGGTCCTACAACCCTGAAACATGGAAAGGAAGATGAAGAGCATAGGAAATGAGAGGAAGGAGAGTCGTGGTAGAAGATGAACCTGGCGACCCCGGTAAATCACGAAAAACCCATGGGCCAGAGTGGACGGTCGCCGGGGATCGATCCTGGGAATCTCCTGAATGTGAGCCACAGACGTAACCGCGCGAGCCATTCCGTTCGGTCACTAGGTAGCAGAAGTAAAAAGACTTTATTTCTAAAATAAACATCTTTGAATTTTCTTTCTAGAATGAGCTAAAATAGCTGGTATTGGTGTCTTTAAGTCTTAGCAATTCTGTTGTTTTTTCGATTTTAAATCCAACTCCCATGTGCTTTATTATAAAGTTTTAGTGTATTATATGTTTACATATTTATTTACGCACCTAAGTATTATTTTCTGTATTTCCTTTTCTGTCAGTTCCTTTCATCTACGTCGGGTAATTGCGTAAATATATGGCGACGTTATGAGAGGAAATGCAAAGAAATTAGTCTTGCTTTTATTGATCACAAGCGCAGATACGTTTAGCCAAATATTAAAATAAAGTAATTACGTAATACAACTGACCTACAACAAAACTGTGGGTGTTAACTATTAAACAAATTGTTCAGTTTCACAGAATATGTTACTTAGGCAGAAGTGAGGTTTCCAGGAACACTGTGCCACACGGAAAAGTGTGATCCTGCTATCTCTTGGCCAGGGTACGAACTACCGTCAAGTTATTGGCAATGGAGCAAATTACTGAGCCGGCGTGGAAACACTTCCATCTCACTCTCTCTCTCCACTCGGTCGAAAACGGTGTCTTACGCTGCACCTATTGTCAGGGCAATTAAATCATTCTTGTACACGTCCTACACGTATACTATAAAAGTATACTTACCTCATAAACCAGTATTTTTATTTTCTATTAGTTCTTAATTTTCTACCATAGCTACATATTTTGTCAATCTTTACAAATAGGTATGTGTTACGTTCACATGAATTTTTCTACTTGTTTTTATTTCTCTAATACGTATAGTAAGTAAGGGAAGTATTGTATTCCACCCAAAAATTCAATGTCGAGATTTCAACGCAAATGTATATTTGATGTCCCCTGAACACAAAAAGGCATTTTTAGAAAACAGACAATTTATTTCAAATACCCTTTTTGTGGCATCGCCATTTCCGAGATAGCCGTCATTTATGGTTCAATTTGTTCCATATTTTGCTATTCACTTAAAGCCCTGTCGACACTCATTGTTTCTCGCGATTGTAAGGGAAGAATAAGTGTATAGCGTCCAGTTCCTAAACATTTGACTATTGCTGTTCCTTTTGTATCTATAACGAAATGTGTAATGTATCTATTTCTGCAACGGTTTATTTGGATTAAAATATAGTAGATAGAAAAACAAGCTCTAGTAAGAATATCCACTAATAAACGATAGAGGATAGAGAAAGTTATGTGAATGTAACACATCAGTTATATATATCTATATAGCATCTACAACCTATTCTTACGAAAGCTTATTTTTTCTATTCTTGTCCTGTTACCTTTATAGAAATACTTGTAGTACGGATTTCGATGTAAGTAGGTACAAGGGGGAAACTGAATTGAGCCAGATGTTTAGAAGCTATCGCTATATACTGGCCTTGAAATTCCAGTATATTTCTATGAAATGGCGAGAAGACTGTGTAGGAGCAGTATTTAAAAAATGAAGTATTGAACAATTCAAACCAACAATGACGCATTTTTCGGAATTGGCTGATGCTACGAAAAAGTTATTTGCAATAACTTGTGTGCTTTAAAGAAATCGATATCTTTAAGTTCTCTTAGGGTTTACTCGTTATACAGAAATGATACAAAATTCCTTCCGAATAAAGAGAACTTCATAGACTATTCCCAGAAAATTCAAGATGCACATTTTATTTGTCATGTTAATATCTTAAATGTATGCCAATCAAAACCTAAAGCCATTTTTAAAAATTAAAAAAAGCTTGGGTTGGGGGGATTTTCTTCATAATCCTGTATCACATCTTTGGAAGATGCTGAACTTAAATTTCAAGTTTGATATTCATGGAACTTTTCGCTTTTCAGTTATGCAATTCGCGCACACATGGAGCCTTTTTAAAAAAATACGTTTTAATTTCACTACCAACGTACCGAGAAGGTATTGAATTCCACCCAAAACTTTTACATCGAGATTTCACTTAAAATACATGTTTTAGGCACCCTGAATAAAGGAAATAGTTTTAGAAAAAGGTTCGTGTGTGTGTGTGTGTATGAGCCGCATAGTTCAAAAATAAAACGACATGAAGATCTTCAAGAAAATCCCCACACCCCAAAATACTCTTCACATAGAAGATATTTTTGAATTTTTAGTTTTTCTCAAAAATGGCTCTTAACGATTTTGATTAAAATACACTATGTTTAAGATGTGTGAAAAAATAAAATGTATGGGTAGGTATCTTGAATTTTCTGGGAATAGCCTTCATTCGGAAGAAATTTTGTAAGATTTTGTATAACTGGTAAACAAACAGACAAACCTAGTGCACAAAATATGTAGATCTCTTTAAAACACAATTTATTTCAAATAACAATTTTTATGGCATTAACCATTTCC
Source organism: Deroplatys truncata (assembly GCA_030765065.1). Classification (NCBI taxonomy): domain Eukaryota; kingdom Metazoa; phylum Arthropoda; class Insecta; order Mantodea; family Mantidae; genus Deroplatys; species Deroplatys truncata. Next base: position 221,845,595 of record CM060981.1, on the reverse strand, counting down.
GATATATAAGTTGGTTTTGGTTGGAATTTTTCAATACTTAAGGACATTTTATAAAAATGTTGTCGCTATTCACTTGTTTCTTGCGATACCATGTAGAGCAGAGATGGCGAAAACGTGACTCGCGAGTTATTTTGACTCGCAGGCGCCGTTCCCTCTCTGCAACCGTCCCGTTTGTTTTTCACATGCTGCTGAGTGCTGCAGTGCGTGTTGCATATTTGGTGACTCGCGGAAGGAAGTCGTTTAAGCCACCCTTGCTGTAGAGGGTATGGAATTTCCATACCAGCATATAGCGAAAATTTTTATTTTCTCAAAAATGGCTAACGATTTTGATTAAAATGCAATATGTTTAAGATATTTGTAACACAAATGCAGTTTATTAATTTAATCTACTGCGACTAGCCTGTGAAGCTTTATTCATTATGAGTAAATGACGTTAGAGATAAAATTTTATTATATAAAAAGTTTAGATTTCGCTGAAACATACAATTTATGACCCATATTTTTTTGTGGGTGGGAGTAAACCAATTCCATGGTATTTATTGTTATTGGTAGGACTTTTCAAATACTTGGATCTGCCCCTTGCGTATATCTAAGTAAGAGTATGGTATTCAACCCAAAAATTCGATATCGAGATATCACTGGAGATATCCACATGTTTTATGCTCCCTGAATCGAAAAGCATTTTAGAGACAGGTCTTTCATCAGCATAATTCAATAATGAGAAGTCGGATAAACACCTGCCAACACTAGTATTTAAGTACAGAATCTTCCAAGAATGCGACATCAGATTTTCAAGAAAATCCCCCCACCCTATAAACTTTTAAGTGGAACAACAGTCATTATTTTTGATTTTCTGAAAACTGGCTATAATGTTTTGATATACTCATACTAAAGATATTTACTCGACAAAAAGTAGGGTAGAAGGGGTCAGGTTGGCACTTGGCTCTTACTTCAGTCCTTAGTCAATACATTGCAATAGAATGCAGACATATTATTCCTTGTCTACAAATACACGTCCCACGGAAGCGACAAACCTTTGTGACAGGTTGTAGTGGAAGGAAGCCATGAAGTTGTTTTTCCCGCGAGGTTAGTAAAATATATTCACTTCATGGGAAATTTTTTCTTCCTGAGTACTTATGAAATATTAAATGGCTTCTAAATGTTTTGTTTGAAGGTGTTTTTAAATGGCTTTATTCATTGGTATTTTAAGTATTTTAATTCCTTATATCTACCTACTTGATTGCTATATCGAGCTTCCATTAAATAAAGCAGACGAGGGGCATTTGACACAACAAAAGGGAGCAGGTTGGCACAATGATAGCAACAGGCAGTTTGTGTGTTTAAATTGTTTCTTCCGATTAATTTCTGTACAGTGTTTCGTTTCATTATTGCCATTTAACTGTTTAACTTTGGACGTTATGTTACTTTGAATTTATTTATTTATTTATTTAGTGCTAAGAAATTACAGTAGTTGCCTACTGAAAATTTGGCTCTGGCCACTCTAATTCAGTAGACACCCACTCTGCATACAAATTTATTATACTATTAAATATGTATCAATTTTCTTCTTCTCTCTTCACTAATTTCAGTGCTTTTTAGCTCTAACCATATTTAATTTTAATTTAATTGTTGTACTAATCCAATATAACACTTAAAAGAAAATAATTAAATAAACCAAGGTGTAAGACAAGGGTGATCGCCCACTCTTTTTAATATCTATATAGATGACGCTATCCGAAAATGGAGAGAAAGAGCACAAAAGGAATATATATAGGGTAATTCCGGGAGAGATGGACCCCCTTTTCTGAATTTCCCTTATTTCTTTTATTTTTAGTAAAAGTGGTTAAAATGGTAGTACCTTATGTTTTAGGTGGCATCAATAAACCATATATAGCTGTATACATGCAAAAGACGTATTAACAGACTTGTAGATTATGAACAAAAGAATTACACATATGGTCCATCTAACCCGTAGTACTCGGGTTAGATGGACCATGGTATATGGGAGAGATGGACCTGCATAAAATAGGAGGAGAATTAAATGATACATTCGTAATTAGTACTTATTGGTATATTGTAAATCATTTATCATGTAGAGCAAACATTTGTTGTTTTACTGAGTTCATTTTGGAGGATGTTTTTTAGATTTACCCTCTCCTCCCACATAAGTCGCACTTCATGCCGTATTTGGTGCAGTTCTCATGAAGCCAACGGGAACACATTCGGCATTGGATCCAGTCTTCATTGCTTTTGGTTGCGTTGTAGTCCTCTCCGCACCCAGCACGTTCATTTTCATTCCACTCTTCATGATCATCGTCACTGTCATTGCATACATCATCATCATCAACGTTTAGGGACTCTTCGGAATCAGAATTGTCGCTCCCTCTTCTTCTGGTTCTTGGCCTCTTAGTTTTAGACACGTTAGATTTCCCATTAGGTCTACTCTTCTTAGCTTTCCAAAGGTTAACATTCTCCTTTGAATTCGGTATCTTGGAAACACTTGCTGCCTTACCACTTAGTGTAGTTTTCTTCTTCAAAGTTGCTATTGGGGAAATGGCATTAAGGAGTTTACTTGGTGTTGGTATTTGGTTCTCCTTGTCTACCTGAGTTTCATTAGGAGAATTATTTTCCACGTAGGAGATCCAAGGAACTGCCAAGGAATCATCAGTTTGAGGACGTGTGGAACTTGAACCATTAGTCAAAGGTAAATCATTTGAAATATCTAGCAACTTCGTTGATTCCCATAACTTGCTTTTTAGTGCATCCACAGCTTTCTGTAAGTGGTTTACACTCCAACATCCTCTTGTAAAGCCCTGTTTCCTTTTGTATGTAGTTGGCATTCCTCTAAAATAATAATAATAATAATAATAATAATAATAATAAATAAGGCATCTATCTCTATTTTTCCTTTTATAAACGATTTATCGATACTCACACTATATATACATGAATATGTATATATCTATGTCATTAGTCAATAAGTAAACAAATGTTCATTTATATATTACACTATAACCACTAAAGTTTTACCAAAAAAGGATTGTATAAACATTAAAGTTATAAAAAATATGGTCCATCTCTCCCGTGAGGACCTGGTCCAACTCTCCCGAATGTCAGGGAGAGATGGACCAGCCTGCCATTTTGCATCGCTTGGGGGCAGCGTCACCAGAACATCCCATGGGGCTACATTTACTTGTTTTACGCTTCCTAAGAAGCTTTGGTAAAAGTGTGATATCAAATAGTGTGTATAATACCTAACTATATAAATAGTGAAAAAAAAATTGACATACCTGATTTTAATTATGCGGTATATAAATGAAATGCTTCAACAAATCAAGACGAAAACAACACTGTCACACATTCTCATCTGCCACTAGCAGGCGACACTACCGCTAACTCGCTCTACTGGACGGTTCGAGAAATAATTAACTGGTCCATCTCTACCAGTGGTCCATCTCTCCAATTACCCTATATATATATATATATATATATATATATATATACCTAACAAAGAATAAGTATATTAACATACTATTATATGCTGACGATATTGTATTAATTGCAAATTCTGAAAATGAACTACAAAAATCAATCTATCTTTTAAATATAATTGGAAATGAGTATAATTTTAGGATATCAATAAATAAAACGAAGATAATGGCATTCCATTGGAAATACGCAGTAAGATGTAAAATAGCAATTGAAAATTGGGTCCTGGATCAAGTTCAACTATTTAGGAAGTTATATTACTTTTAACCAGGATAAGGAACATCAAATTGCAGAAATATCAGAGTATCTGCGGTACTATAAGCATAATATTAAAAATTACACGAAGAGAAACAAAAATTAAATTTTATAAGGTGATGGCTCCACCTATTCTATGAGGAGAAAAGATTGTAACCATGTTCAGCTGCAGAAATGAAATTTTTACGAACAGTTAAAGGTTGCACAAAATTGGACAGTATCTCCCTAATGAATTAATTAGGCAAGAACTGAATATTTTTACAGTGAAGGATAAACTAGAAGAAAAAAAACAAAAATGGAAAGAACGTTTAGAAAGAATGGAAGAAAGAAGAATTCCAAAGATAACCTTATAATATAAACCTATAGAAAAGAGGGACATAGGAAGGCCAGTTAAAAATGGAATTGAGGCCGGAACAGGTCGGTAGGCCTAATCCTTGAAAGGCAGAAGAAGAAGAAGAAGAAGAAGAAGAAGAAGAAGAAGAAAGAAAATAAGACCAGCATTCAACCCTGGTCATATTTCTAAATTGCAATATTTTACTTAGTCAATTTCCTTTAATTCATAATTACTTACTTTATTCTCTCTATCCACTGTCCAAACCAATTCACTTTTTAACGTTACTTAACCATTTCTTGTACCATTACTTTCTGATAAGCTCTTTTCACCAAATTTCTGTTTCTTTGCACTTAAGTTTTATCTATGTGTTACTGGATTTATTTATATCTAACCTTCTCATTTAAAGACCTGTTGATAATTTTAAACAGTTACCCCGTATTCGGTGATTTTACTTTGATGAATCTGTAATTATGTACCTGAAAGTGTTTAATAACTTTATCATAATATTTCTTTTTAATAAATTATTCAAAACGCATATTTTCCATTTAAATAACATCTAGCCAACTTACCCCACGTCCTTGCCAAACCTGCCTCCTAGGTGGGGTAAGTTGACGCGCTACGCAATGGTTTGAAAAGTTGATAACTTTAAGTGGCCGAAAATAATGACGCAATTATTAATAATTACTAGAAAAGAAGTATTTTCTCGGAATAGCTTTTGAAGTTCCTCTTTATTCGGAAGGTAACTGATAAACGTTAAGCTATAGCTGAACACGTACCACACAAAAAATTTAGATCTCTTTAAAACACGCAAATTATTTCAACAACTTTTTTGTGGATAAGCCATTTCCGAGACATCCGTTATTGATGGTGCGAATCGTCCAATACTTAAGTCATTCTTTTAAAGTCCTGTCGATTTTCAGTTGTTTTCGCCATGTCGTGGAAAGAGTATCGAATTTTAAGGGCAACATATAGCGTCCAGGTCCAAAACATTTAACTACTGTTACCTTTGTATCTATAACGAAATGTGTAGTGCTGTTTCCGGAAAGGTTTATCTCGATTGAAACGAAATAGATGGGAAAATAACGTTTCGTAAGAATAACTTGTATACCCCTAATAAGCGATAGGGGAAAGAGAAAGTCGTGTGAAAGTAACACAATATTTTTTATGTTTTTAATGTTTTGGAGGAGTAATTTACCTGACCGCGTTGAAATGTTACAAGAAAAAGATTCCATACATTTGCCTCTGTTTTCGAACGGAACTGTTTTACATTTATGGAATTCTTTTATCGGTACCGAGAGGTAGGATGTGTTTAATTTGAGTGTACTGCCAGAGGGCAAGGGATTGATGATCTTGGCCGGCCCTAGCGACGGTCCCTAGCGACTGAGGCTGCGAGATCAAACAGCGAGATGAGATGTGATGACTGCTCTACCTTGCCTTGCACCCTGGAGAAATGTGTGTCCGTCCTCTGTCGTCATAAAAATGAAAGCCTCATATCCCTCCTTTTTTTTCTGGCTAGCTCTTCTCTTTTGACTGCCCTCGGGCAGTGGCTGTTAGAGGCACTGAGGTGTACAGACACGATCCTCTCTGTGTGCATGCCTCCTTTTGGGACGTTTTTAACTTTTATCTTCCCCTTCAGCGTCATCTTTACCCTCAAATTTGCGTTTATTTACCAATTTTGTTATCAATAAATTCAATCACATGCCATACAAGTGATGGCATATTTTGAGTCTGCATGCTGGGATGCTGTAAACTGAAAAACTGTCACAATTTTTTTTTCGTTGTGAATTCTCCAAAACTTTTTGCATCTGATCGTATCAAAATTGAAGGACTTTGAAAATCTAAACGTCTCAAAGTGGAGACTTTTAGAGTGAGTAAAAACAGTATACTTTTTCTTTCTTTCCACTTTCTCGTAACCTCGTTTTTGGATGTTCAATACCCACTTATACCACCATGAACCACTAAGGATATCAAAACATTTGCTTTCTCTACCACATAGATAGTATTGTATTTCACCCAAAAATTTGATACAAATTAAATATTTACATTCTCTACTGTACGTGTATTTAAGTTTAGCACATTTCAAGGATGCGAAACGATGATTTTCGAGAAAATACACTCATCCCAACTATCCTTTACATGGAACATTTTTCGAAAATTGTGATTTTCTAAAAAATGGCTGTAACGATTTTGATTGAAATTCCATATATTAAAGTTATTTACATGACAAATAAAACATGTATTTCTTGAATTTCCTGTGAGCAGCCTAGGAAGTCCTCCTCATTCGGAAGGAGTTTGTGTAATCCTGTACAACTGGTAAACGTTAGGCGAAAGACGAAAACGTATTGCACAAAAAATAGATCTCTTTAAAATACACAATTCATTTCAAGTAACTTTTTTGTAGCATAAGCCATATCCTAGATATTCGTTGTTAATGGTTCGAATTGTTCAATACTTAGCCATTGTTTTAAAATCCTATAGACCTTCAATATTTTCTCGCGGTGTCATGGAAAGAGAATGGAATTTTAAATCTAGGGTGGGGCGTCCATTCTAAAACATTTGACTTCCTATTCCCTTTGTATCTTAAACGAAAACTGTAATGCAGCTATTTTCGGAAAAGTTTATCTCGATTACAATTAAATAAATAGAAAAATAAACCTTCGTAAGATTAATCTGTATATCCACTAATAAACGATGGAGCGTAGAGAAAGACATATGAATGTAACACAAGAAATAATTTTCGTTGCGTCTAATCGTACCAAATATCTAAACGTTTCAAAGTGAGAAATTTTAGAGTAAGTAAATACAGCATAATTTTTCTTTTTCCCATTTTGTCGTAATCTCAGTTTTTGGATGTTGATATATATCTACTTATACCATGAACCACTAAATATATCATGTTAAAATATTTGCTTTCTCTACCTCGTATATAGTAGATAAAGTATTGCGCTCCACCCAAAATTTAATATCTGATTTCACTGGAAATACATGTTTTAAGGCTCCCTAAATAAATAAATAAATGGTGAATAAAGCAATTCTACATTCTAAACGCGTACAAGTTTTAAATGTATTACGTTTTTGAGGTAAAAACAATTTTTACGATAAAAAGGAATAAAATATTTCTAAATATAAATAATTTTATCAGCTTAGGTCATGAGAATTTCTGGGTACGTCAAAGTATTACTTTTGTATATTATAAGGAAATAAAGGTGCATTGTCTCAACATATGTTCATATAAAGTATTTTAAAATGGTCGCATAAATAATTACTCGTTTTGTATTTCATCTGTTAGGATGTTTTGAAGGGAAGTGCTACGTCTACCAAGTGCAAATGTAAAGGAAGGATCCAAAAGGAATAGGGAGGAGTGTCAAGGAAGGACATGATTATGAAAAGGGTTCTTAAATACTTGTTTAGGATCTTAAATTTAAAAGAAATAACTTATTAAGACAATGCTTAGAATATCAAGAGAAGTGTATAAGGAATACTGGGTTCGCTAGCGGTCTTCGAAATAACTTAGAAGAATAGTGCATTAGGAGACATTTTAAGAAGATAAAATAATTAAAATGGCTTTTGGACAGAAGTATGGAGAAGGTTTGAGTATAGTGTATACATTCAAAAACTCTTCATTGAGATAACTGAAAATTAATCTCTAATATTTTATGTTTTAATGAAGAATGCTTGTGTGAAGGATAAATACACGAGGTAGCCCAAACAAGCCGCCCTTGGCAGTTTTATGTTCCCAGCATACATCGGTGCAAAAGAGGTTGACGCATCACTGATGTTCAAAGGGGCAGTGCAGGTGCAAAGCCTTACTGAGGTAGTGCTGATGGTTGCAGAGTTTACCTGCTAGTTCCATTATGATAAGCATTCTGTGGTCTCCTGCATGCAGTTCGAGTCAGGTCATTGAGACAAGAAGGTAACGTTTACCAATAATGAACACAAAGATATAATTAAGATCTGTGCGGAGACACACCAAAATGCAGCTGAGGCTCCAAGGCTGTGTTCTGAACATTTTCATACACGGCATGTGTCTTTTGGCAGGTTTTATTTCTTATTTCTGATTTAGTTATCTACAGAAATAATACTAAGAAATGATGAATCATTCCAGGTGAGAGATGGGCCTGAGAGATCCTCACATCAATTCCTCCACTAAGGTGGGCATATTTTTACACATCGTTATTATGAATAATGTACTGATAGAAAATAATTTAATTCTAACGCATCTTTAAGGGTACATAAATATAATAAAATAGAATTTTGTTTATTTCATGTTGTTAACTTTGCGGCACCAATTGGTGCCATGTAGTTGTACTGATTGTAGATTAACTGTCATGGAACTAAATGACTTTACACGTGTGCTCAGGTTTTCGTCAAGCACAGTAATCCTGAATTCTTGATAACGAGCGAATTCCTTATTAAATCACCTAGAACAAACACCCCACCATAGGTACATTTAAACACCAGACTCTATGTAGACCGTGAATATTGTTTTGTTTAAAGATAACTTTCTGTAGCCCAGTCGGGAATCGAACCCACAACACCTCATATAGCAGGCAGTTTCTCTACCGTATAAGCTCTGGGATCAGTAATAGCAGTTAAAGTGTTTTTTTTCCAGTTGGTCTTTCATTTAGCGGTCTCCTTTCTGTCAGTATGGAATCTCCCTTGCAGTTCTGTTTAGGCAAACATTTTGGCACCCTCGCTATGCAGTAGGTATAACTAACTTCAACTAAGGACGGCTTGTGTGGGCCACCTGGTATATTGATAAAGCTAAAATAATAAACAAAGAAAGGGTATTGCACGGATAAGAGCATAGAGATTAAAAGGACTAAGAAATCGTGTAAAGGGACTGATCTTTGCAGAAAGGAACTAATAAATTGGAAATGGTTTAAACTAGACAGAAAAATGGCTTTGATTAAAATCTTCAGAAAGGACAGTAAAAACATAGGACGGATCTTAAGCAAAATAAAAAAAAGTAGAATTGGTATGTTAAAGGAGGGTAGCACAAACATAAGTGCATGGTAGATTTTAATAATTTTGTAATTTTTAAGAAGCCATTATAAACATATAACTGTGTATATTGAATATGACTGGCTAAGAGTCTGGGCTGAATGGCTTGTTCAATCCATACATATTAGCTTAGCATAAATAGATATATAAATAAGTTTCATGTGTTAGGTACAATTTTCTGCCAACATTTTGCTTCAGGATTCTCACATACAATGAGAACACATTTTCTGATAACATTGCCTTACAACCTTTTAATGTGTTAAGAGGCATTTTTTACGTGGTTCCAAGCTTAGGTGGGGGGAATAGATTTAAACAAGAAGAATTTGTTACATTCACAGGACTTTCTTTACACATTCTTCAACAACTATTATTACAAAACTTTACTCTTCTAACTACTTAATGCCAATCCAGATAAACATTTTCATTCACGGTTTTATTACTTATTTCCTTGTAGGCACAAGGGAATTAGGGGAATACAGTAGATTTAAACGATAGTCATATCTTTTAACAGCGGGTCGCTATGTGTGGCCTTCAAATTCCGTTCTCTTTGCATGACGAGAAGAAAGAAAGGAGAAAAAAATCTCATATGTTGCACTTACATGACTTTCTCTACTCCTGTACAAACTATTTATACAAACGCTTATTCACCATCAACTTCATGTTAATCGAGATAAACATTTGCAGAAACTATTTTATTGCTAATTTTCTTGTAGGTACAATGGAATATGATAGCCTTTAATCGATAGTCAAATCTTTTAAGAGCTGGTTGTTATGTGGAGCATTCCATTCTCTTTGCATGTCCAGGACATAAAAAGACGAACAACGAATTTCCATTTGAAAAAAAAGTATAAGTGTTGGAATATTCAAACAAATAACAAGGAATATCTCGGAAATCTCGACAAAACAAATGTATGTGACATAAATTGTGTGTTGTAATGAGAGCTAAGTTTTTTCTGTAGTAAATTTTTGTCTCTCTCATACGGTTTACCAGTTATGCAAATGTCATTCAGAATAAAGAGGACTTTTGGGGACATTCACAGAAAATTCAAGATATACATTTCATTTGCAATGAAAATATCTTAAATATATGATATTTTAATCAAAATAGTTAGAGCCATCTTTGAGAAAATCAAAATTGTTTAATAATGCTCTATGTAGAGAGTAGTCTGCGGAAGGGAAATTTTCTTGAAAATCTTCGTGTCGCATTCTTGAAAGATATTAAACTCAAATACCAAATTTGGTATTTATCCGAGTTTTCGTTTTTGAGTTATGCGCGCGCGGACATGTTTCCAAAAATGCTTTATTTGGATTCAGGGGCCTCAAAACGTATTTCCGGTGAAATCTCGGTATCGAAATACTTACTAAACGTAGTAGAGAAAGTAAAACACGAGTAGGTTCTATCAATTTTCCAATAATGTAAAGTATAGATATTTGAAAATTAAAACCAATAATAAAGAATATTTTGGAAACGCTTAACTCAAAAAAATGACATAAATCGTGTGCTGTAACGAGATTTACATTCTTTTTTTCCAGTAAGAGTTTGTCTATTGCTTATGATTTACCAGTTATATAAAATTAATTCAGAATGAAGAGGACTCCACAGGATATTTCTAGAAAATTCAAGATAAATATTGCATTTGTCATGAAAACATCTTAAATATCTTAAAATATTAAAAAATTATCTCAATGGTATTTCAAACAAAATGTTAGATTTAGAGCCAATTTGAGAAATTAAACATTTTCGAAAAAAAAAAGCGCCGGGGTAGAGCAGTGGTTTCGTTTACAGCTTTGTATTGAGGGTCCGGGGTTCGTTTTGCGGCTGTGGATGGCGATTTTAAGTGGACCCTTTCCACGCCTTCACCTCTGACTTGCGTATGTAAGTATTCCCAAGGCCAAGGTAGTTCAGAGTCCACGACAAAAGCTGTAGGTCCTCTCATTCCACCGTCATCCTCATCACCCTACCATCGTAGGCAACGGATTTCGTCCGCTGGGTGCCTCCATCTCAGAAATGGATAGTCATCGCTTGGTGAAATGAGGTATCTCCGAAGGTATTAGGCCATATGGGGAGGTTAGAAACGACATTTTCCAAAAATGTTTCATGTAAAGGGTAGTTTTGGGTGGGGATAATTTCTTGAACATCTTCGTGTCACATCCTTGGAAGATACTGAACTTAGATAAATACCAAGTATGGTACGTATTTTTATCAGTATTCAGGGGAGATTAAAACACACATTTACACTGAAACCTCGATGTGGAAGTTTTGGGAGGAATGCAATACTTCTACTTAGGTGTTATAGGTAAGTAGTAGCAAGAGTAATATAATAAAAGAACGATGATAGAGGGGGGGGTTTCATTTCACGCTGTTTCCGGTGATACCTATAAGACTCCTATTACATTAACTTTGTTGACAATTATGTAAGTTTATGCAGTGTGGTGCTTGCTCCCTGGACCAACATTGGCATTCAGATGCAGCAAAGTTGGAAGACGTCGAGGTGATGGTCAAGTTGTAGTTTTGTTTTTCCGTCGCGCCATCCACCATAACGAATGTTCGTCCATGCAAAGCGGTGGACAGCCGCTCCCTCAAGAAACAGAATTTCCTTTTATTTCGGTTTCCTGTCCCAAGACACGGCCCCGGATCTCTATAGGACATAACGCCGTCCCAATTTCTCGAGTGTAACGGCAAGATCCGGTTTGTTTTTCTGATGATCGTCCCTGGCACTCTGAAGGACTACGTAATGCTTCTGCAGGATGATAAATCCAGCTAAAAGAATTAACGAACCAAAGTGTTAAATGTTATTTCCTACTGGGACTGACCCTTCCATGTTATACAGTGTGACGGAGGACTTAGTGGTTTACTCGTCGTCTGAAGGCTTGATCGAACCAAATGTTCAGTATGAGGTTTACAATAAACCCAGATTTACATTTAACTAGCTCTAAACCACATTCACGCACAGGACAAACCTTTACATACCTAATCACTTTTGCTATAACACAAAAACATAGATGTGTTGCACTCACATTACTTTCTCTACCCTCTAGCGTTTATTAGTGCGTATACAAATTATTCTTACAAAGTTTTATTTACTATCCTCTTAATTTTAATCGCGATAAAACTTTCCGGATATGGCTGCATTATACATTTCGTTATAAATATAAAAGGAATAGCGATAGTCAGATGTTTAAGAACTGGACATTGTGTAGTGAATTTAAAATTCCATATCTAGTTTAGCGGCGTAATAAATAAAATTCAGATTGGCCAGTCATGTCAACTTTAACAGAGCTTTAAAAAAAGGTACTTGATCAAAGATCCGATTCAAAGATTCTAGTTCGGATTGAAATTTCCTCGGGATTCTCACCCATATATTTAGTCACAAGCTTGTTGTTTAGAAACGAGGGCTAAGAATAAGCATTGGCATCTACATACATATTGTTATGTCAACGTTTCCTAGGAGGCGTTGGTACGGTTCATAGCGTAAGATTCAGGCGGCTAATGACTGCCTATGCCTTTTATACATATATAGTAGTTATGTTGTAGTTATTTATTTATTAAATATAATTTAGAGAGCGTTTATTAAAAATTATTGTATGCACCATAAACGCAAAAGCTTTAGCTGACGAATTAACTATTTCGGACGAGGCAAAATATTTTGTGTACTTGATACATAAATAGCTGTACTCAGAAAAGAGCGATCCTGTTGTAAACAACAAGGTGGAGTTGAATCAATAAGCCACGCGTTTACGCTACATGTGTGCACGTACGTTTTGCAACGCTAGGGGCCGGTTTCACCAACAGATGCTAAATCTTAACACAATGTTAAACTGATTTAATACTGAGGTTAACACAAATTCTGCTTTTCGGTGTTAAGTTAACATCGCCGTACCCTCTGTGTTAAGGCGTTTAACAAATGTTAGAAGTTGGAAAATGGTTTTGCAAACCAAGGTGTTGATGCGAGTTTGCTACCATTGGCATTTTTGAATGTCATTCCTAATAGAAGAGCGGTTGTACGCCACAATAAATTTTAAAGACTGCAAAGGGAGGAATTTTTAAAGCCATATAGACTGTCCAAGGGATCATGAGCAGGGTTTTATGGGAAATACGAGAGGTCAAAGAAGCATGCCTCTTTTTCCTAATCTACAAGTGTTATTTAGGTACTTAGATTTTATGCTACCAGCATTTTTCATTTACTTGGTGGGTGATGAAGCAAACAGTATTTTTTTCGGGTCTGCTTGATTAATGAGTGATAACACATTTTCGTTCACTTTAGTTTCAATGCAGTGTAACTGCCAATTTTAAACCGCCTTAAATGCTCTTCGCACCTAACGTTTCTGGTGCTGCACTTTATGTTAGCATAAGCTTGCTGCAGTTACTTACTGGACTTAAGAGAAACGAGTTCATTCCAATTAAATTACTCGCAGATTTTCTCCCAGGCTGCAATCTTACCTTTTAATGTAAGACCATGCTTTTTCTCACTTGATAATACGTCCATACTTATTAACCAGATGTTATTAAACGCGTTTCAAATGATGAAACATTTATTTCAGTTGACATCGCGATTCTAACCTCAAACAATCAGGAACATCACATGGCAATTGCCATGAATGTAAATAGTTGTCTGTACTGACACAGAGAGCGCAGCGATACGTAGACAAAAGTGCATCGGGGCACGCTCAGAAGCAGTGTAGTTCGGCCACTGCCTACTCAAAAGCTAGCGTTCGCAGTTGTCATTGACTTAACAAAATGTTAGCTAACAATTTGCTGTAAAAGCTAGATGAAACGCAAAAGTTTTAACATCATGTTAAGCTTTGAATACACTGTTAACAAACAAGATGTTAGAGTATTTTTAACATCGTTTGGTGAAACTGGTCCTAAGTGTAGCAGTGCTAAATTCTTGACAATAAATCGAATTTAGTAAGACACTGTTATCTGTGTATTACAGAATTAATACTATCCTGTAGTGGCAAAATGGTTACGATTTGGTGTTTCTTTCTTTCCTTAAGCATCGCGAAACAATGCGCGATCATTTGCCTTTCGCCACTTCTTAGGTTTCCCTGGGTTGTGTTTTATTTCGGCAGATTGACAGGCTTGCTCCATGATGATAAACTGACCTAATGCGATAGTGTTGGAACATAAAAGTAATATTGTAATTTGTAATTTCGTTTTTTGTTTGACAATGCTAATTTTGAGGTCCATTGTTGGTAAAAAAGTTGAGATATCAGAATTGTTTTAAAATGACTTTATTTGTTCCAAATAGAACTAATAATTATATTGTGTCAATTCGAGTTTTCCGCCTGGGGTCCACTTGGACCCCTCTCAGTGGTTTACAGCGTTACAACAGCATAGCAGTCTGAATGTTAATAATGTATAACAGAGTCTGTGTTTTGTTTAATCTACATCTGTTGTACATATTCCTTTCGGAGTTCACGAGCCAAGACCACATATATGGTATATGTGGAGGATACAGAGAAATGAATCAACATTTGTATGATTTTCCATCCCAAAAAGCAATTCGGGCTGAGCAGGGATTAGAAAACTGCTTACATTCCTTAGGTAAGTAAGGCTTTTAATACATTCCTTTGAGTTATATTGATTTTGGTAAGAAAGTCTTAGCAATGCATAGTAAAAAGCATTCAAATTGAGTTTTAAAACGTGGTTTTCTTTCCAAAAGATACTGTGACCGCAGTAAACTTATCACTAAAGCATTTCTTTCCAAAGAGTTCTAAATTCAACATCACTACTTGCCACCATAATTTATGCATTCAACAATTTACTATTAATGCCGAAGATTTCCTGCCAAAAAACACCAATTCCAAACAATTTTTCTTCAGAACATCCTAAATCGTCATTTCATTTCAGAAACTACTATGTCCTAATTTTTCAAATTTTAAATCGCTCTCATTTACATACTAATTTCCAAAATTACAAACTTTCTTCACTGCTTAAATACCATGAAGAGTTGTTAGACAAAAAGTATAACACTGAGCTGATAAAGAAGCTGTATAAAATAATGTAAGAGTTCTTTGTATACACTGAAGATTCAGTGAAGCTGGCTTTAGTATCTTTTGGAATTCACCTTCTCAAATAAAAGAAAACAGCCACGAACTTAACTGCCCAATCAGCGCCCTAAGAGCGTTCCGCCGCACTGTCTCTTATCTTTCTTTGTCTTCATTCCCATATGTTTACAACAGGATCGTTCTTGTTTGAGGCAGATTGTACTATAAAAACATTCCTTCTCTAACACTGGTGAGTTCACAATCATACAATATTAACACGGGAGCGAAATTGACATGGTTTTACTGAGCATAAGGTAGCAGGTGTTGTAAAAGGTGATGCAGAGAACTTAGTTACTGCTTCAGTGAGGATGGAATCCTTTCCCGCTGATGGTTTGTATAATATTAGCAGCAGTCTACTGTCCAAGCTTGTTGACGCAGGAGAATCGCTTCACGGACAGAGTGTGGTCGGTTCCTGACAGGTTATTGGAAGCGTTTAATTGATTGTTTGTGGCGTCTTAATGGGAACTGTCATGTCTTGCTTTTCTTCCACATCATGACCCTACCTGTCTCTCTCTTTCTTTTTAAAAGGGTTATCGACATCCCATCTGAGAGACTAGCGATTCACCTTCATCGTGGCATTTCTCTGCGTTCTTACTCATTCTATTACACTTCTTCTTTATGCATTATTTTGCAATAATGATTATTACTTACTTGTCTCTTACCAAGAGAGATAACGTGTGAGGTTTGCATGCATGAGATTTCACTGGAAATTCATGAGATCCCCTGAATAAAAATAAAAAATAATTTTAACAATAGGTCCAGTTTGTGATCGTGTGTCTATGAACAGCATACTCAAAAACGAGAAGTCGATTAAGTACAATACTTGGTATTTAAGTTCAGCGTTTTCCAAGGATGCGACAAACAAAATTTCAAGCAAATCCCCCACTACAAACTGTCTTTTATACGGAAAAAGTTTCAAAAAGTTTGTTTGTCTCAAAAATGGTCCTAAGGATTTTGATTGAAATAGCTATGTATATAAGTTTAAGATTTTTCACATCAAATGAATTTGCTCCAAATAGCCTCTGAAGTCCTCTTCTTTTTTAATTACTTTTGCAGAAATGGTAAACCATAAAAGATAGACAAAATCTTACTGCACAAAACAAAACAAACAAAAATGTAGATTTCGTTAAAACACACAATTTATGTGAAATAAATGTTTTGTGGAGTTATCCATTTCCGAGATATTCCTTGTTATTGGTTTGAATTTTCAATTAGTTTTCTCAACTGGAAAGTCATTTATTCGAATAGCTTTTTTTTTTTAATCCCCTGGTCATGCAAAGATAACAGAGTTTCAAAGCCACCACATAGTGACCAGCTCTTAAAAGATTTGACTATCGCTTAAAGCCTACCATATTCCCCTTGCACCCACAAGAAAATTAGTTATAAGACAGTTTTTGCAAAAGTTCATCTCGATTAACATGATGTGGATAGAAGAATAAGAATAGTTTGTTGAAGAATAGCTAGGAAGAGTCTTGTAAATGTAACACATCCTAATTTTTAAACATCTGCCTATCGATTCGGTTTCCTCTGTACCCCTTGTAGCTTCAACAATAGTATATTATGCAACAAGACTATAATTATAGTCTTGTTGCATACGACTGTTTTGTAATTTAATTACACACATCAATTGTGTGTAATTAAATGCTGTCGGATGGCAGCACCTTGAGTGTGTTTGCAAGTACTCGTTGTACAACAGATGGAGCACTGTTGAGTCCACACTGTATTTATTGATGTGTTGCAGATAACGTGAAAGCAACACGTATTGATATGCAAACGAATTAAATCCAATTTATTAGAGTATTGAAATGTTAATGAACAGAATTTATTTTAAATACACATATTTCATTGATTATCTGGGGAATAGATCCCAGTGGACGCTGCTTTAAAGGTGTATGGGCGATAGGGGAGCTGCTTTTATGGAAGTCATAGAAGTTCAGTTACGTCACATGCAGTCAGCATATTATAGTGTGGTCTACCAAAAAATGTATAATGAAACTATTTCTACAAAGGTTTATCTCGATTAAAGCGAATTAGATAGCAAAATATGCTTTCGTAGGTACCTATAGTTTGTGGAAGCTACATGAAACAGTGGGTAGAGAAAGTCATGTGGATGTAATTCAACAGGCACTCTTCTTTCTAAGCCTTGTTTACACACAAGTTCAGAGCAATAACAAATCTTCTGATGGTGAATGCATAGTTTACTGTGGGAGTATATCGCACATTTCGCCAAGTCTGTTCGCTTGACTGCAGATTGCACTTTCAGCAGAAAAAGTTAGGTCGTATACTGTATACAATTAAATAGCGTATTGTCTCCATTCCCAGCAGTCGGAAAGTTGTGCCACAACGCGATGGAGAATTTGCTTTTTGCATGGGACGCTGAAGCATGTGTATCGTCTCAACCGACGAATGCTGTAAATGTGTCCCTATGTGCGAACAATTGCACTTGTCATCAAGCACGTGAAATGTAAGAAGTGATGTCACATGACGCCGCCAAATATTCTTTATTCGGTAGGCAAACAACTAGGCAACTGTTGACGATTCTGAATATTATGACAGTGAAGCTTGTGAATGCCGACAGCTGTCCCTGCAGTCTCTGGTATTATTGTAAGAATTTTGTGCTCTCCAGTGACAGCGAGCCGGTATTCGCATGCAGTGATAACAACAAAATGCGAGAAATGTGGGAGGCTGTGGGAGAAGCTAACCACAATGCACTGCACCGCGCTGCCACAAAAACCACAGTGGCCAAACCGCAGTTCCCACCCTCGGCAAACCGTGTCGCACACACGGAAACCTTTAGAAAAACACTTCCACTTCGGGCTGGCCTGGTTATTGAAAACTAAGAAAATATCGCAACTAATGTGTGAAGCTGCTTATTACCACATATGCCACATACCTCGTAGGTAACAGCAACTGTTGTGTTCCACCCAAAAATTCCAGGTCCAGATTTCACCGGAAATACATGTTTTGAGGTTCCTGACTAAAAAAAAAAGAATTATTACTTTCTCTACCATCTACCTATGCTATGAGGAAGTCCTATTGTACTGCACCCAAAAATTCCAAGTCAAGATTCCATCGGAAATACACGTTTGAGGTAGCTGAAGCCAAAAAAATAATTTTTGCTTTCTCTAAAACCTGTCTACACCAGGATTCTATTCCATCCAAAATTTCCGTGTCCAGATTTCACAGAAGTACATGTTTTGAGGTTCCTGATTAAAAAAGAGGAATTCTTACTCTACAAGGAAGTCCTAGTGCATTCCACCCAAAAATTTCAAGTCGCAGTTTCATCGAAAATAACGTTTAAGGTCCCTGAATAAAAAAAACATTACTTTCTCTAAAACCTGTCTGTAGCACTTAAGAGGAATTATTGTATTCTATCCAAAGATTCGAAGTCGAGACTTCACTGGAAACATCTACATGTTTTGAAACCCCAGGATTAAAACTACTTTTTACTTTCTCTAAACTTGCCTATACCACGTGAGATGAATTGAATTATTTTATTCCACCCAAAAATTTGAAGTCGAGATTTCGCTGGAAATGCGTGTTTTGAGACCCCTGAATTTAAAAAAATCCTCTACCTTCTGCTTCTTCTATCAACTGCTTATACTATGAGGAAGTCCTATTGTATTCCAGAAATTCGATAAAATTTCACTGGGAATACATGTTTTGGGACCCCTGAATTTTCAAAAAGAACATACTTTAACTATCAACTGCCTATACTATGAAGCAGTCCTATTGTATTAAAAATTTTGAAGTAAAAATTTCACTGGAAATACATATTTTGAGACCCTGAATAAAAAAATTACTTTCTCTACCAACTGCCTTTACTATGAAGAAGTCCTGCTGTATCCTAAAATTTCTATGTCAAAATTTCACTGAAAATACAACTTTTGACACTCCGGAATTTAAAAAATAAACATGTTTACTTTCTCTACCACCTGCCTACACGACGTAAGAGGAAATACTGTATTCCACCCAAAAATTCGAAGTCGAGATTCCACTGGAAATACAGGTTTTGAGTTGCAGAATCCAAAAAAAGAGTTTTTACTTTCTCTGCCACCTGCCCATACCTATTGGGTAAAGGTTGTATTTCACCCAAAAACTCGAATGTCCAGATTTTATATCAAATAGTACATGTTTTAAAGCCCCTGATTAAAAAGGGTAATAATAACAATGATGTGTATACTGAAGCAGATATGTAATACCGATATTCCAAGTTGCTCATGTTTATAAGAAAAGATGAGCCATTTTGTGACATTCCTTTCCCTGAGCAACGAAAATGCAAAAACCTCTGTACATTATTAAGTATAGAATAATTAAGATTTGAATTCATAATCACTTACTAATAGGCTACATCAGAATCCGTAACACCAGCTCACTTCTCTCCCAGAAAGAGAATGCAAGCAAGTGGTTGTCTTGCTTACCGTTTCAATACGCCAGGTAAGAGAAAATGAAATGCAGAGAGAGAGGCTAACGTCTCAATTACGAACATATGAAGATGGTCTCACTTGCTAATGGATGTCGAATTATTTCATGAATTATTTCCTACAATTTATAATACTTAGATTGCATAAAACATTGTATCTAACACGAGAATAATGTTAATGTCACACTCGTGCCACAAACATCAAGATTATTCACTTGTATACATTGTTACAATTAACCCGTGTTTTTATTTGTCACAATCTTATAATATAAAATCTTATGTGTTACATTCATATGACTTGCTCTACTCTCTATCGTTTACTACTGGGTATTCTTACGAAAGCTTACTTTTCTGTCTACTTCATTTTCATCGCGATAAACTTTTGCAGAAAAGTTAATTACACATTATAAATACAAAGGGAATAGCGATAGTCAAATGTTTAATAACTGGACCCTATATATTGGCCTTAAAATTTCATACTGTTTCCATGCAATCGCCAGAAACTACTGAAAATGATAGGACTTTAAAATAATGGCTAAGTATTGAACATTCGAACAATTAATAACGGATATCTCGGAAATGGTTTATGCCACAAAAAGTTATGTGAACTAAGTTGTGTGTTTTAAACATATCTTAATTTTTGTGTAGTACGTTTTCGTCTATTACTTAACATTTACCAGTTATACAAGATTATACAAAATTCCTTCCGAATGAAGAGGACTTCACAAACTATTCCCAAAAAATTCAAGATATACCTACCTATTTTCATTCGTCATGTAAATAGCTTTAATTTATGTTATTTTAACCAAAAACTGTTAAGAGTCATTTTTGAGAAAATGAAACATTATAAAAAATGTTCCATGAAAAGGGTTGGGGTGGGGAGATTTTCTTGAAAATCTTCGTGTCGTATCTTTGGAAGATACTGAACTTAAATACTCAAGTTTGGCATTGATTCGGCTCTTCGTTTTTGAGTTATGCTATCACAGACACACACAGGGGCCTCAAAACATATATTTCCAGTGACATCGACTTTTTGGATGGAATACAATACTTACGGTAAGTATGTACGCAGTAGAGAAAGTAAAAACGATATCAGTAAAACTGTTTGGTTGTAATGGCCATGCTTCAACAGCACGACGCCCGATTGTGTCCACCCCGAGCAAGCTCCAGTTCTCATCAGGACGCAAACAGCCTCCACCTATCGACGACTCGTGGGTATTCTTGCAGAAGTTAGGTATGGGAGCACGAGCATCGGAGCCTAATTACACATATGTGTGCATGTGGTGGCCGCGGAGCGATGCGGGCGGACCGCAGCCCTGTTTAACAATCAACACTTCGCCTTTGTCTCTCCAACCGAAAGAGGCCACCAGTAACACAGCGGTCAGCGTCACTTCTGGCGAATGCACCGGAGACGCCAGGCTGCTGCTCTGGTACGACACAAGCCACTCTCATCTGCCGCTTTTGTGTCTGTAAATACGAGCATGTTTTTCGTTTAGTTAAGAAACGTCTGCAAATGGCTTTTTGTCACAGCGGCACGTTCTTCTGCATCTGCAGTGGGCGTATACTGGCGTACATACAATATGGCCCATAATGGAACGGAGCTGTTTGTGTTGGTACTGACAAAATCTATCCCCAACACCTACCAGCGTTACCACCGATGTTCTACAGCATAGTTCTAGCCACTGGATTGGTAGGGTACTTTACCTTCTCCAAAGTATGACTCTACAACTTAAACCTTATATTTTCATGGAACACTAACGTTTTCTTATTGCTGTTTAGTAGCAGCAACACTTTAACCTTCGTCTCATGTCGCTGATGAAAGCTCTCATATATTTAAATGTCGTAGCTGCCGTCCAGTTTAATCTCACATGCAAATAATTCCTCAACACTTCCTCTAGAAGCCGAATTATATTGTAATTGGTTTAACTTTTCCTTGTGTACGGATCCCAGCGAAACTGTTTCGTCGAGATGGTATCCAAGCCACCCCTTCATTTCACACAGATTATAAACCTTGTTCATTGTTAATTTTTGTACCCCCGAATTGTTTTTCAGGCTCACATAGACTAAAGTTAAAGGTACGTATCTTGAAGGGGTTTCTGGAACCGGAGCTGTGCGCCGCACGCAGGCCAGTCGGTCCATTATGCTTCCAACGTGACCCTGGGAGGGAGAAATGAGGAGAGAGACCTCAAGGGCGATCAGATCCGGATGCCTACGGGCGCAAGCATGGACGGGTCCCTAACGTTTCCAGATAGAATGCATCGGTCCCTGCCCACAAGCCACCAACCAACAAGGTCCACGGAGCGGAGCCCCAAGCTGAAGAGAGACCTAACTGAGCGGTACTGCTGCGACGTCAGGGAAGAAACCTTTACAGAGCGCAAGCCACCGCCCAGCCTCAACCCACCGAACACCGTCGTCTGGTCCTACAACCCTGAAACAGATGACAAGGAGGATGGTGGGTACAGGAAATGAGAGGAAGGAGAGTCGTGGTAGAAGATTTCCTCAGCATTCGCCTGGCGACCAGGGGAAACTACGAAAAACCCATGGGCCAGAGTGGGCGGTCGCCGGGGATCAATCCCGGGACCTCCCGAATGCGGGCCACAGACGTAACCGCCTACGCCATTCCGCTCGGTATCACAGAGAGCATGTTACCGGATGCGTAGAGTCAAAGTTGGTTACCTGAAGGTGGAAAATTACGGAGAGAAAAACACTAATGCGATCTAGTACAGTGTATGTTGCTAGAAAGCATTTCTTCATCAGTGCGCATTAATATGAATTGCTTAGGAAATGCATCTCTGAAATTTCGAAAATTCACATTATGTAAGAGATATTGTTAAAATTTATGCCAGTTCCCCCCACCCCCTTTTCACGTTTGCAGTAATGCTTCTTCCATGCATCAAAATTCAAGCGTGCATGGTTATTTAATAACAAAATTCTCTGCACGATGCATTTTTAAAAATATTCACATTAACAATTCAGGTTTTACTATAAATGAGTGTATAAAAGGAACTATCATATCAGATTTTTTATGTTAACCGCTAATTATCGTAGAAAAAATATTACATTTTGTGTTCTCAAATATTCTTTTTTCAGAAGTTAATATTTCCTTTCTCAAACTTGAAGGATTATTTAAGAAAGATTCCTATAGGTATATAGTCATTTTCTTTAATGTACTTTTGAGAGGTAATAAAAAACTTTTGAAACAAATTAGTAAACGTTTCCAGCATGTAGAGCATTTTGATATGGAAAAATGCTGAAATAAATTTTGCGAAAGAAAGGTTTATTCAGTGCCAATGGAAGAACTGTATGTTTTCTTCAAGTTTAGAATTCATATTATTTTGTTATGAAAAAAATTAATTTTTTATTTTTACTTTCTCTACTACGTATAGTAAGTAGGGGGAATATTGTATTCCACTCCAAAATTCGATACCGAGATTTCACTGGAAATATATGTTTTGAGGCCCCCTGAATTAAAAAGAAGCATTTTTGGAAACATGTCCGTGTGTGTGTCTGTGAACAGCATAACTCAGAAACGAACAGTCGGATAAACACCAAACTTGGTATTTAGTTTCAGTATCTTCCAGAGATGCGACACGAAGGTTTTCAAGAAAATCCCCCACCCCAGATTACCCTTTACATGGAATGTTCTCAAAAATGGCTCTAACGATTTTGATTAAAATATCATATGTTTAAGATATTTTCATGACAAATGAAATGTATATCTCGAATTTTCTGAGAATGTCTCCAAAAGTATTCTTCATTGTGAACGACTTTTGCATAACTGGTAAACCATGAGAGATAGACAAAATTTTACTACACCAAAAATGTAGATCGCGCTAAAATACACAATTTATGTCATATACATTTTGTTTGTTGAGTGAACCATTTTCGAGATATTGCTTGTTATTCCCTTAAATTTTTCAATACTTATTTTCTCAAATGGGAATTCGTTATTAATCGTTTTCTCTTGGATATGAAAAGGTTATTAATCTGTGGCAAAGGGAATGGTGCTGCACCTAGCAACCAGCTATTAAGAGATATGTATATGCTTAAAGGCTACTGTATTTCTATATTGTCCTTGTAAATATATATTCCCCTTACATCTAGAAGAAACTTAGCAATAAGATGGAGTCTGCAAATGTTTATCTCGATTAACATGAAGTAGATGGAGAATAAGCGTTTGTAAAAATAGTTTATACAAGAGTAGAGAAAGTAATTTGAGTGTAACACATCAGATTTTTTTGTGTATCAACATTCTTTAAGAAACTAAGTGGTGGAATGATCATTCTTCTATTCTATTTTCTCTGTTTTAAAAGAGCTGAGTGCATAATTATAATAAAGTAGGCGATCATTATAGTAATCCATAGTTAACGAATGAACAATTATACGAATTGCATACGTGGAGTGCATCTGTGACAGAACGTTTTTCATTGCAGTTTCTGAAATACAACTTTGTGTTTAATCGTATTAAGACATGGAGACTGATGAGTAAATTATGCACTTACTGCACTTGCGTCGTGATACACTGTTACTCGATAATGTGCCACCATACACTAATATCATTCAATGAATTGGTTGTTGATGTTAGCAATTTTGTTGCCAGTAAACAGAAAGTCTTTCAGATAAATATTCCAAATATGTTTGCTGGAAATTTCTATTTCTACCGAGACTTAGACAGTAATGGTTTACACATTTCCTTACATTTAATACTTCAGGACTTCCAGAAAGCCAAGAACAAGATAAACTCGAAACTGTTACAGAGCTGGAGGAGTCAGGTTTAAATGTGAAAGAGGTAAAATGCTCCTGCACAGCCCGAGAGCTGGGAAGGAAGAGACAAACAAGACTTACCCTCCAACACGTGTTCCTCACCTGCCACTCACACAAAGAAAGCCAACCTGTGGGACAACGCACCACCATAAACTTAGACAGCTGCAGCAGACAAAGAAACCCTAGGAGGAATGGTGCCGTCACATCTCACATGTTGTTTCAGGTCAACCTAGTTCAGAGGAAAAACAGCCTCTCTCCTAAAATGTTACCTTCGACTCTAAATGCTACATGTTCTGTCGAATTACCGTGTTTAATGTACATATTACAGGAGGATTTAGCATTCATAACTTCCTCAGAAAATGATTTATGACGTTCTGTACATAATTTTAACAAAATTGGACTTTAAAAAGAGTTTTTAAAATTCTGTCGCACATTCCTTTACCTCAATTATGAGTGTATTTTTAATTTCATGCAGATATCTTTAATATTTTTAAACAATTATATATTACTTTACTTATGCTAACTAATTAGGTGCTAAAATCGGAAAATTGAAAAACTAAAAATACTACATATTATTTAAATACTAATGTACAAAACTGGGGTACAGAATTTTTTTCCTCTTCTGGGTCTCAGAAAAAAAGTTAAACATTAAAATATAATTTTTTAACAATTTATTGTCAGTGTTCGAATCAATTATGTCATTTCTTGAACAACATAAAAGTGTAAAAAAAAACCATAAGTCGGTTTTTTAAGTCCATTCTCTATGAGTTTGTGCTCAAAGTTTTAATAAGATTGCTTACAAACTACATCGTGTGCAACATTTTTAATGCGCAAAAGTGTAAGAAAAATCAAAGTAGAGTAAAAGGCATTGGAAGTAAATACAAACCATTAGGCCGCGTGCTCTTCTGCATCTAAATGGTCATATGTTGAAGCTAAACTTTCAAAGTATTTTTAAATATAAAAAGTAATTTTTGAAGTTTTTGAAATGTTTGACCAAATTTTAGTTACCTGTGCGTATCCTTAAGTATGATATCCAAAACAATAAATAAGAAAAAATTATGGCCTTCTGCAGAAAATACCCTATACCTAGAAAAGCATGTTTGGATTAAAAAATCTTAAAGAAGAATAAATTCATTTACCTACATATCTCGATATACATTATCCTTTTACGATGAAGCAGACATTTTACAGGAGGTTTCTAAATACACCAAAACAATAGGAATGATTAATAACCTTATGAAACCTTCCTTAGTACAAGGCATACTAGTATTCTCTTATGCCAGACTTTGATGAGACCTGCACCCTGTTACGGCAGTGAGACATGGACATAAGAAAGAAAGATGAAAGCAGAATAACTGCTAATGAAATTAAATGAAATCTATGAGATCGGCACCAGGACATACCAAATGAAATCATAAACATAACGGGGGAGTAATGGAAGAATTACAAATAGAACTGTAATTGATCACATACAGCATTACCAGAACAAATGGATAAATCATCTGCATCGTACGAGTACAAATAGAATCCCAAAAGCCATGCTTCACTACCGTCCAAACGGGAAGAGATCTTTAGGTCGATCAAGGAAACGTTGGATTGAAAATTCAACTGTGAAGTCGTAACAGGCCACATGATCTCATATTTGCAAGAAAGAAGATGATATGATTTTTGTGTGAGAATTGCGGAATCAGGTGATTTTAATTCAGTAACATTAAATACATAATTATTGGCTATATCCTAAATAGATACAGTCAATTAGAATAACTGTTTACATAGGTTGCCAAAACAATTCCATCCATAATACACAGAAGACAGCAGGAGTTGATAGAACAGGATCACAGTGGTAGCAGGACTTGGCGGACTTGATCACGAGGTCCGGATTCCATCCAGGCCCACCAGTTTTGCTTTCACCTATTTGTTGTTCTGCTTTGGCCTCACCGCAGAGTCGTCTGATGTTTCTCGGGAAACAGGTGCCAATTGTGATAAATTGCGGCCGGTGGGGACCTTATTTAAATAGACAATTTTCTCCAATGGTGGTGAATCTGAGAACGTCACCATGATGCTAGCGGAACTTCCTTTGTATGACGACAGCTATTCGCCGGAAACATCTGCTAGAAGTTGGCCAATTTCACCAACAAGTTCTTTGCCTTCTGCACACCGTGGCCCAAAGGTTTCAACAAAGATGTAATCTTGGGTAGTATTGCGGTATCTATGCCGTTTCAGACTCACAGCTGACTCTGCAGCTGCTTCAGCTAGTTGGGAGGTGCGAAGGGGCCACAGTATCCAAACAAGTGGCATCCCATATCAAGGACTTGCCATGGAATCTTCGGGGCGTTTGACGTCAGATCTGTAAATTCCAAAACAGCTGAAATGCCAGCAGACGTAGTGTGGAATTAATTGCTTCTGATGTATGTAGG
Source organism: Deroplatys truncata (assembly GCA_030765065.1). Lineage (NCBI taxonomy): Eukaryota > Metazoa > Arthropoda > Insecta > Mantodea > Mantidae > Deroplatys > Deroplatys truncata. The sequence goes on along the minus strand of CM060981.1, from coordinate 221,818,858 downwards.
TGTTAGCTAAAATAAAATAGCAAATAGTATTTCAAGTACAGTTTCACGTTTTAAAATCAATATATCAAATTACTGCGAAAAACAGGAAGATGTGAACGTTTGCTGATACGGATACTGTAATATCCGGAAGGAACAAAAGATATAACATAGAAACCGTAGATTTTCAACATATTCATTTCTCTACCACGTACCTATAGGTAGAGGAAGTATTGTACCCCACCCAAAAATTGCATGTAGAGATTTCACTGGAAATACAAGGGTGTAACACGAAGATTTTTAAGAAAATCCCCACCCCAAACATGAAAAACTATCGTTATCTTTCCTCCTACTTTCTCTACCACTTACATATAGGTACAGAAGGTAGGTATTGCACTCCATCAAAGAATTTCATATAGAAATTTCAGCGGAAATACATGTTTTGAGGTCCTTGAATCCGAAAATAAAGAATTTTTCGAAAAAGGCCTGTGTATGTGTCTATGAACAGCTTCACTCATAAACGAAATGTCGAATAAACACCAAACTAGTTTGGTGTCTTAAGTTCAGTATCTTCCAAAGATGCGACACGAACATTTTCAAAAAATTCCTCACGCAAAACTTCCATTTCTTTCGAAATGTTTGATATTCTCAAAAACTGCTTTGATTAAAATACCATATATTAAATATATTTTCATGACAAATATACCTATGGCTTGAATTTTCTAGGAATAATCTGTGAAGTCCTCTTCATTCAAAACAAATTTTGTATAACTTTGTAAAACGGGTAGGTAAACCGTAAAAGACAAAAACGTAAGACTACACAAAGAATTAGATTTCTTTAAAACACACAATTTTTTGAAACAACTTTTCTCGTGGCAGAGCCATTTCAATTGTTCAACAATTTGTAATCTTTTTAAAGTCCCGTCGGTCTTCACTTGTTTCTCGTGACGTCAAAGAAAGAGTATGGTATTTTAAAACCATAGCGAGCTACTATTAATCACGTGTCTACTGATTCCGTTTCCTCCATCGCTCTTGTGTGTAATGAAATGAAGCTATATCTGCAAATGTTTATCTGGAACGACATGGAGTAGATAGAACAAAAAAAAAATCTAATGTGATACATTCACATGACTTTCTCTATTCTCTATCTTTATTGGTGGGTGCACAAACTACTCTTACTAAAGCTTATTTTTCTATCTACATCATTATAATATAAATAAACCTTTATTACACATTTTGTTGTAGGTACAAGGATAACAGCGATAGTCAAATGTTTAACAACTGGACGCTGCCTTTAAAATTCCATACTGTTTCATGGCATGGCGAGAAACAACTGAAAATCGATGGGACTTAAACAGAATAAGTATTGAACAATTCGAATCTTTAATTGCGGATATCTCAGAAACGGCTTATGCCACAAAAAAGCTTATTTTAAATAAATTATGTGTTTTAAAGAGATTTACATTTTCTGTGTGGTAAGTTTTCATCTATCGCTTAACGTTTAGCAATTATACAAGATTATACAAAATTCCTTCCGAATGAAGAAGGCTTCCTAGGCTATTCCCAGAAAATTCAAGATATAAGTTTTATTTGTCATGTCAATATCTTTCATATATGGTATTTTAATCAAAATCGTTAGAGCCATTTTTAGAACATTTTTATGTGGAATGCAATACCTTCTCTATCTACTATGTATGGTGGAGAAAGCCATAAGCTTGCGTAGGAATAGCTTGTAGAGGCTATATCAACTATTATATAGCGGGCAGAGAAAGTCATACGATTTTTCTTAGGTAATATGTCCTCACCTTAATTTAAATGTTTGTTTGATAGAACGCACTTATGAGAAACGTAGCAATCAACACGTTGGACCAGCAGGTGAATCCCGGAGATAGGAAGATTGCTTACTGCGATGTGGTGGGAAATTGGGTCAGCCAATCAGAGGTGAGGAGCTACCTGCGCAGGTGAGTCAAGGTGAGCAAGATGCACCTGACCTGCTATCCAATAAGCGCTCAGGTGGGCAGATACCTGTTGGGGAAGGGACCAGTAACATTCGTCATTTTGTTTATCATCTGATACTTTTCTCATTTTGATTTCCTTGCGTTTCCTGTGCACGACAATAAAATTACAACAGCTTAGCTGTAGAAATGCAAATAAACGGTCAACTTATTCACTAAGTTTCTCTGAAACGGAAGTAAGACTAACGAACGCTTGCTTTATACCCAAAGATTGCTTTGGTTTTTCTTGCCATAAACTTCTTAGAACATAAAATGCATAGTGTGTACAAAGGTTTAAGGAGAGCTATGTGAAGCCATACTTAAGATATTAATTTTTTATTCATATTTAGAAACCTTTTTGATTTGGTTTTGGTACTGCCAAATTGGACCCACGTTTATGATATTGCTCCCAAATTATTACTTTGAACTTAGCGTTCAAGCTTAAATAAATTGTTCTGCAGGCATTTCTTAAATTTAATTAGTTTTAGAGAAAAAATGAAGTTATAAACATGTTAAGAAGTAATGGAGTTTAACATACAAACAGTGCTTTACCTAAGTGGTAAAGGACCAATTAAATAGTCATTTGTGACTTTAATATTGTTGATATTAAAAACCAGTTGTGTAGTATCAAAAATAGAAGCTATAAGTAGTATAATAAAAGTGCAAAAATTCGAATAATTTAGGAGTTTTTATAAAATTTCATAGATACATTGCCCTGACATTTACAGCTATTTTTGGTGGAAACGCATACTACTGATTTTCTGTCTGCTTCAACGCAGACACCAAAATAATGTAATTTTAGATATCATATACGATGCAATGGTCCATGATAAACGTGAAAGTAAACGTGTCCAAGACGCAGAGTTGGATCCATCTTGCATGAAGCGATACACCAGGTCTGTTTTCCATCATTGGAAGGAACCTGCAGGTTCCCAGGAATGTCGGGATTAGTCATGCCATCAGAAAGGGAGGCGTATACCTGGTAAACGCTTTCCATCTGTTTTACAGCTCTATTCATGCGCTACACCCGCCTCGTACAAAATGACCGAAAACGGCAATTTTAAAAGGAAACCAGCTTTTGTTTGTTGCACGTACAACCTTGCGTGGGTCAGGGTCTGCATGGCAAACAACGAAACAATTGGCCTTGGAAGTACCGCAGGTTGTATTGGACCCTAGGTACGAGAGAACTTACCTGATTCGGTAATACCACCAGTGCTGACAGTTTTGCAGTGTTCTAAGCCGGCTGAAGTTATGTCAAAGTAAAAATGAAAGAGATTTATATTATTTACACTGAAAGATGGAATGTAAATTAGAAAATTTAATGCTCTAAATTTATTTTTCATTCATTCATTATCTGTTTACCCTCCTCTTATATAGGACTTACACCCCCCAGGACTTATAAGCGCGTGCCTGGGGTCAGAGGCCCGTCGAGGAGCAGACACTCATGGATCAGACAGAGCATCCAGGATGGGTGATCAGCCCAATGCCTGGTATGGGATGAAGGAAGTAGATGAAACGAAATGTTGGTGAAATGGATGAAAGGAAAGGTGATGATGGAGCAGTTGGTGGAATGAATGGCGGGGGAAACCGGAGAACCCGGAGAAAACCCGCCCAGACGCCGCTTCGTCCACCACAAATCCCACATGCAGGTCCCTGGGATTGAACCCGGGCCGCCTCGGTGGGAGGCGAGCGGTCTAACCACTCAGCCGCGGCGCTGCCGCTCTAAATTTGGTAATCTCTAAAATGGCATGAACATGGTAAGAGGTCAATTGTAAACTTTAACGACATTTTTCTTTACCACGTACATAGTAGGAAGAAAAGGTATTGCATTTCACACAAAAAATCGATATTAATATTTCACCGTAAATACATGTTTAGAGACATTTTTGGAAAAAGATATTTGTGTATGTGCGCGCGCGTTTGTGCTTGCGGCTGGGAATAGCATAAGTAAAAAATTTGATGTGTTGCACTCACATGACTTTCTCTACTCTTGTACAAACTATTTTTAAAGACGCTTATTCTCCATCAACTTCATGTTAATCGAGATAAACGTTTACAGAAATTATCTTACCGCTAATTTTCTTGTAGGTGCAAGGGGAATATGGTAGTCTTTAAGTGATAGTCAAATGTTTTAAGAGTTGGTTGCTATGTGGAGCATTCCATTCTCTTTGCATGACCAGGGAAAAAGGAATAACGAATTCCCATTTGAGAAAATGTATAAGCATTGGAAAAATGAAACAAATAACAAGGAATATCTCGGAAATGGTTCGCTCGAAGAAAAAAAAAGTGTATGACATAAATTGTGTATTTTAAGGAGATCAACACTGTTGTGTAGTAACACTTTGTCTATCTCTTAAGGTTTACCAGCCATTCAGAATGCAAAGTACTTTTGGGGACTTTCCAGAAAATTCAATATAATATAGGTACCTTTCATTAGTCAGTCAAAATATCTTAAACATATAATATTTTAATCAATATCGTTAAGAATCATTTTTTGAGAAAATAAAAAATTTTCGAAGAATATTTCATGCAAAGGGTAGTCAGAGGAGGAGGGGCGTGTTCTTAAAAATCTTCGTGTCTCGCATAACTCAAAAACGAAAAGTAGGGCAAATACCAAACTTGGTATTTAGGTTCAGTATCTTTCAAAGATACGACACGAAGATTTTCAAGAAATTCCCGCCACCGTAGACTACTCTTTGTATGGGACAATTTTTGAAAATTTTGATTTTCTTTAAAAAATGTCCGTAACGATTTTGATTAAAATACCATATGTTTAAGATACGTTCATGGCAAATGAAATGTATATCTTGAATTTTCTGGGGATGTCCCCAAAAGTCCGCTTCATTGTGAATTACTTTCGCATAACTCGATAGACAAAATTTTACTATACAAAAAAATGTAGATCTTGTTAAACCACACAAATTATATCATGTATATTTTTTTTTCGAGTGAACATTTACTAGATATTCCTTGTTATTTGTTTCAATTTTCCAATGCTTATACTTTTTCACAAATGGGAATTCGTTATTTGTTTCTTTATGTGCTGGACATGCAAAGAGAATGGAATGCTCCACATAGCAACAGCTCTTAAAAGATTTGACTATCGCTTAAAGAGAGAAATTGAGTTTTATTAATGGACACTATTTAACTGCTGTGACCCTTAGCGTTCCTTTCTATATTGAGAGTGAAAGACCGGCAATTTTGCTCAGAGGTCCTTTATTAGGCTTGAGGTTCTTTTACGTGCCGTAAATCTACGACTGGTACCACCGGTTTTGCTTCCTTTCCGAAGGAAAGGATTTTTACGCCCGAAAAAATCCATCGCCTTCCGTCGAGTTTCAACACACGACCTCGGGAACTAGAAGCTAGCATGGTAACCACTGCACCACGGAGGACGACACTATCGCTTAAAGCCTACCACATTCCCCTTGCACCTAGAAGAAAATTAACAAAAAAGTAGTTTCTGTAAATGCTTATCTCGATTAACACGAAGTAGATGGAGAATTAGCGTTTGTAAAGATAGTGTGTACAAGAGTAGAGAAAGTCATGTGAGAGCAACACATCAGCTCGCGGTTCGGGTTCGGACCACGGGCCGTAGTATAGCAGACCTGGTCTACAACCTATAAATATTTGTCCTTTTACCTCATTGCCAAGCCACATAAGCAAATCTATACGCATCATTAACAAACACCTGTCACTTGAGCCCGGTAGTGCCAGACGTGAAGCACTTGATAAATAAATGCTTGCAAGTACATGTTCCCAGAGGCACTTTTAAAGATCACCCGCTAAAAGTTACAGTCTGAAGGGGAAGTGTTCCGACTTGAGGGGCTCTGACAGCTGCTAAGGGTGAGGGCATGATAAATGCAAGAACATAATTTAATTTCCTATACAGGCACTTTCTCCATGATTTTTATATTTCGCAGTATACGGGTGGTGTTCAGAGACTTAATTGCCCATAATTACCCGTAAAATTACCTTGCGGGAAATAAAAGATAGCTGCTACTGAGAAAGTAAATGTGGAGGGCTGGAGGGAGGGGAAACGAGTGAGGCGCTGAGGAAGGAAAAATACTCATACTGTGAAACTGAAGGGTGAAAAACTTAATAAAATTATTTCACGACTCCCGTTTAATTGAAGTTCTCACCAGAAAAATGTTGCATAGCATTTTACCAAATTCCCAGGAGAGAAAACCACTACGTATTTATTTTAAACCTTCCTTGCAATATTAAATGGTATTTTTCTGCACTTGTAAATATATTTTAACTCAGAATTTAAAACAAAACTATTCGTAGAATAACGTGTTTGAACGGAGCCTCATTTTTAAGCCATGGCTATACTCTGAAATAGGAATCATACAGTTTTATTGGGGCAAACTTTCATGATATACAAAACGTTTCCTTTTTTTGTTAGGCACTTCTTCCTTTATTCTTCTATTACTTTCTCTACTACTTCTACGGTAAGTAGAGGAAGTATTGTATTCCACTCAAAAATATCATACCGACATTTCAACGGAAATAAATATTTTGCGACTTCCTGAAAAAAAAGAAGGCTGCTGATGGGGTTACATTTGACTGCAGTTGCTGGATTTTGCTTCATGTTAAACAACACACACACACACACACACACACACACACACACACACACACACACACACACACACATACTATGTTTTATTGAAAAAATGCTGCAGAAGAAATGGGGCTGTATGTTGGGTTAAAGAAAGAGTAGATGCAGTTCGCCTGCAGTTTAAGGAGGAAGATTGGCTTGAAAATTTTCGAATGCGCCATGCTACCTTTAAATTCATATTCCAGCGGCTGAACTATATTTATAGCACATCAAAAAGGTTTTACGAGTTTCAAAGCCTCTAGAAAAAAATTCAGGTATGATACATTCACATCACTTTCTCTATCCCCTATCGTTTATTGGTGGGCTCACAAATTATTCTTACTCAGGTTTATTTTTCTATCTATACATTTCAATCCAAATAAACCTTTGCAGAAACAGCTACATTACACATTTCGTTATAGATACAAAAAGAATAGCGATTGTCAAATGTCTAAGAACTATATGCTATATGCTGGCTTAAAATTCCACACTCTTTCCATGCAATCACGAGAAACAACTGAACGTTGAAAGGACTTTAAGAAAATTACCAAGTAATCAACAATTCGTACCTTTAATAACGGATATTTCAGAAACGGCTTATGCCACAAACAATTTATTTTAAATAAATTGTGTGTCTAAGAGAGATGTACATTTTTCTGTGTAGTACATTTACGTCTATTACTTAACGTTTACCAGTTATACAAGATTATACAAAATTCCCTCCGAATGAAGAGAACTTTATGGCTATTCCGCGATAATTCATGATATAGGTCTATTTTATTTATGGTGTAAATATCTTTATTGTGCGGTATTTTAACCAAAATCGTTATAGCCATTTTTTAGGAAATAAAAAATTTGAAAAATGTTTCATGTAAAGGGAGGTGGTCTGGGGTGGGGATATTTTCTTGAAAACCTTCGTTTCCCGTATTTGGAAGATACTGAACATAAATAACAGTTTGGTATTTATCCGACTTTTCGTTTTTGAGTTATGCTGTTTACAGACCGAACAGACAGACAGACTGGCATGTTTTCCAAAAATGCTTTATTTGGATACAGGGCGCCTCAAAACATGTATTTCCGGTGAAATGTCGGTATCGAATTTTTGGATGGAATGCAATAGTTCCCCTACTTTACTATAAGTAGTAGAAAAATCTGATGTGTTGCATTCACATGACTTTCTCTACTCTTGTACAGACTATTTTTACAAACGCTTATTCTCCATCAACTTCATATTAATCAATGTTTATCTGATTACTATTACAAATAGGTCCGTGTATGTGTATGTGTGTGTGTCTGTGAACAACATAACTCAAAAACGAAAAGTCGGATAAATACTAAACTGGTATTTTGGTTTAACATCTTCCAAAGTTGCGACACGAAGATTTTTAAGAAAAAATCCCCACACCCTTTACATGGAACACTTTTCGAAATTTTTTATTTTCTAATCAAATGGCTCTAACGATTTTGATTAGAATACATATACTAAATATATTTACACAAAAAATAAAATGTATATATTGAATTTTCTTGGAATAACCTGTGAAGTCCTCTTCATTCGGAAGAAATTTGGTATAATCTGGTATAACTGGTAAATGTGAAGCATAGACCAAAACGTACCACACAAAAAAATGTATATCTGTTTAAAACACACAATTTATTTCAAATACATTTTTGTGGCATCAGCCATTTCCGAGATATCGTTATTAATGGTTCGAATTGTTCATTTCTTGATCATTAAAGTCCTTTCAACATTCAGCTGTTTCTCAAGAGTGCATTGAAACAGTACATTTTAAGGCCAGCATATTCCGTCCAGTTCTTAAACATTTGGCTATCGCTATTCTCTTTGTATCTATAACGAAATGTAATGTAGCTATTTCCGAAAAGGTTTATCTTGATTAAAATGAAGTGGATAGGAAAATAAACTTTTGTAAGAATAATTTGTATGCCCACTAATAAGCGACTGTGACGTGTGCTGTCTGGCTCTATTTCTGTGTTTGTGATCCATTACAATTATCTGTCTAGTGCCCTTACACATTGTCCAAATGAAAAAGTAAACCACTTTCTGCTCTGAAGAAGGTTTATTGAGGTAGTTACACCCTGTGTAGCGCAGTGCAGCAACGGAAAACAAGGGCTCCGTTCACCATGGGGGGAAAAAAGACAAAATCGAGGCTTATTAACATGGACTAACTTCTCTTCCATGTCAAAAGCAGACATCAGAACCTTTTCAGTCCTGCATATGATTTCACGTTTACTCAATCTCGTTTCTTTCTCTCGTGTTCCCCCTCCTCCTCCTCCGAACGATGTTCTTTTTTCTTTCCATCTCAATCTTTCACATTACTTTTCATCTTGCATTTCTCTCGTCATCAAATATGCATTCGGGATAGTCAAGAATATAGATGAAGGCAGAAAATGTACTACAAGGGAAAGAAAGAAGTAAAAAACAAAGTAGCAAATTAACTTTTGACAAAACAAAACACTCAGTGTGCCCTAACAAGGAGTTAAGATCCGTTTTTCTTTCTTCCTTCCTTTTCTCTGTCCTGCTTTACTGAATTTCTGTCTTTCCTTTCTTTCAGATGGAAGAGAATATAATACTTTGTCCCTCTTTGTCTATGTGATTATTTTCCCCCATAAGGTTTCAATCTAATTGTTCAAATACGATGAATAACAGGAGACAGTCACAGATGGTTGCATGTGGGGCGGTGGTAGGTAAAGGAACATCAGAATAACTCTAAGGAAATACACTATCTGTACTTTTATATCTGATACCGTTACGAATATGTCCTACTTAGTCATATCATACATTTCGTTATTTTAAGAATCGTAAACAATTTGTTGTACAGGTATTTAGCGCCTGTTTTATACTTTATTCCTTGGTTAGGCGCTAAATTGTGTTATACGGTGCCAGAACTAAGCTTATTAAGGGTATAACGAGGGAAGTATCCGATGCTTTCTACATTTGCAAACTGATGTGTTACACTCACATGACTTTCTCTACTCACTCTTCTATTAACTAACCTTAGAAGAACTTGTTCTTCTTTCTATTCCTTGTTAATCCAGATAGACTTCAATTCACATTTGCAGGATGCAATAGGTGAAGCGATAGTAGGATTTTAAAGAGCGTTCTCTATGTGATGGCTTTGAAATATTCCGTGCTCTTTGCATGATCACGAAAAAAGAAAAAAAAATCTTATGTGATACATTCACACGATTTTCTCTGCCCTCCATCGTTTATTAGTGGTATACAAACTATTCTTAATAAAGCTTATTTTTCTATCTACTACACTTTTATCCAAATAAACCTTTGCAGAAATAGCTACCCTACACATTTCGTTAGGGTACAAAGAGAACAACTGAATGTTGAAAGGACTTTGCAGAATGATCAAGAAATGAACAATTTGAACCATTAATAACGGATATCTCAGAAATGGTTTATGCCACAAAAATTTATTTGAAATAAGTTGTGTGTTTTAAAGAGATCTATACTTTTTTGTGTAGTACAAAATTATACAAATTCCTTCCGAATGAAAAGGACTTCAAAGGCTATTCCCAGAAAATTCAAGATATACATTTTATTTGTAATGTAAATATCTTTATTTACATTACATAATCAAAATAATTTGAGACAATGTTTAGAAAATTAAAATTTGTGAAAAATGTTCCATGTAAAGGGTAGTTCGGGGTGGGGGATTTTCTTGAAAATCTTCGTGTCGCATCCTTGGAAGATACGGAACTAAAATACTAAATTTAATACTTACCGGACTTTTCGTTTTTGAGTTATGCTGTTCACTAACACATAGACATGTTTCCAAAATGCTTTATTTGGATTCAGGGGTCTCAAAACACGTATTTCCGGTAAAATCTCGGCATCGAACTTTTGGATGAAATGGAATACTTCCCCTACTTACTATTCGTAGTAGATAAAATAAAAACGAATGACTTCCCAGTAGATAAAATATGAATATTTGCAAAGTCAAATCAATAACAAGGAATACCTATCTGGGACATAGTTAACACCATAAAAAATAGGTTCAGTAAGATTTTGTCTATCTCATATAGTTTAGTGGTTTAGAATAAAGAGGACTTCAGAGGCTATTCCCGAAAATTTAAACAAATATCTTATTTGTATGAAAATAGCTTAAATGTGTGATACTTTAATCAAAATCTTCGTGTCGCATTCTTGGAAGGTCCTGAACTTAAATACAAGTTTCGTATTTAACCGACTTTTCGTCTTTTAGTTATGCTGTTTATAGATACACACCTAGACAGGAAGACAAACAAACGGGCCTTCTTCTAAAACTGCCTACAGTATGCCTCAAAACATGCATTTTCGGTGGAATCCAAAACGCATTTTTTTTGCTGAATTTGGAAATATAATACTTCTACTTACTGGAAATACTAGTAGAGAACGTAAAAAGAAAATGGATGTTTGGGTAAGCATACAAATTTGTCGAGTCTATAAACGATGGGTCATAATAATGTGTTCTTGTGAACAGAAAAGTTGGGACAATTCGTCGTGGACATGATACGATAAATCAACATAACGGCAGTGGGATTCGACTGGAGAAAGCTGGATGATTTGATGATTACTTAGGGCAGATAAATAAGTACAAATGAAATCAAATAATGTTATTTAAAAAGAATGACATAGCCAGAATTTTAGTTTTAGGGAAATAGTGAAGTTAAATACTACCTATGAGAAACCTAAATACAGTATAGAACTCAACAATACAATGCGTGGCGAGTTAAAGAGTGAGTTTAAGTTATTATCGACAAAACACAAAATAGTTTTAAAGCAGATAAATATCAGTAGGAACACAACTTTGTGCAAAAGTAGAAGTTAGGTATGTATGTTTTTGTCTTCATCTACAGAAATCATTCAGTGTCGTTCATTAATCAAATACTTCAAAGAATCATACCAGTGCCGAATCCCCCAAGTGGTTCTGTGGGCAGTTGTCTATACTCTTACCCTACCGCAAGAAGTGTGTTTGTACTTTTACTTTCTCTATTACGTATAGTAAGTAGAGAAAGTATGGCATTCCACCCAACAATTTGATGCCGAGATTTCACCGGAAATAAGTCTTTTAAAATCCCCTGAATTAAAAAAAAACATTTTTTGAAAAGTTACATGTGTGTGTGTGTATGAACAGCATAACTCAAAAACGAAAACTTGGATAAGTACCAAACTTGGTATTTAAGTTCAATATTTTCCAAGGATGTGACACGAAGATTTTCAAGAAAATCCCCCCACCCCAAACTACCGTTTACATGGAAGATTTTTCGAACTGTTTGAACTTCTAAGAACCTCTCTAACGATTTTGATTAAAATATCATATATTAAAGATATTTACATAACAAATAAAATGTACTTTCTGGGAATAGCCTGTGAAGTCCTCTTCATTCGGGATAAATTTTGTATAACCCTGTATAACTGGTAAACGGTAAGCGTTAGACGTAAGGTACTACACACACAATTTATTTCAAATAACTTTTTTGTAGCATCAGCCATTTCCGAGATATCCGTTATTAATGGTTCAAATAGTTGAATACTTGGTCATTCTTTTAAAGGCAATATTCAGTTGTTTCTCGTGATGTCATGGAAACACTATGGAATTTCAAGGCAGCATATAGCGTCCAGTTCTTAAACATTTGACTATCGCTATTCTCTTTATATGTATTCTATAACGAAGTGTGTAATGCAGCTATAAAGGTTTATCTCTATTAAAATGAAGTAGATAGGAAAATAATATTTCCCCGTTTATGTTTTCTACAGTAGTAGAAGATTCTCAGCCGGAAACCGGAAACGCACTACAGCGCCTGCGCATAGCCTCATAAACCCTCTGCTATAACGGTTCATTTAGTTATAGCTGAATCTGAACAAACATATTTAGTTTCATAAATTTAACTGTTACAATAATGACTTTTTTTAAATTTATCTACACGAGAATAACCACAAAATGTTACGACTCCGACTGGCTGCTCTGAACCGAACTGTTTTTTGTAGAGGAAGAGGCGACATGCTAAGCGGGAAAGGTTGTAGTTTGCCCGCCAGCCAATGAGGTGCTGTCTTGTCACGTGGTTTTGTTTACTTCTCCTTTCAGCTAATAGTGAAAAAGGTATGGTGCCGGGATAGTATATTCAGATAGAGAACTGATACCGGCTGGGTGGAGTCAACAGTTGGTTACCTAAGGTGGAAACTTACGGAGGGGAAAAAACTATGGCGATCTAGGCGAAAGGGCCACTTTTTAAGCACGAGAGTGTATAACAATCAAGTGTATAACAATGAGCAATTTGGCGCTGGAATCCAGCACACCTTACGTGGGTTAATAAACCTTTTGAACCACTTTTGCACACAGTACTGCAGACAAATTGTTATTGTTGCACGTGTTTAATCCAAAGAGGAAGGATTCAACAGTGGCGCCGCCAACTGAGTGAATGAGTGAGGGATTGTTTTCATTAATGAGGGAGAAAAGAGCAGAAGTGTGTATGTGTGTGTGTGTGTGTGTGTGTGTGTGTGTGTGTGTGGAGGGGGGAGAAAAGATCATAAAATCCTTGATGAGACTTTTCAAAAAGCATCTAGAAAGAAAAACGGAAAAGGGGTGCAAAAGGCTAAGACAAAGAAAACATGGAGAGATTGAGATGGGCAGGAGGAAGAAGCTGCCGCCAGATTTTACCTCCCTCCCCTCACAACCCCTTTCCAACCCACGTTTAATTTCATTCAAAATTGAAAAATCTTAAAAGCGTCATTTTAATTAAAAGGAACACCAGTAGGCTACTGCAGCGTGGTCCATTTCTTCCCATAAGGAGGGAATCTCTCCCTGGAAACTTTACCAACTCACGAGCTACAACTCCAGCACCTGCAAATGGCAACTTAGTCAGCACTTTCCAAAAGAAACCAACTGCTCCATTAATTTTATGGAGTACATTCCGAAATTAATAAAGATAATCGACTCTGTAAACAAAAAACCTAATAGCTCTTTTTAACAACATCCGTCATTATGAATTTTGTATAATTAGCCGAACTTTAGTAAAGTAAAAGCCTGTATGTATTCATTAACAAAATACCAGTCAACTAGAAAACCTTTATAATAGATCCCCATAAAATAAAGGTGCTGGATGCTTTATTACGGAAAATTTATTTTTGGTTTTTAGTCGAATTTCTCTGAGACTATACTATGTACTTGCATTTTAAAACGTAATGCACACTACTATTTTCGGCAAACAACAAAACTCCATACACGGTCGGTATTCGAATCATGGATCTTTGACTATTTTTATTTTCTCTTCTACATTAGGATTAGGGTTACGCTACCGAGGGGACACCACGATCCACTTAGGGATCTTTTGTGCATACATCCCCGAAAGGAACGGATGAGATGAAGGAACCACAGGTGAAATGGGCTGTAGGACCGGCCGACTCAGGCGACAGAGATGCGCAGAGGTCCCTAACAACTACAAACTTGACCACCCAGCCTGAGAGCGCTCAATGCAGCCTTCCCAAGCCACCGGAGGGTGGCTCACCGGCCTCCCTCCAGCTTGGACCGGGGAAAGTTCCACCACTAGTGGAGACTCGAGCGGCCTCCATCTGACGGGGCCGAGAAGTTCCAACACGCAAGCCATCTGTCCGCAGTAGTGCGACACACAGCCCCGGAGCCAACCTGTAACGTGAAGAGGAAGATGAAATGAGAGAGGAAAGAGAAATTCGGGGTAGACAATGAGCCTTCCTTGTGACCGGGGGAAAACCCTGTAAAAACCCATAGTTCATGAAGGTCGGCCGCGGGAATCGAAACCACGAATCGATACCACGACATGCGGGCCACAGGTGCAACCACTTGAGGTATCCCGCTCCAGTTTCTCTTATACAGGGAGAGCCAAAAAACTACGAACCGCCTGCGTGGTGTTTTTCCTGTACGCGTCCTCGGCGCTCGTTGCCGTCTGGCGCTATCATAGAAATGCGCGGATAAAACCATACAACATTTTTAAAACTACTTTTAAAGGCTTTACTTACCAAGTTTATGAAAGGAGATGCTGAAACTGGCCATCGTCGTTGTCCATACATTTTTGGCACCTCTCTAGGAAACTATCCATCACTCGCAGTAGTTCACGTTTCCTGGCGGATATTTTGTTTTAATTCTTCCAGGGTGTGTGGGTTTGTCTGTACACTTTGTTTTAAGTTACCCCGGAGATAGAAATCACAGGGGGTTAGGTCGGGGGACCGAGGGGGCCACATCTCTCTACTAATAATTCTGTCCTCAACGCACTTTCAATTGTTCTCATCGAAATATTGCCCGTATGAGATGTTGCGGAGTCTTGTTAAAAAAAAAGGCAACATCACGCTCCCTGTCTGTTAATTCTCTAAAAAAAGGGGGTCAAATTTTATTCACGTATGCACGGGCTTCAACTAAAAATTGGTGCCAAAAATGTATGGACAACGACGGTGGCCAGTTTCAGCATCTTCTTTCATAAAGTTGGTAAGTAAAGCCTTTAAAAGTAGTTTTAAAAAAGTTGTATGGTTTCATACGCGCCTTTCTATGATAGCGACAGACGGCAATGGGCGTCGAGGACGCGGACAGGAAAAACACCGCGCAGGCGGTTCGTAATTTTTTGCTCTCTCTCTCTGTACATACTTGCCTAATTATGAGTAGAGGAAGTATTGTATTCCATCCAAATATCCGTTCCCGACATACATGTTTTGAGGATCTCTGTATCTAAAAACAGCATGTTTAGAAAAATATACGTGTGTGTGAACAGTATAACTCAAAACAGAAAATTTTAAACATCAAAATTTGCATTCAAGTTCACCATCTTCTAAAGATGCGACGCGAACATTTTCAAGGGAATAACCCCAACCCAAACTACGCTTTACATGGAAAAGCTTTCATTATTTTCTATTTACGCAAACAATTCTCCAACGATAGGCTCTAAAGTCCTTTTCATTCATAATACATTTTCTATAATTGGTAAGATATAGGCAAAATCTTACTACACAAAAAAAAATGCAGATCTCTTTAAAATACACAATTTATTTCAAATCATTTTTGTGGCATAAACCGCCTCCGAGATATACATTATTATTAATTTGAGTTTTTCAAAGATTGTATTTTTATTTTCCTACTATGTATAATAAGTAGGTGAAGCATTGCATTCCATCCAAAAATTAGGTACCGAGATTTCAACCAAATACATGTTTTGAGGCGCCCTGAATACAAATAAAGCATTTTTACAAACATGTCCGAGTGAGTGTTTCTGTCTGTGAACAGCATAACTCAAAAAAAGAACAGTCGGGTAAATACTAAACTTGGTATTTGAGATTAGTATCTTCCAAGGATGCGACACGTAGATTTTTCAAGAAAATCCCTCCACCTCCAACTACCATTTAGAACTTTCTTCGAAAATTTTGATTTTATAAAAAATGGCTGTAATGATTTTATTAAAACATTATATATTAAATATATTTGCATAAGCAATAAAATTTATATCTTGAATTTTGTAGGAATAGCCTAGGAAGTCTCTTCGCTTGGAAGGAATTTTGTATAATCTTGTATAACCGGTAAACGTTAAGCGTTAGACAAAAACGTACCACATAAAACGTGTAGGTCTGTTTAAAACACACAATTTACATAAAATAATTTCTATTGTGACATAAGTCTTTCTGAGATATCCGTTATTAAAGGTTCGAATTGTTTAATACTTTCTTTCAAAGTCCCATCGATTTTCAGTTGTTTCTCGCGATGTCATGGAAACAGAAAGGAATTTTAAGGTCAGCATATAGTTCTTAAACATTTGACTATCGCTGTTCTGTTTGTATCTATAACGAAATGTAATGTAGCTATTTTTGTAACGTTTTTTGGATTAAATGTGGTAGATAGAAAAATAAGGTTTAATAAGAATAGTTTGTATAGCCACTAATAAAGACACAGGGTAAAACAAGTCATGGTAATGTGGTACATCAGATTGTTTTAGAAGTGTTGTCGCTATTCACTTCTTTCCCATGATGTCATGAAAAGAGCATGGAATTTCAAAACCAGCATATGAAGGACCACTTTTAACATTTGACTATCGCAACCTCCTTTGTACCTATTAAGGAATTATATAATAAAACTATTTATACGAATGTTTGTCTTAATTAAATCGAAGTATAAACTTTTAGGAGAGGAATGAATTTTGCAATAATACTTTGTGGAAGCTATATGAAAATAAAGGACAGTTGGTAGAGAAAGTTGTAAAGGTTGTTTGGATTGTTTTTAGATCGTTATGCAATTCATTAGCCATGAGCAATAACCGCGCCTGCACATGAACGACATGAGTGACTGTTTCGCACCCAATTGGGGTAGCGTGTGGTATGTGCACACAACCACACGTATTGACCATGTGTGCCAATCTCTGCACTGTTGGAGTACACTTTGTAATCAAGTAGGAGGTCCACCATTCGAACCCCTTTTTGTAATTTAACGCAAGATGTGATGCACTTGTTATGTAGGCAAGTGGGGCTTTCAAACAAATCTGGAACACATATACTAATATCCGAAGCCTTGTCAAATTTGTACGCCCACAGTCTTCAAAATATACTTTACCACTTCCCGTTCATGCGCCCTATTCGGGAGGTACTCGGGTTCCCGCCGAGCAGATTTTTTTGGGGTTCCACAAGATAATAGCACTAACAATTACAATCACAATTTCGGTGTCTTTTACAGTTCTCTCACTCGCTCTTGGCTTAAGATTACAGCCAAGTGCAGTTGATCTAAAGCAGCGATGTTAGTGTAAGCGCAATTTTGTGATCTTGGCAGTACTCGCGGGCGTGAAACCCTAGGAGAAAGACTGTAGTATACTCCAAGGTAGCGGGGGCATTAGTAAAACTTTGGTGTACATACGAAGTCCGAAGGGAATATGAAAAGAACTTTTCGTGTTTTTACTTCTCTAATACGTATAGTAAGTAGGGGAAGTAATGCATTCCAACCAAAAAAATCTATACCGAGATTTTCACCGGAAATAGTGTTTTGAGGCCCCCGAATCCAAAAAATATTTTTAGAAAAATATCCATGTGTGTGTGTCTGGCTGTGTGTCTGTGAACAGCATAACTCAAAAACGAAAAGTCGGGTAAATACCACACTTGGTATTTAGGTTCAGTATCTTTCAAAGATGCGACAAGCAGGTTTTTAAGAAAATTCCCCACCTCAGCCCACCCTTAAATGGGGCATTTTTCGAGAATTTTGATTCTCAAAAATGGTTCAAACGATTTTGATCAAAACAGCATATATTTAAGATATTTTATGATAAATGAAATGTATATCTTAAATTTTCTGGGAATGTCTCCCAAAATTCACTTCATTCTGAATGGAGTTTCATAAATAATAAACCGTAAGAGATAGACAAAATTTTATCACACAAAAAATGTAGATTTCCTTTAAACACAATTTATGCCATACCTTTTTTTTGAGCAGTGGACCATTTCCGAGATATTTCTTGTTATTTGTTTGAATTTTCCAATACTTATACTTTCTCTCAAATGAGAATTGGTTATTCATTTTTTTATGTCCTGGACATGCAAAGAGAATGGAATGCTTCACATAGCAACCAGCTCTTAAAAGATTTGACTATCGCTTAAAGCTTACCGTATTCCCCTTGCACCTACAAGAAAATTAGCAACAAGACGACTTTCTCTACTCCTGTACAAACAGCACCAAAGAAAATCTTCGGCGGATTTTGTATAGTTTTCTGAGGTCTTTTGAGGCGTGTCCTTCACCTTACCTATCGCAGAGCGTGGTGGCTTGATAACACAGCGACAAGGGGGAAAAGAGGGGAGGTTGATGCCTTTGCTTTGTCTGGTGTTATTGAAACAAAAACATGTTAATTGTCTCAGAACCAGTCATGCCGTATACTAGTAAAATTACTCGTGGACGTATCATGGGTATGTGGGAGGTGGTCGCACTGTTACAGCAATTGCAACGGCAGTCATAAAAGTGTTTTTATAGTACATTACTGGATAAAAATATTCCAGGAAAGTGGTGAAGATGGTGTACATATTCGTCAGAAAGTGGGCACTTCCCGTAAAACATCCGCAGATGATGATATTCGTTTACTAAATGCAAATTACTCTTTTTTTTATAATTGGCCAATTATGTTTAGAAACTAGAGATAAATATCTATAAGTATATGGTTTACCGAATATGACATACGCATTACAGTAATAAAATTGGGTTATATTTTTGTCTATAATCCTGTTGTACCATTCAAACTCTAATTTGCACCCCCTGAAAATGTTCTCACACTACACATTCTACATTTCGCTAACCTGGGCGCTCATCAAGTTTTCCCCTTAGCTTTTAACCCTTTCAGAGGCGTGTCCTGCACTAACCGATAAGGTATGGGCTAACAATCACGATAAGAGATCTGTATGACAAACTGAATGCATTCACTCTACCTCTTTCTGTTTTATCCAATACGATCGAGAGCGTAAACATATATTTCGTTTGTAGCCTTTGTTGTGTTTATTAGTGTAACTATTTAGCAGAAGGAGTGGCGCACACTTGCACCGTGGCCTAAAGCAACCTATGAAATGGCCATGGCTTCGCAAGGACACGCACAACGATAAATAATGTGACATACACGGGAGGTGCAGTGAGATTTTCTTTCGCGCTCTTTGTACAAACTATTTTAAAAAACGCTTAATCTCCATCTACTTCATATTAATCGACATGAAAATTTGCAGAAATTATCGTATTGCTAATTTTCTTGTAGGTACAAGGGGAATATGGTAGGCTTTAAGCGATAACCAAATCTTTTAAGAGTTGGTTGCATTCAATTCTCTTTGCATGCCCAGGACATAAAAAAAACAACGAATTTCCATTTGAGAAAAAGCACAAGTATTAGAAGATTCAAACAAATAACAAGGAATATCTCGGAAATGGTTCACTGGACAAAGAAAATGTATATCACATAAATTGTGTGTTTTTATGAGATTACATTTTTTTTTGTAGTGCATTTTAGGTCTATCTCTTACGGTTTACCAGTTATGCAAAATTCATTCAGAATGAAGACGACTTTTGGGGACGTTCCCAGAAAATTCAAGATATACATTTCAATTGCCATGAAAGTATCTTAAACATATGATATTTTAATCAAAATCGTTAAAGCCATTTTTGAGAAAATCAAACTTTTCAAAAATGTTCCATGTAAAGGGTAGTCTTGAAAATCTTCGTGTCACATCTTTGAAATATACTGAACCTAAATACCAAGTTTGGTATATATCCGACTTTTCGTTTATGAGAAAAAGTACAGACACACACATACGCGGGGATCCTTTTCTAAAAATGTTTTCTTTTTATTCAGGGGAACTCAAAACACGTGTTTCCGGTGAAATCTGATATCGAATTTTTGGGTGGAATACAATACTTCCCCTACTTACTATACGTAGTAGAGAAAGTAAAAATACTGGTCTCCAATTACCAAACGTAACTTGACGCTCAAATGACCATCCAAGGATGGTCCAACCATTCATTGCGCTCTTCGTACACAGCCACTCAGTATTTTCGTTGTTATTTACATTGGTGTAAGAACAATTGCAAAGTGCTTTATACAAATGATGATGTAGATGTAAGGGGAATATATATTTAGAAATACAGTAGCCTTTAAGCATATACATATCTCTTAATAGCTGGTTGCTATGTGCAGCACCATTCTCTTTGCCACAGATTAATACTCTTTGCATATCTAAGACAAAAA
The DNA here is from genome assembly GCA_030765065.1 of Deroplatys truncata. Lineage (NCBI taxonomy): Eukaryota > Metazoa > Arthropoda > Insecta > Mantodea > Mantidae > Deroplatys > Deroplatys truncata. The sequence goes on along the minus strand of CM060981.1, from coordinate 221,798,569 downwards.
AATGAATAACGAATTCCCATTTGAGAAAATAAGTATTGAAAAATTTAAGAGTATAACAAGCAATACCTCGAAAATGGTTCACTCAACAAAATAAAAAAAAATGACATAAATTGTGTATTTTAACGCGATCTACATTTTTTGTGTAGTAAAATTTTGTCTATCTCTTATGGTTTACCAGTTGTGCACAAGTTGTTCACAATGAAGAATACTTTTGCAGACATTCCCAGAAAATTCAAGATATACATTTTATTTGTCATGAAAATATCTTAAACATATGATATTTTAATCAAAACCGTTAGAGCCATTTTTGAGAAAATTTAAATTTTCGAAAAATGTTCCATGTCAAGGATAACCTGGGGTGGGGTGATTTTCTTGAAAACCTTCGTGTCGCATCTCTGGAAGGTACTGAAGCTAAATACCAAGTTTGGTGGTCTCCGACTCTTCGTTTCTGAGTTATGCTGTTCACAGACGCACAGACACAGACACCCACACGGACATGTTTCCAAAAATGCTTTTTTTGGATTCAGGGGTCTCAAAACATATATTTCCGGTGAAATCTCGGTATCGAATTTTTGGGTGGAATACAATACTGCCCCTACTTACTATACGTAGTAGAGAAAGTAAAAATTAAATTGGCCCTAAAATGACCACCATAACGTCCTCCAAACAAAACATGACTAATGGCATTTACTTCCCCCCATAATATCAAGTAACTTTTATCCAGGACATTTCTTTCTACAACGCTTAGTTTTGGAGATAATGTATAGTCTCAACTTAAATTGTCCACTCTGTATAATGCGCAATAACAGTGTCATCACATGGAGGTTTTGCCATAACTTGTAGCATATCGTTCACAACTTAATTGTTTTTGAAAAATTCTTTCACAAAATAAAACCTAAATATTCAAATAAAATGATCCCGCCAGGAACAGAAAATATATGTATTACAGAATTTTCGCCTACACCCCCGCTGTTAGTGCGTTAAGTAGAAGCTCTTCCTCGCTCTCCAATAATGCCCTTACCACTCTTGTGTCGCAATACAGTATTTCCCGCTCTTTGCCATCTTGAAAATATAGTGAGTATTCTCATTGTTGTTTTAAATCATCCTGTATAAACTTTTGTCCCGGGTTACATACACTCTGTCGAGGCGTAGTTATTCTGAACGCACTTCATTCCATCACATCGGTCCCTAAGATTACAAGCCTGATTATCTCAATACTTCGGAAAGAGAAGATCTAATGTCTTACAGTCACATGCCTTACACTTTTTAAACACTTTCTATACACTACTCTTACGAAAGCTTAATTTTCTTCCTACCTCACTAGCCTCGAGTTCCCGAGGTCGCGGGTTCAAACTCGGTGGAGGGCAATGCATTTTTCGGGCGTAAAAATCCTTAGCATGGCTTCCTTCGGAAGGGAAGTAAATTTGGTGGTCCCGTGTCGTAGGTTTACGGTACGTAAAAGAACCTCAAGCCTGATAAAGAGGCCTCAGCAAAATTACCAGTCTTTCACGCCCAAAATAGAATGGGACACTAAGGACCACAGCAGTTAAAGAGTGTCCATAAATAAAACTCAGTTTTTTACTTTCTCTACTACGTATAGTAAGTAGGGGAAGTATTATATTCCAAATTCGATGCCGAGATTTCACCGGAAATATATGTTTTGAGATCCCTGAATCCAAAAAAAGCACGCGCGCGCGTGTGTGTGTGTGTGTGTGTGTGTGTATGTGTGTGTGTGTGTGTGTGTGTGTGTATCTGTGAACAGCATAACCCAGAAACGAACACTCGGATAAACACCAAACTTGGTATTTAGGTTCAGTATCTTCCAGAGATGCAACACGAAGGTTTTCAAGAAAATCCCCCACCCCAGATTACCCTTTACATGGAACATTTTTCGAAAATTTTAATTTTCTCAAAAATGGCTCTAACAATTTTGATTAAAATATCATATGTTTAAGATATTTTCATGACAAATGAAATGTACATCTCGAATTTTCTGGAAATGTCTCCAAAAGTATTCTTCATTATGAACGACTTTTGCATAACTGGTAAACCATAAGAGATAGAAAAATTTTACCACACAAAAAATGTAGATCGCGTTAAAATACACAATTTATGTGGTATACATTTTTATTGTTGAGTGAAGAATTATGCTTGTTATTCCCTTAAATTTTCCAATACTTATACTTTTTCTCAAATGGGAATTCGTTATTCATTTTTTTTGTCCTTGTAATGCAAAGAGAATGGAATACTCCACATAGCAACCAGGTCTTAAAATATTTTGACTATCGCTTAAAGCCTACCACATTCCCTTTGCATCTACAAGAAAATTAGCAATAAGATTGACATCTCGATATCTCGATTAACATGAAGCATATGGAGAATAAGCGCTTGTAAAATAGTTTGTACAAGAGTAGAGAAAGTCATGTGAGTGTAACACATCAGATTTTTTTCTACCTACTTCAGAAATAGCCTATTACACATGTGAGATGTTTAAAGCCTTGTCCCTTTATGCTGGTCTTGAAATTCACCATTCTTTCCATTGCATCGCGAGAAGGAACTGAATAGTGACAGCGGTTGTACACACATGGCTTTCTTTACTAACTCTTCTTACAAAAGCTTATTTTACACCTACTTCTTGTGAACCGAAATAAACTTTCATTCTACATTTCGTATGTGGGTTTAACGATACAGTAAGGTAAAGCGATAGTCGAAGTTATAAAAAGGGATCGCAATGTGATGACCTTGAAAGCCATCGCTTTGCATGACCTTGAGAAAAAACGAATAGCGACTTACCACTATAAAAATATAAGATTTGAATATTTTAACCAATAACAAAATATATATCGGAAACGTTTAACGCTACAAAAATGTTTCTTCGACATAAATTGTGTGTTTTAACGAGATTTACATTTTTTTGTGTGTGTATGCAGATTTGTCTCTTACAGGTTACCAGCTACAGAAAAGTGTTTCAAATGAAGAGGACTTCACAGACTATTCCCAGAAAATGCAAGATATGCATTTTATTTGTCATGTAAATATCTTATTATCATGCATTACCTTACACGTCACCCTACTTCTCCACATAGTCATCGCCGTTATTCAGACACTTGTCGTAACGGAAAAACAGTTTTTGTATGTCTTTGTCAATGAATGATGTCGCCTGTGATGAAAGCCAAGTCTGCACTTTTTGTTTCACAACAGTCCGGATTTGGTACCAAGCGATTTTCATCTGTTTCTTCATGCGAAGAAATTCCTCTATGGAAAACATTTAAATAACGATGACGAGAAGTAGTATAAGGTGTACGGTAATGAATGATAATAAAGTATTTGGAAAATAATGTTTCTTATTTTTTAAAATAATTATCGGTACATACTTTAAAAATATACCTCGTATCTGGTATTTTAACCAAAATCGTTGTAACCATTTTTGCGAAAAAATATACCTATCGAAAGTGTTTCCATGCAAAGAATAGTTGAGGGGGGGCTCTTGAAAATCGTCGTGTCACATCTTTGGAAGATACTGAACTTGAATACTAAGTTTGGTATTTATCCGATTTTTCGTTTTTGAATCCTGCTGTTCGCCACACACACATGTCGTGTCATGTACTGCTAGAGTGTATTGCTCTAGCACATCCTCGGGATCCTCTGCAACTGCCGGCCAGTCTTGCAGAGGTCCTACGCACGATAATCAAGAGGTTTTTAAGTTTGTGTCAAAGTAAATTTTCAAATGCGGATTTAGACATATTGATAACAGGTGTTTGATAATTTCTCGGTTTAGTTTCATGTATTCATATTTATTTCTGATTTAACTAGGTTTTTATTATTCTCAATAATCTCTGGATTTTACTATGATTTTTATATTCATCTTTATCTCTGGTCTTTGCCATGATGTGTTCTACAAGGGCGGTAATGACCTAGTAATTGCACACCCTTAAACATAAATCATTATCAAACACCTGTTTTTTTTTATTCAGGGGCTTTAAAACATAGTAAATCTCGGTATCGAATTTTCGGGTGCAATGCAAAACTTCCTCAGCCAACTGGGTACTACCAGTAAAGTCAGTAAAAATATTTTCGGTATTTTACTGCTTTCTTCCAGATGTCAATTCAATTAATATTTATCAGATTTTGTCCTATTTCCATTTATTTGCGTAGTCAAAAAATAAATCTGTAATTTATCAAGAAGAGATACTGTCCTATTTTATTCATGTCAGCCCTCGAGCACTCAACAATCTACTCGTATAATTCTTCTATCATAAATTCCTATCTTTTCAAGTGGAAAATGACAAAAACAGGATAAGGCAGAGTTACAAGGCTGAAGGCACATGCTTTCCGTTTCCTAAGTATTATGTTTTCTTCTCTATGGTCCTCTTAGCCTTGAAATACTTGTGTGTATGTATATCTTCTCCTGCACTATTTCTTCTCTACTGAAAGGGAGACAAACTTATATTAGTAAGTCTAGCAGCGTATTCAGCGGCGTATTCAACGTTAAATTTCGTACCTAGGCACATGACTCATCCTTATTTGATGTAAACATTGACTTGCTCTAAGGCATTCTTTACAAACACTCTCACTTTAAGTGCAGATATTCGTAAAGATAATCACTAATTTATGTAAGTAGTGCATTTGTTATCGAGCGGCATGGCTCAGGCGGAAACGTCTGTGCCCCTCATTAGAGAGGGTTTTTCTTGGTTTTTCTCTGGTCGCCTAGGGAATGCTGGGGTGGTGTATTCTACCACGATTTCTCCTTTGCCTCATTTCATCTTTCAGGCAGTGTTTCCAGGTTCCGCAGTGCGTCTAGTGATGGCCCGATGGCATGGTTGCTGCGCTTTGGAAAGATTTCTCCCCGCCAACGCCAGGAACCGTTGTCCTGCCTGCAAGGACCGCTTCGTTGCCCTCCCGCGGTACTCTTCGCGTCTACTGGCGAGAACGGGTGTTTCGTAGTGGAAATAATAGGGGCTTCCATGGGTCTCTGTGGTTCCATCAGCCTGCGAACCTGCGACCTCCTGCAGATCCTTCACTTCATCCCTGCCTCCCGGGGCGTGTAGCCACAAAGATTTAGTTGGTCCCAGTGGCGAGGTGTCCCCCGCCGATAATTCCACCCTACATCCTACTGCATTTGTTAAGTAGATCGTTTTACTTAAATTTAATATTTATTTAAACCAATGGCCTATTAAAATGCTCACCGTTCTGATTCCATTTAGCGCCTTCTGTAGTATTTTATTCAAGAACGATAAAGCCTCTACAATTACTTTTAACCGAGCGGGATGTCGGTAAAGTAACTGTGGCCCGCATTCGGGAGCTCACGGGTTCAAATCCCGTGGGCCGACCAAACTGTCTGAGGTTTTTTCGTGGTTTTCCTCAGTCGCCAAGGTAAATACCGGATTGGATACTTAATATCACGACCCAAAGTTCCATCTTAAGTCTAAAACAATAGTAAAATGAAAAATAAGTGGTAATAGCGAATGCTATGCCATCTATCTACAGACAATGTAAGCAGTTAGACTGGACGGCACCCTAATGCCATCTGCACGGCATGAAGCAGGGGTTACAGGAATGAGACCTAGAAGGCTAACTGTCCACCTTTCTGTTTGAGGGCGGCGGTTAGACTGGACGGCACCCTAATGCCATCTGCACGGCATGAAGCAGGGGTTACAGGAATGAGACCTAGAAGGCTAACTGTCCACCTTTCTGTTTGAGGGCGGCGGTTAGACTGGACGGCACCCTAATGCCATCTGCACGGCATGAAGCAGGGGTTACAGGGATGAGACCTAGAAGGCTAACTGTCCGCCTTTCTGTGTGAGGGCGGCAGTTAGACTGGACGGCACCCTAATGCCATCTGCACGGCATGAAGCAGGGTTTACAGGAATGAGACCTAGAAGGCTAACTGTCCGCCTTTCTGTGTGAGGGCGGCAGTTAGACTGGACGGCACCCTAATGCCATCTGCACGGCATGAAGCAGGGTTTACAGGAATGAGACCTAGAAGGCTAACTGTCCGCCTTTCTGTGTGAGGGCGGCAGTTAGACTGGACGGCACCCTAATGCCATCTGCACGGCATGAAGCAGGGTTTACAGGGATGAGACCTAGAAGGCTAACTGTCCGCCTTTCTGTTTGAGGGCGGCGGTTAGACTGGACGGCGCCCTAATGCCATCTGCACAGCATAAGCAGCGGCTACAGGAGTGAGACCTAGAAGGCTAACTGTCCATCACATATTGTTCAAAGAGATATCCACCAACAGATCCGTCGCGATATGACCAAGGAGTTAAAGCGACGTAAAATGAAATAAAATACAAAATTATTTTTAGGTACGTTTGCGACTGTGGAGCATATATTAACGTCTATAAATAAAATGTGTTTTAAATCGAAACAAGGTACGATGCTGTATATGGTTCGTAAATATTGACAGCTATAGCGTTATTTCCCTAAGTGTCCAAAATGTAACCCTATTATTTCCACTTATTAAAGAACACGCTCAAACCACTACTCTGGGAACCGAGCGGGATGGCTAGGCCGCAACGTCTGTGGCCCGCATTTGGGAGGTCCCGGGTTCGATCCCCGGAGACCGCCCACTCTGCCCCATGCTTTTTCGTGGTTTCTCCAGGTTGACAGGCGAATGCTGGAGTAGTTCATCTTTTATCATGACTCTCCTCCCTCTCATTTCCTGTGCCAATCATCTTCCTTGACATCTGTTTCAGGGCTATAGGACCAGGCGACGGTGTTCAGCGGGTTGCAGCTGGACTGTGCTGCGCGTCTATAAAGGTTTCTTCTCTGGCGTCGCTGCAGGGACTGTTCCGCCCCGGAGACGCTAGAGGTTGGTTGTTTGTGGGCAGGACGGGCGTCGTCGAATGCGCTCAATCTGGAAACATTAGGGACCACGTCTATGTTTGTGCCCCGGATCTGGTCGCCCTTCAGGTCTCTCCCCTTATCCCTCCCTCCCGGAGGTCACTGGTAGAAGCACAAGGGGCTGACTGGCCTACTTGCGATGCCTTGCCGCGGTTTCAAGGCCCCCTCCGTTTATTCGTACCTTTATCCTTACTCTATGGAACATTTTGCATTTGTTTGTTATACGTAAATGCACGTAACCATTTCAACCAGATATACACAGTACTGCCATAAGTTCTGTCAGTAGTTTCAATGCATATAACTACTAAATAAAATTATGCAAACATATATTCTGAAAGAACACTAAAAATGCTACAGAAAGAACATAAGTGCTCTTATTCGAAATTATCACTATGTGTGGTAACACAGCGGCGAAACCGTTGAGGCCACTCATCAATAGCTGCACGAATCGTATCCACTGGAATTTTCTTGACAGGAGCGTATCAATTCGAAGCTGTTTGAAGGAAAATCTTGGATTTTTCATCAGGTTAGCGCTCCTGCACACAAAGTAAAAATCACGTAGCAGTGGTTGGTAACCTATGTCCCACGGTTCATCGGTGCTGTTGACTGGCCTAGTGGAAGTCCGGATCTCAATTCATTGGATTATTCTCTGTGACAGAAACTCGAGGCAATAGCATGCCAAAAACGGCACCGCAAAATTGAGATGTTAAAAAAATCAGTCACGTCAGCGAGTCTGTTTACTTATACCTACACCGAAATGTCTAAATTGTTAATGAAAGTTTATCTCGTTAACAAGAAGAAAATAGAAGAATAAGCTTTTGTAACAATAGGTCGTAGAAGAGTAAAGAAACTCATGCGAAAACAACACATAACATCTTTTAAAATTCAGTTGCATGTTAAACGCCATAGTATGATGTGCTGCAAAATTTTCTTTAAACACGTGCAATTATTAGGTAATAGAAATTTACACAAGTCCTGGTAATATGATAACTTTAAAAATAAAAGGAGTTATTGACAAAATCTACTTATCTGGTTTTTCCTTCTCAGCACAAAACTGTTGAAATATTGGGTTACATAAATTTAGCATGTTACCGCATCTAAATCCATACTTAAAACATTATTTCTGAATGGCGAAGTTCTAAAATTGTTTATGTGTTTATTAATACCGTATACGTTATGTGCATAGCAGTATGTTCATTAATGTTTTTTCACTTCTTAAAATCGTTTTCAATGTAATGCTCTTATAAGGATATACAACGGAGGGGGACATTTCACACACTGGACTTACATAGATCTATTGTGGCTACCATCGCCAGGAGAAAGAGATGAAGTGAAGGAACCATAAGATGCTACAGGCCACAGAGACACACGGAAGCCCTTAACAGTTCCAAGCTCGAAAGTCTGTTCCACTGCTGGTGCTGCCTAAGAGAACGAGGAATGACTCGACAACCAGCAGCCTTCTATTGTCTACAGAGTGTACTCTTTCCTTTAAGCAGGAATCTGCACCATCTGTCCGGTGCAGCCATACGCCACGAAATCTAGAAGCACGCCTGAAACATGAGAAGGAAACGGAATGAAAGGGACATGAGGAAAAGAAAAATCATGGTAGATGAGAAAGCACCCCAGCATTGGCATACCGACCAGGGAAAACCACGAATACCCAAGGTCAGAGTGGACGTTCGACCACTCATTTATTGCTCTTAATAGTTCACAATTATTAAACCTTGTGAATTCTAACCTACGTTCTCTCATTGAAATTACGTACTAATTGTGTTTTCTGCTTCTTAATCGTTAGCAAATATCTAATTAAAGCGCTGTCTAGCATTAATAATCAAACTAAAAGAATCGAAGATGCATGTACAGATATTACCCTAGATGGAGAGGTGAAAATAACACAATTTCAATTTTAGGTCACGATTTCTAGACATTTCGCCTTTAAAACTGTATAGATTATGATTGTCAAACAATGCTATATGGAATTCAAGACTAAATCAATCTTTTTAAATACCGGAATGAATAGCAGGGCTATTATGGATGAAGTTAGACTTAAGGATGTGGGATTCCGCCACTGATGCACGGAGCAAAAGAAGAAGAAACATGAGCCAAGAAAACCTTATACAACAAGGGAAAATATATAACCTTAGCTATTAGTTCAATGTTCATTTCACGAGGACCCCTACTCGTATCTGATACATGGGGGCTAGAGGGGGAGAGAGTCAAGTAATCACGTGACTAAGAGCCAAAACTTGAATTGCTGGCAACTCGCTCACTTGAAACAAACAAATTAAAAGTGTATGTGAACTCCACGAAGCTATCTCACTATTTCTTCTGTGATTGGTTGTATATAGGTAAAGGTTTTTAAATTAAAGAGAAGTCATAAGATGCGCCATATTAGTACCAAGGAGGAAGGCCAGAATTGCCAACTCGTACAGTAACTATGGGAGCATACGATAATATTCCTGTCATGTTTGTCACAAAGCGAAATCAAACGAAACTGAACACTACCTTCTTCCTAATGCTGATGTTGCATTATTGAATAACGCAACCAAACCTGAATCCTATCTGAATGTTTGCCTCATGGTCTGTCTCCTTCCCTCTAAAGCATCCACCATAGCACCATAAAGCATCCGTTATTAAACATTCTATTTCTTCAATACTGTCATTCTTTTTACTTTCTCTATTACGTATAGTAAGTAGGGGAAGTATTGTACTCCACCCAAAAATTCGATACCTAGATTTCACCGGAAATATATGTTTTGAGATCCCCTGAATTCCAAAAAAAAAGCATTTTTGGAAACATGTCCGCGTGTGTGTGTGTCCATGTATGTGTCTGTGTGTGTCTGTGAACAGCATAACTCAGAAACGAACAGTCGGATAAATACCAAACTTGGTATTTAGGTTCAGTATCTTCCAGAGATGCGACACGAAGGTTTTCAAAAAAATCCCCCTACCCCAGATTACCCTTTACATGGAATATTTTTCGAAAATTTTAAATTTCTCAAAAATGGCTGTAACGATTTTGATTAAAATATCATATGTTTAACATATTTTCATGACAAATAAAACGTATAACTTGAATTTTCTGGAAATGTCTCCAAAAGTATTCTTCATTGTGAACGACTTTTGCATAACTGGCAAACCATAAGAGATAGACGAAATTTTACCACGCAAAAAATGTAGATCGCGTTAAAATTCACAATTTATGTCATATAATTTTGTTTTGTTGAGTGAACCATTTTCGAGATATTGCTTGTTATTCCCTTAAATTTTTCAATACTTATTTTCTCAAATGGAAATTCGTTATTCATTTTTTTGTCTTGGATATGCAAGGAGTATTAATCTGTGGCAAAGAGAATGGTGCTGCACATAGCAACCAGCTATTAAGAGTAATGTCTAAGCTTAAAGGCTACTCTATTTCTATATTGCCCTTGTAAATATATATTCCCTTAATCTACAACAAAATTAGCAATAAGATAGAGTCTGCAAATGTTTATCTCGATTAACATGAAGTAGATGGAGAATAAGCGTTTGTAAAAATAGTGTCTACAAGAGTAGAGAAAGTCATGTGAGTGTAACACATCAGATTTTTTTTATCTTGTATAGTTTACAAGCCATAAGATAAGTCATAAAATTGCAACTTAAAATTCTCTTAAAATTACTTTCAAAATACTTAAAATTAGTTGTAGATATAATACTAACTGTCAAGGAGTTGAGCAATTTCAAACCATAGACCATAGAAGATCAATTAAATTTCAGCGAGTGATGCATTGAATTGTTAAAACTGTGTTTCATACGGGTAACATACGCGTGGAAACCAACATTTCTAAGAAAGCAATCTCTGTTGATAAACATCAACTCCACTAACTTGAAAATATACAATCCGTAGATAGTCAATATATTAAAAATAATAAAATAATCCTTACAGGATTCTCTGCTGGCGATGTCCGCAATACATGGTATAATATGCTTTTGGGCAATAAATACCTTATCAATCATGGACCCTGACCACCAGAGACACTCACCATATGCCAGCCGAGATTCAACATGTGCAAAGTAAAATAAAAATATAGCCTTAACTTTAAGACACCATCTCAAAACCCGTAATTTGTAACCACAAATATTTCGTTTTTTAATTAATTCCACACAATGTGGTTGCCAAGACAGATGTTCAAAAAAAAAATAATTCCCAAGAATTTAGTATGCTGAAGACAACGCAGATTCTGGCCAATTTGTTGATACACATGAAATTGCACAAAGCCAGTTTTATCAAATGTCAGATAAAGCATATTATCATTAAACCAAGTTTTGAGACTTCTTAGTAATTAATTGCATTTCACTACCAAATCTGTCTTATTAACATGTATAACAATCACATTAGTATCAAGAGCATACATAGTTAAATATAATGTTTCAGCTGACCAGGTAAGTCATTCATAAACAGAAGAAATAACACAGGACCAAGAATGGAACCCTGGGGAACACTAATATCAACATCAAACACTATTAGAATTATAAACGTTTCTAATAGTCATTGACCAGTCATGTGGTTAATCAGGACATTCTAATTGTCTAATAAGAAGTAAACCAAGTTATAACTACAGCACGTATACCATAATTTTCCAATTTACTAAACAACAAATCCTGATTAACGCAATCGAATGCTCTTCTGAGATCACAAAAAATACTAATAAGGCATTCACCGGAATCAAAAGAGTAAAATTTCTCTGAATACAGAATAAATAGCAGCAGGAACAGTAGTAGTAGCAGTAGTAGTAGTAGTAGTAGTAGTAGTAGTAGTAGTAGTAGTAGTAGTAGTAGTAGTAGTAGTAGTAGTAGTAGTAGTAGTAGTAGTAGTAGTAGAAAATTTACCTGAAATAAAACCATGTTGGTCAGGATACAGGATATTATATTTGTCAAGAAAAGTGAATAGTCTGTCAAGTATACAATATTCAAAGATTTTTTAAATACTGTTACAGAGATGAACTGGTCTTTTATTTTCTATATTGGTTTTGTCAGATTTCTTAAACACAGGAATAACTTTGTTAAGTTTAAACTCACTAGGAAATATGGGAGGTACAAAGATCTTTGGTTTGATTCATGGCTGTGGTAATGAACTTTTCAAATTGGATTAAACTTTACCAACCTTAGCCTTCATACAATCAGGATTAAAGTAAAACGACTATGCTAACATCAGTTGTTACGTATTCAAAATCGTAAGTTATGGATTTGTTTTGTTACATGTTGTAACATTTGTTGTACATGCATCAACCACGTCTGTCGCTTTTGTCATACAATTTAGAATATACATAGCTAGATCAGTTGTCTAATGGCGAGTAACACACGCTACTATCATAAAGGTTTAAAAGGAAGTTAATACCATGCTTATGAAAGCAAGAAAAACAAAAGAAAATTATTTGCTTACGGTTCATTACTATGCAAAGTAGTTCTCTGCAACTCACCTGAAACACACAAAAGAATTAATTTATTATTATTATTATTATTATTATTATTATTATTATTATTATTATTATTATTATTATTATTAAGCTACACATTTAGCTGGACAGGTAATATATTTTTAAACTATGTAATCTTATAATTACTTGGCCTTTTAAGCAAAAAAGAAAAAATATCTTTTGTGTTACATTCACACGTCTCTCTTTACTTATTATCGTTTATTTTTGTATTAGCTTCTACAAAGCTAATTTTTCATCTATTTCATCCTAATCGAGATAAGCATTTGCATAAATAGATTCATTAAACATTTCGTTGAAGATACAACGGGGAAGGAGGAAATGGAATCGATAGTCAGATGTATGCATACCAGGTCGCTATATGCTGGCCTTAAAATTACATACTCTTTCCATGGTATCGCGAGAAACAACTAAAAGTCGATAGGACTCTAAAAGAACGACAAACTATTGAACAATAAAAATCATTAATAATGAATATATCGGGAATGGCTTATGCCACAGAAAATTTATTTGAAATAAATTTTGTACTTTAACGAGATCTACATTTTTACTTTCTCTACTACGTATAGTAAGCAGGGAAAGTATTGCATTCCACCCAACAATTCGATACCGAGATTTCACCGGAAATGCATGTATTGAGGTCTTGCGAATCAAAATAAAGCATTTTGAGAAACATGTCCGTGTGCGTGTCTGCCTGTGTACAGCATAACTCAAAAACGAAAAGTCGGATAAATACCAAACCTGATATTTGAGTTTAGCATCTTCAGAGGCTGCGATACGAAGTTTTTCAAGAAAATTCCGCACCGCGAATACCCTTTACATGGAACATGTTTCGAAAATTTTGATTTTCTCAAAAATGACTAACGATTTTGATTAAAATATCATATATTAAAGAAACCTTTCATGCCAAATAAAATGTATAACTTGAATTTTATGTTAATGTTCCTAAAAGTCCTGTTCTTTCTGAATGACTTTTGCATACCCGGTAAACCGTAAGACCTAGACAAAATTTACCACACAAAAAATATAAATCTAGTTAAAACATACAATCTATGTCATATAATGTTTTTTTTGTCGAGTGAAACATTTGCAAGATATTCCTTGTTATTGGTTTGAATTTTCCAATACTTATTACTTTTTCTCAAATGGGAATTCGTTATTGCTTTCCTTTTTTTATGTTCTGTACATACAAAGTGAAGGAATGCTCCAAATAGCAAAAAGATTGATTATCACTTAAAGCCTACCATATTCCCCTTACACCTACAAGAAAATTAGCAATAAGATTCTGCAAACGTTTATCTCGATTAACATAAAGTAGACTGAAAATAGGCGTTTGTAAAAATAGTTTGTACAAGAGTAGAGAAAATAATGTGCGTGAAACACATAAGATTCTTTTATGTGTATATATGTTTTCGTCTATTTCTTAAAGCATACTACCAGTTATACAAGATAAAAACCAAATTCTTCCGAACAAAGTGAACTTCACGTGCTATTCCCAAAAAATTAAAGATATACATTTTATTTGTGATGTAATATCTTTAACATACGGTATATTAATCAAAATCACTACAGCCATTTTTGAGGAAATAACAAATTTCGAAAAATGTTTCATAAAAAGGATAGTTGGAGGAGGATTTTCTTAAAAATCTTTGTGTCGCATCTTTGGAAGGTACTGAACTTAAGTATCAAGTTTGGTACTTATCCGACTTTTCGTTCTGAGTTATGCTGTTCACGTACGATGGAGCTTTTTTCTTAAAATGCCCATTTTGGATTCAGGGGCCCGAATTCCGGTGAAATCTCGACATTGCATTCCTCCCAAAATTTGATGATTCCCCTTATTACTATAGATAAGAAATATAAAAGGTAAAAACGAAAGAAAACTGTTTAAAACATACTCATACTTACTCATATTGCATGTGTAAAGTGTTGATTGTTGGAAATGCATACTGCATGAATAACTCACACTCAAACAACTGAAGTCAACGTGTAAAATCATCCTTGCGTTGATTTAATGTTTATAGTAATTTATATAACGAGGAATGAAAAATAATGACCATGAAGTAACCAGTTACATTGTGTGATGTATAATCAAGAAATGATTTGTTAAACAAGATTCGGTATCTTAGACAAAATGATGGCTATTTCACTTTTTGGTTAAGACAGGTATCCAATTACTAAAAGCTACTAAAAGTTATCAATTGTGTTTATAGATGTATCTTCACTTTTAAAAGTAACAAAGGCATCAACTTTAAACAGATTTGCATTTCTTCTCATAAATTAAGGTCTTCAAACATGAAACTCCTCCAGAAAAGAGAATATTCTTAAGGTTTGTTAAGTTGGTTGCTTTGCTGCGATGGGTATTAGATTTCCCCACCGCTTCCTACAACAAAGACTGCAAGGTACGGATATAGAAAGACGCTTGCCATTGTTTCTGTTCCCGGGATACGACTATTGTCCGGATATAATCTGGATTAACGTCACCTGTAGCGTTGCCAATGCGAGATATTACCTCACTAAGATCGATAATCAGGGGAAGATTCCAGAGGCGCCGTGAGTCCAGCATTAAAAAGAAAAAAGAATAACAACTGCGGGAGTGCGCCCGCAGGGAAGGGCGTTACTCTGTTTTTTAATCCGGATTAAGTTTTAGGTAGAATCCGCTGCAGCAGAGGTGTGGGCTGCGTCACTCATTAAACCTGGATTAGCGTAGCAAGACAGCGGGAGTTCGAGCTCTTCCCTCCCCGTGCTAGGTAGGCAGTCCGCCTCAACGACGTACTTAGCGTTTTGCCTGCACAACTTCCTTCAAGGTGGAAACAAAATAGAGCCTACAAGAAATACTTATAATTACTTATACGTGCAAAATATTCTGATAAGGTTTCACGATGCAACGAGGTAGTCTGGACTACATCAGTGTAGAACGGGCATAACTTTTTATTATTGTGTTACACAGCGAAAGCAAAATAGTATATTATGCAACTAAATGGTAGTAATCACGACACTAGTATGTCTATGAAGCGAGCGTCTTAATTACCATTATAGTCAAGCTGCATACGCTGTCTTTCGTCGGCCACACTATAATTTCAAAACTTTGAGTTTTTACAAAAAAATATCTTAACTTGTTAATTATGTGTAATTAAATGTTGATCGGATGGCAGAACCTTGAGCGTGTTTGCGAGGAGTGCAACAGACGGCAGCACTGTTCAGTCCATGCCGTAGCTTTGATTTGTTGCAGGTGACGTGAAAGCAATACATATTGAAGCAAAGGAAATGAATTCAGTTTGATTAGAATATTAAAATTACAATAAACTGAATTTGTTTTATTTTAAATACCTATATTTTATTGTTGATCTGGGGAATGGAAAACAGTGGACTGCTGCTTTGAAGGTGTTAAAAGGTATGGGCGATAGGGGAGTTGCGTGCGCCGCCGAGTAAGACCATAATGAGTCGCTGAACTATTAAAGATGTCATAACATTTCAATTACGTCACATGTAATTAACGTATATAGTGTGGTAGACCGAGCGGGATAGTTGACTCCCCTCCCCCTGTGGGCTTACACTCCTCTGGGGGTTCGGGTCTCGGAGATCGCCCCCCATTTTGGGGAACGAAGGTTTACTCAGAGCATCCTTTTCCCCTGCCATGCACATACCGAGACCTCCCGCCGACACTTGCAACTCTGAAAGAAACCAAGCAGATGAAAGGTAAAGTGAAATAGAGAAACAGGAAATTCGGGAGATGTAATGATCCTTCCCAGGACCCCCGAAACCCCCGAAAAAAGCCATGGGTAAGAAAGGTCGGCCGCGGGAATCGAACCCAATACCTCCGGAATGCGGGCAACAGCAATTCCGCTCGGTTCTTCTATTTACTATTGGTAAGTAGTAGAGAAGGCAAAACGAACAGCAACTTTACCACTTGAGAAAAGTACCAGTATTGAAATTTCAAATCAACAACAAAGAATATCTCGGAAATCGTTTAATGCAACAAAAATTTATTTAACATGGACTCTGTGCTTTAACGGGATCTAATTTTTTTTGTAGTAAGATTTTTCCTATCTCTTACCGTGTACCAGTTATACAAAAGTCATTCAGAATGAAGAGTATTTCACAGGCTATTACCAGAAAATCCAAGTCATAGACTTTATTTGTTTTGCAGATACCTCATGCATCTGGTATTATGGTGCTATTTTTGAAAAAACCAAAAATCGAAAATTGTCTCATGTAAAGTGTAGTTTTGGGTGGGAGGATTTTATTCAAAATCTTCGTCTGGTATCCTTGGAAGATACTGAAGTAAATACCAAATTTGGATTTATCAGGCTTTTCGTTGTTGAGTTATGTTGTTCGCAGACAGATACAGGGACATCTCTTAAAAAATCTGATGTGTTGCGCTCATGGGACTTTGTCTACTCTTGTACAAAGTATTTTTATAAACGCTTATTCTCCATGTGTAGGCGCAAGGGGAATATGGTAGACTTTAAGCGATAGTCAAATCTTTTAAGAGCTGGTTGCTATGTGGAGCATTCAATTCTCTTTGTATGTCCAGGACATAAAAAAACGAATAACGAATTTCTATTTTAGAAAAGTATAATTATTGGAAAATTCAAACAAATAACAAGGAATATCTCGAAAATGGTTAACTCCACAAAAAATGTTATAGATAAATTGTGTGTATTAACGAGATCTACAGTTTTTGTGTAGAAAAACTTCGTCTAACTCTTATGGTTTACTAGTTATGCAAAAACCATTCAGAATGAAGAGAACATTTCCAGAAAATTCAAGATATGCATTTCATTTATAATAAAAATATCTTAAAAATGTGATACTTTAATCAAAATCCTTAGAACCATTTTTGAAAAAATCAAAATTTTCGAAAAATATTCCATTTAAACGGTAGTCTGGGATATGGGAATTTTCTTGAAAATGTTCGTATTGCATATTTGAAAGATACTGAACTTAAATACCAAGTTTGGTATTTATCCGACTTTTCGATTTTCACAGATACACAGACACACACACACGGAACTTTTTCTAAGATTTTTTTTTATTCGGTGGCCTCGTAACATATATTTCCGATGAAATCTCGGTATCTAATTTTTATTTTGAATGCAATACTCCTTCTATCTACTAGGTACATGGAAGAGAAAATGAAAGTATTGTATACTTTGCAGCAAGGTGGTCCTCTCTTGGCCCGTACTTGAGCATTTGTCATCATCGTGGATCCCTTGTCCCAGCCCCCAGTATAGCATGCAGCTAAAGACTATTCCGTCAGTTTAATCCAATATATATCACCACCATTTGTCTTCATTTACTTCCAACTTCATTAACTGAAACTTTACCTCATCCCTCTCTAGAGTTCCTTCTTCGTTGTCTATGACATACCATTCTTGCCTTCTTCAGCTCCTGAAGACGCCGCTCCTTTCTCCGCTGTGCTCATTTTGTTCTCTTTATAGTCGACCCGCCAGTACACAACAGAAGCTTTCCTTAACAGATCCAGATATTAATTTTTCCTCTATTTCAAAGAAGATACTTTTGCAGAAGCAGACGGAGAGAGGATGACTCATTTTAAAACTGCTAATTACTCCCACCTTGCTTTAATTTTACCCCTGCTATCTCGGGTAGTCGTTTATCATAGCGCTCTTCTATAAACATATACTAATCTTTACCAACACTATGCATGAAATCTTAATGTACAGCATTGTTAAAATGTCAAAGGAGTCAAACTTTTGTTTCCGCAACTATATTATAAACATGAGGTTACTGTATTCAATATCCTGCATAACAGAAAGAACTATTTATTATAGCAATGGTGTAATATCCATACGCCAAGTTGCCGTGGCTTATAGATAGAAGATGAAATCCTTGTAATATTCTTTTCTCTGGGCAAGAAGATGCAAAACTCTCGGTAAATTTATGTGCGATTCACATTCAGGAGGTCTCGGGTTCGATTCCCGGCTCTCTGACCCTGGGTTTTTCGTGGTTTCTCCGGGTCGATAGGCGAATGCTGGGGTGGTTCATCTTCTACCACGACTCTCCTATCCCCATTTCTTGTACCTACCCATCATCTTCCTTCTCATTTATTTCAGGGTTGTAGGAGCAGGCGACAGTGTCTAGCGGGTTGCGGGTGGTAGCTGTGCGCTCTGTGGAAGCTTCATCGTCCAGAGACTGCTCGGATGGAACCCGATTCTGGATGTTTTCAGGCGGGAGCTCTTTCGGAGTCTCCGAGCCCAATAGTGGGTCTGGACGGCACTGGAAGCGCTCAATCTGGAAACATTAGGAACCCCGTCTGTGCTTGCGCCCATCCTCATCCGAATCTGGTCACCCTTCGGGTCTCTCCGCTTATCCCTCCCTCCAGAGGGTCACGGTAGAAGCGCAAGGGGCCAACTCGTGTGCGTGCGGAACTCTGTCCCAGTTTCGGGGGCCCCCTCAGTTCGTCCGTACCTTTAACTTTACCACCCAGGCGATGTTCTCTATGTGGACGGCATGAAAAACAATTCAGGGACATAAAAACGAACCAATGAACGATGTTATAATCAATGTGAAATGAAGGGATGGCTCGAATACCGCCTCTACGAAAGAGTTTCGCTACGATTGCTACGCAATACAACATAATTCGGTTCTCTAGAGGAAGGGGCGTATGTCAGCTATATATGTCAAATTATTTCATGGTTGATTTAGTACAATTTATGATGCTAAGATTAAATAAAATGCTGTAACCATGTAGTGCCATCATCATCCTATTATCCACTTGTTGCATAAGTTACTATTATTTATTAATAACTAGCTGACTTAACCGGCGTTGCAGGGGTGATTTTTTTAAACCTCGAATGATTTAATTAGTTTAATTTACATCTTTATCATATCATTGCGTAATGATCTAGAATATTTTTATGCTTGTTGCCAATCATAATCGTAATAATGAACGAAAAATTCCCTGAAATATCGTTGGAAGCTCTATTTATGCTCTCTTTAACCTCTACTTAACCACTTAAATGTGAAGGTTAACGTGCAAGTGGCATTGTAAACCTGGCTGTATGTAGTACGAGTGCTATGAATGAAGCAATTCAGACTACAGACTACATCAGGTCAAGATGTCCGGTGAAGGTAGAACAAATCGGGTGACAAACGCAAAGATAGACACTGACATACTAGCTTCGTGTAATAGTCACCGAAGAGGAGAGCAAACGTTTCGCACCGAATATTGCCACGTTCCCCAGTGAGTGAGCACTCAACAAAAAAAAGAAAGGACCATCAGCAGAAGTTTCTTGTATAGTTTTCCGTTATTCTGCAGGAAGGGAAAGAAAAGCGGAAATCCTTCCATACAGTGGAACTTCCTTTATCTCAAATAAGGCCGAGTATTTCACACGACTATGTGTAAGTTTGTCCTAACTCAATTTGGACGAAAACAAAGGAACACCTCCATATAAAATTATATCGCATTTGTTCCATCAAGAAAGAAGGATCTCCCCTTTATAATAACTGTGGTCGTTGTATTATACCTATTAAGATTTAGAGACACTCAGCTGATTTTCCAGCCCTTTTTAATTACCTACAATGTAACTAGATAAAGTAGGTAAAGGAAGTTCATCCAGGATTCCATATCCAGATTTCACCGCAAATACATGCTTTGAAACACACTGAATAAATAAACACAGTGTTGTGTGTGTGTGTGTGCGTGCGTGTGTGAACAGCATAACCAAAAACCAAAACTCGGATAAACTCCAAACTTGGTATCAAGTTCACTGTCTTCCAAATATGCAACACAAAAATCTTCAAGAAAATCCTCCACCCCAAACTACATGTAAAATGCTTATGTTTAAGATATTTAGATTGAAGAAGTATTGTTCTTCAACTGTTGTAGTTTATTGTTGTTGAAGTTTTTGTTGTTTAAGGAGTTTGCACCACGCTTTGGGAAGCCAACTTGAACTAGTTATTGTCTTGGAGTTTATGTATTTAATCGCCTGCATGTATGAACGTCAATTTTGAAGTGGGTTGTTTTTTACGTAATATGCTGCTACGTATGAGAAGCCGATTTTTGAAGATGTATTTTTGTTGTTACGCTCCAAGTTTAAAAATATTATTAACTTTGTTATTAAACTGCTTCTATAGATATTATTTATGTTTATGTTTGCCTCGGCTGCGTCAGTATTGCTTTAGAGTCACGTATCTCTTAGACAGGGCGTGGTACGACAAGAATGTAGGCTTACACAGATTTTAAGTTTAAATTCACTTCTTTTTATTAATCCTTGGCACAAATTAAATAGCATTACACTGATATTAAGAGCTGTGAGATTCTTTAATTTAAAACTTGCACTTTGTTATCACATATACTTAATTTTCGTTACACTTGAATACGTAATATTTCTTTAGAGAACACATCTTCCATCCGGTCACTACCAAGGTCTGCCAGCAACTGAACATATTTCAACCGTCCAAACCCTAGTCCAATAGAATACCTGCATTCAACTAAAGCTTTTTCTGGCTGTTGATTGGCTATTTTAAAACTGTTACAAAATTTACATTATCGTTGCTCTAATCATGACTAGTAACATTTAAACTCTCAAACTCATTATTGCTTCAAGGTTACCTCATTGTTAGCAACGTTAAACTTATTCGCACAGCTCTTGCATTATTAAATTACACAATGCATTCACATAACATTATTAAACATGTTTACAATAATATAAGCATATGCAATAACTGATACATACATTTTTAAATTATTACATACACATTGCTTCAAGGCGGGCTGTTATTGAATTTACATATTATATAATTCAATTAAAACTATTCAAGTATTAAAAATACTGCCTCAAGATGACAAATAACATATATATCGAGAAGTTTCTGGGAATAACCTGTAAAGTCCTTTTCATTCGGAAGGAATCTTGTATAATTTTGAATAACGGACAAACCATTGGACAAAAGCATATATAATAAACAGTTTTAAAATACGCAAATTATTTAAAATAATTTTTATAGCATTAGCCATTTCCAAGATATCCGCTGTTATTGGTTTGAATATTTCAAAACTTCATCATCTTTTAAAGTCTGTCGCTATTCGCATGTTTCTCACGATGTCAAACAAAGAGCATGGAAATTTCAAAGCGAGCTAGCTTTTTAAGAATTTATTTATCGCTTCAGCCCCCTGTATCCCCTTTGTACTTACATCCAAATTTGTAATGAAACTATTTCCACAAAAGTTTATCTCGATTACAAGAAGAAGACAGAAGAATCTGATGAGTTAACTTTCACATGGCATTACATATTTGTTACAGATATAA
This sequence comes from Deroplatys truncata, assembly GCA_030765065.1. Lineage (NCBI taxonomy): Eukaryota > Metazoa > Arthropoda > Insecta > Mantodea > Mantidae > Deroplatys > Deroplatys truncata. The sequence goes on along the minus strand of CM060981.1, from coordinate 221,776,980 downwards.
AGGAAATAGTGATAGTCAAATGTTTAACAACTGGACGCTATATGCTGGCCTTAAAATTCCATACTGTTTCCACGCAAGTACGAGAAACAACTGAATGTTGACAGGACTTCAAAAGAATGACAATGTATTGAATAATTTGAACTCTTAATAACGAATATCTCGGAAATAGCTGATGCCACAGAAGAAGTTATTTTAAATAAACTGTGTGTTTTAAAGAAATATACATTTTTTGTGTGGTAGTTTCGTGTATCGCTTAACTTTACCAGTTATACAAGATTATACAAAGTACTTCGGGATGAAGAGAACTCCACAGGTCAATCCCAGAAAATTTCAGTTATACATTTTATCTTCATGTAAATATCTTCAATATGTGGTATTTTAATTAAAATCCTCACAGTAATTTTGAGAAAATCTTCGCGTCGCATCATTTAATACCTAAATACTAGTCTAGGTCAATGAGCATCCGTATAGATTTTTTTAAAGCTTATTATAACAATAATAGAAACTTACAATTACCTCATTTTCTAACGTAGTACCCTTGCTTCTCAATGCACATGTTCCATCTTTGAACAATCCTTCTGATGCCCTAGAAAAAAGTTTTTCGGTTGAGCAGCAAGCCTTGTATGCACCGCTTCCTTCACTTCTTGGTCTGTGGTGAAGCGACAGCCCCTTAAGGCATTTTTAAGTGGACCAAAAAAGATATGCTTTGCCACTTCATCGACAGCCAATCTTCGGTTCTCTGAATCAGGATACAGACTTGCTCAATGTTGGCGTCACTAGTGATATAGACGGGCGTCCTGCTGTTTCCTCGTCCTTCACATTTGTCCCACATTTTTGTAATTTTCAATCCATTCGTACACATTACGCCGAGGTAAACATTGCCCCATATTGTGCGAAAAGTCTTCAATGGGTTTCGGCTCCTGGTACACCTTTTGACGACAGGATGCAGCAATGTTTATTGCGCAACAATGCAACATTCACTGGAGTGATAACGGTCAAACAAAGCGGACAAAGGAACAATATGTCGCTGTGCGCGCGCACAAACCAATACAGCCAACCTATAAAAAATTAAAAATAGTGTGCGGATAGCTATTGACTAACCCACATATCAAATATGGTACACTATGTGATCAAAAGTATCCGGACACTCCCACAAACATACGTTTTTCATCTTAGGTGCATTGTGCTGCCACCTACTGCCTGGTACTCATTATCCGCGACCTCAGTAGTCATTAGCCATGGTGAAACAGCAGAATGGGACGCTCCGTGGAACTCACGGACTTCAAACGTGGTCAGGTGATTGGGTGTCACTTGTATCAGAAGTTTGTACGCGAGACTTCCACACTCCTAAACATCCCTAGGTCCACTGCTTCTGATGTGATAGTGAAGTGGAAACGTGAAGGGACATGTACAGCACAAAAGCGTACAGGCCGACCTCGTCTGTTAACTGACAGAGACCGCCGCCATTTGAAGAGGGCCGTAAAGTGTAATAGGCAAACATCTATCCAGACCATCTCACAGGAATTCCAAACTGCATCAGGATCCACTCCAAGCACTATGACAGTTAGGCGTGAGGTGAGAAACCTTGGATTCCATGGTCGAGCGGCTGCTCATAAGCCACACATCACGCAGGAGAATGCCAAACGACGCCTCGCTTGGTGTAAGTAGCGTCAACATTACACGATTTAACAGTGACAAAACGTTGTGTGGAGTGACGAATCACAGTACACAATGTGGCGATCCGATGGCAGGGTGTGGGTATGGCGAATGCCTGGTGAACGTCGTTTGCCAGCGTGTGTAGTGCCAACAGTGAAATTCGGACGTGGTGGTGTTATGGTGTGGTCGTATTTTTCCTGGAGGGGGCTTACACCCCTTATTGTTTTGCGTGGCACGATCACAGCGCAGACCTACATTGATATTTTAAGCACCTTCTTGCTTTCCATTGTTGAAGAGCAATTTGGGGATGGCGATTGCATCTTTCAACACGATCGAGCACTTGTTCATACTGCACGGGTTGTGGCGGAGTGGACTGGCCTGCACAGAGTCTTGACTTGAATCCTATAGAACTCCTTGGGGATGTTTTGGAACGCCGACTTCGTACCAGGCCTCATCGACCTACATCGATACCTCTCCTCAGTTCCGCACTCCGTGAAGAGGGGGCTGCCATTTCCCAAGAAACCTTCCAGCACCTGATTGAAAGTATGCCTGCGAGAGTGAACGCTGTTATCAAGGCTAAGGGTGGCCCAACACCATATTGACTTCCAGCATTATCGATGGAGGGCGCCACGAACTTTCACGTCATTATCAGCCCGGTGTCCGGATACTTTTGATCACACAGTGTATATTTATCCATTTTTCGTTTTTGAATCATGCTGTTCACAGATGTACACGCATGTGGATGTTTTCTAAAAATGCTTTTTTGGAATTTAGGTGACCTCAAAAACACGTATTTCCGGTGAAATCTAGGTTCGAATTTTTAGTTGGAATGCATAACCTTCTCTACCTACTATGTGCGTGGTAGAGAAAGTAATTAGGTCTTGTTAGAATAGTTTGTGGAAGAGGTCATGTGAATTTAACAGATTTTTTTACTTCCGTGATAAATATAAGTTTACAGGTGGAAAGCTTATCGATACCATATTAGTACTACTGCAGGCAATGAACTCATGACTTCTTAACCTGTGACTAACACAAGTGAAGTAACACTATTGAAGACTTTGAAACAAAATACATTTCCACGCCATTCGTTTCCGCTCACGTGAATTTGGAATGCAACATAAAACCGGCGGCTGTGTAATAAAATAGTGCAATTAGGTGCATTATAAAACTATAATTATTCAAACATGAAGCCTGAGTTAGTTCCCTTCGAATTCATTTGTCTAATTTGCATGCAATTTTTCCTCCCTCTTGAGCAGTTACCTCCGGAATGAAAGAAAGGAAGTACTCACGATGGAAGCAAAGTTAATATTAGTCATTTGCATAACTGCAATGTTATGACTAAATTTCATCACCTCATTTAACGATCGTTTCACTCTAAGTATTTTTTATTCCTTTCATTTTTCCCCTGCAGTCTTTGTCTCACTTCTTCAGTGTGCCCCCTCCCCTTCCTTTCTTTTCATCCTTTCGCACGCACGGTCATTAATTCACACTCTTGGTTGCAAGGAAAAAGCGACTCAAATACTTGTTAACACAGCCACATAATGCGAAAAATGCTAGTACAGTATTCAAAATACGATAGATGAACATTTATATCTTTTAAAAATAATTTTGTCCCATCACGTATTGCAATATGTTTGCATTAGTGATGGGACGACGCCACTATTTCTCGATACTCGATCCTCGATACCGATTTTTGAGCACCGATTATCGATCCTCACTTCATACAAAACTGTAAATGCGATAGTTTTTTCACCGAATTCTGTTCTTATCAGTAGTGTGTGTAAACGGAAATAAACAATTTTGTATTGTATGCTAATTACGAAATCGTTCCTGTTTGATATTTTCCAATTGACAGCAATTATTTTATATTCATAATATCAGAGGTTATATGTTCCCTTTTGTTAGTCAATGCTGATAATAATAATAATAATAATAATAATAATAATAATAATAATAATAATACTTTCCCTTGCTTCCCTTTTTATGTAATTATATTTTTATGAAAACTTGTTTTTAAAGCATTTTCTATCCAAATCATGGAAACTAGTCGTACGGGATACCTGTAAGCTACGCTCATGACCTGAGTTCGACTAGTGTGAACACTAACAGATGGAAGAAGACAACAAATATTTCATGAATGAAGCTTGATTCACAACTCAGTTAACGCTGTATGTTACATGAGTACCTCTACTCCTTCCCCCATAGCTTTTGTATGTTTTCATTTAGACACAAGAGTTTATGGAATGTTACTTTGATTCACTCACAGGAAACGCAGTTAAGGTCTATCAAGAACTATAGTCCAGCAACTCTTTGGGAGCAAGTTCAAGGCAATAAAGTGAAGTCTCCTTATCTAGCATAAAGTTAAGCGCAACAATCTTCAATAACGCAAAACTTAAAAATCTTTAAGTATCTAAAAAGGAATGGAAGGTTTATCTCAAAGTATTAGATATACTTCGATACCACCGAGTATCGAGAGTACCCAGGTACTGAGATTCCATTCCTAGTTTGCAACATATAACAGCGTTTACGTTTTTCTAGATACTATTCAATTCATACGCACTTGTTATTGAGCAATCACGGTCGTTTATCTTATAATATGCTTGCAAGGATGCGATTTTATCGGATAAAATGTCAGCTCGTCACTGAACTGTAATAATATCAGTACGCAGTGGTTGAAAGCCAGTCATCCATAAATTCTGGAGAGCTTACGAAATCCTACTACCTCAACGTCCATTTCAGTTTTGTTACCGAAAACCAGAACTCAATGCACATTGAAATAGTGTCGATTTTCAAATGAATTATGTTTTTTAAAAACATTTTGTATTTATTGTACTCTAATTTTAGCTTATCTGAGAGGGAGACGTGATTCAACAGAGTGGAAGACATCACACGCTACGGCCTACAGAGATCCATTGTGGCTACGACCCCCCAGAAAGAAGGAGTGAGGTGAATGAATCACAGGAGGTTACAGGCACAGAGACGCACGAAAGCCCCTAATATTTCCAAGCTCGCAGACCCATATCAACGCTGGAGCCGCCTAGAGAGGGCGATGAACGACCCACCAATTAAGCAGCCCTCTGGTGTCTATGAGGAATACACCTGAAAAAAAAGGAAATTAGAAAAGGAAATCGTGGTTGAGAAGGAACCACCGCAGCATTCGTCCGCCAACCCCGGGTAAAAGACAAAAAACCCAAGGGTTAGAGTGGGCGGCCCCCGGGATCGAACCCGAGACCTCCCGAGTGCGAGTCGCACACGTTACCGCGGCGCCACCTTGCTCGGTTTAACTTATCTTAAATTTGAGGTTAAGTATTTTCTCCTTCCCAGTGTTGGTAACGTTGGTTAGTATTCCGTAACACATTTCATTGTTCATCCATGTGTTATCTGACGCTGAAACGATCGTGATCTGATTTTAAACAACATATGAAGGAATGTAATTATTATTTATATAATCTGTTACGTTTTACTTATACCCAGCGGAATAACTCAGGCGGTTACGTCTGTGACCCGCATTCGGGAGGTCCGCGCACTATGGTCCATGGGTTTTTCGTGGTTTTCTGGTTTAGCAGGCGAATGCTAAGGTGGTTCATCTTCTACCATGAACTTTCCTTTCTTTTATTTCCCATACCCATCACCTTCGTAATCTGTTTCAGGGTTTCAGGATTGTAGGACCAGGGGACCGTGCGGCGGTAGATGCGTACTATCTGGAAACTTTAGGAACCCCGTCCATGTTTGCGCCAGTCGGCATCAGGATCTTGACGCCCTTCCGGTCTCTCCCCTCATCCTTCCACCCCGGAGGTCACGTTGGAAGCATAAAGGGCCGACTGGCCTGCATGCGGTGCTCTGTCCCGGTTTCCGGCGGCCCCTCCGTGATACCACCTTTACCTTTTACATTTTACTCATGGAATACTCTTAACAAATTCCATTCGAGGTTATCGAATTTCATCAGACAAATTTGCGAGTACGAATGGGAAATGAAGACGTAACACATACAAACAGCAATGCGTAATATAAAATCTCCAAATTCGCTGAAGTTCGGGCTGGGGTGAAGCAGAGACAGTGGTTAACTATCAAGCTTGGAAATTAAAAATTATAAACACTTGCAGCATTTCTAGTCGCCTTTGAGGTTTGATAGGTAACCGACTTTTCGTTTTGGTTTATCCTGAAAGACACACGCAGACACCCGGACCTTTTACAAAAAATGATTTTTTTTATCTCTCAAAACACCGAGCGACGATGTCTGTGGCCCGCATTCGAAAGGTTCCGAATTGGCCCCCGGGATCGACCAATCTGATCCAAGGTTTTCTCGTGGTTTTCTTCAATCGATAGGCGGTACTGGGTAGGATAATTTGGTCCACGAATTTTCCTACGATCCATTTCATCACTACATCTCCTTCTTCACTGCCATACCAGGCATTGGGCTGATCACCCATCCTGGATATGCTATGACCCAGAGTTTGCTTGCTCCTCCACAGGCTACTGACCCAAGGCACTGGCTTGTAAGTACTTGGGGGTGCAAGACCTAAAGAGAAGGGTAATCTGTTAAAGAAGAAGAGTCTCAAAACGTGTATTTCTTGTGAAAACTCCGTATAGAATTTTCTCTTCTTACTATGGGTAGGTAGTAAGGAAAGCATGCAGGGCAGAAATCAATTTACTTTAAGACTTCTTTAAAGTTGGATTTCTTATAGGTTACCTCTAAGTAAGTAATCTCTGAAAGTTGTAGTTTTTGCTTTTTTTTTTTGCATCCGGCATTAAGATGCAAATGCTTCCAATAGGACGTCTGTTGCAATTTATGACTTATCAGCCGAAACTGCGCATGATCCAGCCACTCGCCTCGTAAATGAAAGACGAGAGGGATAAGGTCAAACACTCAACTCGAAACAACTTCGACCTGATCTTGACAAATATGAACCAAACACACAGACTATTAATAGTGTTTAAACATTTGGTCCTACGCTTTCTTCTCTCTTTGTATTATAGCCTTAAGTTATTCTGCAAGGTCACAAAAACGATAAATATGTAATTGAAATTAATATACTTCACTTTTAATTGAATAACAACTCTGTTTTGTTTTCAATTAATGCGGGATGAATGTATTCATTTAATGAATAGTCGATCAATCCCAACAAATACTTTACATTTTTATTGAATTCGCCTGCTTTAGAAATCCATTTCGAATGAGTGCTATTGTATCAAGCCATGTATTTCAAACGCTTTGGTTATTAGCTTTTGTGAAAAAAAGGAAAAAAAAAACCCAGAGTATTTCCCTTTCAATATTTATAGATTGGGGCACCAAAGTGAAACGTAATCCCGCAAAAACGTAAGCGTACAACAGGGAATATTTACATCTGCGAAAAGTAAAATATTATATTTGACGTTAATTTTGTGTTTAAACGAGAGTTAGTAAGTTTTCTCTATATTTTATGTATGCCCAGTTGTAAGAGTTCAGTCAAAACGAAGAAGTTTTCAGCGACTGTGCATAGAAATTTCAATTTAGATATATTTGCAATTTCGAGACATTGCGATCTTTAATCAAATTTGTTGAAACCGTTTTGGAGACAAACTTTTCCATGTGAAATGTTATTTAGGGTGGGGTCGGCTTGTGTCCTTAGAAGATACCTGATTTAGGTATAACATTTTGGAAGAAACTGGTTTTTCACTTTTTAATTATTGCATTCGCAGAGGCGTTGCCTGACAGACAGACAGACGGACAGATGTATGGACAACACATACACAGCCCAACATGTAAATATTTTTCTAACAAAGTTTTCTTTTTTTGTGTAGTGAACCTCGAAACATGTATTTTCGGCGACATCTTGACAAATAATTACTTTCTCCACCAGTACTAGTAGAACGAGAAGGTATTGCACTCCACCCAAAAATCCGATAAGAAGATTTTACCAGAAATACATGTTTAGAGACACCTTGAAACGAAAAAAACACTTTGAGTTTCTCTACCACGTATACTTGGGTGCAAAAATAAAAGTGCCGATATAATGAACAGCGGGTTAAGTTGGCAAGGGATTAGTAAAGCAGCCCCTCCCCATTCATGGCTACTCCCCACCCCTTATCTACTTATAGTAACCCAAGTTGCTAGCGCATTTTACAAAGGTTTTTTCACAATGGCGGATGTGCATCACCGGCTAGGATCCAAGTTTTATTAATTGTTCTTCCGTAAGTTGGAAAGGTAGAATCAGAATGAAAAAGTATGTAAGTCGACATTGGAGTATGTTATCTCAAGAGAAGTTTAAGGATGCCTTGCGTTTTACCGGGAAAACTGGAGTCACACTGAGAATCTTATGATGTTATGACATCGACATGGTAGCATAGAGGGCGGAGCAGCGGTACGGGAAGCTCAAGATCAGTGGTTCGAATACCGACTATTGTATTGATTTTTTTTATTCTGATTCAACTTTTCATAGTTAATTCGGAATTAGTATTATCTTAAATAAATTTTACTACGAGAGTTTTGTAAGAAAAGGAATATAAAGAAGGTTGCCAACCTTTTTCAAGTAATGCGAAAATGCTATGCTTTGAGACTTTTTTACTTTCTCTACTACGTATAGTAAGTAGGGGAAGTATTGCATTCCACCCAAAAATTCGATACCGAGATTTCACCGGAAATATATGTTTTGAGACCCACTGAATCCAAAAAAAGCATTTTTGGAAACATGTCCGTGTGTGTGTCTGTGTGTGTGTGTGTGTGTCTGTGTGTCTGTGTGTGTGTGTGTGTGTGTGTGTGTGTGTGTGTGTCTGTGAACAGCATAACTCAAAAACTAACAGTCGGATAAACACCAAACTTGGTATTTGGGTTCAGTATCTTCCAAGGATGCGACACGAAGATTTTCAAGAAAATCCCCTCACCCCAGAGTACCCTTTACATGGAACATTTTTCGAAAATTTTAATTTTCTCAAAAATGGCTCTAACGATTTTGATTAAAATATCATATGTTTAAGATATTTTTGTGGCAAATAAAATGTATATCTTGAATTTCCTGGGAATGTCTCCAAAAGTATTCTTTATTGTGAACGACTTTTGCATAACTGGTAAACCATAAGAGATAGACACAATTTTACTACACAAAAATGTAGATCGCGTTAAAATACACAATTTATGTCATACACATTTTTTTAGTTGAGTGAACCATTTTCGAGATATTGCTTGTTATTTCCTTAAATTTTCCAATACTTATACTTTTTCTCAAATTCGTTATTCAATTTTTTGTCCTGGGTATGCAAACAGAATAGAATGCGCCGCATAGCAACCAGCGCTTAAAAGATTTGACTATCGCTTATAACCTACCATGTTCCCCTTGCATCCACAAGAAAATTAGCAATAAGATTGACATCTCGATATCTCGAGTAACATGAAGCATATGGAGAATAAACGTTTGTAAAAATAGTTTGCACAAGAGTAGAGAAAGTCATGTGAGTGTAACACATCAGATTTTTTGTAATATTTTGCGTCTTATGTGGTTCATTTCGTAAAACTCAGTTTCTTACCATGCTTATTTGTGATATTTTATAATTCAAAATCAATATGTCTGTTGCTCTTTGTTGCTTTGCAAATGATTATTACTAGAAGGTAACAACAACAATAACGATAATAATGGCGATAATAATAATAATAATAATAATAATAATAATAATAATAATAATAATAATAATAATAATAATAATAATAACCCAATAATGCTATAACCTATTAAATGAATTATTTTTTATCTCTCCTAAAAATTATTTATTAAACTGTTTTCTTCACTTACCTTTTAATTTTGCTTTGTATCCCGTTGTGATACGTTTTTAAAGCATCTGGTACCATGCGGACTACATTACGCATTTATAATTAAATACGCCACCTGGCTTGTGTATCCAGTTACCACATTCGTGGTATTTCTTCTACCAGTTTAACTCTGTTCTTGGTTATACCCCCTAGATCCACAGTCTCGCTGCGCTATAACCTTGCTCATTAAGGGCAATATACTTGTTCCTTTCAAATGACGCATGCAATAAAGAAGACATTGTTTACATGCCAATTCAATCCTACCACTTCACCTCATTAATTAAATTGTTGTAATTAAAGTGTTTCCTTATGATTTGCATGCACTTAATTTTAAGTTTTAATTTTTTATAACTTTTATGGCTTGTAAGCTCTATAAGATAAAAATAAACATCTATCTATAATATAATGTTATCTTTACCCCCTCTCCGGTTTGCTTCGCTCCTGAGGCGGAAATCGACCATTGTTTGGGTTTGAGTGCCACGCGTTTGACATCAAACCAATAAGAGATCTGACGAATGTCTGGCGAGTGCCTTGCAGCCATTCAGGTAAAATGCTTCCGTTTCCCACCCCTTTTGCCGCTCGCTTTGGTCAAACCAATAAGAGATTAGACGAACGGGTAAGTGTGGAACACAACTGATAAGGGGATTCCGCCAACATTAAATAAAGAAAATCACTATAGCAAACCAAGAGCATCGGCATGTGTTTTTGTTTGCATCGGACTGTACATAGTAGTTAGAGAAGGTATTATATTCCACCCAAAAATAGATTCCGATATTCCACCAGAAATACATGTTTTGGGACCCATTGTATAAAAAAAGCATTTTTATAAAAATGTGCGTGAAGTTTTTCAAGACAATCTCCCATCCCCAAGCTGCTCTTTATATAAAACATTTTTCGAAATTCTTATTTTCTAAAAAATGGCTCTAAGAATTTTGATTAAAATACCATATATTAAATTTATTTAATGACAAATAAAATGTATATCTTGAATTTTATAGGAACAGTCTGTGAAGTTCTCTTCATTTATTTCCAATACCTTTTTTGTTGCATCAGCCATTTCCTAGATATCCGTTATTAATGGTTCGAATTGTTCAATACTTAGCCATCCTTTTAGAGTCTTGGTGATCTTCAGTCGTTTCTCGAATTGCATGAAAAGAGTATGGAATTTAAAGCGCAGCATATAGCGTCCAGTTCTAAAACATTTGAGTATCGCTATTCCCTTTGCGTCTATAAGAAATGGTTTATCTCGATAATGAAGTAGATAGAAAAAATAAGTGTTCGTTAGAGTAGTTTGCAAACCCACTAATAGAGGGACATATCATATGAATGTAACAGATCAGAATTTTTTTTTATTCCAAAGCATCAGTTTCTAGTCGTGTCCCATAGGCGATGTATTGGTTTGTGATATTTTCAGAGATGGAAAGGTTTTCAGATGTCAACGACAAGGTCTCGTCATCAGGTAGACATGGCGTACCTTGCTATTAATTTCCGCATCAGATCGTAGAAATGATGATCCGGGAGAACTCCCTCTGTCCAAACACGGACAAGCAGGAATGGCACATTAAACCAACTAGCCATGCGAGAGGGCAATGATGCAGTGTAACGTTTGGCAGGCCAGGTGCTCTGGTAGGCCATATCGCTACAACATGCGCCCTGGTAGGAGGGGGTGGAGGGGGGAGGGACTGATGCAACAGCAGATTTTAACAGCGAATAACCAAGCATGGTAACAATAATTCACGCTATGTTAGTTTTCGATATGCGTGTGTGTATGTGTGTGTGCTCGGCCGAGTATAGTTTTGTTTATACAGCCCATATCATGATAGATATACACATCTACATGTATATAGCGTCTATATACAACCCGGGCTCGCTCTAGCTCGACTGTGTTTGAATATAATAATTTGAATATTGTTGATAGGGTTGTTAAAATACGCGGGAAATATTTCAGAGGGCCAACGGGGTATATGTAAGTGAGGGTGGGGTGTAGTGCGTGATTGGTTTGCCTCATTTATCTATTCTGTGACTATTGCTGTAACAGATTTCGATTTTCGGAAGGGAATTTCCCACCCCTTCGCCAGCATGAAGCCAACGGCGCACGCACTCGTTCGAATCGGTTTAATGGTTAGTGGATAACGGGGATCATCATGGTGGGAATATTTTTTTTTTTAATTTCTCCCTCTCTATTTGTATATGCGGTCCTAATTTCTCTTCTTTTTCCGCGAAAATTCAATTTTCGCTGATGATGCAATAATGAGCACTTTGTTTCCCAGTGTGAAAATCATGGAAGCGGGGACAATTCCCTGAATTACCGCCCCAAAGTGTCCCTCATATGACATTCAGAGAGCGCACTCATGCCACACAAATCCGAAACACGATCCATCACAAGGGAGCGAGCACATGTGACCTTTTTCCCCATCGCATGGAAATGTCTTTGCCATGACTAAAGTAATTACTCTGATGTATCACACGTGACCTTTCCTCCTGGTCGCCGGACAAGACAGGGTATCCTTATTGTGGCCGGTTACACAAGATGACTAGCCATGTTTACGTACTAGGCCTATGTGCCGAGATGACAGTACCGAGCTAGATAAACAGAACATTGTGCCTTTGTTCTGATTCGAACCTGAAACGGCTGCTTGATGCCATTAAAACAGGGGAAGCTCTACCTTCACAACCCTTACTTAACGTATAACAACTTCTAAATTTTAATTTTACTGCAAATACGCCTTTGAACTTCCCCGAACAAAAACGTTTATTTCCCTATCTACTTCATTTTAATCCAGATAAATAGCTACATTACATATTTCATTATAGACACAGACAATAGCGATAGTGAAATATTTAAGAACTGGACGCCATATGCTGGCCTTAAAAGTCCATACTCTCCCCATGACATTGCAAGAAACAGCTGAAAATGTACAGTACTTTAAAAGAATGGTTAAGTATTGATGAATTCGAACTCTAATAACGGATATCTCGGAAATAGCTGGCGCCAAAGAAAAGTTATTTGAACTAAATTGTGTTTTAAAGATATCTATATTTTTTGTGTAGTACGTTTTCCTCTGTCGCTTGACGTTTACCAGTTATACAAGATTATACAAAATGCCTTCCGAATGAAGGACTTCACAAGCTAATCCCAGAAAATGCAAGATATACATTTTATTTGTAATGTAAATATTCTTAATGTATGGTATTTTAATCAAAATCGTTAGCCATTTTTCAGAAAATAAAAAAATTTAGAAAAATCTTCCATGTAAAGGCTAATTTGGAGTAGGGGGATTCCCTTGAAAATCTTCGTGTCGTATCTTTGGAAGATACTGAACCTAAATACCAAGTTTGGTATTTATCCGACTTTTCGTTTTTGAGTTATGCTACTCAAAGACACACACACACACACACACACACACACACACGGACGTTTTTCTAAAAATGCTTTTGTTGGATTCAGGGAGTCTCAAAATATGTATTTCCGGCGAAATCTCAGTATCGAATTTTTGAGTGGAATGCAATACCTTCTCTACCTACTATGCACCTATATGGTAGAGAAAGTGAAAGTCCCATATATAGCTACTACAAACAATTGTTACGAAAGCTTATTTTTCTGTCTACTTAATGTTAATCAGACAAACCTTTGCAGAAATAGTTTCTTTACACGTTTCGTTGTAGATACAAGGGGAATATACGAAACCGAATCGACAGTTAGATGTTGACAAGCGATTGCTATATGCTGGCCTTGACATCGCGAGAAACAAATGAATAGCTACAACACTAAAACACTTTGAATGACGGTGTATGAGAAACAAGCCCTGTGCAATGAAAGATCAAGCAATAAAAGCGATAAAAACACGCTGTCATTATAGATGTATGTGCTTTTGTCATTCTGAGAGAAAGGTTTAAACCGAAGGACCCTCCTACCTATTTGTTGATAAGAATTTACATGCATTCCGGATGCATGAACTTTGTTTGAATATGTTTGATTCATATGGTTATGAAAATGTAAATTTGATGTCTTCGAATATACGAATTAAGATACACTAAGGCTGGCCCCGTAGCTCAGTCGGTAGAGCATCTGCCTGCTGTCCAAGGGGTACCAGGTTCGATTCCCGGTTGGGAGATGGGCATTTTTCTCTAGCCAAGATTATTTCTTATCCTCGCCAGAGTCTGGAAGTATGAATGAGAATGTGAATATGTGTGTGTGTGTGTGTGTGTATGTGTGAGTTCTAATTATTAAAAAACCCAAAAAGTGCAAGAAACCCAACGATAAGAGAATACGAGTTAACAACATTGCCAATAGACAATAACTTCCAAAGGAAAGGCTGCCGATACGACCAATGAGGTTAAAGGCGGGGGTATAAATGGAACTAAAAAAAAAAGATAAACTATAATGTTATACAGGATGGACCATTTAAGTTGAGACTGTATACAAAAGCTCCAAAACTAAGCGTTTTAGAAAGAAATGTCTTTAATAAAAGTTGCTTGATATTATGGGGGAAAGTAAATGCCATTAGTTGTGTTTTATTTGGAGGACGTTGTGATGGCCAATCTAGGTTCAATTTAATTTTCAAAATGGGAACCTACCTTTCTTATGTTATTTTCGCACTCCTCATAAAAAAACAAACTAAATACCATTTGTATAAAGCACTTTGCAATTGTTCTTACACGAACGTAAATAACAACGAAAATTCTGAATGGCTGTGTACGAAGAGCGCAATGAATAGTTGGACCATCCATGGATGGCCATTTGAGGGTCAAGGTAGGTTTCGTAATGGGAACCAACATTTTTTATTTTGTTTCCTTATTCCTCATCACAAAATAAATAGCTTTTTATAAACCATTTTCTAATGAGAAAACAACATACAAAATGTAGGTTCCCATTTACAAAAAATTAATTGCCTCTAAAATGATCATCATAACGTCCTCCAAACGAAACCCGACTAATGGCATTTACTTTCCCTAATGATATCAAGCAACTTTTATTAAAGACATTTCTATCTGCAACGCTTAGTTTTGGAGATATTGTACAGTCTCGACTTAAATGGTCCACCCTGTATAAGGAACTCGGTTATTTTTGATGGATTTACGAGAATTGTTACAATTAAAAGATAATACCATTTCGGGGATATTTTTGCAAGAATTCATGGACCTGCTTATAGATTCTAAGACTTAGAGTTACGTATTTATTTATGTACTAATCGAGGGACATATAAAGTTAGTTTGTGTATTTAGTCGCCTATTTATTTCGTTACTCGGTATCTTTTAGCAGATTCGTTGGTTATTCCACAGTTTTGAATTAAATAACTTGCCAAGCTAAAAATAAATTGGGTAACTAGAAGCTTAGAAAGAATCCTAATAAACTACCAAACAGCGATTCTAAAACTATATCCTCCTTACCCTGTTTAGAAATACTCTTAAAAACAGGGAAACAGCAGTTGGAATAAGGAAGGATATTGGTAAAGCTAAAGTCATTTTAATTTCCTTTAGCAAATCAGAAATCGTCTCACATGTCTCCTTCTTGGATCGATATCCAAACACCTTAAGGCGGTGAAGTGGCATAGGAGGTTTATAGGCCTCAAAGCGGGCGGTCCAGCCGGACGCGCTCCTTATCGCCAGTGCAGCAGGTATGGGACCCACCCAACTTCTCAGGAAGCCGTAGAAAGGGCGATCCGGTCAAGGCTATAAACCGGCAGGCTGTCCCGGCAGAGGAAATTAGAAAACGACAAACAGATGTAGGAGCAATGACTTGGACCGGGTTTGGCGATTGGCATGACGGCTGCTCCGGAAGGTGTATAACACTGCCACGGGCAATACTTCCCGTCCTGGAAATTACGTACGTTCCCTTGATAATCGCGAGATATGCTCAAGAAGACATGCAAGTATCTAAACAAACAGTACTATATGCATAAACCGCTGCAATTCATTCTTTTAAGAGCCGAACGTAAATTCTGTTTCATAACAATGTTATGGCGCGTCTCACGCTTAAAAGACAATACCTCAGGTTAAATGGGACGCACTGTTGTCACATGTACAAAGAGCGCCAAAGAAAAGTTCAGTGCACCTCGCGTCTATGCCACATTATTTATCGTTGTACGTGGACTTGCAAAGCCGTGGCCATTTCAATGTTTGCTTTAAGCCACGGTGCAAGTGTGCGCCATTCCTTCTGCTAAATAGTTACAATAATAACCACAACAAAGGTTACAAACGAAATATATGTTTACGCTCTCGATCGTATTGGCTAAAACAGAAAGAGGTAGAGTGAGTGCATTCAGTTTGTCATACAGACCTCTTATCGTGATTGGTAGCGCATACCTTATTGGCTAGTGCAGGACACGCCTTTGAAAGGGTTAAAAGCTAAGGGGAAAACTTGATGAGCGCCCAGGTTAGCGAAATGTAGAATGTGTAGTGTGAGAAGAGTTTCGGGGGGTGCAAATTAAAGCTTGAATGGTATTCATTAAATACATAGCAAGGCAGCACTTTATAACAAAAAATAAACAGAATTGTATTCTCACAGCGATATCAATGCTTGTTGCTGCATAGAAGCAAACATAACTAATAATAAATAAATAAAGCAGCATGTTTTCCCTCTAATTCAAACTATAATTGGTTACTAACATATTGCTGATCATAGAAATACAACAGGATTATAGAAAAAATATCTGATGTGTTACACTTACATGACTTTCTTTACTCTTGTACAAACTATTTTCACAAACGCTTATTCTCCATCTACTTCATGTTAATTGAGATAAACGTTTGAAGAAACTACCTTATTGCTAATTTTCTTGTAGTTGCAAGAGGGATATGGTAGGCTTTAAGCGATAGTCAAATGTTTTAAGAGCTGGTTGTTATGTGGAGCATTCCATTAATTTTGCATGTCCAGCATATAAAACAACCCCATAACGAATTCCCATTTGAGAAAAAGTATAAGTATTGTAAAATTCACACAAATAACAAGGAATATTTCGGAAATAGTTCACCCCACAAAAAAATGTATAGGACATAAATTGTGTGGTTTAAGAAGATCTACATATTTGGTGCAGTAAAATTTTGTCTATGTCTTGCGGTTTGGACTTTTGGGAACATTCCCAGAAAATTCAAAATATACATTTCATTTGCCATGAAAGTATCTTAAACATATGATATGTTACTCAAAATCGTTGAAGCCATTTTTTAGAAAATCAAACTTTCCGAAAATGTTCCATGTAAAGGGTAGCCTGGGGGGTGGATTTACTTCAAAATCTTCCTGATGCATCTTTGAAAGATACTGAACCTCAATACTAAGTTTGGTGTCTATCCGACTGTTCGTTTCTGAGTTATGCTGTTCACAGACACACAGGCGGACATGTTTCCAAAAATACTTTTTTTTGTTTGGGATTCAGGAGGCCTCAGAACATGTATTTCCTGTGAAATCTCGGTATCGAATTTTTGGGTGGAATACAATACTTCCCCTATTTACTATACGTAGTAGAGAAAGTAAAAAGGAATTTTTGGAAACAAGTCCGTGTATCTGTGTGTGTAACTGTGAACAGCATAACCCAAAAACGAAAAGTTGGATAAATATCAAACTCGGTATTTGAGTTCAGTATCTTCCAAGGATGACACGAAGATTAAAAAACAATCCCTCAGCCCCAACTACGCTTTACATGAAACGTTTTTCGAAAATGTTGATTTTCCAAAAATGGCTTTAATGATTTTGATAAAAATCCCACATATTAAATACATTTAGAATAATAATAAAATGTATATCTTGAATTTTATGGTAATAGTCCAGGAAGCCCTCTTCACTTGGAAGGAATTTTGTATAATCTTGTTTAACTGGCAAACGTTAAGCGATAGACGAAAACGTACTACACAAAATATATAGACGTCAAAACATACAATTTACTTAAAATAAGTTTTTTGTAGCATAAACCGCTTTCTGAGATACCCGTTATTAAATGTTCGAATTGTCAGTACTTGCTATTCTTTTTAAGTCCCATCGATTTTCAGTTGTTTCTCGCAATTGCACGGAAACAGTATGCAATTTTAAGGCCAGTCCAGTTCTTAAACATTTGACTGTCGCTGTTCCCTTTGTTTCTGGTAACCTAATGTGTAATGTAGCTAGTTTTGCAAAGTTTTATTTGGATTAAAAAGTAGATAATAGATAGAAAAATAAATTTTAGTAAGAATAATTTGTATGCCCACTAATAAAGATAAAGAGTAGAGAAAGTCATGTGAATGTATACATCAGGTTTTTTTAAATTGTTGTTCCTACGAAAGAAGATCCACGCGTCATAATGATTTTGAAAACCTGCAAGAGGAGCAATTTTAAAGCGATAGTAAGTAGGGTTGTACCGACAGGGTGGTCGAGGTCGTTAAGGCATGGACTCGTAAACGGGAGGTCTGAGGTACAAATCCCGCCAGGACCGCCCTCCCTGATTGAGATTTCTTCCACGTTTTCCTCGTCCTCATAACCGGTAAATACCAGGGAGGTGCCTAAAACTTAGGCCTGGAACGTTCCCTTCTCAAATTTCCTTTCACGATTATAATCTCATCTCGTGTAACATTAAGTGTCCACGACCTGTTGTGTCATATGCACGAAATATTTACTATAAAAGGTCTTATATATTTCAGCAAACAAATGCGTGATGTGTGATTAGCGTATGGCACCTTTAGGTATGTGTTACATTCCATCACTTTCTCTAACTTCTATTGTTTAGTAGTGGGTATAATATTATTCTTATGAAAGTTTATTTTTATATCCACTTCATTTTAATCCAGATGAACCTTTCCGGAAATGCCTGCATTATAGTTTTGTTATATGTTTTAGAACGGGACGCTTTATTCTGGCCTTAAAATTCCATACTCCTTCCATGCCATTGTGAGAAACAGCTGAAAATCGACAGGACTTTAAAAGAATGGCTAAGTATGATCAATCCGAACCATAATAACGGATATCTCGGAAATGGCTGGTGTCATAAAAATGATTTTAAAACAAATTGTGTGTTGTAAAGAGATCTACATTTCTTATGCAGTAGGTTTTCGTCTATCGGTTAACGTTTACCAGTTATACAAGATCATACAAAATTCCTTCCGAATTAAGAGGACTTCAGAAGATATTTCCAGAAAATTGAAGATATACATTTTATTTGTCTTGTAAATATCTTTAATATGTAGTGTTTTAATCCTAATTGTTAGAACCGTTTCTCATAAAATCAAAAATTTCGAAAAATCTTTCATGTGAAAGGTAGTTTTTGGGGTGGGGAATTTTCTTGAAAATATTCGAGTCGCATCTTTGGAAAATACTGAACCTAAATACCAAGTTTGGTATTTATCCGACTTTTCGTATTTGAGTTATGCTGCTCACAACACATACACGTTCATGGAAATTAAATGAAATTGAGGTTTATTTATGGACGCTCTTTAACTGCTGTGGTCCTTAGCGTCCCATTTCATATTGGGTATGAAAGACCGGTAATTTTGCTCAGAGTCCTCTTTATCAGGCTTGAGGTTCTTTTACGTGCCATAAATCTACTACGACACGGGATAACCAGCTTTACTTCCTTTCCGAAGGAAGTCATGCTAAGGATTTTTACACGACGGAGGACGATATACTCACAGATACACAGACACACACTCGGGCCTTTCTTTAAAAATGCATTTTTTGATTCAGGAAGCCTCAAAACATGCATTTTCGGTGAAATCTTGGTATAGAATTTTAGGGTGGAATGCGCTAACTTCTCTACTTGCTATGCACGTGGTAGAGAAAGTAAAACTATTAGTTATAAGAGGCGATTTTCATGATAAAGTGCAACAAATGTCAAATTTTAAGATCTAATTAATACTTATCTTTATAAATAAGCCTGAATAACAATTCGGCCCCACACTTCAACCTTTCAATTAGGATTTGTTTGCAGTTAATTGTTTTCTTTGTCAACAGCACATATGCTGCAGACTGTTTACCAACGTAAGATACACCAGTAAGGATTGCAATGACAAATGGCAAGCACTGTCTCCCCAAGTTCTCGGCACCGTGTTAAAAGTATTAAGACTGCATATTGAAAATGATTCCTTCTAGGATACAACACCGCAGGAAAGAAAATCCAGTGCTTGCTCAGGGGTGTCCACGCATATTCAAGTTCATTTTAAAAACGCTCGTTCTTATTTCTTGTAACAGTCCTAGTTGAGTAACTGCACGAATCACTTCATCGTTAAAACAACAGGCTTATTCAAAACGTTGTTGCTTTCTCTATCATTACTCTAGAGTAAATCTCATTAAAATTATGGTTTTGATGTTGCTGCTTACGTATAGTAAGTAGGTGAAGTATTGCATTCTACACAAAAATTCGATACCGAGATTTAAACGTATATACATGTTTTCAGGCTCCCTGAATCCAAATAAAGCGTTTTTGAAAGATGTCTTTCTGTGTGTCTGTATCAGTCTGTGTCTGTGAACAGCATAACCAAAAAACGAAAATACGAATAAATACCAAACTTGGTATTTAAGTTTAGTATCTTCCAAAGATGCGACACTAAGATTTTTAAAGAAAATCCTCCCGTCCCAACTACCCTTTAATGGTATATTTTTATACATTTTTTATTTCCAAAATAATAGCTCTACGATTTTGATTAAACTGCCGTATATTAAAGATATTTACGTGACAAATAAAATGCATATCTTGAATCCTCTTCATTGGGAAAGAATTTTGTACAATCTTATGTAACTGGTAAACTAAACGATAGATGAAAATGCACTACACAAAAAATGCAGATCTCTTTAAAACAATCAATTTATTCTAATAAGTTTTTGTGGCACAAACTATTTCCGAGATATCTGTTATTAATGTTTCGAATTGCTCAATACGTGGTAATTCCTTTAAAGTCCATCAACATTGAGTTATTTTTCGCGATATCATGGAAACAGTATGGAATTTTAAGGGCAGCCTATAGCGTCCAGTTCTTAAACACTTGACAATTGCTGTTACCTTTATTAAACGATAAAGGGCAGAGAAAGTCATGAAGTGTCACATCAGATTTTTAAAATAAAGCCGTGAGTGTATTCAAGGAACTTCTCCACCTCAAACACCGGCATGGTTGTCCGAGGTCATTATGACATGGACTGCTGATTGGGTGGTCCGCGGTTCGAATCCCGTCCGGACCGTCTTCTCTGACTGGTATTTGTTTTTTCAGATTTTCCTCAGTCCTCATAATTGGGAAATGCCGGAGAGGTAACCTGATTAAGTCTGAAAAGTTTCTTTCCCAGACATCATTTCATTTCATGCATCATCAGTTTCCATCGTCTGTGTTGCCGTATGTTGTAAGAACGGTCGTTAAAGACAATTAAAAGAGTCTGATGTGTTATTTACATGACTTTCTCTACCCTCTAACGTTTATTAGTGGCTATGCAAACTATTCATACGAAAAGGTTTCCCCCTACTACTTTAATCCAAACAAACCTTTGCAGAAATAGCTAATTTACACATTTAGTTAGAGATACAAAGATATAACGATAGTCAAATGTTTAACAATTGGACCCTATATGCTGGCCTTAAATTTTCGTACGGTTTCCATGCAATCGCGAGAAACAACTGAAAATCGACAGGACTTGAAAAGAATGACAAGTATTGAACAATTCCACCATAAAAATAGGATATCTTGGCAATGGCTTATGCCATCAAAAAAGTTATTTGAAATAAATTGTTTACTTTAAAGAGATTTACATTCTTTGTGAAGTACGTTTTCTTCTGTTGCTTAACATTTACCAACGCAAGATTATATCAATTTCCTTGCGAATGAAGAGGACTACACAGGCTATGCCCAGAAAATTCAAGATGTAATAGTTCATTTGTAATGGAAATATCTTAAATATATGGAATTTTAATCAAAATCGTTACAGCCAATTTTCAGAAAAATCATAAAATTAGAGAAGTGTTTCGTAAAAGGGTAGTTTGGGGTGCGGGGATTTCTTGAAAATCCTCTTGTCTAAACTTTGGGGGTACTAAACTTAAATACCAAGTTTGGTGTTTATCGACTTGAGTTATGCTGTTCAAAGACACATAAATGTTCTTTATACCTACATTCAGGAAGCCTCAAAAAAATGTATCTCCGATGAAATCTCGGGAGTACAATGGAATGCTTACTATAGGTAAATAGTAGATAAAGTAGAAATTAATAAGAAATTGTCTGACACAGTATACTGTTATTCTTTTGGGAGGGGCCAATGTTTAATGTAAGGAGATGCATTGCAGTTTCCATTCGTCTTTGCCCTTGCATTGTTATATGCACGCTTACAAGACCTAGCACCTTTGATTGGAGGCGCCTACTTTACTTACCCCTAGTTTATTGAGCAAGAGAAGCAATAGAAAGGCTGAGAATGAGAGAGAGAAGAAAGAGATGTTGCAGATGGCCGTAATGGAAAGATTTAATGATGCCTTCCTCCTCTTCAAGTTGCCCTCTGCACCCTCCACAGAGGAGGCCCTCCCCATCGCCCTGTTGGCTTTTAATACGAGAAAAGGCTGCCAGCAAATTGCACCAGATTTTAACATTTTCATTTTGCAAATATACTACATTTCCAGTCGTGCTATACGGTTATGGATGTGTACAGGCACACTCAGGATAAATGAAACGGTGCATGGTCAGTAGTTGCGATCGGCTGAAAGCATATAGCGTCATTCCAAAACCTACGTTAATCGAAAACTCGACTGGAACGAGACTCTTAAAACACTGCGCTGAAAATATTTTAAAGAATATTCTGACGTGTTATATTCACATGACTTTCTCTACCCTGGATCGTTTATTAGTGGCTTACAAATCTTCTTACAAAAGCTTATTTACTCTCTCTACTACGTATAGTAAGCAGGGGCAGTACTGCATTCCACCCAAAATTCGATATCGAGATTCCACGGGAAATACATGTTTTCAGGTGCCCTGAATCCAAAAACGCACTTTTAGAAAAAGGCCCATGTATGTGTGTCTGTGAGCAGCATAACTCAAAAACGAAAAGTCGGATAAACACCAAACTTAGTATTGAGGTTCAGTATCTTTAAAAGATTTTCAAGTAAATCCACCCACCCCAGACTACCCTTTACATGGAACATTTTTCGAAAAGTTTGATTTCTTCAAAAATGGCTTCAACGATTTTGAGCAACATATCATATGTTTAAGATACTTTCATGGCAAATGAAATGTATATTTTGAATTTTCTGGGAATGTCCCCCAAAGTCCTCTTCACTATGAATGAATTTTGCATAACTGGTAAACCGTAAGACATAGACAAAATTTTACTGCACAAAACAGGTAGATCTTCTTAAACCACACAATTTATGTCCTATACATTTTTTTATGGGGTGAATTATTTCGGAGATATTCCTTGTAATTTGTGTGAATTTTACAATACTTATACCTTTTCTCAAATGGGAAATCGTGATACTTTCTTCTTTTTTTATGTCCTGGGCCTGCAAAGAGAATGAAATACTCCACATAGCAACCAGCTCTTAAAAGATTTCACTATCGCTTAAAGCCTACCATATTCCCCTTGCATTTACAAGAAAATTAGCAATAAGATAGTTTCTTCAAATGTTTACCTCGATTAACATGAAGTAGATGGAGAATAAGCGTTTGTAAAAATAGTTTGTACAAGAGTAGAGAAAGTCATGTGAGTGTAATACATCAGATTTTTTCTATCTACTTCATTTTAATAGAGAGAAACCTTCCCAGAAATAGCTATATTACACATTTGAGGCAGTATTTTTAACACTTAAATAATTTCAGTCAAATTATATAATATGTAAATTCAATAACAGGCCACCTTGAAGCAATATGTGTATGTAATAATTTGTAAAATGCATGTAACAGTCATTGCATATGCTTATATTATTGTATCCATGTGTAATAATATTATGTGAATATATTACGTAATTTAATAATGTAGGAGCTGTGAGAATAATAAGTTAAACGTTGCTAACAATGAGGTAACGTTGAGGCAATAATGAGTTTGAGAGTTTAAATGTTATTTGTGATTCTTGGAAGCATTAATGTAATTTTAGTGACAGTTTATAAAAAATAGCCAATCGACAACCAGAAAAAGCTTTAGTTAAATGCAGGTATTTTATTGGAGTAAAAATAGCCAATCAGAGACTTGAAATACAGAAATTTACAAGTTTAGACGGTTGAAATCTAGTTAGTTGCCTGTGGACAGTGATAGTAACCGGATGCAAGATGCGTCCTCGAGAGATTTAATATGTATTCGTGTGAGACGAAAAATAGTTTTACGTGGTAAAAAGTGTAATTAATTAATAAAAAGAATCTCACAGCTCTCTATATCAGTGAAGTGCTATTTAATTTGTGTCAAGGATTAATAAAAAGGAGTGAATTAAAAGTTAAAATCTGCGTAGCCTACATTCTTGTCGCATCACGCCCTGCCAAGACTTCCATGTCTCTAACAATAATACTGACGCAGCCGAGGCAAACATAAATATTAAATATTTAAAGAAACAGTTTAATTACAAAGTTAATATTTTTTTAAACTTGGGGCAAAGGCCACCTGAAAATACACTTGAGGCGAAGGCTACCGGAAACTATTTACTATACGTGCGGTTGCAACGAATTTTAAATTCGGCTCCCAACAGTTGAAATATAATAAAACTCCTTCAATACAAACTACTTCAAATCGGCTTTTCATACGTAGCAGCAAACAACGTAAAGAACAATTCTACTTCAAGTTGGATCCCAAAACGCGGGGCAATACTACTTCTAATAAAATACCCCTTCTTCAAACTGGCGTCCATACGTGGAGCTAAATAAATAAACAACTCCAACAAAACAACTTCTTCAAACTGGCTTCCCATGCGTGGGGCAGAAGCTGAAACATATACAACAAAACATTCTACTTCAAATTTCACTATAGACACAAAGAAAGCATCTCAGTTTAGGCCAGTGGGAAGGATAGACGTGGGCAGACCTTGGACTGGGACTCGGAATAGGCGCTGATGATCTAATCCTTGAAAGTCTGAAGAGGAAGAAGAAGTAGAAACAAATTGTGACGTAGGTGATGCTTTTTTTGGGAGTTCAGTGTCCTTTAACCGGGTTCATTTTGCTACATGTACAGCAGGTCAAACTAAAGGTGGTCGGTCTCTTGAGCAGCAGTTAAACTTTTTCAAAGCCCCTTCGAATGAGCGCGCGGTTCAGAACCGTCATCTCTGTGCACCGCTTTGGTTAACTATATTTAATACAAGCCGCAAGGCACTGATTTGGCCTACCTTCTCGTCGTGCTTGGCGTGGAGCAGTGATTAAGCTCCTTAACTTCTACGTAAGCAGCTCGAGTTTGATTCTCCGTAGTGGATTGTTGTCTTTTATTTTTTACAACTCGTTTTACTGTGACGTAGTTAAATAATATTGTGTTACTTCATTTTACTTACAAATATAGTTACACAATAATTGTGAAATTTGTAGTTATAAAATTGAATTGACTGAGCAGAAACCTCCTTCCGACGATAAATTAATGTCTGGCTGATATCTACCGGTATGACGGACTACTAAATATACACCATATACGTAAAACCTCTGATGTGATGCATTCACATGACTTTCTCTATCCTCTATCTTTATTAGCGGTATACAAACTAATCTTAATAAAGCTTATTTTTCTATCTCTTACATTTAATCTAAATAAATCTTTCCAGAAACAACTACATTACACATTTTGTTATGGATACAAACAGATCAGCGATAGTCAAATGTTTAAGAACTGGAGGCTATATGCTGGCCTAAAATTTCCATGCCCTTTCCATGCA
This sequence comes from Deroplatys truncata, assembly GCA_030765065.1. Lineage (NCBI taxonomy): Eukaryota > Metazoa > Arthropoda > Insecta > Mantodea > Mantidae > Deroplatys > Deroplatys truncata. The sequence continues at coordinate 221,751,777 of CM060981.1, read as the reverse complement.
ATCCCGAGAAACAACTGAAAATCAACAGGACTTAAAAGAAAAGACTTAAAGGTACTGAACAAATCGAACCATTAATAATGTATAGCTCAATAATGGCTGATGCCAAAAAAAATTATTTTAAATAAATTATCTGTTTTAAAGAGATCTACATTTTTATGTAGTGTGTTTTGGTCTATCGCGTACGTTTACCAGTTATACAAGATTATACAAAATTCCTTCCGAATGAACAGGATTTCCCAAAATTAGGAGTAATTGCTTTAGTTATATCTATTGCTATCTTATTTTTCACACACCGGAGTATTTTATGGGCAATGTTCAGAAATTTTTCGAGCAACCCATAGATTTATAGCAATTGTAAAACAGGAATTCTAATAAAAAGCAGATTTACGGCACGCAAAACAACCTCAAGCCTGATAAAGAGGCCTCTGAGCAAAATTTTCGGTCTTTCACGCCCAATATAGAATGGGATGCTAAGGACCACAGCCGTTAAAGGGAGTCCATAAATAAAACCCAATTTAATTTAATTTTTGACATCAAGATAAAATCTAGCTGCCAATTGAAGAATGTCAAACAGGAACGATTTCGGAATCGGCATAGAATACAAAGTTCATTATTTCCATTTACACCCAGAAAACTACTAATAAGAACATACTTCAATGAAAAAGCCATCGCGTTTACAGTTTTGTATAAAGTGAGTATCGAGAATTGTTTCTCAAAAATTAGTATTGGTATCGAGAAATAGTGGTATCGTTCCATCACTAGATAATTCCTTCACCATTGAAAAACCCAGTTCGTTCTAACGGACACGAGGATATAAAACACCTTCTAATTTCTTTTCATAAATTACTACAAGATTAAAAAGGATTTACAAAGCCCTTGTACTTGAATACGAACAGACTAGCGTTCTAAAACATGTTTACGAAGAACGCTTGACTTTTAGTTGAGATTATCAGAGAATATAAATAGTGCTTATTTCCGCAGAGTGTAAAAACAAAAGTTGGTTACATTAGACAGAGCTTAAAAAGAGACAATCGATCATGTCTTATATTTGTTTCTTTAATTGTTCACTTATCAAATACTGTAGAAGTGTATGTAATGAAACAATGTCAAAACCTCTGAAAAACCTTTATTATAATTCTATAGTTGTATATATTGAAGCTTCTGGATGCCAAAACCTTTTAATAACCTTCATGTAAGAAAGTTGTGCTTTATTTCCTTTGTATTTATGTTGTAATCGAGTTCTTTAGCAGCATTCTAAATAATTGCAGTCAACATATTAAATTCAACAACTTAGATTATTTTACTATTATTACATATAATTAATTGAAATTAATTATACTTTTTAGAGACCTTAGCCTGATCTTGGCAAGTTATTATATAGTCAACTGAAAAATGCAATGCCACAGCAAGTATTAAACTACTTGTGATGGCAGGTCGCCATTGAGATTGTCATCTCTAGTGAGATACCTTGGTGTTCTATCTGGGAAACAACTTGAGTCAGTTGGGGAATGCAATGTCCCACATGCGATGTCCCACCGAGCAACCGGAGAGCAGGAGAACCGTGTTTAAATCCCGACTGTGGCATTGAATCTTTCAGTTGATTCTATATAAAAACTTAAGATTATTTTTCTCAATGGTCGCAGACTGTGTGTCTTTTCCAAAGAGGTTAACGTGGTGGTCCGGGAGTGCGGAACATTATTTCGTTGAATGTGTTAAGGGTTTCTGCACTGTGTGACAACGGTGTAGGTTTTGTTATTTAATAACTATGGGACCAAAAGGAAGGTACGAAGGTTTAAAATTTAACCTACTATAACTCTATAACAAGTTACTCGACCACTTTGACCGAGCATTGTTCCACTATGTATAGGCTATGCAGCATTTCCAGAACTTGCAAGATTGTCGGAGGTGGTACAAGAAGTCAGATCTTCCGCCGATGTTTCAGAACTTTTGGCAAGAAATTACAAGGGATAGGGCAGGATTCACCGTAAAAATCTTATAGATCACCATACATAATTTCACAAAGGAGGGAGGGGCGTGGAGGCAAATGAAATTAATTAGTAATTCGAATTTAAACAGCTACTTTCAACGTCGGGCAACCAGGTAGTTGTTTATATTTTGTCATAGAGAACTAAGACATACATTCAACTGTTTTCTTACAAAGTATACAAAACAAATGTAGGATTCAGGTGATATAGGTATATTCCACCACAAAAGAAACGGCTACGATTAGATATATTAGTTACACATATTATAACACGTTTTTCTGGGTTGTGCAAGACCTATTACGTAACTTAGATGCATAGAATCCGCAGGAATCCACGCACTGGCTTCAAGATGTCAATGAGTGTGAAATAACATAAACTTTCTGTGTTATTTAAACGCGAAAACCAAAAGAGTATTTGCAAAGTTATTACACTTTCTATATCTGTACCTACTAATATTCCATTGAGAGGAAATTTGTTTGTATATATGTTATGTATCACTTCCCAAAACGTTTTGAGAAAGAGTCCACTGTTCTAGCCATTTTATTTCTCCTACCACTCAACCATGGTAAGTATAGAGTATTGCATTCTACCAAAATATCAGATATGGAGATTTCACTGGGAATACACGTTTTGAGACCCCCTGAATAAAAACTAATTTTAGGGAAAATTCCATATATGTGCATGAACGGCATAAGTGAAAAAAAACAAAAAGTCGGTTAAATACCAAATTTGGCATTTAAATCCGGCATCTTCCAAGGATATGACGCGAACATTTTCAAGAAAATTCCCCTACCCCAAATTACCCTTTATATAGAAATATTTTCGTTATTTTTGATTTTCTCAAAAATGCTCTAACGATTTTTTGTGTAAGTATCATATGTTTAGAATATATGCATGACAAATCAAATCAGGTACATCTTGAATTTTCTGCCTGTGAAGCCCTTTTCATTCTGAATGATTTTTGTATAGTTGGTAAACACTAAGAATTAGACAAAGTCTCACTACACAAAAAATGATATCTCTTTACAGCACATATTTATGATAAATAAACTTTTTGAGGTTGGACCCGTAGCTCACTCGGTAAAGCACCTATCTACTGTGCTAGGGATCCCGGGTTCGATTCCGTATCCTCCCCAGAGTCTGGAAGTATGAATAAGAGTGTAAATGTGTGTATGATCTAATCATTAAAAACCAAAAGTGCAAGAAACCCAACGACAAGAGTTACACGAGTTAACACCATTGCCAATAGACAATAAGTTCCAAAGGAAAGGCCGCCGATAAGACTAATGTAGTTAAAGGCGGGATGTAAATGGAACTAAAAAAAAAAAGAATTTTGTGGTGTTACTGGTTTGAATGTTCGAATAATTTTGACTTTTTGCAAGTGATAAGTTGCTATTATTTTATTTTCTCCTCGTGGTTATGCAAGGAGGGTGGAATTACAAAGCCACATAACACAAAATCTGACTATCGTTTCAGCATACTGTCTCTTCTTATATCTATAAGGAAAATATGTGTAAATGTATAATAAAAGTTTATAGGTAGTCATTAAAAATTAGAAAGAAGAAATAGCTTTTGTAAAAATAGTTTCCAGAAGAGTGAATAGATAAAGTCACGTGAATGCAACACATCAGGTTTTTCCAAAGCGTGCCATGGCAGTTCAGTTATTATTACCATCACATGCCTTTCTTAAACTTTGTATGAACGCCTCCAATTGCATTAATTTTCAGCATAAAGCAGCACGTATTTTAGACGTGAACTGTACACGTCCAACTTACGACATAAGAATATCGAGACACTGAGCAATGAAAATTGTGTCGCCCTACGATTTTCGGAGCGCGAAATGAAAGCCTTTACCCCTCCCCTACAGCTGTTTCCTTTTTCCTCTTTCCTTTTCCTCACCTTCCTCTAATTTTACTCCACATTCACCTTCCAGCTTGCCTATATTTTTTCTTTCTTTCCGCGTAACCCTTCACCACCTTAGTTTCCGTAGTATCGGCACACATTTCGTTTTGGGCACGTCATCGCCATACGGAGCACGTAAAAATAATAGGAGGATGAAGGAATGGGGGAGAGAGGAGAGTATTTAATAATACCGTGTGAGAGCGGAGGGGCTGCATCTCCAGCTAAAAACGAAACAAAGGAAATGAATTTTAAAATGACGGCAGGTGGCGTGCGCTCTTATGAGCTATTTTGCTAGTCATGGAGCAGAGTCAGTCGCTTTACAAAAACACTGTGCAATGCGCAAAACAAAGGGAAGATTCCAAGTAAGGTAATGTGAAATTAATGTCTAATAGGAAAATGTGTCCGTGCATTCTGAAGCTCTACTTTTATTTGCTTTCATTTCAACTTTGCTAGGTATACTTTGTATAAGAAAAGTATGGAACTATTTAGTAATACGCACATAGAAAATAAAAAACTGATTTGTATTAATTATATGCCTTTTTCTATTCAACATTACCCATATCGTGCGCGCAGTAACAGCGTTGAAAACAAAAAATCGGAAAGTTTGTCTCAATTCGTAGAACCTTCAAGTGTTCTTACTTTCTCTAGTACGTATGTACACTGTACATAAAAAGTAACCCATTCCCTAGGTTTTTCCGTCCTTAAAAGGTTTCACCTTCAGGTAACTTTTAATCAACTTTTGACTACACCCAGTCGGTATCAGCTCTCTTCGTGACTGGCCTGAAAAACAATACAGGGACTTAAAACTAAGCAATGAACGATGTTTATAATCCATGTGGAATAAAGGGGTATTTTGAATACCACCTCTGTAAAAGTTTTTCATTTCGATTGGTACGCAAGGAAAGGCTAAACCAATTAAAAATAATTCACTCTTCTAGATCCACCAGCGACATGGAGACGAAGGTTAAGTTATTGCTGCTACTAAACGGCAATTAGAAAACGGTAGTGTAGCATGAAAATATAAAGTTGTAATGTTACCTTTCGGAAGTTCGGCCATATGTTTGGTAGGGGGAGCAAAGTACTCGTTTGCAGCCAGTCGAGTGGCTAGAATTTGAGGCAGTATTTTAATACCTGAATAATTTCAATTGTATTTTATAATAGGTAAATTCAATAACAGCCCGCTTTGAAACAATATGTATGTAATAATTATTTAAATTGTTGTAACAGTCATTGCAAATGCTTATTTTTATTATAAACATGTTTTAATAATGTTATGTAGACATAACATACTGTAATAATGCAAGAGCTGTGAGAATAATAAGTTTTAAGTTGCTAACAATGAGGTAATAATAAGGTAACCTTGTATCAATAATGAGTTTTGAGAGTTTGAAAATTACTAGTCATGATTAAAGCAACGATAATGTAATTTCTCTAACAGTTTAAAATTAGCCAATCAACAGCAAAGAAAAGCTTTATGTAAAATGCAGATATTCTATTGGACTAGAATTAGCCAATCAGAGACTTAAATACCGAAGCTTACGGGTTTTGACCGTTGAAAGTTGCTCAGTTGCTGGCAAACCTTGGTAGTGAACAGATTAAAGATGTGTTCTCTACAAAAATATTACGTGTGAATCGTAAAAATATGTATACGCGCTAAGTGAAAGTATTATAAAGATTCTCACAGTTCTTAAAAAGTGCAATGCTTTATAAAAATGTGCAAGAATTAATAAAAGAAGTGAATTTAAAAACTTAAATTCTGTGATGCCTACAATCATTGTCACACCACGCCCTGCCTAAGATACATGACTCTACAAACATTACTGACGCAGCCGAGGCAAATTCAAACATAAATAATATATAGAAGCAGTTATAATAACAAAGTTAAAAAATTATAGGGTAAAAAATTGGAGTGTAATAACAAAAACACATCTTGAAATCAGCTTCTCATACGTAGCAGCATATTGCGTAATAACAGTAACTATTACGTAATCAACAAATTCAAACCGACGCCCAAAGCGTGTTGCAAACTACTTAAAATAAAGCAACTAATTTTTAGCTAAACATATTTACGTGAAGCAAATAACATTCTCAAATTACACTTGAAAAACAGAAGTGGTCACGCTGATAAGGGGTGGGGCTAGATTTTGTCAGTATATAAACAGTTCCGTTCCATTATGGGCAACATTTTATGCATGCCAGTATACTTAGGCGGCGCCGTGGCCTAGGGTTGGAACGCTCGCCTCTCACCAAGACGTCCGGGTTCAATTCCAGGGAATCGCATGTGGAATTTACGGTGGACAAAGCGGCGTCTGGGTGGCTTTTCTCCGGTTTCTCCTGCCATTCATTTCACCAAATGCTCCATCACCATCTTTCTTTTCATTTCTCTCACCGCCATTTCATATCATCGCCTTCCTCACTCTCGTATCAGACTTCGGGCTGATCACCCATCCTGATTGTTCTCTCCGATCCATAGTATTCTGTGCTCCCCGACAGGCATGTGACCCCAGGCACCCGCTTATAAGTCCTAGGGGTGTAAACCCTAATAACGGGGAGGGCAAAAAGAAGAAGAAAGTACACTTACAGCAAGAGTAATGTACTCCACCAAAAATTCGATATTTAGATTTCCCGGAATTACATGTTTTGAGGTACCTGAACCCCCATTTTAGAAAGAGCCATGTTGTGTGTATGTGTCTGTGAACAGCATAACTCAAAAACCTAAGGTCGGGTTAAATACGCAACTTCGTATTTAAGTTCAGGAACTTCCAAGAATGACACACGAAGATTTTGAAGAAACTCTCCCACCCCAAACTACCCTTTACGTGAAAAAAATGTTATTTTTTATTATCTCAAAAATGGCAATAATGATCTTGTTTAAAATGCCACAATGTATGTTTAAGTTAGTTTTCAGAACAAATAAAACGTAAGTATATCTTGAATTTTCTGGCAATAGCCTGTGAAGTCCTCTTTGTTCAAAATGACTTGTATAATTGGTAAAGCATAACAGATGACAAAATCTTACTACTCAAAAAGTGTAGATATCTTTAAAGTACACATTTTGTGTCAAATAAAATGTTTGTTTGGTTAACCACTTCCGAGGTATTGTTTGTTGTAGGTTCGATTTTTAACAAGGTTATGTATGCTCTTCTCAACTTATGTATGCTCTGCAAATCACTTATTCTTTCTGTTTTTCTTTCTTTTACGTGATCATGGAAAGAAAACGGAATTCCAAAGCCAGTACATAGCGACTGGTTTTGAAAACATTTGACTGTCGCTTTAGCCTACAATATTCTTCTTATACGTACAACGAAATGTGAAGATGTGTAATGACGGTTTATCAGTATTAACAAATTCATAGAAGAATAAGCTTTTGTAATACCAGTTCGTAGAAGAGCGTGCAGAGAAAGCCATGTGAGTAGAGCACATCAGATTTTTACTTTCTCTACTACGTACGGGAAGTATTGTATTCCATCCAAAAATTCGATATGGAGGTTTCACCAGAAATACATGTTTTAATGCGCCCTGAATCCAAATATATATATTTAGAAAAAGGTCCGTGTGTGTTTCTGTGGACAGCATAACTCAAAAAGAAACGTCGAATAAATACCAAACTTGGTATTTAGGTTCAGTATCTCTAAAATATACTAAAAGATCTTCAAAAAAATCCCCCCAACCAGATACCCTTTACGTGAAACATTTTTCGAAAATTTTGTGTTTCTCAAAAATGGCTCGAATTTTATTAAAGTATCATATGTTTAAGATACTTTCATGGTAAATAAACGTATATCTTTAATTTTCTGGGAATGTCCCCAAAAGTCTTCTTCATTCTGAATGAATTTTGCATAACTGGTAAACCGTAAGAGATACACAAAATTTACTACACAGAAAATTTATATCTCGTTAAAACACACAACTTATATCATATACATTTTTAGTATCTCTACTACGTATAGTAAGCAGTGGAAGTATTGCAATCCACCCAAAAATTCGATACCGAGATTTCACCGGAAATACCTGTTTTGAGACCTCCTGAATCCAAAAAAACATTTTTAGAAAAAGGTCTGTGTGTGTTTGTCTTGTATATCTGTGAAGAGCATAACTCAAAAACGAAAAGTCGGATAAATACGAAACTTGGTATTTAGGTTCAGTATCGCTCAAAGATGCGATACCAAGATTTTCAAGAAAAAAAACCACCCCAAACTACTCTTTCAATGGAACATTTTTAAAAAATTTTGAATTTTCTCAAAAATGCTCTAACGATTTTGATCAATAAAATGTATATCTTGAATTTTCTTGGAATGTCCCCAAAAGTCTTTTCTTTCTTAATGTCTTTTCCATGATTGGTAAAACGTAAGAGGCAGACAACATTTTTTCTACACAAAACATGTAGAGCTCGTTAAAACACACAATTTGTGTCATATACATTTTTTTGTAGTGAACCATTTCCGAGATATTCCTTGTTATTTGTTTGAATTTCCAATACTTATACTTTTTCTCAGATGGGACTTTGTTATTCGTTTTTTTATGTCTTGGACATACAAAAAGAATGGAATACTCCACATAACAACCAGCTCTTAAAATATTTGACTATCGCGTTAAGCCTACCAATTCCGTTTGCATCTACAAGAAAATTGGCAATAAGAATAACATCTCGATATCTTGATTAACATGAAGCATATGGAGAATAGTTTGTACAAGAGTAGGGAAGGGTCATGTTAGTGTAACATATCAGATTTTTTTAACTAATTTCTTTAGATATATTTGATAAATGCACATATTATTGCATATGTGAATTTAGTTTAATGAAGCCGAAGGGGGCTAGGGAGGGAATTAATGTATACTGCTTTGAAACGATAAGCAAGTATCCAGATTTAAAACGAGAAGAAGCGTTATGAACTTTATTTACTGTTCACAGTTCCCTATCACACATGTGTATATATATTACCGACGTTTTCAAGAGCCGCAGCGGCGGTGATTCCATCTTCTTCTTTGAAAGCTACAATTGAAGTATCCTCTTGGGAGCTATTGAAACGTCATTATTGGATATTGGCGTTGGTATTTACGGTCTAGAACCCTCTCTATACCTTCCCTTCGCCAGGGCTACCAATCTTGACTAACTAAGCTCTATTTATGTACCTTTTATGTCAAATACCGCTTCCCCTAAAACTCTTCTTGCGCTATCTATAGCAACCTCGCTTTCCCTTCCGGAGTCTTAGACGCAGTCAGTGGCTTTCCAACTTCTCACCGAAAGCACCCTCTTGACGTCAGAGGCAAAATCATTTACTCGTTCTTAACATGTACACAAGAAATATTCAGACCTTCTTTCCTCTTCCAGTTGCTTGCGGTTTTGATAGACATTTGAGCATCTAGAAAGCATTCGACTCGGAGCGATAGAAATGGAAGTTATCAGACTCTGATAAAACAACGAATGAAAAGCTGGATAACTTTGGTGAAGTGTATGAATGTTACCGCTGTAAATTGCATTTACTAAAGCAACATTTTTATTTTTACTCTTTCTACGTAGGTAAAGAACTGCCTTCCGCCCAAAACTTCCATATCAGATTCCACAGTAAATACATTAATTCAAAAAGAGCATTGTTAGGAAAAACGCCAGTCTGTGTCTGCGAACAGCATAACCCTAAAACGAAATGTTCGATAAATACCTTAAGGTCAGATTCTTCCAAAGATGTGACACAAAGTTTTTCAAAACCTCTCCCAACCCAAACTGCCCTTTACATTAAAATTTTGGGTTATACTTGGGTTTCTCAAAAATGCATCTAACGATTTGGATTAAAATATCACATATTCAATATATTTGCATGATAAATAAAATGTATATCTTTAATTTTTGGAAGCAATTCTGTGTAATCTTGTATAAGTGATGAAGGTTAAACGATAAACGGAAACGTACTACACAAAAATTGGTTTTTGGTATCAGCCATTTCCCAGATACACGTTATTAATGGTTATAATTGTTAAATACTTTTGCTATTCTTTTTAAGTCCTGTCGACTTCATTGTTTCTCGCGATTGCATGGAAGCAGTATGGAATTTTAAGGCCATCATATAGCGTCCAGATCTAAAACATTTCACTATCGCTGTTCCCCCCCCCTTTTTAGTTCCACTTATACCCCGCCTTTAACTACATTGGTCTTATCGGCGGCCTTTCCTTTTGAACTTATTGCCTATTGGCAATGGTGTTAACTCTCTTGTCGTTGAGTTTCTTGCACTTTGGTTTTTAATCATTAGATCGCACACACATTTACACTCTCATTCAAACTTCCAGACTCTGGGCAGGATAAGGAATAACTTGACTATAGAAAAATTCCCACCATCCCCAGCTGGGAATCGAACCGGGGACCCCTCGCACAGCAGGCTCTCTTGTATCTGCAACAAAATGTGTAATGCAGGTATTTCTGCAAAGGCTTATCTCATTAAAATGAATTAGATAAGTAAACTTTCTTAAGAATAGTTTGTATCTCACGATATCGTGGAACGACATCAAACAGCAAGCCGCTTTTAGCATCTGACTACTCTATTCGGTTTCTTGTACAAACTATTTTTACAAACGCTTATTCTCATATACTTAATGTTAATCGAGATAAACATTTGCAGAAACTACCTTGTTGCTAATTTTCCTGTAGGTGCAAGGGGAATATGGTAGGCTTTAAGCGATAGTCAAATCTTTTAAGAGCCGGTTACTATATGAAGCATTTCATTCTCTTTGCATGTCCAGAACATAAAAAAAAAATCTGATGTGTTACACTCACATGACTTTCTCTACTCTTGTACAATCTATTTTTACAAACGCCTATTCTCCATATGCTTCAAGTTAATCGAGATATCGAGATGTCAATCTTATTGGTAATTTTCTTGTAGATGCAAGGGGAATATGGTAGGTTATAAGCGATAGTCAAATATTTTAACGCTGGTTGCTATGTGGTGCATTTCATTCTCTTTGCATGTCCAGGACATAAAAAAAATGAATAACGAATTTGAGAAAAAGTATAAGTATTGAAATATTTAAGGAAATAACAAGCAATATCTCGAAAACGGTTCACTCAACAAAAGAAATGTATATGACATAAGTTGTGTATTTTAACGCGATCTAAATTTTTTGTGTAGTAAAATTCTGTCTATCTCTTACGGTTTACCAGTTATGCAAAAGTCGTTCACAATGAAGAATACTTTTGGAGACATTCCCAGAAAATTCGAGATATACATTTCATTTCTCATGACATTATCTTAAACATATGATATTTTCATCAAAATCGTTAGAGCCATTTTTGAGAAAATTAAAATTTTCGATAAATGTTCCATGTAAAGGGTAGTCTGGGGTGGGGGGATTTTCTTGAAAACCTTCGTGTCGCATCTCTGGAAGATACTGAACCTAAATACTAAGTTGGTGTTTATCCGACTGTTCGTTTTTGAGTTATGCTGTTCACAGACACACACACACACAGACACACAGACACACACACACACAGACACACACACGGACATGTTTCCAAAAATGCTTTTTTTGGATTCAGTGGGTCTCAAAACATGTATTTCCGGTGAAATCTCGGTATCGAATTTTTGGGTGGAATGCAATACTTCCCCTACTTACTATACGTAGTAGAGAAAGTAAAAACGAATAACCAATTCCTATTTGAGAAAAAGTATATGTATTGGAAAATTCAAACAAATAACAAGGAATATCTCGGAAATGTTCACTCCACAAAAAGAAACAAATGTATATGACATAAATTGTGTGTTTTAACGAGATCTATATTTTTTATATGGTAAAAATTTGTCTATCTCTTAGGGTTTACTAGTTATGCAAACGTCATTCAGAATGAAGAGGACTTTTGTAGACATTCCAGGAAATTTAGGATATACATTTCATTTACCATTAAAATATCTTAAAGATATGGTATTTTAAACAAAGTTTTCGAAAACTTTTCCATGTAAAAGTAGTCGGGTGTTTTCTTGTAAACTTTAATATCGCACCCTTGGAATATATCAAACTGGAATACCAAGTTTGGCTTTTATCCAACTTTTGGTTTTTGAGTTAACTGTTCTCAGACAGACACACACACACACACACACACACACACACACACAAACATGTTTCCAAAATTGCGTTATTTGGATTCAGGGCACTTCAAAACATGTATTTCCGGTGAAATGTCGGTATCGAATTTTTGGTTGGAATACAGTACTTCCCTACTTACTATAAGTAGTAGAAAAAGTAAAGATTGCTTAAAAGTCAAGCCTGCGTTGTACAAAAATACTCTATACACTCGAATATATAGGTAGCTCATTTTTACTTTCTCTACTAAGTATAGTAAGTAGGGGAATATTGTATTCCACCCAAAAATTCGATACCAAGATTTCACCGAAAATACATGTTTTGAGACCCCCTGAATCCAAAAAAGCATTTTTGGGAACATGTCCATGTGCGTGTCTGTGTGTGTCTGTGAAAAGAACAGTCAGATAAACACCAAACTTGGTATTTAGCTTCAGTATCGTCCAGAGATGAGACACGAAGGTTTTCAAGAAAATCACCCCACCCCAGGTTATCCTTTACATGGAACATTTTTCGAAAATTTTGATTTTCTCAAAAATGGCTCTAACGATTTTGATTAAAATATCATATGTTTAAGATATTTTCATGACAAATAAAATGTATATCTTGAATTTTCTGGGAATGTCTCCAAAAGTATTCTTCATTGTAAACGACTTTTGCATATCTGGTAAACCATATGAGATAGACAAAGTGTAAAAACACAAAAAATGTAGATCGCGTTAAAATACACAATTTATGTCATATACATATTTTTTGTTGAGTGAACCATTTTCGAGATATTGCTTGTTATTCCCTAAAATTTTTCAATTCTTGTTTTCTCAAATGGGAATTCGTTATTCATTTTTTTGTCTTGGATATGCAAAGAGTATTAATCTGTGGCAAAGAGAATGGTGCTGCACCTAGCAACCAGCTATTAAGAGATATGTCTATGCTTAAAGGCTACTGTATTTCTATATTGCCCTTGCAATTACAAAACAAAGGGAACATGGTACGCCTTAAGCGATAGTCAAATATTTTTAGAACTGGTCGCTATGTGTAAAATGTAATTCTCCTTGCATGTCAAAAGATCGTTTCTGCAAATGTTTATCTCGATTAATATGAAATATATGAAGAATAAGAGTTTGTAAAAAATAGTTTGTACAAGAGTAAAGAAAGTCATGTGAGTGTAACTCATCAGATTTTTGGTACTTATATAGGTAGGCATTTTTCTTCATTTGCATGACATACTGATTCCTCCCGTCTGTACCTCATGAGGACTTTTATGTAACATTATTTTGTCAAATTAGCCTTATCTTCATGTTGCGCTCTCTCTCTCTCACTCTCTCTCTCACACACACACATGGAACGTTTCCTAATGGTATTTTTCGGATTCCAGAGGTCTCAAAACACGTATACAATATATCCTCCACTTACTACAGAGGACATTCCAAACTTTTCTTTATTCTAAACTAGCTTAAATGTCCGGCGTTCCTCGGTTACTTCACGGTTTAGAAAAAACTATATTAATATTAAAAATAATGTTTAGTTCCATTTATACCCCGTCTTTAACATTAGTTTTATCGTCGGCCTTTCCTTTGGAACGCATTGCCTTTTGGCAAGGATTAACTCGTATTCTCTTGTCTTTGGGTTTCAATCATTAGATTACACACGCATTCACACTCTCATTGACACTTCCAGGAGGATGGGGAATAATCTTGGTTACAGAAAAATTCCCCCAGGTGAGAATTGAACCCGGGACCCCTCACACAGCAGGCAAGTGCTCTACCGACTGAGCTACGGGCCCAACCCATTTCAAAATTCGTTTATCTTTGAACCAAGCTATTGTAGCGCCTCTACATTTGTGCAAGATAGCCACAAGTGGCATTGTTGGTGTAATATGACTGTGTTATTATTGCATAACCAGTGTCAGAGAGGAGATCAAGAATAATATGTGAACATGCTGTTCCTTTGTCCTTTAGAACGGTACTATACATTTGTTAAACTTTTGAATTTAGGCATGAAAGCCTAAGTATCAGGCATAGGAATGTCTACGCATTAAATCCAGCCATGGAAAGAAATAAGGTTGAACTGTTACTACTGTTACTACAGTATATCGTAAGTAACGTTACACCCCATCCCTCGTACAATCTTTTGGTGTTTCCAGACAACACTGAAACCGATTTTTATCTGCCTATCAGTAACCCTCGGCCGCTATTCTCGTTCTTTCTGGTTAAAATGGCTTACGTCTTGATAACTTGAAGCCTACTGCTTCAAATTGGAATAATTTTGGATTAATGAATTTTTTCCCCATTTTTTTTTTAGAAAATAAAGAATAACAAACATTTTTCCAATTGAAGGATAGTTTTGGGTAGCTTGACATTTAGCCGACATTTAGTTTTGATTTATGACATTTACACTCCACACGAGATATTTTTTTAAAAAGATTTTATTGAGGATGCCTCAAAACGTGTATTTCCGGTGAACTCCGGTATCGAATTTTGGGTGGAATGCAATATTTCCCTAGTTACACAGGAAGTAATATTTATTTTAAATTTAATTGTGCTCTAAATTTGAGGATTTAGTTCCTACATTATCAATGACATAACCGACACGGTTGGAAGGCATGTTACCCACGTTGGTTGAAATTCCTTTGGAGGATGTTAATGGCCGGTAGAGGAAGCGATATGCGCCACGTGTTGGTGCTGAACGGAGCAGAATTTATGATGCTTGCTATAACAGAGCTGGCAAAGGAACAGCCACACGTTATCTTAGGTAAACACAATGTGATCATAGCCAAGAAATAAAAACGCTGGATCCAACTGGGAATTTCATTCTCCATTTAACAGCGGCAGGGAGGGAGCGATGAGGTAAACAAGGACGATAAATAGGCGCATCACCTTGCGTCATAAGCAACATGTGCTCAAGATAGAAACCGTCTTGGACCGAAACCAGAGGTGAGAAATTTGGATTTTGTGTTGTTGATACATACCGAGTGCCCTCAACCATTCCAAACAACATGGGAACATCTAAACACATCTTAACTGCAATCAGATTTAAGTTCATATGCTGCTAGATTAATTCGCGTGTTTTGCGTGCTACGAGTAAAACGATTCTCTAGTTTACAAGCTTTGCACTCTTTTTGGCAGTGTTCGCTGCTCCGGAGCACCTATTAGGTCGATTTGTCCATCAGTCATTTGAAGTAAATCTGTAAACATGTTTGATTGAAATCGATAAGTAACGAAGGATAGTTAATATTATATAATCTCCTTAAAATGTGCAACTGAAGCGATTAGCCGAAGAAGGGCACAAGTGTTTTATAAATTTAAGCGACAGAACAAAAAAAAACTAAATATATTGTTATTATAGGCCGATTCAGAAATGACATATTAAAATTATGAGGAATAACACTTTCATTGAAGCTATAATATTGCTTAGATATTTACTACAATTTTAAAATTGAGATAATTTGACCATTTTTCTTCACTTCAACTTTCCTAAAACATTTAGGCAGTCTATTTTGAATAAATGTTCAACGAATTCAAAGCATGCGGAATTAATAATCTTATACATGTGAGATATTATGTTAAGAAGATAAATACTTCAAAAAACAATAACTAAAATACTAGCTAAAACAGGTTGTTTTAGATTATAACATTCCCCTCCCTTATCATTGACTGTCATCTACCAACTAATGGAAATTCTAACCTCACATCTATGGGAATATATTATAGCATTTCCCTCCTTTTTCATTCAATGTTATCTATCAACCAATCAACATTCTAACCTCACATCTATGAGAATATGTGATAACATTTCATTCGTTTTTCATTGACTGTCATCTATTAACCACTCGAGGTTATAACCTCACATCTATAGGAATATATTATAACATTTCCCTCCTTTTTCATTCAGTGTTATCTATCAACCAATCAAGATTCTAACCTCACATATATGAGAATATGTGATAACATTTCATTCCTTTTTCACTGACTGTCATCTATTAACCACTCAAGGTTATAACCTCACATCTATAGGTATATATTATAACATTTCACTCCTTTTTCATTCAGTGTTATCTATCAACCAATCAACATTCTAACCTCACATCTATGAGAATATGTGATAACATTTCATTCGTTTTTCATTGACTGTCATCTATTAACCACTCGAGGTTATAACCTCACATCTATAGGAATATATTATAACATTTCCCTCCTTTTTCATTCAGTGTTATCTATCAACCACTTAAGATTCTAACCTCACATCTATGGGAATATGTGATAACATTTCTCTCCTTTTTCACTGACTGCCATCTATTAACCGCTCAAGATTCTAACCTCAGATCTATGGGAATATATTATAACATTTCCCATCTTTTTCATTGAATGTTATCTATTAACCACTCAAGATTCCAACCTCAGATCTATAGGAATATAATATAACATTTCCCTTCTTTTTCATTGAATGTTATCTACTAACCACTCAAGATTCTAACCTCACATCTATGGAAATATATTAAAACATTTCCCTCCTT
This sequence comes from Deroplatys truncata, assembly GCA_030765065.1. NCBI lineage: Eukaryota > Metazoa > Arthropoda > Insecta > Mantodea > Mantidae > Deroplatys > Deroplatys truncata. The sequence continues at coordinate 221,735,310 of CM060981.1, read as the reverse complement.
TTTCACTGAAGGCCATATACCAACCAATCAACATTCTAAAAATCCTTTCATTCATATTCCTTTTTCACTGTTACCATCTATGAAGTAATCAATATTCTAACCTCACATCTATGGGAATGCCTTATAATATTCTCTCCTTATTCATTGACTGCCATCTACCAACCAATAAACATTCAAATCTGACATTTATGGGAACAAATTAAAACATAATTGTATAAATACCCGTAGCATTATAAACAATTCAGATACTTCAGTGGAGTACAATGGAATCACTGACACCGGCTGACAGAACAAGGGCCCGACTATAAATTCTTGGACCCTTCTTCTACAAGCTATACACAGTGGAGTTTAAACAATGTCCCAAGTACAATAATTGGACCCTTCTTCTACCAATCTTCCTCTTTAATGCATGTTTTCTTCATAAATTAATAATATAATAGGGTCCTTGTTGCTATGGTCGGATGCGCCCTTTGATGAAGTATACAAAAATGGAAAAAAGCAATATTTAAGAAATCGCTCTCTCTTCGAGTAACCGCTTCATGTACGGAGCTTAAATTTTATGCATAAGAGTTTGGAGGTAATTTTACCTGAAACGGTATAAAATTTAGGATAGCTAATATGGAGAACTAAAGAGACATGCATTTTAGGATTATTTCCCAAAATATCCATATCAATATGTTTTATTAGTGCTAATGCACACAAGTAGAAATATAATGATATATAAATATTGACGATGATTTACGTGATTCAGGATTCACGAAAATTTGTAATTTCTCAAAAATGTCTGACGATTTTTAATAAAATATCGTATATTTAAGATATTTGCATGACAAATCAAATGCATATCTTGCTATTTCTGGAAAAGGCCTATGAAGTGTCTTAATTAGGAAGGAATATTATAAAATTTTGTATAACTGGTAAACCAAAAACGTACTACACAAAAATGTAGATGTATTTAAAACACACAATAAATTTCAAATAATTTTTGTGGTATCAACCATTTCCGAGATATCTATTATTATTGGTTTAAATTTGTCATTAACTTTGTTACCTTTTTAAAGTGCTGTCGCTATTCAGTTGTTTTTCGTGATGTCATGAAAAATACAGCGAGCCGCTTTATCCTACAGTGAGTATCGATTCGGTTTTCTAAATCCCCCTTGTACCTGAAACGAAACGTGCAATGGAGGTATTTCTGCAAAGATTTGTCTTGATCATCACGAAGTGGACAGGAAAAGAATTTCTGATTTGTTACATTCACATTACTTTCTCTAGCCTCAATTATTTATTAATGGGTATAAAAACTATTCTTAGGAAAGCTTATCTTTCTAGTTTATTTTAATCGAGACAAACCTTTACAGAAATGGCTACATTACACATTTTGTTATAAATGCAAGGGAAATAGCGATAGTTTGTTTAAGATCTGGACGCTCTATTTTGGCCTTAGTTTCCATACTTTTTCCATGCAACCGCGAGAAAGAATTGAATGTCGTCTATTGCTTAACGGTTACTGGTTATACAAGGTTATACACCATTCCTTTCGAATAAAGAGGACTTCACAGGTTATTCGCAGAAAATTCCAGATAAATATTTTATTTGTGATATAAATATATTTAATATATGTATTTTAATCAAAATAGTCATTTTTCGAAAATAAAAAATTTCCAAAAATGCACCATGAAAAGGATAGTTGAGGTGGGGGCTTTTCTTGAATATTTGATGTAATACATTCACATGACCTGTATTGTTTATTAGTGAGTATACAAACTATTCTTACTAGAACATATATTTATATCTACTACGTTTTAATCCAAGTAATCCTTTGCAGAAATAGCTACATTACACACTTCGTTATAGATACAAACAGAACAACGATAGTCAAATGTTTTAGAACTAGACATTATATGCTGACCTTAAAATTCCATACTGTTTCCATGCAATCTCGAGAAAGAACTTTAAGAAGGACCAAGAAATGAACAATTCGAACCAATAATAACGGATATCTCGAAAATGGTTTACGCCTAAAAAAAAGTTATTTGAAATAAATTGTGTGTTTTAAATAGATCTACATTTCTTGTGAAGTACGTTTTCGTCCTTCGCCTAACGTTTACCAGTTATACAAGATTATACAAAATTTGTTCTGAATGAAGAGGATTTCACAGGCAATTCCCAGAAAATATCTGATAAAAACCGTATAGCGCCATTTTTACGAAATTCAAAAATAACTAAAAATGTTCCATGGCTGGGGTGGAGGAATGTTCTGGAAAATGTTTGTGTTGGATTTTTTGAAAATAGTACCTTCATTCCCAAGTTTGATAGTTATCCGACCGTTTTTGAGTTATACTGTTTACAAAACACAGACAGAAATAATAGTTTGTAGAAGGTATATAAAAATAAAGCGATAGTGGATAGACATCACATTTCTAAATGCTGTAACGCAATAGAGATATATATGACGAGTATAGTTTTGTTTGTGCTAACGTTTTCTCGGAAATTCATATTCCAGTTAGGAGTGGTTCTTGTTGATAGTGTGAAGGAACCAAAAACAACTTGTACAAAAATAAACCATTATGCGAGCTATCGGGGAAAAGTTTGCGAAGTATAACAACGTTCAGCACGATAGAGAAAACATCCGGCAGCGAGGTGACAGTTACCTAACCCACCTTCATTTATTTCTGTCAGTTGCAAATTTTCTGGTCAACTTCCTCCAGGACGTCTCACTCGTCGGTCACGCTGTACCTGGCTTGTGACATTGTGCCGGCCAGGAAGCCATTCATCAACCGCCGTCTTCTCAAGGTACAATAACCAACTTCTTGATACGCAGCGGCATGGAATTGTTCTACTGTCGTAAACATGGCCTCGCACTTTACTGAGAACGAACAGCATTACAACATAGAGTACATGAAACAAGGATGTGGGCGTCTTTATTAGTAATAATAATAATAATAATAATAATAATAATAATAATAATAATAATAACAACAAATTTTACACTAAAATCCCACTTAAATCAACCTGCTTAACCGAAAACGCGGTAGCCGGTATTCAAATTATTCTTACGAAAGTCTACTTTCCTATCTACTTCATTTTAATCCAAATAAATCTTTGCAGAAATAGCTACATTACACATTTCGTTATAGATACAAAGAGAACAGCGATAGTCAAATGTTTAAGAACTGGACGCTGGCCTTAAAATTCCATACTGTTTCCATGACATCGCGAGAAACAAATAAATAAATAAAATCTGAATATAGTATCCCGGCACCTTGGTTACTACACCGGGACATATATTCAGACTTTACATTTATTCTCATAACACATTTACATTTTATATTACATCAAGTTTTTTTTCAGATAAAATAACTACAAACTACACAATGTCTACAAAATAATAAATACAACAAGAAAAAAAGAGAATAGAAATTATTGGATTAGAGTAAAGGCGTAAAAAAAACTAAATTACAATTTGTAAATTCTATATTTATCTACACTTAGTAACTGTTAGCCAGCTACTGTTATTCCTATTTTCACTGGAAACCAGCGAAAATGTACTGGTGGCAGGCATAAAACCTTCTGCTAAGCTACGAATCATTTTAATAAGTTTATTTATATTTATATTTTATTTAAATCTTTTCTTAATTAAGAATTATAAAGTTAAATTTGTTTATTTATAACATTCCATTGTTTTAATAATAATTATTTGATTTTTAGTAGTTTAATACTTTGTTTAACTCATTTATATATTTATTTATGCATTTGTGTTTGTTTGTCTGTTTATTTACCTTATAACATTTTATTTAATCTCCATATTGATTTTCTATTATCTTCTTTTTTATTTTATACGAGTTTTATAATTATATATTAAACCTTTACCTCTTTTAACCAAACACTAAACCTTCTTTCTTCTATCATTACATATCCACTCGCTTTGCCCCACTTCATTTCACTTCACTCACTTCCTCTATTTTATTCTAACACCAACTCCCTCCAACATACATAACTCAAAACTTCCCCTCTATTATCGCGAGAAATAACTGAAAATCGTTTACTTTAAAGAATGACAAGGGTATTGAACAATTCGAACCATTAATAACGGATAACTCAGAGATGGCTTATGCCACAAAAAGTTAGTTAAAATAAATTATGTGTCTTAAAGAAATCTGCTTTCTTGTGTTTTACGTTTTCGTCTATCGCTTAAGGTTCAACAGTTATTCAAGATTATATTAAATTCCTTTCGAATGAAGAGGACTTCACAGACTATTCCTAGAAAATTCAAGATGTAGATTTTATTTGTCATGTAAATATTTTTAACATGTGGTACTTTAATCAAAACCGTTAGAGCCACGTATAGAAAAAGTAAAAATTTATACGTGAAGGTTAGTTTGGGATGGAACCTTGAAAATCTCGTGTCGTATCTTTGGAAGATACTACACCTAAAGGTGCTCACAGACTTACACAAACGGATCTTTTTCTAAAAATGATGTTTTTTATTCAAGGACCTCAAAACATGTATTTTCGGTGAAATCTCTGTATAGAATTTTTGGGCAGAATGCAATACCCACATACGTGAAAAGAAACTGAAAATACCAGATGGCCAAATTAACTCTGACATTGTTCCTGCTACAATGGACAATGCTTCCCCCCTAAAGGTAAATTCCAATGCAGGTACATGGTACTGTATGTAGATAATCCTCAACCCCTACCCCCATTCCAAGAAATATTGTACCCATATAACAAGTGTTAACTGCTGTCACACGCATTCAATGCGAAACCCACAGTTACTTTTACTGTTGGTATTGGTCAGTGTAGTTTATTTGTGTTTAAGATGTCAGCGAGAAGAAAGCGTGTTTTACTAAGCATTGAGCAGCAACTCGATGCTGACAGCGGACGAGGGGTTCCAAGCATTGGAGGTAAGAAAGACTAGAAATTCATATTCAAATGTTAAATGGGAAGTATTGAATTAAGTATCAATGACACAGAACTTGCTGCTTTTAACGTTGCCTTGCGTTAAGCAGTGAGTCCACACCAGCAGATATAATGCCTTTCATTATAAATCTACTGGCATGAGGCTACTGCATTCAAGCATTGCTAAATGACATCGAACCCCAAACTTTCGGTACAAAAGAGTATAAAGTAGGTATACAACGGAGCGCACTGCGGACTCCATGCGCCTTCCTGTCCCAAGGAGGAAGGGATGAAGTGACGAAGCCACAGGAGTCTACAGGCTGAAGCCAGACCGGCCACAGAGACGCGCGGAAGTTCCTAAAATTTCCTGGCTCGAAGACCCGTCCCACTACTTGAGCTGCCCAGAGAGGGCGATGAAAGACCCGTTTAAACAAGCAACCCTCTAGTGCCCATGGGGAATACTCTTTCCTTGCAGGATGCATTCGCGCCGTATGTCCGACACTGCTCCACACCAGAAACCTATAAGGAAACGGAATGAATTGGAAATGAGCAAAAGGAAATCGTGGTAGATTAGAAATACCCCAGCATTCACCTATTGACCACGAAAAACACACGGTTAGAATAGGCGGTCGAAGGGAATCAAACCCAGAATGCGAGCCTCACACGTTACTAGCTCGCTCAGTTATGGCCACTATAAAAAGGAGCTTGTTTACATGGGAGTAAAACCCACTCGACAACAAAATAACCCTGGACAAGAAGTACTAAACGGAAAACGACGAGAGGTGTTAATGAACTGTGGACAGGAAGAACGATTGCTGATGACAGAGTGTTCCTTTGTTTCACGATTCTCTAATGTTCAACGATAACAGGTTTTATCAGTAAGCCATTACTGTTGGTCAAACAGGAGCCAAGTTCCCTTCAAACTTGCAAATTTTTAAGCAAAATCTTGCTGTTTGCTCCAAGAATAATGAGAGTGCTTCTCTGATCCCTCAGATGTCACCAGTGATCCGATTAATGCAACCTCTATAATTCATTCGTACAAATTGCCGTGTTTATATCTATCAGTTCACTCATCGTACCACTTTATCCAAATTCTTACTTTCTCTATCATGTACCTAGTAGGTAGACGAGATATTGCATTTCATCCAAATATTCGATATCGATATTTCACCGGAAATATATATTTAGAGTCCCACTGAATCCAAAAACAAAGCATTTTTAGAAAAAGGTCCGCGCGTGTGTCTGTGAACAGCATAACTGAAAACTGAAAAGTTAGATAAATATCAAACTTGCTATTTATGTTCAATATCCTCCAAAAATGCGACACGAAGATTTGCAATAAAATCCCTCTACCCAAAACTACCGTTTAGATGGAGCATATTTAGAAATTTTGATTTTCTAAAAAATGGCTCTAACCATGTTTATTAAAGTACTATATATGAAAGATATTTACAGGACAAATAAAGGGTGTATCTTCAATTTTCTGCGATTAGCCTATGGAGTCCTCTTCGTTCTGAAGCAATTCTGTACAACCTTGTACAACTAGTAAACATTACGCAGTAGACGAAAACGTACTACACAAAAAGTTATTAAAGGTTCGAATTATTAATTTCTTGATCATTCTTAAGTCCTTTCAACATTCAGTTGTTTCTCGCGATTGCATGGAAAGAGTATGGAATTTTAAGGCCAGCGTATAGCGTCTAGTTCTTAAACATTTGACTGTCGCTGTTCCCTTTGTATCCATAACGAAATGTGTAATGTAGCAGATAGAGAAATAAGCTTGAGTAAGAATAATTTGTACACCTATTAATAAACGATAGAGGGTAGACAAAGTCATGTGAATGTATCACATCAGGTTTTTAGAAAAGGTACAGAGTATGCTCGCGGTGTGTGTCTGTGAACAGCAAAACTCGAAAACGAACTGTCCGTTAAATATGGAACTGGGTATTTAAGTTTCGCACCTTCCAAGGATGCGACACGAACGTTTTGAAGAAAATCTCCCATCCAAAGTAACGGTTTTCATTAAAATATCATTTGTTTAACATATTTGCATAATAAAGAAAATTTATACATTTAATTTTGTGGAAATAATCATTAATTCTGAGTGAAATTTGTATAACTGGTATAACGTAAGACAGACAAAATGTTACACAAAAAATATAAATCTCGTAAAAGTACACAATTTGTGTCAAACATTTTTATGGAGTTAACCATTTGCGAGATATTCTTTGGTTTTTGGTTGAATTTTCATACAGCTCTAATTTTCTCAACTGGTAAGACACTATTTGCATTTTTCTTGTGTCTTGCAAAGATGATGGAATTTTAAAGGCATTACATAGCGACACACACTTTAAAAATCTTCCTGTAACATACACACAGATAACTTTCAGTTGTTTGAGCTTCATGTAAAATAGGTACCTATATATTAGTTTATATTTTCAAGAATACCGAATAAAGAGGAGTAGTATTTCTATGGATAAAACATATTTCAAAAGAAAGTCTTCAGCAACAATAAAGCTACATAAAAATAAAAGCAAAGAAATAATAATAATAATAATAATAATAATAATATTATTATTATTATTATTATTATTATTATACTTGACTAACATTAGGGGATATATAAAACCCGTGGCATTATCAAGATAAAAATCTGATGTCTTACACTCACATGACTTTTTCCACTTTTGTAAAAACTATTTTTACAAACGCTTATTCTCCATATGCTTCATATTAATCGAGATATCGGGATGTTAATCTTATTGCTAATTTTCTTGTAGATGCAATGGGAATTGGTAGGCTTTAAACGATAGTCAAATATTTTAAGAGCTGGTTGCTATGTGGATTATTCCATTCTCTTTGCATTACCAGGACAAAAAAAATGAATAACGATTTGAGAAAAAGTATAAGTATTGGAAAATTTAAGGGAATAACAAGCAATATCTCGAAAACGGTTCACTCAACAAAAAAATGTATATAACATAAATTGCGTATTTTAACGCGATCTACATTTTTTGTGTAGTAAAATTTTGTCTAACTCTTATGGTTTACCAGTTATGCAAAAGATGTTCACAATGAAGAATACTTTTGGAGAGATTCCCAGAAAATTCAAGATATACATTTTATTTGTCATGAAAATATCTTAAACATATGATATTTTAATCAAAATCGTTAGAGCATTTTTGAGAAAATAAAAATTTTCAAAAAATGTTCCATGTAAAGGGTAATCTGGGGTGAGGGGAGTTTCTTGAAAACCTTCGTGTCGCATCTCTGGAAGATACTGAACCTAAATACCAAGTTTGGTGTTTATCCGACTGTTCATTTCTGAGCTATGCTGTTCACAGACACACACACGGACATGTTTACAAAAATGCTATTTTACTTTCTCTACTACGTATAGTAAGTAGGGGAAGTATTGTATTCCACCCAAAAATTCGATACCGAGATTTAACCGGAAGTATGTGTTTTGAGACCCCCTGAATCCAAAAAAAGCATTTTTGAAAACATGTCCGTGTGTGTGTCTGTGTGTGTGTGTGTGTGTCTGGGTGTCTGTGTGTCTGTGAACAGCATAACTCAGAAACGAACAGTTGCATAAACTTGGTATTTAGGTTCAGTATCTTCCAGAGATTCGACACGAAGGTTTTCAAGAAAATCCCCCCATCCCAGACTACCCTTTACATGGAACATTTTTCGAAAATTTTAATTTTCTCAAAAATGGCTCTAACGATTTTGATTAAAACATCATATGTTTAAGGTATTTTCATGAGAAATGAAATGTATATCTCGAATTTTTTGGGAATGCCTCCAAAAGTATTCTTCATTGTGAACGACTTTTGCATAACTGGTAACCCATAAGAGTTAGACAAAATTTTACTACACAAAAAATGTAGATCGCGTTAAAATACACAATTTATGTTATATACATTTTTTTGTTGAGTGAACCGTTTTCGAGATATTGCTTGTTATTCCCTTAAATTTTCCAATACTTATACTTTTTCTCAAATTCGTTATTCATTTTGTTTATGTCCTGGACATGCAAAGAGAATGGAATGCGCCACATAGCAACCAGCTCTTAAAATATTTGACTATTGCTTAAAACCTAGCATATTCCCCTTGCATCTACAAGGAAATTAGCAATAAGATTGACATCTCGATATCTCGATTAACATGAAGCATATGGAGAATAAGCGTTTGTAAAAATAGTTTGTACAAGAGTAGAGAAAGTCATGTGAGTGTAACACATCAGATTTTTTTTATTTAAGGGGGTCTCAAAACATATATTTCTTGTGAAATCTCGGTATCGAATCTTTGGGTGGAATACAATACTTCCGCTACTTACTATACGTAGTAAAGAAAGTAAAATGCTGCTGCCGATTGAAAAATGAAAAACAGGAACAATTTTGGGAATGGTACACAATAACAAAATTGGTTACATGCATTTATATACAGAAAACTACTAATAAGAACATAATTCAGTGAATAAATAAACGCCTTTATAGATTTTTGTAAAGTGAGTATCGAGTATCGGTATCGAATATAGAGAAATAGTGGTATAGCCCCATCACTAGTTGGCAGATTTCTCTCTTTTATACAATTATTTAGCATGCGCTGCTAATGAACTTGATTACAATGTAAGTACAAAGAAAATAAAGCAAAAGCAAAGGGTTATTTGAATGTTTCGGCATCCAGAAACTTCAGCGCAAACATGTACAGAATTAGAATAAAGGTTATTCAGAGCTTATGAGACGTTTTGATTACAAATCTGCAGTATTTGATAAATGGCAATTAAAGAAACAGATATAACACACGATCGATTGTCGATTTTTAAACCCCGTCTTCGTTTTGTTTTAGTGTTACATCATTTTGTATTTATATTCTGTGGAGTAACAACTGCTTTTTGTACTCCATGGCACTCTCAACTAAATGTCATGGCCTTCTTCGTAAGGAAGTTGTTTTATAACTCTAAGTGTTGGTATTCAAGTAGGTACAACGGCTTTGTAAATCCTTTTAATCTTTTAGTAATTAATGAAATAAAATTAGAAGGTACTTTGTAGGTCCATGTCCGTCAGAAAGACTCGGGCTTTTCAATGATGAATGAACTGTGTATGTTCTCTCTGTGCAATATTAATGTTGGAAGACAAGTAGGGGTATAGTGACAGGTAGAAAGAGTTTAACCCTTTGTCACGTAGACATCGGATTTACGTACTAAGAGAGAGCAGGAGGTCGTCCTTCTTAGCAGCTTCCATCCATCCGTCGCAACCCGAGACTGTCTAGGGATTGGGATTAGCAAGTTTGAGACGGAAGCTAAGTTTAGCTCGGGTCAGGTCAGGGTATACAAGTTACAGGATTCTGTATCCCACATGTTCGATATATCTGTCCATTAAATTGGCGCTACAGTAGTTCCTAATTGGGAAGGTGGGGGCGGCGCGGCGGTCTTAGGCCAGGCAGCAAGCCCCTTGAGAAATAAGATTTCCTCTCGCATCCCATCCGAAACCACCTATCCAGGCAGCGTCTTCAAGTTTGTGTTAGGGGATGAGGTCAAGATAATGTCGGATATTGTTGGTAATCCTGGAGGAACGCTCTATTTGAATTAGTGAGGGCAAAGCAGTGCTGCTCGTAGTTACTTGTGACCTTCATACAACAAAGTTATTAGGTAAGAAAAGGTACGTAGTTCCTTTAACATGAACTCGGGCACTTCACACAGAAAAATCTATGCCACTTTTAATCTTGCTACTTATTTCCTGTAAGTAGAGCAAGTATTGCATTCTACCCACAAATTCGGAACCGAGACTACACTGGAAATACACGTTTTGAGGCTCCCTGAATAAAATAAAAGCATTTTTAGAAAAACGTTTCGGGTGTGATACCCGGCTGGGGCGCGAAAGTTTTCTTTAACCTGAATCATTCCCTATTACCCACAGAGGCTGGAAGTATCAGGGTGGGAGTGAATGTGAATGTGTCCAATAAAAAAACTCTGATGTGTTACACTCACATGACTTTCTCTACTCTTGTACAAACTACTTTTACAAACACTTATTCTCCATCTACTTCATATTAATCCAGATAAACATTTGCAGAAACCTCTAATTTTTTTAAAAATTGTTTACTTTCTCTACTACGTATAGTAAGTAGGGAGGCATTGCATTCCAGCCAAAAATTCGATACCGAGATTTCACCGGAAGTACAGGTTTTGAGGCCCCCTGAATAAAAAAAGAAGCACTTTTATAAAAGGCCCGTGTGTGTGTCTGTGAACAGTATAATTCAAAAACGAAAAGTCGGATAAATACCAAACTTGTTATTTAGGTTCAGTATCTTCCAAAGATGCAGCACAAAGATTTTCAAGGAAATTCCCCCCACGCCAGACTACATGGAACATTTTACGAAAATTTTGATTTTCTCAAAAATGGTCTAACGATTTTGATTAAAATATAATATATATTTAAGACACTTTTATGGCAAATGAAATTATATCTTGAAGTTTCTGGGAATGTCCCCAAAAGTCCTCTCCTTTCTGAATGGCTTTTGCATAACTGGTAAACCGTAAGAGATAAACAAAATTTTTCTCCACAAAAAAATGTAGAGCCGATTAAATCACAGAATTTAATTTTTTCTTTTTTCGGGGGGAGTGAACCATTCCCGGGACATTCCTTGTTATTTGTTTGAATCTTCCAATACTTATACTTTTTCTCAAATGGGAATTCGTTATTCATTTTTATTTTTTATGTCCTGGACATACAAAGCGAATGGAATACTCCACATAGCAACCAGCTCTTAAAAGATTTGACTATCGCTTAAAGTCTACCATATTTCCCTTACACCTACAAGAAAATTAGCAATAAGTTTCTGCAAATTTTTATATCGATTAAAGTGAACTAGATGGAGAATAAGCGTTTGTAAAAATAGTTTGTAGAAGAGTAGAGATGTGTGCATCACATCAGATTTTTTTATTCCGGGGTCTCAAAAATGTATTTCCGGTGAAATTTCGGTATCGAATTTTTGGGTGGAATGGAATACTTCCTATACTTACTATGTATAAGGTATACGAAGGGGACACCTCGCGACCTAGGGAGATTATTGCACCTGCCACCCCCGTCGAAGAAGGAACCAAACCAAGTGGGAGGCCTCAGGCGGCAAGGTCAGTGACCTGCATTCGGGAGATTCCGGGTTCGGTCCCCGGCGGCGCCCACTCTGACCCATGGGCTTTTTTCAAGGATTTTCCTGGGTCCTCAGGCGAATGATGGAGTGGTTTCTTTCAGCCCCCGAATTTCCTGTCGCTCCATTTCGTCCATTCATCGTTTCACACTTCCCTAGGTCTCTTTCAGGATAGGAAGTGTCGGTGATGGTGTTTCGGTGCAGCGTGGCAGGGAAAAGGATGCTCTGTAAACTCTCTCTGTCCTTTGGCTTTCGGCTGCCTGCCGGGGGGTCTACTTCTGTTAACTTAGGGACCCTGTCATTGCTGTACCATCGCTCTTGGATCCAGCCGTCCGGTGCCTCGCCTCATCCTTCCTCCCGGGGACGCCCCTACGTGGGGCGTAAGTAGGTACAATATCCACTCTGGATCGGTGTCAGTACCATCCGTAACAGAAGATAAGATAAGAAACCACAGTAGGCTACAGGCCACAGAGACTTGCGGAAATGTCCAACAGTTCTCGGTTCGAAGACCCGTCCCAAAACTGGAGCTGCCCAGAAGGTTCTTAGCGTCCCATTGTATATAGGGCGTGAAAGACCGGAAATTTTGCTCAGAGAGCTGTTTATCAGGCTTGAGGTTCTTTAACGTGCCGTTTCCGAAGGAAGCCATGCTAAGGATTGTTACGCCCGAGAATATCCATCGCCCTCCGCTAGTTTGAACCCGCGACCTCGGGAAGTAGAGGCTAGCATGGTAACCACTACACCACAGAGGACGATACTGCCCAGAGAGGACGATGAACGACCCATTTAACCAAGCAGCCCTCTAGTGTCCAAGGGGGAGTACTTTTTTCTTGGAGCAAGCATCCGCGATGTCCCTCCAGCACTGCCTCATGCCAGGAATCCAAGAAGCATACCCCAGCATTCACCTACCGACTAGGGAAGACCACGAAAAACCCATGTCAGAGTGGGCGTTTGACGGGAATCGAGCCGGAGACCTCCCGAATGTGAGTCTTACAGGTTACCGCGGAACTATCTCGCTCGACTACTATAGGTAAGTAGTAGAAAAAGTAAAAATGACACCTTAGCAAAGGAAAAAAATTTTCCCTTCGCTCGCAACCTCATTTGAAACAAAAGAGCCTCTCAATTTACGGCTTCCTTGCACTCACTCTTTTTCCGACGACACCTTTTCAACTTCAAAAGCCAGCTGGAGTAGCCCTTGAGCAAGGAAACTGTGATACAAGAAGGGGTTAAATTATATATTCCTCGCCACTGGCGTTCCCCTACTTCACGTTAAAAGACAAGCCCTTGTGAATAATGTACCTCCGGAAACGCTGTGTCCCACGCAAAGGTGTTAAGCGTTCTCTCGGATTTTCTCTCGGCAACCACCTAAATTAATGACAAATTGCACTTCATTTTCCAGGCCGCACTCGCTCGCATACACGCGGCTAACAAATAATGCACTGAGGTAAATGAGCCTCAAAAGTCCATAAAGCTGTTTATAATAGAGAGAGAGGGTAAGCGCTGCGCTGTGTAGTATATTAATGTCACTTAGCGTATTAGAGTGGTTCTACCGCCAAGGGAGGGAGGCGGAAATTCAGGTAACAGGGTAATATAGTGGCAGTGCCGGGCGTTATTATATATAGAAACTTGGGAGTTGAGATATACCCTGCAGTAGTACAACACCAAACAAAACACCTTCGTGAAAATGAACAGCGGCGTACTCTCGTACTGTAGGCAAGGCGCTGTTAGGAAGTACTTTGTAGGAGCAAGAGTTTTATGCTCAAATAATCCACTTAATATGTATATATTCTTACTTTCTCTACTACGTATAGTAAGTAGGGGAAGTATTGCAATCCACCCAAAAATTCGATATCGGGGTTTCATAGGAAATACATGTTTTGAGGTGCATTTTTGGAAACATTTGCGTGTGTGTGTGTGTGTCTCTGTCCGTGAACAGCATAACTCAAAAACGAAAACTCCGATAAATACCAAACTTGGTATTTGAGATTAGTATCTTCCAAGGATGAGACACGAAGATTTCCAAAAAAATCCCCCACCCCGGACAACCCTTTACATGGATGATTTTTTCGAAAAATTTTATTTTCTCATAAATGTCTGTAACAAATTTAATTAAAATATTATATGTTTAAGATACATTCACGGAAAATAAAATGTACATTTGAATTTTTTGGAAATCCCCCCAAAAGGCCTCTTCATCCTGAATGACTCTTGCATAACTGGTAAACTGTTAGAAATAGACAAAGTTTTACTACACAAAAAATGTAGATCTCGTTAAAATACACAATTTATGTCATATTTTCCTTTTTTTTTTCTTTCTTTCTTTTTTCTGTCGAGTGAACCATCTCCGAGATATTCGTTATTATTTGTTTGAATTTTGCAACACCGATACTTTTTCTGAAATGGGAAATCGTGATAATTTTTTCTTGTTTTATGTCCTGGGCCTGCAAAGAAAATGGAATACTCCACATAGCAACCAGCTGTTAAAATATTTGTCCCTCGCTTAAAGCCTGCCATATTGCCCTTGCATCTACAAGAAAATTAGCAATAAGATAGTTTCTGCAAACGTTTATCTCGATTAACATGAAGTAGAAGGAGAATGAGCGTTTGTAAAATAGTTTGCACAAGTGTAGAGAAAGCCATGTGAGTGCAACAGATCAGATTTGTTTTCTTATTGGTATTTATTTTAATACTATTTACTAGTGTGATGTAAACTTTAGTATTGCAATTAATATGCCGTACTCTTAGACAATGATTCACTGTTGACAGCGTGCCTGAGGACATTTGTAATATCGGTATTCCTTTCCAAACGTCAGCAGTTAGCACTGCTTCGTGTAATAATAAAACACTGGCTACTTAGCACAATAAAACGTACGGTAAATGGTCAACTACAATAAACTATTGGTTTACGACTGGGAAATCATCATTTTAGTACAACTCATAGTTTGTTTTCATTAATACGATGGCTTAATTGTTTCTTACTCCTATGTGAGCCAAAAGACAGTACTGACCTAAGAAGACTAGACTTATTTCATGGCAAACATAGCAACAATAACCTGTTTAAAATAGACTGAATAATAATTACAAACCATCGTAGGAGTTTAAAACCTGTCAAGAGAGACCTACAAACTCATAAGGGGTTTGCTATTAAGAATACATAGTAACTGAAGAGTGCAAAGTTTTAGAAACACGTTTTACAATTTATAAGATATGAATATTTGATGTCAAAATGTGTCTTTAGTGATCAATGCATAAATGACTGCACCTACTTCAATAGGTACTTATCATTGCTGGCAATAGGTATTAGTGCCTAGTTTAAACTTGTAGTGTCTATTTGCATGTCTATTTTCAGTTTTTAGTGCCTATTTCGTCGAGCTCTTAACAATTAGGGTTACCAGATTTTCTAACTCAAAATAAGAAACACACTTCTCGTTACAGCGTGCAGTACTCTAGAAACTAAAGTAGGTGCTTGCTTTCTCTAATGCTTGCCTATATAGGACGGTATCGGGCTTTCACCGGAAATACACGTTTTGAGACTCACTCAAAAAAAAAGAATCTTATGTGATACGTTCACATGACTTTCTCTACCTTCTATCGTTTATTAGTGGGTATACAAACTATTATTACAAAACTTTATTTTTCTATCTGCTACATTTTTACCCAAATAAACCTTTGCAGAAATAGCTACATTATCTACACATTTCGTTAGGACACAAGGGGAACACCGTTAGTCAAATGTTTAAGAACTGGACACTATACGAGTCTGTTGGCCTTAAAATTCCATACTGTTTCCATGAAATCGCGAAAAACAACTGAAAATCGATGGGACTTAAAAAGAATGACAGTATTGAACAAATCGAATGTTTAATAACGGATATCTCAGAAACGGCTTATGCCACAAAAAATACTTATTTGAAGTAAATTCTGTGTTTTAAAGAAATCTACATTTTTTGTGTGGTACGCTTTCGTCTATCGCTTAACGTTTACCAATTACACGAGATTATACCAAATTCCTCCCAATGAAGAGGACTTTTAATTATACATTATTTTTCAGGTAAATATGTTTCATATACGGTATTTTAATCAAAATCGTTACAGCCGTGTTTTAGAAAACCAAAATGTTTGAAAACAGTTTTGAAAATCTTTGTGTCGTATCCTAGGAAGATATTGAACTCAAACATCAAGTTTGATATTTATCTGACCTTTTATTTTTGAGTTACGCTGTTCAAAGACAGACACACACAGGGATCTGTTCTTAAAACTTTTCTTAGGAGTTTAGGGGTGCTTCAAAACATATATTTCTGGTGGAATGTTTGGGTGGAATACAATACTTCCCCTACAAAGTATACATGGTAGAACAAGTAAAAAGTTAAATACCAAATTTAGTAAATAAATTCAGCGTCTTCCAGGATAACAACACGAAGATTTTCAAAAACATTTCCCCACCCTAAACTACTCTTTGCATGGCAAATGTTTCAATATTGTTTATTTTCTCAAAAAACGGCTCTAACAATTTTGATTTAAATGCTACGCATTTAAGATAGTTATATGACAAATAAAATGTATATCTTGAATTTTCTGGGAATAACCTGTGAAGTCCTCTTCATTCGAAAGAAATTCTATATAATTGGTAAACCGTAAGGAATAGACAACATTTTATAATACAAGAAATACAGAAAAACTCATAACTTATGTCAAATAAAACGTTATTTGCCATTAATATTCTTTGTTATAAATAAGATTTGGTAAAAATAGTTTCTAGACGAGCGAGTAGAGAAAGTCTTGTGAATGCAACATATGTGATTTTTCTCTCTTCTTTCACTTCCTTTACTCAGCCACATGTTGCATGCTTCTACAATTGTAGGGAACTGGACATTAACTACTTGCTCTGTCCCCTGGTCAGAGTGTTTAGGGTTGCACCAGCAGAAAAGGGGGAGCATAACGGTGCACTAGTTTACAGAGGTTAATTGACATTACTGTTAACAGTTCTGTTCCGTATGTTGTCACTAAATATCTCTTGAGTTCCTAACAAAATTCACGTAAAACAAAATTGCTTATAAACAGGGAACGGTTTAAGCTAAAATCACAGTCGTTTTCTTACTTTCTCTACCACCCACATAGTAGATACAGAATGTATGCATTCCAACAAAAAATTTGATTTCGAGATTTCTCGGAAAATGCATGTTTTGAGGCCCGCTGAATAAAAAGCATTGTGTTTGTGTGTCTTGGTGTGTGTGTATGAACAGCATAACTCGAATAGCTACCAAACTTGGTATTTAATTTCAGTATCTTCCAAAGATGCGACAAAGGTTTACAAGAAAGCTCCCCAATCCCATACTACCCTTTACATGGAACGTTTTGCGAAATTTTTTAATTTCCCCAAAGATTGGTCTGAGTTTTATTAAAATATAGTATATTAAATGTATGTATAAGATAAATAAACTGGGTATTTTTAATTTTCTGGCAATAGCTTGCGAAGTTCTCTTCATTCGGAAGCAACTTTATAGAGATAATTTTGTATAATAGGTAAACAGTAAGAGCTGTACAAATATTTCACTACACAAACATTTTAGATCTCGTTAAAGCACAAATGTATAGGAAAGAAAAATGTTTGGTGATATTTAAATAGTTCAAGTGGAAGTCGTTACTCGTTTTTCCTCGTGGTAATGCAAACATCATGGAATTTCAAAGCCATCACAGAACGATCCTCTTTTAAAAAATCTGATGTGTTGCACTCACATGATTTTCCCTACTCTCGCACAAACTATTTTTGCAAATGCCTATTCTCCATCTACTTCATGTTAATCGACATGTCGAGATGATAATCTTACTGCTAATTTTCTTGTTGGCGCAAGGGGGATATGGTAGGTTTTAAGCGATAGTCAAATATTTTAAGAGCTGGTTGCTATGTGGAGTATACCATTCTCTTTGCATGTCCAGGACATAAAAAAACGAATAACTAATTCCCATTTGAGAAAAAGTATAAGTATTGGAAAATTCAAACAAATAACAAGGAATATCTCGGGGATGGTTTACACCACAAAAAAAGTATATGACACAATGACACAAATGGTGTGTATTAAACGAGCTCTACGTTTTTTGTGTAGTAAACATTTGTTTATTTCTAACAGTTTACCGGTTATGCGAAAGTCATTCAGAATGAAGAGGACTTTTGGGTACATTCCTAGAAAATTCAAGATATACATTTCACTTCCCATGAAAATATCTTAAATATATGATATTTTAATCAAAATCGTTAGAGCCATTTTTGAAAAAATTAAAATTTCCGTAAAATGTTCAATGTAAAGGTTAGTGTTTGGTGGGGGGAGTGATTTTATTGAAAATCCTCGTGTCACATCTTTGAAAGAAACTGAACCTAAATACCAAGTTTGGTATTTATCCGACGTTTCGTTTTTATTTATGCCGTTCACACACACACACACACACACACACACACACAGACACACACATTCACACAGACGCACCCACACGGACCTTTTTCTAAAAATGCTTTTTTGGATTCATGGGGCCTCAAAACATGTATTTCCGGTGAAATATCGGTATCCAAATTTTGGGTATGCAATGTATTTTTGCAATGTACAAATGTGCAATGAAGGTTTATTTCGATTAACAAGAAGCAGATAGAATAATAAGCTTTTGTACGAATAATTTGTAGAAGAGTGAGTAGAAAAGTCATGTGAATGCAACACAACATTTATTTTCTCATATGTATAGGAAGATTATGGAAGTTATTGTTTATTAAATGTTATAAAAATAGTTTACAATACACATCAAAACTATGTATGCTATTATGTTATACACTATTCCACTTCTTTCAGCCAGACGAGTCCAGTGTATGACAATTTATGGTGTATTTAGACATTATTGTCATACTTGTACGAATTATTGTCAGTGGTCATCTAGTCATATATTTCTCTATAGTGTGCATGTTTTCACTAAACCTTGTTTCTTATAAGCTTACCTCGCTGGCATATATCCTCCTGCATTTCCTTTCCTACCCCTTGCCCCTGATTGGCTGATGTTCAGCTTTGAGTGGCGTTGTACAAGCCCTGTGCAATGCAAGGTCACTGAATAAAAGCGATATAAACACTCTATCATGATAGGTGCATGTGCTTTCGTCATCCTCAGAGGCAGGTTTAAACCGAAGTATCCTCCTACCTATTTGTTGATAAGAATTAACATGCATTTCAGAAGTATTAACTCTGTTATACGCAACTTTTTACTCATACGTTTATGAAAATTGTGCCGATTACACTTTAGTTTCCTTTTTATTGGTTTATTTTGGCTAACGAATTCCATATAATTTTGGAAGCTGCCGTTGAGCGGTGTTATTTACCGTCTATTTCTATTAGTCACCGCATGTGAAGTGTAGGTTGTTTTCGGTGCCTGGGTCAGTCGTTCTTCAAATGGCTCGTGGAGTGCGATCCTGCCAGTGCAAGTGGACACATTTCTTCCTTGGTGCGCTTCTTGTATGGCTTTATAAGCCGAATATAGTTTTATTTTCTCTACTACGTATAGTAAGTAGGGAAAGTATTGTATTCCACCCCAAAATTTGATACCGACATTTCACAGGAAATAGATGTTTTGAGGCCTCCTGAATCCAAAAAAAGCATTTTTGGAAACATGTCCGTCTGTGTGTCTGTGACGGACATGTCGGATAAACGGATAAACGAGCAATCGGATAAACACCAAACTTGGCATTTAGGTTCAGTATCTTCCAGAGATGCGACACGAAGGTTTTCAAGAAAATCCCCCCACCCCAGATTACCCTTTACATGGAACTTTTTCGAAAATTTTAATTTTCTCAGGAATGGCTTTAACGGTTTTGAATAAAATACCATAAGTTTAAGACATTTCTATGGCAAATGAATTGTATATCCCGAATTTTCTGGAAATGTCTCCAAAAGTATTCTTCATTGTAAACGACTTTTGCATAACTGGTAAACCATAAGAGATAGACAAAATTTTACTATACAAAAAATGTAGATCGCGTTAAAATACACAATTTATGTCATATACATTTTTTTTATTGAGTGAACTATTTTCGAGATATTGCTTATTATTCCCTTAAATTTTCCAATACTTATACTTTTACTCAAATGGGAATTCGTCATTCATTTTTTTATGTCCTGGACTTGCAAAGAGAATGGAATGCTCCACATAGCAACCAGCTCTTAAAATATTTGACTATCACTTAAAGCCTACCATATTCCCCTTGCACCTATAAGAAAATTAGCAATAAGATTAACATCTCGATTAACATGAAGCATATGGAGAATAAGCGTTTGTAAAAATAGTTTATACAGAGTAGAGAAAGTCATGTGAGTGTAACACATCAGATTTTTTATTTATGGACGCTCTTTAACTCCCTAATGTTCTTAGCGTCCCATTTTATATTGGGCATGAAAGACTGATAATTTTGCTCAGAGACTTCTCTATCAGGTTTGAGGTTGTTTTACGTGCCGTAAATCTACGTCACGGAACCACCGGTTTACTTCCCTTCCCAAGGAAGTCAAGCTAAGGATTTTTACGCCAGCCGAATATTTGACTTGCCAGTAGGCTTACTGACTAAATTAGTCACTCGGGTTTGTCCGTTCCCATTTTTACTTTCTCTACTACGTATAGTAAGTAGGGCAAGTATTGCATTCCACCCAAAAATTCGATACCGAGATTTCACCGGAAATACGTGTTTTGAGACCCCATGAATCCAATAAAGCATTTTTGGAAACATGTCCTTGTAATGTCTATCCTTAAAGGCTACTGTATTTCTATATTGCACTTGTAAATATATATTGGCCTTACATCTACAAGAAAATTAGCAATAGAGTCTACAAATGTTTATCTTGATTAACTTGAAGTAGACGGAGAGTAAGCGTTTGTAAAAATAGATTGTACAAGAGTAGAGAAAGTCATGTGAGTGTAACACATCAGATTTTTTCGATAAGCAGATGTTTCGACATTAAAATGTAGTTATTTTGCGGAGCCATAGACATGATTTACATTGACTGATTTTGTTTTGGCCCGGTAGTGTGTATGTGTAGTGTGCGAGTTCTCTTAGCCGTTTTAGGCAACAAGTAATTGTTTTAATTCTTGTGAATTTTTTAAGCTTTATCCAAATTGTTATGTTGTTTGGAGTTTATCTGAATTGTTAATTTGTCCAGTTTTTACCTAAATTGTTAACGTATTCAGAGTTTATCTATACTTTGCGACATCACAGGAACTTTTTCTTAGCGGTGTTGGTCTGTTTAATGACCACCAAACAAGCCTGAGGTGAAGAGCTGTAATGATTGAGCTAAATGGGGCAAATCATTATGTATTTATGTAAAGATAAATCTTTCCTCTCCCTCTGCGATAATTACGTCATTTGTGTGAACTCATGTAATAACATAATGGTTTCTGAAAACTTAGAGTTATGGATATTTTGTGTGTTCATGCTGGATATGATGATGTGACAATGATAATTAAATCCAGTGTACCTGTATCTGAATGCTGTAAACAAATGCTTGGAGGGCAGTCTTGTTACCTTGTATCAATCTTGACCCTACCCTATATCCGAGGTCAGAACATTTCGTATCGGAGGCACTTCCGTTTTAATAATGTGAGCAAGAGATGCGACTAAGTGAATAATGTAAATTTTAAAATTCTCTTTTAATATATTAAGAATAATACTCAAGTTTAATAAGAAACTAGTATGTATCACACAACAACCTATTCCAACGCAGCCACTGAGAGATGGCTAGGGCACGTGACAGGTAATTAAGACATACAGGGGACAAAGGTAAAGGTATTGACGAACGGAAGGGGCCCCGAAACCCGGGTAGAGCAGCGCATGCTGGCATTCCGGCCCCTTGTGCTTCTATCGTGACTTTTGGGAGAGAGGGATGAGGCGACCAGATCCGGATGACGACGGGCGCAAGAACGGACGGGGTCCCTAATTTTACCAGATAGAACACCTCAAACATCGTCCGAGGCCACCCATTGGTCCTCGAGCATCCGGGGGGGATTCCGGAAATCACCCAGAGGCGCTATCCAATGAGAGGTCCCTGGATGGCGGCAGGAAGAAGCCTCCACAGAGCCTAACCACCGTCCAGGGGCAACCCGCTGAACACCATCGCCGGTCTTACATCCCTAAAACAGTGATAAGCAAGATTATAGGTAGAGAAAATGACGGGGAGAGTGGTGGTAGAACATGCCGACCCGGGGAAACCACAAAAAAACCATTGATCAGAGTGGGAGGTCGCCCAGAATCGAACCCAGATCCTTCTCGCCACCTTGCTCGGTTGAAACAGAGGATAGCAGCACTATTTTAAGTCCGCCACTGAGCACACACACACTGTTCTGCAGCTACCGGCAATACGACACGAAATTTTGTTTGTTGTCTCACCAATTTATGGTGCTTTCAGACTACGTACGGTAACTCATAGAGGAGCTGCCGGTAATATGATGGGGGAAACCTGGATATTAAACTCTCGGCGGTGACGTCAAGAGAAACCAAGCCAACTGCCACAGTTACAATCTGCCGCTTCTCAAACTGCGTAATTAACATTCTCTAACTGGTAATATTCATTTATTTCAAACTTAACCACGTGTTGCCTGGCTGAATCTAGTTTTTCTCGCACATTTGCATAGCAGCACCTCTCGCTCGTAAATCCACCTTCACATTCGGTAACGTTTATGGCTCGTACAAGCTGTTTGCATGCTTCACTGCATTCACCGTGTCCTCTTAAGAAACCTAACAGTTAAATTACAATCCTTCTAATCAGATGTGTTGCATTCACATCGCTTTCTTTACACTCCTCTACTCGCTATTCTTACAAAATCTATTTGCTTCTTGTTAATACAAACCTTCATTACATATTTACACATTCGATTAGGCATAGGAATAATAGGCTAAAGCGATAGTAAGATTTTTAAAAAGGATCACTATGTGGTGGCTTTGAAATTCCATACTCCTTGCATGACTTTCTCTACCCTGTATTTTATCAATGGGTATAAAAACTTATTTTACTAAACTTTATTTCTCCTATCCACTTTATTTCAATTGCGATAAACCTTTGCAGAAATGACTACATTACACATTTATAATACAGGGAGAGCCAAAAAACTAGAACCGGCTGAGCGCTGTTTTTCCTGTCCGCGTCCTCGGCGGTCGTTGTTGTCTGCCGCTGTCATAGAAAGGCGCGGATGAAACCATACAACATTTTAAAAACTACTTTTAAAGGCTTTACTTTCCAAGTTTATGAAAGCAGATGCTGAAACTGGCCACCACCGTTGTCCATACATTTTTGGCACCTATTTAGGAAACTATCCATCACTCGCCGTAGTTCACGTTGAGAAATGCTGGCAATTTCCTGGCGGATATTTTGTTTTAATTCTTCCAGGGTGTGTGGGTTTGTCTTGTACACTTTATGTTTTAAGTACCCCAGAGTTACAAATCGCAGGGGGGGTTAGGTCGGGGGACCGAGGGAGCCACAAATCTCTACTAATAATTCTGTCCTCAAACGCACTTTCAATTGCTCTCATCGAAATATTGGCCGTATGAGCTATTGCAGTCTTGTTGTTAAAAGGCAAGAATTAACAGACGCTCCCTGTCTGTTAATTCTCTAAAAGCAGGGGGCAAAATTGTATTCACGTGTGCACGGGCTCGAAAAAAATTTCATTCTCTCTGCATGACCACGAGAAAAAAGTTGAGAAAAGTTCAGTATTTGAAAATTCAAACCAATAATAAGTTATACCTCGGAAATGGTTAACTCCACAAAAATGTTATTTGACATAAATTGTGTGCTTTAATGAGATCTACATTTTTATTCAGTAAAATTCTGCACTTACGATTTACCAATTATATATAAACGTCATTTCGGATAAAATGGACTTCACAAGCTCTTCCCAAAAAATTCAACACATACATTTTATTTTTCATGAACGTATCCTAATCATATGGTGTTTTAATCAATATCTTTATAGCAAGGCTTTTAACATAAAAAATAACAGTGTAAAGGGTAGTTTGGGGTGAAAGAGTTTCTTGAAAACTTTCGTATTCGTATCCTTGTAAGATTTCGGACTTTTGTTTTTAAGTTATCTTGTTCACAGACTCACTCACGCGGAGCTTCTTCTAAAAATGTTATTTTTTATTCAGATGGCCTCAAAACGTGTATTTTTTGTGAAATTTCAATATCGACGTTTTGGATGGAGTGCAATACTTCCTCTACTTACAGGAAAGTAGTGTAGAACATAATAATAATAATAATAATAATAATAATAATAATAATAATAATAATAATAATACCAAAGTATATTACCAAGACACTTACCTGTAACAGGCAAACAATCAAAACCATGATGTGTAATAGACACACTGTTTTCACCATTATCATTTCGCACTGATTCTAAACAGGTTCATATGGTAAAGACTTACACGGGATGCTTCTTAAAATCTTTCCAACGCATTATCTTGAAAGCAACACGTTTTCAAGAAAGCAATTTATGGCGAGTGTCTCTTCATTTTAGTAGTAAAACAATTATATTAGTTACATTTCATGCAGTACATGTTTTCAAGGTGAGCTCAAAATTTTGTTAATGGGAACCCCAAATCTTTAAACAGAGAACAAACAATGTTTATCAGAAACACTTTATTGAACCAACCACTATTTTATAAAATACGCAAGAAGTTTTGAACGTTAACTTAGATTTCTTTGTTTTTATTTCACAAAACACAACACATAGTATATTTGTGGTACATGTGCGCTAAGTGCATCATTGGAGAACGAGGAAGAAATTCTCCAAAACGCTTAAGCATGTGTAATGCATACTGTTTTTTCGACATAGTGAATAATAAAAGTAGCACTTTTGCGAAAATAAAATTAATTACTAAGAGCTGCTGAACATGGTGGTTCCAATAACAAGGTCACCAACATTAACCTTGGTGTGAATTGTGCATCTATTTTACACGCCTAGTTGTTGATCTTAACAAAATCAATAACTGTGACGGTTATAGTCTTATTTTACAAAAATGTGATAAAATCTAATTGTTGAAATTCGAGATATTCAGGTCAAAATTCGTTTAAGTAAATCCCTGAAATTGGCTTTAGAATTCTTGCTAGTCATTTAGCGGATGATTATATAAGCAGCAGTTAGATCGTATGACTTTTAGGGGAACTGATCACCTCAGGTTCATGGAACGTTCGACGCTGGGTAGATTATGCAAATAATGCTAACATCCACTTATGTCGGTGCTGTCTGAAGCACTGGTTCAGCATACTCCTGGGGTATTTAAAATTAGAGATTTTGAGGGCTGCTAGACACTTGTTAACAGGAATGTGCGACACTCAGTCGTCCTCCGTGGTGTAGGGGTACTTCTATTTTCAGGTCGCGGGTTCGAACCCGGCGGAGAGCGATGGATCCTTATCATGGCTTCCTTCGGAAGGGAAGTAAAGCCGGCGGTCCCGTGATTTACAGCACGTAAAGGAACGTAAAGCTGCCTATGAGCAAAATTTCCGGACTTTCATGCCCAACATAGAATGCGACGCTAAGAATCATAGCAGATAAAGAGTGTCCATAAATAAACTCAGTTCCATTTCGCAACACTCAGACTTTTAATCTTTAACCTAATATTCAGCTACGCCTCGGGACATGGTCTACTACTATCATTAGCAGACGTGATTGTACTAGTGTAGAATAGAACTCCAGCCAAATAAATCTTGCTGATATGTCTATTTTAGTGTAGAGTGGTGCTGTCAATAAACTAAATACGGAACCAGAGTTGCCACCCTTCACCACTGCTCCTTCTCGGCCACCCCTTCGCTCTTCCGTCTGAAAACCTGAACTACGTCCATGTCCTCGTCCCATCCAGCAAAGAGGACTGGCCTCATCACACCTGGTATAGGTGACTTCACAATACTTAGCTGCTGTATGAATTAAATCGTAAATAAATATTAACACATAAAAGCGAAGTAAGATCCAGGTAATATTTAAATGGTGAAATTCAACTATCAGATACGAAGTTAGAGGATTTAATATAGTTCATGCACATACGTGCACACAACGCAGGTAGGTTAGGTTACCAGCACTTATAACGGGGATTAATGGGTGATAAGTTGGTTCTTGGTGTTGGGTTTGTTATTCGGAAGGATTGATGTTGCTGCCGGCTACTCAGGTAGAGGAATAAGGAACATTGGTGGTGTAACTCTTATCTCAGGGAGTGTGGATGGGAGATTAATGATGTTCACTGTTCTCCTCTCAAATGGCACCTTTATTGAAGATCCACACTGCTCTCCTCGTCCGAATACCCTTAACACAAGACGCGATTCCGCCTATCATCCCCTGCTATTGTTTACATGCTTTACCCTTTCTTAAGTACTTTTAGAAGTTGAAACATATTACGATGTTAATTTAATGACTTGAATTCTGTCATTCCTAACTACCCTTTACTCACTTTTACTTTACACTAACTTTCAAATATATAAAGACTTGATTTTAGTCATCTACACTGTTTCCCTCTCTGATATGAAATACTTTGAATGCCTACATCTGTGATCTACTCTTCCCCACGGCACTACACGAAGTGGTCTGTTTTACCCCACTGTTCGACACGAAGTCATCTTCCTACCTCACTATACGACACGAAGTGATGCATCTTACACCCGTCTGAAACTTGCTGTCTGTCATAGATAATGTTTTTATTTCACGCCTCTTTTCTAGTTTCGATCCCTCTTGTTACTATGCACGTGACTTTGTTCATTTCGTACTGGTTATTTATCTAAATTTTTCTCCGTTTTCTATTGGCTCGTTATATCGTCGCTCTGGTCTCGTCCGCGTTGGCTCTTGCCATCTTATGTTCACTTGACTGAATTTTCTGTGCGCTTGACTGCATTCGATTTCCGTTCCGTTGTTTTTGCTTCCTGTGAGTTCCACCAGATTTCTATAGGACTTAAGCGTTTGCTAATGTTTCTTTTCCTGTCCGTTCCTAAGTCTTCAACCCTTTTTACAGTTTTCGCCAAGTCTCTTCGTTTTAAAATACGCGTTTTCTACATTTTATTTCACGTTCTGATTATTTATTTGTATCTGTCCTTCACTTTATTTCTCTCGTTATGATTTTACTCCCCCTTTTCTAATTCTTAATAGTCTCCTTTATTCTTCCATCTTATTAGTATTCCCCTCATTATTTTGATTAGATGCTTATTACTATTCTTATTATGGTTATTATTATTATTATTATTATCATCATCATCATCATTAGTCATATTATTCGGGCAGATCTTATCACTTCACACTGAATGCAGGAGTTTCAACTTTCCACCCTGACAGTATGAACGGGAAAAGGATAAAAAAATTGCCAAATAGCGCAGTTTAAGCGCCGACATTAGGCTTCTTTTCAAAGTTACAGTTCCTGAGTAAACGCACCTCAGGCGAATATAAGGTAATAATTACTTATATACATGCAGTAATATACATATTGCGACGTGACAAGAGTGGTGCTCATGGCGGAGTAACAGGTCATCACTGAGCCACATTACAAAAATACGCAAGTACACCTATGTAATGCCATATACTGAAATGGAATGGGGTAAATGGTGAGAAGGCAGGAAGGGAGGGGAGAGAAACCACATTTAAACACCACCCCCTTTTACGCCCAACTAAAGCTCAATTGCAAGGCGTTGTGCAAAAGTGACGCAAATATCCACGTAAATTTCATCGTTCAATGATGCTAAGTTCCTTAAATCTCCACACTTTAATGTAATAAGAGAACCACATCAAAATATAAGTTATATTCTCCTATTCATGCTCTGGTCTATTAAAATTAGGAAAATAGGATCTGGAATTTAAGAATTTTACATGTTATTATTTATTTCCGTATTTGTGTGTTTATATAATTACCTACTGTGCCAGGGCTAAGGCAATTTGAAATTTTCTTCCCGTCTGCCGCATGGCCAAGCGGCCTATGCTAGCCGTTTTTCGTTGAACCTAGTTAACCCGGATAATGCGGATGCCGAAAGGTTTGCCTAAGCACAACTGTAAAGGGGACTCCATACCGACAGAGAGGGGATCTTGCTACTGTAAGACCACAGCTTAATTACTATGACTGGTCCCGTAGCTCAATCGCAGAACACCCGCCTTCTGTGCTAAGGGTGCCGGTTTGGATTCCCAGGTAGACTCGAGAAAGATTTCTGTACAAAAATGTTTATCGGTTATTTAACCTTCAGACTGCTACGCGGGGTTCAGCTGGATCCCAGTGTTAAACTTTTTGGTTTTTATGAGTGAAATCTCTAATTTAGAATTTGGAAATTTTTGCAAAGTGTTACAAATTTAATCAGATTTATTACCATAAATAGTTCCGTAAAATGTTCAATAAATATGATAGTAAAAAAAATACAGCTTGGGGATCACTTGGATCCCTAATAGCAGTTCATGTCTCATAAAAGTTTCTGCATTTTGATAGTTTTATGTTGGCTTGTTGTTTCTTTCTCTACTACGTATAGTAAGTAGGGGTAGTATTGCATTCCACCCGAAAATTCGATACCGAGATTTCACCGGAAATACATGTTTTGAGGTGCCCTTAATCCAAATAAAGCATTTTTGGAAATTTTTATACTTTTTCTCAAATGGGAATTCGTTATTGGTTTTTTTATGCCCTGGACACACAAAGAGAATGGTGCTCCACATAGCAACCAGCTCTTATAAGATTTGTCTATCGCTTAAAACCCACCATATTCCCCTTGCACCTACAAAAACATTACCAACAAGCTTAAACGTACTTGTGGTACATTACAAAAGTGCTAAAATGCAGTTGTGAATCCTATTGGAAAATAAAACAAAATAAAGTGAAAAATAAGAAATGAAACAAATTATTTCATCTAATGGATAGTGCTGTAAAATAAAAAATAATATTTTAATTCAGTTGTTTCTTTGACAATGCTAATTTTGTGGTAAAAATTGTTGAAATATCCGAATTGTTGTTTTAAAAGATTTTATTTGTTCTAAGTAGAACATGAGATAATTACATTGTGTTAATTCGAGTTTTCTGCCTGGGGTCCACTTGGACCCCTCTCAGTGGTTTAAGGAGGTACAATTCGCCCATTTAACAAGAATTCAGGATTATCCCTGAGGAAAATCATGAGCACATGTGCCGAGGCATATAAATTATCTTACAGCATGGGATACATTAAATTGAGTTTTATTTATGGACGCTCTTTAATTGCTGTGGTTCTTAGCGTCCATTCTATACTGGGCGTGAAAGACCGGAAATTTTGCTCAGAGGCCTCTTTATCAGGCTTGAGGTTCTTTTACGTGTCGTAAATCTACGACACGGGACCACCGGCTTTACTTCCCTTCCGAAGGAAGCCATGATATGGACTTTTACGCCCGAAAATAATCCATCGCCCTCCTTCGGGCTTGAACTCGCGACCTTGGGAACTAGAGGTAGCATGGTAATCACTACACTACGGAGGATGACAAAATAATGGGGTGGTGCACTATCGTGCTGAAACCAGTGATTTACAGCTAACAGATGGGATGTCTTCTAGAAGGCCCTCAAAACTCAGCTATTCTGCAGGAATTGCAAGCAAAGCTTAGCCAAATAAGCTGGTCCAGGAATGCCGCACCATACGTTAACATTCCAGTGAGCCTGCATGTAATGTGGTCGTAACCAATGAGGATTTTTAGAAGCCCAGAAATGTAGATTCAGTATGTTTACACTGCTGCAGCATTGGCGAAATAACATTCATCTCCCGATAAAACCTGCCTGATGAAATCGGATTTTCATTTTTTTATTTAAGAACCTTTCTCAAAAATATCCGATTTCTGAAATCGCTCCCATATAACTGTTAAGTGCAGCTTGTAGGGATGTCATTTTAGTTCCTTCAAAATCCATTGTTTTGAGGTCCTTGAAACTCCCAGGTCAGCTGTAGCTCTTCTTTGTTCTAATTGTGATGAGACAAATTAATGATTAATAATAATAATAATAATACAAACAATGAGTAAAATAACAATAACATAATTGTTGATACATCAGGAGCGTCGCAGATAGATCTTTCCACAACACGTTGTACCTGAAATGATGTTAATCACATTTCTGTATACCTGCGCAGAAGTCAGACGTCGCATCAAGAAGCGTTGAGAATAAAGCCTTCGAGCCTCAGCTGCCTTGTGGTGCATATCTCCATAGATCATACCATATCTGTGTGGTGTCGTTGGTGAACATTTCAGCTGTACCTGTTTGACCCGAACTGCAGACAGACGACAAAGCGATCTTAACATTACGAAACTAGGAAGTAAGCGTATGCAGAGAGCATCACTACTCTGTGTACCTGCACTTTCCCTTTGAACAGAAGTGACTAGCTTATGCGAGAAACATAAGTGCAAAAGAAGTTGCCGCGTCACTGATTTTCAAAAGGGCAGTGCAGGTACGAAGCGAAAGTTCACTGAGCTGGATTTTGCTCTCTGCACGTGTTTACTTCATGGTTTCGTAGTGATAAGCGTCGCCTGGTCGCCTGCTTGCAGTTCGAGCCAGGTCATTCAGGTAAATACGTAACAAATAACATGTTCACCAGCAACGAATACACGGATATGGTTATGCCCTATGGGAAGACCACCGAAATGTGGCTGAGGTTTGAAGGCAGTATTCTGAACGTTTTCCGACGTGACAGGGATGCAATAAGGACTGAAAAATCATTCCAGGCATTATTTTTAAACATTAATTTTTCTCATCGTAGTAGGGCAAAGAAGAGCTGCAGCTGGCCTGGGAATTCAAGGACTACAACACAATAATTTTGTAGGAGTGAAAATGTCATCCCAAGAAGCCCCACTTACACCAACAACTTTATGGGAACGATTTCCAAAATCGCGTGCCTGCTTGCAGAAGGCTCTTAAAGAAAGTAAACGAAAATCCAGTTTTTTCCAGGCGGGTATTTATGGGGAAATAAATGTTATTTCGTCAATGACTTAATGCAAACAATCATAATTGACATTATTGGACTCCTGAGAATCCTCACTAGTCACGACCACATTACACGCAGGATTAGTGTGGTGTTAACATATGGTATGGCATCATTGGGCCAGTTTATTTGGCTCCTAGGCATTTTGGGCAGCTTTAGTTGTAATTCCTCCAGAATGGACTGAATATTGAGAATCTTCTAGAAGACGTCCTACGTTAGTTAGCTCTAAATTACTCCTTTCGGCACAATGGTACACCATTGCATTATTTTAGACGAGTGAAAGGAAATCTCAACATTGTGTACCCAGACGGTGGATAGGTCATGGTGGTTGCATTCGGGGGCCAGCGAGATCGTCCCCTGCATTTTTTGCTTAGGGATATCACAAAGCAGCCAGGGTTTACGAAACGGAACCAGTAAAACCACAAAATTTAAAAGAAAGGATAAGTCATGTCTATGCTTCAATATCAGATGAAGTGTTAAGGCGTATCCGTGCTGATACTATGGGGCACTTACATGAATGCATCCACCAAGGCTGATATGTATTATGATGTGCTAATAGAATATCATTTAATTATAGCGTAGCTTTAAAGGAACACAAATATATAAAAATAGGTTTTGCTTAGTTCTTGTCAACCCTATAGCACCAATTTGCTTGAATTTTCTGGGAATATCTCCAAAAGCATTCTTCATTGTGAACGACTTTTGCATAACTGGTAAACCATAAAAGATAGACAAAATTTTACTACACAACAAATGTAGATCGCGTTAAAATACACAATTTATGTCATATACATTTTTTTAGTTGAGTGAACCATTTTCGAGATATTGCTTGTTATTCTCTTAAATTTTCCAATACTTATACTTTTTCTCAAATTCGTTATTCATTTTTTTCTGTCCAGGTAATGCAAAGAGAATGGAATACTCCACATAGCAACCAGCTCTTAAAATATTTGACTATCGCTTAAAGCCTACCAATTCCCCTTGCATCTACAAGAAAATTAGCAATAAGATTAACATCTCGATATCTCGATTAACATAAGGCATATGGAGAATAAGCGTTTGTAAAAGTAGTTTGTACACGAGTAGAGAACGTTATGTGAGTGCAACACATTAGATTTTTTAAAATGGAACCTACCTTTATTTATGTTGTTTTCTCACTCTTCATAAAAACTAAACAATATTTGCATAAAGCACTCTGCAATTGTTTTTAGACCAACTAAAACGCAAAGAAAATTTTCAATGCTGTGTACGAGAGCGCAATGAATTGTTGGACCATTTATGGATGGTCATTTGAAGGTCAAGTTAAGTTTCGTAATTGGGAAGCAACATTTTTCCCCCTTATTCCTCATCACAAAATAAACAGCTTTTTATAAACCTTTTTCTAATGAAAAAACAACATACAAAATGTAGATTCCCATTTAAAAAAGTTAAATTGACCGTAAAATGACCACCATAACTTCTTCCAAAGGAAACACGACTAATGGCATTTACTTTCCCCCATAATATCAAGCTACTTTTATTTATGAAATTTCTTTCTACAACGCATAGTTTTGGAGACATTATACAATCTCAACTTAAATGGTCCACCCTGTATATATACGGGATCTTCAGATTTATTCGGCCTTTGCCGCCAGTCGGTTGTCTGTACATGGTGTCAGTAATTTGAAGCGGGTTTATCACCAGTGTCTCTGGAAGAGGACTAGCGAAAGATGAGTGGAAGGGGTGGATGTTAACAGTTTCGAGGTCCACTTAGTGAAATGGGACTTCTACCGTACCCTTCCAGTATTTACATTTGGATCATGTTTTGGTTGCGTCTCGTAAACTCGCAATTTCAGCATGCATACTGAAAGGTAATAAACTAATTGGAGGGACTTTGTAGCGTAGAATGTCTCGGCTTAGCACTCACCTATGCAAATTCTGTGATCGGTGGTCACTTCCATCTTTCCTGCAAAGAACTCACAAACTATTCTAGTGAAAAACAGTTCTGCACCGCCGCAGTACATAAACCTGTTTACGAAGTCGGAAATGCATGCAGTCCAAGGTTCAATTCTCAACTCCCCTTTGAGACACACAGCTTAGAAGGAAATATCGGCGACATCTGTCTTATTTTTACATGTATTTTCAAGTATTTTCTTTTCCATGGTACTCCCAAACAAAAGTCAAAGCTATCTTCTCCAGTTTGTTGTTTATAACTCTAATGTGTTCCTATTGTAGTACATTGTAAATACTTTTTAGTCTTCCAGTAATTTAGGAATTGAAATTAGAAAGTGTTTTATAGGCCATGTCCGTCAGTAAGGATAGAGTATTTCAATGGTGAAAGAATTATAAAAATCGGCTGTGTTTTTTTTAAATTAAATTGAGTTTTATTTATGGACGCTCTTTAACTACTATGGGCCTTAGCGTCTCATTCTATATTGAGTGTGAAAGACCGTAATTTTGTTCAGAGGGCTCTTTATCAGGCTTGAGGTTCTTTTACGTGCCGTAAATCTACGACACGTGACGACCGGCTTTGCTTCCCTTCTGAAGGAAGCCAAGCTAAGGATTTTTACGCCCGGGTTTGAACCCGCGACCTCGGGAACTAGAGGCTAGCACGGTACCACTAGTCCACGGAGGACGATTTGTGTTTTTTTTTCTTTCTTTCTTTCTTTCTTTTTTTTTTTTTGGAGAATACCCCAGATACATACACACATACAAATTATCTATCTGCTTGATGTAACAACACGTAAAGCGAGGGTACACCAAAGTCAAACACCCAAGTGACCATGACTACAGGGACCGGCACATTCGGAAGACGAAGTGTCAAGAGTCATGGCTCGTACAATGAGCCGAGTCAGTGGGCCACAGCCTTGTCATCCGTCATGGGTGTGCTATGCAGCCTCAAGTATCCAATCAGTTTGACTGTAGAAAAGCACTGATTGTTGCAACGTAACTGTCAAGGAACACAAAAAGAACACGGTGTAGGTATATTTTGACCAGAAATGTGATACTGCAGCAACAATGTCCTTGTGCCCTTGTTGCCAGAACTATTGCGGAATGAAACGGCGCCGGTGGTAGAGCCGCTACGAAACGCTGAATCTAGAAAATTTATTCGCTCCCAATTAAGAAGGTTCACCGTCTCCAAAGAGGAGGGAAGCGGGGAGGGCGATTTCCCCATCGCACACTAACATGTGCAGGAGTCCTAAGATTTAAAGGATGTTTCCACAAGCACATATGTACAACCTATGGCCCTCTCTTTCTCTCTCGCTTTGGCATCCGGCGAGCGATATCAGAGGTGCGCCCGACTCTGTGGGCACACAAGTGAACGCATGCAGTAATTATCCCTTTCGCATAAACAGCGCCGCAATGCGCCGTCCTGTTTGTTCCAACCTGCATTCGCAGAAAACCATCAAACATTCAGCAGAATTATCAGTCTTATTGGCATCCTAATGTTAGGCAAATAATACTTGTGGATGTAGGGTGATAATAAGATGTTTGGTTATTTTTTAAAATAACTAATTGCTGATAAATTTTCAATAAAAATTGAATGACTAATGGAAAGCTTTTCTTCCTTAATAAATGGCATTATATAAAGGTAGATAAGTAAACTTAGAATTGAAAAATTTCAGTAGGGTATCTTAAATAATTTCTGAGATAACGAGATTTCTTCAAGAAATTTAATAATGGCGGGGTAGGTCTTTGAGGGCGGTATTCATAGTCGATTTTGGTCTGGACCAACTTGCTACTTCCGGTGGATTTAAGCGGACCATCGATTTTCTTATTCATAGACCGGGACTTGCGTTAGTCCGGGGAACAAACGCCTTGGTCGGGACCAAATTTTGGTCTACCTCAGAGGAGTAGATTAAAGGCAGACCATCTTTACAGAATGGATGGCTTTGGAGTGATGGGCGTGGCTGCTTGCGTAGAAGTCGCGATATGAGACGGTGGAGTAAAACTATCTACCAACATTAGACATCATTGGGCAGTATGGCGACCTAAACTTCAAAACAAATACAGGTTTAGTAAAACAAAGGTTAGAAGTCTGATAAAACGGATTCATCCTAACTTATATGACAGAGACGATAGCCGAGGCTTGGATATCTCAATTGATACGATGCTAATAGCACTTCCATATTATGCAAGAGAAGGGTATCAGGCGTCAGTAAGCCACGTTATAACTAATGTCTCACGTGCCATTGCTAGATTTACCTTCGTTAAACCGGGATTACGATGAACTTTACGTAACATGACGGGATGAAACGCGAAGTTACGAAATTATGCTGGAGTAAAGGATTAATTAGGATGCACTTGGCGTAACGGGAATGAATCTTGATTGATTGTCCTTTTATTACTTCATACTACTGCTTCACGCCGATTGGTTCTAATTGCCACGCACATTGAACTTTACGTAAGGGGAAGGAAAAGTTTAACACTAAAATTGTTACGTCGTTAAAGTAAGGCACGTTAAGACAACCCTAAATAGCTCCGTTTAATAATTTGTATAAGACCTTCACGTTATTTCGCGCTGAGTTCAGTCACTTGGGTTAAATTCGAAGTAATTCAGGTTTTACTTTCGTTTTCCTGGCGAGGAGAGTAGGATTACAACTCCCGGAAGGTTTATGATATACCTAGGTATTAGAATTTCCTCAGGTAATTATTTCTGTATAATTACTATCACAAAATATTTATTTGGTTAAGATCCAGGGTGAGATTTTAATAACATCAAACGTTCCTATTTAAATACGGTTTCATTCTGTAATTTTAAGGCTAAAAGTTAATGTTCCAGCAAGTTAAATTCTTATTGAAATGATTAACAATGCCAAGAAACAGTGTATCTGGTTGATAAGAACGTTGCCAAAAGGGAGAGGTGGCAATAGGATAGAATCGTGTACAAAACTGCCAATATATGTGTTATCTCCCTCCATGCCTCCTATTTTTTTTTGCGTTTGCATTTGTCGAAACCGATTTGTTTTCAATAATATCCATCATTTTCTGTATTAAGGAAAACAGGTATTTTTCTACTCTGACCGTTTTAATGCACGCTTCTTGGTTATCTCAATTCGTTACTGAGGGCGAGGAGTGAGCACTGAACCCATAAAAAGCAGCTGTGAAACGACCATAGAAAGTTAAAAACTAGGGAGTAAAAGTGGTTAGTTTACTACTCTATGGCTACTACTATACTACTACCTTTCTTCGTCGTGTAACATTTTCTCCTTGCTGATCCACGGCCTTTCTTGGTCTGAGATTTTTTATCG
The DNA here is from genome assembly GCA_030765065.1 of Deroplatys truncata. Lineage (NCBI taxonomy): Eukaryota > Metazoa > Arthropoda > Insecta > Mantodea > Mantidae > Deroplatys > Deroplatys truncata. Next base: position 221,699,081 of record CM060981.1, on the reverse strand, counting down.
TCTATGAATATAAAAAACTTGGTCGGCCTTGGGTCCGGACCAAATTAGTCTGCAGATAGTCCAGACCAATGTGAAATCTATGAATACGGCCCTTAATCTTCCCTTAAACATAGTTGTAGATAAGTTAATACTTTTGGTCCTAAATCCAGTAGAATAAATTTCAGCATTACAATACTAATACGTAAAGAGCAAAACAGCCAGAATTTAGCAATTGCATGTTGTTGCAAGTTATTATCTGCAAGTTTGTTTAAGAAGAGATTTAAAGCCCTATTCCACCAGTATTAAATATGCTAAATTCATGATCATTATCTCAAAAAATTCTTGAGATGTAAGACTGAAAGTTTTTCAGAATGTAGGTGTGAGAGAAGGAGTTTTGTTGTTGAAGGAGTTTGCATCACACTTTGGGCGTCAATTTGAAGTTGTTGTTTACGTAATATGCTACTACGTATGAAAAGCCGATTTGAAGATGTATTTTTGTTGTTACACTCCAAGTTTAAAAAAAATATTTATTAACTTTGTTATCAAACTGCTTCTATAAATAGTATTTATGTTTATGTTTGCCTCGGATGCGTCAGTATTTTTTTAGTCACGTTTCTCTTAATCAGGGCGTGGTGCGACAAGAATGTAGGCTTACACAGATTGTAAGTTTAAATTCACTTCTTTTTATTTATCCTTGACACAAACTAAATAGCACTACACTGATATTAAGAGCTGTGAGATTCTTTAATTTAATACTTGTACTTTGTTAACGCGTATACTTAATTTTCGTTTCACATGAATACGTAATATTTCTTTAGAGAACACATCTTCCATCCGGTTGCAATCAAGGTCTGCAGGCAACTGAAAGATTTCAACCGTCCAAACCCGTAAACTTCTGTATTTCAAGTCTCTGATTGGCTAATCCTAGTCCAATAGAATACCTGCATTTTACTAAAGCTTTTTCTGGCTGTTGATTGGCTATTTTTAAACTGTCACAAAATTTACATTATTGCTGCCCTAATCATGACTAGTAGCATTTAAGCTCATTATTGCCTCAAGGTTACCTCATTGTTAGCAACGTTAAACTTATTATTCTCACAGCTCTTGCATTATTAAATTACCTAATGCATTCACATAACATTATTGAACACGTTTACAATAATATAAGCATATGCAATGACTGTTACATAATTTTAAAAATTATTACATACATATTGCTTCAAGGCGGGCTGTTACTGAATTTACATATTATATAATTTAATTGAAATTATTCAAGTGTTAAAAATACTGCCTCAGATGAAGCTTTCTAAATTTACTTATCTACTTTTGTACAACAATTTTGTTTATCATGGAAGATCAGAATATTTTTAATTATATATGTTTTGGCTAAAATTTATTAGAATTGTTTCATTCTTTTAATAACGAACCACGTTATTAACGCCAAAGTAGACACACAATAGCACTTAGGTGTTTCTTTTATCACGCTAAGTTTTAATTTAGCTATCCTCAGTAGTTCCTGAGAAAAAAGGGTCTTTCGTGCAAGAAAATTGTATACAGAAAGCTCAAAGTAAAATGGGGGGGGGGGGGAAGGAAGAAAAAAGAAAGCTGGCATACATTTAAAAAGAAAGGAACCGCATGACTAAGGCTCACAGAAGCTGTCATATTTAACGGTAGTCCCAATATGTAAACCAAAACTTCACTTTAAAGTTGGACTAAACTGCATGCATTCCATTTTGTTACACTCGGTGTCATCTCCTCTTTCTCTGGAGCTTTGGGAGTAGTCGGACTTTACGGCGACCAGTGCTAATAGAACTGAAGCTTCTCGGTTGATAGGCAAGAGGAACAAATCAGCAGGATGGCTTAAATCACGTGTCCCCTGTAGTAGCAACCCTGGGGGTAAAGCTAATCTCTTTATTCCAAAGTGTGTAAACCGTATTTCTTATAACCGTGCCCGCAGACATGTGTTATTCCGTGATTGGCTAATGTGCATTCGGTCAATATAAAACTGGCTGGGGTCTGAGAGACAGAACAGAATCGAATACTTCCGTGACGCTCTGGATAGCCAGGCTTTGTTCATAAGACTGCGGCGCATATTCTCATAGTAGTTATAATGGGGAATACAACTATAATCAGATAAGTCTTCCGAGAAAATAATTCATATGAGAGACTTCAAACAGACAAATGTGTTATTGTTTTTCATCACTGAATATTGCTAACCAGAACACACTTATTGATTTATGGTAACCAAGTAGAGTATGATTAAACCTCGTTACCATCCACGCATACTGCAGCATTTTAGCTCAATGGTAGAACTAGCTTACTGTGTATGAGGCTATAAGTTCAAATCTTCGTGGAGCTACCCAACTTCCCTCCCTTTAATTTTAAATAGATGAGTAAAAATATAACAGGGTTTCTTCATTCTTTTATGTACGTGGCGTTTATTTACCAGTTCGTCATACTGTTAAATGACAAGCATTACATTAATTTATCGGTCGGGAGTAGGTTTCATACTCATGTGAATTTAATTTTATAATCACAAATTTCACCATGATTGCAATTATACTTGTAAGTCAAGTGAAGTAACACAATCAATATTCATATTACAGTAAAATGGTTAGTAAAAAATAACAATCTACTGCGGAAAATTGAACTCGATCTGCTTGCGTAGAAGTTAAGTAGCTCAATCATTGCTCCACTTCAAGCACAATGCGAGGTAGTCAAAATCAGTGCCTTGTGGCTTGTATTATAGAGTTAGCCAAAGCGGCGCACAGAAGTTGACGGTTGTGAATCGCGCACTCACTCGAAGGGGCTTTGAAATAGTTTGTATCGTACAACAACCCATTCCACGACAGTAGCCAATAAGAGGTGACTAGTGCGCGTGGCAATTAAGAGATACGAGGCAAAGTTTTATGGAACAGACCTTATGAGTTATGATTATTGTCTGTGAAGTGGTGCGGAATTCACAGCACAAAATGTGTACCGGATTTTCTTAATCCGTCACATGTATTTGTGGTGTATTGTCATTAATTATAGTTGCCGGTTCACCGCCGGTATTCGGTCGTGCGTCCCTGCCTATCGCTTTTGGTAGGTTAGAGGTAGCGCCACCGTCGCTTCCTGGCGTTCGGTCCGGCTTTCCAAAATCACGGAGTGAGTGTGCATAAAAGGTGGCCCATTCCCCTAGATCACCATAGTGTTTTTCCCTCCGTAAGGTTTTCGTCTTCAAGAAACCAAATTGTGACTTCACCCAGCCGCTATCAGTTCTCTATGGGACTGCTGGAAGAATAATACAGGGACATACAAACTAACTAATGAACGATGTTTATAATCTATGTGTAATAAAGGGGTGGTTCGGATACCATAACTATGAAAGAGTTCGCTACGATTGGTACACAAGGAAAGCCTAAACCAATTACAAGTAATTCGGCCTTCTAGAAGAAGGGTTGAAGAATTATTTGCATGTGTAGGTAAACTGTACGGCACGAGATTTACATATATGAGTGCGTTCATCAACGATACTGAGACGAAATTAAAGTTGTTGCCGCTAGTAAACGGTAATAAGAAAACCGGCATTAAGAAAACCGTAGTGTACCATGAAAATATAAGGTTTAAGTTGTAATATTACCCTTTTGAAGTTCGGCCATACTTTGGGGAAGGTAAAGTACCCTACCAATCCAGTGGCTAGAATTGTGTTCGAAAAACAGAGGTGCTGGTCACGTTGGCACGGGTGGAGCTAGATTTTGTCAGTACTAACATAAAACACTAATGGGCCGCATTTTATGCACGTCGACCTGGTGCGCGTTCGTGGTAAGTTTTCCCGCACCTTTCATTCTTACACGCGTAATGTAACTCGCTTTGGCCTTGACATTTCTGATCGTCTTCTTTGTTCCTATTCGATTTATGTGTGACAGATCTCTTTATTGGTTTATAACTCTTTGCCATAAGTTAATGCAGCAAATAGTTACCATTTTAAATATGTATTAATGGGTTTAAATTGTTAGCGGAAATTTAATGTAATTAAAGATTACCACTTTAAATGTTTTTTAATCTGAAATGATGGGTTTCCCAGCGGATTTATGGGCAGTTGTACAGTAATAATTCCTATCCCTTTTATTGTGTTTTTGCGGCAAAACAAAGATTAGAAACGAAGATCTAAAATTTCAGCAAGATGTTCCAAGATTAGAGTTAACCTTATTACTGTATTTATTTAACATGCATTTGCTTTGAGGCAAAAATATATTTTACGTGCTGCTTGTGACGTCATCCGGGTGAATTATTTCCCTCCTTTATGACGCAAGGGTAGGGTAGAGTAGAAGCGGTGCAAATGGCAGATGAATTGCTATTTAAACAAAGCAGATGTGATATATTCACATGAGTTTCTCTACCTTATATCTTTATTAGTGGGTATACAAGCTATTCTTACTAAACCTTATTTTTTTATCGATTACATTTTAATCCAAATAAATTTTTCAGAAATAGCTACATTACACATTTATTTATAGATAAAAGGAGAACAACGCTAATCAAATGTTTAAGAACTGGACGCTATATGCTGGCCTTAGAATTCCACACTGTTTCCATGCGAGAAACAACTGAAAACCGATGGAACTTTAATAAGTGTTGAACAATTAGCGTCTTTAATAGCGGATATTTCAGAAACCTTATTTTAAGTAAATTACGCATTTTAAAGCGATCTATATTTTTGTATGGTATGTTTTCGTCCATCGCTTGAACGATTATCAGTTATACAAGATCATACAAAATTCCTTCCGAATGAAGAGGACTTCACAGGCTATTCACAGAAAATTCAAGATATATCAAACTCGTTGGAAACATTTCTTAAAAACTAAAAATTTTCAGAAAATCTTCCATGTAAAGAGTAGTTGGAGTATTTTTTTTATTGAAAACCGTGTCGCATCTTTGGAAGGTACTTAACCTAAATACCAAGTATGGTAATTATTCGACTTTTCGTTTTTCAGTTATGTAGTTCACACTCACAGAGGCAAGCGGGCGCGGACCTTTTTCTAAAACTTTTTATAGGGGGTCTCAAAACATGTATTTCCGGTGAAATCTCGGTATAGGATTTTTGGGTGAAATGCACTACCTTCTCTACGTACTATGTACGTGGTAGAGAAAGTAAATACACTTTGTGATCAAAAGTATCCGGACACCCCACAAACATACGTTCTTCATCTTAGGTGCATTGTGCTGCCACCTACTGCCTGGTACTCATTATTCGCGACCTCAGTAGTGATTAGACATCGTGAAACAGCAGAATGGGGCGCTCCGTGGAACTCACGGACTTCGAACGTGGTCCGGTGATTGGGTGTCACTTATGTCAGAAGTCTGTATGCGAGATTTCCACACTCCTATTCCACTGTTTCTGATGTGATAGTGAAGTGGAAACGTGAAGGAACATGTACAGCACAAAAGCGTACAGGCCGACCTCGTCTGTTGACTGACAGAGACCGCCGACATTTGAAGATGGTCGTAAAGAGTAATAGGCAGACATCTATCCAGACCATCAGAGAGGAATTCCAAATTGCATCAGGATCCACTCCAAGTACTATGACAGTTAGGCGTGAGGTGAGAGACCTTGGATTCCATGGTCGAGCGGCTGCTCATAAGCCACACATCACGCAGGAAAATGCCAAATGGCGCCTCGCTTGGTGTAAGGAGCGTCAACATTACACGATTGAACACACAGTGGCAAAACGTTGTGTGGAGTGACGAATCACGGTACACAATGTGGCGATCCGATGGCAGGGTGTGGGTATGGCGAATGCACGGTGAACGTCATCTGCCAGCGTGTGTAGTGCCAACAGTGAAATTCGGAGGCGGTGGTGTTATGCTGTGGTCGTGTTTTTCCTGGACCCCTTGTTATTTTGCGTGGCACGATCACAGCGCAGACCTACATTGACATTTTAAGCACCTTCTTGCTTCCCACTGTTGAAGAGCAATTCGGGGATGGCGATTACATCTTTCAACAGGATCGAGCACCTGTTCATACTGCACGGACTGTGGCGGAGTGGTTACACGACAATAACATCCCTGTAATGGACTGGCCTGCACAGAGTCCTGACTTGAATCCTATAGAACACCTTTGGGAGTTTTGGAATGCCGACTTCGTCCCAGGCCTCACCAACCTACATCGATACCTCTCCTCAGTTCCGCACTCCGTGAGGAAGGGTTGGCAATTCTCAAGAATTCTTCCAGCACCTGATTGAAAGTATGCCTGCAAGAGTGAACGCTGTCATCAAGGCTAAGGGTGGGCCAACACCATATTGACTTCCAGCATTACCGATGGAGGGCACCACGAACTTGTACGTCATTTTCAGCCAGGTGTCCGGATACTTTTGATCACGTAGTGTATATAATATAACTATTGTGCATACAATGATATATAGAGAATGTATCATAATTAATATCCCAAACTGAAAGCGTTGAAAGAGTACTTGAGGATGATCCCCTTGAGCAACGTTGCAGCATGTACTTACATGATGGAGCACCAGCACTTTTTCTGCTACTGTAAGAAGACATCTAACGTAGAGATATGGTCCAAGATGGATAGGTCGAGGAGGGCCTGTACCTTGACCTTCAAGATCACCTGATCTCAATCCTTTGGATTTTTCTGTATGGGATCACCTCAAAAGTGTAGTGTACAGCACTTCCGTTGATACTGTAAAAGTACTGGAGTAGATAATTGTACTGCTTGAATGAATCCGAGACTCATTGCAGATACCAGTGTATTATTGCATCCAGATGCAAGGGTGGCACTTTGAACAGCTCCTTTAACAGGGAAGAGCGTACCATGTAACACACTAAAGTAAAACTGTATTCCTTGTTAAGTTAAGCTATGAGTGAAGTTTGAGGCAACTTAGAATGGCAAGTATTAAACGAAAAGTCTCTTTTCACATTCATTTGTACTAATTAGGACGATGTTGCTTAATGAAGTGAGTGGCGGCTTGTAATCACACACTTGCAATTATATCGCACATGGCTCGTTTGCGACCCATGTTTACTGGAACGTTTTTGCTTCTACTATCGTGTACTTTCAAACGCTTCAGTTTGAGCTATTAATTACGATACATTCTGCAGGCATACATACGTATATATCAAAGTAACAAATAAATTTCAATTGATAAGAGTTTACAAAATCTGAATGTCATGTTGTGGACAATTTTCAGCATTTAGTGTCCACTTAAACATATAATACCACATCCTCAACTGTCGCATTGCACAGTTTTTATCATTCAGCACTAAAATACTTGTATATATAAAGGAAAGCTTTTGTATGGGAAGAAAGCACAATAAATTACAAAGAACAAGCAGTAAATACCAGTATCAGGCGGTCCGGAGTTTTTGTGCTTTCTTTTGCTAAATAATACAACTCACAAGGGGAAAAAATAGCGCAGTGTTCTAATATTAAGATAGTAGATCAAGGCAGAGAAGAATATTAAAGTTTCGCGGCGGTGCGGGGAAACCTGCAAAAGTATTAATGTTTTCAGGCTTCTCTTAATAAGCCTGCAAGTCCTTTTTATAGCTACTGGACACAGAGACAATTAGCATTTAAAAAGCCGAGCAGTTAGATTAAGTCTTCCCCTTCTTCTCCACCGCAAACATTCCCACTTTCCTGCTCCTTCTTAATGTTCTCCCCTAAATTCTCAATTTCCCCAATATCAGAGTCCAAAAGCGCCGTGTAAGCTTATAGTCTTAGATTAATAGATTTTAATTATGGTTATTTTAACTTCCATGCGGTGTGTGCATTATGTTGTTCTTTCCGTTACCAACCACCACCACCACCACCAAGGAATGTAGATGCGGGAAGCTCCAATATTTTTGCACAAGTAAGAGGTAATGGCACGAAAACAACTGTTTCCTCGCCAGCAATTAATCTCCAGTAATTATCTTAGCCCCGCAATGAACACGCTCTAGGGAAGATGGACAATCAAATTCGTTTATATATACAAGTGTGTGTGTGTGTTTTAGCAAGCTAAAGAGAAGAGAAAGGGATCTGTGTTCCTCTATGTAACAATGCTCAAGTATTAAACAATAGTATATAGACATATGACCGTTCGATTCCCGGTGGACCACTCCGACTATGGGTTTTCTGTGAGTTTCCCTGGTGAATGCTGGATTTTCATTTCATTTCCCTTTCATGTTTCCGGTCGACTCCGGGGTGTGTGGTTCCGCCCGTGTCGGATAGATGGCGCAGAAGCTTGCGATTTGGAACTTCTTCTCGGCCCTGCTAGAGGAAAGCCTGTCGGGCTTCCACTGCTGGTTCGTGTTTCTCCGGTACCACTAAAGGGACGTCTTCGAGCGATCCTCATGTGGCCGGGTGATCAAACCTGGAACTATTAGGGAACTTTGCGCGTCTCTGTCGAACTGCGCCGGCATCTCAGCAGCCCACAAGTCTTCTATGGTTCCCTCACCCCATCCGTTCCTTCCGGGGGTATGTGCACAAAACAACCTTGTCTATCCAGTCCTATCCTATTCTATATACATATATGACCGAGTTGGCTCCGCGGTAAAGCATCAGCAGAGGTGACGGTGTGACTGGGCCGCAGTGCGGTCACCAGGAGAGTAAGGATTGAGTGCTGGGAGACAGGCTTGCCCAGGGCCCAGCCTGTCCCCTCAGCGGAGTTTAGGTGTGGATAAGAAAGGATTCCTGGTGGTAGTGGAAAGGGTTAGGAATGGTGTGTTCTCCTGTTCGGCGCTTCAACCGGAAGGTCCCGGGTTCGATTCAAGCAACTTTGGCTTTTTCGTGGTTTTCCTGATCGGTAGGCGAATACTGCAGTGGTTTATCATCTAGCACGATTTCCTTTCCTCCATTACCTTTCATTATATTTCCTTCTCATCTTTCAGGTGAAAATTAAATTAAATTGAGTTTATTTATGGACGCTCTTTAACTACTATGGTTCTTAACGTCCCATTCTATACTTGGCTTAATAGACCGAAAATTTTGCTCAGAGGCCTCTTTATCAGGCTTGAGATTCTTTTACGTGCCGTAAATCTACGACTCGGAACCACCGGCTTTACTTCCCTTCCGAAGGAAGCCATGCTAAAGATTTTTTACGCCCGAAAACATCCATTGCCCTCCGCCGGGTTTGAACCCGTGACCTCGAGAGCTAGAGGCTAGCATGGTACCCCCAGACCACGGAGGAAGACCTTTCAGGTGTGCTTCTAAGTTTCGAGTCTATAGCAGGACAGATGGCGCGGATGCTTGCTCGAAGGAAAGATTAATCGCCCCTGGACACTAGAGCGCTGCTTGATTGTCAGGTCGTTCATCGTCCTCTCTCGGAAGCTCTAGTAGTGGTACGAGTCTTCGAGACAGGAACTGTTACGACTTGTGCGCGTCGCTGTGGTCTGTTTGCCTGCGGCCTGTAGCCTCCTGTGGTTCCTTCGCTTCATCCCGGGACCGTAGCCGCAAATATCTCCCTTAAGTTGCATTGTGCTAGGAGTGACCCCGTTGTACACCCTGTACCCTATGTAGAGGTATGAGTGTGGGAGGGGTTCTGCTTACAGAACTAAGCTGACTTTGTCTCGTCTTTTCTATTTTCGAGATTGTATTATGCATTTCCTACAGACTTGTTTTTGTATGATACTACCTACGTTTTATTATTTTGAACGAATTGTTAATAAAACAATCTCTAATGAACTTATCCACCGTCACCTATTCCCGGTAACGCACTGCTACCAATTCACCCGCTATAATAATCAATACGATGGCTTAATAAGATACTGTAACTGGTATTAAGGAGCCCTTGTTTGATGGTGACTCAAAGCGGTTTGTTTGAAAATAATATTATTATAATAGAAACAATAGTGAGTCAGTATTTCAAGAAGAATTTCAAGTCGGAGACTTGGATTATGAAGACGCAGATATTGAAGGGGCATGGGTGCACGTCACTGATTCCTGAAAAATCTAGGATGAGGTATGAAACGTTCATTCACCTTTAATTGTGGTTAGTTAGCTTTCAATAATGTTGGAAATAATGTAAGTTATATATTTTTTTTCGAAATGTACCATTCAATGTAATGTACTATTACTGACTATTAAAAATATGTATATTAATGCTCCATGTGCAGTCTACTTCCCTCTGTAGAGTATATTATATACTTGTATTTATGCGTTTTCTTGAGGTAGCATTTTAAATTTCCTGTTGTGTAAATATTATCTGATAAGGTAGAAGACGCGATGGACTCTCTCTGTGGCGTGGTGCTTAGCATGCTAACCTCTAAAACCAAAGGTCCCGCGTTCGATTTCCAGCTGGGAAATGGAAAGTTTTCTTTAACCAGGATTATTCTCTACCCGCTCTAGAGTCTGGAAGTATGAATGAGGGCGTAAACGTGTGTGTGTGAATTTAATGTAATAACCAACAGTAAAACCAATCCAAAGATTAACACTACTGTGAGCGAGTGAACATCATTGCTGATAAGCAATTGTCGCAAAGGTAAAAAGGCGCTTATATGACCTTAGATGTTAAGAAAATTCAAACAAATAACAAAGAATATATTGGAATGGTTAACGATACAAACAAATTTATTTGACAAATTCTGTGCTTTAACGAGATCTACGAAAGACATCCAGAAAGTAAAGAACGATTTGGCATAACTAAATAATAACGAAATATATCAACCCAAAACTTTATTCACAAAGATGCAGTACCATACTCTATTTCTCAATGTAATCGCCATTGCTGACAAGGCATTTATTGTAACTTGGTACTAGTTTTTCAATGCCGATGTTATACTCTTCTAGCGCCAAAGACTGTCACTGCCTCCTTGAGGTCTTCATCGGTTGGAAACAAGTGAATATCTTAAATTCTTTCATGAACATTTGCTTTCAACTCACACGCCGGGCTTCATCGGTTCTTCCTTGGTTAAACATTATGTACCGTTTCCTCACTGAAGACTAGGTCATTGCATTATCACCATATACTTGCATTATTTGCCTACAAATTTCTATTGGTCGAACATTTTGTGCATTAAGAAACCTAACTACACTATGCACTTCACATTTGGTGGGATTTTCAATTGGCGCCTCCATTTGGATATGTTGCAGAACAGTCAGGCGTGGCCTCACAGCAACGAAACTCGACTCACACTGCGGTGGAGTAAGCAGTTAACTAGTGTGCATGCAATTGTAGGGTTAGTGGACCGGCAACGAGCTTGATATGCAATTTTTCTTTACTTTCTGGATGTCCTTCGTACATAAGATGGAGTAAGATATTGTCTATTTGTTACAGTTTACCAGTTATACAAAGATTATTCAGAATACTCATTTATCATGCAATTATATGAAACATGTGGTATTTTAATTAAAACACTTGAGCAATTTTGAGAAAATAAAAAAGAAGGAAAATTGTTCTGAGAGAAAGGTAGTTTGGGTTGGGGATTTTCTTGAAAATCTTCGTGTCGCATCCTTGGAAAGCGCTGAACTTAAATATAAATTTTGTTATTTCACCGACTTTTTGTTTTTTAGTTGTGCTGGTCACAGACACCCACACACATACACACGCGCACACTTTCCTAAATATGCGTTTTTTGGTTTCAAGGTGCTTCAAAACATCTATTTCAGTGAATTCTCCCTATCGAATTTTTGAGTGAAATGCAATACATCCTCTGCTTACTATAGGTAAGTAAAACCAGTTAGATTTTAATTGGAATTGCGTACTTTTATGACTTAAAGAGCACTCATTTGTCCTCTTTTGTTAATTGAAACGTTTAATACTCCCGGTGCACTAGTAAACATGTCGAAGCACCGTTCAAGTCTGCGCTGGTCTGGCAGAGATTCAGAGCAATAATGTTTTTATTTTGCTTTCTGCCTCAATCCATAAATTCCTATAGCAGAGTGACAGCCGGTGTTCTAGAAAGGTCTGATGCCAAACTACAAAGAGACTTCTGTCAAACGCTGGACAGACAGGATAGTGATACGATACCTAGTGAGAACTTGCGCCAAAGTCAACAGTTCCCAAAACCAGTACACCACTACTTTATTCCTAGCTGTGTGATCATGATTTTCCCAACTGATGGCCTGGAAGTCACAAATTTATGTAATTACATCACCAGCGAAATACATTTTATTTTAGACTGTCTTCTGGCAGCTTTCGAAGTGTGGGTGGTTATGAATTCATGGTGGCACAATGAGCTTTTTGTCTCTCACGTTCAGCTCCTGGCACCTGATTTTTCAGGCGACGTAAATCTCCAGAAAGGATACCCAAATAAGCTAATCCCAAGACCTCTCCGTGGGCGAAAAACGGTCATGAGCAAACATAAACTTGCAAAAATATGATGTTGATACATTTATATGACTTTCTCAATGATCTATTGTTTATTATTGGGTCTACAATCTATTCTTACCAAAGTTTATGTTTGTATCTAATTCACTTTAATGGGACCAACCTTCGCAGAAATAGCTACATTACACGTTTCGTTATAGGTAGATACAACGAGAATAGCGAAAATCAAATGTTTAAAAAGTGGACAACATATGCCGGCCGCCTCCTCTTTAATGTAACTGTAGGACACCTCCAAGGACCTAACAAGCCAATGCCTTGGGTCAGTAGCCTGTCGAGGAGTATACAAACTCTGGAATATAGCATATCCAGGATGGGTGATCAGGACAATGTCTGATATGACGGTAAAGAAGAAGGAAATGAAATGTAGTAATGAAAAGGATGACAGGAAAATTGGGAATCAAATTACCCAATGCAGCATTCACCTAGAGACCGAGGAAAGCCGCGAAGAAATCTGCGGTCAGATTGGTCTATCCTGGGGTTTTGAAGCTGGGACCTCCGTAATGCGGGCCACAGAAGTTACCCCTGAGTCATCCCCTCTGTATACACTGGCCTTAGAAGTCTATACTCTATCCATGACATCCCGAGAAACACTTGAACATAGAAAGGACTTCGAAAGAATGACAAAGTATTGAACAATTTCAACCGTTATTAACGGATACCTCGTAACTGGATTCTGCCACTAAAATTTTATTTGGAGTAAATTGTGTGTTTTAAAGAGATCCACATTTTTTGTGTAATACGATTTCGTTTATTTCTTAACCTTTTCCAGTTATACAAGATTATATAAAATTCCTTCTGAATGAAGAGGACTTCACAAGCTAATCCCAGGAAATTCAAGACATACATTTTATTTGTCATGTAAATATCTTTAATATATTGTACGTTAAACAAAATCGTTGGAGCCATTTTTGATAAAATGAAGATTACGAAAAATATTCCATTTAAAGGGTAGTTAGAATAGGCGGATTTTATTGAAAATCTAGATATGTGTCGCATATTTGGAAGATACTGAACTTAAATACCAAGTCTTGTATTCAACTGACTTTTTACTTCCTCTACTATGTAAAGTAAGTAGGGGAAGTATTGCATTCCAACCAAAAATTCGATACCAAAATTTCACCGGAAATACATGTTTTGAGGTACCCTGAATCCAAATAAAGCATTTTGGAAACATGTCCGTGTGTCTCTTAGTCTGTGAATAGCATAACTTAAAAACGAAGAGTCGGATAAATACCAAACTTGGTATTTGAGTTTAGTATCATCCAAGGATTCGACACGAAGATTTTTAAGAAAATCTCCCCACCCCATACTACCCTTTACATGGAACATTTTTCGAAGTTTTTGATTTTCTGAAAAGTGGCCATAACGATTTTGATTAAAATATCATATGTTTAAGATATTTTCATAACAAATGAAATGAATATCTTGAATTTTCTGGAAATGTTCCCAAAAGTACTCTTCGTTTTGAATGACTCTCGCGTAACTGGTAAACCGTAAGAGACAAACAAAATTTTACTAAATAAAAAGTTTAGATCTGTTTAAAACAAAGAATTTGTCACATTTTTTGTGGAGTGAACCATTTTCTAGACGTTCCTTGTTATTTGTTTGAATTTTCCAATGCTTATACTTTTTCTCAACTGGGAATTCGTTATTCTCTCCCTCTCTATTTTTTTTTAATGCTGGACATACAAAGAGAATGGAATGTTCCACATAGCAACCAGCTCTTAAACGTTTTACTATCGCTTAAAGCTTACCATATTTCCCCTTGCACCTACAAGAAAATTAGCAATAAGTTTCTGTAAATGTTTATCTCGATTAACACGAAGTAGATGGAGAATAAGCGTTTGCAAAAATAGTTTGTAAAAGAGTAGAGAAAGTCATGTGAGTGCAACACATCATTTTTTTTGAGTAACGCTGTTTAAGAAACACACTCAAACACATACATGTTTTGAATTCAGGGAGTCTCAAAACATGTATTTCGGTGAAACCTCGGTATCGAATGTTTGGGTGGAATGCAATACCTTTTCAACTTACTATGTACGTGGTAGAGAAAGTAAAAAGAGTAGTAAAACATGTAGTATAAATAAATGACTTCGTATTAAGGTAAGCTTACCTCTTCAAACCAATAACCTATTGTATGCAATCTCTCACACGCATGGGAGCCGCTGGATATATGCAACTGAACGAGATGGATCCGCGGTAACGTTTTAGGCTCCCATTCGGGAGGTTTTTGTTTCGATTCCTTTTGGACCGCTTACTCTGAGCTTGAGGTTTTTTGCGGTTTTCCCTAGTTGTTTGTGAATTCTAGGGTATATTATATAGTGCTATTTTTTCATACCTTGGGGCTTGTTGCACACATTTTTTGTAGGGTCCCCCACAGGTAAAAATCATATACACTCAAATTAGGGGATCGTGAGGGCCGTGATTCTTTACTAATTGCACTAGCTCAAAAAATGGCCCATGCGCAGTAGCAAAGTCTTGTTGGAAAAATCCAGACTGACATTCAATGTCGCTCAGCAGTTCGAAATATGGTGTAAGTCATTCCTGTACTCCCTGCATTTGTTATTTATTCAACACATATAGGTCCTATTTTTTGTATGTATTTACCGCACGCCAATTTTCATGCCATGCAAGGGAGTCTCGTGTGTGAAATCGGGTTTCTCTGTACCCCAATATCTACTATTATCCGTGAAGAGAGGTAGGTCTATGGGAGAGTGATAGGCCGCCAGCCTCAGGGAGACGTTAGGGATCCCACTGTGTCCTTCCCCCTAGAGGTTTCCAGGCGCACAATAGTCGACTGTGCCGAAATCCTCCACTGCTAACTGACAATATCCATATGTTAATGTTCTTAAACAGTCATCACACGACAAAAACAGAAACTGCTGTCAGTAATAAAATTATGAAATAACGCCCCAAGACCAAGGAATTAAAATTGTTATCTCTAAGCTTATCTGACGAGAAAGTAAATGTTCATTTTTAAAATTGTTTATGTGGTGTTACATAGTACAGAAAACCCCGGCAGGCAAATCAGACATTTTTACCTTCTCTACCATGTTATATTAGATAGAGAATGTACTGGATCACACCCCAAAATTCGATACCGCGAACTCAGAAACGTAAAGTCGGATAAATATCAAACTTGGTATTTAACTCAGTATCTTAAAAAGCTGCGACACAAATATTTTTAAGAAAATTCCCCCACCACAACTACCCTTTACATACGAATTTTTCGAAACTTTTTATTCTTTTCAAAAATGGTTTTAACCATTTTGACTAAAGTACCATATATTAAACATATTTTTTATAAAAAATAAAATGTATATCTTGAATTTCCTTGTAATAAACGTGAAGTCTTCTTCATTCGGAAGGAATTTTATATAATCTTGTGTAACTGGTAAACGTTAAGGGAAAGACGAAAACGTACTACACAAAAATGTAGATCTCTTTAAAACACGCAATTTATATCACACTTTTTATGACATAAGCCATTTCCGAGATATCTGTTATTAATGGTTCGAATTGTTCAGTACTTGGCCATTCTTTTAAGGTAATGTAGATTTTCAGTTGTTTCTGTTCCGGTACATTTTTGCTGGTTTCCAGTGAATATAGTTATATAGGAGTAGATAGTAGCTGGTTACCAGTTGCTAAGTTTGCTAGTTTCCAGCAAGTGTAGGTAAAAGTAGAATTTAGAATTGCATTAGCTTTTTTTTAAGCTTTTACTCTAATTTAATAATTTCTTTCTTTCTTTTTTCTTTTTATTTATTATTATATTATTATTTTGTAGACATTGTGTAGTTTGAAGTTATTTTATCTGAAAAAATTTGATGTAATCTAAAATGTAAATGTGTTTGTGAGAATAAATGTAAAGTTTGAATTATGTCTCAGTGTAGTAACCAAGGTTCCGGGATAGAATATTCAGATTTTATTTATTTATTTGTTTGTTTCTGCGATGTCATCATGGGAAAAGTATGGAATTTTAAGGCCAGCATATTTGTATCTATAACGAAATGTGTAAACGAATTTCTGCAAAGGTTTATCTCGATTAAAATGAAGCAGATAGAAAAATAAGCTTTCGTAAGAATAATTTTATACCCATTAATAAATTATAGAGAGCAGAGAAAGTCATGTGAATGTAACACATCAGATGCCTTATTTATTTCCGACTGCTGTTTGTACAGAACACCAAAGGGACACAATGCTAAGACGGTGAGAAACTTACAGAAGCAGATAGGCTAACCCGTCTAGAAGTCTCAAGTAATAATTATATCCAACAAAATGTGGGATTCACACAGTTACAAGAGCTTCGTCTCAACCTAAAAAGGCCAAGAAAAGAGCTTTACTTTGCATAGTCTGTAAACAAATACTGCAGGCACAGGCGCCAGCATCAGCATGTGTGGACCAAGTCCTTCTTGGTTGTCGAGGTAATCCAAACATCTCGCAACACAACGTGCTTGTAACAGTGCACCGCATCAGCTGTTAATCCACTATGACCGTAACAGGCCTTTCGGCAAGCTTGTACATAGTCTATGAACGCAATTAAGTATTCACACAATTTTTACTCTTTCTACCACGTACATAGTAGTTATAGCTTCCACCCAAAAATTCGATACCGACAATTTATCGGAAATACACGTTTTGAGTCCCCTGAATCCAAAAAGGACGTTCTTAGAAAATCGCCCGTGTGTGTGTGTGTGTGGGGGGGGGGGTCTGTGAACAGCATAATTTCGAAAGGAAAAATCGGTTAAATACCGAACTTGGTATTTAAGTTCAGTATCTTCCAACGATGGATACGACGATTTTCAAGAAAATTCCCCACCCCAACTGCCCTTTACATGGAACATTTTTCAAATTTTGCTATGTTCTCAAAAATGGGTCTAACAGTTTTGATTAAAACGCTATATATTAAAAATATTTACATGACAAATAAAATGTAATTCTTGAATTATCTAGGAATAGCCTGTGAAGTATTCATTCGGGAGGAATTCTGTATAATCTTGTATTATTAGTAAACGTTGAGCGATAGGCGAAAACGTACCTACTCCTTTAGATTTCTTTAAAATACACATTGTATTTCAAATAACGTTTCTGAAGCACCAGCCATTTCCGTTATTAATCGTTGAACTATTCAATACTTTGTCATTCATTTAAAGTGCTGTCGACATTCACTTGTTTCTCGAGATATCATGCACACAGTAAGGAATTTTAAAGCCAACATATGGCGTCCATTTTTTAAACATTTTCCTATCTCTGTTTTGTTTGCATTTATAACGTAATATATAATGTAGCTGCTTCTGCAAAGGTTTGTCTCCATTAAAATGAAGTAGGTATATCCATTAATAAGTGATAGGGGTAGAGAAAGACATGTGAATGTAACACATACGATTTTTATAATTTCTATTGAGCTTACAATGGCTATATTTTTGAGCATACGAGAACTATCTGCTTTACAATACACTTGATCCATCTTTCTTCAGCTTCCTGATAAACTCAGAAGAAGAAAAAAATATTTTCGATTGCAGTGAACCATGCATGCTTCACTTTTTCATCTAGGTGCAAGGACGCCTACTGAACCAAATGGGCAGTAGTCCAAGGGAGTGAGATCGAGTCTACTTATGCTGGTGGAAATGTACTTTAAAGAGATCTACATGTTTTGTACAGTAAGATTTTGTCTATCTCTTACCGTTCACAAGTTATATGTAAGTTAATCAGAACGAAGAGAACCTCATAGATTATTCCCAGAACATTGAGGATTTGTATTTTATTTGCCATTCTAGCTTAAACATATGGCACTTTAATAAAAATTGTTAGTCATTTTTGAGAAAACCAAAACTAATAAAATTTGTTCCATGTATTGTAAATGGTATTTTGGGATTGGGGGGAGGATTTTCTTGAACAGCTTTGTGTCGCATCCTTGATAAACACTAAATTTAGATATCAATCAAATTTAGTATCAGAAATTTCGTTTCCCATTATGCTGTTAAAAGACACACACGGGCATTTTTAAATGTTTCTTTTTTGGATTCAGGGGACCTCAAAGTATGTATTCCCGGTAAAATCTCGACATCAAATTTTGGGTGTAGTATATACTTTCTCTACTTACTATAGGTAATAGTAAATAAATACTAATACATAATTTTCTCTTTTGATAAAGATGCATTAAACGGCTTAGTGATCCATAATATCAAGAACTATTTTAGACTATAAACACTGAAGTAATTCAGTCTAAGAAATAATCTACAGACGTTACTTACGTTTGTATTTCATTCAGTGCTTCCAACTGCCTTACCTGCAAGCAAAGAATAAAAGAGTAAATCAATAAAACGATGTAAAATTATTTACAAATAAATAATGTGATTTATCTTATATATTTTTGGTCGACCACACAATAATATGCTGATTACATGTGACGTAACTGAACTATAATGACATCCATTATACTTCAGCGTCTCATTATGATCTTAGTCAACGAACTCCATTGTGTGAAAGCAGATGGTTTCTTCGAGTTTCATAACGTATGGTCAAAGTGCATAAACAAGTAATTCGTTTGGCAACCATTCAAGTTTTGTGATAGTGTACTGCGAAACATAACGTTCCAAAGTTCGCGGCCTGACTCAGAGATGTCGCGAAGCTGACAGAAGTTCTTTATAGTTATTAAGATGCGGCGCTGTAAAGTTTCACCTGCGTAAGATAGTCACTCATTTGTGACGATCGTTCAAACAAAATAGTGTTAACATTTTGTACAAAATTGATAAAACCAAAATACGAGCTTTGTTAAAGTACTTAGTTTGAGGGGTTTAACACCAACAGAAACACAAATGGAGTTAGATTCGACTTCAAGCATTCTTGGAGTTCATTTTCGACGGTTAAAAAGTGGGCTGCTATGTTTAAGCGTGTTCATATATCCGTTCAAGACGCTGAGCGCTCAGTGCGTCCCAAAAGCCCCGACTGTGACACAAATTCCCAATGCCGTACTCAGTGATCACGGATTGAAGGCACGCGAGTTGACTGGCATTCGTTATCTCGATAGACTATGTCCACTAGAGGTCTACAAGGGCTCGAGTCAAGCCCTCGGGCCTCAACCCAGCCCGGCCCGGCCCGGCCCGGCCCGTGAGCTGGGTTCAGGCTTAATTTTAAAAATTGTTTGTCAGTTTTGGACCTAGTTCGGGCTTGAAGATAAAGGCCAAAACATGTATTCATCTTATTCAACATATGAATTTTATTTGTCATGTAAATGCCTTAAACATATGGTATTTTATTGAAAAATATTAGCGCGTTTTTAAGAAAATAAAAAACAAGGAAAACTTTTCTAAGAAATGGGAAAATAAAGACGAAAAAAATGATCACATTTTTTGTTTGCATCTCAACATCACAATTTTGCGATGTTGAGATGTAGTACGGCAGCTACAAATTCCACCTCCCTCTATCCACCCAAACCCAGCACTTCCCAGGCAGAGTGCAGTAATAGGGGTCGCATGTGCGCAAAAAGGCAGTGTGCTGTCAATATGCCGCTTATGTATGCGGATTCTAGCACCTCAGATGCCAGTCCTTCTGTAAACCGGCTCTTCATTAATCGGTCCCAAGGACTTGAGTGCATCCCTGCCTCACAACAATAGAAAGCATGCCCATGGCGGTAAGGAAATCGAACTCGAGTCCTTTCGCAGGCAGCAGCGCTAGATGGACCGCTAAAATAATAATAATTGCAAGCTAATCGGGCCCGGGCCGGGTGGTACAGTATGACATATTCTCGGCCACCAACTACGAATTTCGGCCCATGCAGACCTCTAATGTCCACTGCATTTTACATGGAGTTTTGGGCATCAGAAAGTTTTCTGCACCATGGATGCCACGTTTGTTAACAACGGGCCAAAGTGCACTGGAATCAACGTTTCTCAAGAATGTTTATACTCATTTAAGCGCAATTCCAGTGAGTTTCTGTTACGTTTCATACTGAAATATACGCATTCATCGCTACACGCCTGAGACGAAGGAGCACTCCAAACAGTTGGTAACAACAGTTAAAGTGCACAAAAAACAAAAACAAAATCCATCTGTAAGAAAAGTTATGAAAGTTATGGGTAGGATTTTCAGGGATTCTCATGGTGTGGTGCCATAGGTTACCTCCAGAAGGGCAGAACCATTACAGGGAGTATTGTACTTCACTACTGTAACAAGTGAAGCTGGTATTCAGGCTAAACTTCCACACAATAATGCGCATTCACATACGTTTTGTTGCTGCAAAATTGCATGACCTTAGCTTCCAACAATCATCACATTCGCCGGATGTGACTCCCAAAGGTTACCTTTTGTTTCCAAACATAAAGAGTGGCTGAATAGGCATATCAAATCATGAGGATCTAGATGATAAGACCGTTATTTTGCAGAGTTGGACAAATCTTATTTTACTAAGGATTCTAAAGATGTGGTAAGTCGTTAGACTAAATGTATTGATTTACAAGGTGACTATGTTGGTCTGGCTGAGAACTACTACTTTACGCCTCTTAAGAAAATTGCGTTTTATTAAAGAAGTATTATTTGGTATGCTTTCCTGTTATTATACGAATATCAATAGTATTTGCATAAACCATACCAGGCTTACCGATAGTGACAACTGCATAACTTTAACTAATGCTTTATATTAAATTAATCAAAATTTCCATGCAACGCAGAATTTTCGCTAGCTAAGGGAAGACTAAAAACCCTATCCTGCCAATATTAAATCTGTTAAATTTATGACCATTACCTCAGAAATTAATTAACCCTTTCAGACACAGAACATTTTTGTCTTTTCCGAAATATTATTATACAAATTTCAAAAGCATATTAAAATAAATTGATTCTGATACAAAACACATTTATTGGAAACTCTTTTTTACTTTCTCTACTACGTACAGAGTAGATTCTATACCGAATTTTACCGGAATTACAGAGGCCCCTGAATCAAAAACATTTCTTAAACATTTGACTATCGCTGTTACCTTTGTATCTTAGTTATTTTTTGCATTAAAATGTAGTAGATAGAAAAATAAACTTTGATTTTTTTAGAAAAATGTCCGTGTGTATCTGTCTTCGAACAGCATAACTCAAGAACGAAAAGTCGGATAAATAAAACACTTAGTATTTAAGTTCACTGCCTTCCAAAGATGGGACACGAAGATTTTGAAGAAAATCTCCCCACCATCTCTGCATAGAACATTGTTCAAAAACTTTTATTTTTTTAAAAAATGGCTGTTAACGATTTTAATTAAAACATAATATATTAAAGATATTTACATGAAAAATAAAATGTAAATCTTGAATTCTCTGGATATAACCTGTGAAGTCCTCTTAATTTAAAAGGAATTTTGTACAATCTTGTATAACTGGTAAATGTTAAGTGACAGACTAAAGCGTACCGCACAAAAAATGTACATCTTTTTACAACACACAATTTACTTAAAATAATTTTTTCTATAGCATAAGCCGTTTCTGAGATATCCGTTATTAAAGGTTCGAATTGTTCAGTACTTATTCTTCTGAAGTCCCATTGATTTTCAGTTGTTTCTCGCGATTGCATCGAAACAGTATGGAATTTAAGGACGGTATATAGCGTCCAGTTCTTAAACATTTGACTATCGCTGTTACCTTTGTATCTTAGTTATTTTTTGCATTAAAATGTAGTAGATAGAAAAATAAACTTTGATAAGAGTAGTTTGTATACCCACTAATAAAGATAGAAGGTAGAGAAAGTCATGTAAATGTATCATATCAGATTTTTAATTTCATTATTCTATGCTAGAAATATAACTTTCTTTACTTAGAAATCAGCAGAAAAATTTGAATTCGACTACAATTGCCATTGGCTCTGGCTCCCAGAGATATATAGCGGCAGAAAACTGCAAGTAATTTGGTATTCGCCTGTGAATTATGATGGGGTGGGCCCAGGTTAAATAATCGTGGTACGGCATGCCTGGATAATGACTGGGCAGATAGAAGCACCTAGTATGAGATACGCTTTGTAGATTTTCTAAACATATTACTATACTCACTTTTTTAGCTGTGTTATAAACAGTGATTTTGGGTTTCACTTATAATAAACTGTTTCTTTAAATATTATATATTTATGTTTGCCTCGGCTGCGTTAGTATTATTGTTAAGGGCACGTTTCTCTTAGCAGGGTTGTGGAGCGACTAAGAATGTCGGCTTACACAGATTATAATTTTACTTCACTCGTTTTATTAATACTTGATACGATTTAAATAACACTTCACTGATATAGCGAGCTGTGAGATTCTTTAATTAATTACTTGCACTTTGTAACACGTAAAGCTATTTTCGTCTCACACGAATTCGTATTAAATTTCTTGAGGACACTTTTTGCGTCTGGTTAGTAACGCTGTCTGCTACCAACTGAACTGATTTCAACCGCCTAAACTTGTACATTTCTGTATTTCGAGTCTCTGATTGGCTATTCCTACTCCAATAGAATACTTTTATTTAACTAAAGCTTTTTCTGGTTGTTGATTGGCTATTTTTATAAACTGTCACTAAAATTACATTATTGCTTCCAAAAATCACAAGTAACCTTTAAACTCTCAAACTCATTATTGCCTCAAGGTTATCTCATTGTTACCTCATTGTTAGCAACTTTTAACCTATTATTTTCACAGCTCCTTCATTATTAAATTATGTAATATAGTCACATAACATTATTACAAATGGATACAATAATATAAACATATACAATGACTATAGTATATACTTTTTATATATTGTTACATACACATATTGCTTTAAGGCGGGCTGTTATTAATATTTTATATTATACAATTAGACTGAAATCATTTAAGTGTTAAAAATACTGCCTCAAAGACAAGACAAAAGGCAACTTCAAATTCAGATTATGGAAGTTTAAAAAATACAGCTGTGCAGATAGCAAGGTAAAATAATAAACACTGGAAAGGTTCCAACTGAAACCACCATCCTGAAAGCTTAAGATAAAGGACTGAATTTTTTACAGGATGTAGATACTATCTTCTAAGTTCACTGATACACTTTTATTCAATAAGTTTGTTTATGAAGAGTTAGGAATTATATCATCTATTGAATAAAAATTGTCAGCAATTATTTTAACGTTATTAATACCAAAGTAGATTCATAACAGCAGTTACAGTATGTTTTTATCATCCTAAAATTTATCTATCTTCAATAGTTTCTTAGAAAAGAAGGAAATTAATTGACAGAAAAAGCTGCTGAAAGTAAAAATGAGAGAGAACAAACTCGCATATATTTGCAAAAAAGGAATCACATAGCCGTGTACACGGGAGTTATATTTAACAGCAGTACAGATTTGTAGAGGAAAACTTCCCTTAAGAGATGGACTAAAGTTTACCTTTCTACTCCAAAGTGAGAAGTACTTAGGATATTATCTGTGAAGTGGTGCAGATTTTGCAGTATAAAATGCCATACTCAATACCATTTTTTAGAGATATATTTAAAATGCATACAATGATAAAATGTATGTCAGATTAAAGAGGAAATTCAAATTTATATTAGTGCACCAAAAATTAAAGATGTAATTTTTACTTTCTCTACTACGTACTTACAGTAGGTAGAGGAAGTAGTGTATTCCACCCAAAAATTCGATAACGAGATTTCACCCTGAACTCCCGAAAAAATCATTTTTAGAAAAAAGTTGGTATGTGTGTGTGAACACCATAACTCAAAAACGAAGAGTCTGATAAATACCAAACTTGGTATTTAAGCTCATGTCTTCCAATGATGCGACACCAAGGTTTTAAAAAATACCTCCTAACCCTAATTATCCTTTACATGCAAAATTTGTCGCTATTTTTTATTTTCTCAAAAATGACTAACGATTTGGATTAAAATACCATATGCTAAAGAAATCTACATGAAAAATAAAATGCACATTTTGAATTTTCTAGGAATAGCCTGTGAAGCCCTCTTTGTTCGGAAAGAATTTTGCATACTCTTGTATAACGTTAAGCGATAGACGAAAACGTAATACAGAAAACAACGTAGATCTCTTTAAAACACGATTAACTTTTTTGTGGCATCAGCCATTTCCAAGATATCCCTTTTGAATAGTTTGATTTGTTCAATACTTTCGTCATTATTTTTAAGTCCCACCGATTTTCACTTGTTTCTCACGATTGCATGGAAACAGTATGAAATTTCAAGGCCAGCATATAGCGTCCAGTTCTTAAACATTTGACTATCGCTGTACCCTCTGTATCCTGTAGCTATTTCTGCAAAGGTTTATCTGGATTGAAATTAAGTAGATAGAAAAAACCTGATGTGTTGCACTCACATTCCTTTCTCTGAAGTCCCATCTGAGAAAAAGTATAAGTATTGCAAAATTCAAACAATTAACAAGAATTGTCTCGCAAATGGTTCACTGGACAAAGAAAATGCATATGACATAAATTGTGTGTTTTAACGAGATCTACATTTTTTGTGTAGTAAAATTTTGTCTATCTCTTACAGTTTACCAGTTATGCAAAACTCATTCAGGATGAAGAGGACTTTTGGGGACACTCCCAAAAAATTCAACATATACATTTCATTTTTCATGAATATGTTTTAAACATATGATATTTTAATCAAAATCGTTAGAGAAATTTTTGAGAAAATCAAAATTTTAAAAAACTGTTCCATTGAAGTGTAGTGTGGGATTTCTTTAAAATCTTTGTGATCTTCTTGGAAATACACAGAGAGACACACACATGGACATGTTTCCAAAAATGCTTTATTTGGATCCCGGGAACCTCAAAACATGTCTTTCCGGTGAAATCTTGATATCGAATTTTTTGGTGGAATGCAATACTTCCCCTACTTATATGTAGAGAAAGTAGTAAACTTTCGTAAGAATAATTTATATACCCATTAGTAAAGAATAGAGGGCAGAGAAACTTATGTGAATGTTACACATCAAATATTGTTTTGCTCGTTTTCATGCAAAGATAACGGAATTTCAAAGCCATCACATAGCGACCCGCTTTTAAAAAATTTGACTATCGCTTAAGCCTACTTGTATTCCCTTAAATCCCTTGTACCTAGAAAGAAATAATCATGCATTAAAACCATTTCTGCAAAAATGCCTCTCTGCATTTATAACAAGTAGAGAGAAGGATAATTTTTTTGAATGATACCTTGTTAAAGAATGGGTACAGAAAGTTATGTGAATGTAGTACTTCAGATTATTTTAGGGAGGGCAAATTTCGCCATTTATACACCTTTACGATCACGGATACATGCGCACATAGGTACACAGAATAATTATCATGCGTGCAATGTGTTTTCTTTATGACTATTAGGCAGCTACTAGCCGACTCAGAAAGCATGTTACAGAATCCTGAAATGGGAGTGGCGCATTCGGAAGAAATTTATTCTAGAATGAATTCCGAGAAATAATTGCCGAAGTGAGGAGCGTGTGGCGTCAGAAGGTATGGTGTGCCGAGCGATTGGACATGTTTATTTTGAAAGGTGTTGCATAAACAAACCAGGCTTGGCACCAGCGTCACCTTGATCATGCGGAACTGCCTTGTAGCCTACTTTTAAAATCATTTTCCTCAATTATAACCAAACATTTTATTTCTTCTTATTACTTTCTCTACCACGTACACTGTCGTGCATACAAAATGGCCAATTTCGCCAGATGGTCATAGTATTTTTACTTTCGTAAGATTTCCACTTTCAGATAATTAACTTTTGACTCCACCATGCTTGCCTCTAGTTCCCGAGATTACGGATTCAAACCCGGCGGAGGCCGATGGAATTTTTGAGGCGTAAAAATCCTTAGCATGGCTTCCTTCGGAAGGGAAGTAAAGCTCGTGGTCCCGTGTCGTAGATTTACGACACGTAAAAGAACCTCAAGCCTGATAAAGAGACCTCTGTGCCAAATTTCCGGTCTTTCACGCCCAATATAGAATGGGACGCTAAGAATCATAGTAGTTAAAGAGCGTCTATAAATAAAACTCAATTTATTTCCGATAAGTGATACCAATGCTGCGTGAATGCGTGAATGATGGCAGCCAGGCTCAGTAACCGTTATCAGGTAACCAGCTACTTTGGTAAGTATTCGTTACTTTGGTAACCGTTACAATGTAACCGTTACGTTATTTTCTCCCATCCCTACACTGAGGAGAGACAACTGAAAAGAATGAGCTTCCTTGGCGTTTTGCGTGCATATGTAGATAGGAAGAGAGAGGGAATGCGTCTTTTGTCCTGCAAGCGTGTATACGCCAAGTTTGAGGGAAAGCCGCTACGTCTAATGTCCGCTTTAGGTCAGTACTGTATTTTCGCACACGTAAAAGCCATAGTAATAATGAAAACTCTGATGTGCTACACTCACATGACTTTCTCTACTCTTGTACGAACCATTTTTACAAACGCTTATTCTCCATCTACTTCATGTTAATGAGATAAACATTTGCAGAAACTTATTGCTTTTTCTTGTAGGTGCAAGGGGAATATGGTAGGCTTTAAGCGATAGTCAAATCATTTAAGACCTGGTTGCTATGTGGAGCATTGCATTCTCTTTGCATGTCCAGGATAATTAAAAAATAAATTAAAAAAAACGGTGACTCGACAAAAACAGTATATGGCATATGGTGTGCTTTAACGAGATCTACATTTTTTGTATAATACAATTTTGTCTATCTCTTACAGTTTACCAGTTATGCAGAAGTCATTCAGAATGAAGAGGACTTTTGGTCCCAGAAAATTCAAGGTATACCTACATTTCATTCGCCATGAGAATATCTTAAACATGTGATATTTTAATCAAAATCGTCAGAGCTGTGTTTGAGAAAATCCAAATTTTCGAAAAAGTTATAGTGTAAAGAGTAGTCTAGGATGGGGGGATTTTCTTTAAAATCTTCCTATCACATCCTTGGAAGATACTAAACGAAAATGGCAAGTTTGGTATTTATCTGTTCACAGACAGACACACACACGGACATGGTTTCAAAACTGCTTTGTTTAGATTCAAGGGCCTCAAAACATGTATTTCCGGTGAAATCTGTGTCAATTTTTTGATGGAATGCAGTACTTCCCCTATTTGCTATACGTTGTAGAGAAAGTAAAAAAGCGACGAGTTAATACTAAAATGATGGATTTCCCAGTCGTAAACCAATAGCTTTCTATAACTGACCATTTACCATAGCTTTATTGTGCTAAATAGTCACCGTTGAAAGCATGAAACATATTTATATATACAAAACCCTCGATTCTAAACAAAGAACCAAAAATGAGCTCTAGTCTGTACAAATATGTTATCAGACTTTTCTTTATCTATATATTAGGAATACGAAAAGAAAGAAAGAAAAAAATCAGTGAAGGTGAATAGTGCATAGGAGGATTTAAGATGTGACCCTGAGATAAAGGTGGTTGGTCCTCTTTTGCTTCTACTAGCGCAACACACTCATCACCATGACATAATTTCTAACAGCGTAGCGGCGCCAAGGAGCAGAATAAACTGAGAAATCACACGTTTTAAAATGTCAAAACAGCGCCAACATTTCATAAAATAAATGAGCAGCATCAGAAACATAGAATATGTGTATAAAAATACGAAACATCGTTTTGATTCTGAGAGAGAAGGAGACACAAAAACGTCCTCACAAAAAACCTATTATTCTGCAGCATCTGCCAATAAACACAACAGAAGAAAATGACTTGCGCTTGTATACATAAGTTATTATATATTTTATCCCTGCTGGAAGGCATGGTGTTAGGCAGTGGAGGAGTAAGTGACGAACAATAAAAACAACCATTGGAAGAGTCATCAGACAAGATGCGCTTAGCCTGCTTTGGGGCATCTTTTGAATTTAGTTTTCACTTTCTCTACCATGTAAAAAGTGGTCCATTCCCCTAGATCGCTATAGTGTTTCTCCCTCTGTAAGGCT
This sequence comes from Deroplatys truncata, assembly GCA_030765065.1. Lineage (NCBI taxonomy): Eukaryota > Metazoa > Arthropoda > Insecta > Mantodea > Mantidae > Deroplatys > Deroplatys truncata. The sequence goes on along the minus strand of CM060981.1, from coordinate 221,670,895 downwards.
TCCATCTTCAGGTAACCAAATTTTGACTCCACCCAGCCAGTATCAGTTTTGTATGCGGCCTGAGAAACAATACAGTAACATACAAACTAACCAATGAACGATGTTTATAATCTATGCGGAAAGAAGGGGTGGTTCAGATACCACCTCTATGAAAGAATTTCGCTACGATTGCTATACAAGGAAGGACTAAACCATTACAAATAATTCGGCCTTCTAGAGGAAGCAATGAAAAATTATTTGCACGTGTGGTTAAACTGAACGACAGTTACATATATGAGAGCTTTCATCAGCGACATAGAGACGAGGGTTAAATGTCTACTATAGTGCATTTGCTTTAAGTTGAAATAGGAAAAGTAGAAAGAGATAGCACTATATTCCACATGACAGTTGGTAATCCTTAACTACCTAATCTCAAAACCTTTACTATTGAAACTTACTATTTAAAATCTGGGTTAGGTTGAAACATGAAATTTAGAAGTGAGCAACCTATCCGGTTGCTACAGTACAAAAGCTAGTGAAGCAAGGACGGCCCAAGATATTAGGATATTTTCCATATTTCACTGCCAAAAGTGCAACTGACAACAATACTACGGCTAATACTGAGAGACTAGGCAGTGAAGGCTGACTGTAGCAAGGTTTCTCAGCACTCAGACCGTCGTTAGCGCACCTCCCTCCTAAACCGGTGAGGTAGCGTCAAAATGGTCATGTTTCAACTTAAACCTTGCGTACTGTAAACGGGAATAAGAAAACCCGCATTAAGAAAGTGGTAGTGTAGCATGAAAATATAAGGTTTAAGTGTAATGTTGCCCTTCGACAGTTCGGCCATACTTTGTGGGGGGGAGGTAAAGTAGCCTGCCAATATCCAGTGGCAAGATTTTTGTCAGTGCTAACATAAATGGTTCCGTTCCATTATGGGCCAAACTTTATGCACGCCAATATACCTAGTAGACAAAGGAAGGTGTTGTATTCCACTCAAAAATTAAGTATTGAGATTTCACTGAATATACACGCTTTCAGGCCCCCTAAACCCCCAAAACACCATGCTTAGATCAATTTAAGTGTATTTGTCTTCAAAAATGGAAATTGAGTTTTTTTATGGACGCTCTTTAACTGCTGTGGTCCTTAGTGTTCCTTCTATATTGGGCGTGTAAGACCGGTAATTTTGCTCAGAGGCCTCTTTATCAGGCTTGAGGTTCTTTTACGACATGGGACCACCGGCTTTACTTCCCTTCCGAAGGAGACATGCTAAGGATTTTTAGGCCCGAAAATAATCCATCGCCCTCCGCCGGGTTTGAACCCGCGACCTCGGAAACTAGAGGTAACTAGAGCATGGTAACCACTACACCACGGAGGACGACTTATTTGTCTCCAAGTGTGTGTTTGTGTGTGCATAACTCATAAGTAAAATGTCGAATAAATACCAAACTTACTACTTAAGTTCAGGGTCTTCAAAAGATATGATACGAAAATTTTCAAGAAAATCCCCAACCCCAAACTACCCTTTATATGAAAAACTTTTGGAATTCTTTTATTTTCTCAAAAATGCATCTAATAATTTTGATTAAAACATTTAACCCTTTATAGCCTAGTGTATCATATTCGTTAAAAAGGTGATTTTGTTAGGTTTTAGGGGTTTTTAATAGGCTTTTCTCCTAATTTCATATTTCACTAACCTTAAACTATAAAATTAGGCTATTAATAGCTGCTTTTATATTGTAAAAACTAGATTTTTGCAATAATACTGTAGTGTTTCTTAATAATAATAAATAAAACCCATGCCACTGAAGTCAAATGTAACCTCGTCAGCATCCAACCGTGTCATTACACCGGTTATTTTACTTGGGCCCTCCCCGTCCTTTACTATAGGCACATTTGACTGTCGCTGCGAGTCGAACTTGCGATGTTTGGCTTTGAATGGATGTCCATCCCTTCGTATCGCACTAACGATCACGGCTATTCGAGTCCCTGCAGTTGTCGTGCCGGTGAAAGGGATATAAACGCCGTTGTGGGAATTATAGGAAGAGCGGTATAATTATATAGTAAAATAATCCCAGCAATAAAAGGTTATGATATTTACATTAAAATATAATGTATATCTTGAATTTTCTGGGAATAACCTTGAAGTCTTCATTCGAAAGCAGTTCTCTGTAATTTTGTATAATGTTTAGGGCAGGGGAATTTTCTTGAAAAAACCTCATGTTGCATCCTTGGAAGATCTAAACGTAAGTAGTACTAATTTAGTATTTAAAGGACAGAAACAGTCATACATACACGCATCCATATGGATTTTTGTCGAAAAATGCCTTATTTGGATTCGGGAAGCCTCGTAATAGGTATTTCTAGTGGAATCTGGTTATGGAATTTATGGGCGGAATACAATACTTCCCCTACTTACTACATTTTGCAATAGAGAAAATAAAAATGCGTTTTGAACGATCGTTTGCTTCTTTACTAATTCAAATCCCTTTCTTTGATCATTAATGGCTCATCAAAGTGTCTATGCTGGGCCCTGAACAAGTGTTACTTAGAAATGGCTCATAACACATAGTTTATGATGAACATGTTTTCAGTCGGTTCCTAACATTCGAGAGTAGATACATCCCGTATAACATGTATTGGCGAGCGCGTGTCACTTACAGGAGGGAGAGGTAATGTGACGTAAAGTAACTACCTCACTACCCGAGCAGTGGCGTATTGCGATTCTTAATTTTGAAAAGCTAGAAATGCCTATTTATTAAAACGCAAGTTATGCATCAAACGAGAAAACACAATGAAGTGCTTTATTCATAATTATACAATGAGTGTTTGAAACTCAAGCTATATCATACTTCTTATCAAATTAAAGAAATAAATATAATATCGCTCATAAACGTGCAGGAAAAATGAACAAACAATGCTTACAGTTTTTACAGTACATAAATATCTTGCTTCAATTGAAGGTGTTGACTTACTAGTTAGAACCAGGGGCATCATTCCATGCTTTTTACTTTCTCTACCACGTACCCAGCAGTCAGAGGAGGTATTGCATTCCACCCAAAACTTGGATACCGAGATTTTACCGAAAATACAAGTTTTGAGGCCCCTGAATAAAGACATGCATTTTTAGAAAAACTTCCGTGTCTGTGTGTGTTCTGTGTGTATGAACGGCATCACTCCAAAACGAACTCTCGGATAATTGCTAAGCTTGGTATTTAAGTTAAGCATGTTCCAAAGATGCGACACAATGCTTTCAAGAAAATTCCCCACCCCAAACTCCCTTTATATGGTACATTTTTCGAAATTTTTCATTTTCTAAAACATGGCTTAAACGATTTTGATTAAAATACCATACATTAAAGATATTTACATGACAAATAAAATGTATATTTTGAATTTTCTGGGAATAGCCTTTGAAGTCCTCTTCATTCGGAAGGGATTTTGTATAATGTTGTGTAACTGGTAAACGTTAAGTAATAAACGAAAACCTACTGCATAAAAAATGTAGATCTCTTTAAAACTCACTATATATACCCACTCGTATATACAGGGTGGACCATTTAAGTTGAGACTGTACAATATCTCCAAAACTAAGCGTTATAGAAAGAGATGTCTTTAATAAAAGTTGCTTGATATTATGGGGGAAAATAAATGCCATTAATCGTGTTTTGTTTGGAGGACGTTATGATGGTCATTTTAGGGTCAATTTAATTTTTTTTAAATGAAAACCTACCTTTTTATGTTGTTTTCTCACTCATAAAAGCTAAACAATATTTGTATAAATCACCTCGCAATTAAATCAATGCAAATAACAACGGAAATTCTGAATGGCTGTGTACGAAGAGCGCAATGAATGGTTGGACCATCCATGGATGGTCAAGTTACGTTTCGTAATTGGGAACCTACATTTTTTATTTTGTTTCCTTATTCCTCATCACAAAATAAACAGCTTTTTCTAAACCATTTTCTAATAAAAATCAACATGCTAAATGAAGGTTCCCATTTAAAAAAATTATATTGACCTAAAATGACCATCATAATGTCCTCCAAACAAAAACACGACTAATAGCATTTACTTGTCCCCATATCAAGCAACTTTTATTAGAGAAATTTCTTTTTAGAGCGCTTAGTTTTGGAGATATTGTACAGTCTCAACTTAAATGGTCCATCCGGTATATATATATGTTATGTATGTATGCATGTATATATATATATATGTGTGTGTGTGTGTGTGTGTGTGTATACACACAGTACATTGCAGCAACTTTGTATGCTACAAAATAAGAAACAGCCCCTTCTTTCCTAAATGTCCTACCATTTCTTGTGAAATGCTTCTTGTAATTGCGTTATGCAGTATTCCACCACTGAATTAGAAGAGTGCTTCTGTGTTGCAAACAGCAAACGAGAAGGGAAGGGGTAGGGATCGCTTGACATGTGGTGACTCGGGTGTCAGGAATACCCATACCTGCCTTATAAGAAATCCTAAAACACTGTAAATACACCAAATAAGCAGACGAATGGCCTCCACGTGTTTCGTTAAGTGACAATATGCAGCATGTTTCCCCTGTGAAGGTTTTCTCCTGCTCGCTTGACACACTTCCGTCAAGGAGATCAGACCTCTCCGATCGCAGATCATGAGAAGAATGCCGGGTAATGGGAAGTGTTGTTCAACTAGTTCTGAAAATATGAGCGTTGTGAAATTTCTTGGACAGCGTCCATCACGGGACGGGAAATAATGAGATGTGTGGTGTGGAATGACAGGCGTGCCCACACCTGTAGGACATCACCACCCCTATATTGCTGCTTGTCAAAACATGATAATGCTTTCAGGCTATTTTTGTTTTATAAGAGGAAAGCTGATGTGCCTGTGTACACACGCGTGTCTAAACCGTGTTCCATTAACTTTGCCCTGTATCTCTTAACTGTCACATGCACTAGTCACCTCTGATTGTTGCTGTCGTGGAGTAGGTTGTTATGCGATACAAAGTATTACTTATTTAACATTATCTTAATATATTCGAAGAGAATTGAGAAATTTAAGTTTTCATATCCGCATGGATCCAATATATTACCTAGCAGAGTTAATGCATCTGGAATGCATGCAAATTCTTACCACCAAAAATAGGTAGGAGGATCCTTGGGTTTAAACCTGTCTCTCAGTATGACGAAAGCACGTGCATATATCAAAGAGAGTTTTTATCGCCGGCCTTGCATTACACAGTACTTGTTTGTCATACATTACCACTCAATGTACATTAGCCAATCAGGGGAAAGGAAACGCTGAAGAATGCAAGTCAGCAGGACAAGGTTATAGGAAACAGGATTTAGAGCGAGGCGAAATATCATGTCCATATACTTAATTCTTCTTTATTTTACATTTTTAATTTTTTTCATTTGGGATTAAAGATTTTCTTTTAAAGGTTTACTTGAGTAAAAGTACATTAAATATTTGAAGCTTTTATATACGAAGGGTGATCAGAAACTAATGTTACAAGGCCGATATTTCTGGACTTTCGTCTGTTAGAGATTTGCAATGTACCGTAATTCCAATACATGCGGTTGGCAACTGTGCAGAGTTTCAGCCACCAGCCACTTACAGTGCTAGCTGTATGTAAACACAAAAACAGACTCGTTTGGAAAACTGTCTCGCGAAGAAATACACTCCGTTATTTGATTTCTGTGGGCGAAGCATTTAACCGCGACTGAAATTCACTGGCAGCTGGTAGAGGTTTACGGAGAGACTGTAGAATGTCGTAGAATGGCGTCAAAGTTTGCGGCCGGTAGAGAAAACGAGGATCGCACTGGCCGACCCAGCACGGCATCAACAGATTTGAACACAACTCGCGTGGAGGAGCTGATTCAACAATAGGAGGATCACGTTACGGCATATGACGGCAGAATTGGGAATGTCGCTCGGAAGCGTTTGTCACATTGTTCACGATATTCTGCAGTACCGGAAAGTTTGTTACCGATGAGTTCCAGGAAATCTGTCGAACCAATACAACGAGAAGCGCATGGGGGCAAGTCTGCAACTTTGCAACGGAAGGGAACAGTTTTCTTCACCACATTGTCACGGGTGACGAAACATGGATCCACCACTATACCCCCAGCAGCAAGCGGTGGTCAATAGGGTGAAAACACCCCTCCTTTCCAAAGACAAAGAAGTTTAAGTCGACGCCATCTGCTGGGAAGGTGATGACCACAATGTTTTGGGACAGCGCGGGTGCCATACTCGTGGAGTTTTTGGAAAGAGGATACACAGCGACCGTTGACCGATATTGCGAGACGTTGATACGTTTGCGGGAAGGAGTCAGTAGCAAACGGCCAGGACTTCTCACCGAGGGCATCATCTTCCTTCACGACAACGCGCGACCTCATACAGCCCAGAAGACCACCACGCGTTGAAGCGGTTTCGCTGGCCTTCGCTCCAAGCGATTTTCACCTTTTTCCTCATTTGTAGGAGCAGCTAGGAGGCCGAATATTCACTTCAGACGAGGAGTTGAAACACTTCGCGACAATGTGCCTGAGCACGCAAGAACAAGATTTTTACGGAACGAATATTCAAACTCATCCCACGAAGAGACAAGTGCCTAAACCGATATGGGGACAATGTCGAAAAATAACCTAATGTATGTATCATCAGTTTGTTGTATTGATGTATGAAATAAAATGTACACGTTTTGCTGCAGGCTTTTCAACCTTAGTTTCTGATCACCCCTAGTAACTTTTGTTTTAATAATTGCTTATGGTTTATGTTTTTCATTCAAGAATTCATACCAGCCTTCAAATAAAAGACTAATGATTGTGCTACCTTGTAACATTCAAAATATTGAAAATAAATCACAGAAGTACGCCTATAGTTACGACATTTATACCATGACCCACCCGAAGATCGAGGGCCTGATTGTTTATCCAGGGTTTCCCTTAGTTGCTTGGGCGATCTTATATTTCTGCCATCTTCCCCCTTGTTGCATTATTTCCATTTTGACTCTTTATAAGGCTTGGAGGACTTTGCTCGAACGGCGGAGTATATGTGGTACAAGGGCCATTCACCGTGTTATTTTAGTGCGTTCATACTGACTGACGTTTGCAGAAACATGAGCATAAACTTATAGCGCAAGTTTGCAAACTCCAACCTTTATGTTTATGCATATGTCAAGCATAAGAAACTAGCCAATTGGAGAGAGATTCTCCATGCACCTCATCATGTGATCAATCTGCCAGATCACATCAGATTTCCCCTCGCTATGTCTTGACTCACTGACTTTCTGTGTAAGATCACGGGCCAGGAATCATGGGATATTTATAAAAATCGCAGCAAAACAAACTGTGATGATAGATGGTGCTTTTTTATAAGTTTAATGCTCTTTAACCGGTAGCTAGCTCTTGTTTATTTTCAATCATGTACATAAACTCTTTTGTCGTGTATGGTCAGTGGCCGCATCGCAGGGTGCCTTATTAGTCCAGCTGTTTCACTATCTTGTGCTGCTGTTTAGGTTTCCTTTGTCATTGTGACAAATGTGGTGTTAAGTTTTGGTTGTTATACGTGTTAATGATTCATTTTTATTGTGAAAGGAACATAAGCGGCTTTGTGTGGAGTTTCTCCCTGGTGCCTGTATAGGTTAGCATTATCCGCAATATAAGTACAGGGGCATGGAGTTCGGAACTGGAAATGTTAGGATTTACCATCGTCTCCAACGTCTTGTTCTCGTGTTACAACAGACCTGCACCATTTCATCGCACCCCCTCCAACCCCAAAAGAGGAATGAATGAATGAATGAATGAAATTAGCGAAATCGCGTTCTGCAGCCTCCTTAAGAACATCACTTGATTGATAATTAAACTCGACCGTTGCTCAGCCAATGAACCAGCTTATTGATACAGCTGATAATGAATATCGAATTACCTATATCGATTGCTTTTTGTAACGTACACATCCTATCAAAAGAGGGCAAGCTTTATAATATCATTTTGTTACTCTCCCTAAATGTTTGTCATTGCCATGTATACCAAGTGTTAAAAAAAGTAAAGTATTCCATATTTTGAGAGGTGGTAGTATGGATCAAAACAAGAAAAAAAAGAACGCCCAGTAAACATTGGCTCCAAAATGCACACCAAGAGCTATGAACACTTGTTCATCTTCGCTACATCTTTTTCTACTGCAAGCTCTTTGCTACTACCTACGTACGACCTAGAGCAGTAAACAAATGAGGACACATTATTCTGTTATTGTCCGTGGATACACCTGTTAGTGTTATTACTATAAACTGTATTCACAGTTCTGAGTAAGTGCAATGCACATTCTTATTAGTTCTAATGGAATCAGTTTATGTTTTGATATGTTAGTGATATGCTATTATATTGCAGTTTTATCTCGAAATCTTTGGTGCATGCAACCCCCATTAATGATGACAAACACTACAGGAAGGCATCATCAATGCCTGCCAGAGCATCCGTGACCAACCTGCAGTGGTGACACTGCGTGATTCCCTAAGACGTCAGACAGAAGCATAGCTTACTATGAATGGGCACCATATTGAGCACCTCCTTTAGCGATGATTCACTAGTGCAGATCTATGTAATTGCAAGCAGATTACATTAGAAACTATGCTGTTTCATAGTAACAGAGTAATGTGTCCTCATCTGTTTACTGAGGTCGTAAGTAATAACAAAGAGCTTGCAGTAGAAGAGGTGTTTCGCAGTAACGAAAATGAACAAGTGCTCATAGCTCTTATGGTATACATTTTAGAGCCCATGTTTACTGGACATTTTTTCTTGTTTTGGCCCATACTACCACCTCTCAAATTATGAAATACTTTTTTCTTTAACATTCTGTACATTTTAGGATTTGTATCGTCTTATAGCATGGACTTTTTTGTACTCTGAAAATATTTGAGAATGACTTTGTGGCCTCTTTATTAAATACATTTACATGGAAAATAAAATGTACGAGTATATCTTGAATTTTCTGGGAATAGCCTCGAAGTCCTCTTCATTCGGAAGGAATTTTGTATAATCTTGTACGGCTGGTAAACGTTAAGCGATAGACCAAAGCGTACCGCACAAAACACGTAGACCTCTTTAAAACACACAATTTATTTCAAATAACTTGTTTTGTGACTCAAGACATTTCGTATATATCCGTTAATAATGGTTCGAATTGTTTAATACCTTGTCATTCTTTTAAACTCCTGTAGATTTTTAGTTGTCTCTCGCGATTGCAAGTAAAGAGTAAAGACCAGCATATAGCGCCCAGTTCTTAAGCATTTGGCTATCGCTATTTCCTTTGTAGCCTAACGAAATGTGTAACATAGCTATTTCTGTAAAGGTTTATCTCGATTTTGCACTAATAAACGATAGAGGGCAGAGAAAGTCATATGAACGCAACACATCGGGTTTTCTTAAACATATCATAAAAGGAAACTTGTTGAATTATATTGGAAATATTCATTATTTCATTAATTAATATGAACATTCAATGAATTTTGTATACCTGTAATGCTAATGTTACGTTTGAACTTGTTTGTCATTTGCCACATTCTGAATATTAGCTGTAATTTTTGATGTGTACAAAACCTTAGCAAGATGTGCATCTGTAATAATTGATCGTAATTGTCTAAATAGCATTCATGGCAGAAAAAGTTTGGTCACAAATGTATGTGGAGCCAAATCTGCACACGAGCCTTAGAGCAAGATCATGAATTTCAGGAAACCGGCCTGAAGCGACGTATTTCCAAAATTCAGTCGAATTAGAAGAAGTGGATGATCCACAGTGGTCTTTAAATTTAGCTCAGAGTCCTGAATGGTTTTGGATTTCTATTATTTCCATTTGTAAGGATGGTTAGTATTAATGAATCTCAGATTATGAAACGCAAAATTAATTTATGATTAAATATATTTACTCTTTCCAGATTCTAAAGATAAACAGATGCGGTCGCGGGTTCAAACCCGGCGGAGGACGATGGGTTGTTTTCGGACGTAAAAAATCCTTATCATGGCTTCCTTCAGAAGAGAAGTAAAGCCGGTGGTCCTGTGACGTAGATTTATGGCACGTAAAAGAACCTCAAGCCTGATAAAGAGGCCTCTGAGCAAAATTGCCGCCCAATTTAGAATAGGACCCTAAGGTTAACAGCCGTTAAAGAGTGTCCATAAATAAGACTCAATTTAATTTGTACTTGTAAGTAGGGGAAATATTGTATTCCACTCAAAAATTCGAAACCGAGATTTCACCGGAAATATATGTTTTGAGACCCCTGAATCCACAAAAAGCATTTTTAGAAACATTTCCGTGTGTGTGTCTGTGTGTCTGTCTGTCTGTGTGACTTTCATACCTGTGTGACTGTGAACAGCATAACTCAAAAACGAACAGTCGGATAAACACCAAACTTGGTATTTAGGTTCAGTATCTTCCAGAGATGCGACACGAAGGTTTTAAAGAAAATCCCCCCACCCCAGACTACCCTTTACATGGAACATTTTTCGAAAATTTTAATTTTCTCAAAAATGGCTCTAACGATTTTGATTAAAATATCTTATGTTTAAGATATTGTCATGACAAATGCAATGTATATCTCGAATTTTCTGGGAACGTCTCCAAAAGTATTCCTCATTGTGAACGACTTTTGCATAACTGGTAAACCCTAAGAGATAGACAAAATTTTACTACACAAAAAATGTAGATCGCGTTAAAATACAGAATTTATGTCATATAATTTTTGTTGTTGAGTGAACCATTTTCGAGATATTGCTTGTTATTCCCTTAAATTTTCCAATACTTATACTTTTTCTCAAATTCGTTATTCATTTTTTTATGTCCTGGACATGCAAAGAGAATGAAATGCGCCACATAGCAACCAGCTCTTAAAATATTTGACTAAAACCTACCATATTCCCCTTGCATCTACAAGAAAGTTAGCAATAAGATTAACATCTCGATATCTCGATTAACATAAAGCATATGGAGAATAAGCGTTTGTAAAAATAGTTTGTACAAGAGTAGAGAAAGTCATGTGAGTGTAACACATCAGATCGGATCTTCAGCTAGCGGCGAACGGGCCAGGTGGTTGGTCGCCCCTGTCATTGACTATATAAGCATGTTCAGAAACAGTTCAATAGGATATTTCGTATAGACGTAAGTTAAGTCGTGTCAAGTTTGAAGTAAACAAATGTTTAGTATCTGAACGGCGTAATGTTCTTCTGTGGATCTCTGGAGACACTTGGTGGACTATCAGAGACAGTCTATTTTCTGTACCGCCCGACAAATAATCCCACACCGACTTACAAGGGACTCGCTAAGCCGGTATCAAGTCTCCTCTCTGCTAATTGAACAAGAGGACCTGAACTCTGGTGGAAGGAAAAAAAGACTAATTGCCTGGTTTCTGTCTCTTCCTCCAACAAAGTAAAGGTTACGCAGGAGTCATTCGTGAGCTTGTTACCGAGTTGCTGGGCGCAGTATTGCAACTCCCCTAGCTCATAAGTTCCCACTTTGTTCAGAGAATTTCTTCGTTGGTTTAAGTACAGGTTTTAGACCTGCGCACAGATAAATTCAGTACTCTAGTCACAGTGCATGGCTACTGCAAACTTCTTAACCTCTCAGTACTGCAGCTGTCATTTATTATTATTATTATTATTATTATTATTATTATTATTATTATTATTATTATTATTATTATTGGAAAGACAGAATCGGACTGAAACATTCAATGCCTTAGCCAAGATTTAAACCACGGATCTTCGGCTTACCGTGCCACTACTGTAATCAACTGCGACGTGCTGTTTTCCCGGTAAGCCACAAGGGGTTTTCAAAATCATTTTGAGATAACATACCCCAATGGTGATTTACAATATTGTAAGCAGGTAATTAGGATTTTGAAGGCGCTTATTGAAAGTATGATGTATGTGCTGAGGGGTGGATTTTGTTAGAGGGTCTAAAATCTAAAATTTTGGCAGTGGAAATTGACGGAATAAGACGCAGTGCCAGAGTATCCAGACTAGAAAAGAAGGAGAAATGAAGAGGTGAGAGAGATGTTAGATATGGAGGAGACAGTGGTGCTAAGAATTGCAAGACGAGATCTTCATGGTATGGACATGTTAGAAGAATGGATAATAGGTGGGCTAAGACTTTTGAAGCCGTCGCTTTTGGAGTGGTCTAGTGGTATCATGTTAGCCCATGGTTCTCGAGGTCGCAGGTTCAAACCGGCAGGGCGATGAATTACTCTTTTCTTTTGGGTGCAAATATCCTAGCATGGTTTCCTTCGGAAGGAAAGAGTGGTCCCGCGTCGTAGATTTACGGCACGTAATACAACCTCAAGCTTGCTAAAGAGGCATCTGAGCAAAATTTCGGGCTTTTCACGCGCAATATAGAATTATATTCTACTACTATAGAATAGCAGTTACAGAGCGTCCATAAATAAAGCTCAATTTTAATTTAGTTCTTTTAGTTCACCTCATGGTAGAAGGAAGCGAGGCAGGCCAAGAACAACCTGGAGAGGACCGATCCATAAAATGATAACTGATCGGTGTCTGGAGGAGTATGGCTACCTTCATCGGGAAGAATGGCGAATGGGAATACAGGGTAACTGCTAAAAAGTGGATAAGCTCTCAAAGGTAAAAGTAACTAAGGTGCTTTAAGTTCCGGGCTTCATACTTAAGCATTTTTGGATCAATCAATGGTAATTAATTGTTCTTTCATACCTGCTGTACATAGGCTAAACTTGGATAGGCAGAATCAGAGTGAAAAATTCAATGTCATTGCCGGGATTTGAACCACGGATCTTCGGCGACACATGCCGCTACACTAATCAATTAAGCTATTGTGGCAATATGCCGGCATGATAATAAATTCCCCCTGACTTACATTTCTCCCCATAAACCACAGGGCGGTCTTAATAATTTTGAAATAACATACCACAATGTCGACTTACATCCTTAATTAACTATTGTGGATGCACACTCCGATTACGGCATTGAATTTGTTCAATCTGATTCTGCCTTTCCAATTTTAGCGTACCAGTGTGTGGAATTACAATTAACATTATTATTATTATTATTATTATTATTATTATTATTACTATTTTCATAAATAACTTCTTATAAGAAATTCTTCGCTGCTGAACCCAACATGGAATTATATTTCAAGCACTCATCCTGAGAATTGTGTCATTTGAGATGGCGATATTGGCCTGCCAAAATTGGAGGTGTGATTGTGAGCAACGAGCTATACAGGGTGGAACATTTAAATTGAGACTGTACAATATCTCCAAAACTAAGCGTTCTAGAAGAAAATGTCTTGCATAAAAGTTGCTTGATATTATGAGAGAAAGTAAATGCCATTAGTCGTGTTTTGTTTGTAGGACGTTGAGATGGTCATTTTAGGATGAATTTAATTTTTTTAAATGGGAACCTACCTTCTAAATGTTCTTTTCTCACTCCTAATAAAAAACTAAACAATATTTGTATAAAACACTTTGCAATTGTACTTACACCAACGTAAATAACAACGAAAATTCTGAAGGCTGTGTACGAAGAGCGCAATGAATGGTTGGACCATCCATGGATGGTCATTTGAGGATCAAGTTATGTTTCGTAATTGGGAACCAACATTTTTTATTTTGTTTCCTTATTTCTCGTCACAAAATAAACAGCTTTTTATAAATCATTTTCTAATGAGAAAACAATAAACAAAATGTAGGTTCCGATTTAAAAAAATTAAATGTTGCGATCATAACGTCCTCCAAACAAAACGCGACTGATGTCATTTGTTTTCCTCATAATATCAAGCAACTTCTATTAAAGACATTTCTTTCTACAGCGTTTACTTTTGGAGATATTGTACAGTCTCAACTTAAATGGTCTTCTCGTTCGCGCCGTTAGTATAGCAAAGTGCTGTTGTACAACACGAGTTATGAGTTGTGGTCAATGTCGGGAATTTTCTGTTCACCGAATTCATCCAAGTAAAAATTATGGGCATGTCTTAACTTAAATGAGAGTGTCAACTGGTGCTTGAGGAAACGTTCGGTTTTATTCTAATTGCAACTCTGGGACACTAACACGTCGCTCTTTAGTTTGTTTTAACCCTTTTGACTCAGTGAATTGTGCTAGTAAGCCAAGGGTATGCCCGCGTCAAACTGAGCAAACAATATCCGAACTGATGCGCTCTAATAAAGCTCTGGGATTCAGTCTTCACTGTAACATTAGCCCTTTCCATCTTACTGAGTGAGGTGGCCACGCGTTAACGTGTGCGACTCGTATTCGGGGGTTCCGGGTTCGATTCCCGGCGATCAACCACTCTGATCCATGGGTTTTTCGTGGTTCCCCGGTCAATAGGTCCCTCATTTCCTGTACCCATCATCTCCCTTGTCATCTATTTCAGGGTTGTAGGACCAGGCGACGTGTTCGGCGGGTTGCGGCTGGGCGGTGGCTGCGAGCCCTGTGGAGGTTTCTTCCCTGGGACTGCTCAGTTAGGTCTCACCTCTGGGGTGGGGAGACTCCGTGGTTCGGTGGCTCTTGGGTGGGCCCGGGCGGCGTCAGATCTGTTCGATCTGGGAATGCCAGGGAACCCGCCCATTCTTGCCCCTCGTCATCCGAATCTGATCACCCTTCGGATCTTCCCTTAATTCCTCCCTCCCAATGGTCACGGTAGAAGCAAAAGGGACCGTTGAGGCCTACTTGCGCTGCTTACGAGGGCCTGTCCGTTTGGCACCCTAATAAATGTGACTGAGAAAAACTATTAAGAAACAAGTAGCTAATATGACAAAGAAACTCAATACTTATGAGCTATTGCAATTTATATGTGCTATATAGTTTATATTGATGAGGTTACTAACTTATAGAGTCAAGTTTCGGGAATGGTCGCTGCCGTGACAAAAATAATAAAATATCCTATGGACCCATCGAAAGGGTTTCATTTTTGCGAAAATTTGACATCTCTTTAACGTTAGAAAGCTGTGCGTGCAAGACACTCGTAGAAACACGTTTCTTTTGCGCAAACATAGCAATGCGGTCGGACCCATAGTTTATGCACAATGGAAAGAGCAAGTTGGCACCACGGTAACTTAAGAGGTACGCAATCATGAGATCCCGGGTTCAATTCACGCTGGCTGCTCAGTAGGCAGTGAAGGTATTGCATTCCACCCAAAAATTCCATCCGAGACTTCACCAGAAATATATGTTTTGAGGCCTCCTGAATACAAAACAAGCATTTTTAGAAAAAAGCCCGTGTATGTGTCTGTGGGTGTGTATCTGAGAACACCATAACTCAAAAACGAAAAGTTGGATAAACACCGAACTCGGTATTTAAGTTCAGTACCTTCCAAAGATGCAGCACGAAGGTTTTCAAGAAAACCTCCCACCTGAAACTACTACATGGTACATTTTTGGAAATTTTTTATTTTCTAAAAATGGCTCTAACGATTTTGAATTAAAATACTACATATTAAAATATTTAGACTACAAATGTACATATTGAATTTTCTGGGAATAGCTTGTGAAGTTCACTTCATTCTGAAGGAATTTTGTATAATCTTGAATAGGTAACTAGTAAACGTTAAGCGATAAACAGAAACGTGCCACACAATGTAGATATCTTTAAAGCACACAATTTATTTCAAATAACTTTTTTGTTTCACCCGCCTTTTCTTGGATATCCGTTATGAACGATTCGAATTGTTCATTGCTTAGTCAGTCTTATAAAGTCCCGTCAACTTTCAGTTGTTTCTCGCGATTGCATGGAAACAGTAATGAATTTTAAGGCCAGCATACAGCGTCCAGTTCTTAAACATTTGACTATCACTGTTCTCTTTGTATCTAAAACGAAATGTGTAATGTAGCTATTTGCGTAAAGGTTTATTTCGATTAAATGTAGTAGATACAAAAATAAACTTTAGTAAGAATAGTTTGTATAGCCAGTAATAAAAATAGAGGGTAGAGAAAGTGATGTGAATGTATAGCATTACTATTTGTTATGGTTTACCCTTATACAAAAATATACAAATTCCTTTTATCATTTAAATACCTTAAATGTATGGCATTTTAATTCAAATCGTTGAGTAATGTTTGAGAAAATAAAAAATATTGAAATTTTTTCCATGTGAAGGGTAGATTACAGTGGGAGATTTTCTTGAAAAACATCGTGTCACACCTTGGAAAGTACTATACATAAACACAAAGTTTAATACTTATGTTTTTGAGATATAGTTCAGTCACACACACATACGCACACATACACGAATATTTTTATAAAAATGCTATTTGGATTCAGGGGCCACAAAACGTGTATTTCATTTAAATCTCGGTATCGAATTTTTTGGGTGGAACCTCTGGTATTATAGATAGGTAAGTAGTGGAAAAAGTAAATACAAACCCATCTACTTTGCAAGTAGAGACAATTATATTTAACCAGAGCACATTATCTGCCGTAGCCCTTTCCAGCTGTAACTGATTAACCGCCATGACAGTAATGGGTTCACATCCATAGTACACACCTTCCGGCTAATTTCCTCCCACACATCTGAAAAGACATAGCAATAACGCATGGCCAAGGATAGGAAGTGGGCACCCAAATGACGTGGATAAATTATCCTTCAATGCGATAGATCTAATGAGGACTGGGTAATAAGCCTTATACCAATCAAGTGAGTTATACATAACAGAACATTATTTCTGATATTTCATTAACGACATTTAAGGGAACTATCTCCCCAATAGCCCATTCTCCATTCGCACAGAGGTATTATTATTATTACTATAAGTCGTTATTAACTCAACCTTTATACTACCGAGTATATTGGCTGAGATGGCAACGGTCCGGGTTCGATTCCTGGTGAACGCCCATTTTGGCCCATGGGTTTTTCGTGGTTTTTCCGGTCGAAAGGCGAATGCTAGAGTGGTTCACCTTCAACCACGACTCTCCTCCCACTCATTTCCTGTACCCATTTTCTTCCCTGTCATCCCTTTCAGGGTTACAGGACCAGGCGACGGCGTTCGGTGGGTTGCGGCTGGTTCTGGCTTGCGAACTGTAAAGGTTTCTTCACTAGCGTCGTTGGGGTCTGCTCAGGTCTCTCCTCCGAGTGGGCTCTGTAGGAGGTTGGTTGTGAGCGGGTCCGGGTTGTGTTGGATGCGTTACATCTGAAAACGTCAAGGACCTGGTTGTGCTTGCGCCCGTCGCCATCTGATCTGGTCGCCCGTCGTGTCTCTCTCCTCATCTTCCCCTCCTGGGGGTCGCTGGGAGAAGCACAAGGGGCCGACCGGCCTGCGTGCGGTACTCTGCCCCCGTTTCGGGAATCGTATCTTGATCGTACCCTCCGTTGATCGTGCCTTTATCTTTAACAACCTTTATACTCAACCTCATACTTGCAATCCATAAATCAACTTTGTTTTACTACTGCATTGCAAATTGTCTCCAATCTATAAATTTGCCTAAATTAGACATTTTCTGGTAAGTAAATCCCCATTGTTTGCTGCTAAATAATTGTATCTTCTTATCACTTTAGTACGTTTTACTTCCCTTCCCTTCTTCATAGATAGATGAAGCAGATATTGTGTTCCACCCTAAAATTCAATATCCAGATTTCAACGGAAATACATATTTGAGGGCCCTGAATCCAACCAAAGCATTTTTAGAAAACTGTTTGTGTTAGGTTAACATTATGTTCAGTGTTATGGAAATGTAACATATGGGCTGTTCTTTTTTCTTTCTTGTCTTTTTAGACCTCAGGTTTAGTTAAAATCTGCAAAAAAAAATATTCCTTCTAATAGTTTTATTTTTACCGAAATTGTTTATTCTCTTCACAATTAAATAACAGTATTTTAACAGTATATAGTATCTGTACTTCACGAGTAACTTTTAGTTTACAAACACATTCCTGTTGAGGTGTACTTTTGTCTCACAGAGAAAAATTAGACACAATTACTTTATAAGTTAACGTGTTCTTTATAAAATTACTCATAATCATAATCATTCCGTTAGAGCCACGACCACGGCGGTGACGTGGTGGTTAGCTCTATTGTTCTCAGGTCCAGGCATCGCTGCCAAGTACCTTAATTTTGGCGCCCCGAGTGCCGGCGTCTTCCTATTAATAGGGAAGACTTGATGATACACTCTCGACTTCCGACTCATAAACCAGATCATAAGTGGAGTTTTGTGCTATTTTCACGATTATATCGGGTCAACCCAATAGGCAGCCTGCCAGCAACGCGACGGACAGACAAATTCTCAACATTTCTCTATCCTGCTTTCTCACCAAGCGGAAACCATTATAAAACACCCAATCAATTATTGGTCTGAATCTTATAAAGAGGTTGTCATTGAATTACATGATTTTTAGTCAGTAGGTGGCTCTAAGGATCTATCTACTATTTTTTCTACGAGATAACTTTTAAATACTGAGCTAAGAAATCTAATGTGTTAAATTCACATGACTTTTCTATCCACTATCTATAATTTGTATTTACCTAGCTTCTACAAAAGGTTCTGGCAAAGATTTATTCATTTTCTACTGTGTGTAAGTAGGGGAAGTATTCCATTCCACCCAAAAATTCGATACCGAAATAGATTTTTTGTGATGCCCTGAATCCAAATAAAGCATTTTTGGAAACTGTGTGTCTATCTGTGAACAGCATAACTCAAAAGACGAGAAGTTTGATAAATACCAAACTTGGTATTTGAGTTCAGTATCTTCCAAGGATACGACACGAAGATTTTCAAGAAAATCTCCCACCCCAACTACCGTTTACATGGAACATTTTTCGAAAATTTTGATTTTCTCAAAAATGGCTCTAACGATTTTGATTAAAATATCATATATTTTAAGATATTTTCATGGCAAATAAAATGCACATCTTGAATTTTCTGGGAATGTCCTCAAAACTTCTGTTCGTTCTAAGTGACTTTCGCATAATTGGTAAACCAAAAGAGATATACAAAATTTTAGTGCACAAAAATGTAGGTGTCGTTAAAACACACAACTTATGTCATACACAGTTATTTTGTCGAGTGAACTATTTTCCGAGATATTCCTTGTTATTTGTTTGAATTTTCCAATACCTTTACTTTTTCTCAAATGGGAATTCGTTATTCGTTTCTTTGTTTTGTTTTGTTTTTTTTATGTCCTGAACATGCATAAATATTCTGAAAATGTTTATCTCAATTAATATGAAGTAGATGGAGAATAAGCATTTGCAAAAACAATTTGTATAAGAGTAGAGAAAGTCATATGAATGCAACACATCAGATCTTTTTTCTATCCACTCCATGTTAATAGAGATAAACATTTGCAGAAAATGAAACATTACACGTTTAGTCATAGGTCGTACAATACGGATAGAGGAAACCGAAACAGCAGTCATATATTTAAAAACGAGTGGCTGTATGCTGGTCTTGAAATTCCATACTTTTCATGATATCCTGAGAAAAACACTGAATAGCAACAGACCATTAATTACGAATATCTCGGAAACGGCTCACAAAAGTTATTTGAAATAAATTGCATGTTTTAAAGAGATCTATATTTTGTGTACTGCATTTATACGTCTCTCTTATAGTTTTCTAGTTATACAAAACCTCTTCCGGATGAAAAGGATTTCACAGGCTATTCCCAGAAAGTTCAAGATACACATTTTATTTATCATCTAAAAATTTTTAATGTATCGTATTTTAATCAAAATCCTTAAGCATTTTTCAGAAAATCAAAATAATTCAAAAACTTTTCCATGGAAGGGGTACTTTGCGCTGATGGGGGGAGGTTCCTAGAAACCTTCAGGTGTGTCTTAAATACCAAGACTGGTATTTCTCCAAATGAATGTTCTTTGGCTGGCCATTTTCTGTGAAACAATTGGATTGATGTAATGCATCAGTCACTAATAACCTATTTATAATAGTTCTGTTTAAATATTTTACATGAAAAAAAATCTGATGTGTTACACTCACATGACTTTCTCTACTCTTGTACAAACTATTTTTACAAACGCTTATTCTCCATATGCTTCATGTTAATCGAGACATCAATCTTGTTGCTAATTTTCTTGTAGATGCAAGGGGAATTGCTAGGCTTTAAACGATAGTCAAATATTTTAAGAGCTGGTTGCTATGTGGAGTATTCCATTCTCTTTGCATTACCAGGACAAAAAAATGAATAACGAATTCCCATTTGAGAAAAACTATACGTATTGGAAAATTTAAGGGAATAACAAGCAATATCTCGTAAATGGTTACTCAACAAAAAAAATGTATATGACATATTTTGTGTATTTTAACGCGATCTACGTTTTTGGTGTAGTAAACTTTTGTCTATCTCTTATGGTTTACCAGTTATGCAAAAGTCGTTCACAATGAAGAATACGTTTGGAGACATTCCCAGAAAATTCAAGATATACATTTTATTTGTCATGAAAGTATGTTAAATATACGATATTTTAATCAAAATCGTTAAGAGCCATTTTTGAGAAAATTAAAAGTTTCGAAAAATGTTCCATATAAAGGGTAGTCTGGGGTGGGAGGATTTTCTTGAAAACCTTCATTTCGCATCTCTGGAAGATACTGAACCTAAATACCAAGTTTGGTGTTTATCCGACTGTTCGTAGCTGAGTTATGCAGTTCACAGACACACACACATATACATGTTTCCAAAAAAAATTGGGGGGGGGATTCAGGAGGGCTTAAAACATATATTTCCGGAGAAATCTCGGTATGGAATTTTTGAGTGGAATGCAATACTTCCCCTACTTACTATACGTGGTAGAGAAAGTAAAAATTGATGGAAATAAACCCGTGGTGCAATATCTATTACTATGTTTGATGTGAGTTATGGCCAAGGTAAAATAATACCAGATCTTGCAGATACTAATATGTTAATTAAAATCCTTTGGTAGGACAGGAGAAAACATTATATACGTATCTATAGTGCATTTGCTTTAAGTTGAGAAGGGAAAGTAGAAAGAGATAGCAGTATGTTCCACACGGGAGTTGGTAATCCTTAACTGCCTAATCTCAAAACCTTTACTATTGAAACTTATTATTTAAAATCTGATTAGTTTGAAACAAGAAGTTGTAATAGTCGTCCTCCGTGATGTAGCGGTTACCATGCACACGACCTCTAGTTCTCGAAGTCGCGATGTATTTTTTCAGGTGCAAAAATCCTTGGTATGGCTTCCTTCGAAAGGGAAGTAAAGCCTGATAAAGAGGCCTCTGAGTAAAATTACCGGTCTTTCACGCCCAGTATAGAATGGGATGCTAAGGACTACAGCAGTTAAAGAGCGTCCATAAACAAAACGCAATTTATTTTTTAACTTTTACCTGCTTGTAACAATGCGAATGTCAGCGAAGCAAGGACGGCCGAAATTATTACGACATTTTCCATATTTCCCTGCCAAAAGTGCTACTGGCAACAAGTAGATTTATTATTATTATTATTTTTATTTTTATTATTATAACACTTCCTTCAATTAAGGACTGCCATTTAGACAAAGTATACCTATACAATTAACAAATTTAAATTTAAATTAACAACAATAATGACGATTTATAGTTAACATATCAAAATAATGAAAATCAACTTAAAATAGAAATACAAATGAATTTAAATCGGGACAGAAAAGTAGCATAAAATAATCCTATTATGCAGTTAAAATAAATACATATATAAATATATAATAACTTCAATCATTTGTTAAGTGTGTATCGATATTATATTGAATACAAATGATTTCTGAGGATAAGAATTGATCCTCTAATAGCCATGATTGCTATTTGACAAAGTAGGCGTTTATTTAGGCCATAATCTACCCAAAACTTGTGTAGAGTTTTGGGTATTGCCCCTCTAGCTCCTATCACCAATCCTGTGGCTGAGATTTTAGACAGAGACACTAGGCAGTGAAGGCTGACTGTGACAAGTTTTCTCAGCACTCGAACCGTCATTAGCGCACCCCCTCTCCTAGACCGGTCAGGTAGCGTCACAATGGTGATGCTTCAACTTAAACCTCAAACGCTGTAATAGTTTATCCGGCGATGTAGTACAGGACTTAAATCGATCTTATTTCTACAACGTTCAATCATTAGTTTTAACTTAAGCCGATTTGTTAAATTCTACACATATAACGTTCTCTAACTTCTGTGAAACATCTACTAGGGTGTCCAGACACTAAAAGCCCTTAAAAGTGTTTTGGTATCTGATTCATTGTTATTCTGACTCCCATGGAGGCATTCTCTGTTTGGTATCGGACTGTTTACCTACAGTTTGTGCTGTCATCAGCATATCCACCTATTATGGTACCTGTTTCAATGCTGACAACTTCATTCCGGTACCATTGCACTTTGAAAATGTTTGGACAAAAGCGGGTAAGTCAAGTTAAACTGTGCATAGGGTGGAGCTTACAACCCCATCCGACCAACCAGCGAAGCGAAAGACGTAAAGCAAATCAAATTAATTCCGGATATCAGAACTCCCCCCCTCTCAGCTGGGTCAGTGTAGTGCTGACACGTCATATTACAATATCACACACGTCCCTGCCAAATCTGATGGCAAGGAATGAAATAAAAACGGTACAGTCACGTTTCTTTCATGCGATCCTCAAATAAGACACGTTTATTCTCTGCAGCACCACTCATTCTTGTATAAAGCATTCACCTTAAGTTTACGTACTTAAAACTACGCACTTAATTCTGTGAATCTTCTCACCAGCAAAAGTACTATTTGCATACTGAGTAGGCTGGAATTGCAACATTTTTTAATATTTAGAAATGCTAAGTTTATGTGAAGTGTTAAAATATGAAGTTGTATTCTGACATTTTATTATTATTATTAACCTTTCCCTTACTAACAGTCGGGTTAGGTGGCTCTCTAAACCAAGGTCGCGGCTTCAAACCCGGCCCACACCAATGATCTTTAAATGTCCTTAAAAACGACAGCCCCATATCAGTAGGTTTACTAGCATGTAAAAGAACTCCTACGAGACAAAATTCCGGCACACCGGCGGCGCGGATATGATCCTGGCAATGACAGCGTCGTTAGCAAAGTGTGTGTGTGTGTGTGTGTGTGTGTGTGTGTGTGTGTGTGTGTGTGTGTGTGTGTGTGTGTGTGTGTACAGGTTGGTCCATTTAAGTTGAGACTGTACAGTATCTCCATAACTAAGCGTTGTAGAAAGAAATGTCTTGAATAAAAGTTGTTTGATATTATGGGTGAAAGTAAATGCCATTAGTTGTGTTTTGTTTGCCTCCATGGTGGTCATCTTAGGGTCAATTTAAATTGACCCTAATTGTAGGTTCCCATTTAAAAGAATTAAATTGATCCTCATCTACCTCGATCTACCACGATCCCCTTTCCATCATTTTCCTTTCATTCCGTTTTCTTCTCATGTTTCAGGTGTACTTCTAGGTTTCGTGGCGTATGGAGGTGCCGGACAAATGGTGCGGATGCTTGCTCAAATGAAAGAGCATACCCCGTTTGACGCTATAGGACTGCTTGGTTGACAGGTCGTTCATCGCGCTTTCAGGCAGCTGCAGTAGTGGCACGAATCTTCGAGCTAGAAGTGTAGCCTCCCGTGGTTCCTTCACTTCATCCCTTCTTCCTGGGAATGGTAGCCACAACATGATCTCGCGTAGGTTGCAGTGTGGGAGGTGTCCCAATCCGTTGTATACCCTATACTTAATGAGTTCGGGATCACAAGAGCAGAGAGCTAGTCCACACTTTCCTTTTCATCTTTGACACCCAACTCCACCACCGCCAAAACTGAATTTTACCGATAATACCTGGAATTTGCTTAGCATTACCTTAAAAGCTTGCCGGCCCTCATAGCCGTCGTCGCTGGAGTAGTCGCTCCGCCAAGCTGAGGGTCGCGGGTACGAGTTCCGCCACGGGCATGGGCGTTTGTGTGTGTATGTGTGTTGCGGAAATAAGCGGTATGAGAAAACAGTAAACCCAGTAGCATAAACTGGCTACAACAAGGGAACTTAAACCAAAAAAACATGTTTTCGAAGCAAATCAACTGCATTTAGTTTTCGTACAGCGTGAATAGAAGCTGTAGTTACTTGCAGAACGTCGTTCTGGGAGATGAATTATATTTTAAAGGCTAACTTATATGCAGGACTACCATAAAAAAAGGAAAAAGATGCCATTACCCAAAAACTGTAACAATAAACTTTGAAAACACTTTGTGTTATGCTATGCAAAATAATAGGAAATATTTGTATTATTTGCGATTAAAAAAAATCTGACATGTTGCATTCACATGACTTTCTCTAGTCATGTATAAAGTATTTTTACAAACGCTTATTCTCCATCTACTTCATGTTAAGGGGAATATAGTAGGCTTTAAGCGATAGTCAAATGTTTTAAGAGCTGGTTGCTATGTGGAGCATTTCATTCTAAAAAAAACCACATAACGAATTCCCATTTGAAAAAAAGTATTGGAAAATTTAAACAAATAACAAGGAATATCTCGGAAATGGTTCACTCCACAAAAAAGGTATATGACATAAAGTGTGTAATTCAACAAGATCTACATTTTTTCTGTAAAATTTTGTCTATCTCTTACGGTTTACCAGTTATGCGAAAGTCATTCAGAATGAAGAGGACATTCCCAGAAAATTCAACTTATAGATTTCGTTTGCTATGAAAATATCTTAAACATATGATATTTTAATCAAAATTGTTAGTCATTTTTGAGAAAATCAAAATTTTCGAAAAATGTTCCATGTAAAGGGTAGTCTGGGGTAGGGGAATTTTCTTGAAATCTTCAGTTGCATCCTAGGAAGACACTAAACTCAAATACCAAGTTTGGTATTTATCCGACTTTTCATTTTTGAGTTATGCTGTTCAAAGACATACACACACAGACAGGCATGCAGACGCACACACAGAGAATACAGACACACACACACACACACACACACACACACACACGGGCATGTTCCATATTTGGATTCAGGGCACCTCAAAACATGTACTTTCGGTAAACTCTCGGAATCGAATTTTTGGGTGGAATACGATACTTCTCCTAATGCACTATACGTAGTAGACAAAGTAATAAAAAGGAAATCCAATGTGTTACAATAACAGGTTTCTAAAAACCATACTTATGAAAACCCTTTGCAAAGGAAGTTCATTACAAATTTTATTGTAGTATAAGAGCAATATATAGGAAACAGAAGCATTAGTGCTATGTTTAAAAGCCGATAGCTATATGCTGCCTTGAAATTCTGCAGTCTTTCCATGAGATGGCGAAAAATAACTGAATATCGAAAATACTTGAAAAATTGAAATTTCAATACTACCTAATTGATATCTCGGTTAAGGCTGATGCTACGAAAGAGTTTCGAAATAAAGTGTGTGTTTCAAATGGATATAATTTTTTCTGAAATATTTATTCTTGGTTTACCTGTTATGCAAAATTACTTCCGAATGAAAAGGACTTCACACGCTATCTACTGAAAATGCAAGCTATATGTTGCATTTTAAATGTAAAAATCTTAAATATATGGCATTTTAAAATCGTTTTAGGCATTTTTGAGAAAACAAAGAACATTTTCATAATTTGGGATGGGGAGTACACTGCTAAAGGCCACCCAAGATAATGAAGGGCATCATATTTTGTTCCCGTATTTAAAGTCTTGAGTAGAAGAGGACACTACTAAATAGTTCACCTAGAATTATCTCCTCTATCACAATTAAATAGGAGCAACTTTGTTTCAGTTCCCATCTACATAACGCAAAAATTTGCCCTTTGAAGCTTTTATTAGTACTTGTGCATTCAATATTCAACTATAAGCCAATACTTTAAAATATCATTTATTGGTATGTGATTTTTATGTTATTCACACATTCTTAACTCTTTTTACTCAATCTGCTGCTTATCTGTAGTTAGTAGAAGAATTATTGCATTCCACCCAAAAATTAAATATCGAAACTTCATTGGAAATACAAATTTTGATGTCCCCATAATAACCCCCGCAAAAAAGTATTAAAATAAAACATCCGCGCGCGCGTGTGTGTGTGTGTATGTGTGTGTGTGTGTGTGTGTGTGTGTGTGTGTGTGTGTCTATCTGATCTGCATAACTAAAAAACGAAAAATGTGTTAAATACCAAGCTTGCTATTTAAGTGACATCTAAAGATGCGAGACGAGAATTTTCCAACCCAAAACTTTACATAGAAATTTTTAGCTATTTTTATTCTCTCAAAAATGGCTCTAATGATGTTGATTAAAATACCACATGACTAAGCTGTATATCTTGAATTTTATGGCAATAGCCTGTGAAATCCTCTTTATTCTGAATGACTTGTATACAACTGGTAAACCGTAAGATCTAAACAAAATCTTAGTATAGAAGAAATGTAGATCTCGTTAAAACTCACAGTTTACGAATATTTTTGTAACCATTTCCGAGATATTCATCGTTGTTATTATTTTGAATTTTCAAATACTTTCCTTTCTCAAGTAGTAAGTCACTTATTCACTTTCTCTCGTGGTCATGCGAATACCAAGGAATTTCAAAGTCATCCCATAGTGACAGACTTTTTAAAAACCTGACTATCGCTTGTACCTAGAATGATAAGCTTTAGTTATATAGTTTGTGGAAGAGTGAGTAGAGAAAGCCATGTGAATGTACAACATTAAATTTATATCGTAAAACATAAATGTTAATCTCCGATCCATTTTCCTAGAACCTTTTCGTAGTTTTCGTAGTTGGGATAATAGAAGAAAAAGGAAATAAAACTATTACAAGTTCAAGAGCCTGCATTTCGCTCCTTATAGAGGAAATAACTCTTTTAATCACTAGCGAACATAGAGCAGATGTTTGTGGAGTGATGGGTATTACCTAAAAACGTTACTTGTTATTTTGAGAGCCTTTTATAGCTTTTACGTCGGTACTTGCTGAATGCGGTAGACACTGATGATGCACGAAATGAAACGACTATTGGAAAAGGAAATTCGGGAAGGAAAAGTTCCAGGCCTAAGCTTAAGGTACTAGTAATGAGGACTGACGAAAAGCAGGGAAACAATCCAGTTATGAGGACGGTCCTGGCGGCGTTTGAACATGTGTGCCTTAACGACTTCGGCTACATGTGTCGATATCTTGCGAGTACTCAGCCACATTTTCTTTTTAATTGTTTCACTTGAACAGCCTTCCTAACGTCTATGGTCATATCGGATCTGTTGGCTTGAGAAACAACTGATGATGTTTTTTTCTCTCTATTTTACATCGCTTGAAGGGGACAAGGTAATCTGAACACATGGAAAATACACCTTAAGCATGTTAAATTGCCACTGCTCTTAAAGTTCTCAATGGTTTTTTCCTGAAATTTTTAAGTATTATTCTATAAAACATGAAAATTATTTCAAGTGGTTGTTTGCATCGATAGATTATGTAGTTGAGTACGTAAAATTATATCATTCAGCAGAAAAATAATAAAATTTACTCTTAAAACGTGTGAATTGGTGTACCTTTTTCTCTGATACCACTTGTAATACAGAATCACACTTTTGCATGCTTGTTCTTAGTATAATCAGCTATCTTCTGAACCTAAATTATTTAATTATGTGTGTCAGTTCACTAGAAATTGAAAGAAAAAATCTGATGTGTTACACTCACATGACTTTCTCTACTCTTGTACAAATTATTTTTACAAACTCTTATTCTCCATCTATTTCATATTAATCGAGATAAACATTTGCAGAAACGATCTTTTGACATACAAAGACAACTACATTTTACACATAGCGACCAGTTCTAAAAATATTTGACTTTCGCTTAAGGCGCACTATGTTACCGTTGTTTTGTAATTGCAAGGGCAATATAGAAATACAGTAGCCTTTAAGCATAGACATATCTCTTAGTAGCTGGTTGCTAGGTGCAGCACCATTCTCCATGCCACAGATTAATACTCTTTGCATATGCAAGACAAAAAAATGAATAACAAATTCCCATTTGAGAAAATAAGTATTGAAAAATTTAAGGGAATAACAAGCAACAACTCGAAAATGGTTCACTCAACAAACAAAAATGTATATGACATAAATTTTGTATTTTAACGCGATCTACATTTTTTCTGTAGTAAAATTTTGTCTATCTCTTATGGTTTACCAGTTATGCAAAAGTCGTTCACAATGAAGAATACTTCTGGAGACATTCCCAGAAAATTCGAGATATACATTTCATTTGCCAAGAAAATATCTTAAACATATATTTTAATCAAAATCGATATAACCATTTATGAGAAAATTAAAATTTTCGAAAAATGTTCCATGTAAAGGGTAATCTGGGGTGGGGGGATTTTCTTGAAAACCTTCGTGTCGCATCTCTGGAAGATACTGAACCTAAATACCAAGTTTGGTATTTATCCGATTGTTCGCTTCTGAGTTATGCTGTTCACAGACACACAGACAGACACACAAACACGGACATGTTTCCAAAAATGCTTTTTTGGATTCAGAAGGTCTGAAAACATATATTTCCGGTGAAATCTCGGTATCGAATTTTTGGGTGAAATACAATACTTCCCCTACTTACTATACGTAGTAGAGAAAGTAAAAATTATTTGCAAATTAAAAATGTGGAAAATTTGCAACGTTGTTGCTTTCTTATACCACTAATATACATTATAAAATTATAATTGTAGTTCAGAAAGTTTAACTGTGCGTTGTATACATGTACTGAAAATGTCAGCTCTCTACCTCTCATACTTTCTGAGAAAAAGGTACATAAATATCCAAAAATGTTATTGGAAAATTGAATTTAAATTTTGAACATTAAAATTCTGACACACCAGTACATTCCAGGGTCTTAATCATCTGCACCTTCATTCCTGGATTGCTTCAGCTTTTCTGATTGCCTTCTCTTGGTCCTGGCCTCTTTTGTTGATTGCTGAACTGCTCGCTGGGCAAGATATAGTCGTTTGTTGTTGAAAAATAAAAAAATGTTCTAAAAAGGGGCGCTGCATGACATCTTTAAAGGAATGCAGACTAACATTTAAATGGAATTTAAATGTCTTAAAAAGCTCTTAAACCCCCAAAAGTATATATTTTCTGAAACTGGAAATAATAGAGATTTTATTAGTGCCTAAAATAAAAATTGTGATTTTTGGCCATTTCAGAGTAGCTTGTCCTCTTAAGTGGTCATATTGTGACGGATCGTTAGGAGATACCTTGTGGATCGTTGTGTGGCGGACAGTTAGTCTTCTAGGTCTCATCCCTGTACCATACCAATATTACTTCGTCACATGTCCGCAGAGGACTTAGTGTTAGGCAACTGTATCTTTGCTCCTACACGTGCCGGGCAGATGGCATTAGGGTGCCGTCTAGTCTACCTGATTTCTTTATCTGTGAATAGATGGCATCTACTCTCGTTTTTACTATTGTTTTAGACCTAAGGTGGAACTTCGGGTGGTGGTGCTAAATATCCAATTCAACGACTGAAGCAAACCATCCTCCCCAAAAAAATAAAAAAAATAACAAATAAATAAAATTTAGCTTTTTTGGCCCTCAGGATTTGAACCCAGCACCTCCGGAATGTGGGCCGCAGACGTTACCGCACGAGATATCCCACTCGGTTGCTAATGGCGATATAATTCGTTGAACGGTGAGTTTAGTTACTTTTAAACACACTTAAAGGCACAGCAGAGGACAGGAAATTTATCGGGTTAGAGAAAAATTCTCCGCCTCAGCTGAGAATCTAATTCAGGACCTCTGAGTTGAGAAGGCCGTTCTGTAATTTGAATGCGACTGTACTTTGGACTGTGTGTGTGACAGAAGCACGCGAGAACAGGGCCATATCTTAAAAAAGGATATAATGGTATCTAGGTAACAAACGAAAGTGACGGTTCGTCCGCCGGAATGTTCGCAGAGGAAAAACCATGCCAAAATTCAAGCGGGGTGTATTTGTCATTTGTTATTGCAGATGATTTCACACGAGCAGTCTCACACATCTTGGGAGATTGCTCTTCCGCTTCCTGCCAAGCCATGCAAGAATGTGGAATTATTAAAACTCCCCTCCCCCTCCCATGCCGACACATCTCTCCCATAAATGAGAAGGCACTTAGGATTGATTGGCTGCCCAGCCAGCGAGCTGACACCGAGCCCTTTAACGCGCTCTACCGGAAATGTATCCTTTACAGTGGTCACAAAAAGATATGATATGCCACCTCGCAAATAGATTGCTGGTGCTTTCAAATAATACGCGACCTGCTTCAGCGCTAATTACGTTTAGTTGAAGAAGGGAAAGCTAATTTCCATTCTCTGCCTCGTTTCTTTCCTTCCTTTCATCCCCATCGACACCAACATGCAAAAAACTAGGAGATAGAACTAATTGTATGAACTGTCGATATGTCATAAACACAAGTATGTGCAAAATAGGTAAACTATCTCGTATTTTTACTTTCTCTACTACGTATAGTAAGTAGGGGAAGTGTTGTATTCCACCCAAATATTCGATACCGAGTTTCACCGGAAATACATGTTTTGAGGTGCACTGAATGCATATAAAGCATTTTTGGAAACATGTCCGTATGTGTGTCTGTAAACAGCATAACTCAGAAACAAACAGTCGGATAAACACCAAACTTGGTATTTAGGTTCAGTATCTTCCAGAGATGCGACACGAAGGTTTTCAAGAAAATCCCCCCACCCCGGATTACCCTATACACGGAAAATTTTTCGAAAATTTTAATTTTCTCAAAAATGCCTCTAACGATTTTGTATAAAATACCATAAGTTTAAGACATTTTTATGACAAATGAATTGTATATCTTGAATTTTCTGGAAATGTCTCCAAAAGCATTCTTCATTGTGAACGACTTTTGCATAACTGGTAAACCATAAGAGGTAGACAAACTTTTACTACACAAAAAAATGTAGATCGTGTTAAATCACACAATTTATGTCATATACATTTTTTTTGTTGAGTGAACCATTTTGGAGATATTGCTTGTTATTCCCTTAAATTTTCCAATACTTATACTTTTTCTCAAATGGGAATTCGTTATTCATTTTTTTTTGGTCCCGTAATGCAAAGAGAATGGAATACTTCACATAGCAACCAGCTCTTAAAATATTTGACTATCGCTTAAAACCTACCAATTCCCTTTGCATCTACAAGAAAATTAGCTATAAGGTTAACATCTCGATATCTCGATTAACATGAAGCATATGAAGAATAAGGATTGTAAAAATAGTTTTAGAGAAAGTCATGTGAGTGTGACACATCAGATTTTTTTATAGTAACAAGGTGACAAACCCGTTGATCGGATTTTAATTTTATTAAATTTGACGTGTAACGTTCACATGGCTTATTAGTGGATATACAAATTATTCTTACGAAAGTTTATATACCTATCTACTTCATTGCAATCGGGTTTTTTTCTCGGAAATAGCTGAATTATACATTTCGATAGATACTTATACACACAGAATGGCGACAGTCAAATGTTTAAGAACTGGACGCTATATGCTGGCCTTAAAATACCATACTGTTTCCATGACATCGCGAAAATCGACAGGACATTAAAAGAATTCCTAGGTATTGGACAATTTGATCCATTAATAGAGGATATCTCGCAATTGGCTGATGGTACAAAAAAAGTTATTCGATGTTTGTGTTTTAAAGATATTTACACTTTTTATGCAGTACGCTTTCATCTATCGCGTAACGTTTACCAGTTATACAACATTACACAAAATTCCTTTGGAATGAAGAGGACATCACATGCTATTACCAGAAAATTCGAGATATACTTACATTTTACTCTTTGTGTACATATCTTAGTAATGTGGTATTGTAATCAAAATCTGTGGAGCCATTTTTTAGAAAATCCAAAATTTTAAAATTTGTTCAATGTGAAGGGTAGTTCAGTGTGGGTGGATTTTCTTGAAGATCTTTGTGTCGGCAACTTGGGAAGGTACTAAACCTAAATTCCAAGTTTGGTATTTATCAGACTTTTCGTTTTTGAGTTATGCTGTTCATAGACACATACGTGCGCGGTCTTGCGATGTTCTCTTTTTTCGGAAAGAATTTTGTGTAACCGGTAAACCTTAGGAAGTAGACAAATCATACTACACAAAAAAAGAAAGTAGATTTCTTTAAAAGACACAATTTATTTCAAATAACTTTTTTGTAGCATCAGCCTTTTCTGATATATCCGTTATTAATGGTTCGGATTGTTGAATAAGCCATTCTTTAAAGTCCTATGGATTTTGAATTGCTTTTCACGATGTCATGGAAACAGTATGTAATTTTAAGGCCAGCATATAGCGTCCAGTTCTTATACATTTGACTGTCGCTGTTCCCTTTGTATCTATAATGAAATGTGAGGCAGTATTTTTATCACTTAAATGATATCAGTCTAATTATATAATATAAAATATAATAACAGCCCGACTTAAACAATATGTGTATGTAATAATATATAAAATGTATGCAACAGTCATTGCAAATGTTTCTATTATCTACATGTATAATAATGTTGTGTGAATGGAATTACGTAATTTAACAATGTAGAAGCTGTGAGAATAAAAGTAAGCTGCCTTCCGTAGCAAACAGAATTATAGAATAGAAACCGAAAGTTGCTAACAATGAGATAACAATGGGGTAACCTTGAGACAACAATGAATTAGGAAATTTAATAATACTACTAATAATTTTTGGAACAATAATGTAATGTTTAAAGCAGTTTATAAATAGCCAATCAACAACTAGAAAAGCTTAAGTTAAATAAAAGGATTGTATTGGAGTAGGCTTAGCCAATCAGAAACTTGAAATAAAAAAATTGTGCAAATTCAGGCGGCAGACGCTATTAGATTGCGTATCTGATTTGTACGATACGTGGTCAATGTGAGACATAAAAATTCATTGCGGTGAGAATAAATAAAGTTTACGTGTTAAAAAGTGTAATTAACAAAAATCTCACAGCTCTACAGTAGGATACATTGAGGCAGTATTTTATATCACAACACTGTGAATGCCAGAGTGATTGTAGTGTAAATTAACATTATTGTATAACAATGATTTTAGATGTTTGTTAGCTATAAGCATTGTTAGGAGATAAGTTTACACGGCCTCACTGAAACTGACAATAGGAGTGGCTAACAATGAAGCGATGGGGTGAGTTGTTTATCACTTAGAAGAGACAAACAAATGACGTCAGGGTAGCGTGCCTTTCTTTAGAAATGGAGGGAATATTTTCCCTAGAGCATATGTGTTTGTAATTATGATTGGCTTACAAAACGGACGCTAATGTTGGCGCGATTTGGTAACCAATAGCAGCTCTATTATAATGTTTAGGCATATCGGGGTGAGGGAGTATAAATTCTTGAGTCAAAAGCAAGTATCGCGCAGTTCTAAAGAATCATTCACGAGGTAAACATCGCGCAGTTCTACAGAATCTCTCGCGAGGTACACATTACGCAGTTCTCAGCAATCTCTCGCGAGGTACACATTACGCAATTCTACATAATCTCTGGCGTCCTAAAGTTAGTTACAAAATCTGAAGTACGCGAATCTCTCGCGTCGTAAAGTTAGTTACAAAATCTGAAGTACGCGACAGCTATTACGACAGCAATTAGATTCGAAAATATAACAGTTTCAGTCAGGCGTGTATAAAGATTACAGATGTGAATTATTAATTAAGTGTGTCGCGGTAACTCGTGTTATCTTATTGTTTTACTACTTTGCATTTTGGGTTCATTGTGCTCCGGTTAGCTATTTTATTACTCAGTCGAGCATATCTCTTAAACAGGGTGTGTAAACGGAAAGGAGTTTTTACTGAAAGATAACACTGATAAAAGAATTTGTTTTTACACTTTTATTGCCGTCACACGTTATTCATTTCACATAATTATTTTTGATACACTCCCGACTGAAACTGTTATATTTTTTATGTTACTATAATCACTTATTTGCTGCACATTATTTATTCGCGTATTTCACATTTATAACTAACTTTACGACGCGAGAGATTCTGTTAAACTGTGCGACGTGTAACCCGCGAATGATTCTGATGAACTGAGCGACGTATAACCTTTGTATGATTCTGTTGGACTGAACGACGTATTACCTGCGAATGCTTCTGTTGGACTGAACGCCGTGTAATGCGTGAATGATCCTGTTGAACTGGACAATACTTGTCTCTGGCTTCATATATTTATACTCCCACACCCTGATATGCCTAAAGATTATAACCGAACTGCTATTGGTTAATAAAACGCGCCAACATTAGCGTCTATTTTTATATCCAATCAAAATTACGAACACATATGCTCTAGGGAAGAAATTCCCTCCATTTCTAAAGAAACGCGCGCTACTCTGACGTCATTTGCTTGCCTCTTCTAATTAATAAACAACTCACCCCCTCGCTACATTGTTGCCCGCTCTTATGGTCAGTTTCAGTGAGGCCGTGTAAACTTATTTCCTAACAATGCTTATAATTAACAAACATCTCAAATCAATGTCATACAATAATGCTTATTTACACTATAATCACTCTGGCATTTACATTGCTGTGATATAAAATACTGCCACAAGTGTGACGGCAATAAAAGTGTAAAAACAAATTCTTTTATCAGTGTATCTTTTAGTAACAACTCCTTTCCGTTTACACGCCCTGCTCAGAGATATTTGCTCGACTGAGTAATAATAGCTAGCTGGAGGACAAAGAATCCAAAATTCAAAATAGTAAAACAATAACAGGCGCCAAGTAAAAAAGATAACACGAGAGATTACTGCGACATCAGTGAAGTGTTATTTAATCGTGTGAAGGGTTAATAAAAACAAAGTACAATACAATTATAATTTGTATAACCTTGTTATTTAGCCACACCAGCCCTGCTAAGAGATACGTGTTCTAAAAAAATACTGACGCAGCCGGGGAATACATATATAATATTTAAATAAACATTAAATATACAAAGCTGATTTTTTTAAACGTGGGGCGAAGGCCACCGGAAAGTTTGTACCATACGTGGGGCGAACACTCCAAGAAACGTATCTCCCGCAATACGTGGTGCAAACAAGAGTAATAAACAACTTCAAGTTTGGCTCTCCAACAGTGGGGCAATAATCTATCTCAAATGTGTAATGCAGCTATTTCCGGAAAGATTTACCTGGATTAAAATGAAGTAGATAGGAAAATATTTTTCGTAAGAATAATTTGTATACCCACTAATAAGCGATAGAGGAAAGAGAAAGTCATGTGAGTGTAACACAGATTTTTAGTTATGCTGTTCACAGACATACATCTGTCTAAACATATATTTTTTTTGGATTCAAGGAGTCTCAAAACGTGTACTTGAATATCTGCTGTGTTATAGTTATTGCGTTCTCATCACATAAACAGAATTTCTCTTCTTGGAGAAAGTTAGCTGCCAGTTCATTATCACAATTTGATGCAAGCTCTAGAATAAAAAGGCGGCAGGGGAAGGAACATGTTTGAAAATGGCAAAACGGAAAAGGAAGCCACCATTTTCTGAAAGCTCTGCTGTTTTCCTTTTAATCGCTTTGATTGAAGTAGCACGTAGCTGACTGGTGTAGAGGTTTAGAGAGAAACCTTTCAAATACAAATTGCGACACTGTTGACCTGACCTGGCACTCAAACAGCACTCCAATCTTTTTTCCAATTACCACCAAAGCCTAGGGTACACCTACACTAACTAACTCAAATTAATTACGTCAGAGACCAAAGTTAAATCGCATTGTCTGGCAGAGTGTATATAAAGTGTATGCCTTTTTTATTTTCCCTTTCTTCTTACTTTCAAATCATTAAAAGCCTAACAGCTTTATCAATGGGGGGGGGGGAAAGAGAAACAATTTTTATTTTACTGAATGAATTAAACTTCTTGTGCTTTAAGTGCATGCATGTAGAAAATGCCTCGTTTCTCTAGCAACGGTAAGGTAACCTCTCTCCTCCATCACATAACACCCGCATGCACGGTCAGAATTGTTTATAAGTCACTAACTATAGCGTGTCTCGCACTTAAAAGACAGCAGAGGTTAAATGGAGCGCACTGTTGCCAATGTACACAGAGCGCCAAAGAAAATCTTCGGCAGATTTTGTATCGTTTTCTGGGGTATTTTGAGGCGTGTCCTTCACCTTACCTATCGCAGAGCGTGCTGGCTTGATAACACAGCAATAAGGGGGAAAAGAGGGGAGGTTGATGCCTTTGATTTTTCTGGTGTTATTAAAACCAAAACATGCTTTTTGTCTCCGAACCAGCCATGCCGTATACTAGCGCATATCCACTTACTCGTGGACATATTGTGGGTATGCGGGAGGTTGGTCGCACTGTTACAGCAACTGCAACGGCAGTGCATAAGTGTTTTATAGTAAATTAATGGATAAAAATAGATATTTCAGGAAAGTGGGGAAGACGGTCTACATACTCGTCAGTGTGTGGGCACACCCCGTAAAACATCCGCAAATTACTCTTTTGTTATAATTGACTGATCATGTTTAGAAACTAGAGATAAATATGTATATGGTTTACCGAATATCTCATACATATTATAGCAATAAAATTGGGTTATTATAATCCTGTTGTATTCCTATGTTCAGAAATATCCTAGCTAAGCTATATTAACCGATTATGGTTTTAATTTAGAGGGAAAACATGCTGTTTATTTATTTACTATTCAGTCCTGTTTATTTCTATGCAGTAACAAGCATTGATACTACGGTGAGAATACAGTTCTGTTTATATTTTTGTTATAAAGTGCTGTCTTGCTATGTGTTTAATTAATATTATTCAAGCTTTAATTTGCAACCCTTGAAAATCTTCTCACACTACACATTCTACATTAAGTTTTCCCTTAGCTTTAAACCCTTTCAAATGCGTGTCCTGCACTAGCCGATAAGGTATGGGCTACCAATCACGATAAGAGGTCTGTATGACAAACTGAATGCACTCACTCTACCTCTTTCTCTTTTAGCCAATACGATCGAGAGCTTAGACATATATTTCGTTTCTATGCTATTTTGTAACCTTTGTTGTGGCTATTGGTGCAACTATTTAGCAGTAGGACTGGCGCACCATTGCACCGTGCCCTAAAGCAACCATGGCCTGACTTCGCAAGGCCATGTACAACGATAAATAATGTGACATAGACGCGAGATGCAGTGAGATTTTCTTTGGCGCTCTTTGTACCATACGTATGCTAGCAACTTTGGCGCTCAGTTGCGATCAGTCTACCAATCTATTGTCATCTTGTGAACGATACATTAACAAACAATGAAATATCTGCACTGCTATATAAGGCTACTGTAACACATTTAATTTTCTCCTGCAGTTTGTCTCTATCGTTGTATTTTTAGTACTTCGAAACACGGTTATACAGGCATGAAATATATATTATCAAACAAATATGGAGATATAAAATAATAAAAGCATTAATTTGGTAGGGTAATATCACTGTTTACTCTTAACAAAATTACATTCAACGTGGGTGGAATGAATGATGTGCCGCACTGCACTTTGCTTTATTCCATAATACTGCGTTAACCTAGAGTGCTTTGTTTCCCCACTATTGTTTCTGAACACCCGGTAGCCTTAGCTGTTTCTTTTACTGTCTAACTAATACTCAATTTACTTGAACAATCTAACACCATTATTATTTTACGTATCTTCTTACTTTACCAACATTTCGTTTCGTCCTAGCTTCTCCCTCCATAACTATAAATATTACGTAAAATGTTAAATAAATAACCTACATAACGCTTCAAGTGTTCCAAACACTTCCTTTCAACTGACGTTAACAGTTACTGCCTTCTGCCTCGCGCCTGTTAGCTAAATAGAAGTTACAGTATTCTGGCTTCTTTTAAAAACTGTTTCCAACCCTCCTCAACATTTTCTCTCACTTGGTCCCCGTTGTAAACCTAATAATAAAAACTTTTCTTGCTGGCTAAGTTTTCTACTGGAGGTATAAGATTCCAAAAACATTTAATTTAAAAAATTATAACGCTGACTTTATTAAAGATAGAGAATTCTAACTAGGCAGATATCAGCACTGCAGTTTAGCTAGATAAGCATAGAAACAGCAAATATCGGACTTCTACTGGAAAATAAGTTTTCTTTAGAAATTTAGATTCACAGAAATCTATCAAATCTCTAAAAATGATATAATATGACAGAGAAAAATAAGCTGCATAGGCTAATATCTCCAAAGTTTAAAATTACAAAAAATTAATATTTGCATCATGTAATTAGAAACTTAGCAACAGCGCAAGAGTAGAAAAATCTGATGTGTTCCACTGACATGACTTTCTCTACTCTTGTACAAACTATTTTTACAAACGTTTATTCTCCATATGCTTCATGTTACTCGAGATATCGAGATGTCAATCTTATTGCTAATTTTCTTGTAGATGCAAGGGGAACATGGTAGGTTATAAGCGATAGGCAAATATTTTAAGCGCTGGTTGCTATGTGGCGCATTCTATTCTGTTTGCATATCCAGGACATAAAAAATTGAATAACGAATTTGAGAAAAGTATAAGTATTGAAAAATTTAAGAAAATAACAAGCAATATCTCGAAAATGGTTCACTCAACTAAAAAAATGTATATGACATAAATTGTGTATTTTAAAGCGATCTACACTTTTTGTGTAGTAAAATTTTGTCTATCTCTTATGGTTTACCAGTTATGCAAAAGTCGTTCACAATAAACAATAATTTTGGAGACATTCCCGGGAAATTCAAGATATACATTTTATTTGTCATAAAAATATCTTAAACATATGTTATTTTAATCAAAATCGTTAGAGCCATTTTTGAGAAAATTAAAATTTTCGAAAAATGTTCCATGTAAAGGGTACTCTGGGGTGAGGGGATTTTCTTGAAAACCTTCGTGTCGCATCCTTGGAAGATACTGAACCCAAATACCAAGTTTGGTGTTTATCCGACTGTTCGTTTCTGAGTTATGCTGTTCACAGACACACACACAGACACACACACGGACATGTTTCCAAAAATGATTTTTTTGGATTCAGGAGGTCTCAAAACATGTATTTCCGGTGAAATCTCGGTATCGAAATTTTGGGTGGAATACAATACTTCCCCTACTTACTATACGTAGTAGAGAAAGTAAAAAGTCGAAGCTAATGACAGTATGTATGCGTTAGATAGACAGAGACATCCCATTTACCTCCATAGTATCTTCTAAGGTTGAGAGAAACTGTAACTACCTGACGTTATACGATAACTTTTTAGATACGAACTAGATTGGTCTGATTACGGAGGGGACTCGGCACCGATCCAGAGTGCATATAGTACCTACGCCCCACGAGACCTCCCCGGAAGGAAGGATGAGGCGAGAGGAGACACCGAGCGGCCGGAACCAGGAGCGACGACACGGCAATGATAGGGTCCCTAAGTTTCCATATAGACACACCTCGGCAGACGGACACGCATACCGGAGACTCCAACCTACACAGAGGGAGTCCAATGGCCCTGAAGGGGGTTCGGATATCTCGGCAGCCAGCCGAAAGCCGAGGGACGGAGAGAGTCTCAGAAAGCATCCTTTTCCCCTGCGACGCTGCACCGAAACACCAACGCCGACACTTCCGACCCGAAAGAGACCAACTGAATGAAAGATAAATGAAATGAAGAATGGAACGAAATGGAGGGGCAGGAAATTCGGAAAATGAAAGAAAGCACTCCAACAATCGTCTGACGAACCGGGAAAACTATGGGTCAGAGTGGGCGGTCGCCGGGGATCGATCCCAAGGACCTTCCTAATGCGGGTCACAGATGTAGACTCCAATGATAAATTAATTAGTTTCATTTACCTCCTCCCGTTCTTTATGAAATCATTCTACAATGATTTTTATTGTAAAACCTCCGCTTTACCCGTTATAGTTGTAATTTCTTACAGCCCCGGCTATCCCTTGTAACGAATGAAAAAACCGTGATATTCAGAAGAATGTGAAACTGGGCGGAACGTCTGACTTCCATAACCCTTCCCTGACAGTCTTCCAAGTTCTGGAAGTACCACATAGCCTATAACTAGGTACATAAGTAAAAACCGAATTATGTAGACAAGTGTGTAGACTGCTTCAGGAGAAATTTTCTGATATTCCAGTTCCAGGTAGGGAAATTGTTAGACGTCAACAGGATCGGTAAACACTCAACCTAAGAAGCGAAAACCAGATGCAACTGACGAAATTGTTGCATCTACAAGGTGTGATAAAAAAGTAACGGAATTTTTGCTTTTCTTAAAGAATTTTTGTTTAATCATCAACATCAACTTTGTTCCCTTCTAAGTAATTCCCCTCAGATATAATACACTTGTGCCAGCGCTTTTTCCAATCTTGGAAGCACTTCTGGAACTCATTTTTCGTTATGGTGTTCAGCTCCTACAGCGATTCTGTTTTTATATCATCAATGGTGGCAAAACGTCGTCCTTTCATTGTTCCTCAGCCTCGGGAAGAGAAAGAAGTCACAGAAGGCCATGTCCGGCGAATACGGTGGCTAAGGCAACATAACGGTTTTGTTTTTTGCCAAAAAGTCACGAACAAGCATTGAGGTGTGAGCGAGTGCATTATCGTGATGCAATTTCCAAGAGTGGTTTTGCCACTATTCTGGTCGTTTTCTTCGAATTGCTTCATGCAAACGGCGCATAACTTCCAGGTAATATTCCTTATTGACCATACATCTATAAGGCAGGAATTCCTGATACATTATCTTATTGTAATCGAAGAAAACAGTGAGAAGAACCTTCACATGTGATCACAACTTGTCGATTTTTTTTTGGTCTTGGATCTTCAGACAGTTTCCATTGGGACGATTTGGCCTTAGTTTCGACGTCATATCCATATACCCATGTTTCTTCACCTATTATAACCTTCTAAATCGTTTTCAACTTCATTCAGCAATTCCTGAACGATGCCTATGCGACGTCGTTTTTGGTCGAAATTCAACAATTTCGGAACAAACTTTGGTGTTACACGTTTCATGCCCAAAACATCCGAAAAAATTGCTTGGCATGAGCCAAAGGATATGTCCACATCATCAGCAACCTCTCTGATGGTGATTCGGCGATTTTACAGAACTATTTTCTTTACTACTTCCACATTGTCTTCAGTAATTGATGTGCTAGGACGTCCAGGGCGGTCGTCGAATTCAACGTCTTCTCGACCCTATTTGAAACGAATATACCATTCGTAAACTCTTGTCTTACTCATAGTAGATTCGCCAAAAGCCACAGTCAACATTTTGAATGCAGTGCTGCACTTTATTCCGTTTTTCAAGTAAAATTCAATGCAAATTCTTTGATCCATCTTTTTTGAAAGTAAAAATTCGTCGAAAACTCGTAAACACGTATAACGTTTACGGCTGTCAACAAAACAGCTGAAAATGAAAACATACATCAGGAACATGTGTATCAACAAGATAACAAAAGTTTTGAACATCGAAGCTCGAGAAATTAAAAAAAAAAATCCCGGTATTTTTTGATCACACCTCACATATGTGAGGAACCCTAAAACAAGTTTATAGGAACAATCCCAACACCATAAACAACTTAAGCACAATAGAAAAACAGAAATTATTAACATTGCACAAGAAGAACTTGAATGGAAATTTCATTTCATGTCTTCATGCAGATGGACATCACTTCCAACAGCGCTTACGACAAGGTTAGTGCTCGTTACAGTGTATGTTACTCGTACTAATCACTCATGAGTAGTAAGTAACGCGGGAGTTATGAAAGGAAAAATCCCCAGTGTAATAGATACTGCGGAGCACGTATACCTCGATCCATGGCCTCAACATAAAACGATCGCACTGTAGTAGAACTTATGTGGTGTGTTAGTGTTTTAATTTCAGGAATCTAGTTAGTTTTACATATTTTACAGCTTAAATCGAGATTATAATCTTTTATTAGAATAATGCCCATTGTTCTGTTGGCGCACCAAGCAGAAATACGCAGTTGTTCGTACGATTCGCTATAAAACGCTTCTTAAGCTCGTAGTAAATAATAACTGTTTATTTTCAAAGCACTGGGTATTTTCTTCTTAAGTCAGCCATCGCAGAAAGCGTGAATCCTTCAACGTTATCCGTAGCGTATGTTGTTAAGCGAATGAAAGGAAATCCTCCTCAAAGGAAGAAAGTGCTAGAAGAAAGGGGACAGACAAGAAATCTTCCTCCACGCGAATGTGTCTCACAGTAAACACTGAATTTATTCAATAAATCGAATTGGGTTGGGATTGGAAAGGATGGATACGAGCAGGACACTCCGATTGATTTAAAATACCTTCTCGCATCCCCCTTTAACATGCCGCACCACACAAGAGGAGCTTTGCGCTTCCAATAAAAGTTAAAAGTTTGTCACTCCACCATATTTCACTTCCATATACCAAATTAATTTTGTTATCTACCCTAGATGCACTAGTCATTCTTCTCTGGTTGCAACAGGCATGTTGTATAAGAAAATATTACCCGGGTAAGGGTAGTTGTATTCACCTCCTTGATTTGTGTAGAAAAGAAAGAGGAAGGAGAAGAGTGATAAGGGCTCATTGCAGAATTTTCTCTTCTTATTCTTCTTCCTTTACATGGATTAGGCCTTTAGACCTGTTCCGAGCTAATTAAACTCTCTCTCCACCTCATAAGGGGTCGTTCAATGTCTCTGGACCCCAAAGGTTTATAAAACAGTGCTTGCCGTGGTAATCTCGAAGGTTCCATCCTTTGCACGTGCTCTTTCCACTTACGCTGGTACCTTTTAATTTCTTTTATAATATTTTCTTTCCCTAATTCTTCTCTTATATCTATATTCCGAAAACGATCTTCCTAGTTTTATACCTAATAAGGACCCCTTAAAAGTCTCATTTGAGATGTCTGCAATTTTAGTTTTTCCTCGTGTTCTTATGACCCACGTTTCACACACATATTTTAATGTGGGCATAGATACTATCCTATTCAATCTCAATTTAATATCCTTCCTCATATTTCTACCGAAATGTACAGGGTTATTACAAAAGAAGTAGACAACTTTGAAGTCCTATGAAAAAAAATCTAAGTGTGATACAAACAAAACTTTTGTTACGCTGGGAAACTCTGGAAGTTTGCATTGGTAGTTTTATAGTTGGTAATCACGTAAGTCATTGTTGTTGAAGATGAAAAAATGGCGAATCCTGTGGAAAAAGCAGAGTGTGTGCTAGAACTTGCTAAAACAAATTCTGTAGCTGCTGTCCAACGCCATTTTAGAACACATTTCCGGAAACCACCACCGACTAGACAATCGACCTATGATTGGTATAGAAAGTTTGCAACTACAGGCTTTGTGTACAAAGGGAAAAGCCCGGGAAGACCACACGTATCAGAAGCGGATGTTGAACGTTTTCGTAGTGATTTCGCAAGAAGTCCATAGAAATCGACAAGGGCAAGCTTGCAGTTACAGATTCCACAACCATCTGTATGGAAAATTTTGCGAAAGCGACTAAAACTGACTCCTTACAGATTGCAGTTCTTGCAGCAGGTACATAAAGACGACAAAGTCGAACGACAAATAAAATGCTTATCTTAATTTTCTGGAAATAACCTTACTGCACAGAAAATCATATTGTTGAAGCATACAATTTATGTCAAATAACATTTTTGTGGCGTTGACCATTTCCGAGATATTTTTTGTTAATGGTCTGAATTTC
This sequence comes from Deroplatys truncata, assembly GCA_030765065.1. NCBI lineage: Eukaryota > Metazoa > Arthropoda > Insecta > Mantodea > Mantidae > Deroplatys > Deroplatys truncata. The sequence continues at coordinate 221,627,307 of CM060981.1, read as the reverse complement.
CAAAAATTCTATATGAAGATCTCATAGGAAACAGACGTTTTGAGGTCCCATGAATATAAAATAATTCTAGCAAAGGTTCCCTGTGTGTGTTTCCGTGAACGGCATAATTCAAACAAGAAAAGTCCTTTGTATTCAATTTCAGCATTTTGCAAATACGCGACACGAAGATTTTCAAAATACCGTCACCGAAACTACCCTTTGCATAGATATGTTGTTATTTTTCTATTTTCTCAAAAATGGCTCTAACGATTTTGATTAAAATAACATATTATGTTAGAATACTTGCATGTTAAATAATATGCATATTTTGTATTTCCTTGGATAGCCTATGAAGTCCTCTTAATTTTATATAACTGGTAAACCACTAGAGATCGACAAAAAGTTACTACAAACAATTTATTTGAAATAACGTCTTGTGGCATCAGCCATTTCCGATATATCCTATTTTATTGCTTCGATTTTGAGGCAGTATTTTTAACACTTAAATGACTTCAATCTAATTATATAATATAAAATTCAATAACAACCCGCCTTAAAGCAATATGTGCATAAATAAAAATATAAAAAGTGTATGTAACAGTCATTGTATTAATGTTTAAATTACTATGTACATGTTTAATAATGTTATATTAATGTATTACGTAATTTAATAATGTAGGAGCTGTGAGAATATAGGTCAAAAGTTGCTAACAATGAGGTAGTCTTGAGGTAATAATGAATTGGAAGGTAATAATGCTACCAGTAATTCTTGGAGCAACAATAATGTAATTTTTTAGACAGTTTATAAATAGCCAACCAACAACCAGAAAAAAGCTTAAGTTAAATGAAGGTATTCTATTGGAGTAGGATTAGCCAATCAGAGACTTGAAATACAGAAATTTACAAATTCAGGCGGTAGAAATTAGTTCAGTTGCTTGTAGACAGCGTTCCTAACCGGACGCGAGACGCATCCTCAAGAAGTTGAATACGTATTCAGTGTGAGACGAAAATTCATTACGGCGAGCATATTATAAAGTTTACGTGTTAAAAAGAACAAGTAATTAATAAATAATCTCACAGCTCTCTATATCAGTGAGTGTTATTTAATCGTGTCAAGGATTAATAAAAAGGAGTGAAGTAATTTGTGTAAGCCTACATTCTTCAGCCGCACCACCCCCTGTTAAGAGAAACATCTTTCTACAAATTAATACTGACGCAACCGATGCAAACATAAACATATATGTATATAATATTTAAAGAAAACATAAAAATACAAAGTTGATTCTTGAAAATTGGGGCGAAGGCTACCGGAAGTTTGTACCATACGTGGAGCAGTTATTTCATCAAGTTAGGCTCCCCAACAGTCGAACAACAATACAACTCCTCCTAAAATACACCTTCAACTTTTTCAATAATTGTCATTTTTTGAAGTGGTGATCATTCAGTTGTTTCTCACGATGTAACGAAAACGACATGGAATTTCAAGATAAGCATATAGCGATCCGCTATTATGCATTTGACGGTCGCTTTTCGATTTCCTGTAATATTTTGAGTAACATAACGTTCTAGAAGGAAGTTTTATATAAACACTATAGCTATAGAGGATAGTATGTGTGAGTTTATCATTGGTAGAGAAAGTCATGAGAATATATGGGGCTTTGTTTGTGACAAATCGTTTATGAAGGCCAAATTTCGAGGTTGGTTTCGACGTGAAGAGTTCGATAAGTGTGTATGTGTGTGTTTTTGTGAGTGAGTGAGTGAGTGAGTGAGAGAGAGAGAGAGAGAGAGAGAGAGAGAGAGAGAGAGAGAGAGAGAGAAGAGCACGGCTTTACTAAAATGAAGGCCATGTCTCGTTACGTTCCGTTGTTCCAGCGAAGTCACAAGTGGATTCCATCTTCTACGGGGCCGGTCAACATCTCATTTTGCTCTTGAAAGTTTTCTTCGTATTCTTTTATTACTTATTATGATTAAATGTTCTGTCCATTTCTTGTTATATATTTTAATTTTTTCTTCAATCTTATACATATAATTATTCTCCAATACTTTCATTTCTTATCCTATCCGCTCTTGTACATCCTTTTATATTACCTAGGAATAGCATTTCTGCTGCTTGTACAGGTATTCTGCTTTTATCCTTTGATTTAATTATCCAAGTTTTGCTTCCATATAACAATGAAGGGACTGTGATTCCGTAATTATTGACGGGAAGATATAAATAACTAATTAAAGAAATGACAGTAAGATAGAGAAAAAATGCAATAAAAATTTCCGTATATTAAACCAATGTATCATGTAATAAGCTTGACTTGAAAGACTTGTCCGAAGAAAAAGGTCATTAACGAGTCCTGTTAAGAAATGTCATTAATAACAGGGGTGAATTCTGTTCGTTTGAACAGTCACGTAGACAGAAGTTCTGTAAAAGAGAAGGGTAAACGAAATTCTTAGATTCGGGGAGCTTCCGCATAGGAACAGTGTCAGATATGTATAGATACGTAGGAGTTTTTAGTATTGGCCCGCGCGAGAAGGGACCTTGGTGAGTTAGTTCTAAAATATATGCTGAGTTTAAGTTAATAAAAGAGCGTGTATTGCTAAAATGAGCGTCTTTCTTTTCTTTTGTATACAACCTTAGGGGCTTTCAGTGGTGACCTGCAGTTCGTAGCGCCTAAGACCGCGCTGGGTTACAAGCTACTTAGCGGCAGTCGCGAGAACAACTCACGGCGAATTACGCTTCTAGTTTCTTTTAGTGCAGAAACAGTTATTTCAAACCTTAAAATTAATACTGTAGAAGTTAGCAGATATATTTGTTAAGTTTCAAATGCTACAATTGATAATCAGTTTCATTCTTTATCTTCGAATGGTCGGCAACTCGCTTTTATAGCTCAAGTATTAGATCGCATTAAATTCATCAGCTAAATAAACTGGTGTTATCCTTTCACACTACGCCCACACATGCCCTGAGATAAAGCACTCATAGCTAATCACTGTAGCAGCCGACATCAGAATCAACAGCAGATACTGGAGACGACGTCAAAAGGTGACACCGGTCGTTCGCAGTCAACTGCCATTATTTTATACAATGTCAATGTTATATCTTTCCTTGTTTGCCAATGTAAGTTTCTTTTTATGGTTCCACACATAGCCTGGAATTTAGTTAATTTATTTTCTATATGTTTATCCTCTCGATAAATTAAACCACACCCCAGATATATAAAATGTAATATCTGTTCTATTATTTTATTATTTAATACGATCTTAGGTCTAATTGTACATTTGCCTATAAATGTCATTACCTTGGAACTTACGTGCCAAAACTTGAAAATATGTTTCGGATTCTGCAAAGAGTAATAACATCGTCTGCAAATAATAAGATATTTATCTTTTCTTTATCATCAATTTATTTTTCCTAACTTTTTCCATTAAAATGTCGACCTTATAAATATTATATAAAATAGACAAAAGTGAACACCTTGTCGAACTCTTTAGTTTATTTGGAAAAAATTCTGATTATTTCTAGTCAGTTGAGGGTCAATACTAATATTTGTTCCATAATACAAGCTCCTAAAAGTTTCTATAATTAGTGTAAGGAGGCCTGGTGTTCCAGAGTATCTCCCCGATAAAAACCTAATCCTTTTTCTAAGTCTATAAATAATAGATTTGTTTCTAAATTTGGGAATAAAACGTTCACTGTGTAATTTAGGAAGCCTCCACGAGTTCGTGCCTTAACGACTCGGCAACCCACGTCGTTATTATACAAACACCTGATGTGTTGCACTCACATGACTTTCTCTACTCTTGTACAAACTATTTTTACAAACGCATATTCTCCATCTACTTCATGTTAATCGAGTTAAACATTTGCAGAAACACATTTGCACATTTTGAATTTACTGGGAATAACCTGTGAAGTCCTCTCTGTTAGGAAGGAATTTTGTATTATCTCGTATAATTGGTAAACGCTAAGCAATAGACTAAAACGTAGTACTACACAAAAAAAAATGCAGATCTCTTTAAAATACACAATTTATTTAAAATAACTTTTTTGTGGCTTCAGCCATTTCCGAGATATCCGTTTCTAATAATTCGATTTGTTCAATACTTTCTAAGTCACATCGATTTTCAGTTGTTTCTCGCGATTGCGTGGAATCAGTATGGAATTTTAAAACCAGCATATAGCGTCCAGTTCTTAAGCAATTGACTATCGTTATTCCTTTTGTATTTATAACGAAATATGTAATTTAGCTATTTCTGCAAAGGTTTATCTGGATTTAAACTAAGCAGATTTGATGTGTTGCACTCACATGACTTTCCCTACTCCTGTACAAACTATTTTTACAAACGCTTATTCTCCATCTTATTGTTAATTTTCTTGTAGGTACAAGGGGAATATGGTAGTACTTAAGCGATAGTCAAATATTTTAAGAGTTGGTTGCTATGTGGAGCATTCTATTCTCTTTGCATGTCCAGGGGGGAAAATAAATTAAAAAAAAACCGAATAACGAATTCACATTTGAGAAAAAATTAAGCTAAGCATTGGGGCAATTCAAACAAATAACAAGGAATAACTGCGAAATGGTTCACTCGACAAAAAAAAAGAAGAATGTATATGACATCAAATGTGTGTATTAATGAGATCTACATTTTTGTGCAGTAAAAGTTTGTCTATCTCTTATAGTTTACCAGTTATGCGAAGATCATTCAGAATGAAGAGGACTTTTGGGGGCATTCCCAGAAAATCAAGATATACATTTCATTTGCCATGAAAATATCTTCAACATATGATATTTTAGTCAAAATTGTTAAGGCCATTTTGGGAAAATCAAAATTTTCTAAAAGTGTCCCATGTAAAGGGTAGTCTTTGGTGGAGGGATTTTCTTGAAAATCTTCGTGTCGCATCTTTGGAAGATGCTAAACTCAAATAACAAGTTTGATATTTAACCGAATTGTCGTTTTTGAGTTATGCTGTTTAGACAGACACACACGGACATGATTCCAAAAATGCTTTATTTGGATTCAGGGCAACTCAAAACATGTATTTCCGGTGAAATTTCGGTATCGAATTTTTGGGGGGAAATGCAATACTTATACGTAGTAGAGAAAGTATTGTGACACTGTATTTATTTTTAATTTTCTTTACGTTCATCCGATCTTTTGCGAAAACAAACTTTGAAGGGTATTATTTTAAATATCTTCACTATACAAACACAAATATAATTTTCCCTATACTTCTGAGGCAGGGGGTACTGTATGGCAAAAGCGAAGGGGATGTAAAACCTATATATTTAAGAGCAGACAATGCAACTACTGCATGCGAATAAACATAGAGATGTTGAAGATAAACACAGCCGTAACGATCTGCCGATGACACTGAAGCACCTTCACTACGCTGAGAATGTGCCCGTGTGACGACGACGACGAGCAGTTCCCCTCTCTCTCCAGTCTCCCTGCCTCAACAAAGCCAATTGAGAGATTCCCTGCTAATGGCACATTACATTGTTACCTTCCTTCAGTTGAGACTACTTCCCTTCCCCTCCTCCCACGTCGGATCATTCTTCTAGTCAGGCGGCGCACTCAAGTACCAGCAGGATGGACGATGGATGCGTAACAAGTCCTTGGAACCTGAGGTAGATTGGCCCGCTATCTGCTTCCACACTCTGCCAGCATTTTCATCGTCGAAATAAAATACTATAAGGATCAGTTAGTTAAAACCCGAAAATATGTTACATTCACAAGACTTTCTCTGCCCACACTTCCACAAACTATCCTTACAAAGGCCTATTCTTCTATCTGATTCATGTTAATCGAGATAAACATTTGCAGAAAGAGTTTTATTGCAAATTTCATTGTAGCACAAGGGAAATACACTTTTGGGTGGAATACAATACTTCCTCTACTTACTACAGAAAAGTAGTAGAGAAAATAAAATGGAATTATCTCGAATGCAATTCGTCATATCGAGACAGTGGCAAATTTGCGGTTGGCTGTATAGTAAATACATTCCAAAACTTCTCTAAGAGGGATCCATTTTTCTTCACGATGATTACCGGCAAGAATGATTACAACACGTTTTTACTTTCTTTACTATGTATAGTAAGTAGGGCAAGTATTGCATCCCACCAAAAATTCGATACCGGGATTTCACCGGAAATACGTCGTTTGAGGTGCTCTGTATCCAAATAAAGCATTTTTGGAAACATGTCCTTGTGTGTATCTGTCTGTCTGTGAACAACATAAATCAAAAACGAAAAGTCGGACAAATACCAAAATTGGTATTTCAGGATGCGACACCAGGATTTTCAAGGAAATCTCCCCATCCCAGACTACCTTTTACATAGAACATTTTACAAACATTTTGATTTTCTTAAAAATGGCTCTAACGATTTTGATTAAAATATCACATGTTTAACATATTTTTCTGGCAAATGAAATCTATATGTTGAATTTTCTGGGAATGTCCGCAAAAGTCCTCTTCATTCTGAATGACTTTCACGTAACTGGTAAACCGTAAGAGATAGACAAAATGTTACTACACAAAAATGTAGATCTCGTTAAAACACACAATTTATGCCATATACACTTTTTTATGGAGTTAACATTTCCGAGATATTTCTTGTTATTTGTTTGAATTTTTCTCAATTGCGAATTCGTTATTCGTGTCTTTTGTGTCCTGGACATGCAAAGAGAATGGAATGCTCCACATATCAACCAGCTCTTAAAAGAATTGACTTTCGCTTAAAGCCTACCATATTCTCCTTGCACTTACAAGAAAATTAGCAATAAGATAGAGTCTGCAAATGTTTATCTCGATTAACATGAAGTAGATGAAGAATAGGCGTTTGTAAAAACAGTTTGTACAACAGTAGAGAAAGTCATGCGAGTGCAACACATCAGATTTTTGTTCTGAGGAATAATAATCAAGCACGCATTGCTGCCTTGAGATGCCACCATGAGATGCGTGAAAAGCAAACTGTGCCGTGGATGATGGCTTTCGACATGCTTTCTGACGATTCTAGCAAAAAACAGAGTTTCATCTACGGATAACAGACGCCGGAACGTGTCAATTTTTTATAAATTCACAAATAGTTACTTTTAATTACATCAACGACTCGGAAAAATACGAACATAGCCGAAATTCACATCAGCAACTTTATAAAAAATCACGCATAATTAGGTAGTCTTTGATGTATTAGGCCTAGTCCACATCTGCATACAACTGCCCACAAATCATTGTTGAAATCTGTTTGCAAACATTATGCCGAAGTTTGTAAACATATTTGTGTTTTGGAGGGTATTCCTCCGAAATGGAAAGCAAGTGAGACAACAGACACAAACATACAGGTCTGGAAGTCTTTGCGTGCAGATGTATTCTGCACCAACAGCACCTACTGAATTCATTTCGCAAAATTTCTACCCGCCCCCGAGGAGGTAGGGATGAAGTGAAGGAACCACGGGAGGCTACAGGGCACAGAGACGCGCGATTGTTCCTAACAGTTCCAGGCTTGAAGACCCGTCCCATTAATGGAGCTACCTAGAGGGCAATGAACGACCCGACAACCAAGCAGCCCTGTAGTGTCCACGGGGAGTAGTCATTCCTTTAAAAAGCATCCGCGACATCTGTCCGTCACCGTCATACACCACGAAACTTAGAAGCACACCTAAAATATGAGTAGAAAGCAGAATAAAAGGGAAATGAAGGAAAGGAAGTCGCGGTAAATGAGAAGCCAGCCCTGCATTCGCCTACCGACCAGGGAAAATCACTAAAATCCTAAGGTCAGAGTGGGCGGTAAAAGAGAATCGAAACCGCGACTACGCAAATGAGAGCCTCACACGTTGCCATGGAGCCATCTTGCTCGGTAAACACTTCTTTCACAAAACCTTACACAAGTTATTGGCATAACCACTGAAATGGGTTGTTTTGAAATTCGAAATGTGTACATAGTGTAAGAACAAGAGTTGAGGACCTATCATTTGAATTAGTACTTTAAAACCAATTGGTGTCTGACGAAATGCTTAAACCCAACACCAAAACCTTTAAAATATTTTCAGTAGATATATTCTGGACCCGTTGGAGAAATTTACCCGTCCATTAATGTCTCTTAATCGTGTTTTTCTTGAACGAGAAATATAGGTATGTAAGCAGCACTAATGTTCCAGCCACTTTACACCCAGCTATGTTTGCGACTAAGTGTGGATACACTTGAAACATTCTTGTAAATGTATCGAGGTTCCACAAATTGTTTACAAACTTTCAGTGTATTTGTTTATGTGTTTACCAACATTTAGTCCATTTGTATGAAAACACTTGTATGTTTGCTTGCGGGCAACTGCGTTCAGACGTGGGCTACGCCTTAGATGGTGTTGCAATAGTGTAATGTCCCACCGAAATGTGCTGGAGTGAGCAAGAAGGAAAATGAAGGAAGTTTGACTTTCTAGTTGTGTAAAAACGTGTGCAACAGGATGCCTAAAAGAAAGTGCAACACCACAGGACAGTCCTTCAAAATTTATCTTGCAGTGAGTGCTAAGTGGGTTACATTATTAAATCTAATGGTATTCTAATGTTGACAGGGTTTTTTCTTTGAAATCTGCACAATGGAGAGAGAAAGAAACAACAAATTATCAACTGACACTGCCAAAGGCGTTGTAACAATTTTAGCTGTGAATAATTTCACGTCAAACAAACTGGTGTTTTGCGTAAGAGCAGATCCTCAGAGAAGTACTAGGATTGTGAGTATGTGGTTAATTGACAATGTTATTTGTATTTGATTATATTTTATGAAAATATAAAATGTATTTAGGTCTACAGTGTATATATCTAAATTGCTCTTTAACATGGATGTTCCATTTAACTACTCATCATCGTCATCATCCTTTCAGGTATTAGGTCCTTTGGCCTGTCCCGCCCTCAATCTATCTTCACCTCGGTCTTCCTAGGTCTTCTGCGGCCTTAGGCCTACGCAGTGCGTTTCAAAAGTCCCGCATATTTTCTGCTACAACTAAATGGAAATGTTTTTCAAAAAACACTCGGACACGTCAAAAAGCATACTTTAAAACACACTTTTAACAGAAACAAAGCATTCTTAATATCATTGTTGTGCAAGTTATGACCTCATCTGAAACATTGCAAATGACATTCTATATTTATTTGTAAACCATCTCAAAGATTTTATTATTCTGTATGATTTGAATTGTGTTGTACAGCAAACGTTGCTATAGAATTGGTTGTACAACAAACGTTGCTATGATAACCAAATATGTAGTTGAAAGACAACCTTTATTTGTGTATGTCAACTGAACAATAGCATTGTTAACTTTAAAATGAATAAGTTATAAATGTAAATCACAACATTATAAATATATCTGATTGTCTTTTATTTTGCTATGTCTTCTGTATGTTTCGTGTCACCATACCCAGTCATCACTAAAATCTCAATTCTCTCATTTTCACTTTAAAATATTGGTATTTTGTGTTAATTTCTGCAAATAAATTTCATCAATAACACCAGGAAATTCAATTATCTATTTAGTTTACATTGAAGATGCATTCGCGCCATTTGCCCGGCACCGCCATCCGCCACGAAACATAGAAGCACACCAGAAAGATAAGAAGGAAACGGAATGAAAGAGAAATTGCGGAAAGGAAATCGTGATAGAGAAGATATCACCGCGGCATTGGCCTGCCGACCCCGGTTAAACCACGAAAAACCCATGGGTCAGAGTGGGCGGTCGCCGGAGATTGAACCCGAAACTTACCGAACGCGAGTCGTACACGTTAACGCGGCGCCACCTCGCTCGGTAAGTGGAGATAATAAGCTGAAGAATAAAACCAATGACCGCCATTACCACTTTTCTGGTTCAGAAATTGCAATTACTTCTTTTTTAGAATTCTTTGTATAGTTGTACATTTACACTTGGATTTTTTTCAGCTTCCTTCTGGGAAAAGATTAAGAAAGCCAAAATATTTTAACATCGTGCAGCAAACACCCTCTCCCTACATCTTTCTTACCCTAAAGGTACTTCATTCCTTTCGGTCCAGTTTCAGGGGGCTTGCAGTACCTACTTGATCTTACTGCTGAGGGGTGCCTGAAGCCACTTGCTGTAGGTAATTAGATTTCTAATCAAAGCTATACTCCAATTACAAGCTTTATTTGGCAAGCATCCTTCATTTATAACGCACTAATTGGTACAAAGCAATGCATTCAGTATTACTGAGTAAACTTGCTGGTTGTCGAAGATGATACAAATGCCTTAGAGCCAGTTTCACAGTTGAAACATAAGCCAAGCTCTAGTAAGCTACGGATGCTGCTTAATCTTTGGTTTAAGCCTTGCGAGTTTCACATAGAGCAACCAGGTCCGGCTTTACTGAGCTGAACAATTCCACGGAACAGTAAAGTTACGCATGCGGATCGAGTGAATTTCCATCGTTCGTTTGTGACGATGCGTTCCTAAAATAAGCTTTGGTAGGTTATACAGCAACAGAAAAATCAGAGTCAAAACGTAGATCTTTACTTCTCAACAAGTCAGCAATCTCCTAGAAATTACAGCATAAGTATGTAATAGAGTGCATGCAATCGGACAAATTACTATGGAGTAAGAAAAACCAAACGCGAGAAAAAAATTCGATACGAAGGATGGATTCGAATGATGTGAAACAATTCTGATAGCTCTGCATGTTGGAAGTTTTGATATGCTGCAATTGGCATGCCTCCAGTTGCATATAACTTCAAGGTTAAGAGAAGCATTGTTTGTAACGAGAGGGCTTTGTTACTGAATTATAAAGCGGTGCGTTATATCTAGATGTGACGTCAATGAGTGCGACAATGTATATGATAAAACTATGAAATATACATTTAAAATTAAGTTTTGCTTCTTACCATTCGTTTTATTTAACTGTATCATCAATAATTTCTGGTACCATTATTAGCGACTGTTTACTTAATCGAAATCTCCGTGGAATTTTCGGTCATTCCAAATGTGAAAATGATTTGTACACATTCCAGATCGTTTTCTGTTGTGCATATGGGTTAAACTAATGTTCATTTCCTCATCAACATAATTAATATCATCTCCTTAGCTGAAACCACAGCTCATTATGTTTAAGCCAAGCCAAGTGCAAAAAAAAATGCCGATGATTTTGTTTACTTTCAGTGTTTTCCATTCTTGAATGATGGCAAAATCTCATCATTTGTGTCGGCGCCTGCCTTAGGCGAGCTATCCTCTAATTGGTTTTAGCTGAAGTCCGGTACGCTAGCATCACTCTATGAAGAAAGATCAGGCCTAGCTGGGCGATGAAAGGGGTAGAGGATCGGTGTATGTCACCTGAATGGTTGAAACAATATGCCTCCCAAAGACTGTCCATACTAGTCGCTGAATGAGTCCGGTTCTTATTGGTTCGGCATTCAAGCATCAACCTCTGTAACCGAATTAGGGATGGAAGGTGCGGAGAGGCGTGTTAATTATTGATTGTCAACTTAAACCGCAGTTCCTCATATCGGCGTGTTGTTTTGCATCCGCCCAGCTTATGTCTTGAACTACGTACTGTAAAACTCCATTGTAGCCTAAGCCTCCGCTAAAGCCCGATTCGAAGTTAAAGATTAAAGTGTAAAACCGGGCCTTAGTCGCATTTGAAAATGCAACCTTATAAATTAAATAAGCAATCAACGAAATAAGCTTCTGAGAAGAAACGTTCTACACGGTGTTCCCGAAACGCTTCCGCTTTGTTCTAATAGGCAACCTAAATGACAACAGGGATACTATAATATTTCTACTATTTTATCCTTACATTACGTAGGACTACTTGCTTCTGTTTAAAAGCGTTCTGGTATTGCTAACACTGTCACTGCCTACAAGGCAGGTGTATTAGAGTTTAGCTTTGGTTGTTACACCGATCTAACCGACATATTGTTTGTGTATTATTATTATTTGTATACTTCATAGTGTTAGATTTATAATGTGAGTTAATATTCCGTAATACATTACAGTATAATAATAACAATAATAATAATATGTCCCGTCCGTCACGAAACACACATATGAAGATTCTGATTCTGGATTTTTGCTAAGAATTATTTAAGTATATGAGCACATTTTCAACACGTATTGTCTTTTCTCAAAGATCGTGAAAAATAAAAAATGAAACCTAATGAAGTCTTGAATCTATAGCGTTAACACTTGAGTTAACAATGTATTATACTAGTTTGTGTGTGATTAACACTATTGGATATGTAAAGAAATGTAGTGACTTTAGTGGATCATAATTACCTGATGCTTGTCATCCATTTTGGTCAGCTCGTTTGTGTTGCAACCGCTATTAGAATTTTTATTTCAATGAAATAATTTCAGCTCTGTTATAATAAAGTAACACCACCATTTAAAATAAAGGCTTAAATATTGTAATAGGTAAATAAACAACGAAAGGGGACACCTCGGCTCTGCGACCTAGATCTATTGTGGCTACCATCTCCCTGCAGGAAGGGATGAAGTGAAGGAACCACAAGAGGCTACAGGGCGCATGCAGATAGGCCACAAAGATGCGCGGAAGTCCATAACAGTTCCTGGCTCCAAGACCTATCCCAATGCTGGATCTGCTTAGAGAGGGCGATGAAGCAGCCCTCTGGTGTCCACGGGGAGTATCTGTCCGGCACTACCATACACCACGAAACCTAGAAGCACACTTGAAAGATAAAAAGGAGACGGAATGAAAGGAAAATGATGAAAAGGAAATCATGGTAGATGAGAAATCACACCAGCATTCGCCTACCGACCAAGGAAAACCACGATAAACCATAGGTCAGAGTGGGCGGTCGACGGGAATCAAACCTGGGACCTCCCGAATGCCAGTCTTCTACGTTACCGCAGAGCCATCTCACTAGGACTAAAGCAAGTTAAAACACAATACACATTATTTCTTTATTTAAATGTGTATCTCATTTGCTCACCAAATGTAAGGAATGTCACTTATATGCCCCTTCTCATTTAAACTGCATTTCATTGTCATCCATTTGAAACAGGTTATAATAAAACCTGAAGGTGTTAGTAAATATTTAACTAACAACCAAACATCTTAAATTAATAGTAGAACTTAAAACAGTGCGTCTGAATTTATATGTGATAACAGATTCGAGTATCTCATTACGGTAAAACAGCGAAGACACGTGACGTCATAGTATTGCATTCTTACTTTCTCTACTACTGAAATATAGTAAGTATTGTATACCACAAATAAAAAAAAATCCTGAGGGTGTTACATTCACATGAGGTTCTCTACCTTCTAACGTTTGTTAGTGGGTTTCGTTATAGAAACAAAAACGTACAGCGATAGTCAAATGTTTAACAAGTGGACACTATATGCTGATTTCATGCGATAGTGAGAAACCACTGATTACTTTAAAAGAATAAGTATTGAACAATTTGAACCAATAATAAGGATACCTGGGAAATGGCTTATACCACAAAAAAGTTATTCAAAATAAATTGCGTGTTTTAAAGATATCTACATTTTTTGTGTAGTGCGTTTTCGTCTATCGCTTAACGTTTACCAGTTATACAAGTTTATACAAAATTACTTCCCAATTAAAAGGACCTCATAGACTATTCCCAGAAAATTCAAGGTATACATTTTATTCGTCATGGAAATATATTTAATATAAGGTATTTTAATCAAAATCGTTGGAGACATTTTTCAGAAAATAAAGAGTTTCGAAAATGTATCATGTAAAGAGTAGTTTGAGGTGTGGAGATTTTCTTAAAAAGTTTTGTGTCCAATCTTTGAAAGGTGTTGAACTTAAATGCCATTAGGTATTTATCAGACTTTTAGTTTTGGACAGAGACGGACCTTTTCCTAAATGTTTTTTTTTATTCAGGGGGTCTCAAAACATGATATCCGGTGAAACTTCGATATCATATCTTTGGGTGTATTAAAATTCCTCTCTACCTACTACGAATGTGGTACAGAAAGTAATTAGCTACCGAGAATTCACCGGAATACAAGATTTGAGACTACCTGAAATAAAAAAAAGCATTTTTAGAGCAAACGGTAACTCAAAAAACGGATACTTGGGTAAATACCAAACCTGGTGATTTAAGTTCAGCTTCTTCCAGTGATGCGACGCGAAGATTTTCAAGAACCCCCCTCCCCCATTCCAAACTATGTAAACATGGCAAATGTTTCATTGCTTTTGATTTTCTCATAAATGGCTTTAAAGATTTGGATTCAAATACCTGTGTTTAACATATTTAATGGCAAATAAAGTGTATAGGTACTGAATTTTCTGCTAAGAGCTTGTTAAGTCCTCTTCATGTAAACCGTTAAATATAGATATTCAATTTCACAAGAAATCTGGTTAAAGCACGCAATTTATCTCAAATAAAATTTGTTGTCAGTAAACTATTTCTTAGATATTTTTGTTATTGGTTTGAACTTTAAAGATATATATATATATATATATATATATATAAGTGGTAAGGCGCTATTCTTTTTTTCCCCGTGGTCATGCAAAGAGCGTGGAATTTTAAAATCATCACATAACGATGCTCGAAAGTTTATCTCGATTAACAAGAAATAGATTGAATAAGCTTTTATAGAATCATTTGCAGAAGAGCGAGTCTGATTCATCTTGCAATACCTTACTTTTTACGCGTGTCTTAAGTCCCACTAAGTGTCAACTTACCAAAGAACCTGGGAGGCGGCAGATACCTGTCGAAACCTGCTACGACTATATAAAGTAGAAAGAAACTGAATTCAAACTCTCGGTACGTGCCGGAAGACTCACTTAAGCGCAGGGCTGACTGATACCACATAGTAGCGCGTGCATATGACGTTACATTCATTTGCATTCATAAAATCGGACAAGTTAAAAAGAGAAAATAACTGTGTGGATATGAAAGCTTTTAGGACACACCACTAGAGTTCACTTGTTTGTTGTAGGTGTCCATAAACATCGTCCATAATGTTCTGCGCCTCAGCTTCCTGAGAAAATGTATTTTGGAAACCTGAGCCGAAACCGGGCAGAGCACCGGACGCAGCTCAACCGGCCCCATGCGTTTCCACCATGACCTCCGGGAGGGAGCGATATAGGGGACAGACCCGAAGGACGACCAGATACGGATGACGTCGGGCGCAAGTAGAGACGGGGTCCCTAATGTTTCCAGATTGAACGCCTCCAACGCCGCCCGAGCCCATGGCGGTCCCCCTTAGGAGCTCCCGCCCGAGCGGATTCCAGCCGAGCAGTCCTCTACTCAACGTCAAGATGAAATCACTGGGCGCACAACCACCATCCAGCCGCACCTCGCCGAACACCGTCACCTGGTCCTATAACCGTGAAACAAGATGACAAGAAAGATGAGGGATACAAGAAATGGGGGGGGGCAGGAGAGTCGTAGTAGAAGATGAAACACCCCGCATTTGCCTTCGAACTGGGAAAACCACAAAAAAAACCAAAGGTAGAGTAGTCGGTCGCCGGGGATCGAACCCAGGACTCCCAAATGCGATTCTCGCACATGTTACTACCTCGCTCGGTAGCTAAGTATAGTATATTGGAGTAGAATACATGCGGAGGAGGATTCTACTGAATCTCCCGGAGGAAGGAGTGGCCAGATCCGGGGCGGCAGTTTCGGACGCGGGGTCCCTAACGTCTACAGGTGTTTGATCCCGACGCTAGCGGGAACACCCATGTAAGCCCAGCTCCCCAAGGAGAGATCTCGCTGGGGGTTCGTCACACACCGAGACGTTAGGACATACATTTACACAGAATCGAACTCCGTCCACTCGCCTGATCCTACGACCTTGAAACACGATAAGAAAATTGGTAGACAAAAGAATTTGCAGTATTATAGAAGCCGCCACAGCATTCGCCTAACGATATCTATAGGAAAACCGGAAAAATACCAAGTCAGATTGGCCAGTCCAACGGGAGTCTAACCCGGGACCTCCCGTACCTAACACGTTACTATGGAGCCACCTAGCTCAGTGAAAATCTGTGTCTTAAGCTGGCCTTGTATTTTGAAAATTCAACTGTTTGCAGCGCGCGGCTGCCAGACCATCTTTGCAGTCCAAGTCCGGTAGCCAGCAAGGTGGGTGGGAGCGGCAACTTATCTCTTGTATCCGTCCTCTCTTTCTCTTTCAGCCGCTCTCTCCCGCTCGCCTGTCATTGCGCGCTGCGATGATGGATAACTCTTGGGCATCAATTAAGATTAAACTCGAACAATACCTATTTAGGGGCGCGGAGCAAGACGAGTGGCGGGCGACGTGGCTCTCCAAGGGGAGACCATGGCTGCTAGGTGGGGCAGTTTCAATACATATCACAAGGACGGGATGCCTATCTTTGTGTACACACAACTCTCAGTGCCACTTTGGAGATTCCTGCTCAACGATTATCTGACCAAAACAAAATGTAAGAGACATGTTATTACTATAATGTGTAAGATTTGTTCTTTCACACTGCCAGCTTACAGGTTAAAAATCTCGTATTGCATTCACATGACTTTCTCTACCCACCTTCTAAGGTTTCTTCCGTGCACTAGTCACCTCTCATTGGCTGCTGTCGTGGAGTAGGTTGTTGTACGATACAAAATAGTTCCTTATTTAACATGATCATCTATCTTAATATATGTATCCAAAGAGAAACGACTAGTGAATCCGGATTTTAAAATATCAAAGGACAATCATATACCTTTATTTGCAGATCATTTTATTATTATTGTCCAAAATAACGAGTCTACCCTTTAAAAATCTATTTTTAAACTTAATGAAGTCTGTCGAGAATATAATATGAAAATTTCCACTACAAAAACAAAAGTAATGGCATTCAAAGGGAAAGACCAATTAGAACAAAAATAATGGTTGTATAGAACAGGTGAGCCACTTTAATTACTCAGGTAGTGACAAGAGTATTGTGTGGACAACACAATAAGTAAATTCCAGAGAATGTGCGGAACAATTAGTCAAACATTCAGAAACAAAATACGCACGAAGCAAAATTAAAGTTTTATAAAGTTATGGCTTTCATACGAGGTGAAGCCTGGACATTAAGTAAGAAACAAGAAAGTAAAATACAGGCTTCCGAAATGAAATTTTTAAGAAATATAAAGGAATGCACAAAAAAAGATCATATAACAAATGAGAGTACCTATAAGAAAAGAACTAGGGATTTTTAATATTAATAAAAACTAAAGTAATTCCTATTCCTAAATCAGGAAGTACTAAGATGATAAGCAACTATAGGCCTATTGCTGTTCTGTCCACACTAGCAAAAATCATTGAAAGCATTTTATACACACATATTTAAACATATCAAGTTAGCGATTTCACCGTTTCAGCACGGATTCATGCCCAAAAGATCTATTGTCACGAATCTTTTTTAATTTTACTGAGTTTGTATAATTAGAACTAGACCACTTTAAGCAAGTAGAAGTAATATACACAGATTTCCAAAAAGCATTTGATAAAGTTGATCATGACTGTTTACTTGCCAAATTATCGAAATTGGGTTTTTCTTTTCCATTAATGAAAAGCATCGAGCATACTTAAAAGACAGATCACAGGTACTGTATTATAAAAATTGCGTGCCATATCAGTTTAATGTTAATTCAGGGATACCCAAGGTTCCAATTTAAGACCTTTGTTATTTTTGTGTTTTATAAATGATTTACCTAATGTCGTTAAATACTCCAAAATATTAACGTTTGCTGATGATGTTAAATTATACAAAAATATCAATAGTGTTAGAGGTTGTTTAGAACTTGAACATATCTAGATTCTTCATTTGTATAGAGCAAAACGAACAAACTTCTATTTAATATTAGTAAGTGTGTAAAAATGTCCTTGAATAGAAGTAAAAATACCTTTAAATATCTTTATATCATTAATAGGACACCACTCTTTGAAGTAGTTGAAAATAAAGATTTAGAAGTACATTTTGCAACAAATCTCAGTTTTAACAGACACGTAGAATTATTTGTAAAAAAATCGCTAAAATGTGCAGGTTTCATTATTAGGAATTCATATACATTTAAAGAAAAAACGTTAATTCAACTTTAAAACTCTTTTGTTAGACAAAATCTCGAATATCCATCTATTATTTGGAATCCTAAGACCAAAAAGTATGTGAGCTTAATAGAAAAGATACAATAGAATTTTTTAAAATATGTACTATTTAAATTGGATGTTATCCTATATACACAAATTACGAAACCCTCTAAGATATATTTCAGTTTAAAGCTTTAAATTTCAGAAGAGACATTGCGGCAATAATATTTCCGTATAAAGATTTACATTCTATTATTGATGATATTAATATTATCGCAAATATATTATTTTATGTACCAAATGAAATAAGTAGATTTCAGAAACTTTTTTTCACCCCAAGAGCAAAATAACAAATCCATAAAAATTCACCATTAAACACAATTGTACATTTATACAACAAAATTCATTATTTCGATGTAGATATTTTCAACACGTCTGAAACTCAGTTCAGAAATGCAATAGTCAATAATAATTTTTTGTACATTAATACAAATATTTAAATTACAAATAGTTGTGTAATTACCATGCTACCTTCTCTTTTCTTTTCTTTTCAGGTTGTTTTTATTCCTTATTTTTACTTTCTCTACTACGTATAGTAAGTAGGGGAAGTATTATATTCCAAAAATCCAAAAATTCGATATCAGGATTTCACCGGAAATACATGTTTTGAGGCCCCCTGAATCCAAAAAAAGCATTTTTGAAAACATGTCCGTGTGTGTGTGTGTGTGTGTGTGTGTGTGTGTGTGTCTGTGAACAGCATAACTCAGAAACGAACAGTCGGATAAACACCAAACTTGGTATTTAGGTCAGTATCTTCCAGAGATGCGACACGAAGGTTTCCATGCAAATCCCCCCACCCCAGATTACCCTTTACATGGAACATTTTTCGAAAATTTTAATTTTCTCAAAAATGGCGCTAACGATTTTGATTAAAATATTATATGTTTAAGATATTTTCATGGCAAATGAAATGTATATCTCGAATTTTATGGGATTGTCTCCAAAAGTATTCTTCATTGTGAACGACTTTTGCATAACTGGTAAACCGTAAGAGAAAGACTAAATTTTACTACATAAAAATGTAGATCGCGTTGAAATACACAATTTATGTCATACATGTTTTTTGTTGAGTGGACCATTTTCGAGATATTGCTTGTTATTCCCTTAAATTTTCCAATACTTTTTCTCAAATTCGTTATTCATTTTTTTTTTTTGCCCTGGTAATGCAAAGAGCCTGGAATACTCCACATAGCAACCAGCTCTTAAAATATTTGACTATAGCTTAATGTTTACCAATTCCCCTTGCATCTACAAGAAAATTAGCAATAAGATTAACACCTCGATATTTCGATTAACATGAAGCATATGAAGAATAAGCGTTTGTAAAAATAGTTTGTACAAGAGTAGAGAAAGTCATGTGAGTGTAACACATCAGATTTTTTTTCTTATTTCGTTCCTCTTCTTCGGAACTTTTATTGTTATTTATAATTTATGTTTGTTTCTTCTGTATATGTTGTATTTATAAATGATTGTATGTTACTATATTTTTGTAATGATCATTGTAATTGGACTTATGCCTGTTATGTTCAGAACAATAAATAAATTAAAAAATAACAGATTAAAAGATCTTAAATGGGAGTGGAGAGAACACGTTGAAAAGAATGTCTCACACGATTGTTACAAAACAAATAACGAAATACAATCCCAAAGGAAGGAGATCTGTGGGCAAACCCAGGAAATGATGGCTGGAGGACCTTGAAGGCGAAACAGGCACTTGATTGCCTATGCCATGAATATCGCACTAACAGTAATATTCTTCATTGTGGCCAACTTTGATTTCATGGCAATTGCCCTTTGTATTTGACATGTTTAATAACTCCACTTGGTTTGATTAGGTTTTACTTTTCATTATGTCGTTTTACATTATTAATTTCTCATGGCATCACGCTATCTGTTCACAATACAAATCGTCATACTTATATTTATCGCAATATGTTGTAGGTTAACCTATAACTTATATTGATAGCTTTTTTTTTATCTAAAGCATTACTCATTTATCTAATCTACATATAAATTAAATGGAGGAAATTATGAATCCGGAAGAAATGCAAGTGAAATTACAGAAGTGGCAGAAAGAATAACACTAGAAGTATTTGTTTGCGAAGGCTTCCACGGCCGGTGCCCATTATTGTTCTAGGCTCTTCCGGTGTAGGCCGCGTCATAAAGGCGTTGGTTGCTCGCAGGTCATGTGGCCTGCTTCTACTACACCGGAAGAGCCTAGAACAATAACACTAGAAGCACTTACCCAAAAAATCCAGAAAGCAATATGATACTGCATTTAATCGCTTCATTGCCTGGTGTAACGCGAAAAATGGTGAAAATAATTACACTGAAAATGACTGCTAGGAATCATCAAAACATCTGACATCTCGCTATTTTAACTAATTTCTCTTGTACCAAGAACCGCGTTCTAAACGTGAAAACGTTAGTTTCAGGAATCAATATAATATCATTGATATTTTACAAATTCGAACGCTGTCTAAAAATAGTATGTGCCACACATTTTAAAGGTGGTTTTACTTTGCTCGTAGGATTGCAAAATGAAGACCTCTGTACTGGTACTTTACACTGAAACAAATCGTAAATTCTTCTTTGCTTCTTTGATTTTTCCACACTGTTATATACTAGTCTATTATATGCTCTTATCATAGAAATTCTGTCATCATTTAAGATTTGCCATGGTAGAAATCGTTGCGTAATTTCTAAGAGCTTGAATTGTCTCATGCACACAGGGAACACTTTCATTATTTAGGCCTACTTCATCACCGCCATCATCAGAGGCAACTGGGGGAGCACGACTATGCCCGATTGTATTGTTAACGCATGCGTGGCAATAAAGTGTACCAAAAATATTGATGCCTCACCCAACATGCCCACTGTTTTGTGATCCGACAGCAAGGATACAGTATACAGAAACCTAGCATAAATATAGCGTATAAATAAGTAAATTAAATACTTCGTACATGGGGACCAGAAGAATGTGACGTATTATTGAGCTAACGTATAATTAATGGGACGAAATTCAGTGCCTAAAAATTAAGGTATATCTGGGAAAGACGTACAAGGGAATAGCGTTAACTGAGTCCAACTCCATTTCGAGCTTTGTTTTTATTTCTGCGTCGTTTCTGGTTAAATGAAAGCTTCTCTAGAATAAGAGATGATATTTCCTAGACGCAATAGTTTGACTCATTCTACGCGTAAACCCAAGGACTCAATCTGTCACACTTTGATCACAATAAATCATCAGAATCACCCTCACCTTCACTCACCACAACTGTATAAGGCACTTGGCCCTGCTCTGCTACTGGGTTCCGTTATTGTATGGGATAAAAGGGAAGGGTGGATGATATGTGGGTGGAAGTGTGAGGACCCCGACGTTACTACGGTATAATACATATACCAAGAAAGCACTTTAGTGTATTGAGTCGGTCCCCAACCCCTTGCCTCATGTGTGTCAGCGCTACGCGTGGACTTTTTCTCTTGGAAGGGGGGGGTGGACATAGGCAATATTCCCTGAAAAGATCCAGTGTGGCGGCGAGCCATCTCACTTTCGGATTATTTTTCTTTACCACAATTCATTTTTGTCTTCGCTTTCTTGGGTTACGACAGAAGAAGTCGACTTCACCTAGAGCATACCCCGGACTCCTTCAACTGAAACCTTCTTACGAATGTAATAGTAATTTATTGTACAAGATAACAAAAGATTTATAATTTTCAAGGAACATTTTCACCTGAAAGATTATTACTAAAACGAATGGTAATTAATACTAATAAACGTAAAATTGTGGGTATTCAAAGAGGAGAAACAAAAAGAATGTAATATTAAATGTAATCTTTAGGTACTAGAGAGAGTTACCATTATTTGTAACAATTAGAACTCGGCGCAACGAGCTCTAAAAAAATATAAAATATTCAGACAAATAGGCAGCATCAGCAGTGTAAGCAGTGAAGTAGGTACAACCATTTATATATTTACCAGTTAAAAATACATTTTGACATGTCACATGACAGATCAGTATAGCATTATCAAATATCCATACATACATAAATATAAATTTTGAATACGTTTTACACCCCCATGCTGGATTGTAATTATTACCGAGTTATGTATTATTGTTAAAGTCTATTGCTGCATTTCTATGAAATAAGTCTAGTCTTTTTAGATCAAATTAAATTGAGTTTCATTTATGGACGCTATTTAACCACTATGGTCCCTACCGTCCCATTCTATATTGGACGTGAAAGACCGGAAATTTTGCTCGGAGGTATATTTATCAGTTTTGAGGTTTTCTTACGTGCCGTAAATCTACGATACGGGACCACCGGCATTACTTCCCTTCCGAAGGAAACCATGCCAAGGATTTTTACGCCAGAAAAAAATCCATCGCCCTCCGCCAGGCTTGAACCCGCGACCTCGGAACTAGAGGCTAGCATGTGACGCAGTATTTTATATCACAACACTGTGAATGCCAGAGTAATTGTAGTGTAAAGTTGCATTATTGTATGACATTGATTTCAGATGTTTGTTAATTATAAGCATTGTTAGCAAATAAGTTTACACGGCCTCACTGAAACTGACAATAAGAGAGGGCAACAATGAGCGAGGGGGTGAGTTGTTTATTAATTAGAAGAGACAAGCAAATGACGTCAGATTAGAGCGCATTTTTTTAGAAATGGAGAGAATTTCTTCCTTAGAGCATATGTGTTCGTAATTTTGATTGGATATAAAAATAGACGCTAATGTTGGCGCGTTTTATTAACCAATAGCAGCTCTGTTATAATGTTTAGGCATATTGGGGTGAGGGAGTATAAATTCCGTGCCAGAGACGGGTAACGCGCAGTTTGACAGAATAATTCATGAGGTAAACGTCGCTCAGTCCAACAGAAACATACAAAGGTTATACGTCGCACAGTTTAAGAGAATCGTTCACGCGTTATACTTCGCGCAATTCTACAAAATCTCTCGCGTTGTAAAGTTAGTTATAAATGTGAAATACGCGAATTAATAATGTGCAACAAATAAGTGATTATTGTGATATTAAAAAATATAACAGTTTCAGTCGGGCGTGTATCAAAAGTCAATATGTGAAATTAATTAATTGTGACGGTAATACAAGTGTAAAACAAATTCTTTTAGCAGTGTTATCTTTCAGTAACAAATCCTTTCCGTTTACACACCCTGTTTAAGAGATTTGCTCGACTGAGTACTAATAATAGCTAGCCGGAGAACAAATAGCCCAACATTTAAAGTAGTAAAACAATAACAGGCGCTCAGCAATGGATAACACGAAGTGACCGCGACAAATTGGCTCCCATACGTGGTGCAGATAAACATGAAGCATCTTCCAACTACCAACATATAATCTACTTCACATGGTAACCACTACACCACGGAGGGCGACCTTTTTTAGGTCATACTGTGTTTTCGTCCACATGTGAAGTAAAAAACAGTCATCGTATTAATGGACAACATGATTAGCAAGTACTAAAATGATTGATTTCCCAGCCGTAAACCAATAGTTTTTTGTAGCTGACCATTTACCGTACGCTTTATTGTGCTAAGCAGCTACAATTGTATTATTACACCAAGCAATACAACTACTGACATTAGGAAAGGACTGTCAGTATTACAAAGTTCAGGCACGCTGTCAACAGTGAAACTTTGCTTTAGAGCGCGAAACATTAATTGCAGGACCAAGGTTAATATCACATCAATAAAAATATTAACAAACAATCACCAATAGCAAAAATAACGAAACTGCAATAGACAAAAATCTTGGTAAAAGTTCTCATTTACCAAAAAAGACCATAATGGTGCTTAAGCTACGAAGACGCACGCACTAACAAAATAGGCAAATGCTCTAGTAAAAAATTTGATATGTTACACTGTTGTACAAACTATTTTTATAAACGCTTTTTCTCGATCTACTTCATGATAATCGAAATAAACATTTACAGAAACTTATTGCTAATTTTCTTGTAGGTGCAAGGGGAATATGGTAGGCTTTAAGCGATAGTCAAATATTTTAAGAGCTGGTTCTATGTGGCGCATTCCATTCTCTTTGTATTTCAGGACATAAAAAAAATTACTAGTGTGGTTACTACAGAGAGAGCCAAAAAACTATGAACCGGCTGCACGGTGTTTTTCCTGTCCGCATTCTCGGCGCTCGTTGCCGTCTGCCGCTGTCATAGAAAGGCGCGGATGAAACCATACAACATTTTTAAAACTAGTTTTAAAGGCTTTACTTACCAACTTTATGAAAGGAGATGCTGAAACTGGTCACCGTCGTTGTCCATACAGTTTTGGCACCTCTTTAGGAAACTATCCATCACTCGCCGTAGTTCACGTTGAGAAATGCTGGAAATTTCCTGGCGGGTATTTTGTTTTAATTCTTCCAGGATGTGTGGGTTTGTCTGTAAACTTTATGTTTTAAGTTACCCCAGAGATAGAAATAGCAGGGGGGTCAGGTCGGAGGACCAAGGGGCCCACAAATCTCAAGTAATAATTCCGTCCTCAAACGCACTTTCAATTATTGTTCTCATCGAAATATTGGCCGTATGAACTGTTGCAGAGTCTTGTTGAAAAAAAGGCACGCTCCCTGTATGTTAATTCTCTAAAAACAAAGAGAAAAATTGTATTCACGTATGCACTGCTTCAACTACTGACTCGAAAAAAAATTGTGCCAAAAATGTATGGACAACGACGGTGGCGAGTTTCAGCATCTCCTTTCATAAAATTGGTAAGTAAAGCCTTTAAAAGTAGTTTTAAAAATGTTGTATGGTTTCATCCGCGCCTTTCTATGACAGCGGCAGACGGCAACGAGCGCCGAGGACGCGGACAGGAAAAACACCGTGCAGCTGGTTCGTAGTTTTTCGGCTTTGGCTCTCTCTCTGTCTCTCTCTCTCTCTCTCTCTCTCTCTCTCTGTGTAGTTATACAATATTATATAAAATTTCTTCCGAATGAAGAGGATTTCATAATCTATTCCCAAAAAATCAAGATACAGATACATTTTATTACTTTCTCTACTACTTATGGTAAGCAGGAGAAATATTGCACTCCACCCAAAAATTCGACAGCGAGATTTCAACGGAAATACATGTTTTGAGGCGCCCTGAATTCAAATAAAGCATTTTTGGAAACATGTCCGTGTGTGTGTGTGTGTGTGTGTGTGTGTGTGTGTCTGTGAGCAGCATACCTCAAAACCTAATACGCATAAATACCAAACTTGGTATTTGAGTTTAGTGTCTTCCAAGTAGAGTCACAAAGATTTTCAAGAAAATTCCCCCACCCCAAATATTCTTTACATGGAACACTTTTCGAAAATTTTGATTTTATAAAATATGGCTAACGATTTTGATTAAAATACCGTGTATGAAAGATGTTTACATCACATATAAAATGTATATCTTGAATTTTCTGTGAATAGCCTGTGAAGGAATTTTGTATAACCCCGTATAACTTGTGAACGTTAGTCGATAAACGAAAACATACCACACAAAAATGTAGATCCCTTTAAAACACACAATTTACTTAAAACAAGCGTTTTGTGGCATAAGCCGTTTCTGAGATAACCTTTATTAAGGCTTCGAGTTGTTCAATACTTGTTTCTCGCGATACATGGAATTTTAAGGTCAGTAAATAGCGTCCAGTTTTTAAATATTTGACTGTTGCTATTTCCTTTGTATCTATAACGAAATGTTTAATTTAGCTATTTCTGCAAAGGTTTATTTGGATTAAGATGTAGTTGATAGAAAAATAAGCTTTAGTAAGAATAGTCTGTATAGCTACTAATAAAGACGCAGGGTAGAGAAAGGCATGGGACTTTCCATATAAATATTTGAAATATATGGTATTTTAATAAAAATCGTTAGAGCCGTTTTGAGAAGAAAGATCCATCTAAGGGTTAATTTTCAGGCATAAGATTTCTTAAGCAGCTGGCTTTAAGTTATGTATATTCAAACCGTTATCACTACAGATAATACAAAACAACAGAAGCTAAGGTAGGTAAAAGCCGGTATGAGTGGTGTCTACAAACATCAAAAGGCTGTTCAGAAGTAGAGGGAGGGATGGTTCGTTATATGCGACGTCCCTGCCTATAGTGTAGTGACAGTTTAACCTTATTTAATTCCTTTGCTTGGTAATTTGGGATGAATTTTCTCGAAAATTATCGCATCTTTGGAAGGTACTGCACTTAAACACCAAAGTTGGTATTTACCCAACATTTCATTTTTGAGTTAGGTTGTTCTCAGACATACATACACCCACTCACACAGATACTTTTATGATTCAAGGGCCTCAAAACATGCATTGCGGTGATTTCGCTATCGTATTTTCGTGTCATATGTAATACTTGCTCTATCTACTACATGGTAATGAAAGCAAAAAAGAGGCAAACTCGGGCTGGATAAGTGAGACAGCGCATTGCAACCTCCAAGGTCAGAGTGGGCGGTCGACCGGAGTCGAACCCGGAACCTTCCAAATGCGAGACCCACACGTTTCCACGCAGTCATATCGTTCGATCTTAAGCTATTTACTCGACATTTCTGTTTATGTATTTTCGTAATTCTGTTCAATTCAGGGACTTGTAGCTCGTGTTCTAAGTTTTATCATTCAGAAAGAGCGAGTGTTCGGCTCTCTGGCAACTCATTGTTCAATAAATACTATTGAAATGGGTGCTTTAACTAACCAAATAAACCATTGACATACAAAACAATATCTTGGTGTGTTTCAGTTTATAAGAACAGCTGAAGAAGCCGTTTCGACCGCGCTATGTTTCTTGAATACATACAATTTACTGCAGAGGTGATTTTACAATGCTCATAAAACCTCTGAATGGATTTGCTAGCATCCATGGATTAGATGCAGCATGTGTGATCCTTCATGTGTAACTTCTACTCTGTCATTTTATTGCTTATATGAAAGTAGAGAGTTTGGAGTCACTACCTCACCATATCTTTATGAAACGCGCTGTCCGAAGCCCGAACATTTTATAGTCTTATAGGCAAAGTGTTCCCAATTTTTTTGCTGATAGACGTTCTTTCTTCCCTTTTAAATGTTAACTTTCTTTCTATGGAGTGTGGCTCCCGAAGTTACTGCTACGAATGGGATAGGTGCAGCTTTTTAGAGCTTAGGGGGACTAATTGCCGCAAATTGCCACCAGATTACATTTTTAATCTTTTATGCAGTCTTACAAATTGGAATGTGCTCCTTGATTATAGGTAAATTATAATGACTGGCACAAAACATACATTCTAAATCGAAGTCTGCACCACTTCACAAAAAAAATTGAGTGTTGCAATCACATGACCTTGTCTACCCTGTATTGTTAATTAATGGGTAACAAACTATTCTTACGAAAGCTTATTTTTCTATCTGCTTCATTTTAATTGAGACAAAGCTTAGCAGAATAGCGACAGTCAAAAGTTTAAGAATGGACGCTAGACGCTAACTTTAAAATTCCATACTGTTTCCATGACATCGCGAGAATCAACCGAATGTCGACAGGAGTTAGGAGCAACAAAAACATTGGACAGTTTATTCGAACCTTTAATAACGGATATCTTGGAAGTGGCTGATGCCAGAAAAGAGTTATTTGAAATGATTTTTGTGTTTTAAAGAGATCTACATGTTTCTGTAAATTGTGTCTTAGTCTATCGCTTCACTTTACCAGTTATACAAGACTATATAAAATTCCTTCTGAATGAAAACAACTTCATAGGCTATTCCTAATAAGCTCAAGATATACATTTAATTTGCAATCAAATATCTTTAATGTTTGCTATTTTAATCAAAATTGTTATAGACTTTTTTTGGAAAATAAAAAATTTATAAAAAATGTTTCATGTAAAGGGTAGTTGGCGTGGGGGGATTTTCTTTAAAATCTCTGTGTCGCATCTTTGGAAGTTACTGAACTTAAATACCAAGTTTGGTATTTATCCGACTTTTGGTTTTTGAGTTATGTTGTTCACAGACACACTAACCTTTTTTAAAAAATTCTTTTTTTTGGATTCAGGGATCCCCAAAACATGTATTTCCGGTGAAATCTCGGTATTGAATTTTTGGGTGGTATGTAATACCTTCTCTGCTTACTATATACGTGGTAGAGAAAATTAATGTTTTAACTCATATACACTTTGGAGTAGAGAGGTAAACTTTCGCCCATGTTTTAGGCGAAATTTTGCTCTACAAATTGATTCTACTGTTAAATATGGCAGCTTCTGTGTGACAAGCTTTGTGGGTTTTTTCTTTGCAAATATATGAGAATTTGTTTTCTCCGTTTTTGCTTTGAAAACCTTTTTCTACGATTGAAAATTTCAGGTATAAATGACCCTTTTTTTAGAAGCTAATGGAGAAAGTTTAATTAAATTTTAGAATAAAACAAAATATTGGTTATGTTATGGTTTACTTTGATGTTAATAAGGTGATTGATTATTTTTAAAAGAAATTATTGTTGAATGGTTTTTATCAAATATGATAAAATTAAGAAAACAACACAATCTTCATTAATAAACAAGAATATTGATACAAGTATATTACTGAACCTAGAAGGTACGTATCTACATCCTGTAAAATTGTCAGTTTGATAACTTAGATAGTTTGTGATGGGTCATGAATTTAGTGGATTTAACATTGGCGGGATAGGACCTTTAATATTCTCTTAATACTAATTCCGTAAGTAGAATAAGAATACCGGTTCTGGCGCACAGAGAGATGCCGAAAAACTGATAAGCTTCTTTGATCTATGCCGCTAGCCCCGCCCCCTCCCTTTGTGCGCTACTATTTGCCGCCCGGTCGCGTGCCGCTAGCTCCGCCCCCTTCCCTTTGTGCGCTTACCTAATGCCGACAGTGTCTGTGCCGGCAGGTCCTCCCCCCCTCCCCCTGTGGTCACGTGCCGGTGTCCCCGCCCCCCTCCCTCCCCCATACGCGTGTCCTCCCTCCCCTTTGTGTTCTGGTTGGTTCCCTGTGGATAGGTGGGAGAGCGTGTATTGATCCTATACGTTGGTCGCGTACCTTCCCTTGGTCTAAATCCCTGCCGTGTGATTGGCTTGGGGTAGGGGATGTGCCGCTCGGGGTGAGGGGTTATATGTGAGGGTTCTCGGTGCGTGACGTTGGCGGTGTGGGAATGCGATTCTCGATGCCTGCCGCACATCGGCAAATCGTTTGAGTACATAATTGTGTCAATCAATTAGGTAATGTGTGTTATTGAAAAAAGAATGCCCATCATATTACTACTAATGCAATTAAACGCGGTTCTTCGAGCAATTAAGTATTTTTGATTGAATTCGCGCGCACCTGGTCCTAAACCCCCCTTATATTACTACTATTGCAATGAAACGCGGCTAGTCGGTTGATGAATACATTTAAGTATTTTTTGAATGATTAATGTAATTGACTCGCGCGCAACTGTTCGTTATCGTATATGTGTGGTAGCATGTGTATAATTATTACGAGTAATAACATTTATTTAATTCTACTTTTGAGGGAAAATATATTTTGGATTTATAAGAATATTACAACACATAGATGAAAGGACAGACTTGACGTAACACTCGTTATCGCGTGATAATTGAGGTGGAACACCGACCGCAACCTTCCACAGCGACACGTTTCACACGAATGACTGACTCTCGATATTTGGACTGGCAAGTCGACTTCCGCATCCCCTCCACTCCCGCTTCAGTTCGCAACATACACTAGCGCGCCAAGTGGTAATATGAGTGAAACTCCAGCGAGTGTTTTGCTCACAGCGCCCCTGGTGGTCATATCTGAAAGTTGTAAATTCACCATATTTAAACTCATTATGGGTGCAAGACGGCCATCTTAACTCTATATAATTCTGCGAAATATGATTCCGGAAAAAAAATAAAGGCGAATTAACATGCGAGGTGCGTTCATGCTGGCTCCGGGGGAATTGATTATGAAATAAATAAAAAATAAATAAGACTCTCGCTGATCGATGAAAACAATTAAATATTTTTAATAATTAATGTAATTGACTCGCGCGCCTAGAGATATCTCACCCAATTATTCATCTACCATGAATATCTCACTTCTAATGAAACGACGCAGTCTATCGATTAAAAACAATTAAGTTTTTTTTATTGATTAATGTAATTGAATCGAACGCAACTGTTCGTTATCGTATATGCGAGAATATTACGCGTATATAACTATTACGGCTAATAACGTGTGTTTAATTCTTCTTTTGAATTGCGGGTTTATAAAAAATATTACATTGCTTAGATGAATTAAAAAGCAACTTAAAGCGAAATTGCAAATAGCTTGTATGAGACGTTAACACGAGAACCCTTTACGAAAAAACAAGACGCAATGTGACAGCAATGCCCCGTCCATCATGAGAGGCGGTTAAACCAGGACGCGTGGGTTTTCCCCACTACCTGCTCTTAATGGCTAGGGGTATCCAGCACATAGGAGTACGCTTCAACTGACGTTAAAAATAAAAGCCCTCTATGTCTCTTCTCGCACGAGAGAAGTAATAATTACAATTCAAAACAGGCGTACCTGTAAGTAACACGCACGAAGACTACAAATATAAATTTTATATTCGTTTTAAATGTTCTTTCTAAAGACGTAGCGAACTTTGAGAAATTCAACGAATTATTCACTGGCGTACACTGCCTGAAAGAAATATGGTGTACACCCCTGAAGAATGCATATGTAGACCCATTAGCAGACAAGGGCAAAACTCTTCCACACCATTAATTTTCGTCAGAAGAATGTAAAAACAAGGTCTTGTATAGAGCTCTTAGTGAACAATGACACCCGTTTTCCAGTTGATTAAACATCCAAAGTGCTCTGAAAAACCACAGGCCCTCGGGGATAAATAACTTTTAGCGACACAAAAAGATCTTAATGGCTTCCTCTGTCCAGAAATTCCATCATACACAGCGGAAAAACCTGTCTAGACATGTTTTAAGCTTACCACAAAAAATGTTTTCCGATAATTAATATAATTCTACATGAAGAATATTAATGATTTAAGTTTTCAATTAAACGTATACTGTATAGATTCTGTACTTAAACATTCGATTGTATCTTTGTCATTATTTAAATACTCGCGTACAAGAAATGCAAACATGATATCAAAAAATTAAACTGATTTTTTTTTCGGAATGTTAAACAAAGAAATATGATTTGGCGAGAGTAATATGAAGAATAAAAAGTATTCAGAATGATAGATATTACATACGTTATTAAAATAAGGCTCTCGCTGATTGATGAAAACAATTAAATATTTTTTTATTAATTAATTGTATATGAATTGACTCGCGCATTTGCTTGCTGTCGTATGTGTATGATTATTACGACTAATAGCATTTGTTTAATTCTAAATAATGAAATATGGAGCCTTGCCTAAACAATCCTCGTTACTCTTAATTTATTCCATTTTAAAAAGATTGGGCTTAGTAAACATAGGACGAGAACGATTTTAAATACCCCGTCCATTCGAGAGATATTTTTTCGAATATTCCAGCATGTTAATATAAACTTAATACACACACACAAATTCATTTCAAGTAATCTAACGATATTGAATAAAATATTAAATGTTTAAGATATTGTAATGAGAAATGAATTGTATATCTCGAATTTTCTGGGCCGCAGGCTGCAGGATCGCTCATCAAATACCGTAATGATTCAGACACCCGAACACCCGAATGGTAAGCATTCTTCAGAGTTTTTAAATAAGTAATGTAACAATTCATATTAACTTCTTGTTCATATTCTTTATTATTATTTGTATTATTATTTCCAGGAAGTGGACTTTATTTTGGTATCGACCATCCATCGAGCGCTGCACAGGCAGCGCCAGGCTTCCAAACCTTCCTGGTACCAAATCATCATGGAGACGGCTCTGCCATCCGTACATGCAGCAACACTCGTAAGGTGAGAATTTACAGACGGTTGTTTGAGGATTTGTAACTAAAAAATTACATGATAGTAGACATACAATGTCGATTCTGGCACACAAAGGCATGCCTCCGACAGCATAGAGTTCTGGATTGTATAAGGAGAAAAGGATATATTTAAGGGGAGTTTCTCACCCATATGCAGTCACATAACTCTTTCGGTCTCCCAGAATGCTATGTATTTTTCACGAGGGTGTTTAAAACATGTATTTTTTTTTCACGTATAGAGTGTAGATTCTTTAGAACTCTGTACTTAAACATGCTATACTATTATTATTTATTTATTTTTTCCAGGAAATGGACTTTATTTCGGAGGCGGTATCGGTCAACATGCGACCGCTGCACCGGTAGCATCAGGCTTCGCGAGCGTTGTACCAGCAGGCTTCGCGACCGCTGCACCGCCACCTCCAGGCTTCCAGACCTTCCTGGCACCAAATCAGCAGGGTGGGGGCCCTGCCCCATACATGCAGCAAGCACCGAACGGTAAGAATTTTTTCAATATTTTACGAAGTTCTTTTTACACATTCTATATTATTATTAATATTGTTATTATTTTCAGGAAGTGGACTTTATTTCGGAGGCGGGTTTTTTCTGGGAATGTCTCCAAAGTATTCTTCATTCTGAACGACTTTTGCAAAACTGATAAACCATAAAAGATAGACAAAATTTTACTACACAAAAAATGGAGATCGCGTTAAAATACATAATTTATAACATATACATTCTTGTTGTTGAGTAAATCGTTTTTCGAGATATTCCTTGTTATTCCCTTAAAATTTTCCAATACTTATACTTTTTCTCAAATTCATTATTCTTGTTTTATGTCCTCGATATGCAAAGAGAATGGAATGCACCACATAGCAACCAGCGTTAAAATATTTGACTATCGCTTAAAACCTATCATATTCACATTGTATCGTCATGAAAATTACCAATAACATTGACATCTCGATATCTCGATTAACATGAAGCATATAGGGAATAAGTGCTTGTAAAAATAGTTTGTACAAGAGTAGAGAAAGCCATGTGAGTGTATCACATCAGATTTTTTGATATTGGTTTAAATTTTCAAATACTTTTAACTTTTCTCAAGCGGTAACTCGCTATTCGTTTTTTCCCGTGGTAATGCATAGAGAATAGAATTATAAAGCCATCACATAGCATCAGACGTTCTTTAAACATCTGTAACGTGTCTATTCACAATCGAAAGGTTGCTGGTTCGAGGAAAATTATATCTACAGAAACAATACATTATTTTCGCTCTGTGATTAATTTGGTAATGTAACAATAATTAACAATGAATTTTTAGCGGTAAATGTAAAAAATAAAATATATTTTTTATTTCCTAGCGTCATACGCAGAAGCATTCCCCTTAAGGAACGCTGGC
The DNA here is from genome assembly GCA_030765065.1 of Deroplatys truncata. Lineage (NCBI taxonomy): Eukaryota > Metazoa > Arthropoda > Insecta > Mantodea > Mantidae > Deroplatys > Deroplatys truncata. The sequence continues at coordinate 221,593,929 of CM060981.1, read as the reverse complement.
GTGAGCGATGGTTTCCCCCATAACGGGTTTAGACTTGCTTACGAAATGTCCCTGTGCGAGGCTAGCATTTCCCTCTCCTTCTCGAATTTTTAGAGTAGCCAATCAAAATTGCTGTATTATATACCGTCACATCTCTCACCCCTTCAGATTTTTATCAGGCGAAGCGATATAAAAGCAGTAGCTTCCCCAGCGATTTCACTGTATTGTGACAACACAGCGAGCTAAGATCTCTGCAAACTTTTCTCATTCAAAGTGAAATTTCAACGAACATCATGTCTGGTAAGTTGTAACAAAACACTTCATTTACTTTAAAAGTTAAATTATTACTCTGTACATTTAACTTATATTCGCGTTCTTGTTTTTAATGCATGGCATTTATATGCGAATAGCTGAGCATTCTAAAAGTTAATAGCTAGACAAGTGAATTTTCTGAAATGTGAACAGTTTAGTTAAGTATTCATTTTAGGCAAGCTTATTCTACATTTAATAGCTAACTGCGCGAATTCTCAAAATGGGAACAATTTAGTTAAGTATTCACCTTGTTGAGTAATTATTATTCCAGATATTTAAATACAGGATTTCACAGAGTGAATTATATTCCTTTTTGGAGAAAATACAATTATTTGAATACCTTATTAACGTTTTTGCTTTAGAATATTACAAAAAGTCTGTTGCGCGAATCATTCGCTCTAACAAAGTAAATATCTACATTATATTAAAACATTTAAATTGAAAAATACAGTACTTAATGAACTTCATTTGTGAATCAGAACCTCAATTATATTTACACATATTATCATTTTCAGAAAAAAGTTAATAAGTTTGTAACTTTCAAATAAATGAAATTTTTGTTATGCAACACATTCTCTAATAAAGAATATGTTTTTTTCTCTTCCTAATGCAGAAAGTTTGACATCTCAACTTAACACATTGGCTGAGGGTAGCATTTACCCAGCCGTTCAAAGACTACAAGATCTTCAGCCAGAGGAGCCTTATAATATAAAATCCTTAAGAAAAATTGATACTCGATACGGTGCTAGAGGCGTTGCACTTTTAGAGAATAACCAAGTGTTTCTCCCGACAAGATATTCAACCCTAACAAGCCAACAGTTGGAGGAAATGCCTGGGAAGTTTCAAATGGTATATCACGGAGTAGTACCAGCCGGCAAGTTTAAGACATGTAAATTGTCTTTTCTTTCTATTAAGGTTTGTAGAAATAATTCAGCTATCCTTTCAAAGCTTCATTTAGAGTTACATTCGTTGAGTTTATAAATTCGCACTTCAGTAGGATAACATTTGTCTAAAGTATACATCAATATGTAAAAAAATAACGTCCAGGATGTAGTCTGAGCGAGGATCTGCAGAAAGAAGTTTAATAGTCTATTCACTGATTCTTTACCTCAAAGCAGATACCTACAGTAAGTTTCAAATAATTTCCAGCACGATAGCAGTTGTCAAAAGCAGGCATCACTGTATTAAAAAAATATGTGTAAATAATGTCTAGATTGTACTCTGTGTGATTTCGTGCAGAAAGAACTTTAATACCCCTTGCAGTGATTCTCCACATCGAAGTATATACCTACAAGAAGTTGCAAATAATGTGAATGTGTGTTACAGGAATGCCCAGCTGAATGTAAATGAAGAGGAAGAACGAGATAGCTTAAAACATCATAAACAGAAATGTGATAGGAACATTCTCAACACCTCCCAGTAACCTCAATCAATGAAGAATTGCACCAGTGCGGAACATACATGGAAAAAACATCCGAGTGTGTAGAATATAACAATAATATATATATAATTATGTACTCATTATTACTGCTATACCAGCCTATACCATTGATTTCATAAATAATTTCATAATTGTTTAAGGAGAATGCCTATCTTAAAAACATTGATGCTACATGAACTATTACTGAAAGAGACTTGAATAAATGGGAATCTAGAAGCCAGAACCATCTTAATATTGGGCTGTATGATATGAGGTGTATAAAAAGATTAATAAAAAAACGAGGTCTATGTAATATAAACAACATTTATTTTTTATAAACATTTTCCTATTACATTCCTATACAAAAAAACATACATATTTCCTAAAGCCAAAGGTGATAGTCTAGACATTCTAAAACACTCAGTTATATAATCATATACATCACACAGAAAGAGACCTGCATTATCCATAAAAAACTAAACATCTCAAGAATGTCTGGATGATGTATTTTATAAGTACAAGGTTTTGATATTTCAAAGTTCCTGTTAACCATGACTGTAATTGATTAACACAATTTCTCGATCCTGTCATGCTATAACTTTAGAAGCTTTCAGCTTACTTATAATCTCCTCAATCTCTTGTGTGTGACTATTATTACCAGCATTCCTCGATGCAATTAGTAACCTCAATATATTTACTAGTCTATTTGGATTTTCAAGCGTAGATATCACTGAATCATCATCATATGAAGATTTCATATTCTCGCGACTCCCGCTGTATCCAGGTTTTTCACCATCAGTAGTCTCCAGTGAAGGACAGAAGCTTGATCCGGTATAACATCCCCCTCTATACATCTTCGGATCTTCGAGTGTAGGAGAGAGAGTCGATCCAGTATAACATGTTGCTCTATGAAGCTTAAATCTTGACAAAGAACGATTCTTAAAAATCCGCTCGCATATACAGCATCTAATGACGTGTTTTCCTCCATGTGTAATGTATGAAAAATTAAGTTTCTCATCCGCTAGTTGCACAGATTTTCTCCGGCAGGAGCTCATGCTAAAACTAAAAGAAATTAAATGAATACGGGAATGCTAACGCTCGAAGGAATTAAAAGCGAATGAATGAATTCATAACACGCAGCTATGTATATATTCAGTGTGAGGACGCCGGAGGGAATCGCAATCTTCGCATAGCAGCGGGAAAGGATGCTCTCTGGAAACATTTGTGGAGAAGGAGGCTCTCAACAGAACATGGCGAATGCGAGCATGGAAAAAGGATGCTCTCTGGGAACATTCGTGGAAAAAGGATGCTCTCAACAGAACATAACGAGTGCGAGCATGGAAAAAGGATGCTCTCTGGAAACGTTTGTGGAAAAGGCTGCGTAACAATGGAATCACGCTATGTAACAAAGGAATCACGTTATGTAACAAAGGAATCACGCTATGTAACAAAGGAATCACGCTATGTAACAAAGGAATCGCGCTATGTAACAAAGGAATCACGCCATGTAACAAAGGAATCGCGCCATGTAACAAAGGAATCGCGCCATGTAACAAAGGAATCGCGCTATGTAACAAAGGAATCGCGCCATGTAACCAAGGAATCACGCCATGTAACAAAGGAATCGCGCCATGTAACAAAGGAATCGCGCCATGTAACAAAGGAATCGCGCCATGTAACAAAGGAATCGCGCCATGTAACAAAGGAATCGCGCCATGTAACAAAGGAATCGCGCCATGTAACAAAGGAATCGCGCCATGTAACAAAGGAATCGCGCCATGTAACAAAGGAATCGCGCCATGTAACAAAGGAATCGCGCCATGTTACAAAGGACTCGCGCCATGTAACAAAGGAATCGCGCCATGTAACAAAGGAATCGCGCTATGTAACAAAGGACTCACGCCATGTTACAAAGGACTCGCGCCATGTAACAAAGGAATCGCGCCATGTAACAAAGGAATCGCGCCATGTAACAAAGGAATCGCGCCATGTAACAAAGGAATCGCGCCATGTAACAAAGGAATCGCGCCATGTTACAAAGGACTCGCGCCATGTAACAAAGGAATCGCGCCATGTAACAAAGGAATCGCGCCATGTAACAAAGGAATCGCGCTATGTAACAAAGGACTCACGCCATGTAACAAAGGAATCGCGGTATGTAACAAAGGAATCGCGCCATGTAACAAAGGAATCGCGCCATGTTACAAAGGAATCGCGCTATGTAACAAAGGAATCGCGCTATGTAACAAAGGACTCACGCCATGTAACAAAGGAATCGCGCCATGTAACAAAGGAATCGCGCCATGTAACAAAGGAATCGCGCCATGTAACAAAGGAATCACGGTATGTAACAAAGGAATCGCGCCATGTAACAAAGGAATCGCGCCATGTAACAAAGGAATCACGCCATGTAACAAAGGAATCGCGGTATGTAACAAAGGAATCGCGCTATGTAACAAAGGAATCGCGCCATGTAACAAAGGAATCGCGCCATGTAACAAAGGAATCGCGCTATGTAACAAAGGACTCACGCCATATAACAAAGGAATCGCGCCATGTAACAAAGGAATCGCGCCATGTAACAAAGGAATCGCGCCATGTAACAAAGGAATCACGGTATGTAACAAAGGAATCACGGTATGTAACAAAGGAATCGCGCTATGTAACAAAGGAATCGCGCTATGTAACAAAGGAATCGCGCCATGTAACAAAGGAATCACGCCATGTAACAAAGGAATCGCGGTATGTAACAAAGGAATCGCGCTATGTAACAAAGGAATCGCGCCATGTAACAAAGGAATCGCGCCATGTAACAAAGGAATCGCGCTATGTAACAAAGGACTCACGCCATGTAACAAAGGAATCGCGCCATGTAACAAAGGAATCGCGCCATGTAACAAAGGAATCGCGCCATGTAACAAAGGAATCACGGTATGTAACAAAGGAATCACGGTATGTAACAAAGGAATCGCGCTATGTAACAAAGGAATCGCGCTATGTAACAAAGGAATCGCGCTATGTAACAAAGGAATCGCGCCATGTAACAAAGGAATCGCGCCATGTAACAAAGGAATCGCGCCATGTAACAAAGGAATCGCGCTATGTAACAAAGGAATCGCGCCATGTAACAAAGGAATCGCGATATGTAACAAAGGAATCACGCCATGTAACAAAGGAATCGCGCCATGTAACGAAGGAATCGCGCTATGTAACAAAGGAATCACGCTATGTAACAAAGGAATCACGCTATGTAACAATGGAATCACGCTATGTAACAAACGTTTCCAGAGAGCATCCTTTTTCCATGCTCGCACTCGTTATGTTCTGTTGAGAGCATCCTTTTTCCGCGAATGTTCCCAGAGAGCATCCTTTTTCCATGCTCGCATTCGCCATGTTCTGTTGAGAGCCTCCTTCTCCACAAATGTTTCCAGAGAGCATCCTTTCCCGCTGCTATGCGAAGATTGCGATTCCCTCCGGCGTCCTCACACTGAATATATACATAGCTGCGTGTTATGAATTCATTCATTCGCTTTTAATTCCTTCGAGCGTTAGCATTCCCGTATTCATTTAATTTCTTTTAGTTTTAGCATGAGCTCCTGCTGGAGAAAATCTGTGCAACTAGCGGATGAGAAACTCAATTTTTCATACATTACACATGGAGGAAAACACGTCATTAGATGCTGTATATGCGAGCGGATTTTTAAGAATCGTTCTTTGTCAAGATTTAAGCTTCATAGAGCAACATGTTATACTGGATCGACTCTCTCTCCTACACTCGAAGATCCGAAGATGTATAGAGGGGGATGTTATACCGGATCAAGCCTCTGTCCTTCACTGGAGACTACTGATGGTGAAAAATCTGGATACAGCGGGAGTCGCGAGAATATGAAATCTTCATATGATGATGATTCAGTGATATCTACGCTTGAAAATCCAAATAGACCAGTAAATATATTGAGGTTACTAATTGCATCGAGGAATGCTGGTAATAATAGTCACACACAAGAGATTGAGGAGATTATAAGTAAGCTGAAAGCTTCTAAAGTTATAGCATGACAGGATCGAGAAATTGTGTTAATCAATTACAGTCATGGTTAACAGGAACTTTGAAATATCAAAACCTTGTACTTATAAAATACATCATCCAGACATTCTTGAGATGTTTAGTTTTTTATGGATAATGCAGGTCTCTTTCTGTGTGATGTATATGATTATATAACTGAGTGTTTTAGAATGTCTAGACTATCACCTTTGGCTTTAGGAAATATGTATGTTTTTTTGTATAGGAATGTAATAGGAAAATGTTTATAAAAAATAAATGTTGTTTATATTACATAGACCTCGTTTTTTTATTAATCTTTTTATACACCTCATATCATACAGCCCAATATTAAGATGGTTCTGGCTTCTAGATTCCCATTTATTCAAGTCTCTTTCAGTAATAGTTCATGTAGCATCAATGTTTTTAAGATAGGCATTCTCCTTAAACAATTATGAAATTATTTATGAAATCAATGGTATAGGCTGGTATAGCAGTAATAATGAGTACATAATTATATATATATTATTGTTATATTCTACACACTCGGATGTTTTTTCCATGTATGTTCCGCACTGGTGCAATTCTTCATTGATTGAGGTTACTGGGAGGTGTTGAGAATGTTCCTATCACATTTCTGTTTATGATGTTTTAAGCTATCTCGTTCTTCCTCTTCATTTACATTCAGCTGGGCATTCCTGTAACACACATTCACATTATTTGCAACTTCTTGTAGGTATATACTTCGATGTGGAGAATCACTGCAAGGGGTATTAAAGTTCTTTCTGCACGAAATCACACAGAGTACAATCTAGACATTATTTACACATATTTTTTTAATACAGTGATGCCTGCTTTTGACAACTGCTATCGTGCTGGAAATTATTTGAAACTTACTGTAGGTATCTGCTTTGAGGTAAAGAATCAGTGAATAGACTATTAAACTTCTTTCTGCAGATCCTCGCTCAGACTACATCCTGGACGTTATTTTTTTACATATTGATGTATACTTTAGACAAATGTTATCCTACTGAAGTGCGAATTTATAAACTCAACGAATGTAACTCTAAATGAAGCTTTGAAAGGATAGCTGAATTATTTCTACAAACCTTAATAGAAAGAAAAGACAATTTACATGTCTTAAACTTGCCGGCTGGTACTACTCCGTGATATACCATTTGAAACTTCCCAGGCATTTCCTCCAACTGTTGGCTTGTTAGGGTTGAATATCTTGTCGGGAGAAACACTTGGTTATTCTCTAAAAGTGCAACGCCTCTAGCACCGTATCGAGTATCAATTTTTCTTAAGGATTTTATATTATAAGGCTCCTCTGGCTGAAGATCTTGTAGTCTTTGAACGGCTGGGTAAATGCTACCCTCAGCCAATGTGTTAAGTTGAGATGTCAAACTTTCTGCATTAGGAAGAGAAAAAAACATATTCTTCATTAGAGAATGTGTTGCATAACAAAAATTTCATTTATTTGAAAGTTACAAACTTATTAACTTTTTTCTGAAAATGATAATATGTGTAAATATAATTGAGGTTCTGATTCACAAATGAAGTTCATTAAGTACTGTATTTTTCAATTTAAATGTTTTAATATAATGTAGATATTTACTTTGTTAGAGCGAATGATTCGCGCAACAGACTTTTTGTAATATTCTAAAGCAAAAACGTTAATAAGGTATTCAAATAATTGTATTTTCTCCAAAAAGGAATATAATTCACTCTGTGAAATCCTGTATTTAAATATCTGGAATAATAATTACTCAACAAGGTGAATACTTAACTAAATTGTTCCCATTTTGAGAATTCGCGCAGTTAGCTATTAAATGTAGAATAAGCTTGCCTAAAATGAATACTTAACTAAACTGTTCACATTTCAGAAAATTCACTTGTCTAGCTATTAACTTTTAGAATGCTCAGCTATTCGCATATAAATGCCATGCATTAAAAACAAGAACGCGAATATAAGTTAAATGTACAGAGTAATAATTTAACTTTTAAAGTAAATGAAGTGTTTTGTTACAACTTACCAGACATGATGTTCGTTGAAATTTCACTTTGAATGAGAAAAGTTTGCAGAGATCTTAGCTCGCTGTGTTGTCACAATACAGTGAAATCGCTGGGGAAGCTACTGCTTTTATATCGCTTCGCCTGATAAAAATCTGAAGGGGTGAGAGATGTGACGGTATATAATACAGCAATTTTGATTGGCTACTCTAAAAATTCGAGAAGGAGAGGGAAATGCTAGCCTCGCACAGGGACATTTCGTAAGCAAGTCTAAACCCGTTATGGGGGAAACCATCGCTCACGCCAGCGTTCCTTAAGGGGAATGCTTCTGCGTATGACGCTAGGAAATAAAAAATATATTTTATTTTTTACATTTACCGCTAAAAATTCATTGTTAATTATTGTTACATTACCAAATTAATCACAGAGCGAAAATAATGTATTGTTTCTGTAGATATAATTTTCCTCGAACCAGCAACCTTTCGATTGTGAATAGACACGTTACAGATGTTTAAAGAACGTCTGATGCTATGTGATGGCTTTATAATTCTATTCTCTATGCATTACCACGGGAAAAAACGAATAGCGAGTTACCGCTTGAGAAAAGTTAAAAGTATTTGAAAATTTAAACCAATATCAAAAAATCTGATGTGATACACTCACATGGCTTTCTCTACTCTTGTACAAACTATTTTTACAAGCACTTATTCCCTATATGCTTCATGTTAATCGAGATATCGAGATGTCAATGTTATTGGTAATTTTCATGACGATACAATGTGAATATGATAGGTTTTAAGCGATAGTCAAATATTTTAACGCTGGTTGCTATGTGGTGCATTCCATTCTCTTTGCATATCGAGGACATAAAACAAGAATAATGAATTTGAGAAAAAGTATAAGTATTGGAAAATTTTAAGGGAATAACAAGGAATATCTCGAAAAACGATTTACTCAACAACAAGAATGTATATGTTATAAATTATGTATTTTAACGCGATCTCCATTTTTTGTGTAGTAAAATTTTGTCTATCTTTTATGGTTTATCAGTTTTGCAAAAGTCGTTCAGAATGAAGAATACTTTGGAGACATTCCCAGAAAAAACCCGCCTCCGAAATAAAGTCCACTTCCTGAAAATAATAACAATATTAATAATAATATAGAATGTGTAAAAAGAACTTCGTAAAATATTGAAAAAATTCTTACCGTTCGGTGCTTGCTGCATGTATGGGGCAGGGCCCCCACCCTGCTGATTTGGTGCCAGGAAGGTCTGGAAGCCTGGAGGTGGCGGTGCAGCGGTCGCGAAGCCTGCTGGTACAACGCTCGCGAAGCCTGATGCTACCGGTGCAGCGGTCGCATGTTGACCGATACCGCCTCCGAAATAAAGTCCATTTCCTGGAAAAAATAAATAAATAATAATAGTATAGCATGTTTAAGTACAGAGTTCTAAAGAATCTACACTCTATACGTGAAAAAAAATACATGTTTTAAACACCCTCGTGAAAAATACATAGCATTCTGGGAGACCGAAAGAGTTATGTGACTGCATATGGGTGAGAAACTCCCCTTAAATATATCCTTTTCTCCTTATACAATCCAGAACTCTATGCTGTCGGAGGCATGCCTTTGTGTGCCAGAATCGACATTGTATGTCTACTATCATGTAATTTTTTAGTTACAAATCCTCAAACAACCGTCTGTAAATTCTCACCTTACGAGTGTTGCTGCATGTACGGATGGCAGAGCCGTCTCCATGATGATTTGGTACCAGGAAGGTTTGGAAGCCTGGCGCTGCCTGTGCAGCGCTCGATGGATGGTCGATACCAAAATAAAGTCCACTTCCTGGAAATAATAATACAAATAATAATAAAGAATATGAACAAGAAGTTAATATGAATTGTTACATTACTTATTTAAAAACTCTGAAGAATGCTTACCATTCGGGTGTTCGGGTGTCTGAATCATTACGGTATTTGATGAGCGATCCTGCAGCCTGCGGCCCAGAAAATTCGAGATATACAATTCATTTCTCATTACAATATCTTAAACATTTAATATTTTATTCAATATCGTTAGATTACTTGAAATGAATTTGTGTGTGTGTATTAAGTTTATATTAACATGCTGGAATATTCGAAAAAATATCTCTCGAATGGACGGGGTATTTAAAATCGTTCTCGTCCTATGTTTACTAAGCCCAATCTTTTTAAAATGGAATAAATTAAGAGTAACGAGGATTGTTTAGGCAAGGCTCCATATTTCATTATTTAGAATTAAACAAATGCTATTAGTCGTAATAATCATACACATACGACAGCAAGCAAATGCGCGAGTCAATTCATATACAATTAATTAATAAAAAAATATTTAATTGTTTTCATCAATCAGCGAGAGCCTTATTTTAATAACGTATGTAATATCTATCATTCTGAATACTTTTTATTCTTCATATTACTCTCGCCAAATCATATTTCTTTGTTTAACATTCCGAAAAAAAAATCAGTTTAATTTTTTGATATCATGTTTGCATTTCTTGTACGCGAGTATTTAAATAATGACAAAGATACAATCGAATGTTTAAGTACAGAATCTATACAGTATACGTTTAATTGAAAACTTAAATCATTAATATTCTTCATGTAGAATTATATTAATTATCGGAAAACATTTTTTGTGGTAAGCTTAAAACATGTCTAGACAGGTTTTTCCGCTGTGTATGATGGAATTTCTGGACAGAGGAAGCCATTAAGATCTTTTTGTGTCGCTAAAAGTTATTTATCCCCGAGGGCCTGTGGTTTTTCAGAGCACTTTGGATGTTTAATCAACTGGAAAACGGGTGTCATTGTTCACTAAGAGCTCTATACAAGACCTTGTTTTTACATTCTTCTGACGAAAATTAATGGTGTGGAAGAGTTTTGCCCTTGTCTGCTAATGGGTCTACATATGCATTCTTCAGGGGTGTACACCATATTTCTTTCAGGCAGTGTACGCCAGTGAATAATTCGTTGAATTTCTCAAAGTTCGCTACGTCTTTAGAAAGAACATTTAAAACGAATATAAAATTTATATTTGTAGTCTTCGTGCGTGTTACTTACAGGTACGCCTGTTTTGAATTGTAATTATTACTTCTCTCGTGCGAGAAGAGACATAGAGGGCTTTTATTTTTAACGTCAGTTGAAGCGTACTCCTATGTGCTGGATACCCCTAGCCATTAAGAGCAGGTAGTGGGGAAAACCCACGCGTCCTGGTTTAACCGCCTCTCATGATGGACGGGGCATTGCTGTCACATTGCGTCTTGTTTTTTCGTAAAGGGTTCTCGTGTTAACGTCTCATACAAGCTATTTGCAATTTCGCTTTAAGTTGCTTTTTAATTCATCTAAGCAATGTAATATTTTTTATAAACCCGCAATTCAAAAGAAGAATTAAACACACGTTATTAGCCGTAATAGTTATATACGCGTAATATTCTCGCATATACGATAACGAACAGTTGCGTTCGATTCAATTACATTAATCAATAAAAAAAAACTTAATTGTTTTTAATCGATAGACTGCGTCGTTTCATTAGAAGTGAGATATTCATGGTAGATGAATAATTGGGTGAGATATCTCTAGGCGCGCGAGTCAATTACATTAATTATTAAAAATATTTAATTGTTTTCATCGATCAGCGAGAGTCTTATTTATTTTTTATTTATTTCATAATCAATTCCCCCGGAGCCAGCATGAACGCACCTCGCATGTTAATTCGCCTTTATTTTTTTTTCCGGAATCATATTTCGCAGAATTATATAGAGTTAAGATGGCCGTCTTGCACCCATAATGAGTTTAAATATGGTGAATTTACAACTTTCAGATATGACCACCAGGGGCGCTGTGAGCAAAACACTCGCTGGAGTTTCACTCATATTACCACTTGGCGCGCTAGTGTATGTTGCGAACTGAAGCGGGAGTGGAGGGGATGCGGAAGTCGACTTGCCAGTCCAAATATCGAGAGTCAGTCATTCGTGTGAAACGTGTCGCTGTGGAAGGTTGCGGTCGGTGTTCCACCTCAATTATCACGCGATAACGAGTGTTACGTCAAGTCTGTCCTTTCATCTATGTGTTGTAATATTCTTATAAATCCAAAATATATTTTCCCTCAAAAGTAGAATTAAATAAATGTTATTACTCGTAATAATTATACACATGCTACCACACATATACGATAACGAACAGTTGCGCGCGAGTCAATTACATTAATCATTCAAAAAATACTTAAATGTATTCATCAACCGACTAGCCGCGTTTCATTGCAATAGTAGTAATATAAGGGGGGTTTAGGACCAGGTGCGCGCGAATTCAATCAAAAATACTTAATTGCTCGAAGAACCGCGTTTAATTGCATTAGTAGTAATATGATGGGCATTCTTTTTTCAATAACACACATTACCTAATTGATTGACACAATTATGTACTCAAACGATTTGCCGATGTGCGGCAGGCATCGAGAATCGCATTCCCACACCGCCAACGTCACGCACCGAGAACCCTCACATATAACCCCTCACCCCGAGCGGCACATCCCCTACCCCAAGCCAATCACACGGCAGGGATTTAGACCAAGGGAAGGTACGCGACCAACGTATAGGATCAATACACGCTCTCCCACCTATCCACAGGGAACCAACCAGAACACAAAGGGGAGGGAGGACACGCGTATGGGGGAGGGAGGGGGGCGGGGACACCGGCACGTGACCACAGGGGGAGGGGGGGAGGACCTGCCGGCACAGACACTGTCGGCATTAGGTAAGCGCACAAAGGGAAGGGGGCGGAGCTAGCGGCACGCGACCGGGCGGCAAATAGTAGCGCACAAAGGGAGGGGGCGGGGCTAGCGGCATAGATCAAAGAAGCTTATCAGTTTTTCGGCATCTCTCTGTGCGCCAGAACCGGTATTCTTATTCTACTTCCGTATTTATTGTAATATGCGTTAATCAGTAGCAATCAGCTACTGTGGTAACACTGTAGTGGTTCTTATTAAAATGTGCATTTAGCAGGAATTTAAAGACATCGTCTCTAACCTTGTCTTAGGGCATATGACCTTCGGGGTTGCCTCATTCCACCAAGCGATGAGTGGATCCATTTCTGAGCGGGTGAAATCGTTACCTCCGATGGTAGGGTGTTAGTAAGGATGACGGTGGAAAGAGGGGACCTACAGCTTTTACCGTGGATTCCGAACCATGGGCCGACTTAAAATCACCACCCCAGAGCCGAAAACGAACCAGTGCGCTTCCCCTGCGCCCCCACAAGAATTTAAAGAAGCGATAATCTGAAAACCTAATATTTATTTATTTATAATCTATGCATATAACAAAACCATAGGTGTCGGCAACGGGAGCAACTGACAGACAGACAGACATGAAAATGGATCTTTCTCAAAAAACTCCTTTTCTCGATTCGGAGAGTCTCAAAACATGTATTTCTGGTGAAATCTCGACATACAGCGTTTGGGTGAAGTGCAACACTTCTTGTATCTGCTAGTAGTGCTAAAGAAATTAAAAACGAAAAGTCCGTTAACCAAACTTCGTGGTTAAGTTCAGCACCTTCTAAGGATATGATTCCAAGACTTTCAAGAAAATCCCACACCACAAACTATACGTTTACTATACATGTAAATCTTTTTTTAGACATTTTTTTTAACTCAGGAATCTCAAAACGCGAATTTTCGATAAAATTTAACAGAGGAGTACACCTTGCGTACTGCGACCTGCACAGATATATTACGGCTACCATTCCCACTGGAGGAAGGGATGAAGTGAAGGACTTACAGAAGGCTACAAACCGTAGCAGACAGGTCACAGAGACGCGCGGAAGTCCCCAAAATTTTCAAGTTCGCAGATCCATCCCACTGATGGAGCTGCCGAGAGGAGAAATGAAGGACTCGCCTATCAAACAGCTCTCTCTGCAATGGTTATATCGGCGGAGTTTTACGTTTGGAACATATTGCCTATCGCCAATGATGTTAAGTCGTACACGTCTGTCACTGCATTTCTGGTTTTCCCTTTGGGTTTTTTATACATTAGCTCACACACACACACACACACACACACACACACCCACTCACGCGTCCAGTTTTGGAGGGATAGGGATAATCTTGGCTAAGAAAAATGGCACCCCAGCCAAATTATTTTATTACATATTTTCCTGTAGGTACCTTGGAAATAGGGAAATACAGTAAGCCTAAAAAGCAGTAAAATCTATTGGTCGCTATGTAATGGCTTCGAAATTCCGTTCTCCTTGCATGACCAGCAGAAAAAAATGAATAACATCCCATTTGAGAAAAGCATAACTATTTGAAAACTCAAATCAATAATATGTAATATTCGGAAATAGTTAACTCAAAAAAATTTATGTGATATAAATTGTTAACTTTAACAAGATCTACATTTTTTGTAAAATTTTGTCTATCTCTTACGTTTAACAATTATACAAATGTTACTCAGAATTAACAGGACTTCAGAGGCTATTTCCAGAAAATTCAAGATAAGCATTTTATTTGTCACAAAAATATATTACATGCGGTGTTTTAATCAAAATCTTTATAGGCATTTTTGAGAATATCAACATTTTCGAAAAATGTTTCATGTAAAGATAGTTTACTTCGAATTTTGATCTTTGAGTTATGCCATTCAAACACCTACCTTCTTCTAAAAATGAGTTTTGAGGGGTTAATGGGTCCTCAAAACATATACTTCTGATGAAATCAAATTTCAGCATCGAATATTTGGGTGAATAGGTACAATACCTCTTCCACTACTTTGTTATGTAGTTGAGAAAATAAAAATAGTAAACACTTTCAGTTAGTTTGCTCATAAGGGCTCTAGAGCCGCATCAAGAATATCTGTGCATTGATTTTGGATTTCTGTTTAATTTATACAATTATGTTTTAGAGAAATGTACATATAAAACATGCCATTAATTAATATACACATAAATTTGTTAATGTTAGGCTTAAAACATAACAATACCCTTTTCATGTACTCAAATTGGATTAGATATTTCTTTTATCATTTCGTATTGAATAAACAACAGCCTGTTTGAGAGAAATAAATTCCTAAAACGGACGCAACGATGGTATTCTAAAACGTAACCCAACTGGTACATCCTAGTGCATGGCCGAATTTCGTGTAACGAAAGAAAGTGACAAACTACAGCGAGAGGAGGATAGCCCGTTGTAGCTCTGAGCGACGAGGTCCTATCTCGTGTTATTGTATTGGACATCGCCCGGAGGTCAATCTCTAGAATGCAGACGAATATTGAGTGAACCAACCAGATGCAGACATCAGCGAGGGAGGGTGAAGAAAAAACAAGTCATTCTTCCGCTACCGCCATGTCTTCCAGGTATATTTCCCAGACTCGTCCCGCCTAGGACTGTTTCATATCTTTTGTTTTGTTCTTACACACTGAGGCTTCTTCCCATGATGGCTTACCCTCTTACCTTCTATACCAACTGCTTATTGTATCTAGAGGAAGTATTCCATTCAATCAAACAATTCGATATTGAGATTACAATGGAAGCATATGCAGTGTTTTTCTTTCAAATTATGGCCGCCGAATGGCGGGTCACACGCCGGTCGCCGCAGCCCCGAGTCCCGCCTAAAGTTATTCGCACAACCGCCTCGCGTTTCCAATTTACAGTTACAAATACAACGATAATAAGCGCATACCTTATAAGAAATGTTGAAATGTCCTCTAGCCGCATATTTCTGTCATCTTCACACTGGAGGGTTCATATCCGAAACTGAGTGAATTTCTCGCCTGATGTTTTCTTTTAGTTCTTCCAATGTATGGGGTTTGCTACACACGCCTAATTTTTCAAGCTCCCCACAGATAAAAATCACATATAGTTAAATCAGGACATCGTTAGGTCCATAATTCTACACTAATTACCCTAAAATTTAATGACTCACCAACTGTATGCGCGGCAGCAAAGTTTTGTTGGAAAAATCCAGACTAACGTTCAACGTACGTCAACTGTTCAAAAAATATGTAAGTCACTCTTGTACCTCTCTGCATGTATTTATTGTGTTAAAAAATATAGGTCCCTTTATTTTGTATGCGTTTACTGTACACCAGTTTTCGCTTCGTGCTAGCAAATCTCGTGTGTAAAATCGGGTTTCTTTGTACACCAATAGGTCACTTTGAGATGAAACATAGTCATATGAACACAATCATACTCATCATTATTTCGCAAAACCCAGTTACAGAAATATACCAGACTCCGATGATCACGAAAAATAAGATTTACGCAACAAACCTCCATACATTGTAAGAACTAAAAGAAAACATCAGACGAGAAATTCACTCAATTTCGATATTGAATTTTCTAGTGTGAATGAAAACTTCCTGAGAAGATGCCAGAAATATGTGGATAGAGAGGAACAACATTTCCAGCATCTCTTATGATAAGGTATGTGCTTATTATCATTGTAATTGTAACTATGAGAACATGAGGTGGTTGCGGGGATATTATAAACTATTTGGCAGTAGTCTGAGCTGCGGCGGCCGACGCACGAGCAACCGTGCGATGGCCACATTATGAGGGAAAAGCATTGCTATTGAGGACGCCTAAATCCAAACACAGCAATTTTAGAAAAAAAGGTCCATATGTGCGTGTCTATGTCGGCCTGTGTGTCTGTAGACGCAGAACTCGAAAAGACCTGAAATTAAGCGAACATTTAGGATCTTTTTACTTTCCTTACCACGTACCTAGTAGGTAGAGAAGGTATTACATTTCATCTAAAACTTTGATACCAAGATTTCACCGGAAATACATGGTTTGAGACTCCGTGAGTCTAATAAAGCATTTTTAGAAAAGGTCTATGTCGTGCGTGTTTATTTCTGTATATGTGCCTGTGTGTCTGAGCAATATAACTTAAAAACGAAAAGTCGGATAAACACCAAACTTGGTATTATCAGCCTCCTCCAAGGTTACGGCACGAAGATTTTCAAGATGATTTTGTTTATTTTTTATTTTTCCAAAAGTGGCTGTAAAGATTTTAAATACCGTATGTTTAAAATGTTTACAGGTCTATTAAAATGCATACATCGAATTTTCTACAGTCTTTATTCGGAATAAATTTTGTATAATTTTGAAAACTGATAAACTTTTGGAGATAGCCGTTGTTATTGGTTTGAAGTGTTCACTTCTTTAACCATTTTTAGAAGTATTGTCGCCATTCGGTAATTTCTCGGGATGTTGAAAATCTTATAGAATTTCAATGCCAGCATATAGTGACCCGTTTTTAAGCATTTAACTATCGGCTCAGTTTCATGTCACCTTTGTAAAAACTACAGCGACATGTGTTATGAATCTACTTTTGCAAAGGTTTATCTTGATAAACATTAAGTTGAGGCAGTATTTTTAACACTTAAATGATTTCAGTCTAATTATATAATATAAAATATAATAACAGCCCTTAAAGCAATATGTGTATACTACAATATATAAAAAGTGTATATTACAATCATTGTATATGTTTATATTATTGTGTACATGTATAATAATGTTATGTGAATGTATTACGTAATTTAATAATGTAGGAGCTGTGAGAATAGAGGCCGATAGTTTTTAACAATGAGGTAACCTTGAGTAGTTCTTGGAACAATAATATAATATTTAAAAACAGTTTATAAATAGCCAATTAAAGCTGAAAGTTAAATAAAAGTATTCTACTGAAGAAAAATTAGCCAATCAGATACCTGAAATTGAGAAATTTATAAATTTAAGCGGTAAACGCCAGTCGCTAATAGACAGCATTCCAAATCAGTCGCTAGAAGGCAACATACCTGTGCAGTTCGTTCGCTTAGTACGTATTCAGTGTGAGACATAAAATTCATTACGGCGAAAATATTATAAAGTTTACGTGTTAAAAGTGCAAGTAATTAATAAATAATCTCACAGCTCTCTATATCAGTGAAGTGTTATTTAATCGTGTGAAGGATTAATAAAAGGAGTGAAGTAAAAATTATAATTTGTGTAAGCCTACATTCTTTAGCCGCATCACCCCCTGCTAAGAGATACGTGTTTCTGCAAATTAATACTGACGCAGCCGAGGCAAACATAAATACATATAATATTTAAAGAAACATTAAAATACAAAGTTGATTCCTAAATGTTGGGGCGAAGGTCACCGGAAACTTTGTACCATACGTGGGGCAGTTACTTCATCAAGGTTTGTTCCCCAACAGTGGAATTACAATACAACTCCTCCAAATTGGCACCTAAACGTGGGGCAAATAACGTAAAGATTTACTAATCCAAAGTAAACAAAAAAGAAGCTTTTGTAAGAAGTAGATATACAAAAATAAACGATAATGGCTAGAAAAAATGCCTGTAAATGTAAAATATCACAGTTTTTGTGATCCACTGCTGCACAAACGAACACATAGATCTGCGTCGCGGGTTCAAAACCGGCGGAGGGCGATGGATTTTTTCGGGCGTAAAAATCGTTAGCACGGCTTCCTTCGGAAGGGAAGTAAAGCCGGTGGTACGTAAAAGAACCTCAAGCCTGATAAAGAGGCCTCTGAGCAAAATTACCGGTGTTTCACGCCCAATATAGAATGGGACGCTAAGAACCATAGTAGTTAAAGAGCGTCCATAAATAAGACTCAATTTTTTTTAACACAGATCTGCGGAATTTAGAGAATGACTCCTATAAAAGAATAGTTAAGTAAATAAAGAGATATTTCCCCCGCTCCCACAGAGAATAGAACCTGGAACCTTTGTATATACAGAAGGCAGGTGCAGTAGTATTCGGCCGCAGCGACAACATATTAGTTGTGAATGCATCCACCGTAGGAGCCATAAAATATTCGAATTATGAATACATGGCAACCCATAAACACACCATTTGAAAAAACACCAGGCCTGGTTTCACCAAATAGTCCTTTCATCTTGTTAGCACATACACCAACATGGGTTACACTTTCTTAAATACATTTTTTAGTACACGCTCTCTAAAACAGCTGCTTGTCGGACTGTTAACACGCTGCTAATGTCGTCATGGAAACCTTTATCGGCGTAATAAACAAAATCCAGATGTCGGCGACCAGTCTTACCAACTTTAACACGGTTTTAAACAAAATACTTGACCATAAAACAAGAAATATATACTAACATTGCTTTTTATATTAATCATAATATTTACCAGCATTTTTCACAAAACAATCCATCATTTAAAAACGAATATAAGTTAACATCGTTTTATTGGTTATCAAACACCCTTCACAAAAATAAAAAATTTATTCCGAAACATCGTTCACAAGGGAAAGACTATTTACCTTGCACCAATCTTTAAACGCAATATATTCCTTCTCATACTGTTGCCGAGATTTTGCTGGCAGCAACGTTTCTGGCTGGAATTAAAATTTCCTCGGGATTTTCACCCATATTTTCAGTCACAAGTTTAAAAAAGCTTGTTGTTTAGAAACGAATGATCAGAATAAGCACTGATATCTACATCCGCATCTCGTATTGTTACGGTCAACGCTACCTAGGAGGCGTTAGTACGGTTCATAGCGTAGAATTCAGGATGCTGTGAGAATGTGTGAACAAATAACTATGTATTTTATATTTACACAGTACTTATATTACATTTATTTATTTAATTAATATAATTTAGAAAGCTTTTACTAAAAACTATTGTATAAACAAAATACGCAAAAGTATTAGTGGGCTTGATATTTACATAAAAGCCATTTTAGGCTTCCTTTCCTCTTATTTGAGGAGGAAGACAACGGTTTTGTAAACAATATTAGGATCTTTTAAATAAATGAAATTATGAGCATTTCAGAGGATGAAAAATTATTGAAAAATAAAAAACGGTTATCTTGGAAATGACTGATGCCACAAAAAATTATTTTCTTTCATACTATCAGGAATTTCACGTTTTTCCTTCTCCAAAGCAGTCAAATTGACTTTTTCGTTCAGTTACTTTCCGTACTCCAACACCAACGTACGAATATATAAAGACAAATCTACTACGAGAATTACTTTTCATAAGCATTTTTCTTCCACATTACATTTTTTTCACGTTTCTATATTAATTTTAAATTTTGAATATTACTTAATAGCTCACCTAAATTGATTTACTTACAGAGATATTTCTTTTCATAATGCTACTAAACTTCCGTCTTCGGATACTCAAGAATACTTGAAATAGTTGATGCTCCGACAACGGCAGCACTGCACGACAAGCTCCAAGCTTACCAACCTGTATTATATCAACCTGAAACATATGACTGCGTCATGTCTATGTAATATTCAGTGCAATATTTAACCAATATATAAAGTATTAGATAAAAAAAGCTCCCTTCCCTATACAGTTACGTAAAATGAACTACACTGTGTGGTGTCTGTCTACTATCGTCCAGCTATACGAAATTCCTTCCGAATGAAAAGGACTTCACAGCATACATACTTCCAAAAAATTCAAGGCATACAATTTATTTTTCATTTAAATACGAGGGGCACTATTTATATGTTGAGCCTAATGATTAAAACAAAGTAATTTCTGATTGAAAACTGCTTTATTGTTTTTCAAAATATTCTCCTTTATGATCAATACACTTTTGCATCGTTTGAACCATTTGTCAAAGCATTTATTCCAGTCTTCTTGAGACACCTCCAAAACATGGTTTTTGAAGGCATCAACGGCTTCTTATGCCAACGAAAATCGTTGTCCACGCAAATTATTCCTGAAGTTCGGGAACAAAAAGAAGTCATTGGGTGCCAAATCAGGACTGTATGGCGGATGACCCATCAATTCGATTTTTTGAGCCTTCAAATACCCTGTTGTTAGACGAGATTTGTGTATGCTCGCATTGTCTGGATGAAGAACGATCCTACGGTTCTTGTTGGTTTTCCTTTCTTCACCAAAGACTTCCGGCAAACAAATGGTTGTGTACCATTCGGCATTGGCCGCTTTACGTTCCTCTAAAGGCACTGTTGCCACATGGCCAGTTTTACTGAAAAAGCAGGCGAAAATTTGCTTCAAAGTGCCTCGAGTGCGAACAACTTTTGTGGGATTTGTCTCATCTTGAAACACCCATACAGTCGACTGCTGTTTACGTTCCGGCTCATACGCATAGATCCATGCTTCGTCACCTGGTACAATCTTATATGTCTTTTGAGGCACCGCCATTGTATTTTTGGAGCATTTTTGTATACCAATCGACACGAGCATCTTTTTGAGATTGCGTCAAATAATGTGAGATCCAACGAGAGCAAACCTTTTTCACGGCTAAATAATGATGCAATATTTTATATATGCTGGTGGAACTAATGCCTGGGGTTGCCTCAATCTCACAATATGTCGCATGACGATCTTTCATTATTAGGTTTTGCACAGCACAATGTTTTCTGGCACAACAACTGATTTTGGACGACCTTCACAAATTTCATCATTGAGCGAACGGCGGCCACGATTAAATTCGTTATACCAGCGTTTCACAGTGGCAAAGCATGGAACTTCGTCGCCAAATGTGGAAGTTAGTTGATCGTTGCACTCTTGTCTTGATAATCCACGTCGAAAGTCGTAATAAATCATTGCACGGACATTTTCACGAGTTAATTCCATGTTTTTGTTGACACACAATTTTTAAGTTAGTGTAAACAAAACAAATTACGCTCTATTGACAAAATGTTTGAAGTAGATTATGGTCAAAAATGTCAAACTTTCCATTGGAAACATCAGATGGCACCTACAACATTCAGGGTTGCCAAGGCTCAAAATATAAATAGTGCGCCTCGTACATATATAAAAACATATGGTGTTTTAATAAAACAAAATTTAAAGTCACTTTTGAGAAAACACAAAGTAAGAAAAAATATTCCATATAAGGAATAGTTTGCTGAAGTGGAATTGCTTAGAAAACTTCGTGTTGTACCTTGTGCCGTTTCTACCTTCTCCCCTGACGGTGGACAAGTCACCAGCTCATCAACACAAGGAACGTTCTCGAAGGTAGTTATTTCAGTTACTAGAATGTCATTATGGTCATCCAGCGCTACTATTGGCTGGTTTTTCCACACGTCACTCATCACAGCGTCCTCCTAGACGTGAGTAGAACATGAAGCTCCCGGGCGGGACGAGAAGACAGTTACCAACGAGGGATCTGAGCGAGCGAGCTGCCAGAGCTTTTAGGTGGACTTCTTGGAGATTCTAGCTTAAGGTTGCCAAGAGAAATGTTTGGTTATTTCTGAATTTAATCATATAGTTTTGGTAAATATTCCAAATTCAACTTTCTGCCCTTGGCTTTCAAAATTTATACTCGCGGGAGAAGCATTCACTATTCGTAATTTGTATTTATATTGCTTTAGCTATGGCAGGAAATTAAATGCTTATTATACTGCAAAGCAGATTGAATGGCGTAACATATGGTGAAAATAGAAGAATACACGACGATTGTACTCGAAAGATAATAACCTTGATTTTTCTTAAACGTTTAAATGTATCGCGAGCTTCCTTAAATTGTATTGGATTGTTAAAAATATAAAGGTTTCCTGTAATAAACCGTTATCATATTTTATGTGAAATATTTTGAATCCTAGCTCTATCATAACCCACACGATCCACTTTATGTAACAACTCCAACATATGCCCTAACTGGATCAGCACGTTACAGCTGGAAGATGCTGAACTTATACCACTTTTGGGATTTATCGGAATATTCATTTTTTAGTTATGCTGTGCACAGACAGACATAGACATACATAGATCTTTTTCCTAAATTATGATGTGTTACATTTAGATGACTTTTTGCACCCATTATACTTCACTTTTATATAGCTTCTATACACTATTCCTATAAAAGTTTATTATCTACTTCATGCTAATCGAGATAAACTTTTGCAGAAATAGTTTAATTACTTACACATTTTGAGGTAGGTACATACATACAAGAGGGAAAAGGAGAGCGAAGCGATAATCATATGTTCAGAAGTAGGTTGCTATATGTTCGCTTTAAAATTCCATATTCTTTCCTAGACATGGTGAGAAACAAGTGAATGATGACAGCACATCAAAAATGACAAATGTATTGAAAAATTCAAAAGAACAACGGATATCACGTACATGGCTAATGCCACAAAAATAATAATATCATCATAAATTGAAATAAGTTGTAGTTTAAAGGAGATCTATATTTCATTTTTGTGGCAAGCTTTGTTTATCTCTTGCGGTTTACTGGTTATACAAATTCCTTCCAAATGAAGAGAACTTCACAGAATATTCCTAGAAAATTCAAGATATACATTTTCCTTGTCATGTAAATATCTTAAATATATGTTATATATATATATATATATATATATGTTAGATAATTTTGGGAAAATAAAAAATAACAAAACACTTCCATGTAAAGGGTAGCTTCGGGAGTGGGGAATTTTTGTAAATTTTCGTGTCGCATCTTTGGAAAATACTGAACTTATACACAAATTTGGTATATATCCGACATTTAAGTGAGTTAAGCTGCTTCACTCACACATACGGATCATTTTCTAAAAATCCTTTTCTTTGGGGTTCAGGAAGGCTCTAAACACGTATTTTGAGTGAAATTCGATATAGATTTTTAGGGTGGAATAAACTCATACTCTTTTTATGATATAGCGAGAAACAGCTGAATAGCGATAGCACTTTAAAATGACAGGGCATTGAAAAAATTACAGATATAATAACGGATATGATGAAAATGGATGCTGCTGCAAGAAAGTTAATTGGGATGAATTCTATGTTTTAAATATATCTATATTTTATGTTCAGCACTTTTTTGATATCTCTTAA
Source organism: Deroplatys truncata (assembly GCA_030765065.1). Lineage (NCBI taxonomy): Eukaryota > Metazoa > Arthropoda > Insecta > Mantodea > Mantidae > Deroplatys > Deroplatys truncata. The sequence goes on along the minus strand of CM060981.1, from coordinate 221,570,345 downwards.
TGTTTAATAGTTATACAAGGTTACACCTAACCTCTCTTGAGGGAAGAGGACTCTATAGGGTATTCCCAGAAAATTAAGGATATACATTTTAACTTTCCCTATTACGTAGAGTAAGCAGGGGAAGTAGTGCATTCCGCCCAAAAATTCGATACCAAGATTTCACCGGAAATACATGCTTTGATGCCCCCTTGGATCAAAAAAGCACTTTTAGAAAAATGTCCGTTTGTGTGTGTGTGTGTGTGTGTGTGTGTGTCTGTCTGTGTGTCTGTGAACAGCATAATTCAAAAACAAAATAATACCAAACTAGGTATTTAGATTCAATATCTTTCAAAGATGCGACAAGAAGATTTTCAAGAAAATCCCCCACCCCAGAATACCCTTTACATGGAACATATTTCGAAAATTTTATTTTCCCAAAAATGGCTCTAACAATTTGGATTAAAATATCATATGTTTAAGACACTTACATGGCAAATAAAATGCACTTCATCAGTTATCTGGGAATGTCCGCAAAAGCCCTCTTCATTCTGAATGTCTTTTGCATAACTGGTAAACCGTAAGAGACAGACAAAAATTGTACTGCACAAAAATGAAGATTTCGTTAAAACACACGATTTATGTCATACACTTTTTTTGTCGAATGAACCATTTCCGAGATATTCCTTGTTATTTATTTCAATTTGCCAACACATAGCTTTTCTCAAATGAGAATTCCTAATTCGTTTTGTTTTGTTTTGTTTCTGTACATGCAAAGAGAATGAAATGCTCCAGATAGCAACCAGCTCTTAAAAGATTTGACTATCGCTTAAAGCCTACCATATTCCCCTTGTACCTACAAGAAAATTAGCAATAAGATAGTTTCTGCAAATGTTTATCTCGATTAACATAAAGTAGACGGAGAATAAGCGTTTGTAAAATAGTTTGTACACGAGTAAAAAAAGCCAGTGAATGTAACACATCAGATTTTTTTGCCATGTAAATATCTAAAATATACGGTATTTAAATCAAAATCGTTAAAGCCATTTCTAAAAATTCAGAAATTTAAAAAATTCTAAATATTTGAAACGCATCCCAGGAAAATAATGAAGTTAAATACCAACTTTGCTGTTTAAATGACTTTTCTTTTTAAGTTATGCTGTTCCCACACACACAGACACGCATACAGATGTTTTTATATATTTTTTTATTCAATTAGCCCCTGAAAACGTGTATTTTAGGTGAGATCTCGGTACTCAATTTTTGGACAAATACAATACTTCCTCTTAACTGAATAGCAGAGCAAGTAATTTGAGATATTGCAAACACTTTATGAATTATGATACTGTCAAAACTATAAGGCAACGAAATCCCTTCATGAAATGCTATCGAACGATGAACTAAGCTAGAGATGCGGAAGGAAATACGAGCATAACTGACTCATGTTTTACACAGAATGATCAGACGACGACCAAACCTTACGAACTTCGTGACTCGACCTGAGAATCACCCAACTAGGCTGCCTGTACAGGAACAAACGGCTAGAATCGGACACACTGAACAAACTTGCACTTACTACGTATATATATAATATCCAGAATGTACCTTGAGAGGCGTCTAAGGCATCTGCTCCTTGAAATGAAGGTTCTTTGATATGCATCTCTTGAGAGGAACTGTTGAACAGTATGGAAACGTGAGCTTTTCTGATGTTGTCACTTTGCTCTTCCTTTGTGTTTCAAAGAAAGAGAGTCCTTGTTACACAAAATACGAAAATGAAAGGTTTCTCTCCCACTGTGATTTGCGCAGTTGTGAAAGGGAACGAACGAGCTGAGCCGGTTAATGATGTCACTACTACTGTTTGATGATAACTGAAAATGTAGGTCATTTAATTTGGAATTGCTTTTGGAATCTAATGAGTAGTGAAAGCCAAACAAAACCGACAGACGTTAATACTGAAGTAAAAGAGCTTATGGGGCATGTCGTGAGACGAATTTCATTGAAAATGTTGGGTAAATTTCAGGCACAAATAATTTGATGGAATTTTATTAGAGGAACAGGTAGAAATGTGAGATAACAATTTTACTTTTTATCATAAAAATTCTTAAAAAGTAAGCAGCGTGGAATGATGAACATTTCCAGAAATGAATTCTATGTGGAATACAGATAAAATTATGTATAGCATATCATACTGACCTTATTTACTTAATTTATTATAGGATGAATTTATAGGATGTTTGAAAATGTCTGTCTGATATGAAAAACAAACTTAAAGCACGCCTGAAAAACAGCAGTCGTATATTACTAACGTGGAATTATAAACAATTAATTTACCTTCACTAATCACACACAGTTTTCATTCTTTCGGACAGCGCAATCACTTTGAGTCCACATTTTACATTCAACACAATGGATCCGTGTTTTCCCCTATAGTCATCAGGAACCGTCACAGAAGATAAGTTTGCATCTTGAGAACCAGGACATTGACCAGGGTCATCCAGGATTAATTCATCGTCTGAATCTCTGATGGGCATCACCTGAAGATTCATCATTGTCGTCCACCGTGGTGTAGTGGTTACCATGCTAGCTTCTGGTTCCGGTTAGCATAGCTTCCTTCGGAAGGGAAAGTAAAGCCGGTGGTCCCGTGTCGTAGATTTACAGCACGTAAAAGAACCTCAAGACTAATAAAGAGGCCTCTGAGCAAAATTACCGGTCTTTCACGCCCAACATAGAATGGGACGCTAAGGACCACAGCAGTTAAACAGCGTCCCCATAAATAAAACTCAATTTAATTTAATTTAATTCTGAAGATTCATCAAAATCGGTGTGTAGAATTTTCCTCTTGCTCTCACCACTTAACTTTGCCCTTTTAGTAGGTCCTTTTGATTCAGGGTCACCCTGCATCAAATCTATAATTCCTCTACACAATTTTGCCCTTGGCATCTGCAATTTTAATAGAATACAGACACAAATAGCTATTAAACTTATTTACATGGTAGACCTCTAGTGGGAGTTTCCAGGCAGTGCGAGAATATCAGTAACACCCAGAATCTAAAACTTCAGTTCTCATATTGCTACCTCTCTCATATTTTTACCTCCTTCTCTATGTATATTTTGGGAAATAATTCTAAAATTCATGGTCAAGTTTTCTTCAAACTTCTATAAATCAAGTAAAATAGACGCTCTGGTTTCTGTTTCTACATTTTTACTTTCTTTACCGTGTGTCCAGTAGGTAATAGTAATGCAGCTCATCCAAAAATTTCAGAACAGGATTTCAATGGAAATAATGTTGTGAGACCCCCTGAACAAATTTGTTTAAAAAAAGAGGTAGGTATGCGCGCTTGTGTGTGTGTGTGTGTGTGTGTGTGTGTGTGTGTGTGTGTGTAAACAGCTTAACTCAAATACAGGGAGTGGGATAAACATCAAACTTCGTATTTAAGTTCAGTATCTTGCAAAATTGCAACACAAAAGTTTTCAAGAAAAATTCAGTAACGCTCCAAACTACTCTTTACATAGAAATCTTCTGGTTATTTTCTATTTTCTCAAAAGTAACTGAAGCAATTTTGAATAAAATATAACACATTTAAGCTACTTGCCTGACAAATAAAATGGGTATATCTTGAATTTTCTGGAAATAGCCTAAAGTCCTCTTTATTCGGAAGGAATTTTGTATAACTAGCGATACACGAAAACGTATTGCACAAAAAATGTAGATCTTTAAAACACAGGTTTATTTAAAAAAAACTGTTTTATGGCATAAGCCCTTTCCTAGATATCCGTTTTTAATGGTTGGAATTTCTCAAATAATTTTGTCATTCTTTTAAAGTCGTGTCGACTTTCGGTTGTTTCTCGCGATTGCATGGAAACAGTATGGAACTTTAAGGCCAGCATATAGCGCCCAGTTCGTAAATATTTGACTATCGCTGTTCTCTTTGTATCTATAACGAAACGTGTAATGTAGCTGTTTCAGCAATGGTATATCTTGATTAAGGTGAACAAGAAAAAATATGTTACATTCACATGACCTTCTTTACCCTCTATAATCTATTAGTGTACACAAATTATTTTTATGAAAGTTTATTTTCCTATCTACTTCATTATAAAATAAACTTTTCCGGAAATAGTTGCATTAAGTATTTCTTTATAAAAAGGGAATAGTGATAGTCAAATGTTTAAGAACTGGACGCTATATGCTGCCTTCAAATTCCATACTCTTTCCATGATATCGCGAGAAACAGTTGAAAATCGACAGGAATATAAAAGGAATGACTAACAATTGCAACCATTAAAAATGGATATTTCGTAAATGGCTGATACTACAATAACATTTTTGGTAAGCGCGTATTCGTCTATCGCTTAACGTTTTTGTCAGTTATGCAAGGGTATACAAAATTCCTTCCGAATGAATATTCCCAGAAAATTCAAGGTAGGTATACATTTTATTTTAATTTAAATATTTTAATTACTTTTATTAAAATACTTGGCATCTTAACCAAAATCGTTAGAGCCATTTTTTAGAAACTAAAAAATTTCGAAAAACTTCCGTGTGAAGGGGATTTTCTAGAAAATTTCGTGTCGTATCTTTGGAAGATATTAAACTTAAATACCAAGTTTAGTATTCATCTGAGTTTTCGTTTCTGAATTATGCTGTTCGCAGACACCCACACATACAGATCTTTTTATTTAAAAATGCATTTTTGGGGCTTAGAGGACCTCAAAACATATTTCCGGTGAAATCTGACATCGATTTTTGGGTGGAATACAATACTTCCCTTACTATACGTAGTAGAGAAAGTAAAAATCTTTCATAACAATAATTTGTATACCCATTAATGAATAACAGCGGGTAGGGAAAGGTATGTGAATGTAACACATCAGTTTCCCATTTTAATTTCCATTCAATACTTCCCTACCAAGTATAGGCAGCTTGTGCAGAAGGTGAGCATCTAGGTGGGATGTTTATAGCTATAGCTTGTCCAGGGGGAATGTTACGTCACTTAGTACGCAATACTGGATAAAGACAAAGCTTAGAGCCCACACAAAGCAGGAATTGCTGATGGCTCAATAAAATCCTTTGCGTCTGGTAATAAAACAAATAGCAATTATAAGGTCGCTATCTCTCCTCCTTCCCTCCCTCTCTCTGCGTCTAACAATTTTCCTTTTCTTTGCTTTTTTTTCTGTGCTGCAAAAGATTCCCTCGGGGGCAAAAACAATTCGCCAGCACGGGGATCATTCGTGATTTTTCTCCCACCCCCTGTACCGTCTTTCTCCTTTCTCTGTCTTATTTTTACTACCGTATATAGTACTAGCAGTTTCAATACCCGTATACCTTAGCAGTCGGTTTGATTAAATTTCGATCTTGTGAATGGGTTTCACCGCTTCCCCTGCCGGAGGAATTTACACATCGACTGGCAACGGGAGGGGGGTGTTCCCATTTCACGGGGCCGTCTTGTTAACGTCCTATACTCCAGCACTGCAGCAGCCAACACCGTGCGCCTAAGGAAACGTGCTAGCAACAAGGGCCTAACGCCCTATGTCCGTATCTTACCACAGCTGCTGTGTCCCTAGTTTTATCCTAAATTACAGTCTTATTTCTACGTTTTCTGCAGATATACGTGAAATATTTGAGTTACCGAACTTTGTCCACTAATATCAATTAGTTCAATTATACGCTTTCCCATTAATACTTCACACATTCCCAAAGTACGAATATATTGATGGCATGTCAGTTGGGGAATTGAATGTCGTGCTAGCATGCTGACATGGCAGCTCAGTTGGTTAGAGCATCCGGTTTGAAACCAGAAGATCCGTGGTTCAAATCCCGACTATGGCATTGAATTGTTCAGTCTGATTCCATCTTTCCAACTTTGTCCTACACAGGGTTTGTGTGAAAACAATTTATTACCATTAATTGATCTAATAGTTGGTTAAACTCTGAAGCCCGGGACTTAAAGCACTTGGGAGATTATAGGTCGCCATTGGGATGTGCCATTTTAAAATGAATTTAGAGCTCCTTGCGATTTACCAAGAAAAATGCGAATTATTTGAGAAATTTAATGTTGCCACGGTATCTCAGTTGGTTAGCGCAAAGTGTCGGAACCGCAGAACACCGTGGTTTAAATCCCGGCTATGGTACGCGTTTTTCAGTTTGGTTCCACCTTTCCAACTACATATATTAATTCCTTTCTCATTTGTAGGTTTTGGTTATGTTAAAACATATTATTCATGGTTTCTGTATACCGTGTCCTTGGTGTCGCAACACAAAACAGCAGGCATGCTGGGCGAGGCATCAGTTTTTTCGGAAACGTATTATTATTGTGAACGTGTTAACAATTCAGTCGGGCAAGGTCATTCTCCTCCAGGTTGCATCTGATGATGACGGTGATGAAGGAGTGGGCCTAAATCATGAACGTGTTCCCAGTGTGAATGAGATAATTTCTAGAAATTTTGCAAAGTTTCTATCATCGCAAACCCTAAATGATGACAGCATTTCTGTGATTAGTGTGTGACTGTGTGTAAAAATTAGAAAAGCAAAGAAAGATTGACAATTTTTAAAACAATTATTTTGAATTTGTTTTAGTTTGAAAGTACATGAATAACAGTTCTGGCATGTGTCTAAGTACTCTATATTATGTTTATTATTTGTTTGTTTCATTTATTGTTTTCTTATATTAAAAAAACACCTATATAGTTCGAGGAATAATCTGAAGTAAAAAATCAGTTCCATAAGAAGCTTCACTGTTGTGTTTTCTCATTTATTTTTCGTTATTTTAGCCGTTCCCCTTTGAAAACGTATTATAAACGAGGTTATACCTGTTGTAAAACATCAAAGGAATTTTCAAGACATTTCAATAACCAAATAGTCTTCAAAATCCTTACTTCAGTGTACTTTGAAAAAAAAAATGGTACTAGAACTTAGCTGGCAAATGAGAACACGCTCCACAAATTTAAAACCATATGATTATACTTTTCTTAGCTTTATACACTTGTTTTTAACCAACTTATATTCTCTTTCTATTTACTTTAAGTCGCTTTAACTGCATCGGCATATCGCGACGGATCTGAAATACTTTGTGAATCAATGTGTGGCTGACCGTTAGTCTCTAGGTCTCATCCCTGTGCCGTACCATCTTGCTTCGTCACGTGTCCACAGAGACATGTGCAGATCAACTGTACCTTTGCTCCTGTGACGAGCAGATGACAGCTTCGACACGTGACCACAGAGACTTGTGTACGGTAATTGTACCTCTACTGGGCGGATGGCATTAGTGTGACGTCCAGTTTACATGCTTTCATTATCTGTGGATAGATACCAGAGCATTCGCCAGTGAGCACCAAATATTCATTTTAAAATTAAAAATTGAGTTTTATTTATTGTCGCTCTTTACTACTATGGTTCTTTGCGTTCCACTGGGCGTGAAAGACTGGAAATTTGCTCAGAGGGCTCTTTATCAGGCTTGAGGTTATTTTACGTGCCGTAAATCTAGGACACGGGACCACCGGGTTTACTTTCCCTTCCGAAGGAAGCTATGCTAAGGATTTTTACGGCCGCAAAAAAATCTATCGCCCTCCTCCGGATTTTAACTCGTGACCTCGGGAACTAGACGCTAGCATGGTACCCCTAGCATGTTCTTCATTTAATCTTGTTTTAGACTTAAGGTGAAACTTTGGGTCGTGGCATTAAATATCCAATCCGTTATTTATCTTAGCGACTGAGGAAAACCACGAAAAAAAACCAGCGAAATTGGTCGGCTCGTGGAATTTGAACCAGCGAACTCCCGAATGCGGGCCAGAGACGTTACCGCCTGAACCATCCCGCTCGGTTAACTCGTATTGTTTTTGCTGTCATAGACTTTTAGAACTTTATTGAAACTAAATTAAGGGAACCTATTTCCAGGGTGATTGCTAGCGGCACAGTGATAAAGAAATCTGATGTGTTACATTCACATGACTTTCTCTTCCACTACAATATATTTTATAATCCTTCTATAAACATCTATCTACTTCGTTATACTTTGGTCAGAGTCGTTTGAGACAGTGGAACGGGGAAGATACAAAACAGCTTGCTCCTGCCCAGATCTGCTACATGTGACGGCACTTTGCAATAGCCGCCGGTGCGGCCACGCGACGTCCTTATCTCACTCTTCCACGGTCTCAAAAGTCTGACCAAAGTACAACTGAGATAAAAGTTTGCATAAATAGTTTCACTATACATTTCTTTATGGGTACAAAGTGGATAGCGACAATTAAATATTTACAAACTGGTCGCTACATGTTGGTAAACCCCATCTTCTTTCCACGACATCGCCAGAAATAAATAATGACCGCTTCAAAAATTTACGAAGTATTGAAATATTCGAACAAATAACGAAACATCTCGGAAATGGCTGATGCCACGAAGAAAGTTTTTTGGACATAAAACATGTGTTTTAAAGAGATGTAAATTTTTTGTAGAGCAAGTTCTTGTACAACCCTTATAGTTTCCAGTTATGCAAAATTATACAAAATTCTTTCCGAAGGGAATTTCACAGCCTAATACAAGGAAATTCATACATTTTATTTGTCATGTAAATACCTTACATAAACGTTATTTCAAACAAAATCGTAGCCATTTTTTAGAAAATAAATATTAGCGAAAGTTTTTGCATGTAAAGATAGTTTGGGATAGGGGCATTTTCTTGAAGCTTTTCGTGCCGCATCTTTGGAAGGTACTGAACATAAATACCAAGATTGGTATGCATTCGACATTTCCTTTTTGAGTTATGTTGTTCACAGACACACAGAGCACCTTGAATTTTCTGGGACGGTGCTGTGAAGTTCTCTTTATTCGGAAAGAATTTTGTATAATGGGTAAACCATAAGACACAGACTAAAATATACTTCACAAAAAATGCAGACGTCTTTAAAATATACAATTTATTTCAAATCTTTTGTGGCATCCTAAATTTCCGAGTTATCCGTTATAGTTGATTTGAAATTTTCAATACTTTGTCATTTTTACTTTCTCTGCCGTGGACAGTCGGATGCCCTCCCCCGAAAAACGTGCCGATATCAGGAACCGCGGTTTAAGTTGGCAATCAATAATTGACACGTCTCTGCCGCACCTTCCATCCCACTTTCGGTTACAGAGGTTAATGCTTGAATGCCGAACCAATAAGAGCCGGACTTATTCAAGAGCTAGTATGGACACAGTCTTTGGGACGCATATTGTTTCAGCCACTCAGGTGACATATACCGATTCTCCAATCCTTTCATCGCACAGCTAGGCCTGTCCTTTCTTCATAGGGTAATGCTAGCGTAATGGACTTCAGCTAAAACCAATTAGAGGATAGCTCACCTAAGGCAGGCGTCGAACATAAATTATGATGAGATTCTACCAAAATTCAAGAATGGAAAACACTAAAAGTAACCAAAAGCATGGTTACATTTTTTTGCACTCGAGTGTACATAGTAGGTAGAGAAGGTACTGTATTCCGCCCAAAAATTCGATATCGAGATTTCCGCGGAATTAAATGTTTTGAGGACCCTGAATCCAAAAAAAGATCACTTTTAGAAAAAGGCGCGTGCGCACGCGCGCGCATCTGTTTGAACAACATTTCTCAAAACCAGATAAATACCAAACTTGATATTTAACTTGACTCGAACATTTTCAAGAAAATTTACCAACCCAAACTACCCTTTATATGGAACATTTTTGGATTTTTTTTATTTTCTGAAATGTGCTCTAAAATTTTTATTTAAATACCACATATTAAAGATATTTACATGACAAATAAAATGCAGATCTTGAATTTTTTGAGAATCGCTTGCGAAGTCCTCTCCTTTCGGAAGGAAAGTTATATGATCTTGTATAACTGGTAAACGTTAACCGATAGACGAAAATGTATTGTACAAAAATGTAGACCTCTTTAAAACACACAATTTATTTCAAATAATTTTTTTGAGGCATAAGACATTTCAGAGATATCCGTTATTAATGGTTTGAATTGTCGAATACTTAGTTATTCTTTTAAAGTCCTGTCGATTTTCAATTGTTTCTCGTGATTGCATGGAAAGAGTATGGAATTTTAAGCCTAGCATATAGTGTCCCAAATTTTAACATCTCACTGTCGATTCAGTTTCCTCTATCTACAACGAAATGTGTAATGAAATCATTTCTGAAACGTTTATCTCAATTAATATGATGTGGATAGAAATATTAGTTGGAGAAAGTCATATGAATAACATATCAGATTTTATAATTCAGACAGTAGATAGAGTTGGAGAACTATTATTATTATTATTATTATTATTATTATTATTATTATTATTATTAATGGCAAAGAGACGAATCTGACTATTTTAATATAACAGCACCTCTTCCACCTAGCCAAGCAACCATGCATACAGTTGCTATGGGACTACATATTAGGCTTAGCGTAGATATATGCCACTCTCGCACAGTATGAATATCGCGATGAATCGGATGCTGGGAAGACAGTCGAATGGTGAGGGAGGAAAGGCATGAAGAGTTCTTTTATATACGTACCGCTAAAGCTGCCTGCTTCACGTTGTTTCTCTGCGATTCACTTCCAATTGCTAGTGTGTGTACGTAGAAGGGAATCATCGCCTCCTTCCCCTCCCGCCGCACATCTAAATGGTGATGTATGTGACGGGGTGCGCAAGGGCAAATTAGTTGAACGGAAAACAACAACAGGCGCACGCTATACAGGGCGTTTTAAATGTCCATATCCCTCCTGGTGACTTACCTGAAGGAGAACATGGTTATAACACACTGAGAATGTTAAAGTTACCATAAATAGTAAACATTTTAGTTAATTCTTTTGACTAACACCTAATAACCTTGAAAGAATGATTATGAGAAGCTCATATGACTGTGTGGCACCCGTCTTTGAGAAAAATCTGCGTTTATGGATAAGTTATATGAAGATAGGCAGTTCCCAAGTAGAAAAGAGGATGTGCTGTATAGCTATACTGTATCCTGCTCTATATAACTCTGCCTGCATCTCTTAACTGTCACGTGTTGTGCGATACAAACTAGTGACTTATTTATCTTAATATATTCGAAGAGAAGTTTTAAATTTACATTTTCATACCCGTATGAATTAAATATGCTACGTAAGAAGAGTTAAAGTGTCTAGAATGCATATAAATTTTTATCAACAACTGGGTAGGAGGATGCTTCGGTTTAAACATGTTTCTCAGGATGACGCAAGTACCTGCAAATATAATTAAAATCGTATTCTAAATATTTATTAGGACACATAATATAAGTATAAATACATACTAAAATGTAAAGCAAATTGGAGACATCATCTTTCAAACTCCAAAATGTTGTATGGAATCACCCAGGTGCTTTTTCTCATAATGTTTCTCTAATCCAGATGTTCTTTAGCCATTTAAGAATTGCTCCCATTGGGGTACGTCTGGGACGTATCGAATTTTCTTTCCACCACGTACCCAGCAATTAAGAGTTAGAGGTAGAGGTAAGGCAAAGGAGAAGGACACCTCACCACTGAGACCAACTAGATCTGTTGTGAATACACTCCCCCCTCCCGGAAGGCAGGGATGGAGTGAAGCAATCGCAGGAGGTTGCAGGTCCGCAGGCAGGCAGGTTCACAGAGACGCACAGAAGTCCCTAATATTTCCTGTTTGAAACACCCGCCTTCAGCAGCAAAGGCAAAGAATTCCGCGAGAGGTGAAAGGGAGAGATGAAATGAGAGGAAATAAGGGAAAGGAGAAATCGTGGTAGAACCACCATCCCAGCATTCGCCTAGGCGACCAGAGGAAAACCACGAAAAACCCCATGATCAGAGTGGGCGGACACCGGAAATCGAACCCGGGACCTCCCAAATGCGGGCAACAGACTTTGCCGCCATCCGCTGGACACCTAGCAGTTAGAGGACATATTGCATTCCACCCATAATTTCGGTACTCAGATTCATCCGGAGATACATGTTTTGAGCCTCCTGGATCTAAGTAGGACTTTTAGAAAAAAAGGTTCATATTTTTGTGTCGTATGAGCATATGTGAACAGCTTAACTCCAAAACGAAATGTCGGATAAATACAAATATTGGAACTTAAGTTCAGATTTATCCCAACGATGCAAAAGGAAGATTTTCAAACTGAACGACCATTTTGGTTAAAATGCCAAAATGCATAGATTGCATTTTCACGGAATAGTCGGTGAAGTCTTATTCATTCTGAAGGAATTTCAAATAATTTTGTATAAATGGTAAACCTTAGGATATAGAAAAAAACTTATTACATACAAAATGTAGCTCTCTTTCAAACATGCAGTTTACTTTGCCATTTTTTGAAGCGCTGCCATCATTCAGTTGTTTCTCGCAATGAAGTGGAAAGAGTATGGAATTTCAAGGTCAGTATATAGTGACCCTCATTTGAACATTTGTCTATCCTTCGCTCTCCTGTATCCCTCTTGCACATACCTACAAAGAAATGTGTAATAAAACTATTTCTGCAAACCTTTATGTCGATTAGCACATGACGTAAATAGAAAAATAAGAGTATAGAAGCAAACGATGTAATGTGAATGTTACACTTTATATATTTTTGCCCCGTTAGCACTCCATGCATTGCCCTGGATTTTCTTGACGGATTTAAGTTTGTGCAATACGGCCGGTCTCATTGACTCAGTTTTCCCATTGCAATGAAAAGAATGGGGATCTGAGCACGTCCGCTGCTCAAAACTGTAGCATCTTCTGCACGTTTTCTAAACGTATCCTTTCTGAGAATTTTCCAATGCTACTACGTATACTGGCGTGCACAAAATGTGGCCCTTAATGGAACGGAGCTGTTTATGTGGGTACTGACAAAATCAAGGCCCACCCCTACCAGCGTGACAACTTCTGATTTTGGAGCGCAATTCTAACTACTGAATTGGCGGGATAATTTAGCCCTGCCCCAAAAGTATCTCCGAACTGCAGAAGAGTAAGTTTACAACTTAAACTTATATTTACGTGCTACACTACCGTTTTTTTTAATGTCGGTTTTCTTATTGCCGTTTAGTAGCAGCAACAACTTAACCTTCGCCTCCATGTCGCTGATGGAAGCTCTCATATATGTAAATGTCGTTCAGTTTAACCACAGATGCAAATAAATCTTCATCACTGCCTCTAGAAGGCTGAATTATAGTGTAATTTGTTTAACCTTTCCTTGAGTATCAATCGTAGCAGAAACCTTTCATAAAGGTGGTATCCGAACCACCCCTTCATCCCGCATAGATTATAAGCATCGTTCATTGTTTAATTAGTACCCAAGTATTGTTTTTCAGGCCATAGAGAACTGATACGACTGGATGGAGTTAAAGTTGGTTACCTTACGGAGGGAAAAAGCACCATATCGTTCTAGAGGAATGCGTCACTTTTTATGCACGACACTGTACTTCCGATGTGTATGCAATCGCATTTGACTAAATGCAGCGATGAGTAGATGATGGGAAACTGGCAGCGAGCACATTGCATTAGTATAAGTATGTGACGTCACAAACCACTGTGCTCTAATGCTCTGTATGACTAGGTTGCATTAGTAGGTAGGGAATTAAATGACAAATTCATTACAAATAAAAATCGATCAGACTTTTATCACAATTTCCCTGATGCTAGAATTCCACGTCTTCATAGTCAAGCTGGAAGGACGATGAGTAAATATGTTTAGATCGACGTACTTAGGTGAACAGCTCTTGTGGCTGATGAAACTATTGAAGTTGGACAACAGAAGTAGACTGTCAGATCTGAACCTTGAACATGTTCAAAACATAACACCAGACATTGAATAACTTCAAAAAAGTAATTTATGTATATCATATATAATTACTCTTTTGCCAAGTTTTTCCTTCCGTTTGGATTCAATTATCTGGTTTATAATTTGTATACACGGCTCCCGTATTAGGGAAATTTATAAAATTAAAAAGTAATCATATATTTCCATTTAAACTGGTGTATCATTATTTCAGATAATTATTTATGATGGTGGTAGAACAGTAGTAGAATGAAAAAAAAAAACCTTGAAAGGGTTCCGTGACGTAATTGTTATTATTGCCAGTCCGAAGACCATCGCTAGCGTACTGGCAGTGCCAGCTCATAGGCTGCTCTAGTGAGCCAAGGCTACACATGCCTGACTTAATACAAAGACCTTCGTTTACAAACGATGATAATTTCATGAATATCATCAGTTTTCTTTTTATACATTATAGTTAGGTGTAACATTTATTCAAATAGCTGCGGAAATAGTTATATATCCATCTGTAACATTCATATGATTTCCTCTACCTACTATCGCTTATTTTTATACAATTTCTAAACAATTCTTACGAAAGTTTAGTTTTACTTCTCTACCACGGACATAATACGTAGAGAATATATGGCATTCACCCAAAACTTCGGTAAGATTTCAGCGGAAATACATGTTTTGAGCCCCCTTTGAATAAAAAAAGCATTTTTAGAAAAAAAAGTTCCGTGTATGTGTGTGTGTGTGTGTGTGTTTGTCTGTAAACAGTAACACTAAAAAAGAAGCAGTTTTTGGTATTTAGGTTCAACCTTCCAAGGATGCGACACGAAGATTTTCAAGAAAATCACCCACCAAACTACCCTTTACATGAAACATTTTTCGAAAATTTTGATATTTTAAAAAATGGCTCTAACGATGTTGATTGAAATATCATATAGTAAAGATATTTACATGACAAATAAAATGTATATCTCGAATTTTTCTGGAGATAGCCTGTGAAGTTCTCTTCATTCGGAAGGAATTTTTAATAATGTTGTATAACTGGTAAACATTAAGCGATAGACGAAAGCTACAATACAAAAAAGGTAGATCTCTTTAAAACACACAATGTAATTCCAATAAGTTTTTCTGTAGCATAAGCCGTTTCTGAGGTATCTGTAATTAAAGGTTCGAATTGTTCAATACTTGCCATTCTTTTAGTCCCATCGATTTACAGTTGTTTCCCGAGATTGCATGGAAACAGTATGGAATTTTAAGGCCAGCATATACCGTCCAGTTCTTAAACATTTGACTATCGCTGTTCCCTTTGTATCTATAACGGAATGTGTAATGTAGCTATTTCTGCAAAGGTTTATTTAGATTAAAATGCAATAGATAGAAAAATAAGCTTTAGTAAGAACAATTTGTATACCTACTAATAAAGATAGAGGTTAAAGAAGGTCATAAGAAATTATCACATCAGATTTTTCTATTTGCATTATGTCAATCGAGATAAACCGTTGCAGAAATAGTTTTATTACACATTTCGTTAAAGGCACAAAGACGGCAGAGGAGACCGAATAGATAGTCAATTTTTTAAAAGCGGGAGGCTATATACCGGCCTTTAAATTCTACACACATTGCAAGAAAAAAATGAATAGCGACAGTGCAAAATGACAAAGCGATGAACAATTCAAAGCAGTGACAACGAATATCTCGGTAATGGCTGATGCCACAAAAGGTTATTTAAATAATTGTGTATTTTAAACATATGCACATTGTTTGTATAGTACGTTTTAATCTATCTCTTACGATTTACCAGTTACACCAAAATTATACAAAATTCCTTCCGAACAAAGACAATTCACAATTCAAAATATTCACTGCGCCTACATAGATCTATTGCGGCTACCATCTCCCATGAGGAAGGGATGAAGTGAAGGCACCACAGGAGGCTACAGGCCACAGAGATAGGCGGAAGTACCTAACAGTTCCTGACTCGAAGACCCGTCCCACTGCTGGAGTTGCCTAGAGAAGGTGAAGAACGACCTGCCTACCAAGCAGCCCTCTAGTGTCCACGAGTACTCTGCCCTTTGAACAAGGATCCGTGCCATCTGTTCTGGCACCGCCATACACCACGAAACCTAGAAACACATCTGAAATGAGAAGGAAATGGAATGAAAGGGAAATGATGGGAAGGAAATCGTGGTAGAGAAGAAAGTACCCCAGCATTCGTCTACCGACTCCGGAGAAATCAAGAAGAACCCATGTGTCAGAGTTGGTGGTCGCCGGGACCTCCCGAATGCAAGTCGCACACGTTACCTCGCTCGGTGAACCAACAATAACGGATATCTCTGAAATGTCTAATACCACAGAAAAATTTATTAGCACGCTCTTTTGTATCTTCTTAGGTTTACCATTAATAGATTAGTTTAAAATTTAGTAGTGTTTAATGCCATTCTTAATTATATAGCACCACAAGCGGTGACACTTTTGATACATGAAATTAAATGATATTGGGAAAGGAATTTAGGATCACTCTCTGGCATTTGCAAGTTATGAGTACTGAGAAAAACCTGGAGAAAACCTCAGGAAGGACGTCCTGATGGGATCTGAACCGCGCATCTTCCGTTCACGAATACGTATCTTAACGACTTCGTTATCCGTGTCGGTTTACCAGTTAAACTGTCCTTGGGATTCATGGAGCCCTCAAAACGTGTATTTCCGGTGAAATAACGATATTAAATTTTTGGGTGAAATGGAATGTTTCCTCTACCTACTATAGTTATCTAGTAGAGAAAGCAAAAATGTACATAAAGTGTTCACATAAAATGTTTTATCACAATAAAATGCTTTTAGTCATATCACTACATTGCATTTAAATAAATACGTTTTAAGTTATTCACCAAGGTGAACCACTACTTCGAGGCCTTACATTTGAAACACTCTGTATAGTACTTGATTGTTCCTCCCATCTCCCTTCCTGCTCATTTTCAAAGGCACCACCTCTCTTTAGCATTTCCTTCCAATTTTCTTTGTTGAAGCCGGACATTCCTCCCCACCTCTACATCTTGCTCTCATAGCTTGATAACTCTTTTTTCAGTCTACCACCCTTGCTGCAAGAAAATTATGAGCTTTTTAAGCAATGAGGCGAACCCCGGCTCCGTATACAAAAAGGAATGAAATAAACCATTGGTGTATTTGAAAACAAGGTGGTCGCCCCCTTGTCTACTTCCTGATTAAGCGCACCATGGAGGTTTGTGTGGTCTCTGCTGGGCGGATGTGTTCCAATTTAAAAGAATACACAAGAATTTCCCTATGCGGTGCACGCAACAGGAAATGACGCCTCAACCCCGGACATTCACAGCTCTTAGCCATTGAATTTCCAACACTTTTACAGAAAAACATGCATTCACTACTAATACGCAAAGTACAAATAATACCCTTTTTGGGCCACCGTGCTTTTTCGCGTCCTTTCCATAGATGTCCACGCCTTGCATTATTATTGGGTTTTCCTACATTCGGAGCTGCCAACGTATCGTGCACATAATATCACCTATTCAAGTATAGTTTGCTGTTTTAGTTCGCTGCTTACGAGGTCTTAGGAGTTGTTTATTATTATTATTATTATCACTATTATTATTATTATTATTATTATTATTATTATTATCATCATCATCATACACAAGGAATACGATTATACTTTGTTTACCGATTAATGTTTTATATAGAGGTTACTAAAATGCAACGTTGACATTTTTCCACCACCATGGACTAAGTCACTAGAATCTGGTGATATTCGGGCTGTTAGGTTTCGTTCATAACCGGCAGCTCCTCCGCAAATATGTACCTGTTACATGTATTGGGAAGCTTAGTTATATTGTATCTGTTACGTCGGTGCCCTGTTT
The DNA here is from genome assembly GCA_030765065.1 of Deroplatys truncata. Taxonomy (NCBI): domain Eukaryota; kingdom Metazoa; phylum Arthropoda; class Insecta; order Mantodea; family Mantidae; genus Deroplatys; species Deroplatys truncata. The sequence continues at coordinate 221,552,735 of CM060981.1, read as the reverse complement.
TTATATTCGTAGTGTTCAAACTTCGCACGCCGACCACGTAGTTACCAATCGAGGCATTGTTTATATTAATTATATTATTAGATTAATTATATCACTGTTTATATTAGATTATTTATATATTAAATATACTAATTATTAATTGTTATTATTAGGTTATTATTAAGTCTTACTTTTGCAATTAACTAGAAATTTGAATTGTTTTTGCAAATTTTTGGTGTAAGCGTTGTGTGTATGTGTGGGATTTTATTTTTACAGGAAGATCTGCGTAGAAGAAAACCAAGAAATTTAATTGTTTGGTTTAGGTAAGTACGTCAAAATAAGTATACTTCACACTATTACAGTACAGTAATTTGCAAACTTTAATAACATACACATGTTATATAAATTAAGTCCATAGCACGTTCCAGTGTTTAACACTTAAGGTGCATCCAGGTTATAGGTAATCAGCGATTATGGCGGTGAAGGAAGCTGATGACCAGACTTTTGCACCGAAGAAAAGAATATTATAGAGCAGTATACAGAATATGGCAATGACTCATAATACTAGCAGAATACTGAAGTAGTCCGTCCTTTTTAAATAGACTAATAATGTCTCTGGTTATATATCTAGTGACTCAAGTTAGAACGTTGCCCACCCTGACATGAGGCATCAGCCATCTTTGTTTTAGTAACCTGAGTTAGGCTGCGTCCCCTATACCTAATTCACTCATCAGTTAATCTTATGTAAACATTTGCTTTATTTTCTTTGTCAGCAGCAGTGCACACTTTGTTTTCTCATTTGACTATCACATAGTATCTTGCACTCGTTAAAAACAGGTTTACACTGAATTAAATATATTTTCAATAAGTGATGGACAATCAATAGAGTTATTCTTTCTGAGGAAAATCTACTTCAAAGCCAAATAGGAACAAAGTCAGTAAGGTTTTGCCAACTCTACTGAATTTTTCAGTATATCTACTGATATTTTAACTTGGTCAATAATTGTTTAATCTAATAATGAAATTGCTCTTTTTGATAATTTTACGTTCAGGTCTTGCAGCAGTCATTCCTACTTCCCTAATAAGTTATATATATAAAAAAGATAATAACACTACCCTTTTTCCAGTAACCAAATTTGAGACATCTCACGATAGCACAAGGATATACAGTGCCTTTCCTTCACACTATGGCCACCGCACGGCTTCTCGCTCGCCGGCCGCTGCCACAAAACAGTTATAACATCACCGCAACCGCCTCACAATCTCATATTATCGGTTACAATGATAATAACCACAGTTACTTTCACGCTAGTGCCAAATAGGTATAACGAGTTAAAGGAATTTCAAGCTTTGTGAACGTGAACTCAGTGAGCTTTAAAGAGGTAGTTGCGTGGTATCTTGCGTTTCAGAACAACACAGCACTCTTGTCCTTTTCTTCACTCATGCAGCAGCAGAAGATAGACTGCTGGCTTCAGAAACTATTCTTCGGGGATTAAAATACCCATGTAATAAACCGTATTGGAGTTACTTGATTTTGTTTTGGCTATTTTCAATAATCTCAACGGATGCAAAGTAATATCCCCCGAATCCTCACCTTGGGTACCAATGTAGCTGTAGCGTTTAGTTTTTCTACAAATCCTTTCAAGTTGTACTATTGCCATTAAAAAGAAAGTAAAAAGGTCTAACACGTAATTGCAGGGATGTTATGGTGTTGGACCGATTTTACTCTAAACACTTCAAAGACGAAGTGTCCCGAGAGTTAACTAATACTTTAAATTTCCTATAGAATCAGGAAAGGATTTAATACAAGGATTCACAAAATATTTAGTCAACACAATAAACGTTTGTTTTCTTGCAGCCAGATTTAGAAGCCATATTCTTTACAACACAAAAAATTAAACTGAATTACATGTAACAGCTTGGCTTTGGTACGTTTAACATTTCCTTACAAATCTTTAGTCTCTCTTGCACTACTAACACACGTAAGAATGAATTTACAAGCAAAGTATTTTTGCTCTATTCCAGAAAGATAAAGTTGGCAAACGCATGGGGGTTTAAATTTAGAATATTACTTACACCAAAAATGTTAGAGTAGAATTTAGACGAAGCCAAAATGGCGTGTGCGCGACATTCCCTAGAACAGATATTAAAGTGCTCCTTCTCGACGACCGGCGATCTAACTTCTGTTTCTTCAGCTCGTCACCAGTCACCTGGGGGCCCTCCCGAACATATATGACGTCACAGTCGTGTGCAGCGCCATCACGGTCTACCTATGTAAGCTGCCATCTGTAGAGTTGCTAAAGCACACTGGCCGGTAATGCAGATGGTGACTTGCTGGTAGTATTTTGCTTCATCCAGGAGATAGCTGGATAACGGCTATGCCAACAGCATTAGTCCCACAGTTCGACATGTTTCAAAACGGCAACGTAGATTATTCTGTGAAGGGGGAGCCACCATGGCTCAAGCTGCATCTTTGAAAACCCTCCTTGATCACTTAAGAAGTCTAGGGGTGGAAAGGGTGAATTATCGATACCCCTACGTCTTCTTAATTCTGGAGTAAATAAAATTTATTTTAAGAGCAAATATAGAGCCTTCACGGCTACCATTAAACCTAACAGAACAAGTTAGAGTATTTCTTCTTCAAATTCAAAATATGACCGCATATGTAAGCATAGAAACAAAGAGATGTGAAACTGACCGTTATGAGCACTAGTGCAACCTTCCGATAAAAAGAATGAACGTGGGAGGTATTCACATATTCAGGTATATTTGTATTGTACAATATGTATATACATATGTACAATATAAATCTCACGAATCCAACCAGAATTCAAACGTGGGACCCTCAAAACAGCAGAAAAGTGCTCTAACAACTTGGCTAAGAGGTTAATCTGTTTTATCACTTTTAAATCAATCTACCGAAATCTGAAACTTTCGAACACCTGCTACTGGGATTGGCAACGCTATTCGTCGGGACATTTAGGAATAGCGCTGGATTGGTGGCGCTGTTATCGTGTTTACATTCAAGTCGCTTGTTTTCGCTATACGTAACAGGGATCGTTGCTGCGTAGGCCGCAAGTAAAAACGCTAAGGATACCTACACGTCTTGAAAAGTACGTGAAGCACTGACAAACAAATAAAGCAAATACCCACATAATATTTACTTGGCGAGTGAATTAGATGTGAAATATTAATGGTTCAAACCAAATCAGAGGTTGAAATGATACAAGATATGTGTTACAATCCACATGACTTTCTCGACTCACTCTACTGAAAACTATTCTTACAAAAGTTTATTTAAAAGGTTTATCTCGATTAAAATAAAGTAGATAGAAAATAAACTTCATAAGAATAATTTATATACCCGCTAATAAGCGATAGAGGGTAGATACAGCCCTTTGAATGTAATAGAACATATTTTCACTTTCTCACTAGGTATAGTAAGTAGGGGAAGTATTACATTCCACCCAAAAATTCGATATGAGATTTCACAGGAAATACAAGATTTGAGGTGCCCTGAATCCAAAAAAAGCATTTTTAGTTTGTGTGTCAGTGTGAACAGTATAACTCAAAAACGAAAAGTCTGATAAATACCAAACTTGGTATTTAGGTTCGCATCTTTCACTAGATACGACATGATCATTTACAGGAAAATCCCCCCACCACAGGATATCCTTTACATGCAACATTTTGTCGTCCTCCGTGGTGTAGTGGTTATCAAGCTAGCCTCTAGTTCTCGAGCTCACGGGTTTAAGCCCGGCGGAGGGCGATTGATTTTTTCGGGCGTAAAAATCCTTAGCATGGCTTCCTTCGGAAGGGAAGTAAAGCCGGTGTTCCCTTGTCGTAGATTTACGGCACGTAAAAGAATCTCAAGCCTGATAAAGAGGCCTCTGAGCAAAATTACCGGTCTTTCACGCCCAATATAGAATTGGACGCTAAGGACCACAGCAGTCCATAAATAAATTAAAAAAATACAACATTTCTTTAAAATTTTGATTTTCTCAAAAATGGCTGAAAGGATTTTGATTAATATCAAATGTTTAAGATATTTTTGTTGCAAATTAAATTCATATGATGGATTTTCTGGGAATGTCCCAAGAAATCCTCTTCATTCTGAACGGCTTTGGCATAATGGTAAAGCGTAAGAGATAGATAAAGTGTTACTACACAAACAATATTGATCTAGTTAAAATACACAATTTATATCATATACACTTTTTGTAGAATGAATCATTTCCGAGATATTCCTTGTTATTTGTTTGATTTTTTTCAATACTTATACTTTTTCTCAAATGGGAATTCGTTATACTGGATATGCAAAGAGAATGAAATGCTTCACATAGCAACCAGCTCTTAAGATTTGACTATCTTAAAGCCTACCATATTCCCCTTGTACCTACAAGAAAGTTCGCAATAAATTTCTGAAAAGGTTCATCTCGATGAACATGAAGGAGGTGGAGAATAAGCGTTTGTAAAATAGTTTGTACAAGAGTAGAGAAAGTCATGTGAGTGTAACACATCAGATTTCTTTTCCTAAAGTTGCTGTTTTTTTTTTAATTCAAGAAGTCTCTAAACGTGTAATTCCGGTGTGGGATTTTTTGATGGAATACAATACTTCTCCTACTTACTACAGGCACGAAATGGCGGAAATAAAGAAAAGAAGTTAACAAAAAGCACGTCACAATCTGCATGCATTTATGGACCTCACTATTTTAATATCCTGCTGTTTCCTAACATTTATTTCAGCACAGGATAAATTAAGTTATGAATCTCATGACGATCACAGCATAAAGTTACTATTTTAATGGTCTTCCAGTGACCAAAGAGCACAACCTCTAAATAACAATGTGTTCAGGGAGCTTAAACGTGACTTAAATTTAAATTCAAACCTTTTTGGATTTTGACATTCTAGTGCACAGATAATCAGAAGTTAAGTTGGGAATTATTCCCAATGGTGTGATCTCTGCACTGCTGTCTTCCTGTAACGGTGGAGACTTAGAGGTGTAGCGTATCTATTTGCATTTTACGTCATGCATTTCTAACAAATGAAAAGAAATAAGTTAGCAATAGTGAAGGATTTACGCAGATTTCCACCTCGAAAGCATAAAGAACGTCTCGCACAAAATCTTATGTGTTACCCTCATATTATTTTCTCTGCCCTCTATCGCTTATTAATGGGTATAAGTTTATTTTCCACTCTACTTCATTTTAATCAAGATAGACCTTTCCGGATATAGCTGAATTACACAGCGATAGTCAAATGTTTAAGAACTGGACGCTATATGCTGGCCTTAAAATGCCGTTCTATTTGCATGACATCGCGAGAAACAAATGAAAATCAGCAGGACTCTAAAAGAATGACTATTTAAGTATTTAACAAATCGAACCATTATATCTCGGAAATGCTGATGCCACAAAAGAAGGTATTTGAAATAAATTGTATATTTTAAAGAGATCTACATTTTTTGTGTAGTATGTTTTCGTTTATCACTTACCTACGTTTACCAGTTATACAAGATTAACAAAATTCCTTCCGAATGAAGAGGACTTCACAGGCTATTCCCAGAAAATTCAAGATATACATTCTATTTGAAATGTAAATATCTTTTCATATATGGTATTTTGCACAAATTCGTTAAAGCGAGTTTTTAGAAAATAAAAAATTTCAAAAACTGTTCAATATAGTTGGATAGTTTGGGGTGGAGGATTTTCTTGAGAATCTTTTGTGTCGCATCTTTGGAATAGCAAGTTTGGCATTTTTCCGACTTTTCGTTTTTGAGTTATGCTGTTCACAGACACACACAAACACACACGGGCCTTTTTCCAATTTTTTGTATTTAGGGGTCCTCAAAACATGTATTTCCTGTGAAATCTCGGTATTGAATTTTTAGGTAGAATGCAGCACCGTCTCTATCTACTACGTACGTAGTAGAGAAAGTAACAAACCAGAGTAGGTAGAGAGATTCATGTAAATGTACTTCATAAGATCTGTTTCACACGTCATAACTAAAGCATATGCAATACATAGCGCCGATGTTTAACGCACAGCATTGGACGGATTCCATTAGAGCGGTAGGTTATGTAAAATCCACTGTGTCCAGTATTTGTTGTACTTCGGAACAAAAACACTATTGCAAACAATCAATATTGTGCCATAAATGCTACAACAACCGCCCGCTTCAACCACAGCTGGCGTTAAACATTGCAACGTTAAGAAAACACATTCTACATGAACAAGCCGTGTAATAAACCGAGTTTAATATGGATTGCCTATAGCGGCTATTCAGATACCAATATGTGTGCATCTCTAATTTCTTACCTAGTCTTACTTATGACTGACAAAAGTCGACTGTGATGCGAGGTGCCGAGTGTTGCTTTCGTATTCTGCATAGGTGTCGCAAATGCCGTACTACTTAACTTGAAACATTTATCGTACTTTGCGTAAATCTGATAAAACTGAGCATTTTTATGCGTCCTATTTGGTTTACACGACGTTACATGGGCTGATTTCTAAACGTGAATATGATTTAATTAATTTCATTTACTTCGCCCCCGTTTTTAATTAAATTAATGTATAGAGCGGTCGCTGTATGCTGGGGACACAGGTCGCGTGTACGCATGCTCCACCTGCACTACAGTAATCTCGGTATTTTTCCGCTGCGCACCGGCTACGTTTATCAGCTTTGTTATACTCGTACTGCTCAGTTACTATCTTTTGTTCGAGCTGTAAGCGTTAGAGTTTGTGCATTGTGCATCTCAAAGATGAAAGTTTATTCGAGATATCTGTGTTGTGTGTGATTTGCTTAACGGTGTTAATGTCTTATTATTCCACTGCAATGCATACCGACAGATTCAAGCTTGAACAACAAATTTTTATGAACGATACATATGCAAAAACAAATTATTTAGACAGGTGTGTGGACAATTTCAGGAGAAATTTCTTGATATTCCAGTTCCATGTATAGAAACCGTTAGACGTCTGGTTAAGAAGTTCAAGGCAAGGGGATCTCTAAACACTAAACCTAAGGGAGGAAAAAATTGACGAAATTGGTGCATCATTTGAACCCTAAAAAATAGTTTAAAGGAGCAACCCCACACCATAGACGGACTTAAGGACAATGTAAGAACAAAAATTATGAGAGTTAGTAAGAAGAACTTCGACAAGTGAGTGGAAATTTCATCCAAAGATGCTATGGATGTCTCAATACAAATGGACATCACTTTCAATACCACTTTTAGCAAGGTTAATTTAGTGCATGTTACTATCACTCGTGAGTAAGTAACGAGGGAGATTTAGAACGGAAAACTCTCCAGTGCAATAGTACGCGGAGCACGCATACGCACGTACTGCGGCCCCGAAATATAGCGAACGCTGTGTACAATGATCTAAATGCCTTTACACTTTATAAATGTAATTTTGCACAGCCCCAGCTATTCCGAATAAGGGATGAAGACTTCCTCGATATTCACACAAGAGGATGTGAAACATCGGCGGAAAGTCCGACTTCCTAAACCTCCCATCCCCCGGACATCTTCAAAGTTCTGGAAACGCTGTATAGCCTATAAGTATAGTCGAGTGCATGGGAACGTGCCAGTGCTTTTAGTTTCCTAGTGTTTTTCTTCATTTAATGTTGGCAGAAACCCATTATCACCTGTGTTCCACATCAGCTCTGGGTGAACCAATCCCTTATTGGTTTAAATCCAAGTCCAAACACACCCATTAGCTTACGAACGAAGGTCAGGTCTAGGTGAGTGGTTAAAGGGGAGGAGTGCGGAAACGTTTCACCTGAGTGACTGGAAGGCATGTTTCTCAACGATGGTCAACACGGTTGAGTCAGTCTAGTATTTGTTTGGTGTCAAAAGTCTGGAAGTCTAACACTAACCTATGTACCCAGTTCGGAGCGAAGGAAAAGGTCGGAGTAAAGCAAACATTAAGTGGAGTGCTAGAACCAGCAAAGAAGTGGGAGTAGTGGTGGCGCTTTGGTATTTGCTTATTTACCAACATGAACCATTGCGCAGTATAGCGGCACGATTTCACTTCAATGTAATCTTCTGCGGTGGAACAATCATCAATCGGAATAGTCGAGTAACTTTTTATATAGTTGCAATAGTTGAAACATTAAACCTTTGTAGGTTCCCTTTGGTACCGTTTCCACATAGTAAGGAAACCCTTAAGATATACAACGGAATAGAGGTAGAGCTGGTGAATATTAAGATTCCACACTCCCAGGCTACCAAGTTAACTTCTTTGGAAAAGACACACAGTCTGCGACCATCGAGAAGAAGGATCTTCTCAGTTGTTAATTATAAAATATCAGTTGACTGATTTCTAATGTTAGCTGAACACAATTTTCTCTCTTTACAACAAAGTAGACATGAAATAAAGCGAAACGTTCTCACATGAGGCTTATTAAAATATTTTGACACTGGTATCTCATGCATATGGCACGGTTATTAGCAGATTCGAATATCTCTTGCGGGTGTCTTAGTTGCTAATTGTGGCCATCAATATCAACTGTTTGCAAAAAAAAAAAAAAAATATCCGCGACATTTGTCTCTCTTTCTTTGGGGGGGCATACATCAATTTTCTATGGAGTAACAACTATTTTCTACTCTATTGCAATCTCAAACAAAAGTGAAGATCTTCGTAAGCATCTTCTTTTATAACTCCTGTAGTGAAAAGACCTTGTAAATGCATTCTAATCCTTTATTAATTTATGAATTGAGATTAGAAAGCGTTTTATAGCCTATGCCAGTCAGAAAGAATAGAAATTTTCAATGGTGAAAGAATTATCAAATTCGGTTGAGTGTTTTTTGGGGGAGGTAATTACCATTCATACTTACACATACATAAAACATACAATTTTTCTCTCATTATAATACTGATACAGGATATAACTAGACAACTGTGAATTGGTAACAGGTCGGTTGTATATTAATGTGGAATTCTTGGTCGGTTTGCTATGGTGAGAGAGTATAAAAGGAAAAGGTGTTGGCTTATCGGCTAGCTCCGGCAAGGTAGGTAATTTCTAGGAAAATAGAGACTGGTCTCTCAGGAGGTATGGAGAGGAGATAAATGAGTACTTCTCGTTCACTCCGTCACTGCCCCTTTTTATGTTGCTCCATATTAAAAACAATTTTCCCTTGCTTCCTTCATACAAGATTCGCCAAGACCCACGATCAAACGAAAATTATAACCTTTTTAACTTTTATCCGAATATCCTAACCTTTTCCCTTATATTCAATTTAGTCATCGGTGAAATCCGCCACTTACATTTAACACGCAGATTTCTGTCCCCCAGCAACGTTAAGACAGGAGGTTATGACCCATCACGACAAGCTATAATGCTAAGTCTCCTAACCACATTTTAACACCAAGCGTCCTGACAACGCTATCACACGAAGTGCCGAAGTTACCATAGGTCGAAACTGAGCTCCTCCCCTAGATACATTTCTATTTCGCTGGTTGTCCTGTTTTAGAAGGACCATGCTTCTTATTTTTTTTTAAGTTTTATTTAGGGTCGTTTTAACCTTCCTAGGTTTTATCACGACCTTTCATGTACAGTTGTTTACATTATTGGATTACAATTTGGTTAAATGTATTGATGGATATTAATTAATTTCAGAAAAATAATTACTTTCTGGATGAAAATTGCTTCACTGAGTGCTGCAGAAATATTTCTGGGCATACCAATCTGACAACGTTGATTTTAAAATTTTAAACATGTTAGTATAATATGTACTACTGTTAATGCTGTTTTACATGTTTCACAAATTGGTGGAGAGCTTTTATTTAACAAATAAGAGTGTGTCAGTTTGGTATGCCCAATTCGTAGCCAGGACATTACAACTTGGTTTCGCCGCTGTAGCTGTCTTATTGGATATTCTTGAGTTCAAGTTCCATGTACATCATGAAGTTTACTTGTAGAATTGTTCATCCAGCTGGTCAGCCATTCTTTGTGTATTTTCTTCTTAGAGTGTGTGACTGCATCTTTGAGAGGTATTTTGATACCAGTATCTTGTGTTGATAGTTCTGTAGCTTGTTTTGCTGCAGCATCAGCTCTTTCATTACCGGGTATGTTTTTATGAGATGGTATCCACTTGAAATTGAGTGACTTTTCTATGTTATAAAGGATGGCAACAAGATTATGTATTTCGTTTACAATACTATTGGTACTATTTGTGTCTTGTATTGCGTTCTATCCGAGCCTGTACTTTTCTGCTCGCTTGCAATCTTTTGACCATGACTACTTGTAAGCCATTCAATATATGGACACCTTTTCCAACTGAATATTACTTCAAACGAAGTGCATTTACTTTAATATTTATTAACGAGTTGCCTTTTTATTGCAATTCCTTATCATGCTTTCTTTCTTTCTCTTCTTATTCTATTTAATATATTTCGTATGCCTTTTTCATTCTCTTTCATATGTTCGCTATCGTTTTTATATTTAATCGGGCGAGTATTACCAAATTTTTTAATAAACCATTTCCTATTTTAAGCAGAGTACTCAAGCGCTGTACTTTCTTATACGATACGATCTCTTTTCTCTGAAATGCGTCTTTAATATTTGTGATAACTTTTGTAATATAAAAGCAGAACAATAAAATATCCCGTTACACAGTTCACGTAATTCCAGGGCTCCAGTCAATAATAGCAGTGGAGGTAGTTTAGCCTTAAGCAGAGTTGATACGGAGAATTAATGCGGAGAAGGAAAACTTTGCTAAGGTTTTAATTAAAGCAGCAAAAACGAAATTTGTCATAGAAGCAATGCTACACTTTATGACCGTCATTCAATGAATTAACGCCTTCTCCACATGTGCAAGCGCACACTACCGCCCAGGTTGGATGAATGGACAACGCTTCCTTCTGACCTCACATATATTCCTCTCAATGAGCTTTAAGCCAATCAGATACCCACTTTTATAGACGCTGAATCAAAAAAACTTATGTTGTGTTGCATTCACACAACTTTCTCGATTCACTCTTCTAAAAACTATTCTTGCAAAAGCTTATTATTCTAGCTAAAGAAGTTACAATAACCGGGGACCACTTCTTCCATTCATTAGGAAACCGAATGCAGCTGTGAGCGATCGTCACTTGTGTTTTCCTGTTGCTAAAGCGTTTCGAAGTGTTGAAAATAATCGAACGACCCGCCGACTGTGTAGTCAGATCAGTAATTCGTTTTTTGAACGCCAGCAAACATTCATCACGAATTGAGCGAGGTTTATGGGGTCACACACAGCCAAATAAACTCAGATCTGAAAACAAATAAAACTCAATTTCAATTTCAACCCTCCCTACTGTTCGATTTGGCACCAAGCGATTTTCGTCCGTTTCTTCATCTGAAGAAATTCCTTGGTGGAAAACATTTCAACGACGATGATGTTGTGAAACAAGAAGTGCAGACTTGGCTTTCATCACAGGCGGCATCATTCTTTGACAAAATCATACCAAAACTGGTTTCCGTTACGAAAAGTGCCTGAATAACACGTTGAGAAATAGTGTAAGGTAACGAATGATAAAGTATTTGGAAAACAATGTTATTTTATAAAAAGTATCGGTACTTCCTTTGAAAACACGCCTCGTACACATTTTATTTGTGATGCAAATGTTCTAAGGATAAATATTGTTAGAGCCATTTTTAAGAATATCAAAATGTTCTAAACTTTTCCATATGAACGGTAGTTTGGAATGGGGGATTTTCTTGTAAATCTTCGTGTCGCATCCTTGGAAGATTGTATCTGTGTGTGTTCCGATCAATACCAAACCTGGAATTTAGGTTCAGCATCCCAAAGGTTCTACACTAAGATTTTCAAGAGTCATTTCACTCTAAGCTACCCTTTACAGGGGAAACTTTTATACATTTTGAATTTTCTCAAAAATGGCTCTAACGATTTTGAATAAACCACGACATGTTTAAGATATTTACGTGATAAATAAAATGTATATCCTGAATTTTCGGGAGTAGCTACGGCTCCTCGTGGGACGTAGGTACAATATCCACTCTGGGTCGCTGTCGAGACACCTCCGTAGTCAATCCAATCCAAGGAAACAGCGACAGTCAAATGTTTAAGAACTGGGCGCTATATGCTGGCCTCAAAATTGCACACTGTTTCCATGACATCGCTAGAAACAACTGAATGTTGACAATACTTAAAGAAAACGAAGTAATGAAGAATTCGAACCATTAATAACGGGTATCTCAAAAATGTCTATGCTACAAAAAATTTATTTGAAATGAATTATATATTTTAAAGAGATCTACAGTTTTTGTGGAATACGTTTTCGTCTATCGCTTAAGTTTTACCTGTTATACAAGATTATACAACATTCCATCCGAATGAAGAGGACTTCGCAGGCTACTTCCAGGAAATTCAAGATATACGTTTTATTAGTCATAAAATATCTTTAATATGTGGTATTTTGATCAAAATCGTTACTACTATTTATTAGAAAATCAAAATTTTTGAAAACGTCCCGTGTAAAGGGTAGTTGGGGGATGGACGTCCTTGAAAATCTTCGTGTCGTGTCCTTGGAAAGAAGTTAAATACCAAGTTTGGTACTTATTCGACTTTTCGTTTTTGAGTTATGCGTTTACAGACACACAGACAAACAGATGCAGATATTTTTCTAATTATGCTTTTTTGGATTCAGGGGGCTTCAAAACATGTATTTCTGGTGAGATCTCGGTATCGAATTTTTGGGTGGAATGCAATAGTTTTTCTATGTGGTAGAGAAAGCAAAAATCACAGATACTCTAACAAATCTTCTACAAACAATCACACACTAACGAGAAGGATGACATTGTGTCAGAGGGCATTATACTTGCAGGAATTGTTCGACTATAGACAAGTCTACCCTGTCCAGTCAAAGATTCGCGCAAAACATGAGGACTGGGGATAAAGATAATTCGCGCAATAGCACTCTGAACACTGCTGAAGGTAGATTTTTGGCAAGGTGTGCTACAAACCAGCTGCTGAAGGAAAGTGGAGGTAGCAATACAGCTACAACGAAGTGACGGTGAAAGAATTAAATCCTTTGGGCATTCTTACTATAAATAGTGCCTTCCAAAACTATAAAAGCGCTCGTTTCTTCTCCGAAATGCGGTCTTTTTGGCTCCTATCGAGAAAGTTACATTTCCGCAGTAGTTACGTAAGCACATGACATCTGCCACATATTAATGAGTCAAGCAAGCATCTGCCCTCATAAAACTGTGTCGCACAATTGGCAATTGTCTACCTGTTGACATGAAGCTATGGTTCGTTAATCTCTAATAACAGGCCTATGCGGATACACGCTCCTTGCTATGTCTGCAGGTTAATTCACGTAAATTGGATCCATTAAAAACCATCCGGCGGTCTCTCGACCTCAGACATGCGGTGGTAGCCGCTTCATCCCCGCAGCCCGCTTTTTAACCTTAAATTAAGGGGCCACGTCAGCCACCATCATGGCGGTTATCCTGATGGCTCCCTCACCTCTGGCGTCTGGCTTCTCGATGGCACATGAAGATAAATCTACAGCTGCAGGACAAGGCGATGTTTATACAATAAAATATTATATTAATTGCGTTTATTATCATTGCCGTCTTCTGGAGACGGATATGTTATGATTAACCATCGGATGTATATGTGCTAAAAATATTTAATGCCCGCCTCCGGTAGCGTGTCTGCTTCACATTCAAGAGGTCTTGAGTTCAAATCTCAGTTAGGGTGAGGTGTTCAGGTAAGGTTCTTTTTTGTGTTTTTGTTTATGATTTCGTTTTTTTTTTTTTTTTTTTTTGTTCTGGTGATATTTTTACCACCTCGTTGTTTGGGGGAGTGTGTCTGCCTGACATTCAAGAGGTCTCGAGTTCCAATCTCGGTTAGAGTGAAGTGCTCAGGTAAGCTTTCTTTTGCTTTTTTTGTTTTTGCAGTGTTTTTTACTTTCTCTACTACGTATAGTAAGTAGAAGTATTGTATTCCACCCAAAAATTCGATACCGAGATTTCAACGGAAATACATGTTTTGAGATCCCCTGAATCCAAAAAAAGCATTTTTGGAAACATGTCCGTGTGTGTGCCTGTCTGTCTGTCTGTGTGTGTGTGTGTGTGTGTGTGTGTGTGTGTGTGTGTGTGTATCTTCCAGAGATGCGACACGAAGGTTTTAAAGAAAATCCCCCCACCCCAGATTACCCTTTACATGGAAGATTTTTCGAAAATTTTAATTTTCTCAAAAATGACTAACGATTTTGGTTAAAATATCATATGTTTAGGATATTTTCATGACAAATAAAATGTATATCTTGAATTTTCTGGGAATGTCTCCAGAAGTATTCTTCATTGTGAACGACTTTTGCAATACTGGTAAACCATAAGAGATAGACAAAATTTTACTAAAAAAAATGAAGATCGCGTTAAAATACACAATTTATGTCATATACATTTTTTTTTTTTGTTGAGTGAACCATTTTCGAGATATTGCTTGTTATTCCCTTAAATTTTTCAATACTTATTTTCTAAAATGGGAATTCGTTATTCATTTTTTTGTTGGATATGCAAAGAGTTATAATCTGTGGGAAAGGGAATGGTGCTGCACCTAGCAACCAGCTATTAATCGATATGTATGTGCTTAAAGGCTACTGTATTTCCAAATTGCCCTTGTAAATATATATTCCCCTTACATCTACAAGAAAATTAGCAATAAGATAGAGTCTGCAAATGTTTATCTCGATTAACATGAAGTAGATGGAGAATAAGCGTTTGTATAAATAGTTTGTACAAGAGTACAGAAAGTCATGTGAGTGTAACACATCAGATTTTTTTCAATAATTTTCTCAAATAGGAATTCGTTATTCATTTTTTTTTGTCATGATATGCAAAGAGTATTAATCTGTGGCAAAGAGAATGGTGCTGCACATAGCAACCAGCTATTAAGAGATATGTCTATGCTTAAAGGCCACTGTATTTTTATATTGCCCTTGCAAATACAAAACAAGGGGAACACAGTACGCCTTAAGCGATAGTCAAATATTTTTAGAACTGATCGCTATGTGTAAAATGTAATTCTCTTTGCATATCAAAAGATCGTTTCTGCAAATGTTTATCTCGATTAATATGAAGTAGATAGAGAATGAGAGCTTGTAAAAATAGTTTGTACAAGAGTAGGGAAAGTCATGTGAGTGTAACACATCGGATTTTCTTACCTGGTTGTTTGGGGGTAGTGTGTCTGCCTCACATTCAAGAGGTCTCGAGTTCGAATCTCGGTTAGGGTGAGGTACTCAGGTAAGTTTGTTTGTTTTTGTTTTTTTGCCTACCTAGTTTTTTGGGGGTAGTGTGTCTGCTTCACATTCAACAGGTCTCGAGTTCGAATCTCGGTTAGGTTGAGTTACTTGGATAATTTTTTTTTTTTTTTTTGTTTTTCCCCCCGTATCCTGAGAAGACGAATGTTGGGTAACTCTAAGCTCTAGGGACTTTTGAACTTTGCTTCATTCACCGCACGATATGATCTACCCGGTTAAAGGACGTCAATTATTAAGGCAAGCAAAAAATATGTCATCCTGATGGCTAATTGTTCATTGCCGTCTGAAGACAAATATATCATGCATTTATGCAGTAAAAATCATTGAAACATGCTGTATAATTTAAAAAATATGCATTATGCGTGCGCTAAAATTGTCAACTGTAAGCTTATACCTGCATTTTGGTACTTAAAATGTACATGCTTCCTTAGACATCACGTTATAATTTGACTTGCTGTATACGATGATAATTTTCTCCAAATTCTCAAAGGTAATCTTATGACGTTTATCGTTTAACACAAGTTTGCATGCTGAGAAGGATCTTTCCACGTCTGCAAACGTTATTGGGTAAAATTTGAAAGCACTCTGGGGAAATTTCTTCAGAAAGCACTACGTTCTTACCTTGAAGATATTTATCCACACAAAACTTTAATGTCAGGATTCCTCTATAAAATACTGCACAATTTACCGCTTAGTTTTCCTGTATACTTTAAAGCAGCACTCTCAAGTTTATTCTGAACCTCGATATGGGTGTCTCCATAGTAAGGACTTTATTATATTTACTACTGTGTTTAAATATTAATTCTAAAATTAAAAAACCTGATGTGTTTCATTCATATGATTTTCTCTACCCTCTACCGTTTATTACTGGGTATAAAGAGTATTCTTACTAAAGTTTATTTTTATATCTACTTCATTTTAATCGAGATAAGCCTTTCGGAGATAGCCACATTACACATTTCGTTATAGATATAAAGAGAACAGCGATAGTCAAATGTTTTAACAACTGGACGCTATATACTGGCCTTAAAAATCCATACTGTTTCCATGACATCGCGAGAAACAACTGAAAATCGACAGGATTTGAAAGAATGACAAAGTATGGAAGAATTCGAACCATTAATAACGGAAATAGTTTATGCCATAAAAATGCAATTTGCAATAAATTGCGTGTTTTAAAGAGACCTACCTACAATTTTTGTGTAGTACATTTGCATCTATTGCATAACTTTTTACAAGTTATTCAAGATTAAACAAAATTCCTTCAGAATGAAGAGGACTTCACAGGCTAATCACTGAAAATTCAAGATATACATTTTGTTATGTAGATATCTTTAATGAATGGTATTTTAATCAAAATCTTTTAAGTCGCCATTTTTATAAAATAGAAATTTCCAAAAATGCTCCATGTAAAGGGTAGTTGGGGTAGGGACACACACACACAAAAACGTTCCCTACTCTAAAACTGCTTTTTTGGGGAGTTCAAGAAGCCTCAAAACGTATATTTTCAGTGAAATCTCGACATCGAATTTTTGGGTGGAATGCAATACTATTAGAGAAAGTAGAGAAAGTAAAAAAATACTTAATTATTTATATGCTCGATGCATGGAAAACTGGTGAAATAAGAAGCAAGTATATACTATAAGCCTATAAATCTTCACATAAAAGCACAGAAGAATATGAATCATGTTGCCAAACCTAATTCCATATCACAAGTAAACACAAACTAAAAATGCATTTGAACAGAAATCCGATGTCTAGTTATAATTCAGTCTCCATTG
Source organism: Deroplatys truncata (assembly GCA_030765065.1). Lineage (NCBI taxonomy): Eukaryota > Metazoa > Arthropoda > Insecta > Mantodea > Mantidae > Deroplatys > Deroplatys truncata. Next base: position 221,535,695 of record CM060981.1, on the reverse strand, counting down.
TGGTATGATATTCTCTACGGCATAACCAAGCTGCATTCCACATACAACTATATATCGAGTTTTCAATAGAAATAGATAAACGTTTTGAAGCACTCTGAGTGATTAGAACCGGCCGTTTGCATATGTATCTGTACTGAAAAACGAAAAGTCGTCAAGGTTTCAAAGTGAAGAGTTTCGAACAATTCCTCTCACCATAACCGTTTGCATGGAACATTTTGAATACTGCTTATTCTTTAAATGCTGCTCAAATCATTTCGATTTAAGTGCCAAAAGTTTGAAATATTATCACGAATAAAACGTAATGCTATTTTTACTTTTTAAACCATGTACCTAGTAGATAGAGACGGTATTGCATTCCACCCAAAAATTAGATACCGAGGTGACACAGGAAATACATGTCTTTGAGGCCCCTGAATTCAAAAGTAGAATTTTTAGAAAAAAAATCTGATGTGTTACACTCACATAACTTTCTCTACTCTTGTACAAACTATTTTTACAAACGCTTATTCTCCATCTACTTCATGTTAATCCAGATAAACATTTGCAGACTTTATCTTATTGCTAAGTTTCTTGTAGATGTAAGGGGAATATATATTTACAAGGGCAATATAGAAATACAGTAGCCTTTAAGCACATACATATCTCTTAATAGCTGGTTGCTAGGTGCAGCACCATTCCCTTTGCCATAGATTAATACTCTTTGCATATCAAAGTCAAAAAAATGAATAACGAATTCCCATTTGAGAAACTTATTGAAAAATTTAAGGGAATAACAAACAATATCTCGAAAATGATTCACTCAACAAAAAAAATGTATATGACATAAATTGTGTATTTTAACGCGATCTACATTTTTTGTGTAGTAACACTTTGTCTATCTCTTATGGTTTACCAGTTATGCCAAAGTTGTTCACAATGAATACTTTTGGAGACATTCCCAGAAAATTCAAGATATACATTTTATTTGTCATAAAAATATCTTAAACATATGATATTTTAATCAAAATCGCTAGAGCCATTTTTGAGGAAATTAAAATTTTCGTAAAATGTTCCATGTAAAGGGTACTCTGGGGTGGGAAAATTTTCTTGAAAACCTTCGTGTCGCATCCCTGGAAGATACCGAACCTAAATACCAAGTTTGGTGTTTATCCGACTGTTCGTTTCTGAGTTATGCTGTTCACAGACAGACACACACGGACATGTTTCCAAAAATGGTTTTTTTGGATTCAGGGGGTCTCAAAACATGTATTTCCGGTGAAATCTCGGTATCGAATTTTTGGGTGGAATACAATACTTCCCCTACTTACTATACGTAGTAGAGAAAGTAAAAATGTAAATTTCTTTAAAACAAACAATTAATTTAAAGAATATCACAATTAGTCACATTGTTTTGGATTTTCCAACACTGCCACTTTTTTTAAACTGGCGTTATTATTCAGTTATTCCCAGCGATGTCGTGGAAAGAGTATGGAATCTCCAGGACAGTGTATAGCGGCCCGGTTTTTAAACATTTCACTAGCGATGCAGTTAACGTGAAATAGAAAACTAAGCTTCCTAAGAATAGTTTGTAGTATATAAAAACAAGGAATATCACGGAAATGGTTCACTCGAAAAAAATGTATATGACAAATTGTGTGTTTTAATAAGATCTACATTTTTGTGTAGGTTTACCAGTTATGGAAAATCATTTCAGAAAGAAGAACACTTTTGGGAACATTCCTAGAAAATTCAAGATATACATTTTATTTGTCATGAAAATATCCTAAACATATGATATTTGAATAAAAATCGTTATAGCCATTTTTGAGAAAATTAAAATTTTCGAAAAATGTTCCATGTAAAAGGTAGTCTGGGGTGGGGAGATTTTCTTGAAAATCTTCGTGTCGCATCTCCGAGAGATACCGAACCTAAATACCAAGTTTGGTATTTTTCCCACTTTTCGTTTTTAAGTTATGCTGTTCAGAGTTACACACAAAGACCTTTCTCTAAAAATGATTCTTTTGGGGGGAGGGGATTCAGGAGACCTCAAAACATCTATTTCCGATGAAATCTCGGTATCGAATATTTGGGTGGAATGCAATGCTTCCCCCTTCTTACTATATGTATTAGAGAAAGTAATAAACGATAGTAAGTAGCGAAAGTAATGTGAATGTAACACATCAGAATTTTTGTGTAAGTAATCGGCGCAGTAAGTAAGTTTTCTATAACTAATCATTGAATTTTATATATCTGGGTAACCATAAATTTAGTGCAGAAAACGTGTGTGATGTTGAAGCATGTAATGTATTTCGGAATATTACATTAGTATGGATATTATGAACACTATAATACTACACGAAATATACAATTAACAACACACAAACAGTATGTCGATGTAACAATCAAAGCTAAATGTTAGTACACAAATACACTTTCCTCGTACGCAGTGGCAGAGTTAGCAATACCAGAACGCTTTTAAATAAAATAACTGAAACCGGAGCAAGTAGTCCAAGTAATGTAATGATAAAATAGTGCAGATATTTCACCATCCCTGATGTTATTTGGGTTGCCTATTCGAAAAACGTGGAGGGCGATTCGAGAAACCCATGTAGGTATATATGTTTTTTATTATTATATAACCCATTATTTAGCTGTCTGCGTTTAAAGGGACAAGGTACTCTGAACTGGTCAAAAGTCACATTTTCTGTTTTAGGCGCAAATAAAATCTCTATTACTTCCAATTTCAGAAGATATACCTATACTTTTTAAGACATTTAAATGCTCGTTTGCATTCCTTTAAAGCTGTCATGCAGCTCCCCTTTTTAGAACATTTTTGTATCTTACAACAACGAACGACTATATCTTGCCCAGCGAGCAGTTCAGCAATCAACAAAAGAGTCCAGGACCAAGAGAAGGCAATCAGAAAAGCCGAAGCAATCCAGGAATGAAGGTGCAGATGATTTTGACCCTGGAATGTACTGAAGTGTGTCAGAATTTTAATGTTCAAACTTTAAATTCAGTTTTCTCAAAACATTTTTGGATACTTATGTACCTTTTTCTCAGAACGTATGAGAGGTAGAGAGCTGAAATTTTCAGTACATGTATACAGCACATAGTTAAACCTTCTGAACCACCACCATAATTTTATAATGTATATTAGTGATATTAAAAAAACAACATTGCGAGTTTTTTACATTTTTACTTTTTTGACTTTGCAAATAATGTTTTCGTTTTTTCAATTTCAAGTGAACTGATATAAATAACTAAATAATTGAGGTTCAGAAGATAGCTGATTATACTAAGAACAAGTATGCAAAAGTGTGATTCTTTATTGCAAGTAGTATCAGAGAAAAAGGTACATGAATTTACATGTTTTAAGAGTAAATGTTATTATTTTTCTGCTGAATGAAATGCTTTTTACTGACTCAACTATATAAGTTATCAATGCAAAGAACCACTTGAAATAATTTCCATGATTTATAGAATAATTCATATAACTTTCAGGAAGAACCATTGAGAACTTTAAGAGCAGTGGTAATTTGACACACTTAAGGTGCAATTTCCATGTGTTCGGACTACCTTCTACCCTTAAACAGAGTAAGTTGAAGGACAATGGAAGAAGGAATGAAAGGTTAATTAATTTTCAAACGCAATTTCCAGGATGCTAGTTAAATAAATTATTATGACGCGGCGTTATACTTTGAAATAAATATATTTTCTTATGTATAGCTTTGTTATATACTTTCGGCGGGAATATTGTAGCGAAAGATGCAAATTCAGAGGCAAAAGAGCACACACGCATATGTGTTTCTGTGAACAGCATAACTCAAAAACAAAATGCCCGAGAAATACCAAACCTGGTATTTCGGTGGGGCATGTTCTATAGATGCAACGAAGAAATTTTCAAAAAATAAAATCTCACGGCCCAAACTACCCTTTACATGGAGTACTTTTAGATATTTTCGATTTTCTCAAAAATGGCTGTAACAATTTTGATTAAAACACCATATAGTTAAGATATTTTCATGACAAATAAAATGTATATCTTGAATTTTCTGGGAATAGCCTGTGAACCTCTACATTTGAAAGGAATTTTGTATAATTTTCTTTCACTGGTAAACCATAACGCAATTTATTTCAAATATTTTTTGTAGCATTTAACCATTTCAGAGATATCGTTATTATTCGTTTAAATTTTTTAAAAACCTTTTCGTTTTCATAATGTGCTTTCGCTAATCAAGTGTTTCTTGCGACATCATGGAAAGAATATGAAATTTCAAGGCCAGCATATAGCGACCTGGTTTTTAAACATCTGAGCATCGTTTCGGTTTCGTCTTTTCCCCTTGTACCTTCAACGAAATGCATAAAGAAACTATTTTTGCAAATGTTCATTTCGAATAACATGAAGTAGATAGAAAAATAAGCTTTCGTTAGAATAGTTTGTAGAAACTATTTAAAAAAATCCTATGTGGTACACTCATATTAGTTTTTCTACCCTCTATTGTTTATTGATGATCTACAATCTATTCTTGCTAAAGCTTATTTTTCTGTCTACTACATTTTAATCCAAATAAACCTTTACAGAAATAGCTGCATTACACATTTCGTTATAGATACAAAGGGAACAGCGATAGTCAATGTTTAACAACTGGACGCTATATGCTGGCCTTAAAATCCATAATGTTTCCATGCAATAGTGAGAAACACTGAAAATCGCTGGGACTTAAAAAGAATCATAAAAGTATTGAACAAATGGAACCATTAATAACGGATATTACGGAAATGGCTCATTCTACAAAAAAAATTGAAATAAGTTGTGCGTTTTAAGGAGATCTACATTTTTTCTGTAGTAAGTTTTCGTCTGTCGCTTAACGTTTACCATTTAAATGAGATTATACATAATTTCTTCCAAATGAAGTGGACTTCACAGGCTATTCAGAAAAAATTCAAGATATACATTTTATTTATAACGTATATATCTTTAATATATGATATTTTAATCAAAATCGTCAGAGCCATATTTTTAGAAAATAAAAAATTTCGACAAATCTTACATGTAAAAGGTAGTCTGGGAAAGGGGGATTTTTTTAAAAATCTTATGTCGCATTTTTGGAAGCTATTAAATCTAAATACCAAGTTTGGTATTTAACCGACAGACAGACCTTTTTGTAAAACTGCTTTTTTTTTTATTCAGGGGGCCTCAAAATATGTATTATCAGTAAAATCTCGGTGTCGAATTTTAGAGTGGAATGCTAAACCTTCTCTACTTACTATGTAGGTGTTAGAGAAAGTAATAAGCGACCGTAGGTAAAGAAAGTCATACGAATGTAAGGTATATTACTTTTAAATAGAGGTTCTCTCCGTCTCTCTCTCTCTCTTTTGTTCCCTCCATCCAATAACAATGAACATTTTTATTACATATTTGTGATAGTTCTCGATAATCTTAGATACTTGGCAGTTTACATCAAACTGGAGAGGTGAAGTCGCGCAAATCGTTTGATAGGCACGCGCGGCAAGAAGCGGTTGTGTAGATACAGCCGCGCCGCGCCGCGTGGCGGAGAACACAGAACTACACATCTGCGCCGCGCAAGGCAGCACACGAATTATTTATCGATCCCACCCCTCACTCCACAAGTCGCATGGCGGGAAAAACACAAGGGGGGCAACACAGAAAGGGAAAGCAGAGATGCTGCTGAATTCAGTACCATAAAAGAAAATAAAAATAAAAAGACAAGTTGGGGAGGATAAAGATTGTGATGGGGTGGAAAGGGTTGGGGGAGGTAAATCCCATTCTCTCCCCAATTCGCGTCACCCGCTTTAAGCGTGGGGTCCCAAAGCCAAAGGAGACGAGCATGCAGTTCCGCAGCATCCCGCCGAGTGGCGCCTCTTGTCATCATTCAAGAGATATGGAATTCTTGCACAGATCTTACTACGTGTGTCGTTTGATTCTCGTGTAGAAGCCGCATGCTGTCTTCTTGACATGAAATGTTCTGTATATCAGGCAATAAAGCTGCCAAATTTACAAGATCCCCATTTCTTGAAATTCAATAATTCCTAAAACGCCTGTAATCAAAATACTTAAGTGTTTTTAAGACAATGAATTTGTGAAATTTGGAAAATTCACGGTATATAAGATATTTTATTGAAATTTATGCCAGCTATTATACAAAATAACAATGTTTTGCCATATTTAATTGGTTGCATGGTTATACTTATATTAATTTCTTATTATGTAAATTTATTGTACTAATAAAATGCCCAACACTATGCATTTTTAAAAACATTCACATGAAAAATTCAGGTTTTATTCTAAATGAGTTTACAAAAAACTATCATAACATATTTCTTATATTATCCCCCAATTATTATAGAAAAATTAATAATTTATTTCTAAAAAATTGGAGCATATTTTAAAAACGCTGATGGGTTACAATCAAATGACTTCCTCTACCCTCTATTGCCTACTATTGAGAATACAAATTATTTTTACGAAAGCCTATTTGTGAATCTACTTCAAATGTTTAAGAACTTGAAGCTATACGCTGGCCTTAAAATTCCATATTGTTTCCATGCGAGAAACAAGTGAATGTTGACAGGACTTTAAAAGAATCACGAGTATTGAACAATTAGAACCATTAATAACGGATATCTTGGTTTATGTGACACAAAAGAATTATTTAAAATAAAAAGATCTAAATTTTTTGTGTAGTACGTTTTGTCTAACGCTTAACGTCTGCCAGTTATACAAGATTATACAAAATTCCTTCCAAATGAAGAGTACTTCATAGGCTATTCCCAGAAAATTCAAGATATACATTTTAGCTGTCATGTAAATCCCTTTAATATATGGTCTTGATCAAAATCATCTTGAGAAAAACAATTATATGGAAAAATATTCCATATAAAGGGTAGTTTGCAGTGAAGGGATTTTCTTAAAAATCTTTTTGTCGCATCTTTGGAAGATACTGAACTTAAATTTCAAGTTTGGTATTTATCCGAATTTTCTTTTTGGAATATGCTGTTTACGGACACACTACTTATACAAGCGCTTATTATCCACCTACTTCATGTTAATGGAAATAAACATTTGCAGAAATTATCTTATTGCTAATTTTCTTGTAGCTGCCAGAGAAATTTGGTTGGCTTTAAGCGATAGTCAAATATTTTAGGAGCTGGTTGCTATCTGGAGTATTTCATTCTCTTTGCATGTCCAGGACATAAAAGGAAATGAATAACAAATTCCCATTTGAGAAAAGCTATAAGTATTGGAAAACTCAAACAAATAACAACAAATATCTCGAAATGGTTCATTGGACAATATATAACATAAAGCGCGAGATCTACGTTTTTTATGTAGCAAAATTTGGTCTATTTCTTACGGTTTGCCAGTTATGCGAAAATCATTCAGAATGAAGAAAACTTTTGGGGATATTCCCACAAAATTCAAGATATACATTTCATTTGCCATGAAAATATCTTAAACATATGGTACTTTAATTAAACCCGTTAGAGCCATTTGTGAGAAAATAAAGATTTTCGAAAACTGCTACATGTAATGTGGGAAGGGAAATTTTCTACAGAATCTCCGTGTCTCATCCGTGGAAAACTGTAAACTCAAATATCAAGTTTCGTATTTATCCGAATTCTAGTTTTTGAGTTATGCTGTTCGCAAACAAATACATACACGCGGACATGTTTCCAAAATTGCTTTATTTGGAATCAGGGCACCTCAAAACATGTATTTTCAGAGAAATCTCGGTATCCAATTTTTGGATGAAATGCAATACTTTCCCTACTTACTATATGTAGTAGAGAAAGTAAAACTACCTTCTTTTTTAATTCAGGGAGCCGAAAAATATGCATTTCCGACAGATTTCGGAATCGAATTTTTGGATGCAATACAAAACCATCTCTACCTACATGTACGTGGTAGAGATAGTAAAAGGTATAGGGAATTCTACTTAAAGTACTTTCGAGAGGCAGTACAACAATTTTGAAAAAAAAAAATTAGCAAACGATTGCATGGTATGAAGTAATTCGAGTATAGAAAATACTAAAAAAAAAAAAAAAAAAAAAATAGTTTGCGAGAAAACAAGGTTTAAAGTTGAACGAACCTGTTAATTCGCATGCATCTGGCCATTCATAGCTTCAGTTGGATTGGATTGGACTGGACTGGCTATGGAGGGGACTGGCACTGATCCACATAGGAGATATTATACCTATGTACCACAATATGGGGCGTCCCCGGAAGGAAGGATGAGGCGAGAGGAGACACCGGGCGGCCGGTACCAGTGATGGAATGAGTGACGCACAGCAATGGGCAGTGTCCCTAAGTTTCCAGATTGAGACTTTCCGGCAGATGGACAGGCAGACTACGCACAGAGGGGGTCCAACGACTCTCAAGGGGGCTCGGATACCTCCAGCAGCCAGCCGAAAGCCGAGGGACGGATAGTCATAAAGAGCATCCTTTTCTCCTGCCACGCTGCAGACACCATTGCAGACCCTTCGAACACTGAAAGAAACCAACGGATGAAAGATGAAGTGAAAGGAGAATGGAGATGAAATGGAGGGACAGGAAATTCGGGGCACGTGAGAATCCTTCCCAGCATTCGCCTGGCGGCCCGGGAAAACCTTAAAAAACTATGGGTCAGGAAGCTTGGCCACGGGAATCAAACCCACAACCTCCCGAATGCGGGCCAAAAACGAAACCGCCTGAGCCATTCCGCTCGGTTAACTTCGTTAATTCGTAGTTTAAGTGCGCCAAGCGTAAAAAATAAAAAATGATGTTTTATTAAAATGTTATAAAGAATATTTTATAATGAAACAATTTATTTATTATTTTTTCATAATTTCTTATCAAATTTTACATGTGCAATGCCCCAACCTTCTTCTGACTGTTATTAAAGATTTCAAAACGTTAAATTATCAAAACTAATGGCTTTACTCTAAAAATCAGTTCTTGTTACAAAATGAAACGTTTTCTATACATCACAATTTTTAGGTATATAATTTATACTGTTTTAACTATAAGACTCTTCTTTAGCAAGCAACTAATATATAAACCTATCTTATAATAAACATCTCATGTGTATTATCCACCTGACGTTCTCCACTCGCTCTTTTACAAATTATTCCTAGAAATACTGGTTTCTAACTACTTCTTGTTAACGTCTTAAAAACTCAAACCTTACTTGCATGCATTAGTAAAGTTTGCATTGCTCTTAAATGAATTCACAGAAGTGACAGTAATTTATTTTTTCTTTCTTCAAATTAATAGTTTAAATTAAACTGAGTTTTGTTAATGGACGCTCTTTACCTGCTGTGGTTCCTAGCGTCTCATTCTATATTGGGCCTGAAAGACCGAAAATTTTGCTCAGAAGCCTCTTTGTCAGGCTTGATGTTCTTTTACGTGGCGTAAACTACACACGGAACCACTGGCTTTATTTCCCTTCCGAAGGAAGCCATGCTAAGGATTTTTATGCCCGAAAAAATCCATCATCCTGCCAAGTTTGAAGCTGCGACCTCGGAAATGGAGGCTAGCATGGCACCAATAGACTGTTGGAATTTATAGCATATGTACCTTTTGTATTTTTTTCAGGATTGTTTTGATTACCAAGCTTCATGTTTGTAATTTGTGTGTTTACAAACTTTAAAAAAACTTTATGCCACTTTTTCTTAACTTCTAGAAAAGCATTAGATTAGAAACTTTACATGTACAGAGTACCACTTCCATGTGGTTAGTTACGAGGGATGATCAGAAAGTAAGGTTACAAAGCCTACGTGAAAAGTATACATTTTATTTCATATAACCAATACAGCCAACATACATTAGGTTATTTTTCTATTTAGTCTCGATATCGGTTTAGGCACTTGTCGCTTCGTGGGTTGTTTGAATATTCCCTCCTGGTAAAAATCCTGTTATTGTGTGTTCAGCCACGTTGTCGTGAGGCGTTTCACCTCCTCGTCTCAAGCTAATCGTCGGCCTCCCAGGTGCTCCTTCAAGTGAGGAAAAAGCTGAAACTCGCTTGGAGCGTGGTCCGGACTGTAGGGCGGTGGTCGATGATGTCCCAGCGAAACAGCTTCGACAGCGTGGTGGTCTTCTGAGCTGTATCAGGTCGCGCGTTGTCGTGAAGGAAGATGATACCCTCGGTGAGAAGTCCTGGCTGTTTCCTCCTGACAACTTCGCGTATTCGTGTCAAGGTCTCACAGTATCGGTCAGCGGTCACTGTATGCCTTCTTTCCAAAAACTCCAGAGTATGACACCCGCGCTGTTCCAAAACACTGTGAACATTATCTTCCCGGCAGATGGTGTCACTTTAAACTTCTTTGTCTTTGGAGAGGAGGGGTGTTTCCACTCCATTGACGACCGCTTATTGCTAGGGGTGTAGTGGTGGATCAATGTTTCGTTACCCGTGACAATGTGTTGAAGAAAACTGTTCCCTTCCGTGGAGAACCGTTGCAAAGGTTGCAGATTTGCCCCCATGCGCTTCTCCTTGCATTGGTTGGACAGATTTCGTGGAACCATCGGGAACAAACTTTCCGGTACTGCAGAATATGTAAACAAACGACATCCCAATTCTATTGTCATATGCCCTAACGTGATCCTCCTGTTGTCCTGAATCACTCCTGCATGTGAGCTGTGTATAAATGTGTTGATGCTGTGCTGAGTCGGCCACTGCGGCGTTTTCGTTCGTCGGTGACGTTTTCGCTACCGGCCTCAAACTTTCGACAGCATTCTGCGACATGCTGACGAGACATTACACTCTCTCCGTAAACCTCTACCACCTGCCAGTGATTTTCAGCCGTGGTTACTTACATGTTTCGCCCACAGAAATCGAATAACAGAGCAGATTTCTTCGCGAGACGAGTTTTCTAAACGAGTCGCCATTTGTGTTTACCTACAACTAGCTCTGTAGGTGGTGGGTGGCTGAAACTCTGCACAGTTGCCAGCCGCATGCATTAAAATTACCGCACACTACAATTTCTCTATAACGAACGAAACCCAGGAATATCGGCCGTGTAACCTTAGTTTCTGATCAACCCTCATATTTTAATTTAGCTTCTTTTGTTTAAAACGTATTGTAGGTATATTAAGTAATTTTAACATATTTTTTCTATGTATTTAAACATAAGACTTACAAAAAATTATATTAACAAAAAGTACAACAATATTAAAATTGTACGTTTCGGATTTTACATTTACAAGAAATAGATTTTTAAAACTATGCTATATGTAATTGATTGCAGCAAACACTTAAGTGTATTTTTGAAAAAGAAGTATTTAAATATCTGGATTAGTTTCAGTGTAATGATTTAAAAGGCAAGATATACACAATGTTATACCTAGTGTCAGTGAGAGCCACGCCCACTGGTGATTGGTTTGTTAGTTTGGTTGTTTTCTTAGACCAACATTTTAAACTTCATTATTATGTGCTAAACAAATATGTTTCTTTACTATAAAATCAGCAGCAAATTTTTAATTCCATTATAATTCCTAATGGCAACTCTCACAGATTGATTTTCCTCTTTTTCCCGGATATAAATACTTGCTGAAAACTGCAAGTCATTTGGTACGAGTCAAACTGCTCTCTGCCGTTAAGACAGCCTCTATTTCACGGCCGGAAATACGTATGCTGTTGGTGGAGTGTGGCTAGGCTCGCTGGGTGCTCTATCTTGCCTGTGGTTTAGGATGGGGTGCTCCCAGGTTAAACAATCGGTGGTACGGCATGCCTGGATTATGACGTGGTGTGAGACCCATTTTGCAGTTTTCTATACATATTACTATACTCACATTTTGTAAGTAATATTGAATTAAAACATTAAGAATGTATGGCTCTGGAGAATCTTAACAGGTCAGAGATGCGAATTTTTGGTGTAGAAGTAGCTAAAACTTTGCTAAATTAGTAGTTGTAGAAATAGTTAAATCAACAGAGAATCATAACACTTCTGTGCTATGGAATTGTATCTAAATTTTGAAGACCACATAGGTACCTCAGAACAGCAAAATATTGTGATACACTATGCATAAGTATAAGTACTATTTAAGCAGTAATACATTTTTTCTTCAATTTTTTGGACAACTTTGTGTCTGTCTCCCTTTAATGAATACTTTTCCCCCACACTTTACCAACACATACCACGATATTTTTCCTCTGTATACAACGGAGAGAGTGTATAGTGAAGTGAAGGATACGAGAAGTGTGTAGATATTATAAAGTATCTTTAGAAAGGCGTATACGTAAATCAGTAATATAGTGCAATGGATAAATTGCTATGAAGGAGAATTTAGTAACATAAATTATATTAAGAACTAAATGAAAGACAATGAGATATTTTAAGAGCTCATTCTTGAGAAGTATAATTGAAATGTATATGAATAATATTAATAGTAATGTGAAGAGTGAAACAGAAATTCATAAACAAGTTTGGAATAATTGAAATAACGGAAAGAATAAATTACAGGATAAATTAATAGAATCTGCTGAATACCAGTGATTAATAAATTAGTATAAGTTTTAAAATTCTGGGTAAATATTTCAAGAGCTGCATACTAGTTGTGTTTGCTGGTTCCCAGCAAGTAGTTAATGATTTAGGGCGGGTTGTGATTTTATGTTATTGTGAGATGTTTTATAATATTTTATTACTATTTTTATTACTTTAATTTCTTTTAAACTTGCACATGTTTTAATTAGTTATAGGTAAAGATGCATAATAATGAAAGCAAAAATTGTTTTGAAAGTTTTTAATAAGTATAAACATTTGCAATACATGTCACGGCTTAGGGACCCAGATACCAGGAAGAAGTATTTCGTATTTCATGTTATTTTATTTTTCTGTGTTTGCGAATCGCCGCAACGTAGCTTAAATAGCTACCCAAATGACAACATATGCTAAAATATTTCTACCTCTTTAACCTTACATTACATAGGAGTACTTGCTTCTGCATAAAAGCGTTGTTCTGGGATTGTTAACACTTAACACCGGCGTGTGTTTGGTCTATTAACATTTAGCTTTGGTTGTTACATCGATTATGTGTATTATTATTTGTATACTTCGTATAGTATTATAATGTTTATTATATGAAGAGCAATGTAATATTCCTTAATACGTTACCCCACAATAATAATGATAATAATTCCTCGTGAATCACACACCTGAAGATTAGGTAATCTTAAGAACTTCACAGGCTACTCACAGACATGCTTAAATACCTGAACCAAGTTGCAGTTGTATTTATCCGACTTTTCGAATTTGAGTTATGCTGTTCACACACAAAAGCACGCGATCCCGGGAGCCTCTTTCTAAAATTACTTTTATTGGTTTCGGTGGACCTCAAAACGTGCCTTTACAGTGAAACGTTGATATCGAATTATTGAGTGGATTACAAATTCTTCCTCTACTTATTTTGAATAGGAGGTAGTAAAAGTACGGTCGGTTTCACCGGACTTACTCGCTGAGGTGGCGCCGTGGTAACGTGTGCGACTCCCGTTCTGGATGTCCCGGGTCCGATCCCCGGCGACGGTCCACATCTTCTACCACCACTTTCCGCCCCTCATTTCCTGTACCATCCATCTTCCTTGTCATCTGCTTCAAGGTTGTTGCGACGGTATTCGGCGGGTTGCGGCTGGACGGTGATTGTGCGCACTAGAGGTTTCTCTAGCGTCGTTGCGGGACTGCTCAGTTGGTCTCGCCTCCTGGTGTTCTCGGGCAGGCGCCCCTTCAGGGGACCCCGGAGGTTAAAAACTTGACCGAGCGGCGTCGGATGCATTCGATCTGGAAATGTTAGCGACCCGTCCACACTTGCACCCGTCGTCATACGGATCTGGTCGCCCTTCGGGTCTCTCTCCTCATCCCTCCCACCCTGGGGTCACTGTATAAGCAAAAAGAGCCGTTGCGGCTTACTTGCGGTTCTCTGCCCCGGCTTCGGCGCCCCTCCGTTCGTCCGTACCTTTATCTTTACCTTTGTCGCAGCACTAAGGGCGATTTGAAACGTCTTAGAGTTGATTGTCAACGATACCGCAAACGCGCCCCTAACCGCCAAGTTAACTTGTAGGCACCTTTTCATGACTTTGTATCACTAACGCCGCGTTTTCCTAGAAACCAGGATGACTCATGTTTCGCTACAGAAATCCCATATATGGAATATAATGAAGAAGAGTGACTCACGATAACCATGATTTACCTACAAGCGATTCTGAAAACTGCATGACCGTAAAATGCATTCAAGCTGCAGATTATGTAATGAAGTGGCACTTCTGAAAGGGTCGGAATGAGCCACAAGAAGGGGCGTCTTTTAATGGCAGTCACAAGAAGTGGGCCGGCGGAGTAGTTAATAATATCTTCCAAATGTAGCGCGTTTATTTTCTTTCTTCTAATTTGTAATGATACTCGATATGTCCAAAAGTTATTGTTTGAATGATGCTCGGCTTATATGCGTTTCGGAAATTAGACTACATTACAAAGCAACTAATTCATTTTAGAAACATATCGGAAAATTATCATTTGAATACTTATATCGTAATAACAAGTTACATTTTTGTTTTTATGTACACGTTTTTGTTTGCAATCATGTAAGAATATAGACTAAAATGTTTTAACTTTAATACTTAATTCCTTGGCAATACGTTTCCTCAGTACTTTAGGGCTGTGGATACTTCGATACTCTCGATAGTTTGTGATATCGAAGTATGTCTAATACTTGAGATAAACCTTCGATACTTTTTAAATGTTAAGTTTTGCATTATTGAAGGTTGTTGCGTTTAACTTTGTAGTTAGATAAGGAATGGAAGGAGTTGAGACTTCACGTTATTGCCTTGCACATGTCCCCAAAATGTTGCTGGACTATAGTTCTTGATAGACCTTGACGCGTTTCCTGTTGGGTGAATCAATGCAACATTCCATAGACTCTTGTATCTAAATCAAAACATGTAACATAATAGGTGAAGGAGTAGACTTTGGCACTGCATGTAAATGCAGAGTTAACTGAGTTGTGAATGAAGCTGAATTAGCTGACGCAATAATTCACGTTTCTGTAATAGCCTGGCTTATTGACTTACTCTCAGCCATTACATTTACCTACTCCGGTTACCAGGATTTATGAACACAACTAGAAGAAACAAATCATAACTTAAGACGTGACATAATGTAGCACATGGAAATATTTTTTCATTCCTGCTGTCTGTTAGTTTGGATTTAAGTAAGTCAAACTCCAGGTCACGAGCTAGCTTACAGGTATACCTTACGTTAATTTCCGTTATATGGGTAGAAAATTCTTTAAAAGAATTCAGCACAAAATATAGTTACATAAAAAGGGAAAAAAGAATTATTTTTATTATTATTATTATTGTTATTATTAGCAGGCTTTACTAATAATGGGTAACCTATAGTATTCTCAAGATAAAAAGATTGCTGGCAATTATAGAATGTCAAACAGGAACAATTTCGGAATTAGCATACAATACAAAATTGGTTACATGCGTTTATACACAGAAAACTACTAACAACATAATCCAGTGAACAAACCTTTACAGCTTTTTACAAAGTGAATATTGAGTATTGAAAATAGTGGTATCGTCCATCATTACTTTGAGATAAACCTTCGACACTTTAAATTTTTAAGTTTTTGTATTATTTCACTTTATGCTAGATGAGGCAGTATTTTTAATACTTAAATGATTTCAGTCAAATTATATAATACATAAATTCAATAACAGCCCGCCTTGAAGCAATGTGTGTATGTAATAATTTGTAAAATGTATGTAATATCATTGAATATGCTTATATTATTGTAAACATGTTCAATAACGTTATGTGAATACATAACGTAATTTAATAATGTAGGAGCTTGTGGCAGTAATTTGTATCACAATAATGTAAATGCCAGAGTGATTATAGTGTAAATAAGCATTATTGTATAACATTGATTTGAGATGTTTGTTAATTATAAGCATTGTTAGGAAATAAGTTTACACGGCCTCACTGAAACTGACAATAGGAGCGGGTAACAATGTGCGAGGGGGTGAGTTGAATATTAATTAGAAGAGACAAACAAATGACGTCAGATTGGGGCGCTTTTCTTAGAAATAGCGGGAATATTTACCCTAGAGCATATGTTTTCGTAATTTTTGATTGGATATAAAAATAGACGCTAATGTTGGCGCGTTTTATTAACCAATAGCAGCTCGGTTATAATCTTTAGGCATATCGGGGTGTGGGAGTATAAAAAGCTAAAGTCAGAGGCAGATTTCGTCAGTCCAACAGAAGCATTCGCGTGTAATACGTCGATCAGTTCAACATAAGTATTCGTGAGTTATACGTCGCGTAGTTCAACGGAAGCATACTTAAAGTACACGTTACGCAATTCTACAGAATTATTTATAAATGTGAAATACGCGAATTAATAAAGTGCGGCAAATAAGTGATTATAATAACATTAGAAAACAGAACAGTTTCAGTCTGGCGTGCATCAAGAGTCAATATGTGAAATTAATTAAAAGTGACGGCAATAAAAGTGTAAAAACAAATTCTTTTAGCAGTGTTATCTTTCAGTAACAAATCCTTTCCGTTTACACAACCTGTTCAAGAGATGTGCTCGACCGAGAAATAATAGCTAGCCGGAGGACAATGAACCCAACATTCAAAGTAGTAATACAATAACAGGCGCCCAGCAAAAGATAACACAAAGTGACCGCGACAAATTGGCTTCCATACGTGGTGCAGATAAACATGAAGCATCTTCCAACTACCAACAAATATTCTACTTCAAGCTGAGAATAATAGGTTAAAAGTTGCTAACAATGAGGTAACCTTGAGGCAATAATGAGTAAGAATGTTTAATAATGCTACTAGTCATTATTAGAGCAACAATAATATAATTTTAGTGACAGTTTATAAAATAGCCAATCAACAACCAGAAAAAAAGCTTTAGTTAAATGAAGGTATTCTATTGGAGTAGGATTAGCCAATCAGAAACTGAAAAGAAGAAAATGTTACAAATTTAGAGTTCAGTTGCCTGCAGAAAGCGTTACTAACCAGACGCAAAAAAGTGTCCTCAAGAAATGTAGTATGTATTCGTGTGAGACGAAAAGTAAGTTTACGTGTTAAAAAGTGCAATTAATTAATTAATTAATTGATAAAAATAATCTCACAGCTCTCTATATCAGTGAAGTGTTATTTAAATCGTGCCAAGTATTAATAAAAGGAGTGAAGTAAAATTATAATCTGTGTAAACCTACATTCTTGTCGCATCACAACCCTGCTAAGAGAAACGTGTCTCTAACAATAATACTGACGCAGTCGAGACAAACATAAACATATAATATTTAAAGAAACAGTCAAATTACAAAGTTAATATTTTTTCAAAACTTGGGGCAAAGGCCACCTGAAAGTATATTTTTGGGGCGAAGGCTACCGGAAAGCGGACAGGAAAAACACCGCGCAGGCGGTTCGGAGTCTTTTGGCTCACTCTGTAGATTAAAATATGGGAACTCGGAAGGCCTGTACTAATTTGGTCATCAGCGCACCTCCTACACACATCGCGATCATTAGCTTCACCGTTGTTAAATACACACATAATCTCCAAATACTAAATATCGCACAGAATATTCAGACTTGTGCCTACGTTACATTTGAATGATGTTTTTGTGCTTTATGAAGTAACCAGTCTTTTGTGAATCGTAGATGATAACTTAAACTACTCTTTACACGCTACGCGTCCTAGTGAATTGTTATACTGTAGGCATCTTGTGTTTATCTTAGGTGGAATTTAACTTCACTCTTTCCGTAAAACTAATATTTTACTGATAATATCCTATTTAAACAGTATTTATTTGATATATCTGCCTATCAAATGTTCTAAATAACCATCAAATTATCTCAAGGCGATATCCTTTCTCAACTTAAATCTCGTTGCCGTCGTATTCATTACATTTACCTACTTCAGATACAAAAATCTGTGAATCCAGCAGAAGCAACAAATCAGAACTTCAGACGTGAGATAATACAGCCCATGGAAATACGTATTTGTTCTTTCGTTACATCTTGTTAATTCGTGTTTACGCAAGTCAAACCTGTGTTATATGACTAACTGCTTATTAGCAAATGAAAAAATCTGATGTGTTACACTCACATGACTTTCTCTACTCTTGTACAAACTATTTTTACAAACGCTTGTTCTCCATATGCTTCATGTTAATTGAGATATCGAGATGTTAATCTTATTGCTAATTTTCTTGTAGATGCAAGGGGAATTGGTAGGCTTTAAGCGATAGTCAAATATTTTAAGAGCTGGTTGCTATGTGAAGTATTTCATTCTCTTTGCATTGCCAGGACAAAAAAAAAAGAATAACGAATTTGAGAAAAAGTATAAGTATTGGAAAATTTAAGGGAATAACAAGCAATATCTCGAAAATGGTTCAACAACAACAAAATGTATATGACATAAATTGTGTATTTTTATGCGATCTACATTTTTTGTGTAGTAAAATTTTGTCTATCTCAAATGGTTTACCAGTTATGCAAAAGTCGTTCACAATGAAGAATACTTTGGAGACATTCCCAGAAAATTCAAGATATACGTTTTATTTGTCATGAAAGTATCTTAAATATATGATATTTTAATTAAAATTTAAAATTAAAATTAAAAGAAAAAGAAAGAAAGAAAAAAAATGTGAATCATTCGAGTCATAGACGCGCAGATCCCTCGTCTACACTTTGAGACTGAGGGCCCTCAATCCCTTGGATACGCCTTGCGGCTTAGGGCCCTCAATCGTATTTTCAAGTATATTGGGGTTTCAAATGTTGGCAGCACAAAGACAACCAACGTTGCCTTTATGCCACAGGTGAGATCCATGCGATCGACTTCTAATAGTCGTAGTAATATATAGATATAGCCAGTAATATAGAACAAAAGTGACAAAATATGTCATATATTCATGAAAATACCTAAAGCACCACGTTATTTGATATTTATTACACATATTGATGTTTTGAAATCAGTGAAAGTGTGCAGGATGTATGCGTGTTACATGCGTATATTGATAATCCAATATCGAAGTATGTCCTATACGAAGAAAGCCCACAGCCAAAGAAAGAGAGATCTATGCATTCAAACGTCTCTAAGTACCTACTTTGCGTATCTTACATAGGCTCATTCGCAATAAAAATAGTAATAAATAATAATAATAATAATAATAATAATAATAATAGATAATGATGATGCCGGATCTGTAGTTGGTACTCAGTAGGACGAAGACAGACACAACTCTCTGTGTTTTACCGACAACCTCCTTCGCTTTCTCACCAGGTGGATTTTCTCTTGATTTATTTACTCTCATCAAGCTCAATTTCAAAGCAGGAGTTGGTCTAATTATAATTAAATTAACCGCAAAGGACCGGAAACCTCCCATACAGTGAGCCAGGCAAGCTAGCTACCTATATTATAATGTAACCAGGGGAGGTACAGTCGGTGCCTTGTTGACAAAGGACACGTTTGTTCCCAGCGCGAGACCGACGGGATGTTGAAATTAGCTAATTCCTAGAAACGTGGTAGACAATTTCAAATAAACAAAGTAGCAGTGCGGTTTTTATTACTTCCTTTACCACGTACATAGAGGCAGCGAAGGTATTGCATTCCACCCAAAAATTCGATACCGAGATTTAAGCAGAAATGTTTGTTTTGAAGCCCCCTCAATCCAAAAAAAAGCATTTTTAGCAAAATGTCCATTTGGGTGCGTGTCTATGAACAGCATAACTCAAAAACGAAAAGTCGGATAAATACCAAACTCGATATTTAGGTTCAGTAATCTTCCAAAGATGCGACATAAATATTTTTAAGAAAACCTCTCCACCTCAAAATACACTTTACATGGAATATTTTTCGAAATTTTTTATTTTCTAAAACATGGTTCTAACGATGTTGATTAAAATATTACATATGACATATTTACATGACAAATTAAACGTATATCTTGAATTTTCTGGGAATAACCTATGAAGTCCTCATTCGGAAATAATTCTGTATAACCCTGTTTAACTGGTAAGCATTAAACGAGACGAAAATGTAGATCTCTTTAAAACAGAGGATTTATTTGAAATAAGTTTTTGTGGCTTAAGCCATTTCTGAGGTATCCGTTATTAAAGGTTCGAATTGTTCATTTCTTGGTCACTCTCTTAAAGTCCTTTCAACGTTCGGGTATTTCTCACAATGTCATGCAAACAGTATGGAATTTTAAGGCCAGCGTATAGCGTCCAGTTCTAAAACATTTGACTATCGCTGTCGATAGAGGGTAGAGAAGGTCGTGTAATGTATCACATCAGATTTTTACCTTCTTAAGTCCAATTTTGCGTTCATAACTAATTTAGGTGTTCTGTTTTCGTTCATCTTACCTACATGTCCTATCCAATTCAACTGTTTCATGTATATTCTTATTTTTAATTTTCTTCGCATATACCTAGCTTTCATTATATTACTAAGCGCATATAAGCCACGGTTATCAATTGCTTCTTTATTTAATTTATTTCTTTATATCATTATCATTGGTGACTATGGATCCTAAGGAAAAAAAAACTTACCAAAACAACAAAGGACACAATTTATGTCAAATAACCATTTTTGAGTCATTATCTATTTCCAAGATATTCTTCGTTATTGGTTTGAATTTTCAAATACTTGCTCCTTTTTCAAGTGGTAAGTCGCTATTCATTCTTTTTCTCGTGGCCATGCAAAGAGCGTGGAGTTTCAAAGCCTTCACATAGCTTTATGTTTTTTGAAAATCTGACTATCGCTTAAAACAACCAATTTCTTATATCTACAACGAAATGTATAACGAAAGTTCATCTCGAGCAACAAGAAGCTCACGGAAGAATTAAGTTTTTGTAAGAATAGTATTTACAGGAGTGAATCATGTGAGTGCAGCACGTCAGAATTATTTTAAACTTACATATATTACCGGTTTATTATTTGGCGACGTTCCAGACGTCACAGATCGACTCATATCACTTCTCGGGGATTATACTGCGCCGCAGAAAATGTAAGTTTAACAAAGAAGGCCACGCGAAGCAGTTGCCTGCTGACATCAGTGACCTTTCATTTCCTGGAGGCTCCTGTGTGGTTAACTCAAACATTTCCGAGCTACTCTTAAACTTATTTTAATATTTACTACGAATTATTGCTTTGTGAGTTAGAAATCCTGCGGTTCGACAGTCACAGATGAGCCAAGATCCAGTGCAAGACCGCTGCATCCTCAGTCTCCGATCACACAGGATTGCATGGGCAGAGGGCAGCATTGGAGTTCACCTCATACCTGCAGCTTATATTGTGTGATTTCGAGTATCATAGCTATAGTTCAGCAAATTAGAAAAAACCCTTGGGAAGGGTAACTCACCTGGTCCTACATATATTCCCCACCTCAAACTGCCTTGGGCCTCTCCTTCTCTGCCTCTGATTCGCTGCTTAAGCACCACAACCTATAATTCCTCCCAGTCCATGTTTTATTTAATTTTATTCTCACAAAATCGTTTATCACTTAATCGCACCACTATTGTAACCATTCAACTGTAGAAGTAGGACTACAGACACAAGAGCGTTGCAACAAAAATGCTGTGTTTGTAGATTGCCGTGACAGGCCACGCAAAGAGTAAGGTACAGTGGGTGTGAAAACAAATGTTTGCATATAACTAGCGATAGCGTTTCACATACATGCGGGATATATCTTCCAAAAGTTAATTCACACTTTTTAGGGTATATCATAGCCTTCACTCCTCCATCTATCTCTTCAAGGAAAAAAGTTCCACGCTGATTGATTTTCATAAAACAAATTATTTCAATTGAAGTTTTACAAAGAAAACAAGCGGCTTTAATTTTTTATAAGGAGACGAATCACACATCATCATCATCATCATCATCTCAAAACTGTGCTCTTTAACATACCTCTCACAGAACTGGAATAAGGATTTTAGTTTTTCAGTTATCAGATGTAAACAAGATCGTATAAAATGTTTCTACACTATAAAACTGCTGTGTTCCCAACATGACGTGACACCTGTTTTCCACGTATCAGCCCACTTCTTCTTTAATACACCACATTGGATAACTCAGTAGCTAAAGGCAAAAGACAAGTAGATTATTATCCCTCCTGAATACTCGCGCAGTCCCGTAGACCGAGGGATTTTACTAAGTTGTTATACTATAGAAAAAAAGACTCGATTCTGGGGATGGAACTCGATTTTCGAATCGGTAGGCAGTTAAAACGGAGAGGGAAGGATGCTTTCCCTCAAGCCAGTCATGTCATTTTGTGACACTTGTGTCATATACTCATTTCGCACTCAAGCTTCGTGTATTGGGAGTGGTCGGACTTCATGGCGACACAGTTTTAATAGTATATACGCTCCTTGGACGGTAGGCAAACTGAAGAACAAAACAGAGAGATGGGTATCCCCTCCAGTGGTAACTGTGCTATAAGCCATAAAATTCAAAATAT
Source organism: Deroplatys truncata (assembly GCA_030765065.1). Taxonomy (NCBI): domain Eukaryota; kingdom Metazoa; phylum Arthropoda; class Insecta; order Mantodea; family Mantidae; genus Deroplatys; species Deroplatys truncata. The sequence continues at coordinate 221,513,238 of CM060981.1, read as the reverse complement.
TTTTTAAAAATATCCACACTCTTTGTACAGCTTGCAGTTATGTCACTTAATTGAAAATGTTGCAATTTAATTATCTTCCGTTACGTAACAGTCATAAATATGCATTTGAATATTCTGAATTTTCTGTGAAAGCTTTATTCCTTAAAATGTATACCCTATTGACAGATGTGATGTGAAAATGAGGTCTGTACAGCATTTGTGATTTTATGTTAGACGTTGAACAAGAGACATTACTTAAATCTTAGAAGTTCTTAGTCTTGATTAAAGCATCCACTTACCCACTAATGATCGTAATGATAATGTGTGTATGCGCGTAGAAGAAACTAGTAAAATATTAACAGTTCAATTAATAATAAATTAAATCTTTGACACCAATGTCCGCGAATTTACAAGTACTCCACGAAAAAATGTACGATTTCTCGTGTCAGAATCTAAAAAGTTTACTAATCAGAAGACAGGAAATCTATATTACATCGCGCCAGGAATTTCTCAGCATCCTGCTGATGTTTACGCCTTGACCCGGCGAAGGGTTTAAAGGTCAACTTGTCGCTGTCTTTAAAGGCAGCAAGTTTGATGAGAACAATGAGGAGTTGTGTGGCAGTACAGTAAATTTATACAAAACCCAGTTCACCGGACCTAGGTGTAAACATCAGCAGAGAGCTGGAAATTACTTCGCAAAAGAGTAGGATGGGACTGAGGCCTTCTGATTGGTTAACTTTTAATTGCTATGACATGTGAACTGCTACATTAAGGAAATAATTTTTTCAGTGTTTATCTCTCCGATTTGTCTGTAGACTGTTCAAATGCTTGAGTAAATTAATCAGAAATTTTCAGTTTAAAATAAAACTAAAACAAGCATATCATTCTGGAACACAGATGGTGAAAATTGCCCTCCCCCACAAAAAAAGACTTTTTAGTTTCCTGTGCCTTAAGAGCTGGAATATTCTCTTTACTTTCATATACATTTAATCACTGTAAGTACAATACGTTATTTTAAATATATTTTGAACACGGTATTACATTTGCCATTTGATGCTGTAAATTCTGCACATCTTCACATAAATAAATCATAAACCTCTGTACACTTTTTGGAGTAGAAAGATAAACTTTAGCCCATCCGCGTTCTCAAGCCACGTGTTTTTTTCTTTGCAAATATATGGGAGTTTCTTTTCTCATTTTTGCTCTAAAAAGTTTTTTCTACCCAAGACATTTTCTGGTAAAATGACCCGTTTTCTCAGAAACTTTGAATATAGCTAAATAAAAGTTTAGTACGGTAAACACAAACAATCCTATGAACCAAAAGATAGTGTAACTGACCAAAAAGCTCTTATCTAATAGGTAATTAAACATTTTGGATAAAAGTACGTCAATTAACGATAATTGATATCTTAAATATTTCTGAGAACAATGGTTCATGAATTTAGGAGATTTAGCAAAGGCGGGCTAGGGTTGTTATTCTCCCCCTAAAATTATGATTTCTCTTCTGCTGTGTTTACTTCAACATCGTTTATATCAATATCGCATTGTATTACCTAATATTAAATGACTAAACAGAAAGAAATTAAATCTAAATGTCTCAAAGTAATGTAAATTAAAAGAATTTAGATAATAGAAATGTTTAAATATTTTTAGATTTTTATTTGAGTTTAAAAACGTTCTTTTAAGTGCGCACATAGGTAATTATATTGATAATTAATAAATAATGACTGATATAATTAGTATCACAGGAAGAAGTCGAGCACGAGGCTCAGGCGGCAACGTCTTAGGCCCGTATTCGGGAGGTCCCGGTATCCTTTCCCGGTGGCCGCCAACTCTGACCATGGTTTTTTTTTGTGGTTTTCCTCTGGTCGCCTAGGCGAATGTTGGGATGCTGTATTCTACCACGATTTCTCCTTTCCTCTCATTTCATCCTTTTCCCTTTCATCTTTCAGGCAGTGTCTCCGGATTCCGTAGTGGGTCTGGTGACGGATAGATGGCATGGTTGCTGCGATTTCGAAAGATTTCTCTTTCTTTCTCCTTCCAACCGCATTGGCTTGCCTGCAAGGGCCGCTTCGTCGCCCTCTCGCGGACTCTTCGCCTCTACTGGCGAGAGCGGGTGTTTCGTACTGGAAATGATAGGAACTTCCATGCGTCTCTGTGATCCCGACATCCTGCGGACCTGCGACCTCCTGCAGCTCACATTTCATTCCTGCCTCCCTGAGGGGTGTAGCTACAATAGATTTGTTGGCCGCGGTTGTAGGTGTCACTCTCCGATAATTACATCCTACATCGCAGGAAGAAAGGATCAGTGAAAACTTGATCCTATATTCAGTTATGAAACGTCCTTAAGTCAGCCAGCGAACCGACAGTTCTATTCTTCAGTGTCTCACACAAAATCTGCAACATTGTCGGCACAAGCCTATTTTTCAGAGCCAGGGGCACACTACCAAAATCATAGATACTACAATGGAGACAATACAAGATCCTCAAACAGCTACAGGGTGACACTGCCCTAACTAAATAAAATCCTCCGTAACTATTAACCGAAATCATTGTATAGCATAAAACTAAGTTCAATCTTTCATATTTATTATTTTTTTAATATTAAACCGTATAACATTTATTGTCAAAATTCATAACTAATTACCCTATATTTACTTATTTACATTTTAACACATTTCCTTTTGTAAATAAATTGAAATAAATCCTTAAAAAACACATTTTTCATAGGTATATTATTAAGAGTGAATAATCTAGTATCATAATCTGTATTTGATGTCTATTATTGAGTTTTAGAAATAACTTTGCATGAGTTTTTAAATGCTGCAGCTCTAGAATTTCAAAGCTGTTTTTCTCACTTTCTGTTTTTTCTACATTTTAACGCATTCAAAATATTTCACATGATGCAATTTTTGTTATTTTCTTCTTCAAATTTTGCAGAGAAATACCTAAAACTAAAAGTATAAAATTTTGGGAGTGATTTTTCTTTGTCGGTTATTTTTTTTAGGAATTTTAATTAGAATATATAATTAACACACTATTATTGATCATAAGCCTATTTTTTTCTGAAAAACTAAAACATGAATAAAAAATCTGTTTACAAATGTTTTTCTTAAATATTTATTAAAGTGAAAATATATATTTATATTAGTAAAATTTTAATTACACAGGGAGTAATACATCATTGCGGATCTAATTTATTTCTGAGCACCTGTAGCTCGATGTTGAATGTTATCGAAACGTTAATGCTAGCATACGTAAACTAGAGCAGTTGTATTTGACTTGAGCGGATAATTGAGTCAGTTATATATTTCCATGGTTACACAGTTATTATTTTTTGTGTTTACGTTCAATGCTACTACTTTTGAGGTTGACTGCCGTAGTTTTCGAAACGATAAGCGAGATGATTTAATTCTTCGGCGCCAAGGTCCCACAACACTTGGTTTTACGTCATTGAGGCTATCGCTTTCAACCGCTGAGATAGAAAACGAGGTCAGCTACCGTGTGCGACGAAATTCGCTACAGCAAATACCTCATTGTGAAGATTGTACTAAACAAAAATTATATTTTTGGCGACCACACTATAGTACACTAATTACATGTGTCGTAACTGAACTGTTATAGCCCCCATAATACTTCAGCGACTCATTATGATTTTACTCAGCAGTGTGCGCAGCTCCCCTATCGCCCATACCTTTTAACACTTTCAAAGCACCAATCCACTGGGATCCATTCCCACAGATAAACAATGAAATAGTGTATTTAAAATAAAATAAGTTCTGTTCAAAATATATTCTAATAAATTGAATTCATTTACATTGTTTCAATACGTGTGGCTTTCACGTTACCTGCAAAATTCAATAAGTACAGATGGATTCAAGTGCTGCCATCTGTGCACTATTCGCAAACACGCTCAAGCTGCTGCTATTCGATCAGCATTTAATTACACACAAATAAAAAAGTAAGATTTTTTGTAGAAAGCTTTGAAATTATAGTGTGGTCGACCAAAAAAGTAAAATGCAACAAGACTACAATAGCAATTAAGATGCTCGTATGAATATTATGAAACGAGCGGTAGCTCTTTCATAAACTTACTCGGATTTTAATTACTACCATTATAGTAGTGTTGCATAATATACCATTTTCCGTTTCCAAAACTTGTAAGAAAAGGTTACATCTATATCGAAGCCCTACGTCAAATTTTGTGCATATCTATTTGATGAAATGATTATCAGAAAGCGGAAAAGGATTTTGATGCTTAAGCGTCTATTGTGGTTCTGCAAATCTCCAGAAGGAAAATGTGAAGTCAAAGAGACAGAGGGCGATCAGACCCGGGGTGGCAGGCTCGGAGCAGGCGGGGTCCCTAATGTCCCCAAATAACATCCTGATGCCTGCGGAACCCTTCAAAGACCTACCTCTCCCCACGGAGAGGTCTCTCTGAGGGTCCGTTCTACACCAAAGGCCAGGGAAACTAGTTCCTCAAAGCAAACTCCACCGGCCTGTCGTTCACTCGCGTTATCCTTCGATCCTGAAAAGTGATAAGGAAATTAAATGACATGAACTGGGAACAGTAAAATTCGCGGCATTATATAATCCACGCCAGCATTCGCCTACCAGCCAGGAAAAACCTCGAAAAAAGTCAGAGTGGTCGGCACACAGTGCGAGCCCCACACATCTTGAAGCCATTTGATAAACATAACCTGTGAATATTATCTATCAATTGAACGACGCACGTACTTGTGTAAATAGTATAGTTTCCTGCATATCGTGGAATCTCTTTTGCACTGTAACAGCAGACCCCCTCCCCCCCAAAAAGCTCTTCCTGGTGCACTCACTGTCTGCTATGACTCGGAACAATCATGTAAGCTTTGGTTAGTATATTACATATGACTTACTCTATGTCACCTCTCTCTCCAGTCTCTGGACGAAGGCTTCACTCAGCTCAAGAGACCTGAAACATCGTATTTCTATGCAGCATACATACTATTTCAGCATCACAACCAGCTCCTGTAATAGCAACCTCGCATGACTCTCTGTATCCAAATGTTCCGGCTCTAGAAGGATACTCCGCACGGAGGAGAGAACGAGCATGACGAAACCTCGCAAAGTTTGAAAAAAATCCTCAGCAATAATCACCGCTAACTTCATCTTAAAATCCCATGTCTTCTTTTGATGCCCGCAAGTGCGTAGATATTTATTTTTCAATAAAATGCACTTCCTAATTCTCAGGGTACTGCCACGACCTTCGTCCTGGTACCCATTCTTGACGCGGTCCTGTATCCGCAGCACTTTACCCGCCAAGCCCACGCCACTAATGGAGTTGCTTACGCGGAACCCCACCAATTTCGCGAAATCCCTTCCAAACTCCCCGTAAAATATACTCAATGAAGTATGCGCACAGTGGACTGTATTTAGAGCATGATCAAAGCACTAATGTTTTTTGCATTAAGAACTCTGATGATAGGATCTTTGTAAGACTCTTTGGCAGATTGCTTATCTGATTACACAAATATTAAATCCAGTTAGCTTTTAAAACCAAGTTGTTTCCTCTGATGAACATTTTGTTGATTCCAATCGTCTTCAGACCTCTCTCCCTCTCTGCTGACAGAATGATTCAAAACCTGGCTCATATCTCTATACACGAACAAAATTGAGTCCAAAATCTTCTCACTAAAATCTTATCAACATCCACCGTGGTCATACCTCCTGCATCAGCAATTAACAAGGCTTTCAACTAATACATCACTAAAATATCTTGGCATTCTATTACATACAAAGCTGACCTGAAATGCACATATTACTCGCACAATTTCACTTGCTTTTTCACGAATTAACAAATTATATCCGTTGGTCAACAGACTTCCAAGCTTTGACTGGAATGCTCAATGTTGTTATAAAATTATGACCTGTCCACTCATCGCATATGCTGCTGCTGCTGCTGTGTGCAGCCTACAAAACATCGATTACACGCTGTACAAAGTAATTTATTCATAAACGCCCCTTGGTTCATAACAAACAATCAGCTCTGTTAAGAACTAGGCATTCTTCCCTTACATCGGGTTATTAGCAGAATCTTTCTGTTACAAACTACCTGAAGTCTCTGGAGGTCAGGCATGTCACCTTGAAATCATAACATGACAGAACCTAATTATAAGGGAAGTTACTCCCAGACATTCTGCTCAGCCAATCCGATGACAGTGATTTTTCTCACCATAACAAATCCAGTTACAGCAAATTTTAAATATGCTTTTATACACATTTTGTTTCCATTTATTAGTTTGTTATCAAATATTTTACTGTCAGTATTGCATTACATTTTATGTTTAAATGTTCACTATCAGTTATTACTTATAAGTATTATTAAGTGTATACACAGAGGTTATTCAAAAAAAGAAGGAACATATTTTAAATATTCATTTTTAATGAACGACAATAGATAGCGACACATACGACACATCATTGAATAGAGGAAAGTTCAAAATTGTAAGCCCCACCTTTTAGTTCCATTCAGTGCCTACAGCGTCGCTGTGTTTGTTTACGAGAAAATGGCGACGCCACAGGAAAATTTGTTTGGTGTGTCCATTATGCAAAGAATAAATCCATTTTTCATTGCAGCGTGCGTTTCGTTGTAAGTTCAACAGCGAGCCGCCTCGTCAAAAAAATTTACAATTGATACAATAAATTTGTAGAAGATGGTTGCGTATGCAAACGGAAAAGCACTATTCGTCCTCGCATAACAAATGGTGCTCATTTTGAGCACATAAAATAAAATGTTGAACTTTTCTCTATTCAGTGAGTATCGCATGTGTCGCTATCTATTGTCGTTCATTAGAAATAAATATTCAAAGTCTGTTTCTTCTCTTTGAATAACCCTGTGTTATGTACATAATCGCAATTTCTTTATGGTAGGGGAGCGTTATAGGCCAGCCTCAAAATGCAGCTTTAATATGATATATAGCTAATTGTTTGCAATGGCTCAATGACTGCTGATTGGTCCAAAATATACTAAAAATAAGGAAAACATTTAATTGCAGGCACTAGCAGTTCGATATAGGTAGTAGGTAATTTCCACCACTTAAATATCTTCATATGCAAATATTTAATAAAATTTTGGTGTGATAGGATTGTGCATTTGTATTACTTGCTCTAGAGGAAGTATTGTATTTCACCCAAAAATTCAATGTTGGGATTACACCAGAAATACATTTTTGAGGCCCCCTGAATACAAAATAAAAAGTATTTTAGAAAACAAAAGGTCTACGAGTGAACCCACCTATGAACAATATAACCCAAAAAAGAAAAGTAGGTTAAATACTTAACTTGATATTTAAGTTCAGTATCTTCCAAGGATGCTATATGAAAATTATTTTAAGAAAATCCCCTCCAACCAACCTACCCTCTATGGAAGATTGTTCAATATTTTGCTTTGCCCAAAAATGGCTCTAACGATTTTAGTTCAAATACCACATGTTTAAGATATTATATACAACTTGCATTTTCTAGATATAGCCTGCGAAATACTCTTCATTCTGAACATAGACAAAATTTTACACACAAAAATTATAGATCTCATTTAAATCACACAAGTTATGTCAAATAAATTTTTTGTAGCGTTAACCATTTCTGAGATATTCTTTGTAATTGGTTTGAATTTTCAAAAACTTATACTTTACTCAATGGGAAGTTGCTATTCGTTTTTTCTCGTGGTCATGCAAGGTAGTGCTATCACATTACGATTCGCTTTTTAAAATATGTGTAATGAAAATTTATCAAAATAATTAACCTTTTATAAGAATAGTTTAATTTAGATGACTGGTCGGTATTGTCAGACAGCAGTCACCTAGGGAACAAGGTGCTTGAGGTTCATTACAACTGAAACAGAGTATCCGTCTTTTGGAGTCCCAGCCGCCTTGACAAGTTGCTTACTTAAGAAAGGAGGGAACTGTGCACTCACCCCTTTTTCCCACCCTTCTGTGTTTCACAAGACCATCCACCCCGCCCCTTCTCTTAGCTGTGCAACGTCTTACGACTCCAGCGGAGTTCATAAAATATATACATCATAATAATACACCACCATAAGCGGGAGAGAGAGAACGTTTGAAATTAGCTTGTTTGTTTCGTGAATACAAGCAAGCAAAGGCTTCGTCGTTTTCTTCCTCGTCTGCAGAACCTGAGCGTTCCTTCCCCAAAGACCTGTCCTACACCCTGCTTGTGCGAAGGCTCCAAACATTTATGACAACTTTTCAATTACATTACTTGCTATCCTGTGGAAATTCTCATATCAAGCGATTTTATTTTTATTCATTAATTTTCTCTCGTTTCAGGGATTTGAGAAAATAAAATCAGGGATGTTCGGTGCTTTGGAATACCTATGCCAAATTGTCTAATGTTCTACTGCGTAAAATCAAGTTACTTATAAACCGAATCTCTATGCAAATTGTACAAACTCTATAAAACACGAGGAGAGTAAACCGAATTTAAAAAAGATCTGATGTGTTACACTCACATGACTTGCTCTACTCTTGTACAAACTATTTTTACAAACGTTTATCCTCCATCTACTTCATCTTAATCGTGATAAACAATTCAGAATCTATCTTATTATTATTTTTCTTGTAGATACAAGGGAATATGGTAGGATTTAAGCGATAGTCAAATGTTTTAAGGGCTGGTTACTATGTGGAGCATTCCATTCTCTTTGCATGTCCAGAGCATAAAAAAAGCGAATAACGAATTCCCAATTGAGAAAAATTATAAGTATTGGAAAATTCAAACAAATAACAAGGAATACCTCGGAAATGGTTCACTCGACCAAAAAACAAAAATGTATATAACATAAATTGTGTGTTTTAACAAGATCTAGATTTTTTACCTAAAACATTCTGTCTATCTCTTTAGGTTTACCAGTTATACGAAAGTCATTCAGAATGAAGAGGACTTTTGGGGGCATTCCCAGAAAATTCAAAGTATACATTTCATAAGCCATGAAAATATCTTAAGCATATGATATGTAAATAACAATCGTTAGTCATTTTTGAGAAAATCAAATATTTCGAAAAATGTTCCATGTAAAAGGTAGTCTGGGGTGGGGGGATTTTGTGAAATTCTTCGTATCACATCTTTGAAAGATATTGAATCTAAACACGAAATTTTCGTTTTTTAGTTATGCTATTATGCATACACAAGGACATGTCTCCAAAAATGCTTTATTTGATTTCAAGAAGCCTCAAAACATGCATTTCCGGTTAAATCTCGGTATCGAATTTTTGGGTAGAATGCAATACTTCCCCTACTTACTATACGTAGTAGAGAAAGTTAAAAGGAAAATGTTTTACTTTCTTGACCACGTAGCTAGTAGCCAGAGAAGATATTGTATTGCCAACAATTCTATGTTGAGATTTAAACAGAAATTCATGTTTTGAGGTTTTCTGAACCTAAAAATATGCATTGTTAGAAAAAGGGTCGTACGTGTGGTGTGTATGAACAGCATTTCTCAAAAACAAAAAGTCTGTTAAACACCAAATTTTGGTATTTAAGTTCAGCGTCTTTCGAGGATACCAAACAAGGTTTTCAAAAAAATTCTCACCCACCCCAGACTAATCCTTTACATGGAAAAATTTTCGTTATCTTTTATTCTCTCAAAAATGGATCCAATGATTTTTATCAAAATATCACATGCTTAAGATATTTGCTTGAAAATGAAATGTATATCCTGAATTTTATGGGAATGCCCCAAAAACCCTCTTCATTTTAAATAGTTTGTGTATAACTGGTAAACCTAAAGAGGTAGACAAAATATCATCATTATCATCACCATCACAGTTTCTTTTTTAAGTACGTCTATATCTTTCGTGTTCTGAATCTTCAGGTTTCTCTATCCTCCCATAGGTTTTCCGGAATGTTTTTCTCCTTCATGTCTCCTTGGATCTGCCTCTCTTCTTTCTGTACGGAGGATTCTGTCTGAAGCTATCTGGTAATCTCTCCTCCCATGTCCTTCTCACATGGCTATTGTTTTTTTTTTAATTTGTGCATTTGTCCCGGATTTACTTCATTTATAGTTCTTTCCATCCTAGAAGTTTTATTTGCTCTTCCCCAAAATCCATTTCTGTTGCCAATAATTTTCTTTTTTCTCTTTCTTTTATTGCCAATTTTCTGAACCATATTGTGTTGTTTTCTTAGCTACTCATTCATAAATATATCTACTGAAATGACTGTTCCACTGAGTAGGGATATCGCTTTTCTGTCCTGAGTGTTTCTATTTTGGATTTCTTTTTTCATTCAACCATCTTTATAAATCGTAATGCCTAAATATTTCTAGTTCTCTGTGTTTTTAATAATCAAATTATTATTTAATGTTAAATATTTTTGAATTCCCCTTTGCAGGTTGATAAAATCTCACTAAGGATAAACGTAGGTCTCTTTAGAGCACACATTTTATTAGGTCAAATAATATTTTTGTGCCGTTAATCGATATTGAATTGTATTGTGAAGGCGGAGGGGATTCGGCACAGATCCAGGCAGTGAATGCGGATATTGTACCGACGGCCCACGACAGAACGCTCCGGGAGGAAGGGATAAGGTGAAGGAAGACGCCGGGCGGCCGGAACCAGGAGCGACGAGGCAGCAATGACAGGGTCCCTTCAGTTTCTAGATATAGACTCCCCGGTAGTCGGACAGGCAGACGGGGACCCCACCAAGGGACGGTACTTATTAGCCGGTAACCAGCCGAATGCCGAGGGATGGAGAAAGTGTACAGAGAGCATCGTTTTCCTCCGGCACGCTGCACCGAAACACCATCGCTGTTACTTTCAACCCTGAAACAGACATAGGGATGAAAAATTAGTGAAACGATTAATGGAACGAAATGGAGGGACAGGGACTCCATCATTCACCTGACGACCCGGGAAAACTTCCGAAAAAAACTATGGGTCAGAGGGGCTGTCGTCGGGGAGCGAACCTGGGACCTCCCCAATGCAGGCCACAGACGCTACCGCCTTAGCCGTGCCGCTCGGTTTCGTGATATTGTTTCTTATTGGTTTATATTTTCAAATACTTCTACTTTTTCCAAATGGTAGGTCGCTATTCTTTCCTTTTTCTTTCTTTCTTTCTCGTAGTCATGCAAGAAGCATGGAATTTCAAAGCCAGCACATACCGACACTGTTCAAAAATCTGACTATCGCTTTAAGCTACCGTGTCCTTCTTATACCTATAATGAAATGTGTAAATGTGTACTGTGTATCTCGTTTAACAAGAAATAGATGGAAAAAAACTGAGTTTTATTTATGGACGCTCTTTAACTGCTGTGGTTCTTAGCGTCCTATTCTACATATACTGGGCGTGAAAGACCGGATTTTTTTTACCGAGGCCTCATTATCAGGCTTGAGGTTCTTTTACGTGCCGTAAATCTACGACACGGGACCACCGGCTTTACTTCCCTTCCGAAGGAAGCCACGCTAAGGACTTTTACGTCCGAAAAAATTCATCGTCTTCCGCCGAGTTTGAACCCGCAACCCCGGGAACTAGACAGTAGCATGGTAACCACTAAATCACGGAGACGACAAGTAGATGGAAGAATAAGCTTTTGTAAGAACAGTTTGTATATTTCATAGAGAAATTCGTATCAATACAACACATCATATTTTTACTTTATTAAGTAATTTTCTGTTTTATTATCCTGTCATTTCTACGCTTCTTAAATAAAATCCGGAAATTTCAGTACGATAGAAATAATGGTATCAATTTGTGTAACGCTCCACTGTGCAAAATCAGTTTATATATAAAGCTCTCTGCTATAAAAATTGTACGACATCTATAAAATAAGAGGGAAGTAAACACTAGTTTAAAAAATCTGATGTGCTACATTGACGTGTCCTTCTCTACTCACTCTTCTACAAACTTTACATACGAAAGTTTATTGTTCTATCTACTTCTTGTTATTTAACTTAAATCTTCATTACACATTTACAATTTCGTTGTAGGTGTAAGAAGAATACAACAAACTTAAGCGACAATTATATCTTTTAAGAGCGGGTCGCTATCTGAGTGGCTTTGAAATTCCGTTCTCTTTAAATGACTAAGAGAAGAAAAGTGAGTAGCGATTTGCTGTTGAAATAAGTATAAAGTACATGACAATTCTAACCAATAACAAAGTATCTCGGAAATGGTTAACGGCACAAAAAGAAAACTTATCGGATATAAATTGGTTTTCTTAATGATATGTGTCACTTACGTTACGTTTACAAGTTATAAAAAATCTGATGTGTTACACTCACATGACTTTCTCTACTCTAGTACAAAATATTTTTACCAACGCTTATTCTCCATATGCTTCATGTTAATTGAGATATTGAGATGTTAATCTTATTGTTAATTTTCTTGTAGATATTCAAATATTTTAAGAGCTGGTTGCTATGTCGAGTATTCCATTCTCTTTGCATTACCAGGACAAACAAAAATGAATAACGAATTCCCATTTGGGAAAAAGTATAAGTATTGGAAAAATTAAGGGAATAACAAGCAATATCTCGAAAATGGTTCACTCGACAAAAAAAATGTATATGACATAAATTGTGTATTTTAAAGCGATCTACATTTTTTGTGTAGTAAAATTTTATCTATCTCTTATGGTTTACCAGTTATGCAAAATTCGTTCACAATGAAGAATACTTTTGGAGACATTCCCAGAAAACTCGAGATATACATTTCATTTGTCATGAAAATATCTTAAACATATGATATTTTAATCAAAATCGTAGCCTTTTTTGAGAAACTTAAAATTTTCGAAAAATGTTCCATGTAAAGGGTAATCTGAGGTGGGGGATTTTTCTTGAAAACCTTCGTGTGCATCTCTGGAAGTTACTGAACCTAAATACCAAGTTTGGTGTTTATCCGACTGTTCGTTTCTGAGTTATGCTGTTCACAGACACACACAGACAGACACAGACATGTTTCCAAAAATGCCTTTTTTTTGCATTCAGAGGGTCTCAAAACATGTATTTCCAGTGAAATCTCGGTATCGAATTTTTGGGTGTAATGCAATACTTCCCCTACTTACTATACGTAGTAGAGAAAGTAAAAATGAATTAAGAACGAAGAGGACTTCACAGGCTATTCGCAGAAAATTCAAGATACACATTTAATTTGTTGTGTAAATGTCTTAAATATATGGTGTCTTAATCAAAATCGTTTGACTCATTTTAGAAAAGGATACCGAATAAAGTACATGTTTACCGAGCAGAATTACTCGGCGCAAGTCTGTAGTCGCATTCTGAGGTCCCAGTTCGGGCAACCGCCCACTCTGGCCCATTTTTTTTTCAAGACGTCGACAGAAAAATGTTGGGATAGTTTTTTATCTACCACTGTCCTTTCCGTCAGTTAGCTTTCATTCCGCTTCCTTTTCATATTTTAGGTGTGCTTCTAGGTTTCGTATAGTACAGCGGTGCCGCACAGATGGCGCGGTTGCAATACTCCCCGTGGACACCAGAGGACTGCTCGATGGTGGGTTCTTCATCGCCCTCTCTCAACGGATCTGAAAGTGACACGCGGGTCTCCGAGCTTGGAAATGTTAGGCCCTTCCTAGCCTCCTTTGTGGTTCCCTCATTTCATCCCTTCCTCCTGGGGGGGGGTAGGCATCAAAAGATCTCTGTAGGTCGCAGTGTCGAGGTGTCCCCTTCCGTTGAACAACCTATAACCTATAAGTAACAAGTTAAGTACCTATTTGACCGAAAGTTCGTTTTTGAGTTATGACACAGAGGCACAGATCTTTTTCTAAAAAAAAAAACGTATTTTGGACACAGTGGACTTCAAAATGTATATTTCCGGTGCAATCCCGATATGGAGTTTTTGGGTGGAATGCAATACTTCCTCTACTTATTATAGAGTAGTGGTAGAGAAAGTAAAAAATTTGCTTCAACATAGTTTCTCACTGAATTCTACGTGTATTAAATTGCAATATTATTTTAAATCCCACTAAATTAATAGAAGCTTTTTTTTGTGAAAAAAGAAAACTAACACGCTACAAGATTTTAAAATATTTTGTCGATTTAGGAAACTTTCTTTGATGTCTAAGAAATGTTTTGACTGCCTCTGTGGTCTGGTGGTTAGCATGTTAGCTTAAAATCCAGAGGTGCCGGGTTCGATTTCCGGGTGGAGCATGGGGATTTTTCTTTAGCCAGGACTATTCCCCAGCCTCCTTAAAGTCTGGAGGTGAATGAAAGGGTAAATATGTGTGTGTGTGTGAATGTAATAGAAATATGACACCCTGATGGCTAACTGGCCCTGCAGACCAAACCTCCTCCCCAAAAAATGTTATGTGATACATTCACATGACTTTCTCTACCCTCTATTGTTTATTTAGTGGGTATACAAACTATTGTTACTAAAGCTTACTTTAGTACATTTTAATCCAAACAAGCCTTTGCAGAAATAGCTACATTACACATTTCGTTATAGATACAAAGGGAACAGCGATAATCAAATGTTCAAGAACTGGACGCTATATGCTGCCCTTAAAATTCCATACTGTTTCTATGCAATCGCAAGAGACAGTTGAATCTTAACAGGAGTTTAAGAGAATGACCAAGAAATGAACAATTCAAAGCTTTATTAAATGAAATGGCCAATGCCACAATAAACCTTATTTTATATAAATTGTGTGTTTTAAAGACATCTACAATTTTTGTGTAGTACGTTTTCGTCTATCGCTTATCAGTTATACAAGATTATACAAGAATCCTTCCGAATGAAGAGGATTCTATAGGCTGTTTTCAGAAAACTCAAGCTATGCATTTTAGAGCCATATTTTAGAAAATAAAACATTTCAAGAAATGTTCCTGTAAAGGGTAGTTTAGGGTGGGGGATTTTCTTGAAAATCTTTGTATCGCATCTTTGGAAGATACTGAATCTAAAAACCAAGTTTCCTACTTATACGACAGACACATACATACACACTCACTCTCTCTCTCTCTCTCTCTCTCTCTCATGGACCTTTATCTAAAAATGCTTTGCCGGGTTCAAGGGGCTCAAAAGATGTATTTTCGGTGAAATCTCGGTCTAGAATGTTTGGATGGATGCAATATCTTATCTACCTACTATGTACGTGGTAGATTTAGGTAAAAGTGTGTAAGAATAAGGACAGACCTGGACTTAGCTCATATATTCCCAAAATATTTATCTCTTACTTTTGATATAGCACTTCACGATACAACTCGTAAATTCGTTATTTGTCTCCATGGATGTAAAATATCAAACCGATATCGGTAGTATAGTTTATAGGGAAGCTGAAGAAAGTTTACTCAAAAAGAAAGACTTTCGCTTAAATAGTGTGAGAGCTCTGCAGTGACAAGATAGCATTCTGCTTTCCCATCTCTAGGTAGGTAAATAGGAAAATACAAGAGGAAGCCAGGATAGGAAGAAACGGCAACAAGGGAGAGGAACTAAGTGGCAGTAATTAAACTCATCATCAACTGAAGAATCATCTTGGCTTAGTTGCATTACTCGCAAGAAAGGCAGTTGGCCATGCAAATGCAATAAAATAACTTGTAGTGTTAAGAGGAGATTAAACGACAAAAACTGTAAGAATATCACATTTTTACTTTCTCTACTACGCATAGTAAGTAGGGGAAGTATTGCAGTCCACCCAAAAATTCGAAGTCGGGATTTCACCGGAAATGTATGTTTTGAGGTGCCCTGAATCCAGACACAGCATTTTTGGAAACATATCCGTGTGTGTGTGTCTATCAGCCTGTGAACAGCATAACCAAAACACAAAAAGTCGTATAAATGTCAAACTTGGTATTTGAGTTTAGCATCCTCCAAGGATGCGACATGCAGATTTTCAAGAAAATACCGCTATCCCAGACTACCATTTACATGGAATACTTTTTGAAAATTTTGATTTTTTTCAAAAATGTCCCTAAGATTTAGATTAAAATACATTATGTTTAAGATATTTTCATGGCAATTGAAATGTGTCTATAGCTTGAATTTTCTGAGAATGTCATCAAACTTCCTCTTCATTCTGAATGACCCTCGCATGACTAGTAAACCGTAAGAGATAGACAAAATTTTACTACCCAAAAATGTATATCTTGTTAAAACACACAATTTATGTCATATACATTTCTTTTGTCCAGTACACCATTTCCGAGGTATTCCTAGTTGTTTGTTTGAATGTTGGAATACGTATACTTTTTCTCAAATGGGATTTCCTTATTCGCTTTTTTTTATGTCCTGGACACGCAAGGAGAATGGAATGCGCCACATAGCAACCAGCTCTTAAAAGATTTGACTATAGCTTAGAACCAACAATATTCCCCTTGCACCTACAAGAAAATTAACAATAAGATAGTTCTACAAATTGTTATTTCGATTAACATGAAGTTGATGGAGAATAAGCGTTTATATAAATAGTTTGCACAAGAGTAGAGAAAGTCATGTGAGTGTAACATATCAGACTTTTCTTCTAATGGTACTGCAACTACTATTTTGTACTTCAATATTGCACTACTTTAAGGTAAAGCCTTGGAGACGAAAGGTAAATCTTATCTCATCTTTTCGAAAAAATTAGTTGGTATCACTGCCATGTTATTTTTTCTTTACGAATATATGTGAATTTGTTTTCCCCATTTTTACTTTGAACAGATTTTTACTTTATCTATACTTTCTCTATAATACTTAACAGTATTAACAATAAGCTAGTAAGTACTGTATTTAAAAAAAAAACTCGAGTTTCAGCCTAAGTACGTGTTTTGAGGCACCCATTTTTAGAAAAAAAAGTCCTGTGTGTGTTTGGGTGTGTTTGTATCTCAAAAAGAAAATGTAAAATGAATGCCAAACTTGATATTAAGTTAAGTTTCTTCAAAAGATGCGACACGGAGATTCTTCAAGAAAATTCTTCCAACCATGGAGCATTTTTCGAAATTTTTAAAGATATATGACAAATAAAATGTATATCTTGAATTTTCTGAGAATAGGCTATTAATTCCAACCCATTCGCAAATAATTTTGTATAACTGGTAAATCGTAAGAGATAGACAAAAACTTACTTCACAAAAAACGCAGATCTCTCTGAAAAAAAAACACAATTGATTTAAAATACTTTTTTTTTTATATCAGTCATTTTCGAGATATCCGTTATTAATGGTTCGAATTATTCAATTCTTTGTCATTCTTCTCCAAGTCCTTTCGATATTCAGTTACTTATCGCGACTGCACGCAAAGAGGTCAGCATACAGCGTCCAGTTGTTAAACATTTGACTATCGCTGTTCCCTTTGTATCCATAACGAAATGCGTAATGCAGCTATTTATGCAAAGTTTTTTCTTAAAATGAAGTAGACAGAAAAAAAATCTGATGTGTTACACTCACATGTCTTTCTCCACCCTAGTACAAACTATTTTTACAAATGCTTATTCTCCATATGCTTCATGTTAATCGAGAAATTAATCTTATTGCTAATTTTCTTGTAGGTGCAAGGGGAATATGATAGGCTTTAAGCGATAGTCAAATCTTTTAAGAGCTGTTGCTATGTGGTGCATTCCATTTTCTTTGTATGTCCAGGACATAAAAAAATGAATAACCAATTCCCATTTGAGAAAAAGTATTGTAAAATTTATGGGAATAACAAGCAATATCACGAAAATGGTTCACTCAACAAGAAAAATATATATGGCATAAATTGTGTATTTTAACGCGATCTACATTTTTTGTGTAGTAAAATTTTGTCTATCTCTTATGGTTTACCAGTTATGCAAAAGTCGTTCACAATGAAGAATACTTTTGGAGACTTCCCAGAAAATTCGAGATATACATTTCATTTGTCATGAAAATATCTTAAACATATGATATTTTAATCAAAATCGTTATAGCCATTTTTGAGAAAATTAAAATTTTCAAAAAATGTTCCATGTAAAGAGTAATCTGGGGTGGGGGGATTTTCTTGAAAACCTTCGTGTCGCATCTCTGGAAGATACTGAACCTAAATACCAAGTTTGGTGTTTATCCGACTGTTAGTTTCTGAGTTATGCTGTTCACACACACATACACAGACACACACCGACGTGTTTCCAAAAATACTTTTTTTTTTTATTCAAGGGGTCTCAAAACATATATTTCCGGTGAAATCTCGGTACGAATTTTTGGGTAGAATACAATACTTTCCCTACTTACTATACGTAGTAGAGAAAGTAAATAAGTTTTCATAAGAATATTTATATGCTAGTATATTACAGAGAGTAGAGAAAGAAATTTAAATGCAACACATCAGTTTAACTCTGGCCTCAATAGCAAATGAAGGTTTTTCAGGGGTTTTCTGATAGATTTTGAAAACTTTTCGTCTAATTGTAAACTCTATCAGAGAACATTTACCATATAATCGCTTTCTGTATAAAAATTATTTGACTGAAATAGCGAAACAAAATGTGCAGTTAGTGTGAAACTAAAATAAACTTAGTGTGCTTAAGGGAAAGAGGAAATTAAAGATTAACGCAAGGCAAGTTTCGGTCTTCTCCTATCGGTGAAACAATATGTTATCGCTCGCACACATTTCCTTCGAGCTATGTATCATTTGCCTTGCACTGCTTAGTGCCCTTTTGCCAAAAACCAAACCACGTCCTCCACAGACGGGAGCGCACGCGCCGTATATGCACAAGCAGGAGGAGAGACATGAAATATGTCTTGTACAAAACAGTGACTCAATTTCAACAAAGTAGCAGCAAAGAGTGTAAGCAGCATGGGGTACTGGGAGAAGACAGATAGCAGTGGCGTACCAACGCATGTTAAACTGTTACCATCTTCAGAGACCAGCATATACCGTTATATACTTTCACTGCCACTGTCTGCGAACAGCGTAACTCAAAAACGAAAGGTCGGCGAAATTCCAAACTTGGTATTTAAGTTCAACGCCTTTCAAGAATGAGAAACCAAGATTTTAAAGTAAATCGCTCACCCTAAGCTACTCTCTACATGGAATAGTTTGAAATTTTTTATTTTCTAAAACTGCCTGTAACGATTTTGATTAGAATACCATGTATTTAAAACATTTACATGGTAAATAAAGTGTACATCTTGAATTTTCTGGGAATGGGCTTTGAAGTCTGCCTCATTCGGAGGAATTTTATATAATCTTGTACAACTTGTAAACATTAAAATGTAGATCACTTTAAAACACACAGTTTATTTCAAAAACATTTTTGTGGCGTAAGCCATTATCAGTTATTAATGGTTGGAATTCTTCAATACTTTTGTCATTCTTTTAAAGTCTTGTGAATATTCAGTTGTTTTCTGCGATTGCATGGCGGCGTATAGCGTCCAGTTCTTAAACATTTTACTTGCTGTTCCCTTTGCGTTTATAAAAAAATGTGTAATGCAGTTATTTCTGCAAAAGTTTGTCACAATTAAAATGAAGTAGATAGAAAAATAGCTTTCGTAAAAATTATTTATATACCAATTCATAAACGATAGAAGGTAGAGAAAGTCATGTGAATGTAACAGATAAGATTATTAGCGAAAATGAAAATTCGGTTACTAACCAAACTTGGAATTAAACTATCCTTTTTATTCAAAAATTATTCGTTTTTTTTTCTTACTTTTTAAAAATTGGCTATAACGATTTTGATTATAATTACAATTTTATTTGCATGACCAATAAAATGTACCCATACATTAAATGTTTTGGGATTAGCCTGTGGAGACCTCTACATTCTGAATGACTTTTGTGTAATTGGTAAACCCTAAAAGAGGAACAAAATATTATTCCACAAAAAATGTAGCTTTTGCTAAGGCACACGTTTTATATTATATAATTTTATTTTTTGACGTTAGCCATTTCCGGTATATTCTTTGTTATTGGTTTGAATTTTTAGATACTTAATCATTTTCAACTGGTAAATCACCATTGGTTTCTTTCCCTCTTTTTTTTCTTCTGATCATGCAAGGAACATGGGATTTTCAAAGCGATCACATAGCCATCCATTTTTAAAAGATTTGATACTGTATTCCCGTGTACCTACAACGACATATGTAATAAACGAATTTCTGCAAATGTTTGTTCAATTAAGGTGAGGCAGATGGAAGAATTAATTTTTATAAGAATGGTCTCTAAAAGAATGGGCAGA
Organism: Deroplatys truncata; assembly: GCA_030765065.1. Taxonomy (NCBI): domain Eukaryota; kingdom Metazoa; phylum Arthropoda; class Insecta; order Mantodea; family Mantidae; genus Deroplatys; species Deroplatys truncata. Next base: position 221,493,146 of record CM060981.1, on the reverse strand, counting down.
GAAGGTCATGTGAATGCAATACATCAGATCTTTTTTTCTCCTTTCGCTTTTAAAGAATTTGTCTATCACGACATTCTCCTAAGCCCAAATATAGTTCCCGCTATCATATAAATCACTAGGCATACACTTGGAGCACTAGCGATAACCTCACTACATCTCTTTGCCTTGATTCAACTCCAATTATCTCCATCCTGAATATCCATGTACAACATGATCTCAGAAACCTTATCTGCTGGACTTTTAATGTATATTTCTCAGTTTCTCTCGTTCCACAGAGGTACAAATGCAGTGATATAGGTATTACCTCTTCGGACTTTCTATGTAAACCAATTCATTCCACTGATTCAGCTCATTTATCTTATGATTTACTAACTTATATAGCTATATTCAGTTTGAGACCGTATAGGTAGACACCACTAATAATTAATATTCAATAGCAAATAAAGTAAATATGTATGCAAGCACTACCTCCTTTCCAAAATGTAGTACAGAAAAGACTTCAAGGCGTGGGATTATTCCGCATGCGCTGTTATGCAAGGGTTTTATTGTCCGAATGTTTTCATTAGTGAATGTGGATCTCTTGTACATGTACGTGACTGTTGTTCGTGTGTTGTGGAGTGAAAACAAAAATATTGAAATAGCTAACAATGAACAGGAATCAAGCCGGCACCAGCAGTGGCGTTCCAGTGGAAGTCCAAAAACCAGCAATAGAGTCAAATGTAAGTAGAATGCCCAAATCACAACAGTTGACAACTGAATGTCATATATGTACTGGTAGCATACATACACTCGTCCTCCATGGTGTAGCAGTTACCATGCTAGCCTCTAGTTCCCGAGGTCGCGGGCGATGGATATTTTTTGGGCGTAAAAATCCTCCTGAAGGGAAGTAAAGCCGGTGGTCTCGTGTCGTAGATTTACGGCACATAAAAGAACCTCAAGCCTCAACCTTTTGTATCTGAGCAAAATGACCGGTCTTTCACACCCAATATGGAATGGGATCCTAAGGACCACAGCAGTTAAAGAGAGTTCATAAATAAAACTCATTTGTTTAGTAGCAGACATACAACATGTTTGTGTACTGTATACTACGCGTGTTTTTGAACAATATGCGACTTATTTTTGTCTATGCAACAAATGTAGGTTATAGTAATTGTTAATAAAATAAATAGTAGATTCATGTTCTTTATCCTGGAGTATTTTGCATATCTATACCATATATTGGAACAATATTAATGAATGTTTCTATATCACATTGTTTTGGAAAGGAAACAGTGATTATAAACAATTATAAAAATATCAACGCAGAATAATTATGATAATAACAAAAAAAGTGATTAACGATACACAATATGACTTCAGAAATTTAAATGTTTGTATATTCATTTTATTGTAAAACATTTTATGTAAGAAGTGTAACTGAAAAAGAGTAAAATAATAACATTTTGGTAGACGAGAAGCAATTAGTGGTTCAGACCGGAGTCAGCCAAGGCCTAGGTAAGGTTTCTAAATTCTAGGAAGAAGCATACAGATTATGGTTTTGTGAATTGGCGAACGAGTAGGTAGATTTGACAATATTCAGGATGGACCATTTAAGTTGAGACTATACAATATCTCCAAAACTAAGTGTTGTAGAAAGAAACGTCTTGCATAAAAGTTGCTTGATATTATGGGGGAAAGTAAATGTTATTAATCGTGTTTTGTCTGGAGGACATTAAGATTAATTAATTTGACTCTAATTGTAGGTTTCCAATTAAAAAAAATTAAATTGACCCTAAAATGACTATCTTAATGTCCTCCAGACAAAACATGACTAATAATTTTACTTTTGCCCATAATGTGAAGCAATTTATTAAAGACATTTCTTTCTACAACGCTTAGTTTTGGAGATATTGTACAGTCTCAACCTAAATGGTCCACCCTGTATAACTAGAGGGACAGCATAATTTAGGAGAGGATGTATGTAAATGGCAATTCAATAATGTTGTGCGAAATGAGTAAACCAATAGTATGTTATTATTAACAGAGAAAGTCCTAAACTGGGAGACGGAGCGTAATAAAATAAAAGGGCGTGTGTCGACGCACATCGCAACAAAAATAATTGTGTGTAGAAGAAGGATTTATATTATTTCCTTTAAAATTTAAAAACAGTGAGGATCATAACTGGTGAAGTAAATATACACGTTTGAAATACTGTATTTTAATATTGGACAAAAACTTCATTGAGATATACTTATTTATGAACACCAAATTTATCACACTGATAATTTCAAACCTACAATGGAAATGACATTGATAAAAAGCTTAGTTTGATACCAGTTCAGTGTCCCTCACCAACAGAAAACTTCGAACTGGCAAATTGAAAAGCACAATTAAGGGAGAAAACATAAATGATCTTAGTTAAAACCTGCTTGGCGAAATTAAGAATACGCGCAGCATTGAATAAAACCATAGATCAGTAGGTCTGCAAAGAAAACGTAATTCTAGTAACACAACTATGAAGTACACAAAATGTGTTTTAAAATACATATAATAGGGACTATACAATCGTGTAAGTTATCCCATAGGATGTAAAAGGTAACTTCCGGAATTCAAGTTACGTTCCAACCATTTCTAACACAAAGTGGTGAATATCTCATAGCAAACGAATATGGTATTTAACCTTGAGCATTCCCTGAAGTGCGGAGACACCATGCGTCAAACAGCTGCTGCCATTTTTCGGCTAAGTATCGTATCTTACAGAAAATGTTCGGTGGCGAATTTTGGAAAATTGGTAAACTTAAGGAGACTTACCTTATTATGTTGAAAATTTGAGAAAAAATAAAATTATTAGAAGCATCATCCCAGCACCATGGCCTTCATCCGCAACATTGCCTGCAAATTTTAAAAATTAGTTATTTTGAACTTTTACTTTGTCCCTCATACACCGCATTTGCACCGAATCACAGATTAAGTTTCCATGCCAATGCTCTACCGCTGAGCTACCATGACGAATCCCTGCATTCCCGTGTAACTTTCTCTTATGATACAAGTATCCCGATAAACCTACAAGAAGATCTCAAATTCTCCAAATATAATATCTTAAGTGTATCTTAAAATTCTGCAAATGGTGAACGAAAAATCTGATGTGATACATTCACATGATTTCTCTAAAACCTTTGCAGAAACAGCTGCATTACACATATCGTTATAGATACAAAGAGAACAGCGATAGTCAAATGTTAAACAACTAGTCGCTATACGCTGACCTTAAAATTCCATACTTGTTTCCATGACATCGCGAGAAACAGCAGAATAGGACTTTACGAGAATGACCAGCAAATGAACAATTCGAAACATTAATAACGGATATTGCAGAAATGGCTTCTGACACAAAAAACTTATTTGAAATAAATTGCGTGTTATAAAGATATCTACATTTCTTGGGAGTACATTTCCGTCTACTGCATAATGTTTACCAGTTATACAAGATTCTTCAAAATTGCTTCTGAATCAACAGAACCTCACAGTCAATTCTCAGAAAATTCAAGATATGCATTTTATTGTTCATATAAATATCGTTATTATATGTTATTTTAATCAAAATCATTAAACTCATTATTTAGAAAATAAAAATTTTAGAAAAATGTTCCATGCAAAAGGTAGTTAAGGTGGGGAGATTTTCTTGGAAATCTTCGTGTCACATCCCTGGAAGTTACTGAACTTATATACCAAGTTTGGTACTTATACGACTCTTCGTTTTGAGTTTTCTGCTGTTCACAGACAGACAGAATGACACAAACATACACACCTTTATCTAAAAATGCTTTTTTTGGGGGATTCAAGGGGCCTCAAAACCTATATTTCCGGTGAAATCTCGGTAACAAATTTTTGGGTGGAATACAATACTTCCCCTACTTACTATACGTAGTAGAGAAAGTAAAAAGAGGCCACTTTCCGACAAACCTCTTGTGCAATTCCAAACGTTTCATCTTCTTTACCGTAGCTGGTCGATTCTGAAGCACTCTATATTCAATCAAACGGATTCGATTTCCGGAGACAATTCGCCTGTTGAAACTATCTCCGAAGCATTCAGAATCATCTCCTTAAAAGCAGAAATCGCATTGGCAAAATGTTTGTGCATGATTTACAACGGATCGGGTGAGAGCAGTGACCACAGTGGTTGTTATGTGTCTGTCAGAATCTTTCCGCAGTTCAAAGTTCAGGCATTCACAATACTCGAACTTATTCTTGGACATAACGTGGCATTTTGGAACGTCAAAGGGCAGTACAAGTCGCTCGGGAAAAAGTGCTCCATGATGCAAGCTGTTGTAGTTGTTGTTGTTTACTTCTCTACAACTTATCTATAATAAATAGAGGATACAGAGTTTGGACCTCCCTAAATAAAAAAAAACTATTTTTACAAAAAACGGTTTGTGTGTGTGTCTGTGAACAGCATAACTTAAAAACGAAAATTCGGTTAAATAGCAAACTTGGTATTCAAGTTCAGTGTCTTCCAGGGATGTGACACGAAGATTTTAAAGAAAACTTTTGATCTCAAAACTACCCTTTATATGGATTTATTTTTTATTTTCTCAAAAATGGCGCTAACGACTTGTAGATATAAAAATGGCAAATATAAGATATTGGCGTGAGAAATAAAATGTGTATATTTGATTTTCTGCGAATAACCTTTGATACTCCTCTTAATTCCAAATGAATTTTTATAATTTGTAACCCATAGGAGATATGCAAAAACCTACTACATAAGAAATGTTAATTTCGTTACAACGAACACTTTATGTCAACTAATTTTTTGTAGCTTTACCACTGCAGAGATATTCTTTATTATTAGTATGAATTGTCAAGTACTTTACTTTTTTCATGTGGTAAGTCGCTATTCGTTATTTTCTCGTGGTCACGCAAAGAGAGCGAAATTTCAAAGTCATCACGTACACTATGTGATCAAAAGCATCCGGACACCCCACAAAGGTGCATTGTGCTGCCACCTACTGCCTGGTAGGTGGCAGCCGCGACCTCAGTAGTCATTAAACATCGTGAAACAGCAGAATGGGACGCTCCGTGGAACTCACAGACTTCGAAGGTGGTCAGGTGATTGGGTGTCACTTGTGTCAGAAGTCTGTACGCGAGATTTCCACACTCCTAAACATCCCTAGGTCCACTGTTTCTGATGTGATAGTGAAGTGGAAACGTGAAGGGACATGTACAGCAAAAAAGCGTACAGGCCGACCTCGTCTGTTGACTGACAGAGACCGCCGACATTTGAAGAGGGTCGTAAAGAGTAATAGGCAGACATCTATCCAGACCATCACACAGGAATTCCAAACTGCATCAGGATCCACTCCAAGTACTATGACAGTTAGGCGTGAGGTGAGAAACCTTAGATTCCATGGTCGAGCGGCTGTTCATAAGCCACACATCACGCAGAAAAATGACAAACGACTCCTCGCTTGGTGTAAGGAGCGTCAACATTACACGATTGAACAGTGGCAAAACGTTATGTGGAGTGACGAATCACGGTGCACAATGTGGCGATCCGATGGCAGGGTGTGGGTATGGCATGGCGAATGCCTGGTGAACGTCATCTGCCAGCGTGTGTAGTGTCAACAGTGAAATTCGGAGATGATGTTATGGTATGGTCGTGTTTTTTCTGGAAGGGGCTTGCACCCCTTGTTGCTTTGCGTGGTACGATCACAGCGCAGAACTACATTGATATTTAAGCACCTTCTTGGTTCCCACTGTTGAAGAGCAATTCGGGGATGGCGATTGCATCTTTCAACACGATCGAGCACCTGTTCATACTGCAGAGGCTGTGGCGGAGTGATTACACGACAATAACAGCCCTGTAACGGACTGGCCTGCACAGAGTCCTGACTTGAATCCTATAGAATACCTTTGGGATGTTCTGGAACGCCGACTTCGTGCCAGGCCTCAGCGACCTACATCGATACCTCTCCTCAGTTCCGCACTCCGTGAAGAAGGGCTGCCATTCCCCAAGAAACCTTCCAGCACCTGATTGAAAGTTTGCCTGCGAGAGTGAACGCTGTCATCAAGGCTAAGGGTGGGCCAACACCTTATTGACTTCCAGCATTACCGATGGAGGGCGCCACGAACTTGTACGTCATTTTCAGCCAGGTGTCCGGATACGTTTGATCACGTAGTGTAGCTACCGGCTTTTAAAAGATTTGACTATCGCTTAAGTCTACTGTATTCTCCTTGTACCTGTAGCAAGTATTACATATTAAAACCATTTCTTCGAAAGCTTTTCTAAATTAATGTGAATCAGGTAGAATAAGAAGTTTTTGTAAGAAGCGGTTTTCTATACCTATATCATACCTTTTATGGATTTTTCTTTCTATAAATTCCAATGTTATCCTTCCTGCAACTTCCAGAATTTTGTCCAGCTCTTGGAGTTCCATTTCATCCATATTCGTACCTGTTGCTATCTTAATGAATATTTAGATCATAGATAAAAGAATGACGATTCAGATCAAAGAAATTACAAGATTGTCAACACAAGGAACAGGTTAACTGGGTAATACATTGTGATAAGTTGAAATATAACATTTGAGTTTTATAACGCGACCGCCATGACAAGTTAGTCATACAAGAAGATATCATAAAAAGTAAAACATAATGAAACCAAGTCGATTTATTAAACTTGTGCAAACACAAAGGGTAATAGGCATGTGATTGGACTTCACACCAAAGTTGGTAACAATGGAGTGCCATAATTCTAGTGCGATAATGTACAACTTTGATGGAAAAAAAAATGGCTAATGTGAAGTATTCGACAATTTCGAACTGAAAAAAATTTTGAAATACACATAGGTATATAGGCATCAAAATTTACAATCTTTAATACTCTACGCGAAGAAGAGTGGTTATAAGTACGGACAATTGATATTGAGAGTGATTTAGTAAAAATGATAAAAGAAATATCTTTCATCAGAATATAAAAGTGTGTGCATCTAGGAAAAAGTTAGACACTTCAGAATTGAAAAATTTGATGTGTTGCACTCACATGACTTTCTCTACTCTTGTAGGTACGAACTATTTTTACAACCGCTTATTCTCCATCTACTTCATGTTAAGATAAACATTTGCAGAAATTGTCTTATTACTGATTTTCTTGTAGGTGCAAGGCGAATATGGCAGGTTTTAAGCGATATTCAAATGTTTTAAAAGCTGGTTGCTATGTGAATCATTCTACTCTCTTTGCATGTCCAGGACATTAAAAAAAACGAATAACGAATTTCCATTTGAGAAAAAGTGTTAGTATTAGAAAATTCAAATAAACAACAAGAAATATCTCGGAAATTGTTCACTCCACAAAAAAAGGAAAAAATGCATATGACATAAATTATGTGTTTTAACGAGATCTACATTTTCTGTGTAGTAAAAGTTTGTCTATCTCTTACGGTTTACCAGTTATGCGAAAATCATTCAGAATGAAGAGGACTTTGGAGACATTTTCAGAAAATTAAAAATATGCATTTCATTTGCAATAAACATATGTTAAATGTTATGATATTTTAATCAAAATCGTTAGAGCCATTTTTGAGAAGATCAAAACTTTCGAAAATTGTTCCATGTAAAGTGTAGTCTGGGGTGGGGGGTTCTCGCAAATCTTCGTGTCGCATCTTTGAAAGATAGTGAAGCTAAATACCAAATTTGATATTTATCGGACTCACAGATAGACACACAGACAGACTCACACATGGACATATTTCCAAAACTGCTTTATTTGTATTCAGGGCACCTCAAAACATGTATTTCCAGCGAAATATTGGTATCGAATTTTTTGGTGGAATGCAGTACTTCTCCTACTTACTACACGTGGTAGGGAAAGTAAATACACGTAATGATTTAATATCAGTGGTAACAAAAATGGAATTAAGTGTTAATTTTTTAAAGGTGATGGAATCATTGAGGTTGAAGTGAATTTTTGTAAAGTAAGAAGTAATAAACCCATGAAACAAATGATATCTCCAACAAAGAATATATAGCATTATTTCAATAGAACAACACCTAGTTTGGATCAAGAATTTGTATAATAAATTCTATTAATTATATATATATATATGTATATATGGTATAATTAAACAGAAAATAAACAATTTAATATATTGAATAATTAAATATGGCTGTTTAACGACGTTAAAGTGATCTTTTATCACAGGACTTCATTAAATATAATTAAAAAAGGTACAACTTTTAATTCGTGTGTCTTGTAGTAAACGTTATGGCTTTAGTTCCAGACGTTCCTCTGTATATCGAGAGAACAAAAAGACAGTTGAACTTTACTAAGCTCATTTATTAGTGGTAAAGGATCTAACACTGACCCACTGTAGTTTATCTACTTGTTCGTGTAATTTTGATGACTGTCGCTTTAATGTGTGTTCCGCAACTTCTCATGCTACAGCATATTGACGTGAAGCTGCACGTGCGACGGTTGTCTTCCTGATTCAGCAATCTCACTTTATGCTGACTAAACACCATGTTGATGCCTTCAACCTTTCTAGAAATATATTGTTTTAACAAGCAACTCCACTATTTTAATCTTTGTCACGAGATAGCATTAGGATGCAAATGAGAGATTCAAAGTACTTCCATTTAATTACAGATCTCTGTGCACTCCTGCGGAGGCCAAGGAACTGACCCACCGCGTCCTATTCATGGTCTGATTTCAAATGACCACACAGGCTTAAATGACCACACTTTACAAAAGGTTCAAAAAATACTTTGAACCTTTAGCTTCAATTACATACCATGGCTTTTGTTTTCGGAGCTCTTTAACACGTGCCCATTTAAATGCCCAAGAGCTCAGGCCCTAATGACCTGTATTTGCTTTTAAATCCTTTTACTGGACTTTACCTTTTCGTATACCTTTGCGCATTAAAAATGTTCCATGTATTGTACTTTGTAAGTAATCTTGTTCAAATTTTGAGCACAAACTCAGAGAGAATGAACTTAGAAACTGGCACATCATTTTTTTTCTACACTTTTAAATTGCTCAAGATATACACAAATAATTCGACCACCGAGGATAAATTCTTTGAAAATATGTATTAAAAGGATTAACACTTTTTTCTGAGAAAACCAGAGTACGGAATAGATTTCTACATTATTTAAATAATATGGTAGTAGGATTTAGGATGTGTTTATCGGAAGGGGCACACCTCGCACACCGCTTACATTTTGACCTATTGTGGGTAGACTACCCGGGAGGCAGGGATGAGGTGAAGAAGCGGTAAGAAGTCCCAGGTGCGCAGGCAGAAGACAGGCCCACAGAGACGCGCAGAAGTCCCTAACATTACAGTTTGAACACCCGTGTACCAGTGCCGATGAAACCCAAGAGGGAAAAGCAGCGACCTTAACGGGGCGGGCAGCTCACTCTGCGTTCACAGGGACAAATCTTTATCCACGCCATCCGCCCGGCACCGTTAGCGCCGCAGGACCTGAGAGCACACCTAAAATGTGAAATGGAGATGGAGTGAAAAGGAAAGGAGAAATCTTGGTAGTATACATCACCCCGGCATTCGCCTTGGCGACGAGGTAAAATTCACTAGCAACCCCATGGTCAGAGTGGGTGGTCACCGGGAATCGAACCCGGGATCTCCCTAAAGCCACCTGTTGCCGCCTGAGCCATCTTGCTCAGTATAATGTAGTAGTGTTTTTATTTTTTCAAAACTACGATTTCTGTATTATGTGCAACACCTAATTAACAGCATAATTAAGGTAAAATATAATATTTTTTTTCAAAAATTATTAAAGATGTCTGCATAAAATTTAAAATACGTTGATAATTGAGGTAGAGGAGTATGTAATAAAATGTTCAAACATTTAGATAAAACTGCAAGATTTCAAAATTTCACCTATAGGTATTTATCTACCCACAACACCACCAACATATTAAATTACTTCCACTTGTAGCCTACCTTCTTCTAACCACCCCATCCATTATCAGTAGATACTATACTGAAAAGGTTCCTATGCATAGATTACCAAACAACAGTTCAGTATATTAAACATCTGAATTGTTACACTCACGTGACTTTCTCTACTCGTATACAAACTATTTTTACAAACGCTTATTCTCCATATGCTTCATGTTAATCGAGATATCGAGATGTTAATCTTATTGCTAATTTTCTTGTAGCTGCAAAGGGAATTGGTAGGCTTTAAGCGATAGTCAAATCTTTTAAGAGCTGGTTGCTATGTGGAGTATTCCATTCTCTTTGCATTACCAGGACCAAAAAAAAATGAATAACGAATTCCCATTTAAGAAAAAGTATAAGTATTGGAAAATTCAAACACATAACAAGGAATATCTCGGAAATGGTTCACTGTACAAAAAAATGTATATGACATAAATTGTGTGTTTTAACGAGATCTACAGTTTTAGTGCAGTAAACGTTTGTCTATCTGTTACAGTTTACCATTATGCGAAAGTCATTCAGGATGAGGAGGACATTTGAGGACATTCTCAGAAAATTCAAGGTATACATTTTATTTGCCATGAAAATATGTTAAACATATGATATTTTAATCAAAATCGTTAGAGCCATTTTTGAGAAAGACAAATTTTGGAAATATTCCATGTAAAGGGTGGGAGGATTTTCTTTAAAATTTTCGTGTCGCATCCTTGGAAGATACTAAACTCAAATACCAAGTTTGTTATTTATCCAACTTTTCGTGTTTGAGTTATGCTGTTCACAAACTGACAAACACAAACACGGACATGTATCCAAAAATGCTTTATTTGGATTCAGGGCGCCTCAAAACATGCATTTCCGGTGAAATCTCGGTACACGGACATGTATCCAAAAATGCTTTATTTGGATTCAGGGCGCCTCAAAGCATGCATTTCCGGTGAAATCTCGGTATCGAATTTTTGGGTGGAACGCAATACTCCCTGTCTTAGTATACGTAGTAGAGAAAGTAAAAATGTTTGTCTACCCGATCTAAAGTATGTTCTAATTTAGAGATATCCCGTGTAATTGTGTAATTTAAGTGAAGGGCTGTAACAGCACAAATAGTTAAGGACTATTAGCTATTCTTTCATCATCATATTCGGAATTATATTGTTTCCTCTCCTTGAAATCCTTGAATACGCTAATATTTAGGACCGGTTTCACCAACACCGATAATCTTAGTTAGCTCAGGTAAATAGCTGCTGCACCAACCTGTAGAATGGTTACCACGCCTGCAAACCCCGTATAATGTTACCGGCAATTTCCCACCTTTTAAGGACCAAAGTCGAAGCTGTCGAAACAAAAAGAAAAATCTTATGTGTTACATTCACATGACTTTCGCTACCCTCTATGGCTTATCAGTGTGTATACAAATATTTTCACGAAGGTTATTACTTTCCCCAACGTATAGTAAGAAGGGGAAGTATTACCTTCCACCCAAAAAATCGATACCGAGATTTCACAGGAAATACATGTTTATAGGCCTCCTGAATCCAAAAAATCTAATGACTTTCTCTACTCTTGTACAAACTATTTTACAAACGCTTATTCTGCATATGCTTCATGTTAATCGAGATATCGAGATGTTAATATTATTGCTAATTTTCTTGTAGATGCAAGGGGAATTGGTAGGCTTTAAGCGATAGTCAAATATTTTAAGAGCTGGTTGCTATGTAGAGTATTCCATTCTCTTTGCATTACCAGGATAAAAGAAAACTATGAATAACGAATGCCCATTTGAGAAAAAGTATAAGTATTGGAAAATTTAAGGGAATAACAAACAATACCTCGAAAATGGTTCACTCAATTAAAAATATGTATATGACATAAATTGTGTATTTTAACGCGATCTACATTTGCTGTGTAGTAAAATTTTGTCTATCTCTTATGGTTTACCAGTTATGAAAAAGTCGTTCACAATGAAGAATACTTTTGGAGACATTCCCAGAAAATTCAATATATACATTTTATTTGTCATGCAAGTATCTTAAATATAGGATATTTTAATCAAAATCGTTAGAGCCATTTCTGAGAAAATTAAAATTTTCGAAAAACGTTCCATGTATAGGGTACTCTGGGGTGGGGGGATTTTATTGAAAACCTTCGTGTCGCATCTCTGGAAGATACTGAACCTAAATACCAAGTTTGGTGTTTATCCGACTGTTCGTTTCTGAGCTATGCTGTTCACAGACACGCACACAGATTCACACACGGACATGTTTCCAAAAATACTTTTTTGGAATCAGGGGGTCTCAAAACATATATTTACGGTGAAATCTTGCTAGCGAATTTTTGGGTGGAATACAATACTTCCCCTACTTACTATACCTCACCTCACGTCGGCTCATGCACTGGTTGAAGCAGCTCGGACTCCCGCCGCCGAAACAGTTATAATATCATCGGCCACCACCTCACGTTCTCAATATTACAATTGCAATTGAAGGGTCCAGGGAAAAAAAATCAGGTAAGTCATTTTTTTTCTAAATGAGTTTGATATGCCTTTGGTTACTCCATGGAAAAAGCCATCTTTTAAATGTTTGGAACAGGAAAAGAAACTGGTTAGTCGTGGATTTGTTTGCCATTTAAGTACAGGAAAAGAAGCAGGCAAGTCAACTGTTCCAAGGATAGAACCAGGCAGGTAAGTCATCTGCCCGCCAACAGACAGCAGTACGACTTATCCCGCCATTTACTCTTTGTCGCTCTTATCAGACAGTTGTGTTTTGCAATTTGCAAAATTTTGTCAATTTGCAGAGACAGTTTTGTTTTTATCACAAATATGTACTGAAATGTATATCTAAGACCCAACCCGTGAGGGAAATTGGGGCCTCATCCTTCCACCCACGACTACTGAACTGGAGACCTACATATAAGGAGAGATGGTATCCAGTATCACAAGAAAGTGTAAGAAAGCTGCTCCAACACAGAGGACAGGAGAATTTGAGCTACCTTTGGCCTATTCAGGTAATTTTAGTAGAAATATTATTTTATCCTTCAAATTTTCTGATACATTTGCTTGCATGCAATGTATGTAACAAATTTCTGTATTGTACGCAGGTATTCTACTCGTACATATTTCCAAAGATAAGTACCAGGATATAATGAGTTTAATGAAGTTCTGTGGTCAACCAGCAGTGAAATTTTTCCAGAGATTGGCACATGAATGATAACCTGTGGGATAACTGTGAGTTTCCACGGTTGTTGTTGCAGTAGTACTAGTAGTGGTGGTAGTTGTGGTGGTAGTAGTAGTATAAGTAGTAATAATAATAATACTAATGAATAATAGTTAAATGATGGTAATACAATTTTAATTACAAACAAAACCTCGGATAGCTGACATGCCTGGTTCCCTTTCTGTTTCAGGTGACTTACCTGGTTTTTTTCCTGATAAAAGTGCTGTTGGAGTGAGCTTTTTTGTTTTGTGTTACTTTATTGATACAAGGGACATTAAGCACCAGTTTATTTGGTTGATCAATCTGAAACTTCAATATTTCACTTTGTTTGAAAGAAGTATTTTGTATAGGAAGCACCCATTGCGTTTTATAATTAAAAATTAGTTTTCTGGGCTTCTTGGAAAAGGTGACTTACCTGCTTTTTTTCCTGGACCCTTCAATTACAGTATAATAAGCATGTACCTTATTAAAAGAGATGTTGAAAATGTTGTCCTCTATCTACACATATCTGGTATCTTTTCAGGAACTTTTCATTCATTCTCTAGAGTTCAATATCCAAAAGTGAGCGAATTTCTCGCCTGATGATTTTGTCCATTCAAGTCATCCTCCGTGGTCTAGGGGTACCTCTAGTTCCCGAGGTCGCAGATTTAAACTCGGTGGAGGGCGGTAGATATTTTTACGGGCGTAAAAGTCCTTAGCATGGCTACCTTCGGAAGGGAAGTAAAGCCGGTGGTCCCATGTCGTAGATTTACGGCACGTAAAAGAACCTCAAACCTGATAAAGCGGCCTCAGAGCAAAATAACGGGTCTTTCACGCCCAATACAGAATGGGACGCTAAGAACCATAGTAGTTAAAGAGCGTCCATAAATAAATAAATAACAACTTGCCCCTTCAAATGAAATGCCTACCAATGAGCTCAAATGAAAATTATAGAAATTGATGTTCTACTAGGAAGTCTTCTTCTTCTTCCTTCTCTATTTATTCTCCCGTTTTTAGGGCTTACATCCCCAGCACTTACCAGCGGTTGTATGTCAGGGAGCACAGACTATGGACCAGAGGGGAGAGGCAGGATGCGTGATTAGCCCGAAGCCTACGTGAGAGCGAGGAAGGAGATGATATGAAATGATGGAGTTATGTAAGGAAAACTAATGGAGCAATTGGAATGAACGGCGGGGGAAACCGGAGAACCCTGAGAAAACCCGCCCGGACGCCGCTTTTTCCACTACAAATCCCACATGCGGTTCCCTGGGATTGAACCCGAGCCGCTTTGGTGAGAGGTGAGCTGTCTAACCAGTTGACCACGTCGCCGCCATATACTAGGAAGCCACGAGGGATAAAGTGTAAACTTCAGCATAAAACACATCCAACTGTAGAATGGACTGAATAAAGCAATAAAGATTTTTACACTTACAAAGGCAAACTGTTTAAACACAAACTATTCCAAGATTTTCCTTGCACGCGCAAGCCAGAAGGTTACAAACGCGTTAGCAAGAATATCAGGGAGGAAGAATATAACAAGGTTTGGCTTTTAGGGGAATACAGTGCACAAGTCCAATACTCGGTTCTCTAAAATTTACGCTCTTGGGTCTATATCAGATTGTCGTGAAACTTTAAATGTAACGTTTGGCATTTCTACTAGTAGGATAAACACTGTATTGAAGAAGGTGAGATCTAAAGATCTGAAAGGCAAACGACGGCAAGCACAAGGAGTGAAAAGCGAGAATAAGAATGACAAGTTAAAAGCACATCTTAACAAACTACCAAAGTATAAGTCTCATGACAGAAGAGCTGACACAGATACAAAGTTTATTTCTCCTGATATTAGTTTAGAAAAAAAATGTACGACTTGTATACAGAGCATTTTTTGCATACTACAGAAAACTCGATGAGTGGAGAAAAAGTGACCAAAAGAAAAAGAAGCAAATAATAAAAGATGTTGGTGGGGTCAAATTTTCAACATACAGAAGAATATTCTTAAGTTGCTTAACTTGAAATTCAAGAGCCTGAAGAAAGACACATGCAACACCTATCAATAACCTATTTGCTGCGAGGCTGACTGCGTATGAGTTTGCATTTACGGGACTAAGTATGTTTGACTCTGGCGGCAAACAGCGTGTTTCCCGGTGCCAAGAAAATTCCGTTAGGCCGGCCACGCGTCCAAAAGAAGGCTCCGTAGGTCTAGCGATAAAGACGTATACCTGAGTTTGCATCAACCAAAATGGCAGGAAGAATTATTGCTGTGGCGAAACCGGCCCTCAGTTGTGCAATATTGTTGAGCAGTACGCCACTGGACAAAAAGAGGTGCGGGTACTTTGTCTCGCTCGTCTCACATGGAGAAAGAGGGGAAAAGCAATGCATTAAATTAACTCCAACTGGGACTGCTATATACATACGTCTGTCTTTGCGATGCAGCGGGCGGGCAAAGTGTTATATTGTTGGGTTATGTCTCTTCTAGCTGGCCCCAGCTACTTGCTGCTTTTGATGTAAGAGAAACCTCTTGTTTTCCACACACAGGCAAAATTGTTTTCGTATATTCACAGAGCTCTAACAGTGCATGGGACGTATGGGACGCACTGGGCCGGAATTTCTCGAACATCCCCCCCCCAACCCTCCTTCCACTTTGCTTGGCTAGCGCGACCCTACTGTGCGAAGTATTATAATGGTGCTCTTCTCATAATTCATGGACGCTAGCTAGCTAGCTGGCTTGCCATCCTGATAGAAATGGAAACTTAGTACAGTACATCACAAGGATGTGACCACCCCGCCGCCCCTCACAGGAAAACTGCGGGGGTTCCCAGTCGTCTAGCCACTTCTTACTAAAACACACAACTCACTCGGAATATTCAAACGTGCTCCTGCTGTGGTATTACACCATCTCAACAAAAATTAAATGGCTTAGAAAAATGAAACGTTTCTTTCCTGTTAGACATTTCTTAAGTAGGATCCTACTTTAGTTGCTGAGCAGGGATGTTGCTAGGCCGGTACTCAGTACCGCAGCTCAAAATATTACTAGCCGATGTTGCTTGTGCCCATTATTTTTCAAGTAGGATCCTACTTTAGTTGCTGAGCAGGGATGTTGCTAGGCCGGTACTCAGTACCGCAGCTCAAAATATTACTAACCGATGTTGCTTGTGCCCATTATTTTTCAAGTAGGATCCTACTTTAGTTGCTGAGCAGGGATGTTGCTAGGCCGGTACTCAGTACCGCAGCTCAAAATATTACTAACCGATGTTGCTTGTGCCCATTATTTTTCAAGTAGGATCCTACTTTAGTTGCTGAGCAGGGATGTTGCTAGGCCGGTACTCAGTACCGCAGCTCAAAATATTACTAGCCGATGTTGCTTGTGCCCATTATTTTTCAAGTAGGATTCTACTTTAGTTGCTGAGCAGGGATGTTACTGGGCCGGTACTCAGTACCGCAGCTCAAAATATTACTAGCCGATGTTGCTTGTGCCCATTATTTTTCAAGTAGGATCCTACTTTAGTTGCTGAGCAGGGATGTTGCTAGGCCGGTACTCAGTACCGCAGCTCAAAATATTACTAACCGACGTTGTTTGGGCTCATCATTTCTTAAATAGGATCGTATCATGTAAAGGGTATTCTGGGAAGGGGGAATTTTCTTGAAAATCTTGTGTCGCATCCTTGGAAGATACTAAACTCAAATACCAAAATTTGTATTTATCCGAATTTTCGTTTTAGAGTTATGCTGTTCATAGACACACACACACACACACACACGGACATGTTTCCAGAAATGCTTTATTTGGATTCAGTGCAAGTCAGAACATGTATTTCCGGTGAAATCTCGGTATCGAATTTTTGGGGGTGGAAGACAATACTTCCCCTGCTTACTATAGGTACGTATAGAGAAAGTAGAGAAATTATATTTTTGTATTCTCTATTTAATCTTCGGAAAACTATTCTTACAAACCTTATTCTTCTATCTATTTCCTGTTAATCCAGATAAACTTTCAATACACATTTACATATTTCGTGGGCGCCGGGATAGCGCAGTGGTTTCGTTTCCGGCTCTCGTACTCAAGAGTCCGGGTTCGATTCCCGTCTCTGTAGTGGCGATTCTAACTCCGCCCTATCCACGTCTTCACTTCTGACTTCATCGTGATATTCCCAAAACCCAACTGGTTCGGAGTCCACATTAAAAGCTGTAGGTCCTCTCATTCCAACGCCTTCCTCATCATCACCTTACCATAGGAGGCAACTGATTGCGCCCGCCGAGTGCCTCCACTTCAGAAATGGGTGCAGTAATCGCTTAGTAGAATGAAGTATCCCCGAAGGTCGTAGACCATATGAGGAGCGTTAGAAACACATTTCGTTGTAGCTATAAGAAGGACACAGTAGGCTAAAGTGATAGAAATTTTAAAAGCTGGTCGCTGTGTGATGAATTTGAAACTCCGTACGCTTTGTATGATCACGAGAATAGAGAGTTACAACTTGAAAATAATGTAAGTATTTGAAAATTCAAATCATAACAAAGCATGTCTCGGAAATGGTAAAAGCCATGAAACATTTAACAGTATGCTTTAACGAGATCTACATTTTTGTGTAGTAAAATTTTATCTATCTCATACGATTTACCAGTTATACAATTCATTCAGAATGAATTGGCCTATTCACAGAAAATTCAAGATTCACATTTCATTTTTAATGCAAATTTCTTAAACTCAGGGTATTTAAAAAAACTTGTTAGAACCAGTTTTTGAGAATATATTCCAAGTAATGCGTAGTTTCGGGTCAGTTTTAGTTATGCTGCTCATAGACAGACACATTCACATGGACCTTTATCTAAAACAGCTGTTTTTGGATTAAGGGGCCTCAAAACATGTATTTTAGGTCAAATCTCGATATAGAATTTTTGAGTGAAATGACATACTTCCTCTACTAGGTACGTGGTACAGGAAGCAATAAGTTCCTAACAACTTTTTCCCGTGTCTACTGCTCTGCATCAGACGCCCTTTTCTTTGCTTCTAGCCTGATGTAGATGGCAGCACTTCCATCAGTTCATTGCCGCATACCACCACGTCATCATGACGTCACCAAGGTCAGTCTAATTAACCGAAGGAATGAGTCAATGCTCGTTAATAAAACCTCGCGTGCGTACTCGGATGCTTCTGATCTTTTATATCAGAACTTTTGTTTGTTGCGTTGTATTGCACCTTTTGCATTTTAGGCCATGTTATCATCGGGAGAAATAAATCTAATAAAATACTTAGAGTAAAATGGTTTATTACTTGTTCTACTGCGTATAGTAAGTAAGGGAAGTATTGCATTCCACCCCCAAAAATTCGATATCGAGATTTCACCGAAAATACACGTTTTGAGACCCCTGAATAAAAAAAGCATTTTTAGAATAATGTCCGCGCGCGCGCGCGCGTGTGTGTGTGTGTGTGTGAACAGCATAGGATCAATACCAAGCTTGGTATTTAAGTTCAGTACCTTCCAAAGATGCGACACGAAGACTTTCAAGAAATCCTCCGATCCAAACTACCCTGTGCAAGGAACATTTTTCTAAAGTTTTGATATTTTAAAAAATGGCTTTAACGATTTTGATTAAAAGACCAAATATTCAAGATATGACAAATAATATGTATATTTTGAATTTTCTGGAAGAAATTTCCTATAATCCTGTATAACTGGTAAAGGTTATGCGACAGGCGAAAACCTACTACGCAAATATTGTATAGTTCCTTAAAGCACACAATTATTTAGCTTTGTTTTGTGATATAAGCCGTTTCTGAAATACCGTTATTAAAACGTTCGAATTGTTCATTTCTTGCTCACTCTTAGTACTTTCAACATTCAGTTGTCTCCCGCGATGTCATGGTAAGAGTATGGAATTTTAAGGCCAGCATATAGCGTCCAGTTCTTAAACATTTGAATATCGCTGTTCTCTTTGTATCTATGACGAAATGTGTAATGTAGCTATTTCCAAAAAGTTTCATCTCGATTGAAATGACGTAGATAGGAAAATAAATTTTCGTAAGGATAATTTGTATACCCACTAATAAACGATAGAGGGTGGACAAAGTCATATGAATGTAACATGCCCAATTTTTCAACATTTAATGTTCCATCAACTTATATCGTATTCCCAGAGTGCGAAGTGAATGTTTTTATTACACATGGCAAATGTTTTAAAAGTGGGTCGCTATGTGGTGACTGGCATTCTGCGTTCCTTGCATGACCACGAGAAAATAATGAATAGCGACATAACCCTTGAAAATTATTATAAGTACATATATGAAAATTCAAACCAATAACAACAAAAGAAAGCTGATTAAGAATGAAATCGCAAAAAAATCAAGATAATTTTTTTTCTATCATGTAAATATCTTAAACATTTGGTATGCTATTCAAAATCATTGGAGGCATTTTTGAGATTTTTTTCAACGTAAAAGGTAGTTTAAGGCGGTGAAAGTTATTGAAAACATTCGTCTAGCATCCTCGAAAGGGAGGAATTATAATAGCAATCGGTGTTTATCCGATATTATTATTTGTTACGCTGTTCACACACACATACACACATATATTGTGTGCATATAGTGCCTTCGTTTTATGCCAAGGCCACAGCCGTCTTATATGCGCATCCGCCGAGACGGCAGTGATCTCGGTATTACGCTATAACACAGAAGCGGCGCAGGACGTGTCACGGTTTCGTTTATCAGCTTTTAGCTGTCGCAGTCGTTGCTTTGTCTTCGTGTTGTGAAGTATTTCGACAACACGTGTTGAGTGTGATTTTCTTAGGAATGCTATTCCCTTATTAGTTCCAGGAAATACCGCTAGCAAATTTACGCTTGAATAGCGTATTTTTATGTACGACACATACGTGAAAACTCAATCATGTAGACAACTTCAGCAGCAATTTCCTGGTTATCCAATTCCGGGTAGAAACACTGCGAGATGTTTGGTCAATAAATTTAGAACAACGAGATCGTAAACGCTAAAAAATAAAGCTTAGAGAAAAAATCTCCACACCATACAGGA
The DNA here is from genome assembly GCA_030765065.1 of Deroplatys truncata. Lineage (NCBI taxonomy): Eukaryota > Metazoa > Arthropoda > Insecta > Mantodea > Mantidae > Deroplatys > Deroplatys truncata. The sequence goes on along the minus strand of CM060981.1, from coordinate 221,473,001 downwards.
ACTTAAGGACAATATAAAAACAGAAATTATGAATATTACGCAAGAAGAACTTATGCGTGTGAATGGAAATATCATCCGACGATGTCAAGAATGTCTTCGCGCAGGTGGACGCCACTTTCAACAACACTTATAACAAGGCTAGTACTCGTTACATATATATTACTAACACTCGTAAGTACGAGTTACTTAACGCGGGAGTTACGGAACAGGAAACCCCGCAGTGTAGTAGACTGTGTGCGGATCATGCATTCGTGCGACCAGCGGCCTTGGCATAAAACGAAGGCACTGTATATGGACTTTTACTAAAACATGTATTTCGGTTGAATCTCGAAATCGGATTTTTGTGTGAAATGGAATACTTCCTCTACTTTCGAGGTAGAGGAAATAAAAATCCTTTTTTTTGGATATCAAGGATTGAAATATCGATCTCGAATTTCTGAGTGGAATACAATACTTTCTCTGCATACTATAGGTAAGTGATAGAGAAAGTAAAAATGCTTTTCGTTTACTCAGGGGTCTCGAAACATGTATTTCGGTGAAATATCGATATGGAATTGTTGGGCGGAATGCAATACTTTCTCTGCGCACTTGGTACATGGTAGAGAAAGTAAAAATGCTTTTGGAGGGGATTCATGGTGCCTTAAATTGTGCATTTAATATGAAACCTCGGTATCGAATTTTTGGACGAAGTGCATTGCTTTCTCTACCTAACAGGTGCGTGGTAAAGGAGGTAAAAAGGACATTGCCCAGTCTTATGGAGAATCGAAGTAGAGAGCTTTCAGTACGGAGGCTGTTGCATCACCCTTTAATAGCGATCATGAAAATTAATGCATCTGATGACAAGTTGTATTTGTACATCAACATCCCAGCGTCATCTAGAGCTACTAATTTTTTGTCCTTGATTCATGAGGACGTTTCTTTTGGTTTTTTGTAAGGAGCGAGGCACTAGGAAACCTGAGAGAGCACAAGACATCATCACTATGTGATATTTCTTCGCATTTCGAGGTCGTAGACACCGCGCGCAGGGTGGTCTTCATCTGACAACTTGCTTCGTAAAACTCGGAAAATGTAAAGCACTTGCTGGAGATGGGAATAAAAACGCACTTAATTTTAAACCATGTTGATGCGTTTTGTTATAGTTGGTTAGCTCAAATCCCAAAGAAATACTAGTAGATTTCTAATTTATGGTATTAGAAATTAAAATATATTAATATTGAGGGAAAGCTTTTAACGGCTTAGGCTTCTCAGGGGTGATAATTTTCAGGAAATTTTAAATAACTTTTTTTTTACCACATTATAATACGCTGATTGCATGTGATGTAATTGAACTGTAATGGCATCCATAATACTTCCGCAACTCACGATCTTACTCGGCGGTGTGCACAGCTCCCCTATCGCCCATACCTTTAAACACCAAGGCAGCAGTCCACTAGGTTCACTCCCCATAAACAATGAAATATGGTATTTAAAATAAAATAAATTCATTTCCTTTGCTTCAATGTGTATTACTTTCACGTTACCTGCAAAACATCAATAAGTACGGCGTGGACTCAATAGTACTGCCATATGTTGCATTACTTGCAAACACGTTCAAGGTCCTGTGAGTATTACTTACACAGAATTAATAAGGTAAGGTATTATTGTAAAAATCCAGTTTTGAAATTATAGTGTGGTCCACCAAAAGCAGTCTTATGCAGCTTGACTAAAGTAGTAATTAAGGCGCTCGTATGAACATTATGACACAAGCAGTAGGCAATAGGCAATATTCAGTTTCTTTATTCCTCATCGTAGGTTTTTATAAACCATTTTCTAATGAGAAAAGAACATACAAAATGTAGGTACCCATTTAAAAAAATTAAATTGACCCTAAAATGAACAATCCTCCAATTTACTTTCCCTCATAATGTCAAGTAACTGTTAATAAAAACATTTATTTCTACAGCGCTTAGTTTTGGCGATATTTTACAGTCTCAAGTTAAATGGTCTACTCTGTATTTATTGTTCCTGACGAATAATATAAGAATATTTGATAGTTGAATTTTATCATTTAAATCTTAACACACTTACTTCCCTTTATTTGTTAACACTTACTTACGATTTAATTTATGTAACATTTAAATATAACTCTTACGGTGCAAGCAGCCATGTCACCTTCAGTTGTTCGCTTGCTTGGTCAACACTAGCAGCCGTGGCTAATCAATCACTTCACACAGGGTAGAGCTGATAGTGATTAATTTTATTTTCACGTAAATATTTCTATTATTCACTATCGTCGAAAAGGTAGTGTGCAATACACTTTCTTTAGATGCACATTCTATAAACACGCACTTACCGCACTTATGTCACTATATACTATTAATCTCGTGTGATATACAATATTTTACGCTTTACTAAAACATAAACCAGAGTAATTCTTTTAATTAAATATGTAGATTTTTCGTTGCTGGATGGGAACATGGTAACATCAATACCGGTTGTCTTGGAGATAATGAATATAAATAAATTGAAATTCATGGCAGATAGTATAAGTGCAAATAGAAGTGTTGGAAAGGTAGAATCAGACGACTGAAAAAATCAATGCCATAGCCGGGATTTAAATTTTTCGGTCGTCTGATTTACCTTTCCAACCCTGTCCAACACACGGTTTGTGTGAAAGTACAAGTAATTCCTTTAAATAGAAGTGTGTACCGAAAAGGGAGAGATATTTATTCCTGAAGAGTTCTAGTGGATGCCCAGAGTGCACTGAATTCATTGGACTCTAACAGGTCTGTTAATTAGCACTACTTGAAGTCTAGTTTTAGAAATGAAATAAAAAGATTGTACCAATGGATTAAAACATTTTAATTCACTTCTGTGATTAAACCCAGTATTCTGGTTGCTAGGAAAGACGAAACAAACAATAGTTTATATGTCCGTAGTGGATAAAAGTAATACACTGCGTTTCTTAAACGTCAAATATTTTTAGTGACAATGTACTAGAAAACACAAACAATTTCATTGCCAGCATTGCTAAACCCTTCGGAAGTATGCAAACTGAAAATTTAAACAACTGTTATGTGTTACATTCACATGACTGTATCTACCCTCTATCGTTTATTAGTGGGTATACAAACTATTCTTACGAAAACTTATATTTCTATCTACTTCATTTTAATAGAGATAAACCTTTGCAGAAATAGCTACATTCTATAGAAACAGAGGGAACAGCAACGGTCAAATATTTTAGAACTGTTTTAGAAACAACTGAAAATCTACAGGACCTTAAGTATTGAACAATTCGAACCATTAATAAGAGATATCTCAAGAATGGCTGATGCTACAGAAATACTTAGTTGAAATAAATTGTGTTTTTAAGGAGATCTACATTTTTGTGTAGTACGTTTTAATCTATCCCTTAAGGCTTACCAGTTACCTATACAATATTAGGTATATAAAATTCCTTCCGAAAGAAGAGGACTTCAAATCTATTTCCAGAAAACTCAACATACACATTTATTTGCATGAAATATCTGTAATATGATATTTTATTCAAAGCATTAGAACCATTTTTGCGAATCCATGTAAACGGTAGTTGCAATGGGGGATTCTCTTGAATATCTTTGTGTTGCATCTTTGGAAAATATCGAGCTTAAATACCAATTTTGGTCATCAAAATTTTGGTTTTAGGTTATGTTGTTCACACACACACACATACACACACACACACGGACCTTTTTCTAAAAATGCCCTTTTTTGGATTCAGGGTGCCTCAAATATATATTTCCCGTGAAATCTCGATATCGAATGCAATACTTTCTCTACCTACTATGTTCATACGTGGTAGAGAAAGTAAAAAGACAATCAAGAGACACAACTTTTCCTAGGACACACATTTAGGTAGCCAAAGGTAAAGTACGAACGAACGGAGGGGACCCCTGAATACGGAGCAGAGCAGTGCACGCAGGCCAGTCGGTCCCTGATTCTACCAGTTACCTCCGGGAGGAAGGCATGAGGGGGAGACCCGAAAGGCGACCAGATCCGGACGATGACGGGCGCAAACACAGACGGGGTTCCTAATGTTTCCAGATTGAACGTATCCGACGCCGCCTGGTCTCGTCCATAAGCAACCAACCTACAACATCCCCGGGGCGGAGCCCATTCGAGTAGAGACATAATTGAGCAGTCCCAGCGGCGACGCCAAGGAAGAAAAACGCCATAACGCTGGAATTCCTGACCTTTTGATAAGGTTGTGCAGCTGTGCATAAAAATAAAACCCAATGAGAAGCATTCTTAGGGACCGTTTTCTCTACTGCTCACGTGTGGTAACTAAAAGAATCGATATTTCACCGAAAATACACCCTTTCTGGTCATATAAATAAAAAGGCAGCTTTAGATAGAGAGCGCCCGCGCGTACGTGTGAAGAGCATACTTCAAAAGCTATGGATAAATAGCCAAGTTGGTATTAAAGTTCTACATGTTCCAAGGATGCAACATGAATATTTTCAAGAAAATCCCCTGACAACAAACTACCCTTTACATGGAAAATGTTTCGTTATTTTTTATTTTCTCTGATCGGGCATAAAAATTTAGATTAAAATACTAACTGTTTAAGCTATGTGCATGACGTATACGTTGAATTTCCTGCGAATAGTTGAAGTTGGAAAGCCAAACTTGAAGTTGTATATTACTGCTATTTGCACCACGTATTGCAGCAGATATGTTTCTTAGGAGTGTTCGCCCCACGTACGGTACAAAGTTTCCAGTGGCCTTCGCCCCACGTTCACTTTTCCGCTGGCCTTCGCCCCAGCGTTTAAAAATCATTGTATTTTAATGTTTATTTAAATATTATATATGTATGCCTCAGCTGCGTCAGTAGTAATTTGCAGAAACACGTATCTCTTAGCAGGCTAAAGAATAAGGGTTACGTAAATTATAATTTTTTTGTTTCACTTCTTTTATTAATCCTTCACACGATTAAATAACACTTCACTGATGTATCCTACTGTAGAGCTGTGAGATTATTGTTACTTGTACTTTTTAACACGTAAACTTTATATTATTCTCGCCGTAGGGAGTTTTTTGTCTCACACTGAATACGTACCGAGCGAACGAGCTGCTCAAGTACGCTATTTTCTATCGTCTGTGGCCTGAATCTGTTAAATTTGTGCATTTTACTATATTTCAAGTCTCTGATTGGCTAATTTTAAACTGTTTTAAATTTTACATTATTGTTTCGAGAATTATTAGTAGCATTATTAAACTTTCTAATTTATTGTTGCCTCAAGGTTACCTCATTGTTAGCAACTTTCGGCTACTATTCTCACAGCTCCTACATTGTTAAATTACGTAATACATTCACATAACATTATTATACATGTACATAATAATATAAACATAATACAATTACTGTTACATACACTTTACATATTATTTATACACATATTGCTTTAAGGCAGGCTGATATTGAATTTATATAATTAGACTGATATTATTTAAGTGTTAAAAATACCGCCTCAGAGTTTGCGAAGTCCCCTACATTCTCTTAAACCTAAGAGATAAACAAAATCTGATTACACAAAAAATGCATCTCTCGTTAAACCACACAATTTACGTTAAATACAAATTTTGTGTTAACCGTTTCCTAGGTATTGTTTGCTATTGGTTTGGACTTTCAAATACTTATAGATACTTTTGTATATGTATTTCGCTATTCGTCTTTACTTCCTCTACAACTTACCTGTAGAAAGTAGAGAAAGAATTGTATTCCACCCAGAAATTCAATACCCAGATTTCACCGGAAATAAAATTCTTCTTTAAAAGCAATTGTAGAAAAATTCTGATGTGTTGCACTCACATGGCTTTCTCTACTCTTCTACAAGCTATTTATACAAACGCTTATTCTCCACCTTCTTCATATTAATCGAGATCTCGAGATGTTAATCTTATTGCTAATTTTCTTGTAGGTGCAAGGGGAATATGGTAGGCTTTAAGTGATAGTCAAATCTTTTATGAGCTGGTTGCTATGTGGAGCATTCCATTCTCTTTGTATGTCCAGGACATAAAAGAACGAGTAATGCATTTGAGAAAAAGTATAAGTACTAGAAAATTCAAACAAACACCACCATTAACCCCGGAAATAGTTCACTCGAAAAAAAAAGTATTTGACATAAAATGTGTGTTTTAACGAGATCTACATTTTTGTGCAAAAAAAGCTTTGTCTACCTCTTACGGTTTACCAGTTATGCAAAAGCCGTTCAGAAAGAAGAGGACTTTTGGGTACATTCCCAGAAAATTCAAGATATAGATTTTATTTATCATGAAATATAACTTAAATATATGATATTTTAATCAAAATCGTTGGAACCAACTTTGAGAAAATCAAAATGTTCTAACAATGTTCCATGTAAAGGATAATGTGGGATAGGGGGATTTTCTTGAAAATCTTTGTGTCGCATATTTGAAAGATACTGAACCTAAATACCAAATTTGGTATTTTTTCGACTGTTCGTTTTTGAGTTGCTCACAGACACACACACACACAAGGATATTTTCCTCAAAGTGCTTTTTTTGGATTCGGGGGCTCCGGTGATATCTTAGTATGAATTTTTTGGTAGAATGCAATAGCTATTTCCCCTACTTACTATACGTGGTAGTTAAAGTAAAAAAGCTCCCTGTTTGAATTTGAAGAGCCTAACTCAAAAACGAAACATCAGATGCATACCAAACTTGATATTTAAATTCAGTATCTTCTTAAGATTCGGCAGGAAGCTTTTCAAGAGAATTCCCCACAACAAACTATCCTTTTCATTGAAGCTTTTTCGTTATTTTGATTTTCTCAAAACGGTCTTATAGATTTTGAATTAAAACTCCATAAATTTGAGATATTTATATGGCAAATGAAATGTTTATCTTGAATTTTCTGAGAATAGCTTGTAAAGTCGTCTTCATCGGAAATAACTGGAAAACCATAAGGGACGGACAAAAAGAAGTTCCATTTATACCGCACCTTTAACTGCAATGGTCTTATCGGCGGCATTTTCTTTGGAACTTAATATTGCCTAGGCAATGGTGTTAAGTCGCATTCGTTTGTCATTGGGTTACTAGTAAACTTTTTTTTTCATTAGATCATACACACATCCCTACTTCCAGACTCTGGGGAAGATAGAGAAAAGCTGCCACTCATCAGCAGGGAATCGAACCTGGGATTCCTCGCACAGCAGGCAGGTGCTCTACCGACTGAGCTACGGGGCCAGCCATACAAACACTTGCTGTAGATTTCTTTAAAGCACAGAAGGTACTTCAAATTACTTTTCCCGAGATACTGCGCTGTTATGGGTGTGAAGTTTTCAATAGCTTTGTCATTTTCTGAAGTGGTAATCATTCTACTGTTTCTCGCGACCAGGATATAGTGTCCATGTTTTAACATCTTACACCTGCTTTGAATTCCTCTACCCTCATTGTACATACAAAGAAAATGTGTAATGAAACTATTTTTACAAGCGTTTATCTCCAATAACATGAAGTAGATGGACAAATACGTTTTGTAAGTATAATTTGTAGAAATCGAACGAGATGGCATCGCGGTAACGTGTGAGGTTCGCATTCGGAAGGTCCCGGGATCGACTCCCATCGACCGTCCTCACTCATCTTGAGTTTTCTGTGGTTTTCCCTGGTCGGTAGGTGAATACTGTGGTGGTTTCTCATCTACCACGGATTTCCTTTCAGCTGTGCTTCTAGGTTTCGTGCCGTATGGCGGTGCCGGACATATAGAGTGGATGCTTGCTCGAGGGGTTCGCATGGGACGTGTCTTCAAGCCTGCAGCTGTTACGGACATCCGGGCGTCTCTGTGGACTATAGCTTGCTCTGGTTCCTTCACTTCATCTCTTCTTCCTGGAGGGAGTTGCCACAACAGAGCTATGTAGGTCGCATTGCACCACGTTGTATAACCTATGCATATAGCTTGCAGAAACTAGGTATACAAAAATCTGATGTGTTACATTCACCTGCTTTTCTCTACCTTCTATCGCTTATTAATTATTATTATTATTATTATTATTATTATTATGAAAGTTTATTTTACTATCTACTTCTTTTTAATTCAGATAAACATTTCTGGAAATAGCTGCATTAGACATTTCGTTATAGATGGAAAGAGAACAGTGGTAGTCAAACGCTATACGCTTGCCTTAAAATTCCACACTATTTCCATGGCATCCCGAGAAACAATTGAAAATCAACAGTACTTTAAAAGAATGCTAAGTATTTAACAATTCGAACCATCAATAACGGATAGCTCGGAAATGGCTGATGCTACAAAAAAGTTATTTGAAATAAATGGTTTCTTTTAAAGAGATCTACATTTTTTGTGTGGTACGTTTTCATCTCTCGCTTAACGTTTACCAGTTACTCAATATTATGCAAACTTCCTTCAGAATGAAAAGGACTTTACAGGCTATTCCCAGAAAATTCAAGACGAATATTTTATTTGTTATGTAAATATCTTTAATACATATTTTAATCGAAATTGTTACAGCCATTTTTTAGGAAATAAAAAGAATTTCGAAAAATGTTCCATGTAAAGGGTAGTTTGGGTGGGGGATTTTCTTGAAAATCTTTGTGTCGTATCTCTGGTAGGTACCGACATGAATACCAAGTTTGGTACTTATCATTATCTTTAACTTTTTTTCTTTTTTAGTACAGGGGGCTGAAAACATATTTCCGTGAAATTTCGCTATCAAATTTTTGGATAGAATGTAATATCTTCTCTACCTACTGTGCATGTGCTAGAGAAAGTAAAAATATACAATATGGGTAGAGAAATCCATGTAAATATAACCTCAGATTTTTAAGGGCAGGTTTTACCTACCTTAAAACATGTTTTCACCCATATAATAATCATTTAAATACTATTACAAACCAAAGAACATCTTGATTCCTGCAGGAATACTCAGGCAAGTATACCATATCATTTTAACTCTAACATGTTCACTGGGTTAACCCTTGCTGGTCGGTACCTGCAAATCAAGGATGTTGTGAAATGACTAACAGGAACAATCAGCGTTAAAATATTCGACTTACATGTGACGCGGCGGATGGCGGTTCCAGGCTCACAAAAACTGACCATAAACAAGCCCAGATATTTCGTCACCAGTTCGTCACTCGATGCGCGTCATGTTCTATTATTTCAAGCCTCAGGTGGCGGAAGGTGTAAAGCTTCGCCGCGTAACACCAAAAGAAACATTTAGCTGCTGATATTTACGGGTTTCGAAGGCCTTTGTGAGAAAATATGTTTACTCAACAACCAGTCACGAATACACGTTTAGACAGAGCGACAAACGACGTAGGTACGTTTTCAAGAGAGATAAATTTCTGAGGAGATATTCAGGTAGTTTAAATTAAATGCGAATAATATTATTTAGGACACTTGCAACATATGGATATGACGAGAATCGTTTCATCGTTTCGTACAACTAGAGATCATCTCTAGGAGAACATTTTGAGCCAAACGTACGAAAGCTGTCCCAGAAGTACTCGACCTAACAAAGAAAACACAAAAATTTTGGAAATTTTTTTTTTATTTCCCTACATAGTCTCCTTTCAGCTCGACACACTTTTCCCAGCGACGTTCAATAGCTGCGATACCCTGTTTGTAGTGAGAAGCGCCAAATAACCATCAATTGCAAACTTCACCCCTTCGTTGTTGGCAAATCTTTTACCACCAAGCCATTTCTTCAACTTTGGAAACAGAAAATAAGCAGATGGCGAATAAGGTGCATGAGGAAGCAAGTCGAACTTTAATTCATTTATTTTGGCCATGGCGATAATGGATGTGTGAACTGATGTCTTGATGAAACAGAACGTGATGAAACAAGCGTTTTTGCTTGATTTCATAATTCAAACGCTGCAATAAGTTTGCATAATACTCGCCATTGATTGCTTTTCCTTTTTGAAGATAATCAATGAAAATTATCGCACACGGATCCCAAAAAACTGACGCCATGACCTTGCCTGCAGATGGAACTGTCTTCGCCTTCTTTGGAGCCGATTCTCCCCTTTTAATCCACTGTTATGACCGTTCCTTCGTCTCAGGTGTGAAGTGATGGACCCATGTTTCATCCATGGTTATGAATCGACGCAAAAACTCGGCTTTGTTGCAGCGAAACATCGCCAAACACTCGACTAAAACATCCTCACGACGTTGCTTTTTTTTCCATTGTGAGTAAACGCGGCACCTATCTTGCGCATAGCTTTCTCATGTCTAAATTTTCAGTTAGTATGCGATGTACAGCACTTTTTGAATTTCCTAGCTCGCGCACTTTCAGTCGACGGTCTTCCAATACTATTTTGTGTATTTTCTTCACAATTTCTGGCCTGGTCACTTCATTTGGTCGACCAATGCGATGTTCTCGTGACAGCTCGTATACAGCCTCGCTTAAACTCTGCCACCCAATATTTTACTGTTGTAAACGAAGGAGCAGACTCCCCCAGAGTAGAATCTAGCTCAGGTTTAATATTGGTTGGGCTAAGACCTTTCAAATGAAAGTATTGTATCACATAACGATGGCCAGTTTTATCCATGTTTACAAATTCGCTGAGAAAGTTCACTATTGATGACTGCCAAACAATTACTAAACAACGTAGCATCATCAAACTTCAAATTTAAGCTTTATAAGGGTGGTACTTTCTACCATACTCATTTGTTTGACACAACAACCGTTATATATACATATATACGTCAGGTCGGGTACTTCTGGGACTGCCCTCATACCACACAAAAATATGTTTACCCCTTTAAAACACACAATTTATTTCAAATAACCTTTTTTTGGCATAAACCATTTCTGAGATATCTATTATTGATGCTTCAATATGTTCAATACTTTGTAATACTTTTAAGTCCCGTAGATTTTCAGTTGTTTCCCGCGATTGCGTGGAAATAGTGTGGAATTTTAAGGCTGGCTATAGCGTTCACTTCTGAAACATTTGAATATTGCTGTTCCCTTTGTACCTTAACGAAACGTGTAATATAACTATTTATGCAAAGGTTTATCGAGATTAAAAAGAAGTAAATGGAAGAATAAACTTTCGTGAGAATAATTTGTATACCCACTAACAAGCCGCAGAAGGTAAAGAATGTTATGTGAATGTAACATAAGATGTTTCTACATAGAGGGTGAACATTAAGGTGCGATGCTGTTGTTACATAGCGCTAAATGCGCACGCATAAAAAGGCCGAACATATAAAACATGGCATGTGCACTGGAATTGCTTATCTGTATTTGGCAGCTGCCCTGTGGCAATGAAACCTTGTCACACTGTCAACAACTTACAACTTTGCCGTTCACTTTTTCATTACCATTCCCCAGAAAGAAAAAAAAGACGTGAAGGCTTGTTATTAGCGCTGATGTCATTCAAGCTAATATTACCCAGACTGCAGCAGCATCGGTCCGGAATCTCGGTTCTGGGACGCATAAAATAAACACTTAATAATTCCTGCTGTGTTTTTATAAGTTCCATCTCTGTTTTATTTGCGATGTCATCTGTCTATGACGTCACTGTTTCTAATGACCGAGATGTCTTGGTCCCGAATGAAGGAAAGGAAGGGGCTTATATACACAATTTGAATTGGATCAGAAACATGTCTTCGAGAATGTCACTCATTCTACCCCGAAGTTACGATATTCCGTACATGGTTAGAGAAGCAGAAACCTGGAGCCGAGCAAAATATGTATCTCCCAGGCCAGTTCAACCAGTACCATAGTTGGTTAAACCATGAAGCCCGGGATTTAAAGTACTTACAACGTTGTAAGTCCCCACTGGGGTATGTCATCTCAAAATATTTTGAGATCTCCAGGTAAAACAGGAGTCAGTTGGGGAATTTAATGTCATACCGCAATGTTGCCATGGTAGATCAATTGGTTAGAGCAACCGGACGAAAACCGGAAGATCGATGTTTCAAATTCCGGCTATGGCATTGAATTTTTCTGCTGCCTGATTCTACCTTTCCAGGGATTGGATTGTGAAGCAGAGGGGACTCGGCACCGATCCAGTGAATCCTGTTATTGTACCTACGCCCCCCGGAAGGAACGGATCAGGTGAAGGGAGACACCAGAAGTGACGGACACAGCAATGTCATAGTCCCTACAAGTTCCAGGCAGACCAGGGACCCTGCCTCAATGGGGTCCAAAGCCTCGCCGAGGGCGGTTCTTATACCCGGCAACCAGTCCAAGGGCTGAGGGACGGAGAAGGTTTACAGAGAGCATCCTTTTGCCCACCACGCTGCACCGTAACTCTATCGCCGACACTTTCAACCCTGCAACAGACGGATGGGGTGAAGGATGAATGAAATGGTTTATGGAACGAAATGGAGGGACAGGAAATCAGGGTGATGATGTCAGCATTCACTGACGACCCAGGAAAACTCCCGAAAAAAACCCATGGATCAGAGTAGGCGGTCGCCGGGATCGATCCCGGGACCCCTCGAATGCGCGCCATAAGACGTTACCGCCTGCGCCAACCTGCTCGGTTTTTCTAAGAATGGTGATATTTCAGAAATGCGATATAGCGCGAAATGCTCGAACGACTAATGTCCTTGTATTTTCATTTTTCATGCCCATAAACCACTTTAAACGTGTTTTTAAAACGTTTAAAATGTGAAATTGACTCAAAATGCGAGAATTAAACTAAAATTCTATATACATGCGAATGTATTGCAATTAATACGCTATTTTTCAAAAGAAAACTTAAAAAAATACAAATAAGTTTATGGAATGTTTGCTTAGGTGCCACAAAAGGTTGAGCAATCCCTTGAAAGAAAATGCGAAATTATTCACCTTTTTCTCCCAAATGGTTGGTAAACTTTTAAATCCTATCACTACTGGCCAGGTATTGCCAGTAGATTTGAAAGATTTAACATTTACTTTCTCTACTACGTATAGTAAGCAGGGGAAGTATTGTATTCCACCCAAAAATTCTATATCGAGATTTCACCGGAAATACATGTTTTGAGGCCCCTAAGATTCACTAAGTTGCAAGACAAATTGAAGTCATGAACCCACTTCCTTTTCCTGTTATTGTGCACCACATGTGGACTATAATACCGCTTTAATTTGAAAAGGCGAAGTCAGCGACTGAATGAAGAAAAGTAATGAAGCAGTCACGTGGTTTCCCGGTGTGTGCTCCTATGTCCGAATTAAGCACTGAATATTTTCTTGGTTGACTTCCCGCATATCAGAGTGCGGTCTCCCTTACCGTTTCAAGATGAATTATAAAATAAACCCAGGACCTACTTTTACTTTCTCTGCCACGTAAGTAGTTAGTAGAGAAGGTTTTGCATCCCGCCTAAAAATGCAATACCGAGATTCCACCGCAAATACATTTTGAGACCTCCTAAATACAAAACAAAAAGGCATTTTTAGAGTGTATCTGTGAACATAACAAAAAACTAAAAGTCGGATCGATATCAAACTGGGTATTTTAGTTTATCTTCCAAAGGTGCAAACGAAGCTTTTCAAGAAAATCCCTCTACCCAAACTATGGTTTGAATGGAACATTTTTCATGTTTGTTCTCAAAAATGGCTATAAGATTTTTGTTAACATATCATATTGTAAAGATATTTACCTGCAAAATAAAATGTATTATATTTAATTTTCTGGGAATAAACCTGTAAAGTCCTCTTCATTCTGAAGGAATTGTACAATCTTATATAACTAGTAAACGTTAGGCGACAGACGAAAACGCACTACTCAAAAAATGTAGGTCTCTTTAAAACACACAATTTATTTCAAATAAATTTTGTTGTGGCATTAACCATTTCCGAAAAGTCGAATAAATTCCGAATTTGGTATTTAAGTTGTCTCTTCCGAAGATGTGACATGAAGATTTTCAAGAAAATGCCTCCACCCCAACTATCCTTTACATGGAACATTTTTTTTCGAAAATTTTGATATCCTAAAAAAAGACTAACGTTGTTTTATTAAAATACTACATATTAAAGATATTTACATGACAAATAAAATGTATATCTTGAATTTTTGGGGAATAGCCTGTGAAGTCCTCTTATTCGTAAGGAATTTTGTATAATATTGTATAACTGATATACGTTAAGCGATAAACGAAAACGTACTACATAAAAAATATAGATCTATTTAAAACACACTATTTATTTCAAATACATTTTTTCGTGACATGAGCCATTTCTGAGATATCCGTTATTAAAGTCTCGAATTGTTCATTACTTGATCATTCTCTTCAAGTCCTTTAAACATTTAGTTGTTTCTCGCGATTGCATGATGGAAAGAGCATGGAATTTAAGGCCAGCATATAGCGTCCAATTCTTAAACATTTGACTATCACTGTTCTCTTTGTATCCATAAAGAAATGATTTATGTAGCTATTTCTGTAAAGGTTTATTTGGAATAAAGTGAAGTAGACAGGAAAATAAGATTTTGCAAGAATGATTTTTATCCATTAATAACGATAGTGGGTAGAGAAAGTCATGTGAATGCTTTTGCCTGCCTATTTTGATTGTTATAAATGCTTTACTAATGAACATCATAAATGCTAGTCAAGTAGGCAGCGCTGTCTGTCTCATCAAGCAATGCCTAGAACCTAGAAGTTATTGCTTAGTGCCTAATAAAACAGAAGGTAATGTTATGGTTAAAAATCTCATTTCAGCAGATCCCTCCTGCCTTCTCGCTCTTCTCCTTTAAAGGACTCCTAATAATAAAGGCATCTGGAATTCCAAGCACGAAGATACGGAAAAGACAGGCAACTTCCTTCACCATCGCTTTTCCTTTCTTTTCTCCTTCTCTGCGCTTCCCTGGGTTACGGTTGTGACCACGGGAGAGAGAAGGACAGAGAGATAAAATGGTCCAGCGGAAGAATCGCCCTCCAGCAGCCTTTTCAAGCTAAGTCTGAATCATCTTCAGAATATCTCAACATCTTAGGCTCTTATCCTTCTGCATTATTCGCCATTAAGAGCTGCAAAATAGTCATTGAAAACTTTTATTACACAAGTCCTTCATAAAATGCTCTAGAGGGGGATAAAAGTAATTGTCCTTGCTAATGCAGAAGTATACATTCATTACGTCTTAGTAAACATGCGTTGCATATCTTTATAATATAAACTACTTTAATTATCTAAGGAATTGTTCCTGATATAATAATAATTAATAATTCACCCTGTGAACCAAACCCATTGCAAAGCAAAAGAAAAAAATCTGATGTGTTACACTCACATGACTTTCTCTACTCTTATACAAACTATTTTTACAAACGCTTATTCTTCATATGCTTCATGTTAATCGAGATATCGAGATGTTAATCTTATTGCTAATTTTCTTGTAGATGCAAGGGGAATATGGTAGCATTTAAGCTACAGTCAAGTATTTTAAGCGCTGGTTGCTATGTGGCGCATTCCATTCTCTTTGCATGTCCAGGACATAAAAAAATGAGTAACGAATTTGAGAAAAATTATAAGTATTGGAAAATTTAAGGGAATAACAAGCTATATCTCGAAAACGGTTCACTCAAGAAGAAAAATGCATATGACATAAATTGTGTATTGTAACGTCATCTACGTATTTTGTGTAGTAAAATTTTGTCTATCTCTTATGGTTTGCCAGTTATGCAAAAGTCGTTCATAATGAAGAATACTTTTGTAGACATTCCCAGAAAATTCGAGATATACATTTCATTTCTCATAACAATATCTTAAACATATGATATTTTAATCAAAATCGTTAGAGCCATTTTTGAGAAAATTACAATTTTCGAAAAATGTTCCATGTAAAGGGTAGTCTGGGGTGGGGGGATTCTTGATCCCTCTAACGCAAAACACAGCTGTGGAAATATAGATCAAAGTGTTATATAACAGGTAATCCTGAGATGTCTGATTAATGACGAACGAGACTAACATCCCTTGGTCTATAGACTGCGCGAGTGTTAAGAAGGGTTAAATCGCCCACACTCTACATTGTCTTTTGCCTTTAGTTACTGAGTTATCCAATGAGGTGTCTTAAAGAGGAAGTGGGCTGATACACGGGAAACAAGTGTTACATCATTGTGGTAAACACAGCAATTTTATAGTGTAGAAACATTTATTAAGATGATAACTCAAAAACTAATATCCTTATTCCAGTTCTATAAGAGGTATGTTAAAGAGCACAGTTTCGATATGATGATGATTGTGATGATGATGTGTGATTGATCTCCCTGTGAAAAATTTAAAGCCGCTAGTTTTCTTTGTAATAGTTCAATTTAAATAATTTGTATTATGAAAATCAACCAGCGAGGAACTTTTTTCTTTGAAGAGATATATGGGGGAGTGAAGGCTATGAAATACCCTAAAAAGTGTAAATTAACTGTTGGAAGATATGCCATGATAACACCGCATGTATGTGAAATGCTATCGCTAGTTATATGCAAACATTTGTTTTCACACCGCTGCACCTTGCTCTTTGCGTGGCCTGTCACAGCAGTCTTCAAACACAGCATTTTTATTGCAATGCTCTTGTGTCTTTAGTCCTGTCTCTACAGTTGGATAGTTACAACAGTGGTGTGATAAACGATTTTGTGAGAATAAGATAAAATAAAATACGGGCTAAACGAAATTATGGCATGTGATGCTTAAGCAGCGACTCAGCGCCCAAGGCAGTTAGAGAGGGGGAATACATGACCAGGTGAGTTACCCCTCCCAAGGGTTTTTTATAAGTTGCTGAACTATGTTATTCATTTTATAAACATTGTAATACTGTACAAAGTATACGATTAAAATACACAAACTGTGTCTGTTAAATTGATAAAACAATCAAAGCTAAATGTTAGTACACCAAATACACTTGCCGGTGACAGTGTTAGCAATACAAGAACCCTTTTAAACAGAAGCAAATAGTCCTACGAATGTAATGATAAAACATTAGGGATATTTTATCATTCCTGATGTCATTTGGGTTGCCTACTTGAACAAAGCGCACGGCGTTTAGGGAATACTGTGTATATGATGCATTTTAACTCGTTCAACATAATTTAATGGTTTATTAAATAACAATAATTTAGTTTAAAATATCATTTGCTATACTTGAGTAGTTTTTTTAGATATTTCTCTATGTACATGGACAACTGGCGTTAGGATAACAAATATAGAAAATGCTGTCATTATAGAAATTTGAAGTCCTTATTACTAATAAAAACTATCGGCACTCAATGTGCCATTAGCCAATGACAGGTTGAGTATGCTAGTCAGTTGTCCAATTAAAGCCGTACTACACTGATAGTATAACATGGTGGTACACTAGTTTTTAATTTGTATGAATGCAGTGAGTGAGAATCAAATTGTCAATTCAAAAACCCAAGGATGTGTTATAAATTAAAACTGCATAATCAATAATTATTATTAAATGTATTTTCTAACTTCAATTACCTGTAACTTAGTTAGATGTTTCATATTTTGTTTCAATAAAATCTTATCATTTTAGAGATCCAACGCATTTGTTTCCTTTTGACAAATATGCATCATAATCTATACTGCAGTAACTAACAAACATGGCTGGTGGTAAACTAGGTAAGTTAATAATAAGTTTTTCGTGTGATCATCTAGCCTAGTAGCACTCATGCTACTAGTTCTACATGACAATTTAATTTCGGTTTCAAACTCGTGGATGTTTTCATTAGATAATTATTTCGAGACCTTGTCGCAAAACTATCAGCACTAGTCTACTACTGTTGATAGTTGTTAAAAACATGCTTTAAATGACGCGCGTAAATGCAGTCACTTGTTTGTGACGATCATGTAAACAAACTGGTGCTAACATTTTCTAAAATATGCAATACGAAATTGAACTGTAGAATACGAACTGTGACTCGACATTAAACGAGTTTTCCATTTCGTTTTCGGCGGTTAAAAAGCGTACCGTTGAATTTAAACATGGTTGCACATCCATAAGATGAGCACTCAGGACGTCCCAAAAGCTCGATGGCTTACAACATAAAGAAAAAAAATTCACAATGCCGCGCGTACAGATCACTAATTGAAGGTAGAGAGTTGGTTGATATAGCAAAGACCTCAATAGAGTATACGAAGTTTTGGGTATCTCCGATCTGCGTCTGTAACCCACTTCTATGACCATTTTGGTTGTTGGATTATCACCTGATCACAGGTGACATGTGACTTGAGTATCGTTGTTTGCAAAACTATAATGTATTAGGATTATGCAAAAAAAGGCATCTAATAAATAAAAACAACCAGTTTTGGGTATGAGGAAGCTTTCCACTCGTTGGGTGCCACGTTTGTTAACAATGGGCCGAAAACATATTGGAATGAACATTTCTCGTGATGTTAGACATGTTGAAACAACAGATGGAACATGGATTCGTCACTACAGGCCAGAGACGAAGGAGCAGTCTGAACAGTGGGTTGCAGCAGTGAAAGTGTACCAAAGAATAAGAAAACGGTTGCATCTGCAGGGGGGAAAACCATAGCTAGAGTTTTTTAAATTTATTTTTTATTATCATGATGCGGTGCTCATAGACAACTTTCAGAAGGACAGAACCTTCACCACAAGGAAGTTATTATGCTTCGCTCCCGGACCATTGAAGGATGTCATTCAGCCTATACGTCCACACTTTACGAAAAATAAAGTTCTCTATCATCACGATACTGCGCCTTATCATAGTCTGGGATTGTTGCTGCAAAACTGCATGATCTTAGTACTTCCATATCCAGCGTATTCGCTGCATATGGTTCGCAGTTTTGTTCCCAAACCTGAAAAAAATGTTTGGGGGACAAAGATTCATATCCAATGATGAGGTTGAAGTCAAGACAGACGCTTGTTTTGTGCACTTGGACAAAGTTTATTTTACTGGCGGTATATAAAGGTTGGAAAGTCTTTGGACTAAATGTATAGCCTTAGAAGGTGACTATGTTGAAAAAAAAATCTTAAACCTTCTGTTTTCTTGGTCAGATGAGCACTTTTAGAACACCCATTGTAACTAAGCCTTCTGCGACTAAAGGGTTTATACAAACAGAGCATTTACTGTAGGCTTCTGACGAGAAAACGTTTGCGGGATGTTCTCTCTCCGGAGGAGTGAGGAGAAGTTTACAATACCCAGTAAGAAAGCAAGAACTCTACACAGTCAAGCACGAGAAATAATTATATCTATTCAATACAAAGTAATCTGTGTTCATTCTTCGCCTTATGAATCTACAATTGTATCAGTATTGCTACCACAAGAGCGTATGTTTTTTAAGAGGCCTTATGACTTGATATGTTGAAATAGAGCCGTAATCTTTCTCAGATAACCCTAGAATTGTTGATGTCAACACATTCCTTACAGCCATATTCTCGTCTGAAGAATGCAGTACTTTCTGACCCTGGATTTAATAGATCCTTCCTTTTATTTAAAACGTTGTCAAGGTACACATTTAACTTCCAGGGTGAGAAACTGCTGTCTTAGATAAATATATACAGAGAGGTTGATCCATAATCACACATCTGCATAATAGGTATTGGTAATAAAATTATTCTACAAATGTTGGCAGCATTTTAGTGAAGGCTCTTTTTAAGTTATTATATTCTTTTTCTGCAACCCATTACCCTCCTCTTTGTAGGAATTACACCACAAGGACTTACAAGCCAATACCTTGGATCAGTAGCTTGTCGAGGAGCAGGCGAACTCTGGATCATAGCATATACAGGATGGGTGATCAACTCAATACCTGGTATGGTGGTGAAGAAGGAAATAAAATGTAGTGACGAAAGGAAAATTCGTGAATCAAATTATCCAACCTAGCATTAGCCTAGCAACCGAGGGAAACTGCGAAAAACCCTTCGGTCAAATTGATGGCCCGGAGGTATGAACCTGGAACCTCCCGAATGCGGACACAGACGTTATTGCCTGAGCCATCCCCTCGGCAACAATGATGTTCTAATAATGAAATTATTAATTATAATAACCTATTATGATCATCTATATTAACAGAAAGGAATAGAACAAAACATCTACACCAGTTAAACATCGACAGCCAAAGGAACTAGGATTATGACATCGTGTAATCGAATAATCACAGATATTCAAAGGAGTCACTGTTGTTGGTTCTCTCTCTCTCACATATACCCATCATTTTAGAAGGAAAGAGTGATTTATAATTGTCTTTCTGTGTGCTAATTTCCTGAGGAATGTCAGGCTACATAGTTTACATGTGCACGCTCTCATATACACACATTTAGTTTTCTTCTTTCTAAAAGCAATTTAAATTCTTAATGGAGTTTATTGATTTTTTAAGGACTGCCGGCCTCACGCCCACATGCGCACTGCAGAAGTGGACGATAATACAACCGATGATGTTGTCAGCCCCTTGCTTCCCCAAGCCGGAAAGATTGCTCCTGAGTGGGCACCGGTCCTATACGTGGGCACGAAGAATCTGCATCTCCGTGGGTGGGCACGAACCCATGTGCATTCAATGGCTGGGAGCCGGAACACAAGGTTCCCAGCACACTATGCCTTGGCGCAGAACAATAGGCTGATTGAAAGATAAAATGGACTCTTCTTTATATTGAAATTACACACTGACACAGACACACACACGTATCATTAGTGTACTTACGAGCCTGAGAACGGAAGACACTAGACGCCGCTCAGCTTACCTGTAAAGAAAAATGAACACTTTATTTTTAAGATTCTGAAATCTATGAGTAACTATTCGACAAACAATATTAAATAGCACTTCTTTGTTTAACCAAATTAAAGCTGGAGAGGATGAGAATGCATTCTGCTATACGTAAGTAGTAGAGAAAGCAAAAGCTCTTATGTGACAAATTCACATAACCTTCTCTATATGAAAGTTTACTTTCCTATCTACTATATTTCAATCGAGATAAACCTTTGCAGAAACACCTACATTACACATTTCGTTATAGATACAAAGGGAACAGCGACAGTCAAATGTTTAAGAACTGTATGCTATATGCTGGCCTTAAAATTCCATATTGTTTCCATGACATCGCGAGAAACAGCTGAAAATCAATGGGACTTAAAAAGAATGAAAATTGAACAAATCGAATTATTAATAGCAGTTATATCCAAAATGGCTGATGCCACAAAAAAGTTATCTTAAATAAATTGTGTGCTTTAAAGAGATCACATTTGTTATGTACTACGTTTTATTCTATCGCTTAACGTTTACCAGTTATACAAACGAAGAGAATCTCACAGGCTATTTCCAGAAAATTCAAGATATACATTTTATTTGCCATGTAAATATCTTTAATATATGGTATTTTAAACAAAATATGAGTCATTTTTTAAAAAATATAAAATTTCGAAAAATATTCCATGTGAAGGGTAGTTTGGGGTAGTTGGATTTCCTTGAAAATCCTCAGGTCGCTTCTTTGGAAGGTACTAAACCTTTGGTATTTATCCGATCTTACGCTTTTGAGTTATGCTGTTCACACACACACACACACAAGTAATTCGATCATTTTCTAAAATGCTTTATGTGGATTCGGGTGGATAAAAACATGTATTTCCGGTGAAATTTAGGTATCCAATTTTTTGGATGGAATGCAATATCTCCTCTACCTACTACGTGGTAGAGAAAGTAGTTAGGAAATATTCCAACAAAGATTCAGACTAAATTCATTTTTTAATCATTTAGAAGACAGGTTTATTGTAAAAAAGCCCATGTGATGCATTCACATGACATTTTCTACTCACCTTTCTGCAACCTATTGTTACAAAATATTATTCTTCTCTCTACTTCTTGTTAATCAAAATATACTTTCGTTTTACACACTTACACATTTCGTCGTATGTATAAGTAAAACGATAGTAGATTGTTAAACAAAGGATTGCTATATGATGGCTTTAAATTCCATGCTCCTTACATTACCAGAAAGAGAGAGAAAATGAATAGCGACTTAATACTTGAAAAAAAGTATTTGAAAATTCAAAGCATTAACGAAGACTACCTTGGAATTGGTTAACCCTACATAAAGTTCATCTAACATAAATTATGTCTTTTAATGAGAGCTACACTTCTTTAGTAATAAGATTTTGTCTCACTCGTGGTTTTCTCTAAAATCCTTGGAAAACGCTGAACTTAAATATCAAGTGTTGACCTTTTTCTATTTTTACTTTCTTTAGCATGTACCTGCACAGTAGGTAGAAGAGGTATTGCATTCCTCCCAAAAATTCGATACCGAGATTTCACCAGAAATACATATTTTGTGGCCCACTAAATACAAAGAAAGCATTTTTAGAAAAAGGTCCGTGTGTGTGTGTGTGGTTGTGAAGAGCATTAACTCAAAAACGAAAGTGGGATAAATATCAAACTTGGTATTTAGGTTCAGCACCTTCCAAAAATGCTACACGAAGATTTTCAAGAAAATGCCCCCACCCCAACAACCCTTTACATGAAACATTTTTCGAAAATGTTTATTTTCTAAAATATGGCCTTAACGTTGTTGTTTAAAACACCATACATTAAAGATGTTTAGATGGAAAATAAAATGTCTATTTTGAATTTTCGGAGAATAGCCTGTGATGTCCCCCTTCATTTGGAAGGAATTTTGTATAATCTTGTATACCTTGTAAATGTTAAGCGTTAGACGAAAACGTACTACACAAAAAATACAGATCTGTTTAAAACACAATTTATTTCGAATAACTTGTTTCTGCGGCATAAGCCATTTCTGAGATATCCGTTATTAAAGGTTTAGAATTGTTCATTTCTTGGTCATTCTCTTCACGCCCTGTCAACATTCAGTTGTTTTTCGCGATGTCATGGAAACAGTATAGAATTTTAAGGCCAGCATATAGCGTCCAGTTCTTAAACATGTGACTATCACTGTTTCCTCTGTATTTATAACGAAATGTGTAATGTAGCTATCTCTGCAAAGGTTTATTTGGATTAAAGTGTAGTAGATAGAAAAATAAACTTCAGTAAGAATAGTATATATACCACTAATAAAGTTAGAGGGTAGAGAAAATCATGTGAATGTTAATATTAGATTTTTTTAAATTTATTTATTCAGGAGCCTCCATATATGTATTTCTAGTGAAATCTTGGTATCGAATTTTTGGGATGTAATACACCTCCTTTACTTAGTGCAGGCAAGTAGTAGAGGAAGTAGAAAATAAACTGTTTATCATCTATTTCAGTAGAAAGCACCATAAATTTAGTCTTTAGAATTCACATTTGGGTCCGATTTCGAGTTAATATGATGCACTGATCAGTTAGCACCAAGCACTTTGTTATTCGCCGCCACCCACAGCGATATTAGTCAAACAAGAACTGTTTATATAATTCTTTTCTTTTTAAAATGTATCATTTTTCAGTTCTTGCTTGGTGGTTTAATACAGTCTTGAACCTAATGACATCCTGTTTCTCTCTAGTGGCGCCCCAGTTCACCTCCGCAACACTTTTCCACGAATTCAGGATAAAAATATCCGCTACAATTTGTATCTCAGCAAGCTGAACGCGAGGTGCTCGAAATTCGTATCCTCGCACTAGACATTGATGATTTAATGTTTGTGTAATAACAACTTAACCTCTTAAACGAAGGGAAATTTAATGTAGAATAAATACGCAGCAATTTTGTCTTTGTTCAGTATTTTTTATCTTTATCAATCTTATTAATATCAAAATTTCAATACCGGAAATACGTTTTGGGTTCCCTTATGTAAAAAACCTTTTTAGAATACGGTCCGTGCGTGAGTGTGTCTGTGAACAGCATAATTCAAAAACCAAGGGGTGGTTACACTCCAAACTTGGTATTTAATTTCTGGGATTTCCAAGAATACGACACGATTTTCAAGAAAGCTCTCCCACCAAAAACTACCCTTTAAACTGAGAACATTTCATTACGTTTTTGATTAAAATACCATATGTTTAGGATATTTTCAAGCCAAATAAAATGTATATCTTAACTTTCTGGATATAGCTTCTGAAGCCCTCTTCATTCTGAATTATCTTTGTATAATGGTAAAAGACAAAATCTTACTACACAAAAATGTACTCTTTCTCGTTACAGCACACAATTTATGTCAATTAAAAGTTTTTATGGCATTAACTATTTCCGATGTATTCTTTTTATTGTTTGACTTTTCAAATACTTTAAACTTTTCTCAACCGCAAATCCTATTTTTCTTTGTTTATTTCTTTTTCGTCTTCGTACAAAGAGAACAGAGATTCAAAGCCATCACATAGCGATGCTCACTTTAAAAATCTGACTATCGATTTAACCTACTGTATCCTTCTTATATCTGCACGAAATGTATAAATGTGTTATGAAAGTTTAACTCATCTCGATTAAGAGGAAGCAGATAAAAGAATAATCTTTTGAAGAGCAATGTGGTGAAGAGTGGGTAGAGAAAGATGTGAATGCAACAGATCAGATACTTTTTCTCCTCTATCTTAGTAATCACTGTGGTCTCAACTTGGGATTCCATTTATGTTGTATAGTCCACTGGCTCATTTAAGCTCTCTTTTGATAGAAGAGATTTGTTCTGGGAGGTTTGAAGGAACTAGTGTGAAACATGAAATAAATTAGCCACAACCGCACGAAAATATTATTATTCCATATAATAACATTGCTTATAATAACTCTAGTCACAACAGCCAAGGACTACCGAAAACCGGAGAATCCTCTGCTTTGTGCACAAAGGTCATTTGGTTATAATGCTTTTAACTCATGTGAGTGTAGTATATCATATTTTATGGGGATATTTTAAATGCAGAGCCTTTATTACAAGGCCTGCTAATAGGAAAACTTAA
Source organism: Deroplatys truncata (assembly GCA_030765065.1). NCBI lineage: Eukaryota > Metazoa > Arthropoda > Insecta > Mantodea > Mantidae > Deroplatys > Deroplatys truncata. The sequence continues at coordinate 221,448,246 of CM060981.1, read as the reverse complement.
AAATGAGGATCAGAGATATACAGTGCGTTCCCTCAGCCATCTGGGCGGTAGTCGCGATGCGTGTTCCGCGCGCTATATTCAGTGTATCTGTTCATTATTCTTATTATTGATACTGATACCATATTATTACTGATTTTATGATGATTATTAGGATATATTGATTACCTATTGAATAAACATAATTACGTTTTATTTTATTAGATGTAGGTCAACAGTACCGCCAGCAATATTATGAAACATCCAGTTACAGAACTTTACGCGGGCTTCATCATCACGCGGTCGTAATTGATGGACAATAGTCACTCTGTATGGTTTTAATTTCAACAGTTTCGTAGACCTAGTACTAAGGTTTTTGAAACACTGACTTGTTGTGCTACACGCCGTAAAGATTTATTCGGAGACCGTTCAAATGCTTCGCCAATTTCATCAAGTTTTTCTTCCGTTAGAACCCTTCGTTTCTTTTTACAACTTACAACGTTAAATGATCCCGTTCTCTTCACTTTATTCACTAGATAGGTATCTAACTGTTTCTCTACACGAAACTGGAACGCCAGCAGATCTATCGTGAAATTGTCGGTTTTCACATACCTGTCATATAAAAAAAACTCTTTGTTCAAGCGAAAATTTAAGTACCATTTCTGGGTTGTAATAATCCGATAATTCAATCGCACACAAATACACATGCGTCCCGCGTCAATACACAAGAAGCAATAACAGCTGACTGAAGCCCGCTGCCACATGTCCGATAAGTGGAAGAGCCCGTCGCCTTGAGTTCATTCAGACGTGTCGCACAAGACTGCCGTGCAATTCCCGGCCAGAGCGCTGAGGGACCGCTCTGTGCCACCAGCAGTGACAAAATGTTCAACAAGAATTCATGCCTCGACTTAGCCACTGTCAGATTGCAAATGGGGAGCATTAAATAGTCTTATTAAATAGCTAGAATTATATTTGTTACAGTACTTGTGTAAATCGTTGCCATACAATTTAAATCTAACGCACTACTCCTCTAAACTCGATAAGACATGGGAATACAGTCGCTAGCACATCTTGACTGTGCACGTTTTAAGGAGCTTCTGCGAAAGCGCAATGTAATTGCCTTATGGGGCAAAATACACACGGGTCGTGCACACGTGAAGAAGTGCACTAGCGCGCGAAGCTTTTCTCGCACTCTCTTTCCATAGTCACTAAATTTACGTCAATGCCGCTAGGTGGTAGCACACTGCGGCAGAACTTAATCACTGTAGCAGAGGTAGGTAACGTGTACGGGCGCGGAAACTTCTCCTTGTTCCTACATACCATTCATAATTTCAACTACAATTCAATTTACACATTACATCGTTCTTGCTGTAACAGGGTATAGTCAATTATGTACACAATAACAAACATTAAAAATCTCACTTTCTCTACTCTTGTATAAACTATTTTTTACAAACGCTTATTCTTCACCTACTTCATTTTAATCGAGATAAACGTTTGCAGAAACTATCTTATTGCTGATTTTCTTGTAGATATAAGGGGAATATGGTAGGCCTTAACCGATAGTCAAATCTTTTAAGAGCTGGTTGCTATGTGGAGCATTCCATTTTCTTTGCATGCACAGGACATAAAAAAACGAATAACGAATTCCCATTTGAGAAAAAGGTAAGTATTGGAAAATTCAAACAAATAACAAGGAATATATCGGAAATGGTTCACTCGACAAAAAAAGAAAGAAAAAAAAAGTATATGACATATATTGTGTGTTTTAACGAGATCTACATTTTTCTCTCTTGCGGTTTACCAGTTATGCGAAAGTCATTCAGAATGAAGGGGACATTCCCAGAAAATTCAAGATATACATTCCATTTGCCATGAAAAAATCTTAAACATGTGGTATTTTAATCAAAATCGTTAGAGCCATTTTCGAGAAAATCAACATTTTTTAAAAATGTTCTAAGAAAACGGTAGTTTTGGGTAGGGGATTTTCTTGAAAATGTTCGTGTCGCGTCTTTGGAAATTACTGTACCTAAATACCAAGTTTAGTGTTTATCCGACTTCTCGTTTTTGAGTTATGCAATCACACACACACGGACCTTTTTTTAAAAGTACTTGCTTTTGGATTCAGGTGCTCTCAAAACGTGTATTTCGGTGAAATTTTAGTATCGAATTTTTGGGTGGAAGTAATACCTTCTCTACCTACTATGTATGTGGTAAAAAACGTAAAAAAAAGTGAAGGAACCTCAAAACGTATATTTGCGGTGACATCGCAATGTCAAAATTTTGGGGCAAAAGCAATACAACCTACCTTACAATCAAAACACCCGAAGTATGTTATTTAGTTTGATTATTTAACATCTTTAAAATAGGTCGCCGGGATAGCGCAGTGGTTTCGTTTCCGGCTCTCATACTGACGGTCCGAATCCTCGGCTCTGGGGTGGCGGTTTTAAGCCTGCTCTATCCACGCCCTCACTTCTGACTTGCTCATGTGAAGTCTCTCCAAGGACTCTAGGGTAAAAGCTGTAGGTCTTCTCATTCCACATCCTAATTATCACCCATGGAGGCAACGGATTCCGCCCACTTGTTGCCCCCACCTCAGAAATGGGTCCAGTTCTCCCTTGGTGGAATGAGGTATCCTCGAAGGTCATAGTCATTTGGGAAACGTTAGAAACAACGATGTCGATGACATTTTTAAAATAATAAAATTGCTAAAGAGATTTACGGAATTATACGAAAATTAAAGTTTGGTTTAAGGATATTTTAATGTAAAAGGTCATTTTATTCATTTGTACTCTGAATCCAGAAAATCCCTCAACCCAATTTTGTAAAAACTGAAACTGAGGAGTTCTGTTTTATGAGAGCATAAAACGTCCTCTCTCAGAGTGTAAGTGGTAAGGGAAATAAAAATCTGAGACCAAGAACTGCCTTTCTTCAAGAGTAGAATTCTTGTTTATACCGTGCATAGCGGCGTGTTCTTACCCTTTGGTTAAGATTCATTGCAGATGGGAAATTTATACAAGGGAGCGGAAGGGCAAAAGGACACTTGGGTAGCAACCCAAACAACAACTTTATTAACTAGAACGATGTCCACACCAATTAAGCAACGACGCCCTTAATACGCGTCCCCCAGCTGCAAGAAATGCTCGTGTCTGGGGAAAATACAGATACCGTTGATTCATGGGATAGGGCCGGGGAATCAGGTTTCTTGCACAGAAATTCGCAATGACCATTCGACGTGATGTACTGTGCAGCAAGAAAATTAGACAAGGAAGCACTTGGTATTATTGTTTCACAACCGGACCTGTCCAGGGTTTCTTAACCCTTTCACTGTTACATACTGTCTCCAGCTCCCATTGGCCGTCTAGCGCTTACTCGCGTGCGCCAAACTTGTACGCTTTCTGAGCGATTTCCTTATATTACTGTTACTTACCTATAGTTAAGTAGAGGAAGTATTGCACTCTACCCAAAAATTCAACACCTAGAATTCATCGGAAATGCCGTTTTGAGACTGCCTGAGTACCCTCAAAAAGCAATTTTTGAAAAAGGTCAATGTGTGTGCGTAGGTGGATAATTCAAGTACGAAAAGTCGATTAAATACCAAATTTTATTTAAGTTTAGGGTTTTGCAAGGTTAGGATAAGAAACGGCCCGCCGTGTCCCAAACTAACCTTAAAATGGAAACATTTTTGTTATTTTTTTTTCTTAGAGATGGCTCAAACGGTTTTGATTAATATAGCATGTATTTAAGGTAGTTTATGAAAAATAAAATGTACGTATTGAATTATTTTCGATGAATAGTCTGTGAATTTACTGGGTCTTCGGTATAAAAAGTGACCGCTTGCATTGTGCGTCAGAGCCAGCGCGGCTGGCTTACCTACTCCCACACTCCGCAGTCACGACGGGCTTTCTGTCCTTCAGTTACCACGTAGACACTAGCGCAGTGGGCAACTTTCATTTGCGAACATGGAAGGTAGTTATCTTTATAACAACGTATATTTATATGTAAATGTTATTTTAAATACAAATCAACTCGTCGCATTCGTGAAGAATTCATACTGAAGTTTCCTCCACAACTGTCTTCTTCCAGAACTTCAATTCCGATCTTGTGAATAAATTTGAGACCACTGGTTCAGTGTAAAACAAGAAACACATGCGAAGACGTATAGTGTTAACAGAAGAACATGAAGCCATTCGTGGTGCGACAATTTTGAAGCTTCAAATACTGATGGTTCTATCTCGAAGTTGCATTAATTTAGATAACGCTTAATGTTACCTGCTTTTTTGTTGGGTTGCACGGTGTCGTCATTTCCCAGCTTGTTCTGCGTTGTCTAGTCTGTCAGCTGCTACAGTGGTATAGTATGAGTTCTTTATCTCAGGGTATGCGTGAGTGTATTTTGAAAGGATAACACCAATTTAGTTAGCTAATAAATTTTAATGTTGACTAAAATATTCTGTTTGAAGAGAGTCGCTGACTATTAAATTAAATAATTAAAATTATTTTTGTAATAGTAATGAAGCGAAGCTTCAGTGCGTAAGTGGCAGAAATTATATTCGAAAAGATCCCCCACAATAGCCGCTAAATCTTTGTAACTCAAGTGCGTCACTCGGCGCTACAAAACTTAAAAATGAAACTCAAAATCACACGAGTTGTACAAGAATCGTCACCCGAGTAACTAAATCTGAGTTTTGAATGCATGCTTTTTTCTTAACTTAAGCTCCGCCTACCTATCACTGTTCCTACAAACGTTCCTACTTACGCGGTCCAGTCTTAAAGCTCTACACATGCGTATGTGAAGTTGTTATTCTTTGTTATTTGAATTTTCCAATACTTGTACCTTTTTCAAGTGGCAAGTCGTTAGCGTTTTTTCTCGGTTATACAAACAATATGAATATTCCTTTAACTTACCGTGCCCCTCTTATACCTAAAACGAATATGTCATAACAGTTTTTCTTACTAATAAGAAGCACAATGCTTTTCACTCGCACTGCGGCCACCGCACGGTCCCCGCAACCGTTTCATGTCCTCATAGTTATAATTACACTTACAATACATATGCGCATACCTTAACATAAGAGATGTTGGAAATGTTCTCCTCCTCTCTCTCCACTCATTTCTGGCATCTTCTTAGGAAATTTACATTCACACTCGAGAGTTCAATATCCGAAATTTGGTCAACTTCTCACCTTATGTTTTCTTTTACTTCTTCCCATCTATATGGGTTCGTTGCATACACTTTATTTTTCAAGTTACGCATAGATAAAAATTGCACACAGTTAAATCAGGGGATCGCGACGGCCAGAATCGTTTACAAATTACCCTGTCTTCAAAAATTACCTGAATTAAATTTAATGGCTTATCAGCGGTATGCTTAGTAAAAGAGTCTTGGAAAAATTCTAACTTACATTCAACGTCAAACAACTGATCAAAAAATAGCGTGAGTATGGCATTCCTGTACCTCTCCGCATTGTTGAAAATATACGTCCTATTATTCTGTATGCATTTACTGCTCACCAATTTTCACATCATGCAAGAGAGTCTCGCGTGTAACATCGAGTTTCTATATACTCCAATATCTGTTATTCTGCGACGAAACCAATGAGATTGCGGACGAAGCAGCTAAAGCGGCCATCCAGAAACAAACATTTAATACAGAGATAACAACAAGCCATTCAGACTTGACCCTATAAATCCTAACCAAAATCATTACTGCATGGAAGAAAATATGGTCTCAAAATCAGGGAACCAAGCTACTTACTATAATATTATCTTCAAACAACAAACATATTTTTACAAACTTAAACAGGAAACATCAAGTTATAATTACCCGCCTAAGAATTGGACATACAAAGATGACACACTCCTGTCTGATCACCAGAGAAACTCAGCCGCAGTGTTCAACATGCAAAACTCCATTGACAGTTTCCCATGTACTCGCAGAATGCCAACGTTATAACCCACACAGGAAAATATATAACATCCCAAAGAATATTAGCTGTCTTCATGATTCAACAATGTATAAAAGATTATACTGTTCTTACAAACTATACAACTGTATAATGAAATTTAAAACAATTGTAATATAATTATAACTGTTCTTTAATTGTATTGATCACATAAGAAAAACCTTATCTGATTATTATCTAATGATATTATGTATGTATTTCCTAGAAATTTGTTCAACCAACACTGCATTAATGTAAGAGTCGCGAATGACTTTTGGGAGTCGAAGCGACTTAAAATGAATAAATTAAAAACATAATAACCATGTAAACGGAACCATGCTTCGTCAGAGAAGAATATTACGCGTGGACCAATTCCTCCAGCATTTCCAAAATCCAGTTGCAAAAACTGACCCTACTCTGATGATCATATGAAAAATAAAGCGTATCCAACAAATCCCAGAGATTGAAAGACTAAAATAAAACGTCCGGCGACAGAAATGTATGGATAGAGAAGGACAACATTTCTAACATCTCTTATGATAAGGTAAGTGCTTCTTCTTATTCTTCTTATTATTATTATTATTGTTGTTGTTGTTGTTGTAACTATGAGAACGTGAGACGGTTGAGGGGATATTATACGAAGCTCGTTTTTAAAGCAAGTACCAATAATGTTTTAAAAAATAACACAGCTTTATTATCACCCATTACCTTACACTATTTCTCCACAGTCACCGCCGTCTTGAAATGCTTTTCACAAAGAATTTCTTTAGATGAATAAACATATAAAAATCGCTCGTTGCCAAATCCGGACTGTTGTGAAACAAGCAGTGCAGACTTGGCTTTCATCCTAGGCGGCATCATTCTTTGACGAAGGCATACAAAGCTTGTTTCCCGTTACAAGTGCCTGAATAACGGGGTGACCATGTAGAGAAGTAGTGTAAGGTAATGAATGATAATAAAGTATTTGGAAAATAATGTTCTGTTATTTTTAAAAACAATTATCGGTACTTGAAAAACAGCCTCATATCTGTTTCGTGGGAGTCCGACCTGCGGCGGCCGGCGCGCTAGTCGTTATAGATATAACTGGCGCAACAGTTCTAGATACGTGAAAATCTTAATGACAGCTATGAAGCGAGTTACATACCAGATCAAGAGGTGACCGGTCGTCTGCAAGCTGCAGGAGTGCTGGGACAGTCATTGTCAAATATCCGCACACTGGTTATCCACTGCATTACACGATAAACTTAGTTATATACAGTATATTTAAATCCACCGCTGTAAAATGCCCTTAATATAAAAACACTGTCAACCATCTGCCTCCAGTTCTTCCACACCTGACAGCCCTTCCTCTTCTGCGGAATCACTCACATCATTGCCGCCATCAATGCTGTCGCTACTTTCTGCACCATTATCTTGGATGAGAATTTTTTCTAATTGATTTTCTGCAATTCCGTATTTTTGAAATAATGATTCTCAATTTATTCAACATGTCGATATACATTTTCCCATTCTGGCCTTCCAATTTCTGCAAATTGCTGGCGACATAACTGCTCCACATCTTTTAGTTTAAAAGTGATATTTCTGCAGGCCACCCAGTTTTTGACATCAGCCCAGATTAATTCGATTGGGTTTAGATCTAGGTGATACGGTGGCAGTCTAAGTACATTATGGCGATGTTGTATTAATATTTGGCCAAGTATTATGAGTTATGACTTCTGAAGGGATTTCTTGGCTTTAACTGAGTTATATTTGTTTTACTCATTCTTTCATCAAAAGTTATATTATGCCTAAGCAACCAGGTTTTTATTTCTTCTTTCAAGGAATTTGAGGTAGGTTGTTTGTCAATTTGAGTGTTACCACATTGTGAAGCATTGTCGATAACCAGAATAGACCCAGCAGGCATATTAGGTATCAACATGGTGTTGATCCACTTCATGTAATTTTCTGTATTCATTTCTTGATGAAAATCTCCTGTTTTTGTTGCGACTTGTAAAAGAAGGGCATTTGGAACGAACAGCATGAACGATAATAAGTATTTGCCCTTTGGCAACAGGTGCCTGGAAACCTAATTCGCTATCGTCACTTCAACTTTTAGATGTATGACTGCTGTGTATGTACGACTCATCTTCATACACTATAGTTTGACCCTCTAATTTGTACCTCTGAGTAAGGTACTCTTCCAGCTGAGACCGTATGTCGTGCTTTTCTATTAGAACTCTATTTGGTTTCGTTTTCTTCCACTTAAACCCTAAATCTTTTATAATTTTTCTGAGATTTGTAGCAGCATCTTGAAAATTTATGCTGATATAAGTACATATAAAATTATAGTCGTTTGGAAAGTTAGTATCAGACTGCAAAATTCAGTGCCAAAGCCGGGATTTGAGACTTGTAGTACCACCTTGAACATTTATGACATCTTTCAGATTGATGAGCAATCTGCTTATTGTTGGCACAGTTTTTTCTTCCACATAGAAATTGTGAATCGTGCACCGAATGACGCATTTGTCCAAATCGTCTACTTCTGTAATACGTTTAGGGACCTTATGTTTCTTCACAGGTGTGTCAAATGGTACTCTTTCATCCATGTGGTTTTTCTTGTCTTTGAGAAATCTGGAAACGGAACTCAGTGAAACAACAGTTGCTTTGGCTACTCTTTCTTTCACTCTCTTAAGGCTTTTGTGGAACTCGGGTAAACATATATTTTCTTCCTTCATCTCTGCTTCTTGCTTCATGAAGTCGAGGACATTTGCAATTATTTCCCTGCTTTGAATACGTAATACCTTACCATTTAACTTTGAAAACGTAGGAGCCATGGTTATAAATATCACAAATATAAAATAAGCACTATTTACGTACTGATCTCTTTGAAATTACAAGATGCGGACACTTTCTATGCAGACTGTATGTGTTACGCACTGTAAGCAAGCAAAGGTATTATATCGCTTTCGTTGATTAAGCTAAACATAAACCATTCCTAGGCTCGTCAGCTGGGGTGGCAATCAAGGTCACTATTCCAGAAGTTTTGCGCCAGTTATAGAAGAAGCTTTTGCAAGAATATTTTGTAGGAGAGTGATTAATGAAAGCTATGTGAATGCAACACATGCGATTTTGATAATTCATTTACTAGAAATATCACAGTTTTTAATTGGAATTGCACAGAAGCAGTGAAAGAAACAACTTTTCCCCCTTATTAATACTACTAATATATTAGTATAGAGGTATGTACTACGCTGCAGGTACGCGCACCTGAATGCTGAAGTGGGGTAGGTGCCACGCTGTATTTTCCGACTCCCTACCCTCGCGGTAACATCGCGGACGCCAAGCTGTTTGCAGATGTAATATAAATGCCGTTCGGAGCATGCATATGCAAAAGCCTCTTACACACAACAACGGTCGGTAGGGAAGTTGCAAGCACAATTATTGGAAATTCTAATATGTTCTTGATTAATTTCTTCCTTTCATATCAAGTTATCTCAAGTTGTAAGTCTGCACCAATTACTCAGAAGGGCTCTACCCACTTCCTGAGAAACATATATGCTCGCTCCAATTAGTTCGAGCCTTGCAGGAGTCAGTGTTACCTGCTTTCCTTTCTTTGGCTTTTGTTTCCTTTTCTCTTCTTCATACATTGCATTTGCCGCTTAGAGGTATTGCGAATAGTTTATTCTTCGTAATTCTTCTATTATTCTCCAGTTTTCTAATTACTTTCTGTACTATGTACACTGTCGTGCATAAAAAGTAGTAATCAACTTTTGACTCCACCCAGGCGATATCAGTCCTCTATGTGATTGGCCTGAAAAACAATACAAGCTATCCAACGAATGGTGCTTGTATCTAATCTATATGGAATGAAGGGTTGGTTCGGGTACCGCATCTATGAAAGAGTTTTGCTAGGGAAGTCTAAACTAATTAGGGGAAAGGTCCCTATATTGAACCACTTGAGCCTAATTAGTAAATAATAATTATATTTTCACATCAAAATTTTCAGAAACCCAAGCGTTAAAGTGACAAATTCTTGCGCTGTAAATATCCTCAACACAATTTAAAATTAATACAATTATCAAGTAAATAACATTTAAAAAGTGAGATGGTGTAAATCGGTTCAAATTCGGAACGTGGTCCTTAAATTGAACCACCCGTGTCGTAAAATAAACCACATACTTTTAAGTTTAAAAGTATTTTTATTAATACAAAATACACATATTTTATTGTACATTCAAAACAAATGTGCTATCAGCAACAAAAGTAGAGTCCAAAATTGTGATAAGAATAGCAATTTCCTTGGACACTTCGAATTTTTATATAATGACAATCACTTGGTTTTTTGAATAGGCATTATTTGCAAATATAGAGTTTTTACTAATTTTTACTCTCATGCAGAAGAGTCCAATTATACATAGTCTTCAAAATAAAACACTTTCTTCTTGTCACTAACTTTTGCACACTTTTGGTGAAGCCATATCCTACAACTCACACACTGGATCATGTTCATCTTTTCAGACAATTCACATATTCATGTCATCCACTGTTTTTAACAAGTTCTTTTTAACTTAGCATATTATGTGGATATTTATTCACACGATATACTATTCGCAGTTGAGCAATCCTAGAACTTCAATAGCTTTCCTAAATTGGACCAGTGCAATATAGAGTTCAAACAATTGTTCAATTTACGAGCCACGCCATTTTGGAAGCTTTAGCATCTATGTGACAAGGAGAGACGCTGCTTAAAAAAACGTGTGCATGAATATTGTTGCTAAATAGACACTTCATAACATGTAATATATATAGATCATCTCAAATTTATCTAATTGGTCCTATAAGCTTAGCTAGATGAGTCAAATATTACTTCTGAAGCACCAAAAACACACAACACTTCATACAACTGAAACGACAGCTCAGAATGCAAAGTCAACAACTCCAAACATTCATAGCTGTACACGATACGTTTCTGCTATGATTATGGTGCCATCTGTCGAACAGTTTGGAAAATATTGGTGCGGTTCAATTTAAGAGGCGGTTCAAATTAGGGACCTTTCCCCTACAAATACTTTGACCTTCTAGAGGAAGAGCTATAGAATTATTTGACGTGAGGTTAAACTGAACGACATTTACATATATGAGAGCTTTCATAAGAGACATGGAGACGAAGGTTAAAGTTGTTGCTGCTACTAAACGGCAATAAGAAGACGATATTGTAGCATGAAAATATAAGGTTTAAGTTGTAATGTTGTCCTTCAGCCGTACTTTGGGGGAGGTAAAGTACCCCCTGCCAAACCAGTGCCTAGAATTATGCCCGAAAAAAGAGGTGGTCACGCTGGCAGGGGGTGGGGCTAGGTTTTTATGAGTACCTACTTAAACAGCTCCGTTCCATTATGGACCACATGTTATGCACCCCAGTATACGTGGTGGACATTGAAGGTATTGAATTCCCCCAAAAATTCGACATCGAAATTTCACCGAAACTCATGTTTTGGGGTCCCCAAATGAAAAAGATCAAAAAGATCCGCGTGTGTGTCTGTGAACAGCATAACTCAAAAACGAAAAGTCAGATAAACACCAAACTTGGTATTTAAGTTCAATAATTTCTAAAGAAGCAACAGGAAGGTTTTCAATAAAATTCCCCTACCACCAACTACCCTTTAGATGGAAGATTATTCGAAATTTTTCATTTTCTGAAAAATGGCTGAAACAATTTTCATTAAAATACCATATATTAAAGATATGAACATGAAATAAAATGTAAATCTTGAATTTTTTGGGAACAGCCTGCGAAGTCTCCAAAAGAACATTAACCGAAAGCAATTATTAAAACAAAAATTATATAAAAGCCTTAAACATTTAATGTTATCAGCTCTCATTCGGAAGGCACTTTATATAATCTGATTTAACTACTAATGTTGAGGGATAGGCGAAAAAAGGTTTTTTTAAATGGGGACCTATATTTGGTATGTTCCTTTCTCATTAGAAAATGGTTTATAAAAAACTGTTTATTTTGTGATGAGGAATAAGGACAATAAAAATGGTGGTTCCGAATTACGAAATGTAACTTGATCCTCAAACAACTATCCAAGGATGGTCCAACCATTCATTGCGCTCTTCATACGCAGCCATTCAGAATTTTGCTATTTACGTTGGTGTAAGAACGATTGCAAAGCGCTTTATACCAATGTTGTTTAGCTTTTTATGAGGGGTGCGAAAAAAATATAAAAAAGATAGGTTCCCATTTAGAAAAAATAAATTGAACCTAAAATGACCATCACAACGTCCTCCAAACAAAGCACGACTAATGGCATTTACTTTCCCCAATAATATCAAGCAACTTTTATTAAAGACATTTCTTTCTACTGTGCTTGATTTTGGGGATATAAACAACCTCAACTTAAATGGTCCGCTCTATATTGTTAAAGACAGAGTTTTATTTATTTACATGGTTATTTTAAGTGATGAGAAAAACTATAGCTATGTTCATATGTAATTAATCTAGAATTGTGCACATAAAACAGTACACCACTGCATGCGCGAGAAGGTAAACAGATACACACACTTCCTCCTTGCTACAGATACATGCTGCACCTGTGAAGACCAGTAGAATGCCTCCCAAAACTGCGGTGTCGGCATAAATGGAAGCGAGTGTACAATAATTTCTTGATTTCTCTACTACGTATAGTAAGTAGGGGAAGCATTGCATCCCACCGAAAATTCGATACCGAGATTTCACCGAAAATACATGCTTTGAGGCACCCTGAATCCCAAAAAATCATTTTTAGAAAAGGGTCCGTGTGTGTGTCTGTACGGATGTGTGTCTGTGAACAGCATAACTCAAAAACGAAACGTCTTATAAATATCAAACTTAGTATTTAGGTTCAGTACCTTTCAAAGATGTGACACAAAGATTTTAAAGAAAATCCCACCATCCCAGACTTTCATTTTTCGAAAATTTTGATTTTCTAAAAAAGGGCTCTAACGATTTTGATTAAAAATCATATGTTTAGACATTTTTATGGCAAATGAAATATATAGCTTGAATTTTCTGGGAATGTCCCCAAAAATCCTCCTTATTCTGGAAAACTGTAAGAGATAGACAAAAGTTTACTATACAAAGAATGTAGATCTCGTTAAAATACACAATTTATGTCATACATTTTCTTGCCGAGTGAACCATTTCCAAGGTATTTCTTGTTATGTGTTTCAATTTTACAATACTAATACTTTTTCTCAAATCGTTATTCGTTATTCGTTATTCTTTTTTTTTTTTTTTTTTTTTGTGTCCTGGACATACAAAGAGAATGGAATGCTCCACATAGCAACCAGCTCTTAAAACATTTGACTATCGCTTAAAGCTTACCATATTCCCCTTGTACCTACAGGAAAATTAGCAATATCTCGATTAATATGAAGTAGATGGAGAATAGGCGTTTGTAAAAATAGTTTGTACAAGAGTAAAGAAAGTCATGTGAGTGCAACACATGAGATTTTTTAAAGAAAGGTAGGAGGTAAATGAAATGAATTCGTTATCCGAGTTTAAAAAGCTACCGGGCAAGCCAGGTAGTTTACATCGGAGATTTCCTGCACTCCTATTGATACCTGTATGAGATATGAAAAGTGCTGATCTTACATTTCGTATCTGGAGAAGCCAAAATAAGATGCGCGACACCTTGCCATTGCCGGACCAAGTTAAAACAGAATAATTAAACAACGCTTCATGTTTTCTCAGCATTATGCCGTAGTACGGTCGCGGAAGAAGCAAAGTTGAATCTGTAACCAAGAAGTTATTATGAATGTATTCCTCGCTTTTGTAAGCCACCCCCCGCCCCATCCTCCTCCTCCTCGTCTTTAGTTTTTCTTCTTGTTAGAGAGCGTAGTAGCGGTTTAATAAGATTTCTGCAGTTGTCATGGAAACAAGACACAAGAATTAAATAGAACCACGGCATTCGCAAAATCAGTTGTTCCCCACAATCTAAATTGATACAAGCTCACTACACAGGACTTGTGTAACAATAATAATACTCTTGCGCATCACAGAATAAATAATCAAGAGACTTTGAATGTTATTCGGGGAGACAATGAGGATCATCTCCAAGGCGCGGAGGGAGATGTAATCAGCAGCAAAGACAAATGCTCCGTAAGCTCTCAACGAAATATACGACTCACTGGAGAAGTTGTTGACTTTCAAAGCAAACATTCCCGTCCATTTAAAATGCAAATTTACTATAATTATTTAAGAAGTGTAGCTCGCCTTCCAGGAGGTTAACAACATATGCTCAGCGACTGGTGCTTTTTAAAATGATTTGTGTAAAATTATACGTCTTCCACGTACAACTTCGTTATAGCACGAGGCCCTGCTCCTTTTATTACTGGAGATACATTCATTACTGAGATAGCTTAGCATTATATTTCCCGAGGTACTTCAACACCTTTTTTACGTTCTCCACTACGTATAGCAAGTAGGGGGAAGTATTGTATGCCAAGCAAAAATTCGATGTCAAGATTTCACCGGAAATATATGCTTTGAAGCCACCTAAATCAAAAAAAAAAAAAAAAGAATTTTTAGAAAAAGATGCGTGTGTGCGTGCGCGTGCGTGCGTGTGTGAGCAGCAGGAAGTTTACATGCCAGGGAGGTTTTCAACAAAATCACCGGACGGGATGGCTCACACGGTTACGTGTGTGGCCCGCATTCGGGAGGTCCCGGGACCGATCCCCGGCGACCGCCCACACTGGCCCATGGGTTTTTCGTGGTTTTCCCGGGTCGCCATGCAAATTCTGGGCTGGTTCATCTTCTACCACGACTCTCCTATCTCTCATTTCTTGTACCCATCATCTTCAGGGTTGTAGGACCAGGCGGCGGAGTTCGGCGGGTTGCGGCTGAGTGGTGGCTTGCGCTCTGTAAAGGTTTCTTACCCTGGCGTCGCTGCGGTACCGCTCAGTTAGGTCTCTCCTCAGCGTGGCGCTCCGCTCCGGGGCCCCTGGAGGTTGGTGTCTTGTGAGCAGGGACCGTGCGGCGTCGGATGCGTTCTATCTGGAAACGTTAGGGACCCCGTCCATGCTTGCGCCCTTTGGGTCTCGTCCCTCATCCTTCGCTCCCAGGGGTCGCGTAGGAAGCACAATGGGCCGACCGACCTGCGTGCGGTGCTCTATCCCGCTTCCGAGAGCCCCTCCGTGATACGTACCTTTACCTTTATCTTTTTCAACAAAATCCCCCATCCCAAAATATCCTTTACATGGAAACCTTTTAGAAAATTTTGATTCTCGCAAAATGGCGATAACGATTTTGTTAAAAATACCATATATTAATGATATATACATGACAAACAAAATGCATATCTTGAATTTTCTGGGAATAATCCGTGATGTTCTCTTCATTCGGAAGGAATTTAATACAATCCTGTATAACTGCTAAACATTAAGCGATATGTATATCTCTTTAAAACACAAATTTATTTCATAATAACTCTTCTTGGCATCAGAACATTTCGGAGATATCGTTATTAATTGTTCAAATTGTTTGTCATGCTTTTAAAGTCCTGTCAACATTCAGTTGCCTCTCGCGGTTGCATGGAAAGGGTATGGACCGTAAAGGCCAGCATATAGCGTGCAGTTCTTAAATACTTGACAATCCCTATTCCCTTTACTCCGTAACGAAATGTGTAATGTAGCTATTTCTGCTAAATTACACATTATCTATTACTTTTTATCTCGATTAAAATAAAGTAGATAAAAAATAAACTTTTGTAAGCATATTTTTATACACACTAATACACGATAGAGGGTAGAGAAAGTATGCGAATGTAACACATCATGTTTCTACTTTCTGTATTGCGCAGAGTAAGTAGGGGAAGTATTGCATTCCACCCAAAAACTCCATACAGAGATTTCACCGGAAATACATGTTTTGAAGTGCTCTGAATCCAAATAAAGCATTTTTGGAAACATGTCCATGTGTGTGTCTGTCAGTCTGTGAACAGCATAATTCAAAAACGAAGAGTAGGATAAACACCAAACTTGGTATTTGAGTTTAGTATCTTCCAAGATGCGACACGAAGATTTTCAAGAAAATCCTACCACCCCAGACTTGCATTTTTCGAAAATTTTGATTTTCTCAAAAAATGACTAGCGATTTTGATTAGAAATCACATGTTTAGATATTTTTATGGCAAATGAAATATATAGCTTGAATTTTCTGGGAATGTCCCCAAAAGTCCTCTTAATTTTTATTGACTTTCGTATAACTGCTAAATACTAAGATAGACAAAGGTATTCTACACAAAAAAATGTAAATCTCGTTAAAACACACAATTTATGTCCTATACGTTTTTTTGTGTGGAGTGAACCACAACCGAGATATTCCTTGTTATTTGTTTCACTTTTACAATACTTATACTTTTTCTCAAATGGAAATTCGTTATTCATTTTTTATGTCCTGGACAAGCAAAGAGAATGGAATGTTTCACATTGTAACCAGCTCTTAAAATTGTGACTATCGCTTAAAGTTGCACTACAAGAGAATTAGCAATTAGATAGTTTCTGCAAATGTTTATATCGATTAATATAAAGTAGATGGAGTATAAGCGTTTGTAAAATAATTCGTATAAGAGTAGAAGAGTCATGTGAGTGCAACACATATTTTTTTTATTTTCCACTGAACAAGGAATTTTGTACAATCTTGTGTAACTGGTAAACGTCAAGCGATACACGAAAACATACTACACAAAAAATGTAGATCCTTTTGAAGCTCAGCATTTGCTTCAAATAATTTTTTTTTGGCATTAGCCATTTCCGAGCTACCCGTTATTATTGGTTCGAAGTGTTCAATACTTAGCGAGCCTGTCGATTTTCAGTTGTTTCTCGCGATATCATGGAAAGAGTATGGAATTTTAAAACCAGCACATGAAAATAAAGCTTCGTAAGAATAATTTGTATACCATTAATGCTAGAGGGTTATGGAAATGCAGTATGTGAGCTATAATCAGCAATACAGCGCTGAGCTGTATGGCACACAAAGTCAGTGACTATTTGTAATAGTAATCCTATGTTAAGGATTGGGAAATGAAAGTAGAGGTCTGTTACTGTATGCAGAGAGTAAAGGAGATCGTTGAGCGATGTTTAAACCAATAGGTACAGATACGCTGGCATAGCAAGTCATTTGTCAGTTGCCCAGCATGGCTTGTTCCTCATAAACACACGCCGCATGTGACGTCATGAGACAGGCTTGCCAGCAAGAGCACAAGAATCGGCACGCCTAATTACTTGTGAGAAATTCCCCGCTGTCCCAGCCAGCGGCTTCCTCGCGTACATACGAAACAGAAATTTCAAGGGTCATTTCTCCGGTCTAAAGACTGTTTTACTCGCATCACTGTTTCAAAATAGCGCAAGCCCGCCATTCATCCTACCGAAACAAATTGACTGCATGTTCCTGAAGCAGGTGAGGAATAAAGTTGTTCTATATCCCATTTATACACATCAACTGAACTGATGTAGCATTCCAATGAGTAGTGTAACGAATTACGAGTGTTTAACTGTCTTTATGGTCCACCACACTATAATAAGTTGATTACATGTGCCGTAACTGAATTATAATATCATCCATTATTAGCGACTCATTATCTTCCTAGGCTGCGCGCGCAGCTCGCGCATACTTTTTAACAGCTTCAAAGCAGCAGTCCACTGGGATCCATTCCCCAAATGAACAATGAAATATGTGTATTTTAAATAAAATAAATTCTGTTCACTGAATTTTAATATTATAATAAATGGTCATTTCTTTTCCTTTAATATGCGATTCTTTCATGTTACCTGCAAAAATCAATAAATGCGGCAAGGACTGAACAGTACTGCCATCTGTCCCATTAGTAGCCTACACGCTCAAGGTTCTACCATCCGATCAGCATTTAATTGCACACAAAAACTGAGTTTTATTTATGGACGCTCTTTAACTCTTAGCGTCCCACTCTATATTGGGCGTGAAAGACTGGAAATTTTGCTAAGAGACCCCTTTATCAGGCTTGAGGTTCTTTTACGTGCCGTAAGTCTACGACACGGGGCCACTAGATTTACTTTCCTTCCGAAGAAAGCCATGCTAGGAATTTTTACGCCCCAAAAAATCCATCACCCTCCGCCGGGTTTGAACCACGGAGGAGACAAATTACACACAATTAACCAGGCAAGATATTTTTTGTAAAAACCCAAAAGCTTTGAAATTATATGTAGAGAAAGTATGCGACTTGAGTATAATGGTAATAAAGACGCTCGTATGAAAATTATAAGCTCGCTGCCACTCGTTTCATAAACATACTCCCAACTTAATTACTAACATTATAGTCTTGTTGCATAATTTAGTATTATGCAATTCTGCCATAATAAACAGGTTGTTACTGTATTCAATATAGTGCATAATTGGTTCATTATGGCACGAGTATTCCAAGATGACGTGACTCACAGAAAGAAGATGAAACCATTTCGTGGTATTCTCTTGTCTGAGCAAAAATCTCTGTAAATTATTAACAGGGACAAGAATTCTATGCTCCAATAATCCATTTAATACAAGAAAGCGGTTGATAGGATTTTTAATTTTGGTCAAAGGTAAATTTCCAAATGCGCATTTAGTTATGTTGAATTAAGGTATTTCATATTTCTTGGTTTAGTTTTATATATTTATGTTTATTTCCAACTTTTCTTATGTCTTTTATATTGAGATTTATTTCTGACTTTTGCTATATTTTTATACTCATGTTTATCTCTGGCCTTTGTCATGATATTTTGTACTGATCTACATCTCTGGCCTTTTCCATGATCGGTTTTAAAAGGGCTCTAATGACCAAGCAGTTGAACGCCCTTAAACACAAATCATCATCGTTATCATCATCCATTTATGAATTAAACACTTCGATAACATGCCCATATAAAAGGTACGATTGCAAACCTGTAGGAGCATTTTTGAAATTAAATTTCTAGTACTATTAACGGTCGAAGCTTTTGAAATGTGTAAACTGCACTACGTTTTTATAAATCTTAAACTAAACAGCAACATTTAATTTGTATTTAAAATTGCATATATGTATACGCATCACACATGAACTCAATTCGGAGAATTCCTTAAGAGCGACCTTCATACCGTAAAGGAACGGCTACGACCAGATAAGGAGGAGATACAGCAATGTGAGGTGGGTGAAGTTTCAAGACCTACTCAGTGGCACACATTATTCCGAAATATATTATTTGTAAATAAAATATCAAGATAAAATAAGTAAAATAAGCAGATATTTATAAAACATACATTCAAATATACAGCTAATTTGCGAACTGCTGAAATATTATGCTTATCAG
The DNA here is from genome assembly GCA_030765065.1 of Deroplatys truncata. NCBI lineage: Eukaryota > Metazoa > Arthropoda > Insecta > Mantodea > Mantidae > Deroplatys > Deroplatys truncata. Next base: position 221,429,008 of record CM060981.1, on the reverse strand, counting down.
CAAACAAGTAAAATATACTTATATGCAACATAAAATACAGTTTAAATTGTCTGAAATGTATTAATAGTGTTAAATAAATCTTAAACTATTTTTTATATGTTTTACTTTCCGTACGGCTAGCCTGTTGCGGATAAGCTCTAAAATTCCACAAAGAGATTTCATGCATGCACGAGCTCTTGAACAATATTAGTCCAAAAACGAAAATTCGGAAAAATAGCTGATTTTTTATCCAAGACCAACATATTTGGGTCCGTTTTACAGTTTAAGCTTCGAAACGGGCTTAAGCGGAGGCTTAGGTTACAGTTGAGTTTTGCAGTACGTAGTTCAAGCTGAGCTTGGCTTAAACCTTACTGAGCTGTGGTTTAAGTCAAGGAGTCACCGTGTGATCTGAACACGATATTAGTGATGAGGAAATGATCATTATTTTAACCTATATGCACAACAGAAGACAATTTAGTATGCAACCAAACCATTCTCACGTATGGAATAACCGAGAATTCTAGGAGAGATTTCGATTAAGTAAACAAACGGCAACCATGGTAACAGAAATTGTTGATGATGCAATTAAACATAAAACTAGCTGGAAAGAGGCAAAACTTAATTTGGCATGACCTTAATTTTATTAGTTATCTTAATACTTTTATCGTATACATTGTCGCACCCATTGTTGTTACTTCTACATAACGCATTTCTTTATTTTCAGCAACTAAGCCCTCTCGTCAGAAACAATGCTTCCCTTGACAGTGAGCATATATGCTCGTGAAAGCATGCTAATTGCAGCATCTCAAAACTTACAACATATCAAAATCGTAATTTACCATTCTAATCCACCGTTCGTATCGCAAATCCTACCCCGCACCCTACGTTTGGTTTTTCTTATTACATAGTAAAACTTGTCCGATTTATTACATGCCTATGTTGCTTCACAGTTTCTAGGAGAATGCTGTCTTCTTGAGAAGTAAAGTTTGCAGTATGTTTAAACTCTGATTTTCGTTCATTTTAACTTTATGTTGCTAACTAACATCATAACCTACAAAAGCTTATTTTAGGAACAGCAAACAAACGATGGGAATTCACTCGATGCGCATGCGCAAGCGTTAACAACTTTAGTGTTCCGTGAAATTGTTTAGCTCAGTAAACGGAACTTGGTTGTCCTACAGTGAAACTAGCAAAGCTTAAACCAAAGCTGAAGCCTTGCTTAAGCCGCGTCCGTAGCTTACTAAAGCTTTAGCTCAAACTGTGAAACCGGTAAGTTGAAGATTTTCATCAATAATCCTTTACAAACCTTTCATTATTTCTACCACGTTCATAAAAGGTAGAGAAGGTATTGCATTCCACCCAAAACTTCGATACCTATATTTCATCAGAAATACATGTTTAGAGGACCCTGAATTCAATAAAGGTATTTTTACAAAAAGGTCCGCGTGTGTGTGCGTCTGGGCTTTTGAACAGCATAACTCAAAAACGAAGCTTGATAAACACCAAACTTCCAAAGATGCGACACGAAGATTTTAAAGAAAATTCCTCCACCCCAAACTACCCCTTTACATGAAACATTTTTGGAAAAATTTTATTTTCTAAAAATTCCTCTGACAATTTTGTTTAAACTACCACATATTAAAGATATTTACGTGACAAATAAAATATATATCTTTAATTTTATGAGAATAGCCTGTGAAGTCTATATTCGGAAGGAGTTTTGTATAGTCTTGTATAACTGGTAAACTTTAAGCGATAGGTGTAAACGTACTGCAGAAAAACTGTAAATGTCTTTAAAACACACAGTTTATTTCAAATAATTTTGTATGGCATCAGCCATTTCCTAGATATCCGTTATTAATGGTTCGATTTATTCAAAATGCTTTGACATTCTTTTAAGTTCTTAAACATTTGACTATCAGTGTATCTTAACGAAGTGTGTAATGTAATTATTTTGCAAAAGTTTTTATAGCTATTAATAAACAATAGACGCTACAGAAAGTTACGCGAATGTAACACATAAGATTTTGTATTCCTCAAATGCCGCTCTAAACGCCACATTGGCTGGCAAATAAAACGAATATCTCAAATTTTCTGTTAATAGCCCGTTAAGCCCTCTTCATTGCCATAATAGTCGTCATACAGTTTGTGTCAAACAAGTTTTAGTAGCTTTAGCGTTTACGAGATGTTATCTCTTGTTGCTTTGAATCTCCTCATATTTCAAAGGGGAAATTCAAATGCTATGTCCATTCTTTTGCTTCCTATCTGTCCATGCAAATAGTAAGCAATAACGAGGTTTGCATTATCATTAACTATCGCCCCAGCCTTCTATATGTGCCTGTGGCTACTCCAACATTTTGAAACCGTTTCTGGCAAATATTTAATGATCAATGGAAAAGTACAGAAAACAAAGCTTTCATATGACTAACGCTATAGTAAAAAACGTAAAATAGTCAAGCCCTTTGTATTGTTTCTTCTTTTCTACGTGCTTACTGTCTGCTCAACGGCGTTTTAACTACTGGATGGGGGTGTCCTTTTCAGCAGGCAGAGGTTTAGTTACTGAAAGGAGTTAGTGTTTACTTGGTCTGAAACAAGTGAGGGGTAAAGACGCGCGACACAGGAAAGATTGCTGGCTGTTTTCCATTCCACGCGTCACGCGCGGCATGAGTTCAGCATAGTGCGTACCCCTCCCACCAGCTAAAGCTTTACCTGAGAAATAAGACGCCCATTCTCTAGCTAAACCGTCGCTCAGCAGACGGTAGAGGAAGTAGGTATGTATTCCGTTCAAAAATTCCATGTCGAGATTTGTTTTGAGGCCCCGTGGACTATATAAAAAGCATTTTTAGAAAATGGTCCGTGCGTGCGCGCGCTGCGACACGAAGATTTTAAAAAAGATTCTCTCCATTCCAAAATACCGTTTACGATTTGGTTAAAATATCACAGGTTTAAAATACTTACATGACAAATAAAAAGTTTATTTTTGATTTTTTGTGTATAACTCTCGATGTCCTCTTCATTTTAAATGATATTTGTATAATTGGTAGAAACATAAGAAATAAACTAAATCTTAGTGCACACAACGTTGGTCTCGTTAAAGCGCACACTTTATGTCAAATACATTTTATCGTTTTCGAAATATTCTTTTTTATTGGTATGAGTTTTTCATATACTTACACTATGTGATCAAAAGTATCCGGACATCCCCACAAACATATGTTTTTCATCTTAGGTACATTGTGCTGCCACCTACTGCCTAGTACTCATTATCCACGACCTCAGTAGTCATTAGACATCGTGAAACAGCAGAATAGGACGCTCCGTGGAATTCACAGACTTCGAACGTGGTCAGGTGATTGTGTGTCACTTGTGTCAGAAGTCCGTACGCGAGATTTCCAAACTCCTAAACATCCCTAGGTCCACTGTTTCTGATGTGATATGAAGTGGAAACGTAAAGGGACATGTATCTACAACACAAAGGCGTACAGGCCGATCTCGTCTGTTGACTGACAGAGACCGCCGACATTTGAAGAGGATCGTAAAGAGTAATAGACAGACATCTATCCAGACCATCACACAGGAATTCCAAACTGCATCAGGATCCACTCCAAGTATTATGACAGGCGTGAGGTGAGAAACCTTGGATTCCATGGTCGAGCGGCGGCTCATAAGCCACACATCACGCAGGAAAATGCCAAATGACGCCTCGCTTGGTGTAAGGAGCGTCAACATTACACGATTGAACAGTGGCAAAACGTTGTGTGGAGTGACGAATCACGGTACACAATGTGGCGATCCGATGGCAGGGTGTGGGTATGGCGAATGCCCGGTGAACGTCATCTGCCAGCGTGTGTAGTGCCAACAGTGAAAGTCGGAGGTGGTGGTGTTATGGTGTGATCGTATTTTTTCCTGGACCCCTTGTGGTTTTGCGTGGCACGATCACAGCGCAGACCTACATTCATATTTTAAGCACCTTCTTGCTTCCCACTGTTGAAGAGCAATTCGGGGATGGCGATTGCATCTTTCAACACGATCGAGCACTTGTTCATACTGCAGAGGCTGTAGCGGAGTGGTTACACGAATAACATCCCTGTAATGGACTGTCCTGCACAGAGTCCTGACTTGAATCCTATAGAACACCTTTGGCATGTTTAGGAACGCCGACTTCGTGCCAGGCCTCACCGACCTACACCGATACGTTTCCTCAGTTCCGCACTCGGTGAAGAATAGGCTGTCATTCCCCAAGAAACCTTTCAGCACCTGATTGAAAGTATGCCTGCGAGAGTGAACGCTGTTATCAAGGCTAAGCGTGGGCCAACACTATATTGACTTCCAGCTTTACCGATGGAGGGCGCCACGAACTTGTACGTCATTTTCAGCCAGGTGTCCGGATACTTTTGATCACGTAGTGTATATCTTTATCTATCCTTTCTCTACTATTTAGCTACAAGACGGGGATGTATATTTAAGTTCAGCGTCTTTCCTGGATTCGACAACAAGATTTTCAAGAAAATCCCCTCCCCTTAAAGTACCTTTTCCGTGGAAAAAGTTTGGGTCTTTTTTTCAAAAACAGCTCTAACGATTTTGATTAAAATACCATATTTTAAAGATACTTGCATGAAAAATAAAATGTATGCTTTGAATGTTCTGGAAATAACCTGTAGTCTTTTTCTTTCGGAAGGAATTTTGTATAAATAAATGTTAAGGGATAGACAAAAACGTATGGGAGAGGGGGGCAGGTTGGTAGGTACATGGCTCTTATTTCAACCCTTAGTCAACAGATTGCTGTAGAATGCAGACATACTGTTCCTTATCTCTAAATACACGTCCTTTGTGACAAGTTGTAGTGGAAGGAAGTCATGAAGCTGTTTTTTTCCGCGAGGTTAGTAAATATTTACTTCGTTGGGAAGTTTGTTTTTTTCCTGGGTACATATCCAATATTAAATGGCTTCTAAATATTTTGTTTGAAAGCGCTTTTAAATGGATTTATTTATTGGCATTTTAAGTATTTTAATTCCTTATTCTTGATTGCTATATGGAGCTTTCATTAAAGCAAGAAGACCAGGGGCAAGTGGGCAAAACAAAAAGGGGGCAGGTTGGCACATTTTACCCAAGTAGTGTTGTTTATTAGTATTATAATATGAATTACACCACTTCAGCTGTTAATATGGATATAATTAAACTTAACTCATTAATAATTAATTATAATTAATGTTCTCTCATATTTTAATTAATCTTGCTGCTATCCCTGACAATATAAATTCCGTATTTCAGGCAGCATGGTGCTGGCCATGCAACGAAAAAATTGAGTCAAGTCTGCGTATGCAACGGATAGGCCTATTATTGATAATACCAGGGACTTCACACTAACGGCAGAACCGGTAAATGCGCACGTGGCTATCGAAATCCCTGCATAAACTGTTCATCCAGTATTTTGGAAGAGGAACTTCCTTCTAATGGAAATCGAACCCTCTGTTTCTGGGTTCACTACTAGTACCATAATTCTCCTCTGAAGTGGTGAGGCCACTGCAAAGGGCGGATACGAGAAAGTAAATACCAGAATGCAACTGTCGATTGCCATTATCACAGATTCTCCTGTGAAAAAAATGCCCTAAAAGAAAGGAAACCAAAGAAGGATAATGGCCAAGGACTTCAGAAGAAGTGACCTCACGAAAAGGATAAAAATTCAAGAAGCAACGACAAAGGAGAAGGAAGGAAAAGTGAAGACGACTAACGAAACTTTCTGCCTATATTGCAATAAGTCCTACTGCACAAGCCTACCAGGTGAGGCTTAGGTTCAGCGTTTGGGGTGTAAATTGTGGGCATACGAGAGATGCACTAATACCAACGCAGTTTGTGTGTTTAAATTGTTTTTCGGGCATTTCTGATTCAATTGTGTACAGTATTTCGTTTCATTATTGCAGTTTAAGTGTTTGGGCGTTATATCTTACCTTAGAGACCTGTTGACATGTTTCAGAATCGTTATGGTATTTTACGAGGGGCGTCCAATAAGCAAGTTTCCCTATTTTATAAAAAAAACATTACACACAATTGATCATATTGAATTATTTTTATTTATATTGTACAATCCTTCTGTTACTATTATACATAGTTAACATGTTTTTCCAAGCATTTTTGGGACCTAACACAAGTTTTTCCAAGCCAGTGTTGTACCAGGTCGGGTCCTGTGCTCGCAACCAGCTGTTCACTGATTTGACTTCATTATCGGTGTTAAAAGTGCTTACCTTTGAGTTGGAGGAACATGTGAAAATCACTTGGGGCAAGCTCCGGTGAATACAGAGGATACGAGATCTTTTCCCGAGTGATTTTCACATGTTCCCCTGACTCAAAGGTCATCTGGAGGTAAGCACATAAACACCGTGACCAATATCAATCAGAAGTGAACAGCTGGTTACGAGCACAGGACCCGACTTTTGGTTCACTTAGGATTGTACAATATAAATAAAATTAATTCAACATGATCAATTCTGTGTAATGTTTTTTATAAAATAGGGAAACATACTTATTGGACGACACTCGTACTATGATAAACCTGTAATTATATTTCTGAACTGTTCTTAATAACTTGATATATTTGTTTTTAATAAATTATTTAAAACGCATATTTTCATTTAAATAGCATGTATCCAAATTACCCCAGGTCCTGTGCCAACCTGCCTCCCAGGTGGGGCAAGTTGACTCACTACGCATGATGCAGTTATTAAAAGATGCAGTTAAAGAAATATATAGAGCAATGCCATGTAAGGATTAGCTGAAATGATGCAGTAAAAATTAAAAAAAAAATAAAACCTAAAATTTGTGGCAACTACTCCCCTCTCCCCTGGTGCATAAAAAGTCTAGATATCTTTAAAGCACAATTTATTTCAAATAACATTTTGTAGCATATGCCATTTCCGAGATATCTCTTATTAATGTTTCGAATTGTTCAATACTTAAGTCCTGTTGATTTTGAGTTGTTTGCATCGATACCATGGAAAAAAGTATGGAATTTAAGGCCAACGTATAGCGTCCAGTTCTAAAACATTTGACTGTCACTGTCCTCTTTGCATCTATAAGAAATGTGTAATGCAGCTATTTCTGGAAAGTTTTATCTCGATTTAAATGTAGTAGATAAAATAAATACCGTATTTCAGTATTTCCAGCAGAAGTAGACCTTGAGTGCCTTTCCTTGTCTTGGGTAACATTAAAATGATGATGCTTGAGTACAAATCATGGGATTGTAATGTTTCCAGCAGCTGTTACAACAGATTTCAGCAGGAGAAAAAGAATCTGGACAACAACGTCATCCTGAATACCAAGTAAAATTATTTACTGTCTTTTCACTTATGCTTGAACCAGTAACAAAGTGCATACAGGAATTTGCGGATAAAAACGTGAAAGTGAAAAATAAAAACAACGTAAGCCGTGTAAGAACATTAATCAAAACAATAATATAGCAACGTACATCATCTCCTAGTTTAAACTCCAGTGCCCGTACAAGGACGCCTGTTCATTGTCGTGCGGGAGTTGGGGGGCGCTTTCAGCAATTGTTCCCTGCAAACACCGCGTGCGTGAACACACGCGAAATTTACGTACATACGAAATAAAGGCTGGGGGTAATATACTGGCTAACATCCACGTTCCTAACCACCAATTAGAGCACACAGACACACCGAGTTGGATGGAGAATCCTACATATACAGCGAGCGGCTGAGGAAAGGACAAAAAATAATTTCATGTCACTCTCCGCCATTACAACAATTGCGCAGACGGTCCGTGCAATCCTGCGCAACAAGCCCTTGTTGGGGCAGGGGGGAAGGGCTCCTGGGGAGAGCGTCGTGTTGTTAACGGTACCAGAAATTCCCAAAATTTCCATCTAGCCATCCATCCTTCTATCCTTGTAGTCCCCGCCGCGCCGTTTCTGTTATGACGAAATTATATATACACCTACACAAACGGCATACCCGCGCTCTTGTCCGCAATCCCTTTCCTTTTCCAAAATGCCAGGTATGCATTTATTTGGATTGTGCAACTAGCCATAAATTACTCTATACATATTCATCGTGGCGCTCCCCGCGATTTCAAAACACATCCAGCCAGCCAGCCACACGCACACACCTATGGCATCGCATGATGGCCAGTGGTGTGGCTAGCATAAATGCAATGCATGTTTGCTCTGATTTCCTACCGAATCGTAAAATACAAACCCACCCACCTCCCCGGCTACTCTAAATTCTACAACCGCCTCCCTCCCTTCCCCTGCCACCCTCCTAATGTTGTCTGTCTCGCTTCCACAATTCCCAAACCTTCACTCACCGATACTCCTATTGTTTTCGTTATTGTTTTGGGGCTATTCGGGATACACCCTATCCCAGGGTTCAAACAATGGAGGTACACTGTGCAATGCCCATTGTTGCTAACATACACACATCACCACGTCAAGTTTTCACCCTGAGTTACGGTGGTTACCGGTGGATGGCATTCCACTCACACAATATATGTGTCAATCATGGAGGGGGATGGGGAGCCGACCGACCGGTCGCACTGGACCAGGTTCATGCATTTACAGTATGTATATATTCGTGTTTTCGCCCGATTATTAGTACTTGAATAACGATGAGACGTGTTTTGGGAATGGAAGGGTCTGAATTTGTGTAGTCCAAATGGGACAGAATGCGCATCCCATGGCGCAAGTCAATGCAAGAAAATGTTCGACGATAACAGGAAAAATAGCTAGAGTGCCACACGGTTCGGTGGCATGCGTTCAGAATTAAAAGAGTGTCAATCACTCGCGACTCTGCTTCGAATTCAGCCGGACCGTTTACCTGAGAATACGCCCAATACTTAATCTGAACAATTTTAAAACAGCTTAAATATTCTCTGATTACATTAGAAAATTTATTTTTGTAAATGGAGTCCAAGCAAGAGCAATTACCTTCACGTTCACATAGTTGACGGATTAGGTGAGGTTGGAACAGTCCATTAACAACAGAATCTAAAGTGTAACATCCAATACGCGATGTAGCCATCACATAGGTACTCAGTTGTGCATTTATAGTGTAGATACAATATTTTTACAGACGACGCAGCCATATTTGCTGCTACAGAGAATGATCTTCCAGACAAAATAGGAGAAACCATAATTTAACTACTTTAGATGCAAAAACAAAAAAGAAATGGCATTCCAGGGGACAAATCATATTAGTACTCAATAATAAACTCATAGACAGGGCCACTATAAACACGAAATGTAACGGAGAGATGCAGCAGGAAGTATATGCGCGATTTATGACAAACGTGATCCGTTTATGGCTACAATTTTGTCACGAATTTTAGCGAAAACTGGTCGTTTCTACGGAAATCTTTATTTATACGATAAAAATGAAAAAAAGTGCATTAAAATGTATTCGTTTTGGTATTAGCTATAAAGGAATGAGAATTAATTTGAAACGTACATTAACCCGAAAATTTAGATTATGTTATTGTTTTATTTTATGACCTGCAGGATATCCAGGATTTTTCTGAGCTTTAGGAACATTCCGTTAGAAATACTTTCCCTTCGAAGTTCTTGAAGTAGTTGCTGCAGCCGAAAAATAATTAACCACGTGCAAACTAACAACAAAATTAAACTGTCGTAAATGCGACCATAAACAGTGTATACGTGATTAATAATCGATAACAGCTACTGAAAGCTTGTAACCAGCCGAATTTCAAAAACATCACGGAGTAGCTGCGACAAGGAGAGCCTTTGCATATGACATTAAAAGTTAACACGAAATTTTCACGAAATGTTTACCATATTTTAAAATATAAATATATTTTATATATTTTTCACGACTTTTTTTAAAAATAAACGCCAAAAAAAAACCTGGCCCTGATCATAGATCAGGTCACCAGTTTCAATTATCTGGGCTTCAGTGTTTCTATGGACATAGGATAGGAGGGGGACTACCTCGACTTACGCAGATCTTTAGTGCCTATCCCCTAACGGGGCCCCCCGGGAGGGAGGGATGAGGCGATAGGAGACAGGGCGGCTGGACAAGGAGGCACGACAGGCAGAGGGCAGGGTCCCTACCAATTACAGATTTGAACTCCCCTGGTGCTGGCTAGTGCAGCCAGCCAACCTCCCCCTTAGGCTTACACATCCCATGGGGAGCCCGGGACCTGGAGACCGCTCGCAGTTCGGAGAACGAAGGTTTCCTTACAACATTCTTTTCCCCTGCCATGCACACACCGAGACCTCCAGCCGACACTTGCAACCTGAAAGAGACCAAGCAGATGAAGGGTGAAGTAAAATGAGAATGGAGATGAAATGGAGGGGCAAGAAATTCGGGCGATGTATTGATCCTTCCCAGCATTCGCCTGGAAACCCATGGGTCAGGAAGGTCGACTACGAGAATCGAACCCACGACCACCCGAATGCGGCCACAGACACAACCGCCTGAGCCATTCCACTCGTTTAGGAATGACATACACACAAAACTAAATATATTTCAAGTGAGCTGCGAAACTATCAGAATAACGTTAAAGAAAGAGCTACACAATTAAAGCTATATAAAACAATGGCACGGCCAGTTCTTTGTTACGAAGTGAAAATTGGACCGTAAGCAGACAGGACAGAAGAAGAATTAAAAGCTCGGAAATGAAATTTCTCAGAACCACTGGCCAGATATAAGTTAATAGATCGGAGGAGGAGTGTAGAAATACGAAAGCAACTACAAATGTATAACCTAAATGAGCATATAGATAAATTAAGAACAGACTGGTATCAACATATAACGAGAATGCCACATCGCTGATTCCCGAAAATCATGTTCAAGTATGAGTCCCAAGGTTTCAGAACAGAGGCCTAGACCCTTAAGATATACAACGAAATAGAGGTGAAACTGGTTAACTTAAAGATTCCGCACTCCAGGCCACCAAAATTCTGGATTTGGTATCAACTTAGGACGACAGTATTTAACTCTGTCTAGATATGAAGGCCGATTTATAGACAGAAATCTGCCAGCGGTGATGCTGAGACAACGAATGAACTTAGCCTCCCAAAAATATACTGATTTATAAAATTTACATTACTTTCTCTACTAATTCTTCTATGGTTATTCTTAAGATAAAAAGGTATTCTTACATAGTTATTTCGGATGCAGCAGGCTAAATTAGTTTTTAAAACAGGACCGATAATTGAAATTCCAGGCTCTTTGCATGTCCACGAATAAAAAACGAATAGCAACTTACCACTCGAAAACAGTGCAAGTATTTGAAAATTGAAACCAATAAATAATAAAGAATATCTCGGAAATGCTTAAAGCTACAACAAATTTAGTTGGCCTAAATTGTGTGTTTTAACGAGATGTACATTATTTGTGCATTCAGGACTTCTCAAGCTATTCCCAGAAAATTCAAGATGCACATTTAATTATGTAAATATCTTAAATCTATGGTAATTTAATTGAAATCATTTGAGATAGTTTTTCAGAAAATAAAAAATATAGATTTTTTTGGTAGAGGATAATTTAGGTTGGGGATTTTCTTTAAAATCTTCGTGTCACGTCTTTGGAAGACAAAGGTTTAAACTTAAATACCAATTTATTATTTATCCGACATTTGGCTTTAGTTTTTTTACTCAGGGAACTTCGAAATATATATTTCCGGTGAAATCCCGGTATTCAATTTTTGGGAGGAATAATAAAAAATTGAGTTTTATTTATGGATGCTCTTTAACTACTATGGTCCTTAGCGTTCCATTCTATATTGGGCGTGAAAGACCGTAAATTTTGCTCGAGGCCTCTTTATCAGGCTTGGGGTTCTTTTACGTGCCGTAAATCTACGACACGGGACCACCGGCTTTACTTCCCTTCCTAAGGAAGCTAGGCTAGGAATTCATAACGTCCGAAAACATGCATCGCCCATCGCGTTTTCAGGCTAGCATGGTACCCCTAGACCACGAAGAGCGACTGAGTGTAATACAATACTTCCTCTACTTACTATAGATAAGCAGTAGATAAAGTAAACATGACAAAGGTATTGAAAAATTGAAACCAATAGCAATGGATATCTCGGATTTGGCTAGTGGACAAGTAATTATATGCGACAAATTGTCATTCACAATGAAGAAGACTTCACAGGTTATACGCAGAAAATTCAAGAAATACATATTACTTACCATATAAACATATTGATAATACGGTATTTTAATTAAACTCGTAGGAGCATTTTTGAGAAAATTAAAATCTCGAAAATATTTTCATGTAAAGGGTAGTTTGGAACGGGGAGATTTTCTTGGAAATTTTCTTGTCGCATCCTTGGAAATGCTGAACTTAAATACGAAATTTGGTGTTTAGCCGACCTTTAGTTTTTGAGCTATGAATGGTCCATCTCTGCTGTGTATAAGTGGGCGTGAGGCCGGTTTTCGGGTTAGTATGTCCAAGCCCTTAGCAAGCTGTAGCGTCACATGATTTAGTTTTATCTGCAGCTGGGTGTGTTTTACAACAGTGAAGTGCAACCAAGAGCATGTACAAGCCCTTACTGTGCAATTTTGAAGAAAGTGCACGCCACTGCACTGCGCTAAGAAGTTGGCCTCTTATTCTGGTCTCGTACTGTTTTTCCCTCCTCCTTTATCGGTGTATGAAGTAAGAGCAGCAAGTTTTGTAGTGTTTGGAACGAGGAAGATGCTACGTAGCCCACATCACCGCGGCGGAGGGTGGCGAGGTGCCGCCCATGCAATCAGAACCTCGGATATGAACTTCCTTTCCCGAACACCTGAGTCTCAATACGATCCTAACTTGTGGGCAACAATGAAGCAAGTGCTCCTCTCGTCACCAACAGCTTCTTACAGCTTACAGCTAATCATTTATCTAACCAACTTAACATTATCTGCAACTTTCACTTTTAAAAAAATCTGATGTGTTACACTCACATGACTTTCTCTACTCTTGCACAATCTATTTTTACAAACGCCTATTCTCCATATGCTTCATATTAATCGAGATATCGAGATGTCAATCTTATTTGTAATTTTCTTGTAGATGCAAGGGGAATATGATAGCTTTTAAGCGATAGTCAAATATTTTATCGCTGGTTGCTATGTGGCGCATTCCATTCTCTTTGCATGTCCAGGACATAAAAAAATGAATAACGAATTTGAGAAAAAGTATAAGTATTGGAAAATTTAAGGAAATAACAAGCAATATCTCGAAAACGGTTCACTCAACAAAAAAAATGTATATGATATACGTTGTGTATTTTAACGCGATCTACATTTTTTGTGTAGTAAAATTTTGTCTATCTCTTATGCTTTACCAGTTATGCAAAAGTCGTTCATAATGAAGAATACTTTTGGAGACATTCCCAGAAATTTCGAGATATACATTTCATTTCTCATGACATTATCTTAAACATATGATATTTTCATGAAAATTGTTAGAGCCATTTTTGAGAAAATTAAAATTTTCGAAAAATGTTCCATGTAAAGGGTAGTCTGGGGTAGGGGGATTTTCTTGAAAATCTTCGTGTCGCATCTCTAGAAGATACTGAACGTAAATACCAAGTTTGGTGTTTATCCGACTGTTAGTTTTTTAGCTATGCTGTTCACAGACACACACACACACACACACACACACACAGACACACACACACACACACACACAGACACACACACACACAGACACACACGGACATGTTTCCAAAAATGCTTTTTTTGGATTCAGGGGGTCTCAAAACATGTATTTCCGGTGAAATCTCGGTATCGAAATTTTGGGTGGAATGCAATACTTCCCCTACTTACTATACGTAGTAGAGAAAGTAAAAATCTTGTGATATTCGCACGACTTTCTCTACTCTAATTGCTCATTAGTGGGTATACAAAAGTTTATTTTCCTATCTACTTCACTTTAATTGATATACACCTTTCCGGAAATAGCTGCATTACACACTTCGATCCAGATACGAGTATAAAAGGAATATCGATAGTCAGATGTTTTAGAACTGGGCGCTAAACGCTGGCTTTAAAATGTCGTACTCTTTTCATAACATTGCGAAAAACAATTCAAAATCACCAAGACTTAAAAAGAATGGCTATGTATTGAACAATTTGAATCTCAGAAATGGCTTATGCCACCAAAAACTTATTGAAGTAAATTGTATGTTTTAAAGAGATCTACATTTTTTTGTGTAGTATGTTTTCGTCTATCGCTTAAAGTTTGTCAGTCATACAAGATTATACAAAATTCCTTCCGAATGAAGAGGAATTCCCAGGCTATTGCAAGAAAATTCAAGATATACATTTTATTTGTCATGTAAATATCTTTAATATGTGGCATTTTAAACAAAATCGTTAATGTTATTTTTTAGAAAATCAAATATTTCGAAAAGTGTTCCATGTAAAGGGTAATTTAGGGTGGAGAATTTCTGGAAAATCATCGTGTCGCATCTTTGGATGATACTAAAGCTAAGTACAAAGTTTGGTTTTTATCCGACTTCTCGTTTTTGAGTTATGCTGTACACAGACACATCCATTTTGGGATTCAGAGGATCTCAAAATATACATTTCCGATGAAATCTCCACATCGAATTTTTAGTTAGAACTTTCCCTACTTACTACACCTACTAGAGAGAGTAAAACTACTAGACAATCCGAATAATTCGCACAACCTTGATAAATATGTAAATAGACCATAAATTGAACATAATAGCCATCCAGACCCTACAGAATATAAGGAAATAATATTAGCCTTGAAAACAACTAAAAATTGAATACAAGATTATTGAACAAATGTTGGTTAAAGAAGCATATACCCAAAGAATGCAGAATTTCAACAATAAACCAATATTTAAAAAAAATGAGAGAATAGAATGTGAGAGCTATCGTAGTATATGTTTAGTGAACACAGCCTATAAAACATATACAGGAACACTCACAGAAAGATTATACCCAATATTAGAAGTAACACTAATACAGGAGTAAACGGGACTTAGAAAGAGTAGACCATGTACAGATAATGCCCTTATATTATAACAAATATTTGAGAAGCATATGGAATTTAATTGAGAAATATATTGTTTGACTATACAAAAGATTTTGATAAAATTATGGACATACACTTTGGAAAATTATGTGTAAAGAGGAATTCTACTTCATATAATTAAAGTAATTAAAAATATTTACCAAGAAAGTAAAATTCAAATCTCAGGAGCTAAATAGAAGAAAGAAAAAAAAACTAACATAGGAGTAAGAAAAGCATAAAGCATCATCTACTTTTTACTTTCTCTACTTCGTACCTATTCCACACAAAAATTCGATACCCAGATTTCACCGGAAATACATGCTTTCAATTGCACTCAATCCAAATAAAGCATTTTTGGAAACATGTCCGTGTGTGTGTCTGTCTGTAAGCAGCATAGCTCAAAAAAGATAAGTTGGAAAAATACCAAATTTGGTATTTGAGTTTAGTATCTTCCAAGGATGCGACACGAATGTCAAGAAAATTCCCCCCACCCCAGACTAGCTTTTACAGGGAACATTTTTCGAAAATTTTGATTTGCGAAAAAATGGCTCCAACGATTTTGATTCAAACATACGTTTAAGATATTTTCATGGAAAATTAAATGTTCATCATGAATTTCCTGGGAATGTACCAAAAAGTCCTCTTCATTCTGGATGACTTTCTCGTAACTAGTAAACCGAAAGAGATAGACAAAACTTTACTACACAAAAAAATCTGATGTGTTACACTCACATGACTTTCTCTACTCTTGTACAATCTATTTTTACAAACCCTATTCTCCATATGCTTCATATTAATCGAGATATCGAGATGTCAATCTTAGTTGTAATTTCTTGTAGATGCAAGGGGAATATGGTAGCTTTTAAGCGATAGTCAAATATTTTATCGCTGGTTGCTATGTGGCGCATTCCATTCTCTTTGCGTGTCCAGGACAAAAAAATGAATAACGAATTTGAGAAAAAGTATAAGTATTGGAAAATTTAAGGAAATAACAAGCAATATCTCGAAAACGGTTCACTCAACAAAAGAAATGTATATGATATAAGTTGTGTATTTTAACGTAGTCTACATTTTTTGTGTAGTGAAATTTTGTCTATCTCTTATGGTTTACCAGTTATGCAAAAGTCGTTCATAAGGAAGAATACTTTTGGAGACATTCCCAGAAATTTCGAGATATACATTTCATTTCTCATGACATTATCTTAAACATATGATATTTTCATCAAAATCGTTAGAGCCATTTTTGAGAAAATTAAAATTTTCGAAAAATCTTCCATGTAAAGGGTAGTCTGGGGTGGGGGGATTTTCTTGAAAACCTTCGTGTCGCATCTCTGGAAGATACTGAACCTAAATACCAAGTTTGGTGCTTATCCGACTGTTCGTTTTTGAGTTATGCTGTTCACAGACACACACACAGACACACACACACACAGACACACACACAGACACACACACACACAGACACACACACGGACATGTTTCCAAAAATGCTTTTTTTGGATTCAGGAGGTCTCAAAACATGTATTTCCGGTGAAATCTCGGTATCGAATTTTTGGGTGGAATGCAATACTTCCCCTACTTACTATACGTAGTAGAGAAAGTAATATAGCTCTCGTTAAAACACATAATTTATGTCATATTCCTTTTTTGTTTGTTTGGGTATAGTGAACCATTTCCTAGATATTCCTTTTTATTTGTCTGAATTTTCCAATACTTATACTTGTTCTCAAATGGGAATTCGTTATTCGTTTTTTTATGTCCTGGACATACAAAGAGAATAGAATGCTCCATATAGCAACCAGCTCTTAAAAGATTTGACTATCGCTTAAAGCCTACCAATTCCCCTTGCATCTACAAGAAAAGTAGTTTCTGCAAATGTTTATCTCAACGTGAAGTAGATGGAGAATAAGCGCTTGTAAAAGTAGTTTGCACAAGAGTGGAGAAAGTTATATGAGTGTAACACATCAGATTTTTAACATAGGTATTGATGAAACTTGTAGACAGTGGACTAACAGTGTATCTTTCTATACAACAATAATTTTAATAAAAAAGGCAATGCATCAACTTTAATGTTTGCAAATGACCAGATTTTTATATCTAATTCAGAAGAAATTCTTCAAAAATCAACTTATGCGTTCAATTAATAAGCAGAAGATTATAACATGACAATCTCCCTAAGTAAAAGAGAAGTGATGGCGTTGAAAGGAAAAGAAAGTATAAGATCAAACATTGTTATAGAAGATATGATTGTGGAACAGGTGGTAGAATTTAAATTTTTAGGATGCCCAAAAAAAAAAACAATCTATTAAAGAAATGAAAGTCTTTATTTTAATGGCACTATAAAACGATGTTTGAAAAACAAGGCAAGAAAAGACAGATATAAATATCTTATGAAGCAATTTTAGTGCCAAAATTACTATATGGAGTGAAGCATGGATTATGTCTGAGAAAAATCGGATGTGTTACATTCACGTGACATTCTTTACCCTCTAGATTTATTAGTGGGTATACAAATTATGAAAATTTATTTTCCTGTCTACTTCACTTTAATCAAGATAAACTTTCCATAAAAGCTACATTACACATTTCGTTTTACATACAAAGGGAATAACGATAGTCAAATGTTTAAGAACTGGGCGCTATATGCTGGCCTTAAAATTCCATACTGTTTCCATGACATCGTGAGAAACGGCTGAAAATTGACAGAACTTCAAAAGAATGACGAGATGTTGAGCAATTCGAACCATTAATAATAGGTTATTTTAAATAAATTGTATGTTTTTAGGAAGTCTCCATTTTCTGTGTAGTACGTTGTCTGCCGTTTAACGTTTAGCAGTTATACAACATTATAAGAATTGCTTCCGAATGAAGAAGACTCCACAGGCTATTATCAGAAAATTCAAGATATACATTTAATTTGTCATTAAATATACATTTAATACATGGTATTTTAATAAAAACTTTTAGAGCCATATTTTAGAAAGCAACAAATGTTCCATGTAAAGGGTAGTTTGGGATGAGAGGATTTTCTTGAAAATCGTTGTGTCGCATATTTGGTAGATATTGAGTTTAAATACCAAGTTGTATTTTCCGAAATTTTATTTTTGCATTAGTCAGTTAACAGATAGACACGCTGACACACACGGACCTTTTTTGAAACTGCTTCTTTTTGGGTTCAGGGGTCCTGAAAACATACATTCCTGTGAACTGTAGACATTGAATTTTTGAGTGAATTGCAATAGGTACTTCCCCTACTTACTCTATAGTAGAGTAAAGAGAAGGTGAAAACAAAAGGAGATTCGAAGTAAACGAAATGAAGTTTTTAAGAGGAGTGGCAGGATATAAGAGAAGAGATCATAAAATAAATAAAACAATTAGATATCCCCAATGTGAATGAAAAAATTAAATAATATAAAACTAAGTGGTTAACCCATCTTCAAAGAATGAATACAGAGAGTCTACCGCTCCATTTTAAAAATTATAAACAAATAGGGAAAAGATATATTGCAAGACCAAATAAAAGTGGCACGAACGGGATATGTAGATTGCTACAGCAATGTCTAATGCATGAAAAAGAAGAAGAAGACCGTAAGCTATAATTCACTTTGAGTCCAATTCAAGTATAAACGGTTTTTGTGAAGTATGTACCTACGTGGAGGCGCCGCTGTGGCCGAGTGGTTAGATCACTCGCCACTCAGCAAGGCGGCCGGGATCAAACCCAGAGGCCCGAATGTGGGATCTATGGCGGACAAAGCGGCGCCTGGGCGGGTTTTCTCCGTGTTTCATTCCACAGGTGCTCCATCATCACCTTTTCTCATTCATTTCTCATCTGCATTTATCATCCACTTCCTCGTTCTCAATCCGGGCGCGTTGTCATACGTCCTAGGGAATTTGAGTCCTTCGGTGGGGTTGGAAGGAAGGCTCTGGTCCAGTTGGGCTGTTTCCGCCTTGTAGTTATGTACCTAAGTGTGTTTTACGTTTTGTAGGGTACCTACCTGTATGCAGAGTTTACGGCTGCGTTGTGTGATAATAGTAATTTATGCAACAAGTGAATAATCTTGATGATTATGGCGCAAATGTCATATTAAGATGTTGCATGCAATCTTAGCATCATAAATTGTAGGAAGTAAATAACGAAATAAGAGCGTCTTTATGGTTCGTAAATGACACATTAGGTTTTCTTCCGGCATTTCGTTTATTACCTGGCGTGTGGGCAAGACAGCCACTTGCATGCATTCCCTTCCTGGGAGAGAAGTGAGCGGGTGTTACGGGCTCTGATGCAGGCTATTGTAGCACAATATAGTAAGTACGTAATTACAAATTCAGGTATTAATTATTCTATATTTAATAATGTACAGAGAGCCACGGCAACTTGGAATACCAGTATTACGTCACTGCTATAGCAAATACGTGATTACTATTATTGGCATGCTTGTCATAATGAGCCAATTATTCGCGATACTGTTTTATAATGGTAGGATTACATAAAATGTTTTGTATATCTATAAGATTCCCCAATTTTTTCTTTGCTTTTAACGGTAGGATTCCATTATATATTATGCTTACCGAGTAGGATGACTCCCACATTTGGGAGGTCGTGGGTTCCATTCCCGCGGCCGACCTTCCTGATCCATAGATTCTTTTCGGAGGTTTCCCTGGGTCGCTAGCCGAATGCAAGGAAGGTTCCTTACACCACCCGAATTTCCTGCCCCTCCATTTCACCCCCATTCTCATTTCATTTCACTTTCATCTGCTTGGTCTGTTTCAGGTTTGAAAGTGTCGGCGAGAGTCTCGGCGTTGCGTGGCAGGGGAAAAGGATGGTCTGTATAACCCTTCGTCCCCCGCAATAGGGGCGGTCTCCGAGTTCAGCTCCCCCAGGGGATGTGTAAACTCCAGGGGAGAAGGAAGCCGGTTACAGCAGCAGTCAACCGTGGAGTTTCAATCTGTAAAAGGTAGGGGACCGTGCCTTCTGCCCTGCCGTGCCTCCTAGTTCAGCCGCCGTCTTTCTCATCTCACCTCAACCCTCCCTCCCGGGGAGGGGGGCCACCAGAAACTTCAGGCACAAAAGTTCTTGTAGGTCGAGGTGGTAAGTGCCCCTCTACAGATAATCCTAGTCCTTATATATTATACATTGGATTAATTATACCTTAGGTAGTGTACCTGGGGCTCCTGACATACCTGAGCGCATTCTCAATTCGCCGCAATAAAAGTACGAGCGGTATTTTAAAAGTAAGGTCCATCTTGTAATAAAGTACGAACTACAAAATATTTTAGATAGTTTGTTTTTTACCCAAGCTTTCAAAACCTTATATTACTTTTCAAAAGTTATTAATGTTTTTTCGAACATATGTCCTAGCATAGCATAATTGTTTTAGAACATCCTCACAGCCTTCCGCCGCCAGTTCATTTAGAAAATGTGTAACTGTTTCTGGATTTAAGTTTTTACTTTCTCTACTACGTATAGTAAGTATACGTAGTATGGTATTCCACCCAAGAATTCGATACCAAGATTTCACAGGAAATACATGTTTTGAGGCTCGCTGAATCCAAATAAAGCACTTTTGGAAACATATCCGTCTGTGGGTCTGTAAACACGATAACCCAAAAATCAAAAGCCGAATAAATACCAAACTTTATATTTAGGCTCAGTACTTTCCAAATATGCGACACAAAGATTTTCAACAAAATTCCCCACACAAAAGTACCATTTGCATTAAAAACTCTTCGAAATTTTTTGTTTTCTAAAAAATGGCTCTAACAATTTTTATTAAAATACTATATATGAAGGATATTTACATTACAAATAAATGCATATCTTGAATTTTCGGTGAATAGTCTATGAAGTCCTCTTCATTCGGAGGGAAACGTAAACGTAAACTTAAGCAATAGACGAAAGCGTATTACACAAAAAACGCAGATCTCTTTAAAATACACAATTTATTTCAAATAACTTTTTTTGTGGCATCAGTAATTTCCGATATATCCGTTATTAAGGGTTCGAATTGTTCAATACTATGTCTGATTATCACTTTTGCCTTTATATCTATAACGAAATGTGTAATGCAAGTATTTCCGGAAAGGGTTGTCTCGATTAAAATGGAGTAGACTGGAAAATAGTCAACTATCTATTAAACGAAAGAGGGTAGAGAAAGTCATGTGAATGTATTACATAATGTTTTGCTTAAAATTTACAATATAAGAATATTATTGTTTAATAAAAAGCATGTTAACAAATATTCATCTAATTCTTTTATACAGTTAATAACAAGGAGATACACAAAGTTTCATTTATTTATACCGAAAAGTACATCGTGTGACGCAATTTGAAAATTAGAAATGCTATAAGGCTTAAATAACGTTTTTTCTAACTTAATGTTGTTTAAAAAGCATTTAGCGCATACGTCTTCCTTAGTCTTTTTTCTGCTCCTCTGCAACTAATTCAGTATTTGAAGATTCCTGAGGCTCTCTCTTGAATGATTGTTCACTTTTATATTCGAAAAACTTACCATTATTTAATAAAGGCTTACAGACAGACATTTAAATAGACATATGACATGCTTTAAAAGGTCGTGCAGCGTTAAAAGCAACGTAGAACTGAAGTATAAGATTTTAGTGTTTAATAACATTAAAATCCATATTTATACATTTTGGCAAATTTTATCCTTTTTTCGCCGATAGGGTATCCTTAAAGGGCTCTGAGAGCAAAATCCATAGTATGTAATTGAAGCTAAAGGTTCACAATATTTTTGGACAAAAATTTGTTTTCTAACTAATTTTTAAACTAACAAACGTTCCAAGTTTTTCGGAAACATTCGACTATGGATAACATGTAATATAAGTTCTATTTTAATAGCTTAAATATAAATAATTAACAATATTTGTATTTTTTGGACAATCTAGAACACAAACACTTTGAAAATACGCCACAAACTTGTTAAGTGTTTCAGTAGACGCCTTAAACAAGGGTCTGAGATTGTTTACATCACTACCTTCATTATATTTACTATATAAAGATTTATTCTTGAAAAATACTTCCAAAAGTAAACGGACGAATTCCAAGAGAGACCCTCGCGCTGGGATATGATTAATGTCAGGGCACGGCCTTGCTGCTGGGAAACAGTGGTATAAAGGAAGGCCAGGTTTAGAACAATTCCAAACTGAGAGGAAACTGGCTGTCATCTTTCAAATAGTGGCCATTCCATTCCGTCACATTAGAGCGGTTTCAAAACAAAATTTTTTATGTAGGAACCGCAAACGGACGGAAACTTCAGCAGGTTTCCTGTTGACAATTTTGTATCTTATCGCTGATAAGCAGTAAGAAGAAACGTGGGCCATTGAACCTATTTTAATTTTGAGTGCTGCTTAGAAGTAGGAAAATGAATAACATAACCGTTATTTTGGAACGGTTACAAGGATTGAATCATTTCAAAGAATAACCAAACCCCAGTTGTACAGTTCCAAAATAACAACCCTGTAAACTTTGTACTAACACGAACGTTCAAATATTTTTACTTTTTCTGCAATCTAACTACAATAGCTAAGAGGAAGTATTGCATATGTGTGTGTGAACAGCATAACTCAAAAACGAAATGTCGAATAAATACCAAACTTGGTATTTAAGTTCAGCATCTTTTAAACATGCAACACAAAGATTTTTAAGAAAATCCTCCACCACAAAGTACCCTGTATGGAAATTTTATTATTTTTTATTTTCTCTAAAATCTCTCTGGTGATTTACAAGATGTATGAAATGCATATCATGAATTTCCTTTAGTAACAGCCTGTGAAATCCTCAGGAAGGAATTTTGTGTAGCTTTAAATAACCGGTAAACAAAAACGTACAAAACATACAGCTAAAGTTAAAGGTACGAACGGATGGAGGGGGTCCGAAGACGGGTGAGAGCATCGCACGCAGCCAGTCGGGCACTCGTGCTTATACCAGTGACTCTCGGAGAGAGAGATGAGGGGAGAGACCAGAAGGGTGACCAGATCTGGATGACGACGCAAGCGCAGAGGGGGTCCCTAATGTTTCCAGATTAAACGCAACCGACTAAATTAAATTTAACTGAGTTGTATTTATGGACGCTCGTTAACTGCTGTGATCCTTAGCGTCCCATTCTATATTGGACGTGAAAGACCGGTAATTTTGCTCAGAGGCCTCTTTATCAGACTTGAGGTTCTTTTACGTGGCGTAAATATACGACACGGGACCACCGGCTTTACTTCCCTTCCGAAGGAAGCCATGCCAAGGATTTTTACGCCCGAAAAAAACCATCGCCCTTCGCCGGGTTTGAAGCCGCGATCTTGGGAACTAGAGGCTAGCATGGTAACCACCACACCACGGAGGACGACAAATGCATCCGACGCTGCCCGGTCTACCCCAAAAGTAACCAAGAGCCAGGTCCCCAGTGTGAAGCCCACTCGGAGGAGAGCACTCTCCAAATCCACACCAGGGAAGAAATCTCTACGGTACGCAAGCCACAACCCGCCGAACATCTTTGTCCGGTCCTACAACCCTGGTGATAAGGAAGATGATGGTTACAGAAAATGAGAGGGAGGAAATTCGTGGTAGAAGATGAACCACCCCAGCATTCATCAGTCTACCCGGGGAAACCACAAGAAACAGGTGGGCGATCACTGGGTGTCGGATTCGAGACCTCCCGAAGCCGCCTGATAAACACATACTTTATTTCAGCTAACCCTTTGGTGGTATCAGCTATTTCTGAGATTTGCATTATTACTGATTAGAATCTTTTTAAATACTCGTACTTTGTCAGCTGTGTTTTACATTCTCTTCTTATTTCATCCAAAAATTCGATATCGATATTTCACTGGAAATACATGTTTTTAGTTTCCCTGAATTGAAAGAAAGCACTTTAAGAGAAATGTATGTCTGTGTGTGTCAGTGAACAACGTAACTCAAAATCGAAATGTTGAATAAATACGAAACTTGGCATTCAAGTTCAGTATCTAACAAGGACGTGACACGAAGGTTTTCAAGAAAATCCTCCACCCCAAACTACTCTTTACATGGCAAAAATTTCATTATTTTTTATTTTCTCAAACATGGCTCTAACGATTTTGAATAAAATGCCATATGTTTAACATATCTGCAGAAGAAATTATATATATATATATATATATATATATATCTTGAATATCCTAAGAATAGCCTGTGAAGTGCTTTTCTTCTGATTGACTATGGTAAACCGTAAGAGAGAGACAAACTCTTACTATACAAACAAAAAAAAAAAAAATAGATCTGGTAAAAACACACAATCTATGTCAAATATACTTTTTTCTTAGTGGAATTAACGAGATATTCCTTATTATTGGTTTGAATTTTCAAATAACTATACATTTCTCAACTGGGAAGTTGCTATTCGTTTTTATCTCGTGGTACAAGTTATTTATATAGCCAGTGGGATATGAGGATCATTACCGCTCGAAAGCGTTTTGCAAGAACTTGGCTTAAGCCGAGTTCTGCAATTACATGAGATCGGTTAATTTTGCTCATATCCCATTGGTTGCACACAACATTTTATCCGTGACCATTTAATAACGGCTAGCTATCTTATCTGTATATTGATGATTTATAAATAACAATATCGTGATTCAATAAATATTGTAATACTCTGTGATTTAATGTAAACTAAAGCCTACTCAATACGAGTATTCCGATGATCACAGTAAATTTGTTCTAAAACCAAACGATATTATTTTGTTAACAATAATAATAGAATGCTATGGATTGTTTGGGTTATTCATTCTGAATAATGACAGATTCTAAGAACGTGTCTCTTCAGATACTGAAGTAGCAGCTTCGAGTTATTGCCAAGTAAATCGAGAGTAAGGTATGAAGTGCCATAAGAAATGGCGAAATGTGAAATGGTCCGAAGATGAAAGAGCGGGTAAAAGCACTCTCCTCATACCAGGTCTAGGAATACCTAAATGTATTGATTGCCTTGTCATCTCGCAACAGGCTGGAAATGTGGTGGGTGCCGGGGCATCTGGGCATCTATGGAAATGAAAACGCTGATCAACTGGAAGATGTATTGAGATACCTTATGTTGGCCCTGAAATGTGGTTGAAACCAGTACACTTACTGCCAAAAGCATGGATTAGAAAAAATAACACCAACTTAGGCGGAAAACTATCCTGGACAAAGACAAGCCAGGAAACTGGTCTTAGCTCCATGCAACACTCCTGAGATTGGACAGAACAGGAATAAGGAAAGAGTTGCATTAATGGTCACTTCAAGTAGAATCTATGTAAAGTAGGACTCTACAAGGGTGAACCCATTTGTAGAATGTGCAAAGAGGATGAGGAAACAGCCTCACACTTCCTCTTTGACTGTCCATTCCCAGAAAAGCTCTAGGAAAGGATCCTGACATTAGAACCAAGATAATACATCTTGTTCAGGGAACAGATTTTGGGAAACAATGGAGGCATCCTTTTCAATGGGGTTGCACAATAAGCCTTTTAGGCTGACGTGCGGGAGGTCGGGGTTTTCCCTTATCCTGAGAAGACAAATGTCGGGTAACTTTAAGCTCTATGGATCCCAGGCTCATTTGAGCATCATTTCACTCGTTTCATTCATTTATCGTGCAGTATGACCTAAAGGACGTTAAACTTAAAAAATAAAAACAAAACAAAAATGTCCAATAACGCTATCTATTTAATACCAGGTATCAAAGTTTAAACTTAAGCTTCGAATCGGGCTTAAGCGGAGACTTAGACTACAATGGAGCTTTACAGTGCGTAGTTAAAGCGATGAGCTGAGCTTATACAGCGCGAGCCTTCTCATCCTGAGGACTGACTAGACGATGCTAGACTGAGTCGTGGTTAAGCATTACACGGCATAATTTCGCCTAGCCCGTGTTTTATTTTATTTTACTCTCACAGAATCGTTTATCACACCACTGTTGTAACTATCCAATTGTAGAGGCAGGATTAAAGGCACAAGAGCGTTGCAACAAAAAAGCTGTGTATGTAGATTGCTGTGACAGGCCACGCAAGGTGCAGCGGGTGTGAAAACAAATGTTTGCATATAACTAGCGATAGCATTTCACATACATGCGGTATTATTATGGGATATCTTCCAAAAATTAATTCACATTTTTTAGGGTATTTCTCTCTTCAAGGAAAAAAGTTCCTCACTGATTGATTTTCATAATACAAATTATTTTAATTGAACTTTTACAAATAAAACTAGCGGCTTTAATATTTTTGTATGGAGGCCAATTACAAATCATCAATGTCTCGAAACTGTGCTCTTTAGCATACCTCTTATAGAACTGGAATAAGTATTTTAATTTTTGGGTTATCATGATGTAACAAGAAACTATTAAATTTTTCTACATTATAAAATTGTGTGTTCCCAACAGTGACACGACACTTGTTTGCCGCCTATCAGCCCACTTCCTCTTTAAGACACCTCATTGGATAACTCAGTAGCTAAATGCAAAGGAGAGGTAGAGTGGGGGCGATTTATCCCTCCTGAATACTCGCGCAGTTACTAACTTGTTATACTATCATAAATTACCATGTATAAGTAGCCAATATTAAATGGTCGCAGCTAAACCTTTTAAAATAGCATTATTCTTGCCTTGCAGGATTACCTCTTTTCTCTATGACCTTAATAAGTTTGAAATACACAATAAACAGAATTCAAAAGGTGAAAAAACAACATGAAAGTGCGAAATCATACCTGGCAGCGAACACAACGTTGTACAGTTCTGATATCTTTTCTCCCTTTTTCCACGTGAAATTTCCTAAGGGAATAACTCGTTGATTACGTGCTGCTAACTGGGTGATTGTCCTGTTTTCGAGATAACACTGTATGGCGATGAAAATTGCTGATGAAACCAACTTGATTTTGTTAACAACTTTCATTATTCGCTGTTTGTGGCGGAACAATACTAATAATTACACACAACGATTTCATAACTCTTTTCAACTCCTCTTCGCGATTTTTAATTCGTGCAAAATGCCGATTCCATATGGAAATTACTGCCAGCAAAAATGAATACAATCTATATGAACACATATTTAAGCCCTGACTATGGGCAGTAATTAATTAAGCGCAAAAGGGTAGAGGTGTTCTGATCACAGGAAATACAGGGTTCCGAAGTGAAAACGAATTTTTCGGAGAAAGGTCCTCATAAACACTTTCCAGTCTACAAAACGAGAAAAATCTTTGCCCAAAAATTAAGACTGCAGTCTTGCCGCTTTTGTTTTTAGGCTAATCCGGTCCGAACGTCAACGGTATATAATCAGTTGTGCGCGAAAAGATTAGAAACTAATTAGTGACGCGGGACTGAGGGTTTAGTACTGTTATAAGAATACGTGAATACAAAACGAGTACCAAGCTTATGGTACGATCAGTTTTATTCCTTCAACGAGTACCAACTTCATGGTGCGATAATTTTTATTTCTGGTAAGATTAAATTCAACATTCTTAGCCACATCTACCATCAACGAGCTGTTGTAGAGAGTCCTGTCTATAAAATGGGAAGGGAGATGTTCTAACAACCGCGCGCAACTAATACACAAAAATCTTGTAAAAATTCTCCGTGCGTGCAGTTGGTGAATCCCCCGTTAATGTATACCTTTCTCTCTCTCCCTCTCCCCCTCTCATGTAATGTGCCAAATCTTATTATAGAAAAAGATCTACAACCCCCTTCAAGTGATCTATTAAAGGAAGATTGCACAATTCACAGGTTATGCTTAGGGTGTTAAAATTTTAAATTTAGCTTCGCTTTTCACAAAACTTTTTCATTGGTATTGCCCCAAATCCATAAATTTATTCATCTAATCCGTGTATTGCGCTCCATTATGAACCCATTTTCCCAATTTACACTTTTTCGATTTCCTTCAACTTGTATTTTTGTGTTAGATTTGGGTGGCATTTTGTGAAAAATTTTTCAGCTAAGGTGAATAACCTTTTACAGTTATATTAGCTGAACATTTGGGATTTTAATAGTCCCTATGGAGTTGCATTTACGGAATTTTACTATTTCTTTTATCCAATCAGAATACGGTTAATAAGTACCAAAGTGTCTATTATATTCACCTACTTTCATAAGTAAGCGAATTATTATGCAGTGCACAAAATTCGACGGAAACCATTCTGAAAAACCTGATGTGTTACATTCACATGGCTTTCTCACCCTCTATCGTTTAATAGTGCGTATACAAATTATTCTTACTAAAGCACATTTCTCTACTTCATTTTAATCCAAAGAAACCTTTGCAGAAATAGCTACATTACACATTTCGTTATAGATACAAAGAGAACAGCGATAGTCAAATGTTTAAGAACTGGACGCTATATGCTGGCCTTATAATTCTATACTGTTTCCATGCAATCGTGAAAATCGACGGGACTTAAAAAGAATGACCTGCATTGAACAAATCGAAGCATTAATAACGGATGTGTCAGAAATAGCTGATGCCAAAATAATCCTTTTGGAAATAAATTGCGTGTTTTAAAGAGATCTACATTTTCTGTGTAGTACGTTTTCGTCTATCGCTTAACGTTTTATACAAGATTGTACAAAATTCCCTCCGAATGAAGAGGACCTCATAGGCTATTCCCAGAAAATTCAAAATATACATTTTATTTCTCATAAAATATCTTTAATAAATGGTAATTTAACCAAAATCGTTAGAACCAATTTAGAAAATAAAAAATTTCGAAAAATTTTCCATGTAAAGGTACTTTGGAATGGGGGTTTTGTTGAAAATCTTCGTGTCGTATCTTTGGAAGATATTGAACCTAACTACCAAGTTTGGTGTTTATTCGACTTTTCATTTTTTAGTTATGCTGTTCACACACACACACACACACACACACACACACACACACACACACACATATAGAGACACAAGGACATGTTTCCAAAAATGCTTTATTTCAATTCAAGACGCTTCAAAACGTATTTTCAGTGAAATCTCAGTATCAAATTTTTGAGTGGAATGCAATACTTCCCCTACTTATTATACGTAGTAGAGAAAGTAAAAATCTGATGTGATACATTCACATAACTTTCTCTACCCTCTATATTAGTGTGTATACAACTCATTCTTGCTAAAGCTTATTTTTCTATCTACTTCATTATAATCCAAATAAACATTTCTAGAAATAGCTACATTACACACTTCGTTATAGATACAAAGAGAACAGCGATAGTCAACGTTTTAAGAACTGGACGCTATATGCTGGTCTTAAAATTCAATACTGTTTCCATGACATTATGAGAAACAACTGAAAGTCGATAGACTTTAAAAGAATGACTGAACAATTCGAACCCTTAACCCTAGAACACAATGCGTCGTAATTATTACGCATTGGCAAAGATGCTCGCAGAATTATCCCCCGCACTTTCTTACTGCTGTAACTTGTATTATCCTCATTGTTGGACGTGACTAATCGAGTGGTGTACTTTTTCTGCCATTTCTTTGTTGGTATAGCAATACAGCCAAGCATCTGCGAGTCAGCGTGGATTTTACGAGGCGTTAGTGATAATGTACAATCTGTTCTTTAAGGTACGACTTATACAGTTCTCTTTTTTTCGTTTTATTTTGTATAAAGTATAAATTACTACCGCATAACACAATATTAATTTTGGATTGTGTTAACTGATAATCAGAGCTTCGAATCCGAACTACTGAAAATTTTTGCGGAGGTAGAAAGTGAAGAAACATCTGATGGCGAAAATTTTCAGGATGAGGACAGCGAAGCAGAAGACAGGGTCGAAGTGACTGTGACTCTGAAAAAGAACAAATGAATAGAAAACCAGTGTGTGAAAACGCAAGATCGCATGATTTTATAGTGTGTCCAACTAAACCAGCATCACGAAGGTAAAATGGAATTACATATATTGTCGCAGGATGTACCAATACGAGCAGCCACAGGCACTCCAAAACGAAATATAGTTCATTTCATGCAGGGACCAAAGGCCAGTGTAAGTTACACCCTTGGAGAGCTTTAACTTATTTTTTGACAATGACCTAGTGGATAAAATTAAATGTTTTCAATTGTTAAAGTTAATTTTGCTCAATATGGCGGTAGGTTCGAATGGTACACTCTTTTAAAAAACCCGCAATCGTCTTGTTGATTATCAAACAAAAGATTACCGCAAAAGCTATAATAATAACATACGTTGTAAAATTTACGACGCGTTAGCCTTAATGCATCTTTAGGAACACGTTAATGTTCTAGGGCTAATAGCGGATATCTCAAAAACTGCTTATTTTTAAGTAAATTGTGTGTTTTAAAGAGATCTATATTTTTTGCATGATACGTCTTCGACTATCACTTAACGTTCACCAGTTACAGAAGATTATACAAAATTCCTCCCGAATGAAAAGTACTTCCTAGGCTATTCTCAGAAAATTCAAGATATACAATTTATTTGACATGTAAATATCTTCAGTATGTGATATTTTAGTCAAAACCATTAGAGCCATTTTTAAAAAATCAAACTTTCCAAAAAAATGTTCCATGTGTAGGGTAGTTGGGGTGGGGGATGTTCTTGAAAATCTACGTGTCGCATTTTTGGAAGGTACAAATATAAATATCAAGTGTGGTGTTTATCCGACTTTTTAGTTTTTGAGTTATGCTGTTCACAGACACACGCACAGGACATTTTTCTAGAAATGCTTATTTGGATTCAAGGGCCTCAAAACATGTGTTTCATGTATAGTATTTTTGGGTGGAATACAATGCCTTCTCTACCTAAGAATTACAAGGAAAAAGAGTCTTATAATAATAAAAAATCTGATGTGTTACACTCACATGACTTTCTCTACTCTTGTACAAACTATTTTTACAAACGCTTATTCTCCATCTACTTCGTGTTATTCCAGATAAACATTTGCAGACCCTATCTTATTGCTAATTTTCTTGTAGATGTAAGGGGAATATATATTTACAAGGGCAATTTGGAAATACAGTAGCCTTTAAGCACATACATATTTCTTAATAGTTGGTTGCTAGGTGCAGCACTATTCCCTTTGCCACAGATTAATACTCTTTGCATATACAAGACAAAAAAATGAATAACGAATTCCCATTTGAGAAAATAAGTATGGAAAAATTTAAGGGAATAACAAGCAATATCTCGAAAACGGTTCACTCAACAAAAAAAATGTACATGACATGAATTGTGTATTTTAACGCGATCTACATTTTTTATGTAGTAAAATGTTGTCTATCTCTTATGGTTTACCAGTTATGCCAAAGTTGTTCACAATGAAGAATACTTTTGGAGACATTCCCAGAAAATTCAAGATATAGATTTTATTTGTCATGAAAATATCTTAAACATATGATATTTTAATCAAAATCGTTAGAGCCATTTTTCAGAAAATTAAAATTTTCGAAAAATCTTCCATGTAAAGGGTAATCTGGGGTGGAGGGATTTTCTTGAAAACCTTCGTGTCGCATCTCTGGAAGATACTGAACCTAAATACCAAGTTTGGTGTTTATCCGACTGCTAGTTTCTGAGTTATGCTGTTCACAGACAGACACACAGACACACACACACGGACATGTTTCCAAAACTGCTTTTTTTCGATTCAGGGGGTCTCAAAACATATATTTCCGGTGAAATCTCGGTATCGAATTTTTGGGTGGAATACAATACTTCCCCTACTTACTATACGTAGTAGAGAAAGTAAAAATTATATGGAACAGTTATTAATGTCAGCTTTATTTCATGTGAAAACGTAAGAGAGATGAATATTCCTGAATGTCGCTACATTATATAAAAACACTTCCAAACATTCGTAAACAACAACACCATCTATATTAAATAGTTACAGTTAAGCAAATCCAGGTTAAGGAAATAGATATCTAAACTGCCCTTTGGTTTTCGTGAACGAGAATATACACGGAATACTCACATTTTTCATTTTCTTTACACATCACATGGAGTGACGTAAGCCACTGTTGACTGCGTTGAACGGTATAGGAACAAGCGCCGCTCTTTCCCTCGGTGGCAATAGAAATTACTCAAGCCCTTCGGTGTCAAAGTTTGGAGGTGGAGGTTCCCTCACCTTCCATTTCAAGTATATGCAAATCCTCGACATTCCTTGTACCTATTTTAGTCTCTTAAACACCGCTCGATGAACTCCTTCCCAACAAGAATAACAGTCAAACTTGCCCGTAATCGCATTTCAAAAATCACTTAATTAATACGTCGTACATTTTGGTAGACATTTACCCCGCCTTCTTCCCTTCTCGCAGGCAAACTTTAAGTTAATACACGTTTCTACAGTGCTTCATCTGCACCTCCTTTTACTTTCCTTCATTCCTTCCTACTACTCCATTTTTTTTTGTCTGGTCTCGACGTGCGAATTTTCATAATGAAAGCAGCACCAGCCGTCATGAAGAATACGTGACAGTTAACGAAGCAAAATTCTAATTAACCCCTGAAAACTTAATTGGAGTTTAAAACGACAAAAAAGCAGTGCAGGTTAATTAAATTTTTAATTTGAAATGAACAAGGTCATATATCGATCAGTTTTCTGAAACCTTGGATTTCTTCCGGCTCGCAATTTCCTCAGGGGGAGCCTTCACCTTCTATAAATGAATTGTCCGTTTCGTACGCAATGACTTGGTGATACAGGAGGGTGTCACATACAAATCTATCGGCTTTTACAGCTCTTGTGTTGAAATTATGCCCTTACTAAATATATAATGATTCTCTCTGTCCACTACCGTTTATTACTTTCTCTACTACATATAGTAAGTAGGGGAAGTATTGCATTCCACCCAAAAATTCGATACCGAGATTTCATTGGAAATATATGCTTTGAGGCCCCCTGAATACAAATAAAGCATGTCCATGTGTGCGTCAAAAGTCGGATAAATACCAAACTTATATTTGAGTTTAGTATCTTCCAAGGATGCGACACGAAGATTTTCAAGAAAATTCCCCCACCCCAGACCAACCTTTACATGGAATATTTTTCGAAAATTTTAATTTTCTAAAAAATGGCTCTAACAATTTTGATTAATATACCATATGTTTAAGATACTTTTATAGCAAATGAAGTGTATATCTTGAATTTTCTGGAAATGTCTCCAAAAGTGCTCTATATTCTGAATGACTTTCGCATAACTGGTAAACCGTAAGAGGTAGACAAAATGTTACTACACAAACATTCTTATTTCGTTAAAACACACAGTTTATATTATGTATTTGGGGGGGGGGTCGAATGAACCATTTTCGAAATATTCCTTGTTATTTTTATGAATTTTCCAATACTTGTACTTTTTCTCAGATGGGAATTAGGAATTCATTATTCGTTTTTTTTTATGTTCTGGACATACAAAGAGAATGGAACGCTCCACATAGCAACCAACTCTTAAAAGATTTGACTATCGTAGATGGAGAATAAGCGTTTGCAAAAATAGTTTGTACAATAGTAGAGAAACTCATGTGAGTGTAACACATCAAAACGTTTTATATAGCTTCTACAAATTATTCTTGAGAAAGATTATTACTTTCTCTACTGCGTATAGTAAGTAGGGGAAGTGCTGCATTCGCCAAAAATTCGATACCAAGATTTCACCGGAAATAGATGCTTTGAGGCTCTCTGAATCCAAATAAAGTTTTTTTTAGAAACATATCTGTATGCATTTTTGTCTGTGTGTCACTCCACTCCCACAAAGGCAGCCTGGGTTTCGATCCCAGGGAACCTTATGCGAGATTTATGGTGGACGAAGCGGTATCTGAGCAGGTATCTCGGGTTCTCCGATTCCCCCCGCCATCCATTCCACCAACTGCTTCACGTCTGTATGCATTTCTGTCTGTGTGTCACTCCACTCCCACAAAGGCAGCCTGGGTTTCGATCCCAGGGAACCTTATGCGAGATTTATGGTGGACGAAGCGGTATCTGAGCAGGTATCTCGGGTTCTCCGATTCCCCCCGCCATCCATTCCACCAACTGTTTCATCATCACGTTTTCTTTCATCCAGTTTACCAGCGTTTTATATCACCTCCTTCCTCGCTCTCATACCAGGCTTCGGACTGATCAAGCACCCTGTTCTTCTATTCGATCAAATAGTCAGACTGCTCCCCGACAGGCGTCTGACTCAAAGCATTGGCTTGTAAGTCCTCCAAACGGGGAGGGTAAACCGAGAGAGAAGAAGAAGAATTTTCTTATCATCCCTTTCATCACTGCATTTCTTCTTCACCGCCACACCAGGCTGATCACCCATCCTGCTCCAGAGTTTGCTTGCTCCTCGACAGGCTACTGACCCTAGACAACGGCTTGTAAGTCCCAAAAAGAGGAGGGTAATCCATTAAGTTAATTTAGATGCTTCCAAACTCAAAGTCTAGATATAAAAATGGATGTTTCAGGGCTTTTATAGAGAAACTGAGAAATCCAGTTATTTCAGAGCGCCCCCTGTGAATCTATTTTCACCATGTCACAATTTTTTTTCCATTACCAGCAAATATTTTTTCACAGGGAAAATGGATAAGAAGTGTGCTATATAATATCCGTCAAAAGCACATAAATAAAAATCCAAGCTTGTGCTTACGTCGCGAAGAGTATGTCGAAGAAGTTTTCTCTTGTGGATGAAAGAGAGGTTCTGCTAAGCAAATATGTCCCTGGGAGTGTGCGTGTGCGTGCGTGCGGGCGGCCAAGTTTTTCTTCACACCCTCCACGAGCTAACTTTTCAAGCAGAATTTGGGAAAGGGTTGAAATAAATCCAATCCCCGGCGTCATAAATTGCGGATTTTGTTGCTCGGAATAAGTTGCTTTCTTTTCGGTTCTCTACTGCTTTGCTTTGCGGTAGTGCTATCTGTTTTCTTTTTATCCTTTCCGTCTGCCCGCAGTTCCCTGCCCTCGTTACTTAGTATCCCGCAGCCTTTTTGGCAACATGTAAACAAAGTGGAAATAATTAATTATAAACAACAGAGCATCGCCAGCTTCTGGAGCAAGACGACAAGAGTGATAACTCTCTCAACATGGCGAAGATGCGAGTATTATTAATCATTCCAAACCTGTGTGGTCATGTTCATAGTCACCAGCGATTGCAATTCCGCAAAACTTACTTCATATTTCATTAGTTCGCCAAAAGACATTTACTGGCGCCACGCGGTTCTAAAAGTGCAAACAATTTCGTCGTGTGTGGTTTAAATAGTAGTTAAAACTGACGATTCTCATTTCTTCTTTTCATTGCCTGTTTCTTTTATTTTTAACAGTAATATTTTAAGTGAAAATTGCGAAGTTAATTAATGTCTATGTTAAATTCCTTCTCAAAACGTTTATCTTAGATGCTGCAAAAAAACAAAAGAGAGAGAAGAAAATTCAGAAAGTTTCTCCCCTTTTCCACCCTCTCCCTGCTTATTTATTTTTTCTCCTCTGTCTTGCATCCTTTCCACTTTTTACTTTCTCTATCATATACTTATAGTAGGCTCACTGAATCCAAACAATGAATTTCTACTTTCTCTGCCACCTACGTAATAAGTAAGAAGGTAGTGCATTCCACCCAAAAATTCGATACCGAGATTTCACCTGAAATACATGTTTTGAAGTCCGCTGAATCCAAAAAAACACATGTTTAGAAGAAGGTCCACGTGTGTGTGTGTGTCTTTGAATAGCATAACTCAAAAACCAAATATCGGACAAACACCAAACTTGGTATTTAGGTCCGGTACCTTCCAAAGATGCGACACGAAGATTTTGAAGAAAATCCCCTAACACCAAACTACTCTTTACATGAAGTTTTTAGAAATATTTTATTTTATAACAATTACTCTAATGATTTTGATTAAAATACCGTATATTAAATATGTTTACATGGCAAATAAAATGTATAGCAGGAATTTTCTGAAAATTGCCTGTGAAGTCATCATTCCGAATGACATTTGTAGCATTGTAAACCGTAAGAGACCGTAAATCTTACTAAAAAAATCTGATGTGTTACACTCACATGACTTTCTCTACTCTTGTACAAACTATTTTTACAAACGCTTATTTTCCATCTACTTCATGTTAATCTTATTGCTAAATTTATTGTAGATGCAAGGGGAACTGGTAGGCTTTAAGCGATAGTCAAATATTTTAAGAGCTGGTTGCTATGTGGAGTATTCCATTCTCTTTGCATTACCAGGACAAAAAAAAACCTGATGTGTTACACTCGCATGACTTTCTCTACTCTTGTATAAACTATTTTTACAAACGCTTATTCTCCATCTAATTCATGTTAATCGAGATATCGAAATGTTAATCTTATTGCTAATTTTCTTGTAGATGCAAGGGGAATTGGTAGGCTTTAAGCGGTAGTCAAATATTTTAAGAGCTGGTTGCTATGTGGAGTATTCCATTCTCTTTGCATTACCAGGACCAAAAAATAAAATGAATAACGAATTTCCATTTGAGAAGAAGTATAAGTATTGGAAAATTTAAGGGAATAACAAGGAATATCTCGAAAATGGTTCACTCATCAACAAAAATGTATATGAAATAAATTGTGTATTTTAACGCGATCTAAATTTTTTTGTGTAGTAAAATTTTGTCTATCTCTTATGGTTTACCAGTTATGCAAAAGTCCTTCACAATGAAGAATACTTTTGGAGACATTCCCAGAAAATTCGAGATATACATTTCATTTGTCATAAAAATATCTTAAACATATGATATTTTAATCAAAATCGTTAGAGCCATTTTTGAGAAAATAAAATTTTCGAAAAATGTTCCATGTAAAGGGTAATCTGGAGTGGGGGGATTTTCTTGAAAACCTTCGTGTCGCATTTCTGGAAGATACTGAACCTAAATACAAAGTTTGCTGTTTATCCGACTGTTCGTTTCTGAGTTATGCTGTTCACAGACACACAGACACACTGACACACACACAGACACACACACGGACATGTTTCAAAAAATGCTCTTTTTGGATTCAGGGGGTCTCAAAACATATACTTCCGGTGAAATCTCGGTATCGAATTTTTGGGTGGAATACAATACTTCCCCTGCTTACTATACGTAGTAGAGAAAGTAAAAATGGGATCTTCTTAAAGCACACAAGTTATATCAAATAAACGTTTGTATACTAAAGTTTTTCCGAGATATTTTTTGTTATATGCTTGAATTTTCAAATACTTATACCTTTTACTTTCTCTACCGCGTATATAGTAGATTGAGAAAATCTCCAAAACATTCCATACCGAGATTGTATCGGAAATAAATATTTTGATGTCCCCCTGAATAAAAGAAAAGCATTTTAGAAAAAGAACCTTGTCAGTGTCTGTGAACTGAATAACTCAAAAAGGAAAAGTCGGATAAATATCACCATTGGTATTTCGGTTCCAACAAATCCTCTCACCTTTTAATTATTTATATAAAAAGGTTTTCCTTATTTTTCATTTTCTCAAAAACGGCTAAAACGATTTAAATTAACATATATATTTAAAATGCCTACATGACAAATAAAATTTATACCTTGAATTTTTCGGGAATAGCCTGTGAAGTCCTCCTTCTGAAAGACTTTTGTATAATTGGTAAACCGTAAGAGATTGACAAAATCGTACAAAAACATGTAGATCTCGCTAAAGCACACTATTTATGTCAAATATATTTCTTGTGGCGTAAACCATTCTGTATTCGAATTTTCAAATACTTACATTGGTTTTCAAGTGGTAAGTCGCCATTTATTTTTGCTCATGGCCATACGAAGACCATGTAAATTCAAAACCTCATATAGCGATCCGCTCTATGGAAATCCGACTATCCTAATGTAAATGGTAGTGAAAGTTTATACCGATTAATAAGTAGATAAAATAACAAGCTTTTGTAAGAATAGTTGGTAGAAAACTGAGTAGAAAAGTCATGTGAATGCGGTACTTGACGTCTCAAGCATACGTCAGTCAAACTTTAAAATAGAGCATTTAAAGTAGCCGTTTGAGCAACAGAAGGAAGGGAACAAAGGAAGGTAAAGGCCGACCACCGTGATTTATTTTACAGCACCGGTAACACAGGACTATTCGGTTGAGTGATTCTCAAGTTCGGACTTTCCTTACTTGGGACACACCTTCCTTCCTTCCCTCTACCCAAACTGACACATAAATCCTAGCGCCTAAAATTATTGTAGCTATTTTTGTCCATGTGACATGGCCGGCCTCCTGCAGCCTATATCTATATGCATCCGCATGTTCTGTATTAAGAACCCACCAGTATTTCTATCCCCTTGGTCGTATTTGAATTTTATCAACAGCTTATTTGAAATTCAATTTTTGTTACGGGGGAACTGTAATGTACTGTACAGGGTGAACCAGACCATGCGTGACAGTCATTTATTTCGGAAAATGTGGCATTAAAATTGTTGAGACAAAAATAGTAGTGATGGGATGATATCACTATTTCTCGATACTCGATACCGATACTGATTTTAGAGCACCGATACTCAATACTCATTTATAAAATACTATAAAGCCTTGTTCACTGAATTGTGTTCTTTTAAGTAGTTTTCTGTGCATAAACGCGTGTAACCAATTTTGTATTGTATGCTAACTCGGAAATTCTTCCTCAATGAAATTCTCCAATTGGCAGCAAATTTTTACTTTCTCTACTACGTATAGTAAGTAGAGAAAGTAATGTATTCCACCCGAGATTTCACAGGAAATACCTACATGTTTTGAGGTGCACTGAATGCATATAAAGCATTTTTTGAAACATGTCCGTGTGTATGTGTGTCTGTGTGTGAACGCATAACTCAGAAACGAACAGTCGGATAAACACCAAACTTGATATTTAGGTTCAGTATCTTCCAGAGATGCGACACGAAGGTTTTCAAGAAAATCCCCCCACCCCAGATTACCCTTTACACTGAACATTTTTCGAAAATTTTAATTTTCTCAAAAATGTCTGAAACGATTTTGAATAAAATACCATAAGTTTAAGACATTTCTATGGCAAATGAATTGTATATCTTGAATTTTCTGGGAATGTCTCCAAAAGTATTCTTCATTGTGAACGACTTTTGCATAACTGGCAAACCATAAGAGATACACAAAATTTTACTACACAAACAATGTAGATTGCTTTAAAATACACAAATTATGTCCTTTTTTGTCCTGATAATGCAAAGAGAATGGAATACTCCACATAACAACCAGCTCTTAAAATATTTGACTATCGCTTAAAGTCTACCAATTCCCCTTGCATCTACAAGAAAATTAGCAATACGATTAACATCTCGATATCTCGATTAACATGAAGCATATGGACAATAAGCATTTGTAAAAATAGTTTGTACAAGATAAGAGAAAGTCATGTGAGTGTAACACATCAGATTTTTTATCTTGATAATGCCATAGGTTATTAGTCAAGGCCAATAATAATAATAATAATAATAATAATAATAATAATAGATTGTCTATCCATGGAAATTAGTCGTACAGTATACCTGTAAGCTACGCTCGTGATCAGAATTTGTCTGGCGTAAACACAAAATAACAGATATGGAAGGAAATGAAAAACATTTCCGTGCGCTGTATTATCTCACGTGCTAAGTCCTTGCTTGTTTCTGCAGGATTCACAGATTCTGGTCACCGGAATAGGTAAATGTAATCGCTGAGGGTGAGTCACCAAGCCAGGCTTTACAAATTTATTTTTCCCCCAGATGGAATTTCTACACACAATAACTTGCACTACTAAGTACATATAAAATAATTTTGTAAACACCAAAGATGAAGAGTTGAAAAATCGATGCAATTTTCAAAACATTAAAAAACTAATGAAATGAAAGGTTTTGAAAAACGCAGCACCGCAACGCAAATGTAGTACCATTTATTCTTTCTGAGTATCATTAAAGAGAATTAATTTGGTTGCTAGAATTTTTTGAAGTGACGACGAATATTTTTGTCCACTTCTGTAAATCTAAGAATAATAAAACTGCAAAAAAGAAATCGAAAATTTTCACATTTTTTGCTACATTTCTAGATAAATTGTCTTAAAATCTCAAGTGGGAGTGGGGATCAAATAGTAGCATTAGACGAAGTTCTTGAAAAAGAACAACTTTCATAGGAGACGTTTTATATTAATTCATACTCTTTAAAGGAGAAAATCATACGAAAAGACAGTCCACGGGAACCCCATATAAACAGTTAGCAATGCCATTTATATTGCAACAAGAAAATTAATGTGGGCAAAGGAGCCTCAGATGGCCTTGTACAATACAATGGCAATCGAGTATAGCGTTTGTATAGGCCTCTTTAACTTCTTTGATAATATCGGGGGCTTTGACTTGAGAAACAACTGGCGTTGGTGTTTTCACTCGCTAAGCTTTAAGTTTCTTTACATTGGTTTTTATTAAGTTTTATCATGAAACACACTCATTCTGGTTAAAGAAAAGTTCCCCGCTCCAGCTGGGTATCGAACCAAGGACCTATGGGTTGAGAAGCCGAACGCTGACCACTCGATCACATAGGCAGCAAATCTAGTGTTTTGTTTGAAGCAACATACAGTACTAGCCACGGAAAAACTAATAAAATAACTCATTAATGTAATAAGATATCTAATTCACAGCTTCTCAGCATCAACCATTAATAATTTCTTTCTTTAATATTTTGTTCTAAGTTTTACGTGTTATGTATTTTCTTTGCTAATATTGTACGTATAATAATTAAGAGGATGTTAAAACATATATACTCATAATGTGCACATGGTATAAAACAATTATATAACATTATAACATATAAAATACAATATGAGGGGGAAAGGGCATTGTTAGCTATATAACCAGTAATATAAAATTACGAGAAATGCAGTAATATCTACGTAAGTATGTAACGAACTATGGATTCATAATTATGACGATGGAAGTCTATAAACATGTATATGTAACATAAACTGTTATTACATGTTATTGGATAATAGCACAAATCAGGTACCTTAATACATGCCTATAATTCAAATACGTACGTTAAGAAGAACGGTTGGAAGGAACGCTAACAGAAGCTTGTCAGTGTTCGAGCAGAAAGGTAGCTTAAAAACTCGACTACGTATTTAAAGTATATCAGTTATACATATTTTAACATAACAAATGTAATATTGAATTGTGAATATCATATGTGGTTTATCTAAAATACAAGTGAAATAATTAACTGAATACGTGTGTGCAAAATGTTTTAACCCTCTCCATACCCAACACTGACAAGACACAAGTGCTCTCCGACACAAACACAGCAGGTGTGGCATAATTATAAAATAATAATTTCGACATACTAACACACACAAGAATACAGATACACGATCATCAGATTCCAGTCTACGAGAACGTCGAGATGCGTCACGAGAGTAGGGACATCAAGACGACCTAGAAGCACGTAACACAGCATTCATCAACGTAGTGGGGTCCAACCAGGGGAACCGTTACATGTTGTCTGTATTTTTTTACACTCGGTCAAACTAAAAGTGGCCGGTCTCTTGAACATAAAGTCCCTTCAAACGAGCGCGCGGTTCACAACAACCCTCAACTTCTGTGCGTCGCTTTAACTCTATAAATCAGAGAGGACGTTTTAAGGTGAGGTCGCAGACCGCTAATGGGTAGCACGCTGTACTACAGTAACCTCGATGCGCAACTGGCAGTGCATAACGCATTCAAGATTATCTTCATCAGCTGTATTTTAATCGCTGCTGTGTTCGTGCTGTAAAGAGAGCTGTGCATCTCAAATATGAAAGTTTTAAGACATCTTTGATGTGTTGTGAATTGCTTAAGAGTGTTAATGTCTTGTTATTAGTTCACTGCAATGTCTGCCGACAAATTCACACTTGAACAACGAATTTTTATACGATACATACGTAAAAACACAAACATGTAGTCAGGTGTGTGGACAATTTCTGGAGAAATTTCCAGTTCAAAACTGTTAAGACGTCGGTTAATAAGTTTAGTACAACGGTGTCGTTAAACGCTAAATCTAAGAAGTGAAAACGAAGTGGAAAACAATTGACACAACTGTTGCATCCATCTGTGGGAACCGTATAAAAAAATATAGGAAAACTCCTCACACCACAGAGAACTTAAGGAGAATATAAAAACAGAAATAATGAACCTTACGCACCAAGAACTCATGCGTATGAATGGAAATTTCATTCAAGGAGCAGATGGACACCACTTCCAACACCACTTATAACAAGATTAGTACCCATTGTAGTGCATGTTACATCTCTCGTGAGTAAGCGGGAGTTACGAAACGAAAATCCCTAGTGCAATACAGTGTGCAGAGCACGCATACGCGCGATCCGTGGCTTTACCATAAAACCATCGCGCTGTACAAGCCATAAGGATCTGATTTGGGCTACCTCTACACCGTGCTTGGTGTGGAGCAGTGGTTAAGCTATTTAACTTCTACGCAATAGCTCGAATTCGATTCTCTATAATGGATTGCTATGTTTTATTTTTTACAATAGGTTTTACTGTAATATGGTTCAATAATATTACTCGTTTTACTTTATTTTACTTAGAAATATGATTACAATAATGGTGAAATTTGTGGTTATAAAATTAAATTCACTGAATATGAAGCCTCCTCCCGAGCGATAAATTTATGTCATGGTTGCCATCTACCGGTATGACAGATTACTAAATAAACGTCACTCACATAAAAAATCAAAAAAAAATCTTATTTTTCTCATGTATTCAAAGTGAATAAGTGGTTCCGGAGATTTGAACTTGCAACCTCAGGAACAGTAAGCTATCACTGAGCTAAGCGTGT
The DNA here is from genome assembly GCA_030765065.1 of Deroplatys truncata. Taxonomy (NCBI): domain Eukaryota; kingdom Metazoa; phylum Arthropoda; class Insecta; order Mantodea; family Mantidae; genus Deroplatys; species Deroplatys truncata. The sequence continues at coordinate 221,386,293 of CM060981.1, read as the reverse complement.
AATTGTAACTCGCTTTAGTCACACTCCACTCTAGAACCATAAACCAATAAAATGTGTTTTGGTTATAAATATTCAGTGTTGAAACACTGAAACATCCGTGTGTTTTAAATCTCGTATACGAATTATTTTCTTGGAAAACTTTTGTGACTGTAGTTGTGTTCCCCATTATAACTACCACAAGAATATATGCACCTTATGAACAAAGCCTGGCTGTCCCGAGTGCTCTTAGAAGTACCCGATTCGAGTTCCTCTCACAGGTCGGCCAGTTTTTACGTAATAAGTATAAAAGTTAACAATCTTACTTCTACTACAAATAGTGATGTTTCTGATGTGGTGGTGGTATTGGACGAATGCCGTAAAACTTTCTGGCCTGCCGAACCTATGTACACTGAGAGATACCCTCAACGTGATCGCCAGACGTCTTGCTGCTCGTGTACAAGCAACTGGACAACTGCAGTCAAGCCACAACAAAAACACACTCTGTGTTTGTTCTTTAGAGTATGAATTAATAAAAACATTGCTTACGAAGGTTGTTTGCTTTGAAGAGCTGTACTTAATGGTGCCTATTTGACCACGGATCCTATTTGGAATTTTAAAGTGAAAGTAACCCCACTTCGGTTGTGGCTGAACACAGCAAACTCAAGTAAAAGTTCACATGTGCTTTAGTTATACGATTATAATGCCGTATTTTCCCAAATAAATGACTGTTATGGATGCTCTGGTTCACCCTGTAGGTACACGCGTTTTTCCCTCTTGGTTTCTTTCTTCATTTGCGTTTCTCTTATCGCAAACTTGGGCTTTATAGGCAAGCTACCACTTTGTCTTCTGTTAGAACTAGAAACGTATTGAATAACTTAATGTTATCATGCAAACATTTTCAGAACTACCATGAATATAAACGATCCTTGTTATGTGTTACTTTCATACCGCTGTAAGATTGTTGCAGAAGTTTCTTTCCTTAGCTAAGAGTATTGTTATAACGAGATTTCTTATCCCTGATGCAAGAAAGATGTCAGGAATTGAAAATTATGTACTAAAGAACCGCTGTGTCACTGTTATAGTATGCTGTGACACAAGAGCGGTAAGTGCATCATTGGAAAACGAAGAAGCGTTTTAAAATACGAGAAAAAGTCGAGTATTTTCTACTTTCGAGATTCTCCAATGTTGCACTTAACATACTTAACTTACTACTTTGTCGACGATAGTGAATAACAGAAATATACTTATGCGAAAATAAAATGAATAATTTACTAACAGGTGTTGAACATGTTGGTTTCAGTAGCAAGGTCACCAACATTAACCTTAGTGGCGAACTGGAGATCGATTATCCACGCTTGATTGTTGACCAATCAGCAAAAATCATTATATTTCACGACCACAATAATAAATACATTAGAAGTTAGCAGATTTAATACAGCGCATGCACACACGTGCAGTAAAATAGGAAAAACACGCAGAAAGGTTAGGTTACGAACACTAAATTCAAGAAATTCAAGTTTCCACCATGACAGCATGAAAAGAAAGTGGATAAAGGAACACTATCGTCGAAAAAATCAATAATAGGCTGCAAAACGACTGATCTGGTTTCTATATTCGTCATGTTTACAGAAGCATGTCTACGTGTCTTCTCTTGAGAGACTCACAGCACAAATAATCCACTTGAAAATTGGCCAGTACCAATAATTAAATGCCAAAACAGTTTTGAAGACCTTACCTTATACCTTGACTGTACACCAGTTCTGTACTATATAATAATAATAATAATAATAATAATAATAATAATAATAATAATAATAATAATAATAATAATCATCATCATCCCTGTGTTTGTGATTTCGCCTGATTTTCCTCTAGCCACTCTTCATTTTGCACGTAGCGCCTTCAGTTAACAGCTTCCTATCGTTGAATACCTACACGACTTTCATCTTCTAGCCTCATGCAGACAGCACGAAATGACAATCACAACAACCCTGCCTTCGCGGCGATCAAGCCTGCTTTTATCCCCGCATTAAACCTCGAGAAGTTTCGGTACATGTTTGGGGAAGGGGAGATCTGGAAGCTTCTACCAGGGTCTCGATAAGCATTCCGGAACTTTCGTTAGCTGAGAGAGTCTCCCCCTCTGTCTTCAACCCATCAATCGCCGGCTGGCACTGACCACCACAAATCTAATAGGCAATAAAGATCAGGCGTCAGGAAGTAATATCTGGAGATGTTAACGTTTCCCAGCCTGTTGCCCCGGATCTGTTCGCCCTCTGTGACCTTCGCTTCACTCCTTCCTCTTAGAGGTTTCCAGAAGTACAATAGGCCTTCTTGTGTTTTTACTTCTATCGTGACCCTTGGAAGGGAGGAGTGAGGGAAAAGACCCGAAGGTGACCAGATCCGGAGACGACAGGCGCAAGTATGATAGGGGTCCCTAACGTTTCCAGTTCGAACGCATCCGACACCGCCCGGACCCACCCACAAGCCTCATAACCCCGTCGGTCCCCCTTGGAGGACCCACTCGAAAGCGAGCCCAACGACACCAGAGGAGAAATCTATACAAAGCGCACATTTACCGCCAAGCCGCAACACGTCGAACACCATCGCCTGGTCCTACAATCCTAAAACAGATGACAATGAAGAAGTTGGGTGCAGGAATTGAGGGACAAAAAGATCGTGGTAGAAGAGGAACCGACCCGGGGAAACCACGAAAATTTCATGGTCCAGAGTTCCAGAGCCGGAAATCGAAGCCAGGACCTCCGAATACGAATCGCACACGTTACTACTAATATGTATATCCACATCCGGTATTTGAAACCATGCCCTCCCGCTTGTATGTTCATCTTCAGATATTTTAGCTACACTTGATATCTGCAGCAGCCAGGTGCAGTATTAATTCCGAAACTCCTCTCATTAGGTATATTTTGGAATGGAATTAAGTACAAGAAGGCACTGCGGAACCAGTAAGTTTCCATCGCTGTTTTCTCCAAAGCCGGTTTAGAAACCAGATAAATTTGTACACTAATGTGAGAGAAGTGGGAATTACAATTGCGCTCTCGTATGTTGGTGGACATCCAACGGCGACGGTGTCCGTGGTAAAGTCTACGAGACAAGACATATACAAAAAAGAAAGGCTCACGGAATATTACGGACGAGCTCCAGCAAAGTGAAAACGAACGTGGCGCCGCCGAAAACCGCAACAAATCTCGGTGGGTTAAGTTATGGGACAACCGCAGTACTGAAGACATCTTAATTTACCAAGCCGGGAGGAGACTCATCTTGCCTACAGCATTAAATCTTTCCTAAGAACACTGTCAATTAGTTGTGATTTACTGTACATTCAGAGAATTGTGTACCGCAAAGGAGCTTCGCCTTAAATGGCAACGGAGGTTACTCTGAAAACAAGCAAAGAAACAGGGCTCAATTATACACACATGCACGTTTCTTTAAATCTTTAAAAATCTGGTGTTGCAATCCCATGTATTTCTCTACTCACTCTTCTACAAACTATTCTTAAAGAAGCTACCTAGTTCTTGTTCGAGATAAACCTTCATTAAGAATTTAGACATTCGTTGCAGGTAAATACATTTAGGCAAACACTAAGAGGTCAATTTGACCCCTAAGTAGAATCTTATCTCTACTTGTAGTAGAAAAGTTTCTGATGTGCCTCATTTACATGGCTTTCTCTAACCTCTATCGCTTATTAGTGGGTATGCAAATTATTATTATGAAACTTTATTTTCCTATCTACTTCATTTTAATCCGCATAAACCTTTGTAGAAATATCTGGGAATAGCGATAGTCAAATGTTTTAGAACTGGACGCTATATGATGGCCTTAATATTCCATACTGCTTCCATGACATCGCGAGAAAGAAGTTAAAATCAACAGGACTTTAAAATAAAGGCTAAGTATTGAACAATTACAACCATTAATAACATATATATCTCGAAAATGGCGATGCCACAGAAAAAGTTATTTGAAATAAATCATGTATTATTAAGGGATCTACAGTTTTTATGTACTGCGTTTTCGTATATCGTTTAACGTTTATCAGTTATACAAGATTATAAAAATTCCTTCCGAATGAATAGGACTTCCAGATTAAACCCAGAAAATTCAAGATATACATTTTAGTGTCATTTAAATATATTTAGCATGTAGTATTTTAAACAAAATCGTTTGTTATTTTTTATAAAATCGAAAGTTTTGAAAAACGTTCCATGTAAACGGTATTTTGGGGTAGAGGGATTTTCTTGAAAATCTTCGTGTCCCAAGTTTGGTATTTATCCTATTTTTCGTTTTTGAGACATGCGCGCGAGAATCTTTTTCCAAAAATGCTATTTTTTAGTTCAAGGGGTCACAAAACATATATATCGGGTGAAATCTCGGTATCGAAATTTTCGATGGAATGAAATACCTTCTCTACCTACTATGTAGTGCAAATAATATTTCAACACAGTTTTCCTCCCGTGTGTTTTGTGTGCTCACTACACTAGTCAAATATGAATTGTTTCCTGTATTCAGTAGTGACCTCTGATGTCATTTATCTTATATGCCTGGAGGGGTCATATTGTCACTTTATAGGTTATACAATAAAGGGAGACACTTCGCGCACTGCAAACAACATAGATACATTGTGGCTTACCACCCCCGCCCAAGAGGCAAGCATGAAGCAGAGGAGGCTACAGGTCACAAAGTCGCGTGGAAGTCCCTAACAGTTCCAGGCTCGAAAACCCGTCTTGCTGCTGGAGCTGCAGAGATAGGTGGGTGAACGACCTGTCGACCAAATAGTCTCCAGTGTCCACGGAATTACTGTTTCTTTTGAACAAGCAACCGCGCCATCTGTCCGGCACCGCCATACGCCAAGCATTCGCCTACTGACCAGGGAAAACCACGAAAAAACCAAGGTCAGAGTGGGGGACGACGGGAAACGAACCCGGACTTGCCTCAAACGTTACTGTGGTGCCATCTCGCTTGGCTATTGACATCATTATGCAATAGTATGGGTTTTTCATAAATACGTTTTATTACACATCAATGGCAAGTGAATTTACATCAACAGATAAAAATTATAATAACAAAGCTTTTATTTAGAAATAATAGAAAATAAGCCATTTCACCAGACATTTCATTCCTTGTTCAACTAATTTGTGATTAGCAAGTTGTATTGAAAAGGAGTAATAACCTGACACTAGGGGTCCCAGACGAGAAGATAAATATTTGCAGAAACTGAAGAACGTTCTTAACATAAATCCCTTAGAATAAAGTAATTATAATAAAAAGGGGGGCCTTCAGTCGTTCTAGTGTGTAGGAAAAATTAGGCGACCTTACTAAAGCAATAGTCAGATTTTTAAAAAGTGCATCGATATTTGATGGCTTTAAAATTTCATGCTCCTTGCATAATCATGAGAGAAAACGAATAGCGACTCACCACTTGGATGCTATTAAGTATTCAAAAATTTAAACCAATAACATACAAAATCTCGGAAATGGCATACACCACAAACATTTGTATTTTACATAAATGTATGCTTCAATTAGATATATGTATTTTGGTATTTAAGTTCAGCATTTTTAAAAACTACGACACGAAGATTTCCAAGAAAATCCCTCCATCTCAAATTACAAAATGAACACCCTTCGAAATTGAGCTAATTTCTATTTCCTCTAGTTCCTTTTCCAATCACGTTATTTTTATTTATTATATTGGTTACCACTTTAGAAAGTCCGGACATATTGTACCTGAAATTATTACATTATTTTCTGTGCGCTTGACTGATTTTGGGTGGCTTGTTACTTTCTCTACTACGTATAGTAAGTGGGGGAAGTTTTGCATTCCACCTAAATATTCGATATCGAGATTTCACCGGAAACACATGTCTTGAGGTCCCCTGAATAAAAAAAGAAGCATTTTTAGACAAAGTTCGGTGTGTGTCTGTGTAGATGTATGTCTGTGAACAGCATAACTCAAAAATAAAGTAGGATAAACACCAAACTTGGTATTAAGATTCAGTATCTTTCAAAGAAGATGTTCAGGAGAAAACCCCTATGGCATATTATCCTTTAAATGGAACATTTTTCGAAATTTTTGTTTTTCTCAAAAATGGCTCTAACGATTTTGATTAAAATATCATATGTTTAAGATACTTTTATGGCAAATGAAATGTATATCTTGAATTTTCTATAAATGTCTCCAAAAGCCCTCTTTATTCTGAATGACTTTTGCACAATTGATAAACCGTAAGATGTAGACAAACTTTTACTACATAAAAAATGTAGATCTCATTAAAACATACAATTTATGTCATACACATCTTTTTTCTTTTTTATTCCCAGTGAACCTAATCCGAGATATTCCTTGTTATTTGTTTCGATTTTCCAATACTTAAACTTTTTCTCAAATGGGAATTCGTCATTCGCTTTTACTTTCTCTACTACGTACCTATAGTAAGTAGGGGAAGTATTGTATTCCACCCAAAAAATCGATACCGAGATTTCACCGGAAATATACGTTTTGAAACCCCCTGAATCCAAAAAAGCATGTTTGGAAACATGTGTGTGTGTGTGTGTGTCTCTGTGTGTGTGTGTGTGTGTGTGTGTGTGTGTGTGTGTGAACAGCATAACTCAGAAACGAACAGTCGGATAAGCACCAAACTTTTTTTTTTTTTTTTTTTATTGGTGACGTACTCAGATTTTCTTAGTATGCTACCCTTGAAGAAATGCAAAAACACCTCCAATATCATTATTATAGAACCTTTTGACCTTTTTTTTTTTTTTTTTTTTTTTTAAATATCATATTTTTTTTTTATTTTACAAATATTTAAGCAAGGAAGAACAGGATCCTAACAAAAAGGGAAAGGGGTATTACTTTGCTAGTGGAGCTTAAACCTGAATATCCAAGGCTGGAATGGCTCTGTTCTGTGTTGCCGAATCATCTGCCATCTCTCAGCACGTAAAAATTGTCGTAGATGAGGCAGTACACAATCAGCTGGATCGTCCAACGTTTGTAGCCAAGTAAAGGTGCCCATAATCAGCCAGAGTAGGGAATTATACAATGGGGGGCTTACTTTAGGAAGGTTCAAATGCAAAATATCAAAGGGTTGAGGAATCCATCCGGTAGGTATCCAAGTACGACAATATCCTAAAACCCAAGTCCAGACCACAGTTTTACCGGAACATTCCATCAGTCGATGAGGAAGGGAATCTTCGGCATTACAAAGTGGGCAGTTGTGGGAAATAGCCATCCGGTGGCGATAGAGTTTGTCCGCCGTTGGAAGGATTTCGTTTACCACCGCATACGTTACTGCCATCCAATCGAAGTTAATCTGTGGCAGGCTAAAACATCTCCAAATGCGTCTCCAGGGCAGTTGTGGGTATTTCAGCTGGACATGAGGGATAATAGGAGTAGCTTGAACAAGAAAGGTGTAAATCTTCTTCACCGTACTAAAGTCACCATTCCCCACTTTCTCCGGTGGTAACTTCTCCAAGACCTGATAAACTTCACGTAACATTTGGGGAACCTTGTCACGCTCGCCCCGATTAAAAAAGGATGAGTATTGTCGTTGTAGTGCAATATCCACGGGGTCACCCTGGTTATTCATGGCAAGCAAGAGCATTCGAATCATCAAGGCCTGAGACTGACGAACCACCTCTAATAATCCCCAGCCACCTTCACCTTTAGGGAGACGGAGTTGCGTACGCGCAATGCGATAAAGCTTTCCTGTCCAGATAAAATAACCTAATATCTGTTCTATTCTCTGGCAATGGCGTTTTGAGGGCGGAAGAACAGATGCAAGGAACCAAATTCTGCTGAGCGCAAAGCTATTACAAAACCATATACGTTGTACCAAATTCAGCATCCTGGTTTTCTGCTGATACATCACACCACGTAAGATATTAATACGAGACGTCCAGTTGTATTCCCGCATATCCTCTGCGTCAGTACTAAAGTAGATCCCCAGAACCTTCGTACGCTGCACAACAGGTATGCCCAAAACTGATGTATCCGGAGATTGTAACCCAATGGGCAATATCTCGGACTTCCTCATATTAAATGTCATTCCGGTATTCTCCTCATATTGCTGTAAACAATCTTTTAGGCGTATAATATCGCGGGGTGTGGTAACCATTACAGTAATATCGTCAGCGTAGGCTCGTACCACCAGTCTCTGACCATACACATCGATTCCGGTAAGAGTAGATTGAAGACGTCGAAGTAAAGGATCAACATACAAGGCAAATAGTATCATAGACATGGGACAACCTTGTCGGACGGAACGTTTAACCGGTATAGCAGCTGTGAGATACCCATTGCAGAGAATCTTAGACGAAGCAACATCATATAGGGCTCGGATAAGATTACGGAGCTTATCGGGCACTTTCAAGGCAACCAAACGTTTCCATAGTGCCCCGTGAACGACGTTGTCAAAGGCCTTCTCAAGATCTAAATTAATGACTGCAGCGGACTGGTGTTCCTGTGCACAGTGCAATATACCACCTCTCAATGCTGCCAGCGTATGATGAATGGCCGTCCCCTTATGTACGGCAGCCTGCATCTCGCTAAGTATATAGGGTAGAATCTTCTGCATACGACCACTAATGATTTTAACAAACAACTTGTAGTCACAGTTCAATAACGTGATCGGCCAATAATCCTGTGGAGTCTTCGGCTGCGCACACTTCGGAAGCTGGACCACTATCCCATCTGCAAAAGTAGGCGGCAATCGCTCTGAGGTCCACATTACCTGGAAAACCTGAAGTAATTCTTCCCGAATATAGCGCCAACAGTGCTTGTAAAATTCATATGGTAGACCATCAGGTCCTGGAGACGCATGCAACTTTGACGACTGGATCACTTCCATGAACTCTGCTGCTGAAACAGGCGTCGTATCATGCCGCAGCTCCTCCGGGACAACCGGAGCAACCCCAGACATATACTCGTCCACAGCAATGGAGCATTCCGCTGGGACGGAGAAGCGTTGGACGTAAAAGGAGTGCACTTCACGAAGAATTCCGGCTGTAGTGGAAATTTTCTGTCCATCAACCTCCAAATGAGTGACGAGCTTCCGGCGACCATGTTTACGTTCCTTCGCCAGATGGTAAAAACTCGCCTTTTCCCCAACCACCACTTCCGCCGAGTGTACTTTGGACAAACACCCCTGTAACTCGTTAGATTTTCGGGCCTTAATGTGTTCTTTGATGCCTCTCATAAGAGACTGAACATCAGCACCTTGCTGTTGGCGTATGTGTAGTTCCTGAAGGACTTGCAGGTAATAGTTCATGGTTTCCCTCCTAGCCAGAGCTCGACGACAGGCTGCAGCCCGAAAGAAATAACGAAGCGCAGGCTTGGCTTTACACACCCACCAGAAGGCTTTATTCTGTGCTAGCAGAAAGGATACCCGCAACCGCGACCAAAGATCCTGGAAATCCCTTAGCACGTCCTCATCCATAAGCAACGAGCAGTTTAGTTTCCAATAACCTCTACCTCTACTGTAGATCGCTGCCCTACCTTCAAAGGCATGTATGAGTGCATTATGATCACTGAATGCGACAGGCACTATCTCTGTACGATGAAGACGTGATAAGAGTTCAGCCGGCACATACATGCGGTCCAGTCGCGATGCTGATAGGCCTCTCACGAAAGTAAATTGTACTGCGGAACCATGCGTATGCTCCCAGGTATCCTTTAACCGCATTTGCTCCACAAGCTGCTGCAAAGTAACACATCCATTAAAGGCTCCACGTTGATCTTTGGCCGCCAACGTACAATTAAAGTCACCGACAAGTACAAAGGTAGCACCCGATGGGATATGGGTCAGGAGGTCTTGCCGAAAAAACTCCTCTCGTTGTTTGCGTTTATTACTACCAGCAGGTGCGTAGATATTCACGAAAGTCACGTCGTCATACACTGCCGAAAGAACCCTACCGGAAGGATGGTATCCAAAACTGTGTAAGCGTAAGCCTTGTCTGTAAACAATCGCCGTACCGGAACCCTCGGGGCCAAGATTGGTCTCGTAATCGAAGCCATACAAAAAATCCAGATTACAAAGATTCACCTCCTGTAAAAAACAAATGTCTATGTCATTACTGATCAAAAAGTCCCTTAAAAGTTGTTGTTTAATAACCTGTCGCAGGCCGTTAACGTTGAGCGAAGCCCATATTTGAAGACCTACCGGCATTTAAAGGGCAAGGATCGTATATTCAATAGTTGCAAGCGGAGAACAACCAGTGAGCACTGCAGAAACAACACAATCTCAATCATCACTATCCGGGTGCGGGTCATCCTTTGTAAGTTTGGGGGATCGTTGGTGATCCTCAAAATCATCGCTGTCATCTACTGCCGGCCGCTTGCCTGAGTCCGTCTCTTTCGTTGTGGAACGAGCCGGAGAGTTACCGGGCAACGGTTGCATATCTTGGGAGTGCTGTCGTGTCATGGCACTTTCTACATCCATCCGCCTATGCTGGCTCCGTGTCCGAGGATCTCGACTAGACAAAGAAGCAGAAGGTTTTTGCCTTAAAAGTGCTACCTCACTCGCCGATATCTCTACTTCTTCATCACAAACGATCTCCATGTCCCCATCCTGAGAGTTTTGCGAAAAAGAGGGTACCTCGGGCATTTCGAATGCCGACTTCCGATCAACAAAGGGCGTAATAGATCCGTCCACAATTGCATGTTCGGTTGCTGCAGTCAACAGCGGTGTCTCCGCCCCAGCAGGACCACCACTTCCTGAATCTGAAGAGTGCGCTGGAAGGTTCACCGACAAAGGTTCTACCACAGACGTTTGTGACATAATGGAAGCCTGCTTCTGGGCGACTGCATCAGAAGAGGTGGCAACACTCGCCGCCTCACTGAAGGTTACCGGTCGATTCCTTGGAGTTATAGGTAGCCGCGTGGCACGTAGAGGACAAGCTGCTTTTAAGTGGGTAGTGTCATGACACAAATGACAAGCCTGTGGTTGGCCGATGTAACTGATGGCAATCAAATACGAATCGATAACTAAACTAGCCGGTATATGACGTTTGAGCCCCATTTTTACAGCATGCACTCCGTTGTTAGACGAAAGAAGATACTGCGAGCCCCATCTTTCCCTACGGATATCATACACTGTACCATATTTACTTAGTTCCTGTGACAGTACCGTAAAGGGCACCTCAGAAGGCAGGTTAAACACCCGAACATTTACTGTTTGCTGATCACCCGGTGTAATATTCACTTTTGTTATGTCGCCGGAGGCGTATGTAAAATTTTGTTCCTCTTTAAACCGCGAGAGAAGATTATCATACAATACCGCCGATAACAATTTCACATAGATAGCTCGTTCCCTGGTGTGAAGCTGGAGTGTGTCAACCTGATCAGCTTGAAGCCCCATGAAGTTCACTAGCCACTGGTGGATTTCTAGTGCAGTGGGTTTAATCGCCGTCGTCGTAAACTGAATTTTGAGAGTATTCACACGTTTATAAACCGCCATGGTTACCGTTTAGAACTTACAAAACAAGAAAGAAAGTATACCCAATTAAACAAGCGTGTACTCGGAGACACTGAAAACTGTACACAACAGCAAACAAATAACTCGCACCAGTGCCGGCCGGTTACACTAACACACAGCGGACAGACAACCTCACGGCACGCCTGCCACTGCACGACTGTTTTGGTATTTAGGTTCAGTATCTTCCAGGGATGCGACACGAAGGTTTTCAAGACAATTCCCGCAAACCTGATTACCCTTTACATAAAACATTTTTCGAAAATTTTACTTTTCTCAAAAATGGCTCTAACGATTTTGATTAAAATATCATATGTTTAAGATATTTTCATGACAAATGAAATGTATATCTCGAATTTTCTGGGAATGTCTCCAAAACTATTCTTCATTGTGAACGACTTTTGCATAACTGGTAAACTATAAGAGACAGACAAAATGTTACTACACAAAAAATGTAGATCGCGTTAAAGTACACAATTTATGTCATATACATTTTTGTTGTTGAGTGAACCATTTTCGAGATATTGCTTGTTATTCCCTTAAATTTTTCAATACTTATTTTCTCAAATGGGAATTCGTTATTCATTTTTTTTGTCTTGGATATGCAAAGAGTATTAATCTGTGGCAAAGAGAATGGTACTGCACTTAGCAACCAGCTATTATTGCTTATATTGCCCTTGCAAATACAAAACAAGGGGAACATAGTAGGCCTTAAGCGATAGTCAAATATTTTTAGAACTGGTGCTTATGTGTAAAATGTAATTCTCTTTGCATGTCAAAAGATCGTTTCTGCAAATGTTTATCTCGATTAATATGAAATAGATGGAAAATAAGAGTTTGTAAAAATACTTTGTACAAGTGTAGAGTAAGTCATATGAGTGTAACACATCAGATTTTTTTGTATGTCCTGGACAACAAAGAGAATGGAATGCTCCACATAGCAACCAGCTCTTAAAATATTTGACTATCGCTTGAAGCCTACCAATTCCCCTTGCATCTACAAGAAAATTAGCAATAAGACAGTTTCTGATATTGTTTAACTTGATTAACATGTAGTAGATGGAGAATAAGCGTTTGTAAAAATATTTTGTGCAAGAGTAGGGAAAGTCATATGAGTGTAACACATTTATTTGCACTGCGTTGTTTAAGCTTCCGTAGCTACAAGTTACTCCTCGTTGCCAATCCTTTTGCTTTCAGTTACCTGCGGCTGTTTGTATCTGCACATCCCACTGTTCTACTTCTAGCAAAATGTATTTTATTTCCTTAATAAATATAGAATTTAATGTTCATGCTCTTTTATTATTTTCCCGTTTAGTTTCTCTATTACGTATAGCAAGTAGGGGAAGTACTCAGACTCCCTGAACCTCCCCCCAAAAAGCATTTTTAGAAAAAGTTGCGTGTGTCTGTGAACACCTTAACTCAAAATCAAAATCTCGGATAAACACAAAACTTGGTAAGTATTTAAGTTTAGTACATTCCAAAGATGCGACACGAAGTTTTTCAAGAAAATTCCCCCACACCAAACTACCCTTTACATGGAATACTTTTAGAATTGTTTGATTTTCTGAAAAAATGGTTCTAACGATTTTGATTGAAATACCATATAATAATTTTATTTACATGACAAATAAAATGTATATCCTGAATTTTCTGGGAACAGCATGTGAAGTCCTCTTTATTTGAAAGGAATTTTGTATAATCTTGTATAACTGGTAAACGTTAAGTGATAGACGAAAACGTACTGCACAAAAATGTAGACCTCTTTAAAACTCACAATTTATTTCAAATAACCTTTTGTGGCATCATTCATTTTCAGATATCCGTTATTAATGGTTCACATTTTTCAACACTCAGCCATTCTTTTAAAGTTCTGTCGATTTTCACTTGTTTCTCGCGATGTCATGGTAAAAGTATGGAATTTTAAGGCTACCATATAGCGCGAGTTCCTAAAACATTTGACTATCGCTGTTCCCTTCGTATCTATACGGAAATGTGTAATGTAGCTGTTTCTGCAAAGGTTTATCTCGATTATAATGAAGTACATAGGAAAATAAACTTTGGTAAGATTAATTCGTATAACCATTAATAAACGAGAGAGGGTAGAGAAAGCCATGTGAATATAACACATTAGATTTTTATTATTGCGATTTCTTCGCGTGCTTTATTTATGTTCCTATTCTTTACTTACAAATATTTAAGTGTTTTGCAGCATTTTTACGTTCTAGCGGCCAATATTACGTCAATCTTTAAAGAAAATAACAACATAACATCATATCAAACAATGTTATCATTACTTTGCAAAGAACGCACAAAGGCCAGGGTTACGTGAGAGAGAGAGAAAGGTATATGGTTCCGAAAAATGCTCTCCCTATTTATTATGCACATAATAACAAAGTAAGATGTTACCTATACAAAAAGGTTATATTTGCAAGAGGAAACGATACGGATGCATGTTGGTGGTCAAAGCTGTGGTGGCATGCAACATGGGCACTGGGCTGTACAAACAAAGAACGCAGTTGTTTATGTTCTTTCTTGTTGTGATAACACGACCCAAATGGAGTAAAAATATTGCCAAGAGAAGCATTATACGATTACGCACCGAGAGAGGGGGTGGTGCTTTTCCAAATCTCATCACATGAAATGGTTGTAAAATGTAGAACAGTTGAACCGTCGACCGCGCAGTACAGAAATTAAATATGTTTGAAGAACCACTGCGGTGGCCAGTTTAGGTTAATTATTGTTGAAGGGTCATGGATAAGGGCAGGGGGCTGCAGAAAGAGGCGTGATTGCCCTGTCACAATCCCCACTAAAAATTTCCATATACATAAACACGGGAAATACAACAAGAGAGAAGTGGGTGTGTCGGGAAAATAGAATGTGTGGTGGTAGTGGTGGGGAGGGTTGATACAAAAACACTTGCATTGCCGGAACAGGAACATTACCTAGTTGCATGCCATTTGCACAAAAAAACAAGCGGCCGCATAGAGAAGTGGAACCTACCCATGTTGTAACATGCCCCGGGTATTTCCACAGCCCGTAACCAAAATACCATCAATTTCCATTCAATGACACGTTTCTGAGAAAATTACACCAATTATATCCCAGATAATGTTTCTGTATCTTCGACATAACTAAGAGCTACCTCTTAAAGCATACGACACTAGGTTTCGCAATTATCTTTTATTTCAGTGCGCATGCGCGAAAGTTAGTGGCGACACTTATAATCGCCGTATTATAACTTGTCCCTTGAGACAGTTCCGGCACCATGTGTCTTGAGCGAAGTAGTGGGAGAGCTACGTTGTAATCTTTTGCACGGAGGGGAACGGGAGGGTGAAATGGTACCTGGCGCATTTAGTTGACAACGTTTGGTTAAATTAACATTTATACTGCTAAAGTACCAATGCTATAATAAAAGTAATAATAATTACCGCTATTATAATTATAGCGTTGCGAGGTGAGATAGCGTGAAGAGGGAAGGCTACAAGTGAGTAACATTTCTGATATCAGAAAAAAAGTTTATAACAGAACTAAATTAACGCATAAGAAACGTCGTAATGAGTCGCGAATAAAATGCGTCCATTATAATTTAATTTTCATGTAGTAATGGGTAAATGTATTTGTTAACTCTGTAAACTAAAGTGCGAACGACAAATACCACGTGCTATATTGCACTATGAAGTGCTCAAAATCAGTGAAGAACTCAGTGCGGAGAACCAAAGGTTTCTTTCATCCTTGCACACTTGTACGATTATCACTTTATTATTACTATTATTATTATTATTATTATTATTATTGCTGTTGTCATTGTTTATTTCTAATAACACCTGACTACTGTTTATTATATATTAGGTGAAGGCATTGTCTATTTTTACTCTCAGTACTACGTATAGTAAGTAGGTGAAGTATCGCATTCCACCGAAAAATTCGATACAGAGATTTCACCGGAAATACATGTTTTGAAGTACCCTAAATCCAAAGAAAGCATTTTTGGAAACATGTCCGTGTGTGTGTCTGTCTGCCTGTCAGTCTGTGAACGGCATAACTCAAAAACGAAAAGTCAGATGAATACCAAACTTGGTATTTGAGTTTAATACATTCCAAGGATGCGACAAGAAGATTTTCAACAAAATCCCCCCACCCTAGACTACCCTTTATATAGAACATTCTTCGAAAATTTTGATTTTCTCAAAAGTGGCTCTGACTGTTTTAATTAAAATTTCATATGTTTAAGATATTTTCATCGCAAATGAAATGTATATCTGGAATTTTCTGGGAATATCTCCAAAAGTCCTCTTCATCCTGAATGACTTTCGCATAATTGGTAAACCGTAAGAGGTAGACACAATTCTACTACACCAAAAATGTAGATCTCATTAAAACACACAATTTATGTCAATTACATTTATTTTGTCGAGTGCCCATTCCGAGATATTCCTGGTTATTCGTTAGAATTCTCCAATACTTATAGTTTATTTCTCAAATGGGAATTTGTTATTCCCTTTCTTTATGTGCTGGAGATACAAAGAGAATGGAATGCTCCACTTAGCAATCAGCTCTTGAAAGATTTGACTATCACTTAAAGCCATAGTTTCTGCAAATGTTTATTTCGATTAATATGAACTAGATGGAGAATAAGCGTTTGTAAAAATAGTTTGCATAAGAGGGGAGAAAGTCATGTGAGTGTAACACATCAGAATTTTTTATACGTGCATGTGTTCCTTCCAGTGTTCACAAGATCAAAACATATACCTACCTATTACCATGTGCCAGCAGTAGATAAATAAATCCGTCCACAGTGGAAGTATTATGTTATGCTGGAGGTTATAGGGCCTGGCGGTGGGGACGAAAGGGTTTTAGGCGGTATCGACGCTGATTGGCTGGCGCGCACACACACACGCGCACACACACACACACACACACAGGTGCAGTGACGTGAGCTGTCTCAAGGGACATGTTATAATACGGCGATTATAAGTGTCGCCACTAACTATGTTGATTATAGTTACGACACTAGTCAGTTTCGGCTACTTCCAACTTTTGGTGAAATGAAACTAATGCTAGCTCGATTTTGAGGTTATGTTGTGATTGCGGCTTGCAGAATGAAGTGGAAAAATGAAGAAATAATTAAATCCCTGGATTTATATGCAGTGTAGAAGAAGTGCTTGTGAGAGTTTAATGGTATAAACTGTAAAAATAAAGGTAAATGTGCTGCTGCGCTTGGGTTAATTTTAAATGAACTTAATATGGATGAAATTACAATAGAAGAACTTTAAGACGCGAATTCATTCAATAAGAAGCTACCTACACAAAGAAAATAAGGAAGATCTGGAAGTGGCACTGAACTCAGGAACAAATTCTTAAATTATGCTTTTTGGGAGCCGGTACAGAAACTGTAGCGATGAATATGAGTCGCCACTTGAAATATATCTCAATGTAATCTGTAATTTCAGCTTCCTGCATTACAGTTTCTTTAATTCATTTGTTTACTTTCCCAAGCAAGAAGCTAGACTGCGTCGAAGTTATTCTCAAATACTTGCATAACTTTTTGGATCCTCTACAACTTCCTTCAATGAAGTTGCAGAGCGCCCTAAAAATGACCCATGAATCCAAGATCTAGTTCATATTCGTTTCTTTCGCTTTCTCATTTTTAAGACCAGCAGTAACATCTCCTAAAATACTGCAATATCTTGGGCATCATTTTTACCAACTACCACTGCAGAAAGATGTAGGACATCTATGAAACTACAATATACACAAGTGACACCTGTAAACAACATCCTGTGCAAATATATTTCGAATTCCAAATGTCCGATCTAAGTTATATCTCTAAAGAAGAAAGCAAGAAACTGTCTGAAAACTAAATTGAATGGCCACGAAAGCTAAAATCCTATGTGTTACATTCACCTGACTTTTTCTAACCTTTATCGTTTATTAGTGGATATACGACAAACTATTCTTACTAAAGTTTATTTTTCTATAAACTTCATTTTAATCGAGATAAATCTTTGCAGAAATGATACAAAGGGAGCAACGATAGTCAAATGTTTAAGAACTGGACCTTATATGCTGGCCTTAAAATTCCATACTGTTTCGATGCATTCGCGAACAACTGAAAATCAACAAGACTTCAAAAGAATAAGTACTGAACAGCTCAAACCATTACTAACGGTTATCTCGGTTACTGCTGATGCCACAGAAAAGCTATTTAAAATAAATTGTTTGTTTTAAAGATATATACATTATTTCTGAAGTACGTTTTCGTTTATCACTTAATGTTTATGAGTTATGCAAGATTATATGAATTTTCCTCCGAATGAAGAGGACTTCACAGGCTGTTCCAGAGAATTCAAGATGTACATTTTATTTGTCATGTCAAAATCATAAATACATGGCATTTTAATTAAAATCCTTAAAACCATTTTTGAGAAAATCTAAAATTCGAAAACGTTTCCATATAAGGGATAGTTTGGGGTGGGAGGATTGTTTTGAAAATCTTCCTGTTGCATCTTTGAAAGATACTGAAATTAAATACCAAGTTTGGTAATTATCCGGCATTTCGTTTTTTATTTATGCTGATCACACACACACACACACCGACCTTATGCTTTTTTTTATTCAGGGGTCTCAAAACATATATTTATAGCGAAACCTCGATATCGCATTTTTGGGTGAATACAATATCTTCGCTTACCTACAACAGGTAGGCGGTAGAGAAAGTAATGAGAGTGACACATATTTTATAGTAAGTCAGGGAAAGTCAAGAGAACTAATGTGTACCAAAGTTCAGGTGTAGCTACTCGTAGATTTTACCGCTCTATGGAAACCGGATGTAACGCGGAAGGAGTTGTCTTCCTCTATCCCACCGCTGCCACCACGTAATGAGGGGGTTGGTTAGTTGGCCGCTTCGACGTTACAATTGTTCCTTCCTGCCTTGTCAACAAGTAAAGCAGTCATGTTACTTATTATAGAAGTGTAAGTATGCGTATTGATAGTAAGCAAGCTAAGTCCTACTCAAGGAACGATGAGGTGACGAAGTCCGCTGTTAACTAACTTAAGCTCTGAGGAAGAAAATAAAGATTTATTTGAGAGTTAGGTACACTAAGTGGTATCAAGGTAACTATTAACACTGGAGACCAGGGCCCAGATTGTAACAACATGTCATCGTTTAACTATTGCATCATAGGCATTGCGAATGTATGCACTGTCGTGCATAAAAGTGACCCATTTCTCTAAATCGCTATAGATTTTTCTGTCCGTAAGGTTTCCACGTTCATATAACCAACTTTGACTCCACCCAGCCTGTATCAGTTCTCTATGTAACTGGTCTGAGAAACAATAAGGGAACATACAAACTAAACAATGAACGATGTTTATAATCAAAGTGGAATGAAGGGTTGGTTCGGATACCTCCTCTATGAAATAGTTTCGCTACAATTGGTGCACAAGCTAAGGCTAAACTAATTACACGTAATTCGGCCTTCTAGAGGAAGGGGTGAAGAATTATTTGCACATGTGGTTAAAATGAACGACAGCTACGACATTTACATATATGAGAGCTTTCATCAGCGATATGGAGACAAAGGTTAAAGTTGTTGTCGCTATTAAACGACAATAAGAAAATCGCATTAACAAAGCGGTCATATAGCATGAAAATACAAGGTTCATATTGTAATGTTACCCTTCGGAAGTTGGGCCATACTTTTGGGAGCTTAAGTACCCTACCAAACCAGTGGCTAGAATTATGTTTGAAAAACCGAGGTGGCCACGCTAGTAGGGGGTGGGGCTAGATTTTGTCAGCACCAACATAAACAGCTCCGTTCCATTATGGATCACATTTTATATACGCCAGCATACATATATCCTTATCATGGATCTCAGATTATGAAAATGTATTTTTGTTACACTTTCTGGTCATTTTATGTCATTGTCTATTTTAGTTCATTATTTTGTTATTTTCTTGCCCGTTGCGTCTTTATTTAGTCATTTTCTTGCACTTATATTCCGTATAATTATTGATGGGAAGATATAAATAATTAAACACCACTAAAATAGAGAAATAATTGCAATAAATAATTTCCATATATTAAATCAATGTATAATGCAACAAGCTCGAGTTGACAAAAATGTCCGGAAAGTCGAAGGTAATTAGGAAGTCATGTTATCCCAAAGTCATTATCGACAGCCGAAGTAGAGAACGCATTAGCGTAAAGATTCTGGGATTTCAGTTAGTTATAAGCTCAGTACGTTTGCAGGGTAACGTAGGCTGAATTCTGGAAAAAAGAAAGGCACTTAGATTCTGAGATTTTACCCAAGCCCCTGGTAACAAAGCAACAGAGACGTGCATGAAGAGGGTTAAGTATTGGCTCGGGCGTAAATAATAACATTGGTGGGAAGTAGTGAAGTAAGTGGAGCTTAAGTAATCAGAAGCGTGTAATTTAAGTCAGAGAACTACTCTGGTACCGATTGACTGGTCACTCTAGATACTTGTGACGACTCGTGCGTTATTTTAGGTGCCAAGTGACGCGCTTGTGTGAGAAAGATTCAGCGGCTATTGCAAGGGATCTTTCTGAAAAGCATTTTAGCGACACACGGCAAGTTACGCTTCTTACCGTAACTTTGATACTGCAGAAGTTAGCAGATATAATAATTCAATTGTTAAAATTTCGAGTGTTGCGATTCATAATCAGTTTCGTCCCTTATCGTCAAACGGCCGGCAATTCGCTTCAAGAGCTCAAGTATTAGATCACATTAAATTTCTCAGTCAATTTAAACTGGCGTTGTTTTTTCACAATACATCCACGCATACTCTGAGAGAAAGATCTCATATCCATACCACAAGGCAGCTGGCGCAAGAGACAACAGAACGAGCTACGAGATCACGGCAACAGAATCAACAACGAACCAGGTAAAGTAAACTTTACAGCTTCAAACTGTCGCATCACAAAGACCTTGTATCAAATTGGCGCCTCATCGTGGTACTATATTACTTCAAACTGACGATCATCGCGGGGCTGTGATAACAGTCGTCTCTGTGTCAATAAGCAATATACTATTGACATTCTACATAAGATTAACTACTAAAACATTAAACATTTCACTATTCAACTCGCATTCTTGGAAACAGAATCATATTCCTATTTAATGTTTGCTTATTAGTGCATAGCTGTCTATTGTCATGGGAACAGATATATAGGTAACTACGGTTATGAATTCATGACCTAAAATAGGGATGAGACAGGTCAGTTTTCCAACTTTGGCGTTAATGGGTGCGAATAGTTGGTTGCTATTGCCCTTATCTTTGTGTGAAGCTCTAGGCTGTGAAGTCCTCTTCATTTGCAATGAGTTTTGTATAATCTGACATCTCAAAAGACTTCCTACAGTTTTATAGGACCAACTTCAAAAACAATTTTCTTAAATTTCTTTTCAGATTCTTCACACCAGAACAATACATATATTTTTAACTAATTATTATTTCATTATTATTCTTATACCTACCTTTTCTACTTGCATAGCCATTATCCATGTAGCTATATTACCGTGCGAGATGGCTCCGTGGTAATCTGTGAGGCTCGTATTAGGGAGGTCCCGCAGGCGATTGCACACTCTGACCATGGGTTTTTCGTGGTTTCCCCGGGTCTGGGGTGGTTCCTCTTCCACCACGACTTCCCTTTGCCTCGTTACTTCTACCCACCATTTCCTTTATTGTCATTTGTTTCAGTTTGCATGACCAGGCGACAATGCTCGGGGTGTTGCGGCTGGGCGGTGAATGTATGCTTTGTAGAGGTTTCTTCCTGGCGTCGGTCGGGCTGCTGAGTTAGGAACCGCCTCCGGGTGCTCTCAGGCGGGCGTCCCCGGAGGATAGGGGCTTGTGAGTGGGCTTGCGCGACGTCGGATACGTTCGAAATGGAACCGTTAGGGACCCCGTCTACGCACGTTGTCATCCAGATGTGGTCGTCTTGCGGATCTATCGCCGCATCCCTTCCTCCTAGGGTATACGGAAGAAGCACAAAGGGCCGGATGGACTACGTGCAGTGCTGTGCACCAGTATGTACCTTTATACCCATACATATATTCATTTATAATTTTCTGCACACTAATTTTAATAAAGTAAATACATAGCAGTTTAAGTCTAGTTTGTAGTAGTTATATAACTTTTTAAAAATGTTAGGGTCATTTTACAGGTCATCAAAATCCGGATCCTGGTGATGACACTTTTAACACGGAAGTATACAGTGTGCAGCTGGTAATGCCCCAACTGCTGAGGGTGCATTCTGCGCTAACAGTGACCCTTTGGTGACCTCCTTGGCAAGTAAACACACAATTTTCTCCAAGGAAGTTGTTCTCTTTTATAGCTGCTTACTCTTGATTTTGAAACGGGGGTGGGGGAATTACCAAAACAAATAAATGTCTCTCAACTAGTGAGTAACGCATTTAGCTTAACAAGAGCCACACATATCACAAGGAATTATTCATTCAAACAGAGGTGGTCCTGAATACTTCTAATATATTTTAAGCCTGGAGAATGATGTACTTCGATACATAAACCTTGCACCGCTGACATGTATTCTTCCGCGCTCAATTTCCTTCCGCTTTCCCCTGATTGGTTAATATACACTTTTAAATGACAATGTGCAAGCCCTGAGCAATGCAAGATCGCGCGATAAAATACTGTCATGATAGATGCACGTGCTTTCGTCATCCTGAGAGACAGATTTAAACCGAAGGATCTTTCTACCTATTTTGATAAGAATTTACATACATTCCAGATACATTAACTCTATTACATAATATACTTGATTCGTACGGCTATGAAAATGTAAATTGATAATTATCTTCGAATATATTAAGATAATGTGATCATGTTAAATAAGGAACTAGTTTGTATCGCACAAAACCTATTCCACGAGAGCAAAGTTATATGGAACAGACCTTAGTAGCAACAAAATCTCTGAATGGATCGTCAGCTTACTGTGCCGCTGTTCTAACCACCTGAGCTACCATACAACATGCCGGCACGACATATACTTCTCCATGTGACTCAGATTTTTCTTGCTAAACTATAAGGCGTTCGAGCAGCACGGTAAACCGAAGTTCCGTAGTTGAAACCCCGGCTATGAGATTGAAATTTTAAGCCTGATTCCAGAGCAGCGGGACGGTAAAAAACGATGATCCGTGTTTCAAATCCCGGCCATGACTTTGAAAATTTCAGTTTGATTCGACCTTTCCAACTATAGCCTATACACGGCATTCAAATTTTACCATAGTTTTTGCATCGTTGTTATAAGAAAGAAGTTCCAGTTGCTAAAATGTAAACAAACATTTAATTTTTTCATTCTAAAATGGCACATTTTTAATGATAAATCCGATGACAGGAATATGAATATTTATACATTTTAATCGGTGGATTAGGTTTATATAATTTCAGCTGAAGAAAAGTTTAAAAGTATACAATATCAAATACAGAAAATACATTTAAATTTTAATTGGTGGATTAAGTTTATACAATTTCAGTTGAAGAGTTTAAAGTATATGCAATATCAATTGCAGAAAAGACGTTTATATTTTAATTGGTGGATTAAGTTTATACAATTTCAGTTGAAGAGTTTAAAGTATATGCAATATCAAATACAGAAAAGACGTTTAAGTTTTAATTGGTAGATTAAGTTTATACTATTTCAGTTGAAGAAAAGTTTAAAGTGTATGTAATATCAAATGCAGAAAAGATAATTAAATTTTAATTGGTAGATTACGTTTATACAATTTCAGTTGAGTTTGAAGTAGGTATATGCAATATCAAATGCAGAAAGATATTTAGATTTTAATTGGTGCATTAAGTTTATACAATGTCAGTTGAAGAAAATTTTAAAGTATAGGTAACACCAAGGCAAAAAGATATTTAAATGTTAATTGGTGGATTAAGTTTATACATTTTCAGTTGAAGAAAAGTTTAAAGTATAGGCAACACCAAACACAAAAAGACATTTAAAAGCTCACAGGGATGGAGTTGAAAACACGTATGGTTGCACGACATTCATCATCACTGCTATTAATTGTGGATCCTAGAGGAAGTCACACATTCTGTGTTTGCTTTATATTATAATACATACCGCTGTATTGACGCGTTAAGCGTTACAAATCATTGTGCGTGCATATAGGCAGGCACCCATCCCATTGCCCACCAGAGTCAACCTGGCGGTATTGTTAGCACGGATACCAACTGCCCAAAAAATTAACCCTCTTGTTGACGCGCCGTTAACCCCATCCCAGTACACACGTAATACTGTATACCGTGGCTCTGCGTAATGCAATGCAATGCAAAAGAGAGCGCATACTGGACGAGTAGCGTGGATTTACGAGTTACACGTGCCCAAACATAGGGGAACCCGTGCTTCAACCCAACCCCCGTCACCGAGCGAGCGCTGTACACACACAAACACATGGACCGGGACATACGTGCAATTCTCTAAAATTACACCGCGGAATAACATAATGCTGCATACAGTTTATCTTCCTAAAACGAAAATCGTTCATAGAGGCATTATTCTTGTGTGTGCGTGTGTGTGGGTTTGTACCGCGGCACGGCGAGCGAAAGACGGTTTTTATTACACAGCAAGCAATAAATTCCAAACACAATAAACTCTCCTGGCTGGACCCTCACGATTAGAATAAAGCAAATCCTTGAAAAGAACTTGATAACGAGGTCACTGCAAACTGTTGGCTTTGTATTCCAAGGTAAATAAACTCAGAGAATTACTAATTATTTTAAAGTTATCTTTGCACTGCAGAAAGTTTATGCACTCACGTAAGATAAATAGAGTGAAGGGACAGTGGCACGTAGCGTTTTGTGGATAAGTAGTCGTGTTTTCCTCGTTATTAATGTGTTGAAATATTCTAGCATACTGTGCACCAATCAACAACATCCCACCGCAAATTCTTCCACCAGTGTTGCTCATTGGATTAAAAACTCCTAACTCAGCATGGAAAAATAAGCAATCCTCATGCCAAAAACACAACCAAATCGTTACGTTTAATCATAAATCAAGGAACGCTCATCCCGGGAACGAACCCTTCCGTCATTTGCTCATAAGTCAATGTGCTAAGCAATCCTCATAGCCAGAGTACAACCTCTTTCCTAACTTTAGTCATTAGTCAATATGCGTCAATAAGCAATGCTCATCGCGGGACACCATTCCTTCACCATTTGCTCATAAGTCAACGTGGACCAATAAGCAATGCTCATGGCCAGAACACAATCTCTTCCCTAACTTTAGCCATAAGTCAATATGGGTCAATAAGCAATGCTCATGGCGGGACACGAACCCTTCCGTCATTTGCTCATAAGTCAACATGGACCAATAAGCAATCTTCATGGCCAGATTACAATCTCTTTCCTAAGTTCAGGCATTAGTCAATATGGGTCAATAAGCAATGCTCATCACGGGACACGAACCCTTCCTCATTTGCTCATAAGTCAACGTGGAAAAATAAGCAATCCTCATGGCCAGAACACAATCCCTTCCCTAACTTTAGTCATTAGTCAATATGGGTCAATAAGCAATGCTCGTCGCGGACACGATACCCTCCATCATTTGCTAATAGTCAACGTCGACCAATAAGCAATCTTCATGGCAAGAGCACAATCTCCTCCCTAACTTTAGTCAAAAGTCAATATGGGTCAATAACAAATGCTCATCACGGGACACGATCCCTGCCGTCATTTGCTCATAAGATAACGTGGACTAATAAGCAATCCCCATAGGCAGAAAGCAATCGTTTTCCTAACTTTAGTCATAAGTCAATATGGGTCAATAAGTAATGCTCAATCGCGGGACACACGAACCCTTCCTCATTTGCTCATAAGTCAACGTAGAAAAATAAGCAATCCTCATGGCCAGAACACAATCCCTTCCCTGACTTTAGTCATTAGTCAATATGGGTCAATAAGCAATGCTCATCGCGGACACGATACTCTCCATCATTTGCTAATAGTCAACGTCGACCAATAAGCAATCTCCATTGCCAGAACACAATCTCTTCCCTAACTTTAGCCATAAGTCAATATGGGTCAATAAGCAATGCTCAATCGCGGGACACGAAACCTTCCGTTATTTGCTCATGATTCAACAAGGACAGATAAGCAATCCTAATGGCCAGAACACAATCTCCTCCACCTTAGTCAAAAGTCAGTATGAGTCAATGAGCAATGCTTATTGCCAGAACACAATTTCTTCCGTCGTGGTACTCATTGGATTACAGATAGCTAAGTTAACCTGGATCAATAAGCAATGATCATTGCCATAACATAAACTCTTCCGTCGCTGTTACTAGATTGCAGTCAACGTGGACCAATAAGCAATGTTCAATCGCGGGACACGAACCCTTCCGTTATTTGCTCATGATTCAACAAGGACAGATAAGCAATCCTAATGGCCAGAACACAATCTCCTCCACGTTAGTCAAAAGTCAGTATGAGTCAATGAGGAATGCTTATTGCCAGAACACAATTTCTTCCGTCGTGGTACTCATTGGATTACAGATAGCTAAGTTAACCTGGATCAATAAGCAATGATCATTGCCATAACATAAACTCTTCCGTCGCTGTTACTAGATTGCAGTCAACGTGAACCAATAAGCAATGTTCAATCGCGGGACACGAACCCTTCCGTTATTTGCTCATGATTCAACAAGGACAGATAAGCAATCCTAATGGCCAGAACACAATCTCCTCCACCTTAGTCAAAAGTCAGTATGAGTCAATGAGCAATGCTTATTGCCAGAACACAATTTCTTCCGTCGTGGTACTCATTGGATTACAGATAGCTAAGTTAACCTGGATCAATAAGCAATGATCATTGCCATAACATAAACTCTTCCGTCGCTGTTACTAGATTGCAGTCAACGTGGACCAATAAGCAATGCTCGCCAAGTCAGCACCGGAACAGAATATATTTCACCACTGTTGCACATCGCATTACGAGCAGCTAATTCAGTCCTAATAAGAGTCAATCCGCGCCCGAGTTGGCTCTTGTTACTCGAAATGCAAGCAGCCAAGCTAATGTGGACCAATCAGCGAAACAGCAACACCCGAGAGCAATCTCTTCCATCACTTATCTACCAAATGGATTGCAAATAGCTAAGTTAGTGTAGGCCGCTCAGCCAGTAACTCAGCGCCCGAACGCCGTTTCTCCCATCACTGCAAGTGGCTAAGGCAGTGACCAGCGGAGTTACTACTTAGTACCTTGAATGGTTTGTGGACTAATTTCTGGTTGATAGTAAGTATTTTATTATTATTATTTAAATAATTTGAATGCATTTAAACAATTTATGTAGCATTATTACCTTCGAAGCTTCACTGACTGGAGTCTTCAGAGTGAATTCGCGCCCACTATACTATCTCGGCGCAGTGCTAATCGTGTCATTTGCTGGCAATAAAATTTATTATTTCTATTGAATACCAGCCTTATTAGCTGTAGAGTCACTGTGGTGATTTTTGGTTAAAGGTATCCATAATTAAAGTTCCGTCAAAATTTTCAAAAAATTCCAAAAAGAAACGTTTATATCCAAAAATATTTTGAATGTTTAGCTTCAATCATGGTTTTCTGTCCTTGTAATATTTTTAAACCCTTTAAAATCTTCCACAAGATGTAAATCTTTTTCCAGTTTTCAGCAGAAAACTGGCGTATGATTGCTCAAGATACGACAGTTATTTTTGTTGTTGTTTAACGTTCTGCAACCGGAGAGATCATATCGGACGATGAATGAATGAATGAAATGGATAAAATTATATTCAAATGAACCGGGAGTCCATAGCTTAAAGCTTGGAAGAAACCTTATCCAGGTAATTCATTCTAACCGAGGTTCGAAATCAGGATCTTTTGAATGTGAAACAGACATGCTACCCCCACACTATGGAGTTGGGCTTAATTAATTTGACCACTAATGATAAGTTGTAAAAGGTAAAAGATATTTAAAACTTAAAGTTTTTTTTAAATAAAAAATAAAGAAAAGACAGAAGAGTGACAAAATTCTCTACTACGTATGGGTTGTCCTCAGTGGTGTAGTGGTTACCATGCTAGCCTCTAGTTTCCGAGGTCGCGGGTTCAAACCCGGCGGAGGGCGATGGATTTTTTCGGGCGTAAAAATCCTTAGTATGACTTCCTTCGGAAGGGAAGCAAAGCCGGTGGTCCCGTGTCGTAGATTTCCGGCACGTAAAAGAACCTCAAGTCTGATAAAGAGGCCTCTGAGTAAAGTTACCGGTCTTTCACGCCCAATATAGAATTGGACGTTAAGGACCACAGCAGTTAAAGAGCGTCCATAAATAAAATTCAATTTAATTTTAATTTTCTACTGAGTATTCCGTTCCTGTGTAAACGTGTCAGTATATTTAAAGTTTAAAAATTATAGTTTCTGCATTGTGTGGAATATCTTATTAATTAGCATAATAAAAGTAATCCAAGTGCTGTTTTTTCTAAAAAATCTATTAAAATATCTCATGATATTTAAAGCATAGTAATAATTATGGTAGAATTGCATGTGACAACATTTTAAAAACCTTACATAAAAATTTCAAGATATAGAGATTTCACCTGTAGGTAATCCTTACGTTTTTGTCTCTTATGCTGTGGTCCCGGATAGAACAAGCTGCCTTGCTGAGTTTTGTTTATTCGCTCAGTCCTTAGCAAGAATACCGGTTTTAAATTTTGGATTCCTGAGGTCATTTGCACATTCATATTTAAAAATTAAATATTTAACTTAACTTTGTAACATATAACTCAAATTATAAGTCTATGTGACCTCTGCAGTTAAAATGCTTTAAATAATAATAGTAGTAATGCTTCATTTCACAAGATGAACATACAAAGGCATATTATGTATAAAACATACACATCATTTTTCTTTCCTTACTGGACGGTACTTTATGAGCAGCTTAGATCCCTTATGATTTTATTTTTACTCTAGCACTTATAAGCAAGAAGTTTTATGCACTCACTTAAGTATATTATGCAACAAGGCTATAAGGTACGACGCGAGTATGTTATGAAACGAGCGATAGGGAGCTTCATAATTTCCATACGAGTGCCTTAATTGCCATTATAAAGTTGTATACAAATGGCAGTACTACTGAGTCAATGTCGTATTTATTTTTTTTTTACAGGTAAGCTGAAAACAAAAAGGAAATGAACTCAATGTATTAGAACAGATATGGGCGAGTGCGTGTCACATCCAGGAGGGAGAGATACTGTGACGTAACCTAGCTACCTCTCTATCCGAACAGTGGCGTAATGTGATTCTTAATTCTGAAAAGCTAGAAATGTCTATTTATTAAAATGTAAGTTATGCATCAAATGACAAAACACAATCAGGTGCTTTATTCATTATTATTCATACAATAAAGGTCTGAAACTCAAACTATATCATGCTTCTTATCAAATTGAAGAAATAAATATAATATTGCTTATAAACTTGCAGGAAAAATGAACAAACAGTACTTAATACAGTTTTTACAGTAAATAAATATATTGCTTAATTGAAGTTATTGACGTACTAATTAGAGCCAGAGGTGCTTCTCCATACTTTTTACTTACTCTACCACGGACCTAGTAGATAGAGAAGGTATTGCATTCCATCCGAAAATTCGATACCAAGATTTCACGCAAATACAAGTTTTGAGGCTCCTGAATAAACAAAACATTTTTAGAAAAATGTTCATGTGTGGTGTCTGTGAATGGCATAACTCAAAAACGAAACCTCAGATAATTACTAAACTTGGTATTTAAGTTAAGTACCTTCCAAAGAGGCGACACGAATATTATTAAGAACATTCCCCACCCCAGACTTCCCTTTGTATAGAACATATTTGGAAATGTTTTATTTTCTAAGAAATGGCTCAAACTATTTTGTTTAAAATACCATATATTAAAGATATTTAAATGCAAATTAAATAGGTATCTTGTATTTTCTGGAAATAGCTTGTGAGGTCCTCTTTATTAGGAAGGAATTCTGTAAAACATTGTATTACTGGTAAACAAAAAGTAATAGGCGAAAACGTACTGTATAAAAAATGTAGATCTCTTTAAAACACACAAGTTATTACACACACACACACACACACACACACACACACACACACACACACACACACACACTACTTTGCAACATCTTTGTATGCTACAAAATATGAAACAGCCATTCTTCTCTAAATGTCCTACCAATTCTTGTGGAATAGATCTTGTAATTGCGTTAAACAGTGAATTAAAACAATGCTTATGTGTTGCTAACAGCAAACGAGAAGGGAAGTGGCGGAGATCGCTTGACACGCGGTGGCAGGAATGCCCTACCTATATCAGAATATTAAAATTATGATGAAGAGAATTTACTTATTTGAGAACAGACATTTAATTTTTTTATGTAGAATCAACTGAAAAATTCAACGCCACAGCCGG
Organism: Deroplatys truncata; assembly: GCA_030765065.1. Lineage (NCBI taxonomy): Eukaryota > Metazoa > Arthropoda > Insecta > Mantodea > Mantidae > Deroplatys > Deroplatys truncata. The sequence goes on along the minus strand of CM060981.1, from coordinate 221,356,385 downwards.
GATTTGAACACGGTTCTCCCGCTCTCCGTGCGATTGCTCTAACCCCTACTGTGACAACATAGCGGTGGGGCATTGAATTCCCCAATTGACTCAAGATTTGTTTCCCAGACATACCTACAAAGACATCTCCATCGAGATGACAAACTTAGCGGCGACCTGCTTACTGCAAGTACTTCAGTGCTGGATACATAATTTATTCAGGGTTTTTAATTTTTTTTATTGTTATTGTATAAATTAATTGGAGAATTCAATGCCGCACCGGCACCTTGTCACAGTAGCTCAATGGTTAGAGCAACCGCACGGAGAGCGAAAAAACCGTGTTCAAATCCCGGCTGTGGCGTTGAATTTTTCAGTTGACTCTACAGTAAAAACTTGCCTAGGCCAGGTTAAGACCTATTAAAAGTATAATTAATTTATACAATAACAATAAAAAATAAAGACATTTCATTGTTTATCTAGGGAGGAGATCCTAATGGACTGTTGCTTTGAAGGCGTTAAAAGGTATGGGAGAGGTGCGCGCACCGCCGACTAAGATCATAATGAGTCGCTGAAGTATAATGGATGCCCTCCCACTTCAGTTACGACACATATAATCAGCGTATTATAGTATCGTCGCCCAAAAATTATTTCTGTTTTATGTACCTTATTGGCTGTGTGATACAGCACAGTTTTAAAAGAGTTTCCCTGTTCGGCTATATTTTTACTAAACCATGTTTCTTATAATCTTGCCCCGCTGACATGCATTCTTTCGTGCTCCCTTTCCTTCCCTTTTCCCCTGAATGGCTAATGTACACCTCTGACGATGATGATGATGACAAACAAGCTCTTTGCAATACAAGGTCAGACGATAAAAGACTTAAAAATCTGATGTGCTGCACTCACATGCCTTTCTCTACTCATGTATAAACTATTTTTACAAACGCTTATTCTCCGTCTACTTTAGGTTAATCGAGATAAACATTTGCAGACTTATTGCTAGTTTTCTTGTAAGTGAAAGGGGAATATGGTAGGATTTAAGCGATAGTCAAATCTTTCAAGAGCTGGTTGCTATGTGGAGCATTCCATTCTCTTTGTATGTCCAGGACATAAAAAAAACGAATAACGAATTCCCATTTGAGAAAAAGTATAAGTATTCGAAAATTCAAACAAATAACAAGAAATATCTCGGAAATAGTTCATGAGCAAAAAAATGTATATGGAATAAGTTGTGTGTTTTAACGAGCTCTAAATTGTTTGTGCAGAAAAATTGTGTCTATCCCTTACGGTTTACCAGTTATGTAAAGGTCATTTTTAGAAAAAAGAAGACCTTTGGGGAAATTCCCAGGAAACCCAAGATGTACATTTTATTCGCCATGGAAGTATCTTAGTTATATGATATTTTAATCAAAATCGTTAGAGCCATTTCTGAGAAAATCAAAATTTTCGAAAAACGTTCCATGTATATGGTAGTCTGGGGTGGGTAGATTTTCTTGAAAATCTTCGTGTCGCATCTTTAAAAGATACTGAACCTAAATACCAGCTTTGGTATTTATCTGACTTTTCGTTTTTGAGTTATGCTGTTCACAGACACAAGGACCTTTTTCTAAAAAGTGTTTTTTATTCAGGGGGGCCTCAAAACATGTATTTCCGATGAATCTGGTACTATACGTAGTAGATAAAGTAACAACCAATAAATCAGCGAAGTGTCAAAAGTTAGGGTGTTCACGTGCCCTTGTGTAGCAGCCGCCACTGCATGTGGATGCAGCAGATCAAATGTTTAGATAATGGGACTTCAATAGTGTATTTAGACTCCTGTTAACTATCGGCTGAAAACAATTCAATAATTTTCAGAGGTAATATATTTCAAGAGCAATTTGTTGTAATATCTGTCTTTAGAGCGAGTCGATTTCTCGCTCCGTAATAGTTTACAGAGCGTAAATAAAGTACTTAGCAACGAAGCTTCTTGTTTAATTTCGTACAGCTTTCTTTACTGGAATGCACAAATGCAAGCAAATATTTCACTTGAAGCAGGAGCAATAGCATTACAAAAACAGATTTAATTTTCATATGCCTCTACAAGTTTTTATATGATAAAAATTTATACAAACACCATTCTGCCTTTGCTCCACATGTAACGTATGCAATATTTTACCAAGGAATAAAGCATGGTGTGTAAAATGTCTCTCTACAATACAAGTGCCAACTTATAACGCCCCACCCAATCCCATTATATGCCATAAAATTCCTACTTCAAAAAATTTTATTATATTGTCTCTAACCCTTTCATACACAGACAGACCCTGTTTATTTGAGAAGAGTGCGGGCGAGAGGAAAAACAGACATCTATAAAACTGTTTGTTACTCATGTTTCATTCAAAAAGTCTGCAGCAATGTGGTTTTCTGTTTGTAGTGAGCACCTATTGCGGTTTCCACGCACACTTAAAAACATAAATTATTGTTGAGAAGGGACCCCACCTTCAACGCACCTCACCCTTCCCCCGCCCTGCCTTCTAGTTTACACGAGTTCGTTGATTTGCATACAAACGTGTGTTGACAGAAATGAAAACATCACACGGGCAGCTTGTAACTTGGCAACCAGCATGTGAGGTCACCATTGTTGTCCCGGGCCATGAAAACCTAGAAACAAACACACAATGTCTTTTTTAATTGAATGCGCCGGTCCATGTTTGGGCTACGACTACCGAGGATTTCCCAAATGGCTTAATAGCTCTTTGCAAAATTTCGAACAAACGCTCCCCTTGTCAGTCGATTCGCACCAGCTCAGAGACCAGCGAAAATGGCTTGTTTAGTTCGTCCAAGCAAGAAAACGGTGGGCAATACGCGTACTGTTAACTATGCCACGACACACCAGCCAACAGAACTTCCACGTTAGCTAATTTCCTCCTTGTTCAACAATGTCATCAAATATCTATGAGGTTTCATTTAGTTCAGCTTTGTTTCAATAAAGTGTTAGGTTCTTTACATCCTCTAATGCTTACCTATAATAAGTAGAGGAAGTATTGCATTCCACCCAAAAATTCGATACAGAGTTTTCACTGAAAATAAATGTGATACATTCACGTGATTTTCTCTAGCCTATATCATTTATTAGTGGGTACACAAATTATTCTTACTCAAGCTTATTTTTCTATCTGCTACGTTTTAATACAAATAAACCTTTGCAGAAACAGCTACATTACACATTCGTTATAGAAACAAAGAGAACAGCGATAGCCAAATGCTTAAGAACTGGACGCTATAAAATTCCATACCGTTTCCATGCAATCGCGAGAAGCAACTCAATGTTGAAAGGACTTTAAGAGAATGACCAAGAAATGAACAATTCAAACCTTTAATAACGGATACCTCAGAAACGGCTTATGCCACAGAAAACTTACTTTAAATAAATTGTGTGTTTTAAAGAGATCTACCTTTTTTTGTGTAGTGTGTTTATCATTTACCAGCTATACAAGATTATACAAAATTCCCTCCGAATGAAAACAACTTCATAGGGTATTCCCCGAAAATTTAAGATATAGATTTTATTGGTCATATACATATCTTTCATATATGGTCTTTTAATTAAAATCGTTTGGGGTGGGGGGATTTTGTTGAAAATCTTCGTGTCGTATCTTTGGTAGATATTGAATGTAAATAGAAGTTTGGTGTTTATCCGACTTTTCGTTTTTGAGTTATGCTGTTCACAGACACACACACACACACACACACACACGCGCGCGCGCGCGCGCGCGCGGACATGTTTCCAGAAATGCTTTATTTCGATTAGGGCGTCTCAAAACATTTATTTCCGGTGAAGTCTCTGTATCAAATTTTTGGGTGGAATGCAATACTTCCCCTACGTACTAGTAGAGAAAGTAAAAAGCATTTAAGAAAATGCGCGCGTGCGTGTGTGTGTATGTGCGCGAGCACCTTTCTGTCTGTACACAGCATAACTCAAGAGCATAAAGTCTGGTGAGTACCAAACTTGGTAGTATGTTTCAAATCACTATCTTCCAAGGATACAATAATTTTCATAGAAATCTCCCCAAACCGGAACTGCCCTTTTATATATTCCTATTCGTTATTCGCAGTAAATATCCACCTAATGTGCCGTCCTCCGTGGACTAGTGGTACCGTGCTAGCCTCTAGTTCCCAAGGTCGCGGGTACAAACCGGGCATAAAAATCCTTAGCATGGCTTCCTTCGGAAGGGAAGTAAAGCCGGTGGTCCCGTGTCGTAGATTTACGGCACCTAAAAGAACATCAAGCCTGATAAAGAGCAAAATTATCGGACGCTAACAACCATAGTAGTTAAAGAGCGTCCATAAATAAAACTCAATTTCTCCTTCTCCACCTAATGTCTACTTTTCCTACCACGTACCTTCTAGGTAGAGGAAGTGTTGCGTTCCGCTAAAAACTGCATACGAGATTTCACCCGAAGTACATGCTTTGATGCCCCCTGAATACATAAAGGCATTCTTAGAAAATGTGTGTGAACAACATCTCCCAAAAACGAAATGTAGGAAGAATACAAACTTGGTATCTTAATTCAATGCCTTCCAAAGGTGCGACGCGTAGACTTTCACGTAAATTCAGACTGCCTCTGCGGTCTGGTGGTTAGCGTGCTAGCTTCCAAATCCCGAGGTTCCAGGTTCGATTCCTGGCTGGAGGATGGTAATTTTTCTTTAGCCAGGATTATTCCACATCCTCCCTAGAGTCTGGAAGTGTGTGTGTGTGTGTGTGTGTGTGTGTGTGTGTGTGTGTGTGTGAACTCAATGTTTAAACAACAAGCAAACTCAAACATTAACACTATAGCAAACGAGTGAACAACATTGTTGATGAGCAATTGTTCCAAAGGCAAAGTCCCCGGCATGACCTTAGTTGTTAAAGTGGCATACAAACAAGAATAAGAAAATTCCCTCACCCAAACTACACTTATATGGAAATTATTTATTTCCTCAAAGAAGACTAACGATTGTGATTAAAATATCAATAAAATGTGTATCAAGAATTTTCACGGGATAATCTATGAAGTCCTTTCCCTTCAGAAGGCATTGTGTATAACTGTTAATTATAAGACAAAAACGTACTAGATCTCTATAGAACGCAATCCATACAAAATAACCTTTTTGGTGGCATGCAGGCATTTTCGAGATATCCCTCGCTATTGGTTTGAGTTTTTACTTTCTCTACTACGTATAGTAAGTAGGGGAAGTATTGTATTCCACCCAAAAATTCGATACCGAGATTTCACCGGAAATATATGTTTTGAGACACCCTGAATCCAAAAAAAGCAGTTTTGGAAACATGTCCGTGTGTGTGTGTGTGTGTCTGTGAAAAGCATAACTCAGAAACGAACAGTCGGATAAACACCAAACATGGTATTTAGGTTCAGTATCTTCCAGAGATGCGCACGAAGGTTTTCAAGAAAATCCCCCACCACTGATTACCCTTTACATGGAACATTTTCCGAACATTTTAATTTTCTCAAAAATGGCTCTAACGATTTTGATTAAAATATCATATGTTTAAGATATTTTCATGACAAATGAAATGTATATCTCGAATTTTCTGGGAATGTCTCCAAAAGTATTTTTCATTGTGAACGACTTTTGCATCACTGGTAAACCATAAGAGATAGACAAATTTTTACTACACAAAAAATGTAGATCGCGTTAAAATACACAATTTATGCCATACACATTTTTGGTTGTTGAGTGAGCCATTTTCAAGATATTGCTTGTTATTCCCTTAAATTTTCCAATACTTATACTTTTTCTCAAATGGAAATTAGTTACTCATTCTTTTGGTCCTGGTAATGCAAAGAGAATGGAATACTGCGCATAGCAATCAGTTCTTAAAATATTTGACTATCGGTTAAAGCCTAGCAATTCCCCTTGTATCTACAAGAAAATTAGCAATAACATTAACATCTCGATTAACATGAAGCATATGGAGAATAAGCGTTTGTAAAAATAGTTTTACAAGAGTAGAGAAAGTCATGTGAGTGTAACACATCAGATTTTTTTCAATACAGTTCCATTTTTTAAGTGGTCACCACTCGTTTCTCGCAGGTCTCTGTAATGACTGAAATTCCGTTCTTTCTACATGATCGCCAGAAAAAAAAAATCCGATGTGTTACACTCACAGGACTTTCTCTACTCTTGTACAAACTATTTTTACAAACGCTTATTCTCCATATGCCTCATGTTAATCGAGATAAATATTTGCAGAAACCATATTAATGCTAATTTTCTTGTAGGTGCAAGGGGAATATGGTCGGCTTTAAGCGATAGTCAAATATTTTAAGAGCTGGTTGCTATGTGGAGTATTCCATTCTGTTTGTATGTCCAGGACATAAAAACGAATAACGAATTCCCATCTAAGAAAAAGTATAGGTATTGGAAAATTGAAACAAATAACAAGGAATATCTCGGGAATGGTTCCCTCCACAAAAAAAGGTATAGGATATAAATTGTGTGTTTTAATGAGATCTATATTTTTTGTGCAGTAAAATTTGGACTATCTCTCACGGTTTACCAGTTATGCAAAAGTCATTCAGAATGAAGAGGACTTCTGTGGACATTCCCAGAAAATTCAAGATATACATTTCATTTCCCATGAAAATATCTTAAACATATGATATTTTTATCTAAATCGTTTGAGCATTTTTGAGAATGTAAAAATTTTGAGAAATGTTCCATGTAAAGGGTAGTCTGGTATAAGGAATTTTCTTGAAAATCTTCGTGTTGCACTCTTGGAAGATACTAAACTCAAATACCACGTTTGGTATTTATCCGACTTTTCGTTTTTGAGTTATGCTGTTCACAGACAGACACGCACGAGAAATGTTTCGAAAAATGCTTTATTTGGAATCAGGGAACCCCAAAACATGTATTTCCGGTGACACCTCCGTATCGAATTTTAGAGTGGAATATATCTAATACTTCCCCTACTTACTACACATAATAGAAAAAGTAAAAATGTATTCAGAATGCAGAGAGGTTCACAGGTTATTCCCAGAAAATTCAAGATATACTTTTTACTTTCTCTACTACGTATAGTAAGTAGGGGAAGTATTGCATTCCACCCAAAAATTCGATACCGAGATTTCACCGGAAATACATGTTTTGAGACCTCCTGAATCCAAAAAAAGCATTTTTGGAAACATGTCCGTGTGTGTGTCTGTGTGTGTGTGTGTGTGTGTGTCTGTGTGTGTGTGTGTGTGTGTGTCTGTGAACAGCATAACTCAAAAACGAACAGTCGGATAAACACCAAACTTGGTATTTAGGTTCAGTATCTTCCAGGGATGCGACACGAAGGTTTTCAAGAAAATCCCCCCACCCCAGAGTACCCTTTACATGGAACATTTTTCGAAAATTTTAATTTTCTCAAAAATGGCTCTAACGATTTTGATGACAATATCACATGTTTAAGATAATGTCATGAGAAATGAAATGTATATCTCGAATGTTCTGAGAATGTCTCCAAAAGTATTCTTCACTGTGAACGACTTTTGCATAACTGGTAAACCGTAAGAGATAGACAGAATTTTACTACACAAAAAATGTAGATCGCGTTAAAATACACAACTTATGTCATATACATTTCTTTTGTTGAGTGAACCGTTTTCGGGATATTGCTTGTTATTTCCTTAAATATTTCAATACTTATACTTTTTCTCAAATTCGTTATTCATTTTACTTTCTCTACTACGTATAGTAAGTAGGGGAAGTATTGCATTCCACCCAAAAATTCGATACCGAGATTTCACCGGAAATACATGTTTTGAGACCTCCTGAATCCAAAAAAAGCATTTTTGGAAACATGTCCGTGTGTGTGTCTGTGTGTCTGTGTGTGTGTGTCTGTGTGTGTGTGTGTCTGTGTGTGTGTGAACAGCATAACTCAAAAACGAACAGTCGGATAAACACCAAACTTGGTATTTAGGTTCAGTATCTTCCAGAGATGCGACACGAAGGTTTTCAAAAAAATCCCCCCACCCCAGACTACCCTTTACATGGAACATTTTTCGAAAATTTTAATTTTCTCAAAAATGGCTCTAACGATTTTGTTTAAAATATCATATGTTTAAGATAATGCCATGAGAAATGAAATGTATATCTCGAATTTTCTGGGAATGTCTCCAAAAGTATTCTTCATTGTGAACGACTTTTGCATAACTGGTAAACCATAAGAGATAGACAAAATTTTACTACACAAAAAATGTTGATCTCGTTAAAATACACAACTTATGTTATATACATTTCTTTTGTTGAGTGAACCGTTTTCGAGATATTGCTTGTTATTCCCTTAAATTTTCCAATACTTATACTTTTTCTCAAATTCGTTATTCATTTTTTTATGTCCTGGACTTGCAAAGAGAATGGAATTCGACACATAGCAACCAGCGTTAAAATATTTGACCATCGCTTAAAAGCTACCATATTCCCCTTGCATCTACAAGAAAATTAGCAATAAGATTGACATCTCGATATCTCGATTAACATAAAGGATATGGAGAATAGGCGTTTGTAAAAATAGATTGTACAAGAGTAGAGAAAGTCATGTGAGTGTAACACATCAGATTTTTTTTTATGTCCTGGACATGCAAAGAGAATGAAATGCGCCACATAGCAACCAGCGTTAAAATATTTGACTATCGCTTATAACCTACCATATTCCCCTTGCATCTACAAGAAAATTACCAATAAGATTGACATCTCGATATCTTGATTAACATGAAGCATATGGAGAATAGGCGTTTGTAAAAATAGATTGTACAAGAGTAGAGAAAGTCATGTGAGTGTAACACATCAGATTTTTTTGTCATGTAGCAATATTAATCATATGGTGTTTTAACGAAAATCTTTAGTGCCAATTTTGAGAGAATCGAAAATTTCAAAAAATCTTCCATATAAAGGATGGTTTGCAGTGGGGAATTTTGTTGAAAATCTTCGTGTCGCATAAATGGAAGATTCTGAACTAAAATGTCAAGTTTGGTATTTGTCAGAGTTTTCGTTTTTGAGTTAAGGTGTTCACAAACACACAAACAGACACACACATTCAGGGGACCTCAAAACTTGTATTTCAGCTGAAATCTCGACGTCAACTTTTTAGGTGTAGGTAATACAATACCTACTTCCTCTACCTGCTATATTGGAAGAGAAAGCAAAAATTGCTATTTAGCATTATTGAGATATATTTGAAGCAAGGACATTGAATAATGTAATAAGTATTTCGAGTTCCTTAACCATGCAAAATGTGTTTCCAAATTTTAATATACCTACATCACGCACAGCTGAGGCATCCCCAACAACATTCAAGAAGCTGCAGTAGCAACAAAACAAAATGTGGAAAATATGAAAAGCAAGTGGATGCAGGGTAATAAAACAACCAAGAGGAGTCATGTTCTTGAGTAACATGAAAAACGGTGGTTTCCGTAGTAGAATTGAGAAGCCATGTTTGGTAGCCCTCCTAGGCTCGCGTTGGCTTCATCCATTACATCAGGAGAAGCTGCAGAAGTGGAACTTGGCAACAAAATTGCTAATTTTCACGAGAAACAGAACCAGAGCCAGAAATAAATACAAAAAAGTCGTCACAAACAAGACTATCTGTTTGAATAGAACTAAAATGAATATAACCGCTTGCAAAACAATGAAAAAATTGCGATAGGTATACCTATTAACTACTCCTGAATCCAGACAGTGAATCTCTTGTGTAGGAGCGCATAATATGTCCTCAAGTCGTAACGGTAGGTGAACATTGTGTCATTTGTCGTTTGCCTTGGGCTAACTTAACTTTCTGGCGTGGGTGATAGTGACTTTGAAATAACAATTTCATTGCCATTTACCGCCATAATCTTTATCCGCCAGAGTCCAGTGAAAAAACTGAATTTACATTACACCCAAACAAACCGAGCGGGATGGCTCAGGCGGTTACGTCTTTGGTCCGCATTCGGGAGGTCCCGGAATCGATCCCCGGCGACCGTCCACTGGCCCATGGGTTTTTGAGGTTTACCCAGTTCGCCAGGCAAATGCTGGGGTGGTTCATCTTCTACCACGACTCTCCTTCCTCTCAATCCCCGTACCCATCATCTTCCTTGTCATCTGTTTCAGGGTTGTAGGACCAGGCGACGGTGTTGCGGCTGGGCGGTGGCTTGCGCTCTGTAAAGGTTTCTTCCCTGGCGTCGCTGCGGTACCGCTCAGTTAGGCCTCTGTTGAGCGTGGGTCTCCGCTCCGGGGGACCCTCGAGATTGGTAGCTTGTGGGCAGGGACCGTGCAGCGATGGATGCGTTATATCTGGAAACGTTAGGGATCCTGTCCATGCCTGCGCCCGTCGGCATCCAGATCTGGTCGCCCTTCGGGTCTCTCCTCTCATCCCTCCCACCCAGAGGTTAGGTTGGAAGCAAAAAGGGCCGACTGGCCTACTTGCGGTGCTCTGCCCCGGTTCCGGGCGCCTCTCCGCGATACGTACCTTTACCTTTACATATAGCCAAGCTACTGCCGCGTTACCCGAATATCTATATGTTTTCCTATTGCTTGACGTTACTTTTAAGCAATTAATGTCATTCACTAGATGATCAAGAACCAGTATACTGTTTTACATCGCCACGAGTAAAGTGAGAGGAATATCTACGTGAGAGGCGCAGACTGGGTTCTGAATGCTCTATAAACGCTGAAAACATGAACGAGGCACTCATCGACACACGTCTTTTTATTTTATTATGCTCCGACTCACGGTTTAGGACTTTTCTCTGTTATACTAACAAGTTTTTTTTTTTTTCAATTTGCCTAATATTATTGGTCTGCTATTTACATTTATCCTCGCCTAAATTATTTTTTCTTCCTAGTTATATGTTGCCAAATCTAGCTACAATGACAGACTAATCCTCAGAAACCATAATGTATCTGCTTCTACTTGAAATTTAGAACCCATCCCTTGGACTTCGCAATAGTCGATTGCATTTATATCTGTAATTCTGTGTTGTGTGTCATGAAATTGAGACAGGTAGTGAGGAAGCGTAATCCTGGTGTGTTCTGTCAACAAATTCTAATCCCAAGATTTTGTTGAAAACGAAAAAGGGAGGTTGTGTATTTCAGCGAAATAAATGACAAGACTCCTTTGTGCTTATGAAAATGAGTCAACGTACATTAGTGAATAAAGTAATGGGTCGACTCTTGGAGCTCCTTAACAAGAAAATAGCTAAAGTGTTATTCACAAGGAAGGTGATTCAACCCCCGTATCTGCAAATATTTTTACTTTCCTACCACGTATGCTGGCATGCATCAAATGTGGCCCATAATGGCACGGAGGTGGTTTATTTTGGTACTGACAAAAATCTAGCCCCACCTACTAACAGCGTGACCACCTCTATTTTTTGAGCATAATTCTAGCCACTGGTTTGGAAGATCATTTTACCTCCGCAAAGTATGGCCGAACTGCCGGAGAGTAACGTTACAACTAACCTTATATTTTCATGCTTAACTACCGTTTATCGGTTTTCTTATTGCCGTTTACTAGCGTCAACAAATTTTACCTTCGTCTCCATGTCGGTGATGAAACGTCATGAATATATAGTGCCATAGCTGTGTTCGGTTTAACCTCATATGCAAATAATTCTTTACCTCTTCTTTAACTTCATTAATTGCTTAGTTTGTATGTCCCTGTATTGTTTTTAGGTCAATCACATACGAAACCGATACCGGCTGGGTGGAGCCAAAAGTTGCTTAACCTGAAGGGTGAAACCTTGCGGAGAGAAAAATTCTATGGCGTTCTAGGGGAATGGTCCACTTTTTATGCACGACAGTGTACATACCTATTAGGTAGAGAAAGTATTGCATTCACCCAAAAATTCAATATCGAGATTTCACCGGAAATATGCCATGTTTTGAGGCGCACTCAATACAAAAAATATTTTTAGGAAAACATGAAACATACGCACACGTTTATGTATGTATGTATGTATGTATGTATGTATGTATGTATGTATGTATGTATGTATGTATGTATGTATGTGTGTGTGTATGTGTGTGACGAACATAACTCAAAAACGAAAAGTCAGTTAAATACCAAACTTGGTGTTTAAGTTCAGTATCTTCCAAAGTTGCGACAGGAAGATTTTCGAGAAAATTCCTCTACCGCAAACTACCCTACATTTCTACATTTTTTATTTTCTCAAAGATGACTGTAACATTTTTTTAAATGCCAAATAAAATGCATGCCTTAAAGATTCTGGAAATAGCTAAAGTCCTCATTACTTCACCGAGCGGGATGGCTCAGGCGGTTACGTCTTTGGCCCGCATTCGGAAGGTTCCGGGATCGATGCCCTGCGATAGCCCACTCTGACCCATGGGTTTTTTCAGAGGTTTTCCTGGGTCGTCAGGCAAATGCTAGTGGTTTCTTTTATTCGCCCGAATTTCCTATCCATCCATTTAGTTCCATTTTACATTTCATTCATATTTCATCCCGTTCGTCTCTTTCAGGGTCGGAAGTGTCACCGATGGTGTTACGGTGTAGCGTGGTAGGGGAAAATGATGCTGTCTCCGTCCATCTGCCGGGGTATCCGAACTCCCTTGAGAGGCATTGAACCCTTCTGTGCGGGGTGGGGTCCCCGGTCTGCCTGTCCGTCTGCCAGGGTGTCTCTACCTGAAAACGTAGAGACCCTGTCATTGCTGTGCCATCGCTCCTGGTTCCGTCGCCCGGTGTCTCCTCTCGTCTCATTCTTCCTTCCGGTACTTAGGTACAATATCCACTCTGGATCGGTTCCGAGTCCCCTCCGTAGTCAATCAATTCTTCCTCATTTCGAAGAATTTAAGGTAAACCGTAAGACATAGATAAACAATCACTAAGTAAAAAATTTAAATATCTTAAAAGCATGCCGTTTCAAATAGTAATTTTTCTGTGACACCAGCCTTACCTTGATATTAAGGAAGCGATTTCCTTTATAGCTAACGCTATCCAGTTGTTTCTCGCGTATGAATTTTAAGGCCTCGCGTTTTAAACATCTATCGGATTTAAGCGTAGGTAACGATTGCTGAAATTTCGTCAAAATTTTCAAAAATTTAAACATTAGTTTCTATGTCCAAAAATAGCTTGACCTTCAGATTCAATGTAGTTCAATGGCTTTTGTTTTCAGAGCCATTTAAAGCTTCAACACGTGACCACTCAAATGCCCAAAAACACACGGTCTAATGGCTTGTATTTACTTCCAATGCCTTTTATTCGACTTTGGCTTTTCTTATACTTTTGTCATTAAAAATGTTTCATGAGATGTAGTTTATAATTAATCTTGTTCAAATTTTCGGCACAAACTCAGAAAGAATGAACTTAAAAAAACTGGCATATCTACTATAGTTTTTACTACACGTTTAAATTGCTTAAGATATGACATAATTAATTCGACCACTGAGGATAAATTGTCTAAATAAAACATATTTTAAAGCTTAAACATTTTATTCCGAGACAACCATTCCATATACCAGTTTTGTACAGTCGTGAATAAAAAGTGCCCCATTCCCCTAGATCACCATAGTGTTTTTGCCTCCATAAGGTTTCAACCTTCAAGTAACCAATTTTGACTCCACCCAGCCGGTATCAGTTCTCTGAGTGACAATACTGGGACATGCAAACTAACGAATGAACGAAATATATAATCTATGTGAAATGAAGGGGTGGTTCAGATACCACCTCTATGAAAGAGTTTCACTACTATTGGCACACAACGAAAGGCTAAACTAATTACAATTAGCTCGGCCTTCTAGAGGAAGGAGTGAAGAATTATTTGCACGTGTGATGAAACTGAACGACAGCTGCATTTATAGGACAGCTTTCATTAGGCGCATGGAGACAAAGTTTAAGCTTTTGCTGCTACTAAACGGCACTAAGATAATGTTAGTGCAGCAGATCTAACTTGCAATGTTCTTCATCGGCAGTTCCGCCATACTTTGGGGGAGATAAAGTATCTACCCTGCCAATCCAGTGGCTATATGCTTGAAAAACAGAGGTGGTCACGCGGATAGGGGGTGAGGCTAGATATTTCCGGTACCAACAACAGCTCTGTTCCATTATAGCCACACTTTATGCACACCAGTATATTTTTTTTTTACTTTCTCTATTACGTATAGTAGATAATTAGGGGAAGTATTGCATTCCACCCAAAAATTCAATACCCAAATTTCACCTAAATACATGTTTTGAGCTGCCCTGAATCCAAATAAAGCCTTCTTGGAAACACGTCCATGTGTGTGTGTGTGTGTGTGTGTGCGCGCGCGCGCGCGCCTGTGAACAGCAACACTCAAAAACGAAATGTGGATAACGAAAGTTGGTATTTGAGTTTAGTATCTTCCAAGGGTGCGACACGAAGAGTTTCAAGTAAATCCTCCACCCCAGACTACCCTTTACAAGGAACGTTTTCCGAAAATGTTAATTTTCTCAAAAATGGCTCTAACGACTTTGATTAAAATATCATATGTTTAACATATTTTCATGGCAAATGAAATGCATATCCTGAATTTTCTGGGAATGTCCCAAAAGTCCTCTTCATTCTGAATGACTTTCGCATAACTAGTAAACCGTAAGTGATGGACAAAATTTTACTACACAAAAAATGCAAGTCTCATTAAAACACACAATTTATATCATATACTTATTTTGGTTCCAGTGAACCATTTTCTAGATATTCCAAGTTATTTGTCTGAATTTTCCAATACTATACTTTTTCTCAAGTAGGAATTCGTTATTCGTTTTTATGTCCTGGACATACAAAGAGAATGGAATGCTCCACATAGCAACCAATTCTTAAAATATTTGACTATCGCTTAAAGCCTACCATATTCCCCTTGCACCTACAAGAAAATTAGCAATAAGATCGTTTCTGCAAGGGTTTATCTTTATTAACATGAAGTAGATGGAGAATAAGCGTTTGTAAAAATAGTTTGTACAATAGTAGGGAAAGTCATGTGAGTGCAACACATCAGAATTTTATATAATATAGTAGTATTTTTATTTTTTCAAAAATCAGTTTCTGCATCATGTGGAACACAGCATAGATAATTAAAGTAAAATGTAATTTTTCTCTTAAAAGACATTAAAGATATCTGCATGAAATTCTTAACGAGCGTATAATTGAGGCAGAGCAGTATGTGAATAAGTATGAAAACATTTATATAAAAACTGCAAGATTTAGAAATTTCCCCTGTGTGTACCCTCAGATATCTAAGTGACGTCTATGTCACTAATTTAGTTTGTGTCATGCATAAAGGTGAGTCCTGGGAACCAAATGGCAATAGGTACTATGTTTTTCATAGGCACCTTACAGCAGGCATTTGTTTCCTTGAGTATCCTGAGAGAACAACATGAATGGTGGGTGAGAACAACAGGCTACCTGTTATTTTCACCTGAGTGAGCAGGTGCCGGTATTAGGGAAGGGGAAATGCGATCCACCCATTCTTATCTATTGGTGGTCTGTTTCCCCTCAAGAGCCAATAGCAGCCTGACTTGTTAGCATCCTTATATCTCATGAAGCACTTACCTTCATTTTCCGCAAGCTAACGGGGACACAATCCTAAGCAGTTATATTTGCTCTAAAGTAACTCTAATCTCTAAATGACCTCGTCAGTTGGTAGACCCGTCGTAAGCCACATGGGGCTTCGGTCTTTCTGGGAGACGGAAAATGGAATATTTGATAGCAATAAAAAAAATCTCGTGTTACATCACATTACTTTCTCTAAACATTCTCTTACAAAATATAGTTACAAAAACTTAATATTCTAGATACTTATTGTCAATCCAGATAAAAAAATTCAATTCAGATCAACAGATTCCGTTGTACGATACTCTACCTAAAGATTTTTAAAGTCTACTAGTTATTCTGTAATTCGATATAAATTTTATAATAATTTATTTGTTTTCATTTTATTCTTTCTTTTAAGTAAGTTTAATTCCAACTTTATTTTTAATTTCTGGATATCTGATGGCTTTAAAACTCCACGCTCTTTACTAAACATGAAAAAAGAAAGTGTCATTTGAGAAAAGTGTAAGTATTTAAAATTCAAAATAGTAATAAGGATTATCTCAAAAATGAAAATGTGTAACTCAAAAAAAGAAAAAGACAAATTCTGTGTTTTAATAAGATCTACAAATTTACTTTCTCTACTAAGTAGACAAGCTATTGCACTCCACCCAAAAATTGTGTTTCGAGATTTCGTCGGAAATACACGTTTTGAGGCCCCCTAAATCCAAAAAGAAAGATTCGTGTGTGGCCTGCCTGTCTCTGTACGTCTGTGAATACCATAACTCAAAAACGAAAAGTCCAATAGATACCTACCAAACTTGGTATTTAAGTTCAGTATCTTTCAAAGATGTGACAAAGATGTGTAAGTGCTTCCATTTACATGGAAGATATTTCGAAATTTTTTACTTTCTGAAAAATGTTTCTAACGATTGTGATTAAAATACCATATATTAAAGGGTGGTTTGTGAGGGGGGATTTTCTTGAAAGTCTTCGTGCTGAACTTCAATACCAAGTTTGGTATTTACCCGACTTTATGTTTTTGAGTTATGCTGTTCACAGACACACACATACACGGACGTTTTCTAAAAATGCTTTTTGGATTCAGGAAGTCTCAAAATGATTACTTCCAATTAAATCTCGGTATCGAATCTTAGGCGGAATAGGTACAATACATATTTCCTCTATTTACTAAAGGTAAACGGTAGAGAAAGTAAAGATTTAAATTCACAGAAGTACCTACCTAGAAACTTGCAATGTTCAGCTGAAAACCACGCTTTGTTAGGAGGTTCTCAGTGGTTAAATGGTATTCAAAGGAGGGGGATACCTCGCGAACTACTACCTACAGAGATCTATTGTGGCTACCACATCCCAAGAGGAAGGGACGAGGTGAAGGAACCACAGGAGGCTACAGGCCACAGAGACGCGCGGAAGTCCCCAACATTTCCAAGCTCTCTAGACCCGCCCCACTGTTGGAGCTGCCGAAAGAGGGCGACGAACCACCCACCTATAAAGCAGCCCTCTGGTGTCTACGGGAGTGCTCTTTCCATTAAGCATGCATCGGCGCCATCTGTTCGACATCGCCATACGCTATGAAAAATAGAAGCACACCTGAAAAATAAGAAGGAAAGGAAACCAAGAAAAACCCATGGGTCAGAGTGGGCAGTAGCTGATGGTCGAACCAGCGACCTCCCGAAGGCGAGTCGAACACATTACCGCGGCGACACCTGCCTGGGTATAAATTAACATTAATTGCGTACCTTTCAAACAATTTGGAAGGTAAACTACAAATGTTGTTCAACTTTTACATAGGTATTGAAAATTCCATATATTCTGAAGTAGCAAACGCATTTAAAATCATTGCACTGGATATTTCTATTGTATAAACGAGTTTATTTGAATCTAACCGTGGGCACTGGGTAGTTGTTGAGCAGTTTTTCACTGCTGTTCGAGTGCCAACTTTGATTTTAAGTTTCTCAACAACTGTTTACCATAATGAAATGAAAGTCTGACGCTGAAGACAGCAATCTTTTCCAAACATAATCCATGTAAAACTACCCATAAATGCTAAAGCTTAATGCTACACACATAAAATGTTCAAAATTATCACTGTTTTGGGAGTATTCAGGTGCACTTTCCTTTAAAACTATATATTATTTGTAGCGAAGTTTTGTATGTTTTAATACTGGCATTACTTGACAATTTCCACTTAAATTTGCTTCAAATATATGAAGACATCTACTCCACCTAAGATGTTTATATTATGAACATAGAATTCATTTTAAAGTTTACGTTTTATGTTTTTAATAAATTATGATTGGCGAAGTAAGGAATAATTTTAGCTGCAATAAGTAGCTCCTGTACTGAAAAATGACCACTAAACATTTCATCCATGTAGCTTAATGGGTTGCAGAGGAAAGTGCACCTAAAGTATGAAAAATACAAATTACGGTAAACTGCAATTAAACATAAATGTGAACCTAACAGCTGTGCTCACTATATTTAAATGTCCAAATCAAAGCCCTTTATGAATAGAAAACCCCAACATGACATCTATATTTTGAAAGCTGAGAATTTCTAGTTTCTTTTTAAGCATAAAAACAAAGACAATGTTATGTGTTGCACTTACATGACTTTCTCTAATCTTGTACAAACTATTTTTATAAACGCTTATTGTCCATCTACTTCATTAATCGGGATATGAAATGTTAACATTATTGCTAATTTCGTTATAGGTACAAGGGGAATATGGCAGGCGTAAACCGATAGTCAAATCTTTTAAGAGCTGGTTGCTATGTGGAGCATTCCATTCTCTTTGTATGTCCAGGATATAAAAAAAACGAATAACGAATTCCCATTTTAGATAAAGTGCTAGTATTGGAAAATTCAAACAAATAACAAGAAATATTTCGGAAATGGGTCACTCGACAAAAAAAAATGTATATGACATAAATTGTGTGTTTTAACGACATATACATTTTTTTTGTGTATTAAAATTTTGTTTTATGTCTTACGGTTTACTAGTTATGCGAAAGTCAATCAGAATGAAGAGGAATTTTGGAGACATTCCAGAAAATTCAAGGTATATGTTTCATTCATCATTAAAATATATTAAACATATGATATTTTAATCAAAATCGTTAGAGCCATTTTTGAGAGAACAATTTTTTTTAAATGCTCCATATAAAGGGTAGTCTGGGGTGTGGGGATTTTCTTGAAAATCTTCGTGTCGCATCTTTGAAAGATACTGAAACTAAATACCATGTTTGGTATTTATCCGTCTTTTCGTTTTTGAGTTATGCTGTTCACAGATACACATCACGGACGTTTTTGGGAGGGAGCTTCAGGGTGCCTTAAAACGTGTATTTCCGGTAAAATCTCGATATAGAATTTTTGGGTGGAATGCAATACTTCCCCTACTTACTATATGAAGTAGGGAAAGTAAATATATTTTTTTGTTTACCCCAAAACTACGCAGTGTCCTTATTCACAATACTAACACGAAACATGGTTTTGTATTATTAAGTCTCCTCAATGCTTGTAGGTGTAAGCAACGCTTTAAACTGCTCTAAACGCTCGGATGACCCCTAATGAGAAATTACGCTGCGGTCTTTTGCTTAGAAAGTTGGGAAACAACTGAGGGAGATGTGGTTCTGTTCTGTTTCTTCTTTTTCTGTTCCGTGTACACTAAGTTCAAGGGATATTTAGGATTTACGAGATCTGGACGGTTAGAAAATTAGTGATTTTGTGCAGTGCTCTCATTGGAGAAATGGGTGAACTGCGGCATAGACCCTACTGAGCGAGAGGGCTTCAAGTATAGCGTCCAGTTCTTAAACATTTGACTCTCGCTGTTCTCTTTGTATCCTAAAGAAATGTGTAATGCAGTTATTTCTGCAAAAGGTTTATCTCGATTAAAATGAAGTAAATAAAAATAATTAACTTTCATAAGAGTAGTTTGTATTAGGGTGGGCATAAAATAACGTAACGGTTATACTTTAACGATTATCACAATGTAACGTTTGCGGTAGTGTCTCCTATGCATATGTGTGTGTTCGTAATAAAATTTGTATGTAGTGATTTGTGATTTTTACTTAATTATCATTTAATTTAATTTATGCCTCGGCTGCGTCAGTTACTTTTGGTAGAGCAAGTATCTCTTAACATTTACACAAATTATAGTTTAAATTCTCACTTCTTTATCAATTCTTGATGGCAGTTGAATAATATATCAAATAACAACAAATTACTGAAGTATTTACGTATGGAGGTATAAGATAAAGTTTTACATATATGTGTGCTAACGAACTGCAGTTTACAGAGAATTTCTTAAGTTCTTTATTCGCGTTAAAAATTATAAATCGCACAAGTTTATATATCTGTGAATATTAAATGAAATGTATTTTATAGTTGTAGTAATTACCTGTTCCTAAATGCATTTTTTTAGAGATCAAAATGTATCTTCTCCATACTGCATTAATATTTCACACTGCACACTCTGAGCTTCATCTACTGAGCTGACTTGGCTAGGGTACGCTACCTCTTAGCGTCCACAGCTTACAATGTTAAATTTAATGTTTCTATTTTCTGATTGGCTACGCCTACTCTAGCAGAACACTTTTGGTTTGACTTTCATTGGCTTTTTGCAACCACGTGACTATTTACAAACTTTCTGACGTTACATCAGTACTTTTCCTTCGACTGTTGGTAACCTTCCTTAGCTTTCTAACTTGTTGTTCTGCCAAGGTTACAACTTATTATTAGCCACCCTCTGCTTTCCAGTTTATGACAGTGTTTGCTACAAAAAACAGCTTGCTTCTACCCTCACAGCTCCTATGTTTCTAAACTAAGAAATACATTCATATAATATTTTACACACACATATATACCTATATATATAACAAATATACATAATACAATGGCTGTAATATACATCTTATAGCAATTACTGATCGCGTATAAGCAGGCTATTATTTTATATTGTATTATTACATTGATAGCAGTTAAAGGATAAAACATACTGCCTCACGATTACCAAAGTAACGAATACAAAGTAACCAGTTATTCAATAACGCTTACCAAGTAACGATTACAAATAATTAGTTACCCAATAAGTTACCAAAGTAATGAATACTAGTTATCACGTCAACGTTTTCTAAAGTAACGAGACGGTTACCGCGCCTGGATGATATCATTCACAGTTGTGCGCAGTATTGTTATCGCTTATCGGAGAGATAATTACCTCAACTCGTTTACAACTTGAGTCATCCTCGAACGGAGTTGCAAGTACATATTTGTTTATTGCAACGTGTTGCTTATTGCTTCGAATATAGGTCACAGGCCAGAGATGACAAGCTAGTCAGCACTGCATTACATTGAGATGGTTATTCACGTACGGTTATAGGTGAACGAGTTCTAATAGATCGCGGATGGCGGGTGTGAGTAGACAATTAATGTTGTTTAGTAGCAAACTTTGGCAGTGGCCGAGTGGTTAGGCCGCTCACCTCTCACAAAGGCGGCCCAGGTTCGATCCCAGAGACCCATACGTGGGATTTATGACGACAGAGAGGCATCTGAGCGGAATTTCTCCGGGTTTTATCACTGCATCATCAATTCTCTTTTCATCTATTTCACCATTATTTCATATCATCTTCTTCCTCATTCTCATACCACTATCGGGCTGGTCACCCATTCTGGATATTCTATCTGATCCAAAGTGTCTGCTCCTCGACAGGCCACTGGCCTTAGGCAACCGCTTGTAAGTCCTGGGGTGTGTAAGTCCTACATATGAGGGTAAACAGAGAAAGAAGTGGTGGTAAAATATGCGCGAGCTGCTAAGCTCAAGCAATGGTACATACATTTTAACAATAATGAATCAAGATCCAAAGTTGCACAATTTCTGCAAGTCTCCCCTCCAAGATTGCATCAAGAAACGTGACATTCGAATTCGAAAAGCACGTGTAAAGGCGTGTGTTTCCGCTCTTTTGGATTTATCATGGATATTACGCCATTAACCTTGCATAGCAAACAACAGTGAAAGACTGTTGACAGGATTAAAACAGCATTTCCCCAATCAGACTTCGAAGTTGAAAGGGCTGCCTCATTACCAAACACACTATAATTGTAAGCTGAAAATTATTTATTAATATTGTACAACTGCACGCTTCCAACCTCGATTTGCATGAATGCAGTTGTTTTTTTTCATTTACTCACATATGTTCCCATCAGCACGTGCTAATAGAGGCGCACTTACGGCGCGAATAGCTTAGCCAATAGGAAGAACGCAACACGGAGGAATACGTCTTGGTGTGTGTCAGTGTGTGTGTGTGTAGGTATGTACAGGAATGTAGAAGCAAGTGCGGATGCATTTTGCGATTATAAACCACCACAGTAATCAAAGTGTTGACACAGCTAGAGAAACGTCTTTTTAGATTGCATCAAATAACAAAGTAAGTCTGTATCGACATCGACCATATGGAAACGTAGCTATATTCAATCATTATTGGAAACCATTAATGTAATGTAGAGCTGACCGTAGAGCACCTGCTTGCTGTGCGAGGGGTTCCGGGTTCGATTCCCGGCTGTGAGGGTGGGAATGTTTCTCTACCCAAGTTTATTTCCTATCCTTTACAGAGTCAATGAGAGAGAGAGAGAGAGAGAGAGAGAGAATGTGTGTGTGTGTGTGTGTGTGATCTAATGATTAAAACCCAAAAAGTTCAGGAAACCCAACCACAAGAGAATACGCGTTAAGACCATTGGCTTAGGCCAGCTCCAAAGGAAAGGCCGCCAATAATACCAATGTAGTTAAAGGCGGGAACGTGATAACCACTAAAAAAAATGACCTAATCGTTGCTGGTAACTGTTACATGTTATAACGGTTACTCGAAAATAACTGTCATACCCTTATTTCACATAGAGAAAGTCAGGTATATGTAGCCCATAAATTTTTTTTACTTTCTCTACTACGTATTGTAAGGGAGGTATTGCATGCCAACCAAAAATTAGATACCGAGATTTTACCAGAAGTATATGTTTTGTGGTGCCCTGAAACCAAATAAAGCATTTTTGGAAACATACCCGTGTGTGTGTGTGTCTGTCTGTGAACAGCATGACTCAAAAACGAAAAGTCGAATAAGTACCAAACTTGGTATTTGAGTTTAGTATCTTCCAAGGATGCGACAAGAAGATTTTCAAGAAAATCCCCCACCCCAAACTACCCTTTACATAGAACACTTTTCGAAAATTTTGATTTTCTCAAAAATGGCTCAAACGATTTTGATTAAAATATATGTTTCAGATATTTTTATGGCAAATGAAACGTATATCTTGAATTTTCTGGGAATTTCCCCAAACGTTCTCTTCAATCTGAATGACTTTTGCATAACTGGTAAACCATGAAATATACTCAAAATTTTACTACGTAAAAATGTAGATCTTGTTAAAACACACAATTTATGTCATATAATTTTTTTTTTGTCCAGGGAACCATTTCCGAGATATTCCTTCTTATTTGTTTGAACTTTCCAATACTTATACTTTTTCTCAAATGGGAATTGATTATTCGTTTTGCTAAAAGATTTGACTATCGCTTAAAGCCTGCCATATTCCCCTTGCACCTACAAGAAAACTAGCAAATGTTTATCTCGATTAACATGAACTAGACAGAGAATAAGTCTTTGTACAAGAGTGGAGAAAGTCATGTAGAGAAAGTGTAACACATCAGAGTTTTTCATGCAAGCATTGAACTATTTCAAGAATTTATTGCAGCTTATAAGTTTCTGATATGGTGTTTTATTTGCTGTTGATGGAAAATGAAAATAAATAGGTGAACACTATTAAAAGTGGCATCACCATTAAAATCAGATTACTCATTTCCTGGAATCTAGGTTTTCTCTTACATCACGGCCAAGTTTTGTTTGTAGTTAAGCCAACTATGTTTCCATTTGTGTTGAGAACAGAATATATCTTGGGACCGACCGCAATAAACTTGAAGGTTCGATGACCCCAATCGTGTCACACTAATAAATTCTCGAGAACCCACGCATATTTCCTTCTTTTTGTTTTACAGCGTGAATGGCACTTCCCGACAGCCTGTCAGCTATTCTAGCTGGAATCCGACAGTAAATTTTCGTAGAGGTGCTGACCTTACAGAAGTTTGGGCGCCAGAAAGCGTATAAGGTGAAGGAAATATGTTCCAGTGAGCTGCCTGGTGCCCATGCTGCTCCGTCCATTATTTCAATTTCTACTGTTCCTTCATTTGTCAGTAAAGTATCTCAATTTGTAACAACTGTAATCAACAGTTCTGGTGATCTCAATTTGGATAAACAAATCACTGTAACCGCCGACAGCTTTATACCACATACACATCTCATACTGTAAGAGGCATTCCTTCCTCACGTTGAATATAAAGAAATTACGTGAGATAGTTTAAAAGCAATGTCCATTTTGCAACAAAGTACGAACTACTGAATATTTTCCGATAGGTTATGTACTACCGCGTACCTGGTAGGTAAGAAGGTTTTGCATTTCACCCAAAAATTGTATATCGAGATTTCACCGAAAATACTCGCTTTTAAACCCCAGAATTTAAATATAGCATTTTAAAAAAAACGTCCGTCTGTGTGTGAACAGCATAATTCAAAAATGAAGGTCGGATAAATATCAAACTTGATGTTTAGGTTCAATAACCCTCAAAGGTGCGACACGAAGGTTATCAAGAAACTCCCTCCCCAACTACCTTTACATGGGACATTTCTCGAAATATTTTAGCTTCTGAGAATACTCTAATGATTTTTTAATAAAATGCCGTATATTAAAGATATTTATACGACAAATAAAATGTATATCTTGAATTTTCTAGTAATAGCATATGAAGTCCTCTTCATTCAGAAAGAATTTTGTATAATCTTGTTTAACTGGTAAACGTTAAGCGATAGACGAAACACACAATTTATTTCAAATAAGTGTTTTATGGCATAAGCCATTTCTGCGATATCCTTTATTAAAAAGTTCATTTCTTCGTCATTCTCTTAAAGTCCTATCAACATTCAGTTATTTCTCGCGATTGCATGAAAACAGTAATGAATTTTAAGGCCAGCATATAGCGTCCAGTTCTTAAACATTTGACTATCGCTGTTCTCCTTGTATCTATAACGAATTGTGTAACGCGACTATTTTTGCAAAGGTTTATTTGGATTGAAATGTAGTAGATAGAAAAACAAGTTTTAGTAAGACCAGTTTGTATACCCACTAATAAACGATGGAGAGTAGAGAAAGTTATGTGAAGGTATCACTACAGATATTTTTTGTTTTACCAGTCTTCTAACCTTACACTACTTTTCTGCCAGTTATCAATGTTTTTCAAATATTTGTTTTAGCGTAGCGTAAGTTTTTAAGAACTCCCGTCACAGAATTCCGTCCCCAGTTCATCTAGAAAACGTGTAACTGTTTCTGGAGTTAAATTCTTCTGTACTGAAAATGAGCTGTGGTAATATCTTAGGTGACACATGTACGAAAGCTTCTTGAAAGACATGAATAATGAGTCGTCTGTTTTGGCTAACGTCACATTAACTTGCAGATTCACTCCTTTCAGCTACTCTGTGATAAAGAACTGACTTCTGGACCACTAGTTTCAATTCCCATTCCCTGAAACCAACCATACCAATAACGCAATTTCTTCTACCATGGAATCTTAGACACAGAAAACTGAAAATGCATCTTAGAAACTGCACAATTGTTTTATGAACTGGCGGCGAACGTCCATTAGGATTTCTTTTCCGTGCTTTCCCTCAGTCGTCAAGGCAAATACCGGAACGGATTATTAATACTATGGCTCAAAGTTCCACCTTAGGTCTAAAACAATATTAAAAAAATGAAAATAGTGGTAATAGCGAATCCTCTGCGTCTGTCCATAGATAATGAAACCAGATAGACTGGACGGCACCCTAATGCCATCTGTCCGTCACGTATAGAAGCAGAGGTACTGTTGCCTAGCACTAAGGACTGTGGACACTTGACGAAGCAAGATGGTGTGATCCAGGGATGAGACCTAGAAGGCTAACTGTTCGCCACACACTGAGCCACGAGGTATCTCCTAACAGATCCGTTGCTATATGATCACGTAGTTAAAGCGACGTAAAATAATGAGAGAGAGAGAAAAACAACTGTAGAAAGAAGCATATCAAAGTAGAAAATAAGAATAAAATCAAAGGGGATTTAAGTAATTAAGAAAGGTGAAGAATGAGAAAGCAAATAGGAACAGTAAATAAGTATGTAAATAACTAATAATATAGCTAATATAAGAATAATATGTATACATGCAGCACTGAATATTCTACAGGGTAAAATTTGTACAGGAAGTTGGCTAACAGAGGGTAATTGGGACAAACCCATCAACAGGGATTAGGTTAAATAAGTGACTAAAGAGCATAGGGGTGAGGAGAAATATGACTGAAGCGAGGGAGAAAGTATTAAAAAAAGATAGAGATATCTCGGAATTTCCAAAGTGGTCAACTTTTGTCAGAGTAAAATACATGAATGATTTTATTTTAATAAGACGCCAAATACAGTTATGGCTATTAGCTGAAAATTATCGCCTGTCTGGCAGGATATGAAAAGTTGGGCTTTTCCGAGAAACCTTCTTCCAATTCTTATCTTCAAGAGCTCCACTTCACGTCGGTCTCCGCGGGTGGGAAGCGTGTGAGCTCACATGTAGATTTAACTTAGATATCACAAGGTAGCGGGTAGTTAACAGAAATAATATGTATTTCGGGGAATTAGAAGTTTTCTGCACAAGTATAATACGTAATTGGCTAGCAGCTTCATTACTGCTGTTTATTTAACTGGAATAAACCCAGACAAGCAGTAACACGTGGTTTCATTCAACTCTCATTACTCGACCCAAGAATAGAGTACTCAGCTACATATAGACAATTTAGGGCAACAACAAGGAAGACGAGAAGAAGACAGGCACTATCCCGGACTTCAGTAGCAGATGGCTACGGTCGACATCACCCGTCACCCGTCTGAAAATTCCCATAAATGGTTCAACACATGTGATTTGTGCTTCCTTCTGGTGTGAAAATACCTCATTATCATGTTTTCCGCTCAGTTCACGGGATGGATTGTGATTGTGGAAGCCTATATTGTCATAAAGCAAGAAAGGTTTGTATGAGTTAATTCAGACCGTTCACTGTTTTTTAAGTGTGGATATTACGTCTAAATATTATTTGTTTCTATTCGGAAGTACTAGTACAACTATTGCCATTTTCTTTATAGACCCATTAAATAAACAAAAAAAAAATACGATGCGTTACATTCATATGACTATCGCTTCTTTTTTATATCCCCTACAAACTCTGCTTTAAAAGCTTATTTTTCGATCGGTTTCATGTTAATTGAGATAAATGTTCGCAGAAATAGGTTCATTACCTAATAGCGACAGCACTTTAGAAAATATTGAGAAACTCAAAACAATAATAACTGATATCTAGGAAATAGCTGATATCACAAAATAGTTATTTGAAATAAATTCTGTGTTTTAAAAAGAACTGTTTTTTTGCGCTGTATATTTTTCCTATCGCTTATGATTTGTTTACCTGCTGTACAGCAATGTTCTAGTCGGCCTCGATATGAGTGCGCTTGGAGGAGGGCACTCATATCGTGGCTTGTTTTGTTAACAATGCAAGATTGGGACCAGAGGAGAATGAGGGAGAAGGCGATAGGGGAATGTACAGCCACACAATGAAAACAGTACTACATTTGCAGTAAATACAGCTCGGAACTGTGGGTACCTTCTTTACCTGACTGTCCTTCCGATGCCCGACCCACTTGTTCCGTAGCTGTTTAGTTCCTCTTCCCACTGAATGCACTCATATCGTGGCCGACTAGTACAAAATTCTTTCCGAATGAAGAAGATTTCTACGTTTTTTCAGAAAATTCAATATGCACTTTCATTTACTATGTAAATATCATAAATAAACGGAATTTTAATCGAAATCGTTAAAACATTTTAGAGAAAATAAGAATTTTTGAAAAGTTTTCCGTGTAAAGGATAGTCTGAAGTGGGGGAAAGTTTCTAAAATCTTCGTGTCGTATCTTTGGAAGATCCTGAACTTAAATGCCAAGTATAGCATATAATGAAAACGAGGATATTGACTTTGAATTTACTAATTAGATAAATGGTGGAGATGGTAACAGGGAAAACGTAGAACGAAAGAACAAACAGGAAGAGAAAATAACACAGAATAAAATGAGGAGAAATGATAAGGGAGTAACAATTAGGTTACAATACGAGTAGATGAGAAATTAGAGAAAAGAGAAGGGAAAAGAGCAATCAAAGATAGTTAAAGGATAGCATAAAATGAATGTTTTAATTGTTTCGAGGCATATCCATAGGCTATGCAGCTGAAGTGATTGAATTACACGCCCCATTAGAAAGAGAGGAAATGAAAAAAAAAGTTAAAATTGAAGGTGTCAGATGGTCTGGTTACTGTTCACACATTCGGGTTCCCATTCACCTCCCCTAGAGCATGACAGGCAAGCTCCACAAACTCTGGCCAAAACCTAACAAGTAATGTAATATAACAGCCTCCGGGAGGAACCCCCCCCCCCCGGGTTTTTTAAACACACCGGTCTATATGGTGCGAGTGAGGATCAACAGACCGCCTACTATATCACCATCAACAGGTAGGGGAAAATCCGATTGCTTTTAGCTTATTATCCTATTTGGAACAACCTTCCGCGTTTTAAATACTCGCCCAACCAAGTGAAGCACCTACCTGTTTAACGGGGCCAATACACAACAAACACGGTGTGCATTTACCCAATTGTTCACACACCTTCGAGTAGATCAGTTTTTACTTTCCCTGCCAGTAAAGTAAGTATTGTATTCCAACCAAACATTCAATGTCGAGATTTCACCGTAAATATACGCTTTGAGTCCCTCTGAACCTAAAAAAATCTCAAGAGATGCATTCACATGACTTTCTCTACCCTCTTTCGTTTATTATTGGGTATACAAACTATTCTTACTAAAGCTTATTGCTTTCTGTATTACATATAGCTAGTAGGGGAAGTATTGTATTCCACCCAACAATTCGATGTCGAGATTTCACCGGAAATATATGTTTTGAGGCCCCTCGAATCCAAAAAAAATCATTTTTAGAAAGAGATTCGTGTGTGTGTGTGTGTGTGTCTGTGAACAGCATAACTGAAAAACGAAAAGTACGATAAATATGGTATTTGGGTTCACGACACGAAGATTTTCAAGAAAAACCCCCTATCCCAAACTACCCTTTACATGGCAGATTTTTAAGAAATTGTTTATTTTCTAAAAAGTGGCTAACGATTTTGATCTAAATACCACATATTAAAGATATTTACATTACAAATAAAATGTCTACTTTGTATTTCCTGGGAGTTTGTGAAGTCCTCTTCATTGGGAAGAAATTTTGTATAATCTTGTATAAATGGTAAACCTTTTAATCCAGATAAACCTTTGCAGATATAAGTACATTACACATTTCGTTATAGTTACAAAGGGAACAGCGATAGTCAAATGTTTAAGAACTGGACGCTATATGCTGGCCTTAAAATTCTATACTGTTTTCATGACATTGTGAGGAACAACTGAATCTTGGTAGGACTTGAGAATGACCAAGTAATAAACAATTCGAGCTATTAATAACGCATATCTCATAAATGGTTTATGCCAAAAAAAACCTTATTTGAAATAATTTGTGTGTTTTAAAGGGATCTACATTTTTTGTGTAGTAGGTTTTGTCTATCTCTCAACATTTACCAATTATACAAAGTTCCTTCCGAATGAAGAGGACTTCACAGGCTATTTCCGCAAAATCATTTACCTATACATACCTATACATTTTAGTACTCTTCTGAATATCTTATATGCATTGTATTTTTAACAAAATCGTTTAGAGCCACTTTTGAGAGAATCAAAAATAACGAAAAATATTTCCATGTAAATGCTGGTTTGGGATAGGGATATTTTCTTGAAGATCTTGGTGCCGTATCTTTGGCAATTTTCGCCATTAATTTCCCCTTACACTCTGTTCAGCGACATTTTAGCTAGGAGGGTGCGAGTGTCCTTTCTGGCAGGTAGGGTTTAGCTACTGGAAGGAGGTAGTGTGTACTTGATATGAGGCCCGTGAGGAGTAAAGGCGCGCGACAGTGAAAGAATGTTGGCTGTTTTCAATCGTGCGTGACATGCGCGGCAGGAGTTCAGCATACTGCGTACCCCTCCCACCAGCTTAAGCTTTACTTGAGATAAGTCACTCCACTTCCTAGCTAAAATGTAACTTTGTGCTTTCTTAGACCAACTGGAGTTCCCAATAAATGTTATGAAACACAAATGGATTCATCTTTGCCAATACACAACCTATTCAAAAGTCCCTAAGTCAACCTTTCGTCTTAGCTAGCCAAATAGTAACCTTTGAAAGAACAGAATGCGGTACGAGTCCGTCAAAGGGGGGCCGGGGAGGACAATGACTTGATTGGCTGTAAACACGCTGTCATTTTGTCGTTATTCTCTCAACTGGCTGCGTGAAACCTGTAATAGCTCCATAAATCACAGAGTGCCATTCGCTTCGATATACCGGGCTACGGCCGTCGTGAAAATGTTCATAAGAGATTACTGCAGCTAAGCGGAAACGCACGCATCACAGTAAACATGCAGCGGAAAGGATTGTTCCAGTGCAGTCCTCATAATTCAACACGATATACCACTTATTGACCAGATAAAGTAAGTTGAAAGTGGAGTAAAAACTCACAGTAAGGCCAAATTACAACTTCATCCGAATCTGGATATGATATAGGTATATCATATTAATGTTATAAGGAGAAATTTTGTGTATATGTGTGTGTGCGTGTGTTTGTGTTTATAATTTCAAAACCACTCAACTAATTTTGAAACTCTTTCGCCATTAAAGGGTTCACCATCTTCCAAAGATCGTCACAGGCTGTACAGGATGGACCATTTAAGTTGGGACTGTACAATATCTCCAAAACTAAGTGCTGTAAACAAATATCTTGAATAATAGTTGCTTGATATTAGGGGGGGAAGTAAATGTTATTAGTCCTGTTTAGTTTGGAGGACGTGGTGACGGTCATTTTAGGGTCAATTTAATTTTTTAAATGGAAACCTATCTTTTTACTTTCTCTACTACGTATAGTAAGTAGGGGAAGTAGAGTAGTGTGGGGCAAGTGTACGCACTTAAACTTTCAAGACCTCTGCAACGGTATCTATTTAACCGGTATATGTGAAATTTTTATTATGCAATCTTTATTCTATCGTTTATCACAAACAGTGATTAAAACCTGTTTTTACATGTCAAAAATAGTTTTATAAATGTTTAATTAAAATGTGACCCATGCGAACTTTTGTCCCATAGATGGGGGTAAGAGTACGCATAAGGTGTGGTAAAAGTACGCAGAAAACACAAATGTTTAATTTTAATGCTTGGTGCTGTAACTTAAATTACATTATGAGAATACATCAAGGACCTTAATCTGAACTAATATTGAACATCATTTATCTAAGGATAAGATGATAACCTAAATATAAAAATATTTGAATAAAGAAAAGATTGAAATATTCTTATTGTCTGTCATTTTTAACAATAGTCGCAGATAAATTTTCTGCCTCCCTCATGGTTGGAACAAGCTACATGCCACCATTCTGCACACTTTTGGCACTGAATACAGTCCTCTTCCGGTGGTTCAACATACTTCCCGTCGCATCCTGGACAGCGGATTTTCTCATTTGAAGTTGAAGTTGAAGCTTTGTTTAGGACTGAATGGCATTTGGTCCTTTGGGGCCTCATATCGTTTTGTGCATATTTTGGTACATCACGCTTGACGTGTTTTGAAGCACTGGATGATTTAAGGCTTGATTCATTTCCAATCTTCTTTTAAAGGGCGAGCTAGTCAGTACTTCCGATTTTTGACTTCTCTTACTTCTTTGTTGTTCGTCTTTCCTCTGCAATTGAAATTGTGTTACTACACGTCCTGGGTTATTTAGTAACCATTTGTCACACATTGCAGAATATAGATCTTTTAATGGCTTGAAAAATGATCTGTCAAGGGGCTGCAACCTATGTGAAGTATCGGGAGGAAACAATAATAGATGAATACCATTGTGTCTGCAGTAGACAATTGCTTCCAAGTTTATATGGGATATGTGGTTATCTAGCACCAGAAGTATTGGATTCTCCATGCTTCCTCTTACATGCTTCTGAAAATGCTTCAGCCACTCAGAAAATAGCTCACTGTTGATGTATTCACTGTCTGAGCACATCATGATTGAACCTGGTGGAGTTCCGTGCACGAGTTCTTGTTTAGCTCTTTTTCTTGCAAATATTATGGCTGGGGGAACATAATTTCCACTGCGCTGACTGCCAAACAACAGTTGTTAAATTTCCTCTTTCTGTAGAAACAATTGTTCCAACTGTTTTCTTACCAGTAGGTGATACAACCTTAGGAGTCTTACTAGGGACAGTGCTTATTCTGATTCATCCATATTATACATTCTTGATAGACAGAACTTGTATTGATCCATCATTTGTTCCAGATTATCAAAAAACAAGGAAACTCTACCAGCTAATTTGCTGTCCTTGTTAAATGGATGGATTACCTTGTTAATGTCAGCAAACTGAAATGCCAGTTCTACGCAAATCCTTCAATGCTAAACTATAAAAGTGAGAGTCAAGGAGTCTGCAAAGCTCTGCCAATTCCTTCTTATGCTGTTCAGTAAACACTGCAGCAAAACGTCCCAACTTTGACACACCGAAACCCTGCAAGAATAGAAATACACATAGGTATAAGATACATATTTTAATTGTATTTTTAACTTGGAAAATGAACTAGAAATGCTTTGATTTGCGTACTTTTGCCCCACTCCACAGTTCGTACTCTTGCCCCGTTGTCGTCTTTAACATTTCCCAGACCGTACTGCCATCTTTGGCCAGTTTCACACAATGGCCAAGCCACCACAAGTTATTACAGAAATTTGTCTAAGAAATGACATAATGCTAAAATACCTATCTCACGTTTCTAATAGCTCAATCACGTTTCCGAAACAACGAAAAATAACATCAAGATGAATGATTTTCAATCTTACCTCATAGTTTAAAGACGAAACACACCAGCTCAACGAAACTATGTAGAGAGGCTATCGGCCAAGTAATTCTTCCAACAGCATACAATGCTGCCAATTGCACGGCCATCTTCATATAAATATCCCATGTGCGTACTCTTACCCGCCGCGTACTTTTGCCCCGCACTACTCTATGTATTCCACCCAAAAATTCGATACCGAGATTTCACCGGAAATATATGTTTTGAGACCCCCTGAATCCAAAAAAAGTATTTTTGGAAACATGTCCGTGTGTGTGTCTGTGTGCCTGTCTGTGAACAGCATAACTCAGAAACGAACAGTCGTATAAACACCAAAGACAATTCCCGCAAACCTGATTACCCTTTACATAAAACATTTTTCGAAAATTTGAATGGCTCTAACGATTTTGATTAAAATA
Source organism: Deroplatys truncata (assembly GCA_030765065.1). Lineage (NCBI taxonomy): Eukaryota > Metazoa > Arthropoda > Insecta > Mantodea > Mantidae > Deroplatys > Deroplatys truncata. The sequence goes on along the minus strand of CM060981.1, from coordinate 221,323,351 downwards.
TCATATGTTTAAGATATTTTCATGACAAATGAAATGTATATCTCGAATTTTCTGGGAATGTCTCCAAAACTATTCTTCATTGTGAACGACTTTTGCATAACTAGTAAACTATAAGAGACAGACAAAATGTTACTACACAAAAAATGTAGATCGCGTTAAAATAAACAATTTATGTCATATACATTTTTTTTGTTGAGTGAGCCATTTTCGAGATATTGCTTGTTATTCCCTTAAATTTTACAATACTTATTTTCTCAAATGGGAATTCGTTATTCATTTTTACTTTCTCTACTACGTACAGTAAGTAGGGGAAGTATTGCATTCCACCCAAAAATTCGATACCGAGATTTCACCGGAAATACATGTTTTGAGACCTCCTGAATCCAAAAAAAGCATTTTTGGAAACATGTCCGTGTGTGTGTCTGTGTGTGTGTGTGTGTGTGTCTGTGTGTGTGTGTCTGTGAACAGCATAACTCAAAAACGATCAGTCGGATAAACACCAAACTTGGTATTTAGGTTCAGTATCTTCCAGAGATGCGACACGAAGGTTTTCAAGAAAACCCCCCCACCCCAGACTACGCTTTACATGGAACATTTTTCGAAAATTTTAATTTTCTCAAAAATGGCCGTAACGATTTTGATGAAAATATCATATGTTTAAGATAATGTCATGAGAAATGAAATGTATATCTCGAATTTTCTGGGAATGTCCCCAAAAGTATTCTTCATTGTGAACGACTTTTGTATAACTGGTAAACCGTAAGAGATAGACAGAATTCTACTACACAAAAAATGTAGATCGCGTTAAAATACACAACTTATGTCATATACATTTCTTTTGTTGAGTGAACCGTTTTCGAGATATTGCTTGTTATTCCCTTAAATTTTTCAATACTTATTTTCTCAAATGGGAATTCGTTATTCATTTTTACTTTCTCTACTACGTACAGTAAGTAGGGGAAGTATTGCATTCCACCCAAAAATTCGATACCGAGATTTCACCGGAAATACATGTTTTGAGACCTCCTGAATCCAAAAAAAGCATTTTTGGAAACATGTCCGTGTGTGTGTCTGTGTGTGTGTGTGTGTGTGTGTGTGTGTCTGTGTGTGTGTGTCTGTGAACAGCATAACTCAAAAACGATCAGTCGGATAAACACCAAACTTGGTATTTAGGTTCAGTATCTTCCAGAGATGCGACACGAAGGTTTTCAAGAAAACCCCCCACCCCAGACTACGCTTTACATGGAACATTTTTCGAAAATTTTAATTTTCTCAAAAATGGCCGTAACGATTTTGATGAAAATATCATATGTTTAAGATAATGTCATGAGAAATGAAATGTATATCTCGAATTTTCTGGGAATGTCCCCAAAAGTATTCTTCATTGTGAACGACTTTTGTATAACTGGTAAACCGTAAGAGATAGACAGAATTTTACTACACAAAAAATGTAGATCGCGTTAAAATACACAACTTATGTCATATACATTTCTTTTGTTGAGTGAACCGTTTTCGAGATATTGCTTGTTATTCCCTTAAATTTTTCAATACTTATTTTCTCAAATGGGAATTCGTTATTCATTTTTACTTTCTCTACTACGTACAGTAAGTAGGGGAAGTATTGCATTCCACCCAAAAATTCGATACCGAGATTTCACCGGAAATACATGTTTTGAGACCTCCTGAATCCAAAAAAAGCATTTTTGGAAACATGTCCGTGTGTGTGTCTGTGTGTGTGTGTGTGTGTGTGTGTGTGTCTGTGTGTGTGTGTCTGTGAACAGCATAACTCAAAAACGATCAGTCGGATAAACACCAAACTTGGTATTTAGGTTCAGTATCTTCCAGAGATGCGACACGAAGGTTTTCAAGAAAACCCCCCACCCCAGACTACGCTTTACATGGAACATTTTTCGAAAATTTTAATTTTCTCAAAAATGGCCGTAACGATTTTGATGAAAATATCATATGTTTAAGATAATGTCATGAGAAATGAAATGTATATCTCGAATTTTCTGTGAATGTCCCCAAAAGTATTCTTCATTGTGAACGACTTTTGTATAACTGGTAAACCGTAAGAGATAGACAGAATTTTACTACACAAAAAATGTAGATCGCGTTAAAATACACAACTTATGTCATATACATTTCTTTTGTTGAGTGAACCGTTTTCGAGATATTGCTTGTTATTTCCTTAAATTTTCCAATACTTATACTTTTTCTCAAATTCGTTATTCATTTTTTTTATGTCCTGGACATGCAAAGAGAATGGAATGCGCCACATAGCAACCAGCGTTAAAATATTTGACTATCGCTTAAAAGCTACCATATTCCCCTTGCATCTACAAGAAAATTACTAATAAGATTGACATCTCGATATCTCGATTAACATGAAGCATATGGAGAATAAGCGTTTGTAAAAGTAGTTTGTACAAGAGTAGAGAAAGTCATGTGAGTGTAACACATCATATTTTTTTGTCTTGTATATGCAAAGAGTATTAATCTGTGGCAAAGGGAATGGTGCTGCACCTAGCAACCAGCTATTAAGAGATATGTGTATGCTTAAAGGCTACTGTATTTCTATATTGTCCTTGTAAATATATATTCCCCTTACATCTACAAGAAAATTAGCAATAAGATAAGAGTCAGCAAATGTTTATCTCGATTAACATGAAGTAGATGGGGAATAAACGTTTGTAAAAATAGTTTGAACAGGGGTAGAGAAAGTCATGTGAGTGTAACACATCAGATTTTTTTATGTTGTTTTCTCATTAGAAAACTGTTTATAAAAAGCTGTTTATTTTGTGATGAGGAATAAGGAAACAAAATAAAGAATGGTGGTTCCCAATTACAAAACGTAACTTGACCCTCAAATGACCATCCATGGTCAATGCGCTCTTCGTACACAGCCGTTCAGTATTTTGGTTGTTATTTACGTTGGTGTAAGAACAACTGCAAGGTGCTTTATACAAATGTTGTTTAGTTTTTTAGGAGGAGTGAGAAATATATGGATTAAATTAATCGAATATACTAAGATAAATGATCATGTTAATTAAGGAACTACTTTATATCGCACAACAGTCATGAGAGGTAGGTAGTGCCCGTGGCAGTTAGGGATATGGGTAAAGTTATATGGAACAGAGTTTCTGTATTGGATAGGACAGGACTAGAAGCGGAGGGGGACTTAGTACCTAGGTAGATCTTTTGTAGCTAGGCCCCTAACGGGGCGCCCTCAGGAGGCGGGGAAGAGGGGAGAGGAGACAGAGGGTGGCCGGAGCAGGAGGCACGACTGGCAGAGGGCAGGGTCCCTACCTTTACAGTTAAACTCCCTGGATGGCGGCTGGTGCAACCGGATCCCCTCCACCCTATGGACTTAAACATCCCTGGGGGACCCGCGACCCGCAGACCGCCCACATTCCCGGACGAAGGTTTATATTGAGCATCCTTTTCCCCTGCCATTCACGCGCCGAGACTTCTCGCCGACACTAGACCAAGCAGATGAAAGGTGAAGTGAACTGAGAATGGAGGTGAAATGGAGGGACAGGATATTCGGGGGATGTAATGATCCGTCCCAGCATTTACCTAGCGACCCGGGAAAACCCCTGAAGAAAACCCATGGGTCAGGAAGGTAGCCGCGGGAATCGAACCCACAACCTCCCAAATACGGACCACAGAGGTTATCGCCTAAGCATCCCGCTCGGTAACAGGGTTTATATATTGGATACAAAATAACACGATGAAGTTGGAGCAATCTTTCCTCACTTTTACTGTGCGGTTTTACATTTTTAATCTCCCCCCGAAAAAAAGCTAAGATACATTAAGCAGGAACCAATCCCAGTAAGCTCTTACCGATGGGTCAACGTAATCTGGTGGTCATTAAAAATTGAAGCGTTTAACGTAGCTGGAGGACCCGGGGGGGGGTGGACGAGCTTCGTTACCTTGTTTCTGATGACTTTACATTCCCTTTCCCAGAAAACATAAGTTGCTGCTATAAGCTCTTAAGTAAATAGAAGACACACCATACGAATAAAAAAGGTCTATGCTGCGTTCACATTACTTTCTCTACTCATCCTTCTACAAACTATTCTTACAGAAGCTTAATGTTCTATCCACTTCTTGTAAATAGATGTATACTATAAGTAGAAGTATACAGTAGGTAAAGTGATAGTCAGATTTTTAAAAAGTGGATCGCTATGTAATGGCTTTGAAATGCACTTTGTACTGAAGCGCACGGATACGTAATCTCAATAGTTCACATTTTGACTAAGTCAATACAATAAATAAATTATTAATAAACAAAAACGATAGAAACTGCAAGGCGATTACGCAACAGAGATAATCTATCAGGACGTTTTTAAAGCAAATATTACGTGCAAAAAGGCACTGCACAACTGAGGCGGTCTGATACACATAGTCTGAATAAAATGCAGAAAAGAACCTAAAACAAAAATTATTTTAAAATACCTTCGCATGAAAAAAAATTAAACTAAGCAGAGTAAATTTGCCTACTCTTAATATATTTACCTAAATGTTTATTTATGTGTTCTGGAAGGGTTATGAAAGAGCGCATCGAAAAATATTTAAATCATTTTTAATTATGAGATTTTCAAAAATATTTTCTGGCAACAACCAAAAAAACAAAAACAAAGAAAGAACAGACAAATCAAAAAGTCCCATCGATTGTTTTAGCTGATTTTTACTATTCTCAATTCTTTAAGGAAAAGTAGAAACTCAAATTCAAAAGCGGTAAAAATAGATGTACACATTAGGTATAATTTTTTAGACATATGCATAACAAAGACTTTTAAAACATTTAGTGATTTATTAAATGAAATTAGATGATGTTTTAGAGGCTCATGTCCGTCAGAACGAATTGGGCTTTTCATGGCGAAATAGTTATCAGAATCGATTGAGTGATTTTTGAGATTAACCTAAATACACATATACAAATTTTTCCGAAATAATAATAATAATAGCAATAATAATAATAATAACTTTCATTTGAAACAAAAACATAAGCACCTAAAAGTTTTACAGAATAAGGATTAAACCTAACAAAATTAATTGTTTACAAAGAAATACACAGTTGGGTGAGTAGCATTTATTTCAACGTATTTTTACGTTATCTACCATATGCACATAGAGAAGATATTACATTCCACCTAAACATTCGATACGGAGACTTCAATGGAAATACGTCTTTTGAGGTCTCCCATATAAAAGTTTTGGAAAAAGTATCCGAGTGCATGTGTGTGTGTCTGTGGACAGCATTATTAAAAATGACCAGTCGGATAAATACTAAATTGGTATTTAAGTTCAGTATCTTCCAAAGATGCGACACAAAGATTTTCAACAAAATCCCCTCATCCCTAACCACCCTTTACAGGAACATTTTTCGAAATTTATTTTCTCAAAATGTGGCTCTAACGATTTTGATTAAAATATCATATATAAATGATATTTGCTTGACAAATAAAATGCCCATCTTTAATTTTCTAGAATTAGCCTATGAAGTGCTCTTCATTTGGAAGGAATTTTGTATAATCCATAAGAGCCACTAATAAACTTAAGTGATAGACAAAACACATACTAATAAAGTAAATCTCTTTAAGAAACACAATTTATTTCAAATAACTTTATTTTTTGTGGCATCAGCCATTTCCGAGATACCCGTTATTAATGGTTTGAATCGCTGAATTCTTTGTATTGAATATAAGGCGCCCAGTTCTTAAACATTTGACTATCGCTGTTCCCTTTGTATTTATAACGAAATGTGTAATGTAGCTATTTCTGCAAAGTTGTCTCCATTAAAATGAAGTAGATAGAAAAATAAGCTTTCGTGAGGTTAGTTTAATATCAATTAATACGTGACAGAGGATAAAGAAAGTCATGCGAATGTAACAGAACAGATTTTACCTTAAAGGGTTGGAGTCTTGACTTCGGCAGGGTTATAGATTTTTTCCAAAGTTTTCAGATCTGCTTTAAATGGACCTCAAAATTTATTATTACTCTATTTATTTTACGTCGCTTTAACTAAAAAGGTCATATCGCGACGGATCTGTTGGCGAATAACTCTTAGATCGAGGTGTGGCGGACAGTTATGTCTCACTCTGTAACCACCCGCTTCGTCGTGTCCACAGAGACCCTACTGCATAATCGGATCTTGTGCTTCGTGCTGTCCAGTTTACAGAAAGGCGGACAGTTAGCCTTCTAGGTCTCATCCCTGTAACCATGCCATCTTGCTTCGTCACGTGTCCACAGAGACCCTAGCGCAGAGCTTCGTGCCGTACAGGTGGAATTAGGGTGCCATCTGGTCTACTTTCATTGTCCGTGGATAGATGTCGCAGCATTCGCTATTACCATCTATTTTTTATTTTTACTGTTATTTTAGACTTAAGGTGGAACTATGGGTCGTGGTATTAAATATCCAACCCGGTATTTACCTTAGCGGTTGAGGGAAACCACGAAAAAGCCTTAGTCAGATTGGTTGGCCCAGGGGATTTGAACTCGGGAGCTCCCGAATGTTGCCCACAGACATTACCACTTGAGCCATCCCGCTCGGTACCTCCAAACTTGTCTCGTTCATTCATTACCTTTATGTGAATCGTTAAAATGTTTGCTTCTGAGTTCATTTCTTTTCCCACCGTTACTTCATTGTCCTTAAGATCATATTGAAACAAGTGTATTACTGGCGCAAAACTTCTGGAATCGTGACCTTGATTGCCACCCCAGCTGCCGAGCCTAGGAATGGTTTATGTTTAACTTAATCAACGAAAGCGATATAATACCTTTGCTTACAGTGCGTAACACATACAGTCTGCATAGAAAGTGTCCGCATCTTGTAATTTCAAAGAGATCAGTACGTAAATAGTGCTTATTTTATATTTGTGATATTTATAACCATGGCTCCTACGTTTTCAAAGTTAAATGGTAAGCTATTACGTATTCAAAGCAGGGAAATAATTGCAAATGTCCTCGACTTCATGAAGCAAGAAGCAGAGATGAAGGAAGAAAATATATGTTTACCCGAGTTCCACAAAAGCCTTAAGAGAGTGAAAGAAAGAGTAGCCAAAGCAACTGTTGTTTCACTGAGTTCCGTTTCCAGATTTCTCAAAGATAAGAAAAACCACATGAATGAAAGAGTACCATTTGACACACCTGTGTAGAAACATAAGGTCCCTAAACGTATTACAGAAATAGACGATTTGGACAAATGCGTCATTCGGTGCACGATTCACAATTTCTATGTGGAAGAAAAAACTGTGCCAACAATAAGCAGATTGCTCATCAATCTGAAAGATGTCATAAATGTTCAAGGTGGTACTACAAGTCTCAAATCCCGGCTTTGGCACTGAATTTTGTAGTCTGATACTAACTTTCCAAATGACTATAATTTTATATGTACTTAATATCAGCATAAATTTTCAAGATGCTGCTACAAATCTCAGAAAAATTATAAAAGATTTAGGGTTTAAGTGGAAGAAAACGAAACCAAATAGAGTTCTAATAGAAAAGCACGACATACGATCTCAGCTGGAAGAGTACCTTACTCAGAGGAACAAATTAGAGGGTCAAACTATAGTGTATGAAGATGAGTCGTACATACACAGCAGTCATACATCTAAAAGTTGAAGTGACGATAGCGAATTAGGTTTTCAGGCACCTGTTGCCAAAGGGCAAATACTTATTATCGTTCATGCTGTTCGTTCCAAATGCCCTTCTTTTACAAGTTGCAACAAAAACAGGAGATTTTCATCAAGAAATGAATACAGAAAATTACATGAAGTGGATCAACACCATGTTGATACCTAATATGCCTGCTGGGTCTATTCTGGTTATCGACAATGCTTCACAATGTGGTAACACTCAAATTGACAAACAACCTACCTCAAATTCCTTGAAAGAAGAAATAAAAACCTGGTTGCTTGGGCATAATATAACTTTTGATGAAAGCATGAGTAAAACAAATATAACTCAGTTAAAGCCAAGAAATCCCTTCAGAAGTCATAACTCATAATACTTGGCCAAATATTAATACAACATCGCCATAATGTACTTAGACTGCCACCGTATCACCTAGATCTAAACCCAATCGAATTAATCTGGGCTGATGTCAAAAACTGGGTGGCCTGCAGAAATATCACTTTTAAACTAAAAGATGTGGAGCAGTTATGTCGCCAGCGATTTGCAGAAATTGGAAGGCCAGAATGGGAAAATGTATATCGATATGTCGAATAAATTAAGAATCATTAGTTCAAAAAATACGGAATTGCAGAAAATCAATTAGAAAAAATTCTCATCCAGGATAATGGTGCAGAAAGTAGTGACAGCGGCAATGACGTGAGTGATTCCGCAGAAGAGGAAGGGCTGTCAGGTGTGGAAGAACTGGAGGGAGATGGTTGACAGTGTTTTTATATTAAGGGCATTTTACAGCGGTGGATTTAAATATACTGTATATAACTATAAGTTTATCGTGTAGTGCAGTGCATAACCGATGTGCGAATATTTGACAATGACTGTCCCACGCACTCCTGCAGCATGCAGACGACCGGTCACCTCTTGATCTAGTATGTAACTCCCTTCATAGCTGTCATTAAGATTTTCACGTGTCTAGAACTGTTGCGCCAGTTATAACTGACACTTATATTGTCAGTATTAGTACATTGCGTCCTTGAACACCAAACGCATAGGTTTAATCCGGTATACAAAAACTAATAATTCTATTCTAGGAAACATTTACAGAGCAAACGAACAGAGCATTCAGTGCCTACTTTAATAAATTGCCCTAATCTCGTGTTCCTCCTGCGAAGTAAATATTCCCTCACTGTGACCTTTTAGGTCAAAGCAACAAGCAATTATAATCAAGTTGCCCATATACATCGCTTCATAAAACAAAAGCCTGTTGTAGCCGCTACCAAAATAAAAGTCTACTTGTTAGTGTTTACGCCATTGTGAAGAGCACAGAGAATTTAATCTGTAAAACAACACTGATTTACAAATGGTACGCCCCAAACGAGATAGGTATGCAGGAATTATCAGATCCGCGCTGTAAAAGCGAAACAAAAGCGGTGCACTGGTCTGACAATAATGTTATATCATGCATAGCAACATACAATGAAAGATTTTGGAAACCAGTGCTGCCCTGAGCAAGAAACGGGCAAATTTGATGAAAGAATTCTTTTAGTTGCAATAATGAGCGCTGCCTTATTCGTATTGCGGAAATTGTTTGAGCTTTCAATTGTGTAACAAAACGTCTATATAGCTCTGTGTCACATCTAGCACCAAGTTTTGACAGTCTGTTTACTTCCTTACAGTAAGCAGAGGAAGTATTCCACCAAAAAATTAGATATCAGGATTTCACCGGAAATACATGTTTTGCGGCCCCTTGAATCCAAAAAGAGCATTCCTAGATAAAGGACTGTGTGTGTGTGTGTGTGTGTGTGTGTGTCTTTGTGAAAATTCGGATAAACACCAAACTTGGTTTAGCTTCAGTACCTTCCAAGGAGGTAACACGAAGATTTTCAAGAAAATCGCACCAACACAAACTACCCTTTACGTGTAACATTTTTCGAAAATTTTGATTTTATAAAAAACGATTTTCATTAAAATACAAATATTAAAGACATTTACCTGACAAATAAAATGTAAATGTATATGCTAAGCGGTAGACGGAAACATAATACACAAAAAAATCTGATGATGCACTCACATGACATTCTCTACTCTTGTACAAACTATTTTTACAAACGCTTATTCTCCATATGCTTCATGCTAATCGAGATGTTAATCTTATTGCTAATTTTCTTGTAGGTGCAAGGGGAATATGGTAGGCTTTAAGCGATAGTCAAATATTTTAAGAGCTGGTTGCTATGTGGAGCATTCCATTCTCTTTGCATGTCCGGGACATAAAAAAACGAATAACGTATTCCCATTTGAGAAAAAGTATAAGTATTGGAAAATTCAAACAAATAACAAGAAATATCTCGGAAATTGTTCACTCCACAAAAAATGCATATGACATAAATTGTGTGTTTTAACGGCATCTACATTTTTTTGTGTAGTAAAATTTTGTCCATCTTGCAATTGTGTTACTTATAATGTTTGTGTATTTGTGTTTACTTCACGCGGTGAAGCCATCTTGTGACGTGATTCATTTGTTAGGTTTGTTAGCTCCATCTGGTGTTAGCAATTTGCGGCAGTATTAGTCTTTGTTTGAAAGCATGCTTACTTTTATTTTATTTAATTTTGGTTCTCTGTCCTCCGGCTAGCTATTATCGTTTGGTCAAGCACTTCTCTTTATACAGGTTCTGTAAACGGAAGGGAGTCTCTTATCCAAAAATAACACTGATGAAAGAATTTGTTTTACACTTTTATTGTCGAACACATTTACTATCACATTTACACATTGATCTTGACACTCGCCAAACTGAAACTGCTATAACAACTTCTTACTGATCACTTTTAATTTGCGTACTTCAACTTTTTGTATAATTAACTTTATAACACTTGAGATTTTTTATAACTCTGTTACGCATAACCTGCAAATTGATATCCGAAGTGTGCCGTACAAATACTTTCGACGAACTGACGGGAATGCGACGTGTAGTGTACAAAGAATTTTGATGAACTGGCGGGGTCTACCTCTAACCTACTCTTTTTATACTCCTTCACCCAGATATGCCTAAAGATTATAACTGAGCTGCAATTGGCTAATAAAACGCGCCAACATTAGCGTCTATTTTTATATCCAATGAAAATTATGAATACATATGCTCTAGGGAAATGTTCCAGAATATTCTAAAAGAAAAACGCGCCAATATTACGTAACTTCCTCGTTTCCAATAATGATAAACAGCTCACCCCCTCGCTGCATTATTGCACGCTATTATTGTCAGTTTCAGTAAGGCAGTATAAACTTACTTCCCAACAATAATTACAATCAATAAACATCTCAAATCAATGTCACATAATAATGCATATTCATACTACAATCATTATTTACATTTAAGTAATTTGTGATACAAATTACTGCATCAATCTCATATGGTTTATCAGTTATGCGAAAGTCATTCAGAGTGAAGAGGGCTTTTGGGGACATTCCCAATTCAAGATATACATTTCATTTGTCATAAAAATATCTTAATCGTATGATATTTTACTCAAAATAGTTAGTAATTTTTGAGAAAATCAAAATTTTCGAAAAATGTTCCATGTAAAGGGTAATCTGGGGTGGGGGATTTTCTTGAAAATCTTGTGCCGCATCCTTGAAAGATACTAAATTATCCGACTTTTGTTTTTGAGCTATGCTGTTTACAGACGCACAGACACAAACACGGGCATGTTTCCAAAAATGCTTTAGTTGTATTCAAGGCACTTCAAAACACGTATTTCTGGTGAAATCTCGGTATCGAATTTTGGGTAGAATGCAGTACTTCCCCTACTTATTATATGCACTAGAGAAAGTAAACATGTAGATCTCTTTAAAACACAAATTTACTTCAAATAAGTTTTTTTAAGCATAAGCCATATCTAAGATATCCGTTATTAAAAGTTCGAAAGTTTAGTATTTGGTCATTCCTTGAACTTGAAATCCTTTCAACATTCAGTTATTTCTCGCGATGTCATGGAAACAGTATGGAATTTTAAGGCCAGCATATAGCGTCCAGTTCTTAAACATTTGACTGTCGCTGTTCTCTTTGTATCTATAGCGAAATGTGTAATGTAGCTATTTCTGCAAAGGTTTGTCTGGATGAAATGTAGTAGATAGAAAAATAGGCTTGAGTAAGAATAGTTTGTATATCCATTTATAAAGATAGAGGGTAGAGAAAGTCATGGGAATGTATCACAAGATATTTTTTTTAGAAAGTTTACAACGGAAGTAATTTGTAAGGAATACGGTAATTCTCCCCAAGCTTTCTTGCGGGGTCTTTAGAGACACTGACTGTGGCTTATCTCAAGAGGTTGGAGGACGATGATAACCCTGACCTGGAGGTTTCACCCAAAATAAATGTGTCAGGACTTCCCGACAGAACTTAATGAAAGGTTTCCTGGAATTCTTGTGAAATAGATGTTACGTAACACAAAAAAGACAGTGTACCTCAGCACGGCAGCTGCATGTGACGCTAACCTTTACTCCAACTGGAAAACAACCAGTTTACAGTTTTCATATCGAAGTTCAACACTTGAGCAACCGTGTCGTAGGTCAGCCTGTCCTTATTAAGTGCAGTTTGTTTAGGCAATTCTCATTTCAGGCAAACAACGGCTTTTACATTGTCTAACACGTACCTAGTTGCACTCCAACCAAAAGTTCGATATCGAGATTTCACGGGAAATAAATGTTTTGAGGCCCCCTGAATAAAAATTAAAAAAAGATAAAATTCAAACTTCGTGTTTAGTTTCAGAATTCTCCAAAGATTTTCAAGAAAATCTCTTCACCCAAAACTACCATTTAAACAGATTTTTCCAAATTTTGGATTTGCTTAAAAATGTATCTAACCATTTTGATTAAAATACGTATGTTTAGATATTTACGTGACAAACAAAATGTACCTATGTTTTGAATTACCTGGGAAGTCCTCTTCATTCGATAGAAGTTTTCTACAAGTTTGTATAACCATAAGAGATATTCAAAACGACTTCTTTTGTGGTATCAGGCATTTCTGAGATATCTGTAATTTGAATCTATTAATACTTTTGAATTTATACTTTCTCTATTACCACCCAAATAGGTAATCGATGTCGAGAGTTTAGCGGATATGTTTTGAGCCCCCCAAACCCATAAAAAGCATTTTTAGAAAAGGTTCGCGTTTGTGAACGGTATAACTCAAAAAGCGAAAAGTGGTTTAAATACCAAACTCCCTATTTATCGTAAATTTGTTTTTCTCAAAAATGACTAACGATTTTGATTAAAATACCATATGCTTAATATATTTGCATGAAAAATGAAACTGAATTTTCTGGGAATAACTTCTGAAGTTCTCTCATTCTTAATGAGTTTTGCATAATTGATAAACACTAAGAGATAGAACAAAATGTTACTGTACAAAAATGTAGATATGTTAAGCACACAATTTATGTCAAATAATTTTTTGTACAGTTAACCATTTCCGAGATATTACTTGTTTTTTATTTCAAATTTTAAAATTCTTTTCTCCAATTGGAAGTGCTATTGTTTTTTTCCCCTCCTGGCCATGAATAGAATTTCAAAGTCATCACTAGACTTCGGATCCTTAGGTCCTAAAAATGTGATTTTAGGCGCCTAAAAAGGTCCTATAAAGTAGGGAAATAGGTCTTTAATAGGCACAATAAATAAACAAATTTTATACATCACGCCATGCAAAACACATTGATTAATGGTTTATTTCAAAACACACTTAAATACAGTAGGATAGATAAGATAATATAGTAATTGAACAATCATTCTATAAAACATGTGTCACTGTCAATTGATTAAAATATGAAAGATAGAACTATGTCTTACATGAATTTTAAAAATTAATGCAACATTGTTGATTTTTAAATGACAGATTCTTCAATTTCACTTTTGGCCGTAATTTTGTCCATAATAAATAACAAGAAGCATTTCCAGATGATGTGGGGTAAGTTTATGTGCGGATTAAATCCTGTAGGGAGATCTGCCTCACGTCCGCTTAAAATATCTGATACTCCTTTCAGAATTGTATTAAACCGTGTTAAAATAATTACAATTTTAAATGAATAATCAATATAATTTACATAAAAATTAGTATAACTTAAAAAAATTGTCTTTCACAAAATTAGTATTGCCTTGATCTGTTGTACTGTTAGACCCAGTATTGGACTTAATAAAAAGCATCAAAGAAATTTCAGATTATTTTCAGATATAAGAAAAAGTCATATGGTACATGTCAGGGTAGTTCACATTCATGGTTTCATGTGAATAATAAAAATGTCAGATAGTACAGTAAAAAGCTTACCTCTTTATTGCAGACCTGACAGAAGATTATTTTCCCATCTCTTGTATAAGACTGGAAACTCGAAATCCATGTTCTTATTAATGCACTTTTGGTAGATCAGTTCTTACGCATTTTGCAGCACTAGCAGAAGAATTATTACAGGAACCAAAGACTTTAATATAGTTATATTATGAACATGAACCGACACTTTGCCTTATTTTCAAATAACTGTTTCCGAGAACCAGACGTGGGCTAATTGTTGTTATTGTACTTCATTGTCGAAGTTCCGATTTCGCATGCGGCACCTTAAGATTTCACGAATTGTTGCTTTATTTATTGTTGCGCTAAAAACGACACTACGCCAGTCAATGAAAGGTTTGTTGTTGATTAAATAATTTTTTATTGAATACAAAAGCGTAGTGAATAAATTCATTGGAATTTTTTTTTTTTAAAAAAGGCATTTATAGGCAGCAAAAGGCAGAAATAGACATGTTGAAATAGGTGTCTATAGCCACTATAAAAGTTGGTTAATACCTTTTTAGATCAATTATATGTATAATTATCTATGTTAGGCTCAATAGGCTGTAAAGGAAAACAATAGGTAAAAACCGAAGACTAGTCATCACATAGCGATAGCTCTTAAAAGAGTTGACTATAGCTTAAACCTACTGTATTCACACGTGCCTATAAGGAAATATGTAGTAAAACAAGTTTTACAAATGTTTATCTAGATTAACACGAAGTATATAGAAGAATAAACATTTGTAAGAAGACTTTGTTAAAGATTGGGTAGAGGAACTCATTGAATGAATACATACGCTTTTTTTCTATTTTTTTAAAACTATTTCTGCAAAGGTTTACCTGGATTAACATGATAAAAATCGAAAAAAATAAGCTCTAGTAAAAGTAGTTTGTGAAAGCTATATAAAAATAAACATGTTGGGTAGAGAAAGGCATGTGAATGTAACATATAAGATTTTTTACTTCTAATTTCTCAATATATCAAGTAGCTGTTTATGGCCTTCGGTGTTGCTGAAAATTCTCAATGTATTATATGTAAATCTATTCTTTGTCTCACTTCTCAATTGCCTTCTTTTCAATGTTGCAGCTGTCTCTCCTTTGTTTGCAGTCCTACGTTTCTGTAAGCTTCTGCCTTCCCCCTCCTGAAAGGCGTTGAAACAACACGCTACAGTCTTACAGCTCAACGGTCTTCTCTAAAGGAATGTGTGACTAATAAATAAATAAACAAAATGGAAAGATAAAAGGACGAATTAGTGAACAAACAATAGAGCTTCAGAACGTAAATATTGTTGTGTTATAACTCTTTCAAACAAATATGCACCTAAGTTACACAGCGAGAAGGCTCTGCGGTAAGTGTGACGCTCGTATTCGGGAAGCCAGGGTTCGATTCCCGTCGATCGCACATTCTGACCTTTTATTTTTAGTGGTTTTCCCAGGTCGGTAGGCGAATGTTGAGGTGATTTCTGATCTAACATTATTTTCTTTCCATCATTTCCCTATCATTCCGTTTCCTTCTCATCTTTCAGGTATGCTTTTAGGTTTCGTGGCGTTTGCGGTGGTGCGGATGGTTGTTCAAGGGAAACAGCACTCCCCGTTAACAATGGAGGGCTGCTTGATGGACGGGTCGTTCATCGCCCCTTTTTCACTCTAAGTTTAAAGTAGAGGCAAACAAAACTTATGTATCACTCCGCCAAGCACATGGCAGCACCCCGTTAAGGATGACGAGAAGTAGATAAGTACCCGCGAGAGGAAATTGCTACAAACAGAATGCGAATACAGTACAGCGCAGCTTGGGAATCACTAGGTTTTTAACTTTTTCTCTACTACATATAGTAAGTACGGGAAGTATTGCATTCCACCCAAAAATTCGATACCCAGATTTCACCAGAAATCTTGACTAGCTGTGGATGGCTGTGTCTTGAACTACTTCTTTGTTGGAAAAGTCGGATGTCACCATTCCGTGGACTGTCGTTTAAATTCTGGCTCGTAGTGGTGACACCACGTCTCATCTCCGGTGATGATAGAGTTCCAAAATTGTCACCTTTAGCCTCGTATTGGTCCATCAGGTCCCGACAAATTTCCACTCGATGAGTTTTTTGGTCTTGTGAAAGCATCCGCGGGACCCATCTCGCACACACTTTGCGATAATTAAGGTTGCGTGACATCTTTCTAAGGCATTACAGCCGACATTCAGCTCTACACACAATTCCTTGATCGTAAAGCTGTATCCACCGCCTCACATTACCCGTATCTACTGTATCGTCTCCATACACCTTTAGCATGCGTCGACGGATTTCAATTGGCACAATTTGTTCAACGGTAAGGAATTCAATCACACACCTCTGTTTTGTACGCACCTCGATGTCAGTAGCCATTTTGGAACGCTCCCCTAATGCTGCTGTCTGTCACAGGAGAAAGAAACTAACAGAACACAGCGGGAAAGTTCAGCAATTAATACTACACCAACATAATTTGGCTCGGACACTCAAAGGCAACACACAAAATTGGAGGCATTACTCCAACTCCTTGACCTTCGTATGCTGGAGTAAGCGTCGGTAGAGCCTAGTGTAGCTGATTCAAAGGACATAAGTCACCTCAGAAATGATTAAGTCGTCGTGCACAGAGGTGTCTCGCATGTACTATGAAGCATCAGTTATGAATCTAGAATTCTGTTTTGTTGAACCTGGATTCTTTTCACCTGTGAGGATGCCAGATTGGTTTTATTAGCGAAAGATGAAGTAAACGTTTATTATGAAGAGAGAGTGGTGATGATCCTGATATTAGATGTTTAAGCTGATGAATTAGGTTGCGGATTTTATTAATTGTTGATGTAATATGTTTTGACCATATGAGTTTGATGTTCAGAGTGAGACCAGGATGTTCAGCGATTAAGGTGTAGAAATTGGGAAATGTAGCGTTACTGTATGATGTATAATTTTCTTCTTATTGATGAATTTAACCAGATGTGATTTCTGTGGGCTCATTAGAAACCTCCATTGCATACACCAAGTATAAATGTCATTACAAAATTCTAGTATTAGAGTCACAGGTGCCTTTGCTTAGAATAGCTATGTCGTCAGCAAAGTGTGCTATTGTCGAGTCGTCTCTTTGTGGAAAGTCAGATGTATATACAGTGGTCTCAGAACGCTGCCTTGTGGAACACCAGAGTGAATTGGTTTATGTGTTGATTGCGCAGTTTCATATTTGACTGTGAAAGCTCGCTTGCACAGGTAAAACTGAACCATTCTGTATAGAGTATACGAGAGATGAGCAAAACTGTAACAAACTATAGCAAAATTATATGCATCAAAGTTCCCATTAAATTAATAAAACTAACGTTTAAATTATTGCTAAACAACAGCCAACTCTATTCATTGTCGATTAAAGGCAAGTACTTTTCACAGAGTTTGTTAAAAACGTTTAACAAAATTGTCTTATTTCCATTATCCGCGTTTGTTTTCCACAGTAACTGAGGATTCTCAGTCATGACACTCTGGAAAGTAATATTTTTTCAACACGTTGTAAAGAGTACCGGAATCGAACTGCAGCGCCTGCGCATAGCCTTTTAAAACCTCTATTATAACGGTTCATTTAGTTAAGGTGAATCTGAACAAAAAGCTCATAAATTGAACTGTAACAATAATGGGTTCTTTAAATTTCTCAAGCACAACCACAAAATGTTACGATCTGAAACGAATGTAGAGGAAGAGACGACATGCTAAGCGGGAAAACCTGTAGTTTGCCCGTCAGCCAATGAGGTGCTCGTTTGTCACGTGGTTTTGTTTACCTTTAAACTTAAATTGAAACCATTTTAGACAGCCTCAGCAGTAAGATGGATTTTCGACCTAGAATTGTTAGGGGCCTCTGCGCAGCACTGTGGCCTGCAGCCTATAACCTCCTGTGGATATTTTACTGCATCCCTTCCTCTTAGGGGGGAGTGGTAGCCACTATAGATCTCTGCGCGAGACCAGTGCGCGAGGTGTCTCTTTCCGTTCTATAACGTATACCTATAAGTTCCTAAGTTGGTATATGGATAAGTAAGGAAGTTAATTAGATAGGAAATGACAGATTTCTTTAATGTTTGTTATTTCTACAGAGATTCTGGTGGGAAATAATACAGGGTGGTTTTACATGCACCTATTCTAAAGTTTTTTTTTTATTTGTAGGTACACGGGGATGGAGAAAATAGAATCGATAGTCAGATATTTAAAAGCAGGAGGTTATATGGTCTTAAATTTCCATGCTCTTTCCACTACATCTCGAGAAACAATGAGTAAAAACAGCACTTTACTTTTTTTAATAACTTACTTTTTTGTATAGTAAGTTTGCCTATCTCTATGGTTTACCAATTAAACAAAATTATACAAAATTCCTTCTGAATCAATAGGACTTCGCAGCTATTCCCAGCAAATTCAAGATATACCAAAATTTGATTTGCCATTTGAGATACAAGTTTGAGAAAATCGAATACTTCCTCTACTGTAAGTACACAGTAGAGAAAGTAAAATTGCATTCTTTGGGTTCAGTGGGCTTCAAAGTATATATTTGTGGTGAAATCTCGAGATCGAATTATTGGGTAGCATGCAATACCTCTCACTGTTAGGTAGAGGAGGTAAAATACCTCCTTTGGGTTCAGGAGGCTTCAAAACGTGTATTTCTGGTGAAATCTTGAGATCGAATTTTTGAGTGGCATGCAATGTCTTCTCTAACTGCTGGGTAGAGGAGGTAAAGATATTTCCTTTGGGTTCAGGAGGCTTCAAAATATGTATTTCTGATAAAATCTGAGATAGGATATATGGGTGGAATGCAATATCTTCTCTACCTGTTAGGTACGTGGACCGAACGGGATGGCTCAGGCGGCATCGTCTGTGGCCCGCATTTGGGAAGTCCCGGGTTCTATTCCCGTGACCGCCCATTCTGACCCTGGGGGTTTTTCGATGTCTTCCTCTGGTCGCCTAGGCGAATGCGGGGTGGCGTATTCTACAGCGATTTCTCCTTTCCTCCCCAATTCCTCTAATTTAATCTCTCCCTTTCAAGTTTCATGTGTGTCTTCGGGTCCTGCAGTGCTGGCGATATCTGGCAGATGGCGTAGTTGCTTCCGCATTCTAAAGATTTCTGCCCGTGAACGCCGGAGTGCGCTGTGCCACCCGTTAGGGTCACTTCGTCGCCCTCTCTCGTCTCTACTGGTGGTAATATAGGGACTTCTGCGCGTCTCTGGGGCCTGTCTGCCTGCGACTTCCTCCTACATCATCTCTGTCTCCTGGGGAGTGTAGCCACAATAGATCAGCTGTTCGCAGTGGCGAGGTGTCCCCCTCCGATAAACATGTCCTACATCCTAGTAGGTACGTGGTAAAGTAAGTAAAAATGCAGCTACATCATTTCTGAATCCTTAATTCTCTCTTGCTCTCAGGAGCCTACAACGTGAAAATTAGTTTTTAAGGCTTAAAGCAGGTGCAATCCTGGCAACCTAATTTATATTTCATATACTTTCCAGAGAGTGACTAGGACCTCACATAATTTTACAGCATCTTCATACTAATTACATCCTGTGATATTTACACTTACCTTGCAAGCAACATCGTGAATTTTAAATCTGCCTTTACAGAATCAACTTTCCGCTTTTATCTCGAAGGTACGTCCACCCCAAGGGGGTCAAAAAAGAATAAGAATGCACGACAACGTGCAACTTTATAAGGTGTAACACTGGAAACTTTAGATTAGCTTCCACCTAAGTTTTTGTTTTTTCCTTCTTCATCCTAAGGCCAAAATCGGGATTAATATTTTATACACCTTCTTCGTTCTCCTGCTTTGCATTAGGAAGCCCCCCTATCTCCCACAAATCCCCAGCCTTCTTCAATAATGCACAGTGATGTTCGTGTTAAAGTGATTGCCCCTTCATTTTTAAGTGTTGTTGCTGAAGGCCAGTTTCACCTTTGGAGCAATTTAAAGGCTGAGAGGGAACCAAAATCAGAGAGCAAACCTGTCTTAAGGTACTTCAAATCATGTTAATTAGTTCAGTAACATGGCAGGCGAGAGGTTGTCCACACCGCACCACATTTCATTCTTGTGTTATTTAATAAAACGTTACGCAATCAAATGAACATACAATTCTTCCACTCATTTTGATAACAAACCTAAGGGCTAAAAGGCAATCATTTCAGCGCCTGCAAAAGCCACAACGATGCAACACAAAGATTTTAAAGAAAATCCCCCAACCCAAAACACAGTTGACATAGAGATATTTATATATATATATATATATATATATATATATATATATATATGTTCCATTTAAGTATAAACCGCTTTTAAGTTCTAAGGTCATTTCGGCGGCTTTTTACTATCTCTACCACGTACGTAGTACGCAGAGGAGCTATTGCGATCCACCCAAAAATTAGATACCGAAATTTCACCGGAAATACATGTCTTGAGGTACCATAATCCAAAATAAAGCAGTTTTGAAAACATGTCCGCGTGTATGTGTGTGTCATAACTAAAAACGAAAAGACGGATAAATCCCAAACTCGGTATTTAAGTTCACTATCTTCCAAGAATGCGACATGAAGATCTTTAAGAAAATCCCCCACCCCAACTACCGTTTACATGGTTTTGATTTTCTAAAAAATGGCTTTAGTGGTTTTGATTAAAATACCATGTATTAAAGACATTTACAAGAAAAATTAAATGTAAATCTTGAGTTTTCTGGGAATAGCCTTTGAAGTCTTCTTCATTCGGAAAGAATTTTGATAAATTTGCATAACTGGCAAACGTTAAACGATAGACGAAAATGTAGGTACCATACAAAAAATCTAGATCTCTTTAAAACAAACAATTTACTTAAAATAAGTTTTTTCTGGCATAAGCCATTTCTGAGTTATCCATTATTAAAGATTCGAATAGTTGAATACTTTTCATTTAAAGTCCCATCGATTTTCAGTTGTTTCTCGGGATGGCATGAAAAGGGAATATAGCGTGAAGTTCTTAAACATTTGACTATCGCTGTTCTCTTTGTATCTATAACGACATGTGTAATGTAGCCATTTCTGCAAATGTTTATTTGGATTAAAATGTAGTAGATGGAAAAAATCTGATGTGTTACACTCACATGACTTTGTCTACTCTTGTACGAACTATTTTTACAAACGCTTATTCACCATATGCATGTTAATCAAGATATCGAGATGTCAATCTTATTGCTAATTTCTTGTAGATGCAAGGGGAATATGGTAGTATTTAAGCAAAAGACAAATCTTTTAAGCGCTGGTTGCTATGTGGCGCATTCCATTCTCTTTGCATGTCCAGGACATAAAAAAAAATTAATAACAAATTTGAGAAAAAGTATGAGTATTGGAAAATTTAAGGGAATAACAAGCAATATCTCGAAAACGGTTCACTCAACAAAAAAACTGTATATGACATAAATTGTGTATTTTAACGCGATCTACATTTTTTGTACAGTAAAATTTTGTCTATCTCTTATGGTTTACCAGTTATACAAACGCCGTTCAGATTGAAGAACACTTTTGGAGACATTCCCAGAAAATTCGAGATATACATTTCATTTGTCATGAAAATACCTTAAACATATGATATTTTAATCAAAATCGTTATAGCCATTTTTGAGAAAATTAAAAATTTCGAAAAATGTTCCATGTAAAGGGTAGTCTGGGGTGGGGGGATTTTCTTGAAAACCTTCGTGTCGCATCTCTGGAAGATACTGAACGTAAATACCAAGTTTGGTGTTTATCCGACTGTTCGTTTCTGAGTTATGCTGTTCACAGACACACACACACACACACACACACACACACACACACACACACACACCCAGACACACACACGGACTTGTTTCCAAAAATGCTTGTTTTGGATTCAGGGAGTCTCAAAACATGTATTTCCGGTGAAATCACGGTATCGAATTTTTGGGTGGAATACAATACTTCCCCTACTTACTATACGTAGGAGAGAAAGCAATAAGCTTTAGAAAGACTAGTTTGTATACCCACTAATAAAGATAGATGGTAGAGAAGGTCATGTGAATGAATTATATAAGATTTTTACTTTCTCTACTACGTATAGTAAGTAGGGGAAGGAGGTGCACTGAATGCATATAAAGCACTTTTGGAAACATGGCCGTGTGTGCGTGTTTGTCTGTAAACAGCATAACTCAGAAACGAACAGTCGGATAAACACAAACTTGGTATTTAGGCTCAGTATCTTCCAGAGATGCGATACGAAGGTTTCCAAGAAAACCTCCTCACCCCAGATTACCCTTTACATGGAACATTTTTCGAAATTTTTAATTTTCTCCAAATGGCTCTAACGATTCTGATTAAAATATCATATATTTAAGATACTTTCATGACAAATAAAATGTATATCTTGAATTTTCTGGTAATGTCTCCAAAAGTATTCTTCATTGTGAACGTCTTTTGTGTAACTGGTAAACCATAAGAGATAGACCAAAATTTTACTACACAAAATATGTAGATCGCGTTAAAATATAGATACAATTTATGTCATATACATTCTTGGTTGTTGAGTGAGCCATTTTCAAGATATTGCTTGTTATTCCCTTAAATTTTCCAAAACTTATACTTTTTCTCAAATGGGAATTCGTTATTCATTTTTTATCCTGGTAATGCAAAGAGAATGGAATACTCCACATAGCAACCAGCTCTTACAATATTTGACTATCGCTTAAAGCCTACCATATTCCCCTTGCATCTACAAGAAAATTAGCAATAAGATTACCATCTGGATTAACATGAAGCATATGGAGAATAAGGATTTGTAAAACTAGTTTGTACAAGAGTAGAGAAAGTCATGTGAGTGTAACACATCAGATTTTTTTACCTTTAGAACAATTGCTCATCAGCAATGATGTTCACTCGCTTATAGAGGTGTTAATCTTTGGATTGGTATTACTTTTGGATGATGCATTAAATTCACACACACACACACACACACACACACACACACACACACATTTACAGTCTCATTCACACTTCCAGACTCTAGAGAGGTTGGGGAATAATTCTGCTAAAGAAAACTTCCCACTCCCCAGCCGGGAATTGAACCCGGGACCACTGAATTTGGAATTTATCATGTTAACCACCAGACCACAAAGTCAGTCTGTTATTTCTGATTTTCTCAAAAAAGTCTAAAATTTTTTATTAAAACATCATACGTGTAGGATATTTTCATGATAAAATGCATATTATGCCATTTCTGGAACAGCCTGCGAAGTCCTCTTCATTCCGAATGATTTTTGTGTAACTCGTAAACCATTTTCGAGATATTCTTTGTAAGTGGTTTGCATTTTTAAGCATTTATGTCATTTTCAAGTGGTAAGTTTCTATTACTTTTAATTGTGGTCATGCAAAGAGCTTGGAATTTCATCATATATCGATCCGCTTTTTAAAAATTTGACTATCGTTTTATCCCGCTGTATCCTTTTTATATCTACTACAAAAAGTATAAATGTGTAATGGAATTTTATTTATGTTAACAAAAAGTAGATAAAAGGAAAAGATTTTGTGAGGATAATTTGCAGAATATTGAGTACAGAAACACACGTGAATGAAACACCAGGATTTTTAAGGATTCGGGAGGTCCTGGGTTCAATTCCTAAGGCCAGCCACTCTGACCATGGGTTATTCGTGATTTTCCCTGGTTGGCAAGATGAATGCTGTGGTGGTTTCTCCTTTGCTGTGAATTTCCTTCCCCTAATTTCCTATCATTGCGCTTCCAGTTTCATATCTCTGGCAGGCTTAGAGGCTTTGGTGTGTCCGTCGGTGTCGGACAGATGGCGCAGATTATTTCTCGTTGGACTTCTAGGCCCCGAATAGGCAACCTTCTCTGAGCCGCATCAGGTGGGCCAATTTCGCCAGAGGGAAGCCTTCTTTGGGCAGCCCGGCGGTGCGATCGAGTCTTCAAGCTTGGGATCGTTAGGTACCTCTGCGCGTCTCTGTCGGCCTACAGCCTCCTTCGGTTCCTTCACCTCACCCGTTCCTCCTGGGGGTGTAAGCACAAAACATCCGTGTTGGGTCGAGGTGTTCCCTGGTCATTCATTTAATATGGCAACGTATTGTGATAATTAGAGACCACAGAATTTCAGAATAATTTCGAAAAAAAAATTATACAAGTATTAGATTTCGCCTTTTATCGTTAATTAGTTGTAAATTACCACAGTAATTTCGTGTAAATTTGAAAGGAAATTTAGGTTTAAAGAATGCCGTATTACAGTATTGGGAGTGCAAATTACGATAAAAATGTTTTGAGACAGAATGTGCCCGAATTAATTTTATAATGTGTTAATTAATTTAGTGTTTAATTTGATATATAAATGATGTGTGTATAATGTGAACACTATGTAAATAGCCATTTTAGTATAATGTAATATTTGTGTTATATATATATATATATATATATATATATATATATATATATATAATGTTCCTGTGTCACTAATTTAGAATGTCTTAAACTCTGCCGTTTGTAGAAAATATGCTATTCGCATGTGCAGAGGAAACCGGGATCTTTTGTGTTAGTCTAGGGTAAGGTTTTATGACTTTATTTGTCTCCGCTCCGGAAGTATGGAGTGAGGAAATAATAACTCAGAACGGAAAATTAACGAGAGAAGCCCGGGAAAAGGTCACGTGATATATACAAACTAGCCAATAAGAATATAAATAAATTAAATAATATTTAGCCATGCTGAGAGAACCGCGAAAATTCCTCCAATAAGAAATCCGATTCTAAAATTTCAAGTGGGGGGGTCGTATTCCATAAATAGTCGAGATTTAACCCAAAATCCAAGGAGTTGACTTGTAGATACAGACGAGGAATCCGCTACTCCGTATGACAAAGTTGGCGCGCAAATGGTCTTCTGTGCGGAAGTGTAAATGTGATCAATCACATATTAATTAACAATGTATTGGTGATTTCCGAGTTCTATATAGTGATAAATGAATAGGAACATTATTTAGTGTTTTTAGGGTGAAGAAGTGACAATAAATAGCGATAAATCAAACACCATGATGAGTAGTGAATTCACCTCTGAGCTCCTTTGTACCACTACCGAGATCGACGAGCTTATTAGCAATCCTGATAGGTAAAGTCCACGCTTACATCTCCGCTGAGATCAACTAGCCAGGGCCACAGCGATAATTACCGTACAGTTAAACCAACCACACAGGGCAACAAGACGAAGCCACGTCGGACGGAGAACAAAAAGCAGGTACAGTGAATTTTACCATTACTTCTCCTGTATCTACCACTACACCGCGTTCGTTTTCAACCCGAGCGGGCATCGAACTCGGGACTGCAAACAACGGCGCAGTCTTCGAAGCATAGAATGGCGACGACTGACGCAGTTTTCATGTATAAACTTATTATACCTATTAAATTTTGCAACACAGAAAAAATTACATTGTTTAGAGAAAGATCTGTTTTTTTACTTTCTCTGCCACGAACAAAGTACGTAGAGTAGGTATTGATTCCACCGAAAAATTCGATACCGAGATTTCACAGAAAAAAAATACTTGTTCTGAGGCTCCCGGAGTCCAAAAAGATCATTTTTAGAAAAAGGTCCGTGTGTGTGTCTGTGAACAACATAATACAAAAACGAAAAAGTCCGATAAATATTAAACTTGGTATTTTGGTTCAGTACCTTCCCAAGATGCGACAAGAAGATTTTTAGTAATTTCGATTTTTTAAACAATGTCTGTAACGATTTTGGTTAAGATACCATGTATTAAAGATATTTACATGACAAAATGCATATAGGTATTGAATTCTCTGGGAATAGCATTTGAAGTCCACTTCATTCGGAAGTAATTTTGTATAATCTTGTATAACTGGTAAACGTTAAACGTAAGACGAAAATATACTACACAAATATGTAGAGCTCTTGAAAACACAAAATTTATTTCGAAGAAATTTTTTTGTGGTACCAGCCATTTCCGAGATATGCATTATTAATGGTTCGAATTGTTCAATACTTCTTCTTTTCAAGTCCTTTCGATATTCAGTTATCACGATTGCATGCAGAGCATGGGATTATTTTAAGGCCAGTACATAGTCCAGTTCTAAAACTATCGATGTTCCCTTTGCGTCTAAAATGTGTGATTTAGCTGTTTGCGGAAAGGTTTATCTCAATTAAAAAGAAAATAACTTTCGAAAGAATAATTTGTATATCAGCGACAGAACGTACAGAAAGCCGTGTGAATGTATCATATCATAGTTTCCAATTCTGATTTCATTTCATTTATTACCAGTATCACCGCCTGCGATGCTTTATGAAGAGCGGGAATTAAACACCATTTTTACAAAACAGCTTCTGTGTTACATTCATGTGACCTTCTCTACACACTCTTCTACAGACTAAGCTTATTCTAACTACTTCTTGTTAATCCAGATCAATTTTTAATTCCCGTCTACACATTTCGTTGTAAGATACAGAAGTAAACAATAGTCGGATTTTTAAAGAGCGTGTCGCTATGCGATGGCCCTTTCATGGCCACGGAAAAGAAAGAAATAAAAAACGAATAACGATTTGCCATTTGAAAAAAACAAATATTTGAAAATTCAAACCAATAACAAGGAATATCTCGGAAATTGTTCACTTCATTTTTTAAAGAGATCGACATTTTTTGTTGCAAGATTTTGTCTCATCTCTTACGGTTTATCAATTATACAAAAATCATACAGAATGAAGAACTTCAGAGGCTATTCCCAGAAAATTCAAGATGTGCCTTTCAGTTATCATGCAAACATCTTAAACATATTTTATATTAATCAAAATCATTAAGAGATATTTTTGAGAAAATCTAAATTTTCGAAAAAATTTGCATGTAAGGGGTAGTTTGGGGCGTAGTTGGTGTCGTATCCTTGTGATGTGTTGAAATTAACCGACGTTTCTTTTTTTAGTTATGCTGTTTACAGACATACAGATGAATCTTTTTTCTAAATATGCCTTTTTGGATTCAGGGAGTTTCAAAACACATATTTCCAGTAAAATCTCGGTATCGAATTCCTGGGTGGAATGCAATACTTCCTCTACTTACTATAGTTAAAGGTTAAAGGTTCTTCAACGGAGGGATACACCATCTATTGTGCAGACCACCTCCGAGGAGGGAGGGATGACATAAAGGAAGCACACGGAAGCTCACAGGTTGTAGGCAGACAGCCACAGAGACGCGCAGATGTCCCTTAACATTTCCATTCTCACAGTCATGTATCACCACCAGATCCGCCGAGAGAGGACGAGGAACGACCCACCAGTCGACCAGCCCTCTGGTGTCTGCGGGATTATTCTTTCCAGTGAGCATACATCCGCGCCATTTGTCCGGCACCGCCATACACCGCGAGACCTAGAAGCACACCTGAAAGATGCGAAGGAAACAGAGTGAAAGGGAAATTACGGAAAGGAAATCGTGGTAGAGGAGAAACCACCTCAACATTCGCCTGTCGACCCCGGGGAAACCACGAAAAACCAATAGGTTACCTACTATAGGTAAGCAATAGAGAGAGAGAGAGAGAGAGAGAGAGAGAGAGTAAAAGTTGTCTTATCTCTCCCTCAAATGGAAATTGCGGTGTGTTAGATGAAGTGCATATGGAGTTTTGATCGTATTTGAAGAGCAGAGCTTTTAAGATGCAAACGCGCCTAAACTGGTTTCAGGTAGTGGAGCTGGAGCCTGTTCTCGCCTGCAGCTTGTTATTTCATTTAGCAGCAAGGCAAGTCAGATTATTCTCTTCGATTCCTCTATCTGGATGCCATCATCACCACTGTGTTCCCCAGCAAAACCCAGTTGTATTTGATTAAATGAATAATTTAATTGGCAAGAGGATTTTGGTTGTATGGCGGGAAGGAGGGTGGATCCTCCCTTCCGAGGAGGGTAGGATATAGGTAAAATAAGGGAATGAGTGAAACGGGAGTCTAATTTTCTTTGAGGAATCAGCACCCGCTAAAGCCAAGCAGCCCACAGTCTGCTTCTATAGTTCCACCGCTTGTGGTGGCGCTGCTAACCACGGTTATTACCTGTCCGCAACAAGGGCTCAAGGATCTGGCTCATTTATCATTAACATCCACAGCATCTGCATCTTTTTACTTTCTCTACTACTCACGTATAGTACAACGTCGTCATTCCTAACGCTCTCCATATGGCCTATAACCTTCGGGATACCTCATTCCACCAAGCAAGAGGGTGGAATCCGTTACCTAGATGGTAGAGTGGTGATGATGGCGGTGGAATGAGAGAATCTATAGCTTATACCATGAACTCCGAACCACGATGGGTCTTGAGGATACTTCATATGTGCCAGTCAGATGTGAAGGCGTGGATAGGACCAGCTTAAAATCGAACCTAAGACCCTCAATCCGAGTGCCGCAAACGAAACCACTGCGCTACCCCGACACTCTAATACTAAAAGATGAAGGTACTGAAGAACGGAAGGGGCCCCCGCAATCCGAGCAGGGTTTCGCAAGTAGATCCTCGGCCCTTTGTGCTATTTACTGGCTCCTGGTACGGAGGAATGAGGGGAAAGTGCCGAAAGACGACTAGATCTGGATACGATGTGCGCAAGCATGGACGGAGTCCCTAAGCTTTCCAGTTGGAACGCTTGCGACGGCTCCTAAGCTCATCCACAAGCCCCTAACCCCCGGGGTTCCCCCGAAGGAGTGCCTACACGGTGGCGGGCCCTAACTGAGCAGTTCCGACCGAAGAACTTCTAGACACTCCCATAAAACGCACACCCACGCCCAGCCGCAACACACCGAACACCGTCACTTGGTCCTACAACCCTGAAACAGCTAACAATGAAGGAAAAGATGGGTGGAAGAGCAACCACCCCAGCATTCGCTTACCGATCGTGGTAACCACGAAAAACCTATGGGTCAGTCGCTCAATACTTACCTAAAGTAGGGAAAGCATTGCATTCCAACAAAAAAAATGATATATTTCATGAAGTAGACGTTTTGAGACTCCCTGAACCATAGAAAGCTTTTTTGTTTTCGTAAAAGAACTGTCTGTGTGTCTGCCAAACTTGACATTTGTGTTCAGTTTCTTCCAAATATGCAGCACGAACATTTTCAAAAAAATCCCCGGGCCAAACTACCCTTTACATGGAAAAATTTTAGTTATATTTTTTTATCATCTTAAGCAAAATGGCTTTAACTATTTTGATTAAAGCACCATATGTTTAAGATATTTGCATTACAAATAAAATCTACCTATATGGGACATTCTGAGTGAAATCGAACGGCAAAAAACCTCACATTTTTTGTTTACGTTGTAATTCTTCCTATTAATAGAGATGCTAAGGAAGGCATATATCAAATATCAGCATCTAAAACCCAACGGTTGTCACATTATTGTACGATAAATATATCGTATTAATTCAATTTGTCTCATTTTAAATGCACATAGCCCCGGAATCCTTTATTTCAGGTTATTGTACCAAATACCATTTTATGGGTAAAAGTCCGCATTCCATTACAGCATACACTAATTATTTTTATAATATTCACAAAATTCTATATACAGTTTTTACTTAGTTTAATCAACTCCGTATGTTTATACAACTAAAATATTACATTTATAATAATCCACAGTGTCATAAAGAGAAGTCGACAATGTTAGGACAGTGGTAATGTTAGGGTGTTCGTAGTTATAACACAAAAAGTGAATGAATGCAGCGATTTACGTAGTTGATGTACGATGATCACCAAGCTGTCTGTGAGGAAATACTTCGAACCGATGCTTAGTAAGAGTTCTCATTGTTTAAACATACACAGCAGCTTGCTTGAGTTTCAGTTCAAAACAAACGTACGAGAGCGACAATGAGCGCGTAAAGTAATTTACTTCTTTAATTATTTTAGACGAAACCTTATCAGTAACCATTACATTAAAATATACATTTGATTGTGTTTAAATTACGGAATTATATATGCCTATACGTAGATATATAATAAAATCATTTTTCTTAATCCATAACCGCCTACACTTGAAGAAATGCAAATTTCTTCACTTAAATAAAAATAAGAACATGTTTACTTGTCAGCATTAAATTAAAGTTTAGGGATCAAAAATAAGGTTCGATTTAAGTAATTAGATTTTAAAATTTCAGATTAATACAGCTTGAAGTTGTGAATTTTAGGAAGATACGATAAATTTGAATATTATGATGTTCTAAATTCTAAGAGTCCACAAATTCAAAAACTTTCGTTTCGTATAAAACTAATTTTCTTCTATTTCGGACGATTTGAAATGGAATGTCCCATATGCATATGCGAATAACCTGTGAAGTCTTTTTTATTACTTTCTCTACTACGTATAGTAAGTAGGGGAAGTATTGTATTCCACCCAAAAATTCGATACCGAGATTTCACCGGAAATATATGTTTTGAGACCCCCTAAATCCAAAAAAAGCATTTTTGGAAACATGTCCGTGTGTGTGTCTGTGAACAGCATAACTCAGAAACGAACAGTTGGATAAACAACAAACTTGGTATTTAGGTTCAGTATCTTCCAGAGATACGACACAAAGGTTTTCAAGAAAATTCTCACACCCCAGATTACCCTTTACATGGAACATTTTTCGAAAATTTTAATTTTCTCAAAAATGGCTCTAATGATTTTGAATAAAATACTATAAGTTTAAGACATTTTTATAGCAAATGAATTGTATATCTCGAATTTTCTGGGAATGTCTCCAAAAGTATTCTTCATTGTGAACGACTTTTGCATAACTGGTAAACCATAAGAGATAGACGAAATTTTACTACACAAAAAATGTAGATCGCGTTAAAATACACAATTTATGTCATACACATTTTTGTTGTTGAATGAACCATTTTCGAGATATTGCTTGTTATTCCCTTAAACTTTCCAATACTTACACTTTTTCTCAAATGGGAATATGTTATTCTTTTTTTTTCTGTCCTGGACACACAAAGAGAATGGAATACTCCACATAGCAACCAGCTCTTAAAATATTTGACTATAACTTAAAGCCTACCAATTCCCCTTGCATCTACAAGAAAATTAGCAATAAGATTAACATCTCGATATCTCGATTAACATGAAGCATATGTAGAATAAGCGTTTGTAAAAATAGTTTGTACAAGAGTAGAGAAAGTCATGTGAGTGTAAACATATAAGATTTTTTACTATGGTATTGCAAAGAGCATGGAATTTCAAAGCCATAGCATAGTAATAAGCTTTTTAACATTTGATCATCTCTTTAGCCTACTGTATCCTTATACCTATAACGAAATGTGTATATGTTATTGAAAGTTTATATTTGCTAATATTATCTGATAGAATAATAAGCTTCGTAAGGATAGTTTGTAGAAGAGAGTTTGTAGAAGAGCGAGTAGGGAAAGTCATGTGAATGCGACACCAGACTTTTTTTCACCTAAAAACCTTTATGAGATAGTAGGTATGCTGGTTAAGAAATTAAGAGAGGTTGTCAGAAATTGTCAACCGCCTCAGAATCGCAGGAAGTAGACTCCGTAGGTGCATGCGATATACCTCCCTATAAGCAATGCAATAGAGGGGTTAAGCCCCTTCCCCATCTTGCTCCCCTTCAGCGTGAAAATGGTTGACCACAAAGAAAGGCATTATAGGCTAGTCGCAATAGCTTGTTGATTTTCATCATGCGAGCACAGTTCAACATTTACTGTAGTGATCTCTACCCAGCGTGAGGTCGTAGAGATTAGGCAAGTTTAATTTTAAAGCAATAAATTATGTAGTATTTAATGCTCTTGCACTTGAGAGTTAGGTACAAGCACATGGCTTTCTCTACCACGTACATAGTAGGTAGGGAAGGTATTGCATACCATCCAAAAATTCGTTTTGAGGCCTCCTGAATCCATAACAGCACTTTTAGAAAAAGGTCCGCATATGTGTGTGTGTGTGTGTGTGTGTGTGTGTGTGTGTGTGTGTGTGTGTGTGTGTGTGTGTCTGTGTGAACAGCAAAACTCAAAAACGCAAAAGTCGGATAAACACTGAACTTTACATTTAGGTTCAGTACCTTCCAAAGCTGCGATACGAAGATTTTCCAGGAAAATAGCTTCACCACAAACTACCCTTTACATGGAACATTTCTCGAAATTTGTTATTTTCTAAAAAATGGCTTAAACGATTTTAATTAAAATACGATATATTAAAGGTATTTACATGACAAATAAAATGTATATCTTGAATTTTCTGGGAATAGTCTGTGAAGTCCTCTTCATTCGGAAGGAATTTTGTATAATCTTGTATAAGTGGTAAAGGTTAAACCATAGAAGAAAGCGTACTGAACAAGAAAGTAGATCTCTTTAAAACACACAATTTATTTTCAATAAGTTTTTTGTGGCATAACCCATTTCAGAGATATCCGCTATTAATGATTCGACTTGTTGATTTCTTGGTCATTCTCTTAAAGTCCTGTCAACATTCAGTTGTTTCTCACGAATGCATGGAAACAGTGTGGAATTTTAAGGTCAGCATACCGGATGACCCAAAGTTTTTCTCTAAAACTATAATATACTTGTTCGCAAAAACATTTGAGGTGAAATAAGCCTTTTTCGCCTGTTTTGGATCGCTTTTTGCTGCGATTATGTACACACTTTAAAAAGCACATAAGAATTTCAATGTATAAAAGTGAAAAAATGTCAATTAAATAATTAAATGACATTTTCACATTACAAAAATACTTATCGAGGATCTTGTTCCCTATAAATGCGCTTATTTGTTTTCAAACAATCGAAAAGTTACTTCGTCAATTAAGTTTTTTTTAAATAGCAGAACCTATGAAAGGAATGGAGGCACCTTTTATGATAAAGGTAACTAAAGCCTTGAAAGTTCTCTTCCCGAAAATTCTCTATCTCAAACGTCTAGCCCATGGTTGTACAGAATCGCCGAAGAAGTAAGAAGTTTGTATCCTTTTGTGGGTATGCTGGTTTCCAACACCAAGAAGGTCTTCCTAAAATCTCCCTCCTGAATGTGGGATTTTAAGGATGTGGCAGCACCGCAGCTCGCTTTACCTCCACAGCCAGTTCTCACCAAATGGGGAACCTGGATCTCTCTAGCCATGTCTTATATTACAGCAACAGTTTGGACAACATATGTGAGGTATTTGATGCTCTATCAGAAGACGAAGCTGCCTTCAGTTCGTGAGGTAAACAAGTTGTTGCAAGATGAACTCGGCAATGATCTGGCGTTTATAGTAGCAGATTGTAGTGTGCTAACGGAAGCAGTCTTTAAGTTTGAGAAAAAAGGTGACACACTAGTGTTACTTATCTGCTGGAGAAAACATGTTACGAGTGCTAATGTGAATCTAGAAAAACTTAAGAACATTTGTACTGTCCTGAAAATGAAAGTTCAGGTGTAACTGATGAGTCCTTCCAATATAGCTTGTTTTAAATATGCTCCAGTCATTTCAGTGGAAGTAGAATGTTATTTTTCCAGGATGAAAAACGTTCTCTCTGACAGGCGGCTGATTATGACAGTTAACTCCATGAAAGACATCAGGTTGTTGCTTTTAATCAAGCAAAGTTAAAGAAATTTATGTGATAAAATGATTGAGTTTCTTAGATAGCTATTTTTGTTAATAAAGAGTGGGATTAATCGCTGTTTTCACTTTTAATAAATGCCTATTTTTTGTATTTTAAGTGCCTTTTTGCCTGCATATTTTATGCCTGAACTTTCAGGCTCTAATTATAACAATCTAACGGGCTTATCAGTAGGTATGACGAAAACAGTGCAAATGCTGATGGCAGTTATTTCGAGTTCCTGATTATGAATCTATTAAATATGAAATAACAATCTTGTTCATATTATTATGATGTAAGTAAATATGCAAGAGTTATATTTACTGGTACTAATACATGTGTGTGTGTGTAATACCTAATTTAAATACACTATACGCTAAAAAAACTATGGACATAATAAAGTTTTCTAAATCACACCCCTTACATTCTTTCAAGACCAGTTCTTTCTTACTAAAGTGAAGCATGCACCAGGAAATGCGCCACTGAAATTAACCCAAAATCTTAAAAAAAAAAAAAAAAAAAAGTTCCCAAAAGATCACCATTGTTTGAAGAGTAGAATCCACTTTCATTTTTGACCTAGTGGACGTGTCAGCATCGTTACGATACCTTTTAAATGCCCTTGCGTACTTGGTTGCCAGCTCTTTGTGTTTATAAAGCTTGATTTAAGGCATTTATTTTTTTTTCAACATTTCTGCATATTCAAAATGTTCCACACGATGAACTTTTCATTCAATCATATTGAAAATGTTTGTGTTTATTTTAAAAACCCAAATAAATAAAACTGTCGTATGATTTTTCTGTGCAATAAATATTTATTGCATTACTAATTTTTACTTTCTCTACTACGTATAGTAAGTAGGGGAAGTATTGTATTCCACCCTAAAATTCCATATCGAGATTTCACTGAAAATACTACATGTTTTGAGGTGCCCTGAATCCAAATAAAGCATTTTTGGAAACTTGTCCGTGTGTGTCTGTCTGTGAACAATAACTCAAGAGATATTTATTTATGTTCAGTATCTTTCAAAGGTACGAAACAAAGATTTTCAAGAAAATACCCCACACCAGACTACCCTTTACATGGAGCATTTTTCAAAAAAATTTATTTTCTCAAAAATGGCTGTAACGATTTTGATTAAATACATCCTTTCCTTTCATTCTGAATGACTTTCCCATAACTGATAAACCGTAAGAGATAGACAAAATTTTACTACACAGTAAATGCAGATCCGCTAAAACACACAATTTATGCCATATACAATTTGTGTGTGTGTGTGTGTGTGTGTGTGTGTGTGTGTGTGTGTGTGTGTGTGTGTGTGTGTGTCGGTGTGTGAACCATTTCCGAGATATTCCTTGCTATTTGTTTGAATTTTCCAATGCTTATACTTTTTCTCAAATGGGAATTCGTTATTCTTTTGTTATGTCCTGGACATACAAAGAGAATGGAATGCTCCACATAGCAACCAGCTCTTAAAACATTTGACTATCGCTTAAAGCCTACCATATTCCCCTTGCGCCTACTAGAAAATTAGATACTTTCTGCAAACGTTTATCTCGATTAACATGAAGTATATGAAGAATAAGGGTTTGTAAAAATAGTTTGTACAAGAGTAGAGAAAGTCATGTGAATGCAATACATCAGTTTTTTTAAAGGTAACAATGTATAAAAAAACGAAAAAATGCAATTACAAAACTTCAAAGAAAATTTTTTTCTTGAACTAAGAATGTAAAATAAAAGACAAATTTGTAGTTCCCTGACATAAAAGCAACGTTAATATTTTAACTTTTTTTTGAAAGCATCGTATGGAGCATTTTGTCTATAACCATAGTTTTACACTTCGAAAATTAATAGCTTGAAAACTAATGAAGATTTTGGGTTGAAATTCATAAAACGGTTATGTCTATACAAGACGGACATGATAGAAGTTCAGCCAGATTGGATGATAGTCTAGAAAATAGCAATTTTAGTGGTACATCCCCTTAAGAGTTCATGACATTAGTACAAGCCCAACATGTGAGATGAAATTCATGATAAGGTCTGCAGGGTGTACAAAATTTGACCACAAACAGATCATGGAAAAACTCAAGGTTGATCCTGTGATAAAACATATTTGGCATTATCAAGAAACTGGAAAAATCACGTTACTAGAATGAGCAACACAGATTTCCAAAAACAATCTTATCACATCGACCGAGAGGGAAAAGACTACAAAAAAGGTGGACAGAAAGGACCGTAACGGGTCACTCAATCCAGCACACGAGGATGTTGACGATTTAATTTAAAATATTTATTATTTAGTCCACAAGTTCGCGTATCCTTATGATATACATCCATGCTCATTCAATCTAATATGCAGTGATACTTATTAAAATTATTGCACCAATATCATAAAAGAGAAGCTTAAATGCTTGTTGGTACCTTAGAATGAAATGAAAACTATTATGCTGATTCAAAATATTTTTTAAACGCTTCTGCAAAACTCCATTTTTTAGGGTTAGGCGGTTTTGGGGCTCATGTCTTTAATTAGTCACTGGCTGTTTTGGACGAGCAATACTCACTGCTGGAAGCTATATACTGGCCCTAAAATTCCATACTCTTTCCATGCAATCGCGAGAAACAAATGAAAATCGACAGTAGCTACTTAAAAGAATGAGAAAGTATTGAACACAGCGAACCATTAATAACGTATATCTCGGAAATCTTAGCTACAAAAAAGGTAATCTGATATAAATTGCTGTTTTAAAGAGACCTACATTTTTTGTGCAGCCCGTGTTCGTCTATCGCTTTACGTTTACCAGATGCTACACAATTCCTTCCGAATGAAGAGAACTTCACAGACTATTCCCAGAAAATTAAATATATAATTTTATTTGTCATATAAATATCTTTAATATATATTTTAATCGAAATTGTTAGAGCCATTTTTGAGAAAAAAAAATGTTGAAAAATTACCTAGGTAAAGAATGGTTTGGGGTGGAGGGATTTTCTTGAAAACCTTCGAGTCGCACCGTTGGAAGTTACTGAACTTAAATACCAAGTTTGGTATTCATTCGACTTTTCGGCTTTGATTTACGCTGTTCATACACACACACACACGGACGTTTTTCTATTTTTTTTATTTAGGGGTCTCAAAACATATATTTCCGTTGAAACCTCGGTATCGAATTTTTGGGTGGAATGCAATACCTTCTCTACCTACTTTCTACCCTAAAGCAGTACAACTGTTTAAATTATCAATTAGGTATTTGAAACCCTAATTTTATTTTCAGTTACCTCTTTAAATTACATGCAGTTGTTAAACTAAGAAAATGCAATTTTATATTGCATTGCTGAGATTGAAAACACGAATCTTCAAAACAAATATTAATTACGAAATAATTGTTTGTTGTCTGGTAGTAAAGACTTTCTTGTGGAAAATTTCTTTTATCCATTCCTACCATATGCACTATCATTTGTTTCATCGTTCCTAGCAACTTAAATACTGGTTTTCAAAACAGTAACAAATAAAACGCTGTAATCCATTACTACAGTCTTTTTTATTTAATTAACAGAAATAAGTAATGTCTTGTGCTCTTTATCACATAGAAAACAGGCTTTTTAGAGTCCAATTCACTGCACTCTGAGCATCCATTAGAAAATCTTCAGGAATGAACGAATATATCTGCCATTTCCGTATAGATTTCGGTTTACACTTATGTTATCTGCCATCAGTTTCAGGTTATTTATATCCATTGTCTCCAAGACAACCGGCATTGGTGCGACCATGTTACGATCCAGTAACCATAAATCTATATATTTAATTAAAATAATTTCTCTTGATTTAAGTTTTAGTAGTGAATAAAATATTGCATGCCACACGAGGATAAAATATATTTAAATCCAAGAGATTACCATTATAATTATAAAGAAATAAACTAGTGCATGCATTGTTCCTTGCACTTGATTCACAGCCAAAGAGAGAGAAAGAAGTCAGTGGTGACAAATATATACGTAACAATATAGTATTGTAGCATAAACAATAAAATGTCACTGCCTTCCATGAGGTAACCAGCAGTGTTCACGATTGTCAAAAAATTGCCTATAAATACAGGTCCTATAAATTATATTAAAAACAGCAAAAGAAAAAATTGCATTTATTTATCCAATTATAAAAAAAATTCGAGTAGTGTTTACACTATCATGGTGTAGAAGAACTGCAATATTACGAATCACGAATATGTAGACAAAAAAGTCAGTCATTTTAATCAGTTAACGTGTATTGTTTGGAATATGAAAATCATTGTTTCTTAGTATTGTAAAGTCTCACATAATCGAAGCACTGAAATGATCAATAATAACCATCTGCAACTCATCTGCCATGACGATGTAAAGCACAGACAAACAGCTGAGTGCGACGACACGATTACGACTGTGCAAATCGAACGCGCAATCTCCTCCCTCCCCTCCCCCTCCTCACAACTGTTCCATCAAGCATCCTAATGGCTACCGCCGCACAGCGGCGATTTGGGAACTAAACGCTTTGCATATGTCACCACAGAGCTTTCGGCGCGCGCCCACGTGACAAATCGCTTTTACGTACCTTTCTGTGGCCTTCTCCTGATCACGAACTGCTTCCTCCGATTCGCCATGCCGTTCGTTCAATCCACAAGCAATTGAAAACACGTCACACACAACAAAACTCTGACACACACACACTGTCACT
Source organism: Deroplatys truncata (assembly GCA_030765065.1). NCBI lineage: Eukaryota > Metazoa > Arthropoda > Insecta > Mantodea > Mantidae > Deroplatys > Deroplatys truncata. Next base: position 221,285,153 of record CM060981.1, on the reverse strand, counting down.
ATGGCAACAGTCTTCGGCAGTCAATTTCCTGAGATGGATGCTCATTTGTTTCCAGACATGTTGCTTCTTTTTTTTTTTCCTCCGTTCCTTGAGAAAACCGGGTCGGCGAAGGAAGACGCGTTGTATGCTTCCACCGCCAACAGTTAGTGCTCTTCTGTGCGGCGGGCGACGGGACTGATGAATAGGTTCGGACCCCTACACATGCCTGGGTGGAGTGGGGTGGGGGAAGCAGTGAGTACCTACACCGCTTCAGGGGTAAACTCGACCAGCCGTGCGCTTCTATCAATGGTGTCGTACGCCGCCCGCCATTCGCAAGCTACGAACATCATCAGACGTTCCTAACTTTGAACTTAACAAGGAACTTGCGTTCTTCAACATTCTTCCTCGACAAAAAGCCGGTCAGTACAACAAATATATAAGCAAATGCAATGTACAATGTTTTAAACATCGAATGTGCACCTTTTACCTTTAAGTTGACCGGAAAATAAAATTACAATGTAAGAAAACAGTCGCAGAATTCCTACCATTCGCGGGAGATTCTTTTTTCAGCAAACTGCAAGAGCATAAACAACTATGCTTCAGAATGCAGGATAGTGCCTTCAGTGTTTCTTAACATTTGAACCAATTACAGCGCTTTACAAGGCACCCATAGTTAACATTTCTAAATTCTATCATCATAGGTAAGTGTTTTATTTCAGAAATTTACAACCGTTATACATTACACACAACTATATCTTGCAATAATTTCACTAGTTTTAAAGTTATAAATTGTTTAATTAATAGTTTAAGAACACATAAAAATCTGATGTTCTACATTCGCATGACTTTCTCCACACTATCGTTTATTTTTATGTACAGACGTGGTCAAATTATTTGAGTAAACATTTTCATTTGCCTAATTCTTGAAAATATGTTGAGGGAGCATAAATCGTTAATAAAATTATTATAGTTCAAACTAGTAATGGGACGATACCACTATTTCTGATACTCGAACCTCAATACCGTTACTGATTTTTGAGCACCGATACTCGATACAAAACTGTAAACTAGATAGGTTTGCACTGAATTATGCTCTTATTAGTAGTTTTCTGTGTGTAAACGTAAATAATAAATTTTGTATTGTGTGCTAATTCCATGGCTAATAATAATAATAGTAATAATAATAGTAATAATAATAATAATAATAATAATCTGAAGAATAGTAGTAATAATATAATTTCAGTGCTTCCCTTTTTATGTAACTATATTTTGTGCTAAAAACTTCCTTTTAAAGGATTTTCTATCCATATCAAGGCATTTAGTCCTACGGTATACCTGTAAGCTACGCTCGTGACCCGAGTTTGATTAGCATAAACACAAACAGGTGGAAGGAAAGAACATGAATGAAGCTTGATTCACAACTCAGTTAACGCTGCATGTTACATGAGCACGTCTACTTCTTTCCTCTTTGTTTTGAATGTTTTCATTTAGACACAGAGTTTATGGAATGTAGAATTGATTCACTCACAGGAAACGCAGTCAAGGTCTATCAAAAATTACAGTTCAGCAACTCTTTTGGGACATGTGCGGCAATAACGTGGTCTCGATTCTTTCGTCCCTTATCTAGCATAAAATTAAACGCAAAAACTTTCAACAACACACAAAAAAAACTTTAAAAGTATCTAAAAGTATCGTAGGTTTATCTCAAAGTATTAAGACTTCGATACCACCGAGTATGGAGGGAATCGAGCTCCCACCCCTAGCTGAAACATAATTAAATACAAGAAAATATTATGAGACAGTATATGTATCACTTAAATGAAATCAGTCTAATTAGATACTATAAAATATAATACCAGCGCGCCTTAAAGCAATATGTGTATAATATAATATATAAAGTGTATGTAACGGTCATTGTATTATGTTTATATTATTATGAACATGTTTAGGGTCTTTAAACAAGAGTGTCCTATCTTTGAAATTAAATAAAACATGTTCTATAAATGATAGAGGTTTATTTATTTTTTTATTTTGGAACATAACTAATGTCATTACGTGTGGAAGAGAACATCAGTTAAGTGACCGCCGCGACTTCGTTGGGTTGCGCGTATACGGTTGACCCAATTTTCAATGACAAGAACGTAAATGAGGTCCAACTTCAGAAAACACGCGTGATGTTATTCATATGACCATTTACTGTTTCAGGCTTGTTGACATAAACTCGAGATTTAACATAACCCCACAAGAAGTAATCCAACGGCGTTAAATCACATGACCTCGGGGGCCAGTTAACACCACCACCATGGGAAATTATGAAACCTCCGAACTTCTCCTTCAAAAGATCGATTGTTTCAAGAGCAGTATGACTTGTGGCACCATCTTGCTGGAACCAGATGTTTCTGAGATCTATACCATACAATTGAGGCCAAAAATAAGAGCCCGGTATCTTTCTCCATTGACAGAGCTTCTCCATCTTCATCTTGGAAAAAATATGGAACAATGATTCCACCATACCAAAATCCACACCACACAGTAACCTTTTGGGGATGAAGTGGTCGTTCTTGAATCTGCATTGGAGCAATTTTGTTTGTTAACACAACCATCCATTCAAAAGTGGGCTTTGTCGCTGAAGATGATTTTTCGACAAAAATCCGGGAGAGCTTCCAATTCCTCCATAGCCACGGCGCAACCTATGGTCGCTGGACTTTAGTTTTTGAGTTAACACCATTTTGTAAGCGTGAAACTTCAAGTCTAGATGCACAATTCGCCAAGTTGTGGTCGGCGAAAGCCCCAATTCTTGCGCTCGACGAGCAATTGATTTGTTTCCGTTCTCGAGTACACTTTCACAAATGGCGCCTATGTTTTCGTTGGAGCGCTTACGTCGATTACGTACAGCATTCTTTGATCGCTGACAGAACCACTTCTTTCAAATTTATCGATCAAACGTTGAATAGTTCTCTCGCAGGGACGATTATGCACACCGTAAACTTCACGCAATACCCGGAAGTTTTGGCGAACAGATGATCCATTTTGATAATAAATTTTCACAATTTCTACGCGTTGCTGAATGCTGTAACGTTCCATGGCTATTTGTCAATAACTGTAACCACATGAAAAAAATGATTGCTGTAACTCATTAACAGCGGCAGCTATCACATGTTGAAGATATGACACTCTTGTTGAAAGACTCTTTATAATAATATGATGTGAATGTATTATGTAATTTAACAATGTAGGAGCTGTGAGAATAGAAACAAGCTGCTTTCCGTAGTAAACATAATTATAAAGTAGAAGCCGAAAGTTGCAAACAATGAGGCAACAATGAAGTAAGCATGAGACAACAATAAATTAGAAAGTTTAATAAAGGCTACTAATAATTCTTGGATCATTAATGTAATATTTAAAACAATTTATAAATAGCCAATCAAAAACTAGAAAAAGCTTAAGTTAAATAAAAGTATTCTATTGGAGTAGGCTTAGCCGATCAGAGACTTGAAATAGAGGAAATGTGCAAATTCAGGCGGCAGACGCTACAAGGTTGCGTACCCAAGCAGTTAGATTTGTTACGTGTTCAGTGTGAGACATAAAAATTCATTGCGGAGTGAATAATATAAATTTTACGTGTTTAAAAGTGCAAATAACAATAATCTCTCAGCTCTACAGTAGGATACATCAGTGAAGTGTTATTTAATCGTGTGAAGGATTAATAAAAAAGAAGTACAATACAATTATAATTTGTGTAAGCCATGTTCTTTAGCCGCACTAGCCCTGCTAAGAGATACGTGCTTTACAAATTACTAATGACGCAGCCGAGGCATACATATTGAGGCAGTATTTTTATCACTGGAATGATTTCAGTCTGGTTATATAATGTGTAAATTCAATAACGGCCCGCCTAGAAGCAATATGTGTATGTAATAATTTGTAAAAGGTATGTAACAGTCATTGCATATGCTTATATTATTGTATCCATGTGTAATAATGTTATGTGGATGTATTACATAATTTAATATGTAGGAGCTATGAGAATAATAGGTAAGTTAAACGTTACTAACAATGAGGTAACAATGAGGTAACCTTGAGGCAATAATGAGTTTGAGAGTTAAAATGTTATTTGTGATTCTTGGAAGTATTAATGTAATTTTAGTGACAGTTTATAAAAATAGCCAATCAACAACCAGAAAAAAGCTTTAATTAAATGCAGGTATTCTATTGCAGTAAAAAATAGCCAATCAGAGACTTGAAATACAGAAATTTACAAGTTTAGACGGTTGAAATCTAGTCAGTTGCCTCCGGACAGTGATTGCAACCGGATGCTAGATGCGTCCTCGAGAGATTTAATATGTATTCGTGTGAAACGAAAAAAAAGGTTTACGTGTTAAAAAAGTGCAAGTATTAAATAAAAGAATCTCACAGTTCTCGTTATCATGAAGTGCTATTTAATTTGTGTCAAGGATTAATAAAAAGGAGTGAATTAAAACTTAAAATCTGTGTAAGCCTACATTCTTAGTCGCATCACGCCCTGCCAAGACTTCCATGTCTCTAACAATAACACTGACGCAGCCGAGACATAAATATTTAATACTTAAAGAAACAATTTAATTACAAAATTAATATTTTTTTAAACTTGGGGCGAAGGCTACCGGAAACCGGGTACTATATGTGCGATTGCAACGAATTTCAAGTCCGGCTCCCCAACAGTGAAATATAATACAACTGCTTTAATACAGCATTTACAAACTGACTTTTCATATGTAGTAGCAAACATCCTTTAGAACCTACTTCAAATTGACGCCCAAAGCGTGGTAAAAATAACTCCAACAAAACACCTTCTTCAAATCATTTAATTAAAGCTTTTTTTCTGGTTGTTGATTGGCTATTTTTATAAACTGTCACTAAAATTACATTAATGCTTCTAAGAATCACAAATAACATTTAAACTCTCAAACCCATTATTGCCTCAAGGTTACCTCATTGTTAGTAATGTTTAACTTATTATTTTCACAGCTCCTACATTATTAAATTACGTAATATATTCACATGGATACAATAATATAGGCATATGCAATGACTGTTACATACATTTTACAAATTATTACATACACATATTGCTTCAAGGAATGCCGTTATTGAATTTATACATTATATAACCAGACTGAAATCATTCAAGTGATAAAAATACTGCCTCAATATATAATAAATAAACATTAAAATACAAAGTTGATTTTTAAACGTGGGGCGAAGGCCACCGGAAAAAGTAAACGTGGGGCGAAGGGCACCGGAAAGTTTGTACCGTACGTGGGGCGAACACTCCTAGAAACAATCTCCCGCAAAATTGGCTACAATACGTGGGGCTGTAACGACATCAAGTTTGGCGCCCAAAGCGTGGTGCAAATAATGTAAAACGAATTTTATTATTGATACCACCGAGTATTAAGGGAATCGAGGTGCCATTCCTAGCTGAAACATAATTAAATACAAGAAAATATTATTAGATAAGTCTTAGTGCTTAGCACACATTGCTTTTAGCTTAGTAAGAATTTTTATATGGGTGAATAAATATTTTTCAAAATTATTAAGCTGCACTACATCTTTATTCAACGTTTACTAATGTTTCTATGACAACAGTGTTTGTAGAAATGTCAATTTTTAGGAAGTTCTTAATATAGGTAATAGCCACATTAATGTAGTAATTGTTGGCTGGCCATTATGATTCTGACGAAAGAACCACGCAAAGAATTGGAAAATTATAACATCTCCATGAATAAAAGCTACTTTATTGTTGATGCTGCAAACATGTTAACCAACATTGTCAAATTTGGCAGAAATGAGTAGGTATGTTTCATTTTAAAATAATGGCGTAAGGTGAAATATTTAACAATTTTGGAAGTGAAAAAATGTTTAGAATAGATTTATTTGAGTATTGAAATTTACAATATGGAATATTTTGCAATGAAGAAGAATGCTTCAATGTACGGAAGATTAATACTAAGAATGATTAGTAAAACTTGGAAAAATAAATTGTCCTCCATGAAACCACAAGATTGTTTGCATCAAGGAAAAAGTTAGCAATTTTGGGATCCAAAAATACGTATTAATTTACTGCCAGAATAGTAACAATAGTAAAGATAAAGTGATGCAATTACTGAAGTTAAAGTGAAATTTTATAAAGTGAAAACATGATATAAAAAGTAATAAACACATTGAAACAATTAAATCAAAAGACATATTCAACAAAGAAAATATAACATGCTTTCATTACCTAGTAAAACAGCATCCTGTTTAGATCAAGAGGTGATAAAATAAATGAGGGAAAAAATATGTTTTAATGGTATTAAATATAAATAAAGTGATTAATTGAAGGTTACCTCATGACGTCAATAAATAAGTAGAGGAAGAATAAGAAGTAGTGAAGATGTAACTTGTCAGCTTTACTCTAATAATTTGACCACGGTTTGGAGGTCCTACAAAGTGTTCTCGCAAAACATTACTAATTTCTCTGCTACATAATGTAAGTAGGGGAAGTATTGCATTCCACACAAAAATTCGATACCGAGATTTCATCGGAAATACATGTTTTGAGGCGCCCTGGATCCAAATAAAGCATTTTTGGAAATATATCCAGATAAATATTAAACTTGATATTTAGTTTCAGTAACTTCCAAAGATACACACGAAGATTTTCAGCAAAATCCCGCCACCTTAGACTACCCTTTACATGGAAGATTTTTCCAAACTTTTTGTTTTGTAAAAATGGCTCTAACGATTTTGATTAAAATACCATATATGAATGATGTTTACATGACAAATAAAATGTATAGATATCTTGAATTTTCTGGAAATACCTGTGAAGCCCACTTCATTTGAAGAACTTTTGTATAATCTTGCATAACTAGTAAACGTTAAGCGATAGAAACGTACTCTACAAAAAGTGTAGATCTCTTTAAAACGCACAATTCACTTAAAATAAGCTTTTGTGGTATAAGCTGTTTCTGAGATATCGTTATTAAAGCTTCGAATTGTTCATTACTTGGTCATTCTGATTAAAGTCCTTTCAACATTCAGCTTTTCTCGCGATGTCATGGAAACAGTTTGGAATTTTAAGGCCGGCATATAACGCCCAGTTCTTAAACTCGCTGTTCCCTTTGTATCTATAACGAAATGTGTAATGTAGCTATTTCTGCAAAGGTTTATTTGGATTAAAATGTAGTAGATAGTAAAATAAACTTTCGTAAGTGTAGTTGTACACCTACTAATAAACGATAGAAGGTAGAGAAGGACATGTGAATATATCGCATCACATTTTTCTATTTACTTCATGGTACTCGAGATAAACGTCTGCGGAAATAGTTGCATTACACATTTCGTTGTAGGAAACCGAAACAGAAAATCGAAAAGAAAACCGAAGCACCCGTCAAATGTTTGTTAGCGAATGCTGTACGCTCGCGTTGAAATCCCATACTCTTTCCAGACATCGCGAGAAACAACTGAACAGCGACAGCACCTTAAACAAATATTTCAAGCCAGTAATACTGGATATTTTGGAAACGACTGATGTTTGAAAAAAGTTATTTGAAATAAATTGCGTGTTTTAAAGAGATCTATTACCGAGTGGGATGGCTCAAGTGGTTACGTCTGTGGCCCGCATTCGGGAGATCCCGGGATCGATCCCCGGCGACCGCCCACTCTGACCCATGGGGTTTTCGTGGTTTCCCAGTGTCGCCAGGTGAATGCCAAGGAGGTACATCTTCTACCACGACTCTCCTTCCTCTCATTTCCTGTACCCATCATCTTACTTGGCATTTGTTTCAGGGTTGTAGGACACAGTTCGGCGGGTTGCGCTCTGGAAAGGTTTCTTCCATGGTACCGCTCAGTCAGCTCTCTCCTCAGCGTAGGGCTTCGCTCCGGTGAACCGTGGAGGGTGGTGGTTTGTGAGCAAGGACCGGGGGCGTCGGATACGTTCTATCTGGAAACGCTAGGGACCCCGTCTATGATTACGCCCTTCGGCATCCGGATCTGATCGCCCTTCGGGTCTCTCCCCTCATCCTTCTCTCCCAGGGGTCACGTTGGAAACGCATGAGCCGACTGGCCTGAATGCGGTGCTGTGCCCCAATTCCAGGCTACCCTCCGTCATATATAAAAACAAAAAAGAGATGTAGTTTAGTTTTAGTTTACGACTTATACCAACTTTCACAATTTCCTTTCGAATAAAAAAGATTTCAAAGACCATTCCCAGAAAATTCAAGATGTACATTTTATACCTAGGTCTTCTAAATATCTTAAACACAATCAAAACCGTTAAAGCATCCTTTGAGAATATATAAAAATAACAAACTTTCTATGTAAAGGGTATTTTGGCATGTGAGAATTTTCTTGAAAATCTTTGTGTCGCATCTTTGGAAGTTATTGAACTAAAGTATCAAGTTTGGTATTTAACCGACATTTGTTTTTGAGTTATGTTGTTCATACACACACAGGGACCTTTTACAAAAACAGTTCCTTTTTATTCAGGGAGCCTTTAACGTGTATTTCCGATAAAATCTCGATATCGAATTTTTGGGAGAACTGCAATACCTTTAATTTTCCATAAGTCAGTGCCTTTTAAGTCAATTTGATCTTGATGGAATTTAAAGGGGTTTGGAAATGAGCGTCTCGGAGTTCAAGGAGGAGGTGAGAATGTACATACAACTTAAAACTGCGGTCTGTAAAACATACCTAAAAATAAACTGTATGAGTATGCCATATATAGGGTGGAAATAAAATCACTGGCTATAGATATCTAACATGGAAAGTCAGTTTTTCCAGATACTCTCTTCCCTGTTGATTTTAAAGATAAGTTTGCTATTTATGCAACATTTCGTTTTTGAGATATGCTGTTCGCAGACACACACACGTGCATGAACACACAATCGGACCTTTCTCTAATTTTTTCTGGATTCAGGAAGTCTCAAAACGTATACTTCCGGTGAAATCTCGTTTGGTTGGAATACAATAAATACTTGCTCTATCTACTATTAGAGAAAGTAAATAGAATTAAAACATAAGCATTATGCCTATGTTGATAAAACACCTGTACTTACAATTAAACAGGAAAGTCTAACGAGACTACATAAAAAACTAAACATGTAATATTTTGTTTTCGCCATTTAATAATAAAGCGGGCATTGAAATGTTTACTTGCAAGCTACGACCGACTCATGTTGCCACAGTTGTCGACTCATGTACAGCAACCGTGTTCCACAGCTTGTAACTTCACCTAGACATTTATTTCTAATGCCTCATTTAGTCTGTTGGATCTCCCTATCTGCTGCCTGTTTGCTGCTGAAGGCCACGCTCCAATAGTGATTGATGATACTGGGATTGAAATGTACATTTTCCTATTCTTCTCGTTAGGAAACTGTTTCTGCTCCTAGAACATCCTGCAGACAGCAACGTTTCGGAAGAAAGGTTGGTTATTCATTTCTGAACAACAGTATTCTTTGCTGTCCTAAACCATTAGTGCCACCTACACTAATATTATAAATACAGAACATTTGTGTGTGTATGTGTGTGCGTAATCTAAAAACTCTGATGTGTTGCACTCACATGACTTTCTCTACTCTTGTGCAAACGTTTTTACAAACGCTTATTCTCAATCTACTTCATGTTAATCGAGACAGACATTTGCAGAAACTTACTAATTTTCTTGTAGGTGCAAGGGGAATATGGTAGGCTTTAAGTGATATTCAAATGTTTTAAGAGCTGGTTGCTATGTGGAGCATTCCATTCTCTTTGCATGTCCAGAACAAAAAAAAAAAAAAAAAAACAAGAAAAAAAAGAAAGAAAAAAACCAATAACGAATTCCCATTTGAGAAAAAGTATAAGTGTTGGAAAATTCAAACAAATAACAAGGTATATCTCGGAAACGGATCACTCCATAAACAAATGTGTAGGACATAAATTGTGTGTTTTAACGAGATCTACATTATAGTGTAGAAAATTTTATCTATTTCTTACGGTTTACCAGTTATGCAAAAACCATTCAAAGAAGAGGACTTTTGGGAACATTACCAGAAAATTTGAGATATACCTACCTACATTTTATTTGTCATGAAAATATCTTAATTAATCAGAATCGTTAGAGCCATTTTTGAGAGAATAAAAATCATCTAAAAATGTTCCATGTAAAGGATAGTCTGGGGTAGGGAGATTTTCTTGAAAATCTTCGTGTTGCATCTTTGAAAAATACTGAACCTAAATACCATGTTTAGTATTTATACGATTTTTCGTTTTTGAGTTATGCTGTTCACAGACACACACGCACCTTTTTTTTTTAAATAAAAAAGTGCTGTTTTTGGATTCTGGGGCCTCAAAACATGTATTTGTGGTAAAATCTCGATATCGAATTTTTGAGTGGAATGCAATACTTCTCCTACTTACTATACGTAGTAGAGAAAATTAAAATCAATATACCGATTTTGATAATTCTTCACCATTAAAAAGCCCAATCCATTCTGACGGACATGGGCTATAAAACACATAATTTAATTTCATAAATTACTAAAAGATTAAAAATGATTTACAAAGCCTACGAAGAAGGCCTTGACTTTAAGTTGAGAATGCCATGGAGTAGTATATAGTTGTTACTCCACAGAATATAAATAGCTACTGCACGGAATTCCTTTCAATAAAATGTAACAAAAGCCGGTTACATTTTATTGAAAGGAATATACATAGATGACCATGAAGTAACGCTTCAACAAACAGAAGTCAGAGTCTGAAAAGCGACAATGGATCCTGTGTTATATCTGCTTCTTTAATTGCCATTTATCAATGTGTGTATGTAATGAAACAGTCTGAAAACATCTGAATAACCTTTATTCTAATTATGTAGATGTATGCACTGAGATTTCTGGGTGCCAAAACCTTCTAATAATCCTCATGTAAGAAAGTTTTGCTTAATTTCCTTTGTATTTATGTTGCAATCAAGTTCGTTAGCAAGCCATTATAACTGCATAAAGAGAGAAACTGCTAGTAAACAGAGAACTGATATTTTATAATTAACAACTGAGAAGATTATTTTTCGCAATGGTCGCAGACTATGTATCTTTTCCAAAGAGGTTAACTTTGTAGGCAGGGAGTGCGGAATCTTATTTCGTTGTATAGGTTAAGTGTTTCTGCACTGTGTGAAAATGGTGTAGCTTTTATGTTATTAATCTTTGGGACGAAAAAGAAGGCACACCATGGTTTAAAATTTAATATTTTATAATTATCTAAAAATTGCTCAACCATTTCGCCTGAGGATTCTTCCATCACCAAGGGGTACTTATACGTTATACAGCATTTCCAGAACCTGGAGGACTGTTTTTTTAATATTATTTATAGACGCTCTTTAACTGCTGTGGTCCTTAGCGTCCAATTTATATTGGGCGTGAAAGACCGGTAATTTTGCTCAGAGGCCTCTTTATCAGGCTTGAGGTTCTTTTACGTGCCGTAAATCTACGACACGGGACCACCGGCTTTACTACCCTTCCGAAGGAAGCCATGCTAAGGATTTTACGCCCGAAAAAAATCCCATCGTCCTCCGCCGGGTTTGAACCGGCAACCTCGGTAACTAGAGACTAGCATAGTAACCACTATACTACGGAGGACAACTTGGAAGACTGTCGTGAGGAGGTTAAGGATGTCAGACGTTCCACCGTTGTTTCACATCTTTTGCGTGAATATTGGGGAATTTTTCATCCGTTATTAGGAATAACCGGGACTGTACGAAATTATAAGGCGTAAAGGGGAGGTTAACTATAAAAAAACCTCTAGATCATCGTACAATAATTTTATAAAGAACGGGGGAGGTAAATTAAATTAATTCATCACCGGAGTTTAAACAACTACCCGTGTGACTTAGGGTAAGCCAACTGGTTACACATAAAATATGTGATTTTATATTTTCGCTTCAGTCCGGAGGGCGATGGATTTTTTCGGGCGTAAAAATACTTAGCATGGCTTCCTTCGGAAGGGAAATAAAGCCGGTGGTCCCTTGTCGTAGATTTACGGCACGTAAGAGAATCTCAAGCCTGATAAAGAGACCTCTGAGCAAAATTACCGGTCTTTCACACTCAATATAGAATGGAACTCTAAGAACAATAGTCGTTAAAGAGCGTCCATAAATATAATATAAAAAGGACAGTCTTCGAAGCTCTGAAAATGCTTGGAGTTCTCTAATAGTTCCAGGCTTGACCACCCGGCCACTCGGAGACGTCCCACTACTGGGACCGGAGAAACACACCCAGCAATGGAGACTCGACAGGCTTCCCTCTAGCAGGGCCGAGAAGAAATTCCAAATAGTAAGCTTCTGCACCATCTGCCGACACCGACCAAACCACAGCCCCTTAGTCTACCTGAAACGGAAATGAAACGAAAGGACATAGGGGAGAGAGGAAATCCGTGGTAGCATACACCACTGCAGCATTCGCCTAAAACAACTAGGGAAAACCAAGAAAAATCCTTGGTCAGAGTGTTCGGGCACCGGGAATAGAATCCGGAATCTTCCGAATGTGAGCCTCGCACGTTACCACGGAGCCTTCTCACTCGGTAGTAGAGATAGAGAGGCAAAAAGCTCTATTATAAAGGGATTAATTGAACAGATTTAGAAACAGGTCAGCGTCTATCTCAGACTGCAAATGACAATGATGATGCTGCTCAGAAGAAGTGAGGGGAAACTTATTTTTGCGTTTAAGATTATAAAAAAGTAGGGTAATGTCAGAAATAGCCACAAAATTAGTTTATTTGTGCCTTGAGAGCCTTAGAGTCACAAAGGATCGACACTAAGCAGCTTCGTATTTCTCACCAGCCAATTAACAGTCCCTGTTTCACGATAAAGGCAAAGCTGTGAGTTTGAGATCTGACCTGGCCTTTTCAGGTCAGTGAAACTGACCTTGCTGTTTATTTTTCATTTATGTGTAGCAAGATCAACGAACCTCTAAACACGGAAATAGGTTGGCGATAAAATTCATACGCAAAATACTTTCTTGAAAGTTCACTATGGAGAATTACTATCGAGAGTGTGCTTGTTACATGTCATATTGAATGACAATTATTCTACAAATATTCTTTAGTAACAACTGGGATGGTTTATGTATTTTAACGAGCATTGAGTGGGATACTAGTTTTTACTTTCTCTACATGTACATTGTCGAGCATAAAAGGTGTCCCATTTCCCTAGATCGCCACAGTGTTTTTGCTCCGTAAGGTAGCAAACTTTTGACTCTTTGCAGCCGTGACTAGCCTGAAAACTAATTCAGGGACGATGTTTATCGTATAGCTTTGATTTAAACCAGAGTTCCGCTAAGCTTTTTTTAAAGACATATACAGGGTGGACCATTTAAGTTGGCACTGTACAATATCTCCAAAAGTAAGTGTTGTAAAGAAATGTTTTTAATAAAAGTTACTTAATATATGGGGGAAAGTAAATGCCATTAGTCGAGTTTTATTTGGAGAACGTTATGATGGTCATTTTAGGATCAATTCAATTTTTTTTTAAAATGAGAACCTACATTTTGTATGTTGTTTTCTCATTAGAAAATTTTTATAAAAGCTGTTTATTTTGTGATGAGGAATAAGAAAATAAAATAAAAAAACGTAACTTGACCCTCAAATGACCAACTATGGATGTCCAACCATTCATTACATTCTTTGTACACAGCCATTCAGAATTTTCGTTGCTATTTACGTTGGTGTGAGAACAATTGCACAAATTTTGTTTAGTTTTTTTATGAGGATTGAGAAAACAACATAAAAAGGTAGGTTCCCTTTAAAACAATTAACCCTAAAATGACCATCACAACGTTCTCCAAATAAAACACGACCAATGGCATTTACTTTCCCCCATAACATCAAGCAACTTTTATTAAAGACATTTCTTTCTACAACGCTTAGCTTTGGAGATATTGTACAGTCTCAACTTAAATGGTCCACCCTGTATATTCTTCTTCTTTTTCTTTAAGGGATGTCCCTCTCGATGTAGGACTTAAACCCCAAGGACTTACAACCCAATGTCTAGGGTCAGTAGCCTGTCGAGAGCAAGCAAACTCTAGATCATAGCATATCCAGAAGGGGAATCAATCCAATGCCTGGTATGGCGTGAAGAAGAAGGAAATGGAATGCAGTAATGAAAGGGAAATTCGCGGACCAAATGATTCAATCTAGCATTCGCCTAACGACAGAGTAAAACCGCAGGAGGAAAAAAAAAAAAACCTTCGGTGAGACTGACGATCCCGGCTGTTTGAACCCAGGACCTCCCGAATGAGCCACAGATGTCGCCACCTGAACCATCCCGCTAGGTCGTATATATTCATACGTCAAAAAATAATAGAGTTTGGAAGCTGAAACTTGGCGCTTGGTTCCTCTACATGATAATGTAAAACGTAGACTATAGTTACTAAGATAACTTTGAAACTAAACAAATTATTGATCATAATAGTAAAGAAAATTTATTGATTTGCATATGCAAAGATGAAAAGAAAAGATTATGCTCAAAATATTATATAATTCTTAAAATGATGCATTATTATAGTTTGAGTTACCAAAATGGAGGCGCCAATACCAGGAAACGCTCGGATCGTAATATTGGTGAAACGACAAGGCCAGTACAAGGAAAGGACTTCCCTCCCAAATATTACAAACCAATATCAAATAAATAAAGATTTGATGCTCAAAAGTTATAATCAAACATCACATATGGCATAGGTATCTCTTCTGTTCATTATAAAATTAGCAACATGTTTTCGCATAGTGATCCACTTGCATTAATATAAATACATTCTTGAATTACAATTGCGATGAACACAGGAAAGGGAAATAAAATGAAAATTATCCTCAGAATATTTGTCCTATTACCCAACAACATCCCCTCTCGTAAACATATATACACGTAACGCAGAATACATGTAGAAAGGATTAACAGCTATATAAACTGTAATACATTACCAATCCAAAACATTAAGGTCGCGATAACAACAAGAATAAACCATTAAAAACACCAACGATGTGTAAAAGCATTGAAAATATACCTACAATTTAACAACAATAACACAAAGGTAAAATTGACACGGCATGGGATTTAACATGTACAGGGGGCGTTCGGAAATGATTTACGACCTAGTAGTGTTTTGTACCTTAGCTACCTGCAATTCCTCGTTGTTGCCGAACCTTTTACCTCGCAGCGCGTCCTTCATGTTGTCGA
Source organism: Deroplatys truncata (assembly GCA_030765065.1). Lineage (NCBI taxonomy): Eukaryota > Metazoa > Arthropoda > Insecta > Mantodea > Mantidae > Deroplatys > Deroplatys truncata. The sequence continues at coordinate 221,269,954 of CM060981.1, read as the reverse complement.
ATAAAGCATAATCAGATGGAGCGAGATCCTGTGAATATGGTGGGTGTGACACAACATTGAACCCCAGTGATGCCAACTTGCAGTCATGGCGTTGCTGGTGTGGGGTCCTACATTGTACTGGAGCAGCACCCCTTTCGATCACTTTCCCTGTCGCCATTGCTGAATCCTTCATCTAAGTCGTGTAAGGGTGTCACAGTACACCCTACTGTTGACAGTTGTTCCTTGTGGAAGCCAGTCCATTAGCACAACGTCCCAAAAGATGTGGAGGTCGTCTGCTTACCTACGGATGGAGCAGCACGAAATTTCTTGTGCTGAATTTCTTGACCAGGGATTCCCAGGATGTTGCCAGTGCATGGATTGGTGTTTCTTCTCGTGGGTATGATAGTGGCACCATGATTCGTCACCAGTCACAAGTTTCTCCAAATATCTGGTTCTTCATTCTTTGTTTCCAATAGTCGATCACAAACTTCAACTCTGTTCTCCTTCTAGGCCTGTGTCAAGTTTCGTGTTCCATTGTGCACTCACCTTTTTATGTCCAAATCGTCATGCATAATGGTGTGCAGAGTTGCGCGTCCGAGGCCTGCCTGCCATTCCAGATTATCAAAGGTTATGCGTCTATTAGCCATAATTAATTCAGATACAACCTGAAAGTTTCTCGGGGACCGCGATGTTGACGGACGACCAGTACTCACAATCTTGCGTGCAGATTGGCGATCCAGTTGTAAACAGTCTTTTGTGGGGAGCTTCCTGACCACATACCGCAGTTAAACGTTTATGAATATCTGCTGTTTTTGGCTTCTTCCTTCCACAAAAATCATGCAGTCCATCTTTGTCCATGATAGTCGCCTTCCATCTTGTCCGTCACTTTCTCCATTTAACAACAAACAAGTTATGTCCTTTCAGAAGGAAACAACTGCCATCTAGCATCTACGTGGTGCACTAGTATCAATTCATCAGCCTATGAGAGGACCTACCGTAGATTATAACAACGTAATTGTAAATCATTTTCGAACGCCCCTCATACAATAGCAAATTTCAGTAGTACATGAGAAATAGCGCGACCTCAAACACGTTATAAACAAACTTTAAATGCTGTTCTGCTTTCGTATAAATACAACAGTGGCACCAGGAAAGATTGTTAGCAGAGTAGAAACCCAGCAAATAATTTACAAAGAGCTGTGCTAGGCTATGGGAGAATTCACCGTAGCATCGACGTGTGCACCTCAAGAGCCGAAAGAGATCCCCAACCCACAGGTCACAGCTCGGTCAACCCTCAATCAGCTCTCCTGTTGCCACATACAACCACAAACGGAACTAAAATTTACCCATGACGCAGCATAGCGACAACCATTGGTACTAAGTGAATTTAATAACGTAAATTTCATATGATTTAATGTGCGACCAGCAAAACGAATACGCTGCTCTGTAGAGCGATATAGTTTTACACACCGCAAAAGATTAGAGGAATAGGTATATTAAACATCGCAAAAATAATGCTTATCTGTATTTGCACTTAAGATTAGGATTAGCATTCTAAGTGAGGGGACTTAGCACGTCGACCTAAGCAAATATGGACGTAATGATCCTTCCCAAGATTCGCCCAGCGACAATTGCCTAATTTTTTTAAACAGCAAAAATACAAAATGAAATTATGTATTTTTATTTATAGTCTAAATATCATCATTTATCCACTGTAAACTGTTTGTTCCATTCTGATACTATTTGCTGTCAAAGCCCGGCATTAAAATGGTCCGTTTTGTACTTTCTCACGCACAACTACCCTTAAAGCATGTCAAATTTCCTAAAGAATAAAATGTTTCCCCAAAAAGAAACAATCGACTCTAAAAGTTAAAGAAATACAGCTTTTTTAAGATAGAAAGCATAAGTATATCCTCCTATGCATTCCTTTGTTCTCACTCTCAGAATCGATTGTTGTTCCATTCTATATCCATGCGTATTATGTACAATTCATGATAATAATTACATATTCTATCCAAAACGACACTGCTGATTTTCGCTGTTTCTCGCATCAAAAGTGGAAGTATGTTTATCAAAATTATTACTTATTTACTTACATGCATTAGGAGCATTTCAAGATGCAAGACAAATCCTTCATCTGCTGGACAACCTGTGCACAGGCTGTCAAAGGAAGCTTCTGCAAGCGACTTACCTGAAAAAAGAAGAATAAACAGATATAAATAAGCAGAATAAATGTATACAAAATTAATCTAGAGGAATTTTATATATTGTACATGTGTGTTTTTGAAAGAGTTATTTTTAAAATGTAATAACTGGCGTTCTTTTTAATTTGTCTACCGGTACTGGTGCCTTCCATCATGCTATGGATGGAAGAGCAAAGATCGCCATGTTTCTCAAAATAATTAGGCAACAGAGACTACCCCTACGGAATCTCTTGGGAGCTTTGGTTTCATTTATTACCTACCTTCTTTACCATGTATACTGGCGTGCATAAAATGTGGCCCATAATAGAACGGACCTGCTTGTGTTGCCACTGTTGCTACCGCCTTTAACAACTATCCATATCGGTGACTTTGACTTAAGCAGCAATTATTCCTTGCTGTCAATTCGCTTACGTTGTATTCATGCCTTTGAAAGGCATTCACACCTCCAGACTTTGTAGAGTGTAGGGAATGATTATAATTAAAGAAAAGTTCCCCTCCCACAACCAGGAATAGAATCCAGAGCTCGGGGTTGGAATGTCAATAGGCAGAGGTAATTTCTTGTTTACTTTGGCAGTTGAGTTTGCTGCACAGATTAGTGTCATATTATAGCTCTGTTCCTCATAGTGTGCATAAGTGTGTCTTTCAGAATGACATATGAAACTTCAATACTAGAAAAATATTTTGCGTTACGTTCACATGACCTTCTCTATCCTCTATCGCTTATTAGAGAGTATACAAACTCTTCTTACGAATTATCAAAATTAAATTATTTTTCTATTCACTTCATTTAAATTTCCAGAAATAGCTGCATTACTATTTCGTTTTACATACAAAAGGAATGGCGATAGTCAAATGTTTTAGAACTGGACGCTATACACTGGCCTTAAAATTCCATACTCTTTCCATGCAATCGCGAGAACAACTGAATGGCGACAGCACTAAAAGAATGGTTAATTACTGAACAACTCGAACCATTAATAACGAATATCTCGGAAAAGGTTGATACAACAAGAATTGTGGGCTTTAAAAAGATCTACATTATTTGTGTGGCACGATTTCGTCTATACTTAACGTTTACAGTTTTACAAGATTATACATAACTTCTTCCAAGTGAAGCAGATTTCAATTCCCAGAAAATACAAGAAATACATTTAATTTGTCATGTAAATATCTTTAATATGTGGTATTTTAATCAAAATTGTTTAAGCCATTTTTATAAAATGGAACATTTCGAAAAATGTTGAATGTAAATTGTAGTTTGGGTTGGGTGGATTTTCTTGAAAATCTTCGTGTCGCATCTTCGAAGGATACTGGACATAAATACCAATTTTGGTATTTATCCGACATTTCGTTTTTTATTTATGCTGTTCACAGACACACACACATGGACATTTTTCTAAAAATGTTTTTTTTATTAAAAGAATGTATTTCCAGAGAATTATTGGAAATTCTTGGATGGATGCAACACCTTCTCTTCTTATTATGTAGGTGGTACAGAAAATAAAAAGAAGAAGGTATTTGTTTAAGGAATATTCAGGTTGTGATCCTATTTAAAAATAAAGAATTTCTACTTTTAGTACAAACTTCAATGCAGTACAAAAGCAAAAGGGCTCTAAAAGCCTTCCTTTATTTTAGCAGCCTCTATCAGAAGGTCGTTATCGATTACATAAGTGCATCTCTAATATGGATGTTTTGATGCTTAATGTGACCAGTCTGTGGTGGTCGAGAGAACTTTTTGAATTTTTACTTTCTGCACTACTTTACTATAGTAAGTGTACAGGTTACAATATAGAAGAGGTTACTAAAAGTGTAACCTTGACATTTTCCCACCAGTATGGGATATTGTCACTAGAATCTGGTGATGTTAGGGTTGTTAGGTTCCATTCATAACCGGCAACCCCTCCGCAAATACGCACATGTTACGTGTATTGAGAAGGTTAGTTATATTGTATCTGTTACAATCTGGCACACTGTTCTTATATTCGCAGGTGCTCAAACTTATTCACCAACTGACACACTGACTATAGTAATGATATTATGTTATATAACTATATTATTTATATTAGATTAGTTATATTAATTAGGCTAATTATACGAACATTTAAGTATAAGTTTGGGTAATTATTAATCATTGTGTTTTTCTGTTGTAGTTGACTAGAAATTTGAATTGTTTTTGCAATTTTTACTTTCTCTACTACCTATAGTAAATAGGGGAAGTATTGCATTCCACCCAAAAATTCGATATCGAGATTTCACCGGAGATACGTGTTTTGAGGACCCCTGAATCTAAAAGGCATTTTTCGAAAAAGGTCCGTGTGTGTGTCTGTGTGACTGTGAACAGCATAACTCAAAAACGAAAAGTCGGATAAATACTAAATTGGTATTTAGGTTCAGTATCTTTCATAGATACAGCACAAAGATTTTCAGGAAAATCCCTCCACCCCAGACTTCACTTTATATGGAATAATTTTCGAAAATTTAGATTTTCTCAAAAATGTCTCTAACGATTTTGATTAAAATATAATACCTATATTTAAGATATTTTCATGACAAATTAAACGAATAACTTGAATTTTCTGAGAATGCCCCCAAAAGTCCCCTTCATTCTGAATAACTTTTGCATAAGTGGTAAACTGTAAAATTTTACTACACAAATAATGTAGATCTTGTTAAAACACATATACATTTTTTGTGGAGTGAACCATTTCCGAAATATTCCATTATTCCTTGAATTTTCCAATACTTATATTTTTTTCTCAAATGAGAATTCGTTATTCTTTTTTATGTCCTGGACATGCAAAGGAAATGGAATGCTCCACATAGCAACCAGGTCTTAAAAGATTTGACTATCGCTTTAAGCCTCTCATATTCCCCTTGCACACACAAGAAAATTAGCAATAAGATAATTTCTGGAAATGTTTCTCTCGATTAACAAGAAGTATTTGGAGAATAAGCGTTTGTAAAAATAGTTCGTACAAAAGTAGAGAAAGTCATGTGAGTGGAACACATCAAATGTTTGGTGCAAGCATTGTCTGTTTATGTGGGGTTTTGTTTTTAGAGGAAGATCTGTGTAGAAGAAAACTAAGCGAGTTAATTGTTTGGTTTAAGTGAGTACGCCGAAATCATACTAAAAAGTAACTATAAATTGTTTTTTATAGTATTACAGTATCGTAATTGCAACGTTAGATAACATACACATGTCATTAAAATGAAGCAGATAGAAAAATAAGCTTTCGTAAAAATAATCTCACTGGCCACCAATAAACGATGGAGAGCACAGAAAGTTGTGTGAATATAAGAAATATGAATTTTCTTAAAAGGGTTTCATTCAGGTATTACTTGAAAATTCACAGTTTTGAAACCGACATAGATACGCTCATATTTACACCCAGATTCTGTGTGTATCTATTAAGAAACCCTAAACAAAGTCAAATTTAGTGACCTCGAGCGGAAGTTTTATTAACACCTTCATTGTTTTTTTTTACTTTCTCTACTACGTACAGTAAGTAGATACCCAGATTTCACAGGAAATACATGTTTTAAGGTGCACTGAATGCATATAGAACATTTTTGGAAACATGTCCGTGTGTGTGTATGTCTGTGAACAGCATAACTAAGAAACGAACAGTCGGATAAACACCAAACTTGGTATTTAGGTTCAGTATCTTCCAGAGATGCGACACGAAGGTTTTCAAGAAAATCCCCCACCCCATTACCCTTTACAAGGAAAATTTTAATTTTTTCAAAAATGGTTCTAACGATTTTGAATAAAATACCATAAGTTTAAGACATTTTTATGGAAAATGAATTGTATATCTCGAATTTTCTGGGAATGTCTCCAAAAGTATTCTTCATTGTGAACGACGACTTTTGCATAACTGGTAAACCATAAGAGATAGACAAAATTTTACTACACTAAAAATGTAGATCGCGTTAAAATACACAGTTTATGTCATATACAATTTTTTGTTGTTGAGTGAACCATTTTCGAGATATTGCTTGTTATTCACTTAAATTTTCCAATACTTATACTTTTTCTCAAATGTGAATTCGTTATTCATTTTTTTTTGTCTTGGATATGCAAAGAGTATTAATCTGTGGCAAAGAGAATGGAGCTGCGCTTAGCAACCAGCTATTAAGAGATATGTCTATGCTTAAAGGCTACTGTATTTCTATATTGCCCTTGCAGATACAAAACAAGGGGAACATAGTAGGCCTTAAGCGATTGTCAAATATTACTTTCTCTACTACGTATAGTAAGTAGGGGAAGTATTGCATTCCACCCAAAAATTCAATACCGAGATTTCACCGGAAATACATGTTTTGAGACCTCCTGAACCCAAAAAAAGCATTTTTGGAAACATGTCCGTGTGTGTGTCTGTCTGTGTGTCTGTGTGTCTGTGTGTCTGTGTGTCTGTGTGTCTGTGAACAGCATAACTCAAAAACGAACAGTCGGATAAGCACCAAACTTGGTATTTAGGTTCAGTATCATCCAGAGATACGACACGAAGGTTTTCAAGAAAATCCCCCCACCCCAGACTACCCTTTACATGGAAGATATTTCGAAAATTTTAATTTTCTCAAAAATGGCTCTAACGATTTTGATGAAAATATCATATGTTTAAGATAATGTCATGAGAAATGAAATGCATATCTCGAATTTTCTGGGAATGTCTCCAAACGTATTCTTCATTGTGAACGACTTTTGCATAACTGGTAAACCATAAGAGATAGACAAAATTTTACTACACAAAAAATGTAGATCGCGTTAAAATACACAACTTATGTCATATACATTTCTTTTGTTGAGTAAACCGTTTTCGAGATATTGCTTGTTATTTCCTTAAATTTTCCAATACTTATACTTTTTCTCAAATTCGTTATTCATTTTTTTTATGTCCTGGACATGCAAAGAGAATGGAATGCGCCACATAGCAACCAGTGTTAAAATATTTGACTATCGCTTAAAAGCTACCATATTTCCCTTGCATCTACAAGAAAATTACCAATAAGATTGACATCTCGATATCTCGATTAACATGAAGCATATGGAGAATAGGCGTTTGTAAAAATAGTGTGTACAAGAGTAGAGAAAGTCATGTGAGTGTAACACATCAGATTTTTTTTAGAACTGGTCGCTATGTGTAAAATGTAATTCTCTTTGCAGGTCAAGAACATAAAACAAGAGTAGAGAAAGTCATGTGAGTGTAACACATCAAATATTTTTTGTTTACTCTCAACAGGAATTTATCTAAATGATAATAACTATGGGTTTGATTCCACAATTTGGAAAGTAGGATAAACAATAAGGGAAAATAACACAAGTATTCCAAAAATGCCTTTCGTGTCACAAACAAAGTGCGTGACGCAGCAACGTTATTTTGTTATCTAAAATGACAAGACGTTGTTCTGGGAAGTGACCGAGTAAATACATGCAGTTATCTTGTACAAGCAATGGCTGTTTACTGTGCGGAGACCACGACCTGCCCCACTGCAGTCTGTGTGGTGCAGGTACCAGGTGGACTTTAGCTCCCCGTTATACTGTGCGTGATTCATGCGAAAGCTAAGTCCAACACTTCTTGTTAATTACCATCAAAACAGATTAGGCCAAATTAGGAAGAGCAAAACTTGACATGTATCAGAGGTATTCAACAACCAGTCCTTCTCCAAGGACCATTGTTCTACTCTAAAATGAAGGCTGAAGTTTCTAGTGCGTAAATATGGGCTTAGGACCCTCAAGTTAATTTCAGCAATCCTGCTATTCTTTATTAATACTGGATTTAATACTTAAAAAAGTGCTATATTCACATTACTTTCTCTGCATACTATTGTTTATTATATTATTATTATTATTATTATTATTATTATTATTATTATTATTATTATTATTATTATTATTATATATTTTTGAGGCCCTAATCCCCCCAAAAACATTTTTAAGAAAAGCCCTGTTTGTGTGTGTGACTTTGAACAGCATAACTCAAAATGGAAAAGTCAGATAAATACCAAACTTAGAATTTTTTTTCGGTACATTCCAAAGATGCGACACGAAGATTTTCATGAAAATCCATCACAAACTACCCTTTACGTGGAAGATTTCTTTGAAATTCTTGATTTTCTAAAACAAAGAAAATAGCCCTAAAGATTTTGATTAAAATACCATATATAAAAGAACTCTACATGACAAATAAAATGTATATTTTGAATTTTCTGAGAATACTCTGTAACGTCTTCATTCGAAAGGAGTTTTGTATAATCTTGTATAATTATTAAACGTTAAGCGATAGACGAAAATGCACTAGACAAAAAATGTAGATCCCTTTAAAACACACAATTTATTTCAAATAACATTTTTTTTGTGGCATCAACCATTTCTGAGATATCCGCTATTAATGGTTCAAATTGTTCATTGCTTAGCCATTCCTTTAAAGTCCTGTCGATTTTCAATTGTTTCTTACGATGTCAGAGTATGGAATTTTAAGGTTGCATTACACATTTTAACGTAATGTGTAATACAGCTATTTCCGGAAAGGTTTATCTCAATTAAAATGAAGTAAACAACCAAAGTAACAATTTTTAAGAATAATCTGCACACCCACTAATAGGCGATAGAGGATAGAGAGAGAATCATATGATTATAACACTTCAACTTTTATTTCTATCTCCTTCATGTTAATCGAGATAGGGCTTAGCAGAAATGGTTTAATTGCACATTTCGTTGAAGATTCACGGGGGATAGAGAAAACCGCATTGATACTCAGATGTTTAAGAATCAAATCGCTATACAGTGGCCTAGAATTTCATAGCCTTTCTATGACACCGCTAGAAACAACTGAATAGCGACAGCACTTATATAGAAGATTTGATAAATTCAAATCAATAATAACAAATATCTCGGAAATAGTTAATACACAAAAAACGTTTATTTATAATAAAGTAGGTATGTGTTTTAAAGATATACGCATTCTTTGGGTAGTAAGAATTAGTCTATGATTTATGGTTTACCCGTTATACAAAATTATATAAACTTCCCTCCGAATCAAGAGGAGTTCACATGCCATCCTAGAAAATTCGGAATAAACATTTTATTTGTCCTATAAACAGCTTAAATATACGGAACTTTAAACGAATACATTTGACGATTTTTGCGAAAATAAAAATATGGAAACCTTTTCCGCGTAAAGGGCAGTTTCAGCTGGGAGAATTTTCCCGAAAATCCTCGAGTAGCATCTTTGGAAGATACAGAACTTAAATATTTATCGGGCTCTTCGTTTATGAATTATGCTGTTCACCGTCCCCCCACCTCCGCACACAAACCTTTTTTTTGTAAAAAATGATTTCTTTTGGATCCAAGTGTCCTCAAAACACGTATTTCCGGTGAAATACAATACGTCCTCTTCTGGCTGTGAGTAGGTAAACTAAAAGAGAACAAAGAGAGCTTAGGCACATTTTTAATTTCTCTTCCGCTTTCCAAAAAGCAGAAAACGTGTAGCATTTATCCAAAAGTCTGATATGAGAATATCACTGGGAATTCACGTTTCGAGGTGCAATAAATCCAAAACTTCCTTAGAAAAATACCCGCACGTGCGTGTGTGTGAACGAAGTAACCCGTAACCTGAAAACTCACTATGTTGTACAACAGCCCGATTGGGCTAAGGCTCGCCGCACGGCAGCTGCATCCCTTGCTTCTATCCACACAGGGCATCATGGGCCGAGTGCTATAATGGGGGTGGCATATGGTGAGCTGGGTACGGCTTGCGTCACTTCTCCATAGTGAGACTTCTCAATTTGTTCCCAAGAACCTCACGAGGGTAAGTGCACCCCGTGCCAGGCTCCCAGCAGGAGTAAAATCCCCATGCCAACACCGGGAATCCAACCCGAGTGCCCTTAGCAACGCATCTGCAGCGCCACGGGAGGCCCTGTAACTCTTAGCTACTGGGATATTACCAAATTTCGTACCCAAGCTGTCAAGCATCCTCTAAGGATGCAAGGCAATTAATTTTCAAAAAATTTCTCACGCTCTAAACAACCTCTTAGATATACGTTAACCCGACATTGCAAGGGTAGCTTTCTAAATTCGAATGACGATATCATTAATTTCATTTACCTCCCATTCATTTACTTAAAACTCTCAGGACACCATAAAAAACAAAATAAAAACACTGAGAAGACATGCATAAGCACTGTTGAACAATCAGAAACATCACAGTTTATGATGATTTCTTGTTAAAGCAGCTGAATTCCATGTTGCCACATTCCGGCTGCCTATATTTTACTTTCCCTACTACGTTAAGTAGGGGAAGTATTGCATTCACCCAAAAATTCGATACCGAGATTTCACCGGAAATATATGTTTTGAGGCCCCCTGAATCCAAAAAAAGCATTTTTGGAAACATGTCCATGCGTGTGTCTTGTCTGTGAACAGCATAACTCAGAAACGAACAGTCGGATAAACACCAAACTTGGTATTTAGATTCAATATCTTCCAGAAATGCGACACTAAGGTTTTCAAGAAAATCCCCCTATCCCAGATTACCCTTTATTTGGAACATTTTTCGAAAATTTTAATTTTCTCAAAAATGGCTCTAACGATTTTGATTAAAATATCATATGTTTAAGATATTTTCATGACAAATGAACTGTATATCTCGAATTTTCTGGGAATGTCTCCAAAAGTATTCTTCATTGTGAACGACTTTTGCATAACTGGTAAACCATAAGAAATAGACCAAATTTTACTACACAAAAAATTTAGATCGCGTTAAAAAGGACAATTTATGTCATAAAATTGTTTTGTTTTTGAGTGAACCATTTTCGAAAATATTGCTTGTTACTCCCTTAAATTTTGCAATACTTATACTTTTTCTCAAATGGGAATTTGTTATTCATTTGTTTTTCTCATGGTAATGCAAAGAGAATGGAATACTCCACATAGCAACCAGCTCTTAAAATATTTGACTATTGCTTGAAGCCTACCAATTCCCCTTGCATCTACAAGAAATTTACCAATAAGATTAACATCTCGATATCTCGATTAACATGAAGCATATTGAGAATAAGCGTTGTAAAAATAGGTTGTACAAGAGTAGAGAAAGTCATGTGAGTGTAACACATCAGATTTTCTTTTAGAGAAAACATCACTTGGGAAGGAATAATAACGGTTTAAGTAACGCCAATATGACCTTTTTATTACTATTATGTTAGCAGTTTTGGAACACTAGAGACGTTTGTAGTCAATGCGATTGTGTTTAATCCTTATGTTATTTAATATCAATACTCAATAAATAATCATATGAATATAAATTAGAGGAAGAAGTGGCATTTAGTCTGGTTTGATGATGTTGCTGTATAGTAAGATAGAGAAATAATTGCAATAAACAATTTTCTTATATTAAATCAACGTATAATATAAAAAGCCTGAGTTTAAAGATTTGCACCGAAAGAAAAAAGTAATCAGCGACTCATGTTAAAAACGTCATTAGTAACAGCGTGAGTAGCAAATGTGTTAGTACTTGGAATTCAGTTAGGTTATAAGTTCAGTACGATTGAACAGTCATGTATACCAGAATTCTGTATTAGAGAAAGGGAATGAAATTCTGAGAATCAAGGAGGCACGCCATAGCAACAATGTAACATGCACGCGTAAGAATTGTAGTATTGGCTGCGCCAAGGAGACTGATGGACTAATTATAAAGTAAGTGGAGCTTAAGTTAAGAAATAGGCGTGCATTCTAATCAGAGACACATTCGTTCGTGCACACATTCGACTCCCTCTCTTGAGAATTAGTCACTTAAACAGGTGATTATCGTGTGTTAACCCAGCGGGATGACTCAGGCGGTTTCGTCCGTGATCCGCATTCGGGAGGCCCCGGGATCGATACCCGGCGAATCCCTAATCTGGCCCATGGGTTTTTCGTAGTTTCCCCGGATCACCAGGCGAATGCTGGGGTGGTGCATTTTCTACCACGGCTCTCCTTCCTCTCATTTCCTGTACCCATCTTCCTTGTCATCTGTTTCAGGGTTGTAGGATCCGGCGACGGTGTTCGGCGGGTTGAGCTGGTCGGTAGTTTGCGGTCTGTAAAGGATTCTTCCCTAGCGTCACAGCGGTACTGCTCAGTTAGGCTTCTCCTCAGCATGGGGCTCCGCTTCGGGAATCTCTGGAGGTTGGTAGCTTGTGAACAGGGACCGTACGGCATTGGATGCGCTCTATCTGTCAATGTTATGGGCCCCGTACATGCTTGCGCTCGTCGGAATCCGGATTTGGTCGGCCTTCGGGTCTCTCCCCTCATCCTTCCCTCCCAGGGATCACGTTGGAAGCATAATGGGCCGAACTGGCCTACGTGCGGTGCTCCTCCCCGGTTCCGGGGCCCCCTTTATGTTTATCCTTTGCTCGTGTGTTATTTTAAACGCTCAGTGACGCGGTTGTGTGAACGAGATTTAGCGGTAGCCGCGAGGGGTTTTGCCGATAAGCATTTTAACGACTCAGGGCAAGTTACGCTACAGTTTCTTTTATTACGGAAACATTATTTTAAACCATACAATTTATACTGCAGAAGTTTACAGGTATAATAAGTGAGTTGTTATAGTTTCGAGTGCTACGTTCATAATCAGTTTCATTCTTTACCTTCAAACGGTCGGCAGCTCGCTTCAATAGCTCAAGTATTAGATCACATTAAATTTCTCAATCAATTTAAACTGGTGTTGAACCTTTCACACCCTCCCATGCATACCCTGAGAAAAAGATCTCATAGCAAACCACTGTTCTCAACCAATCAATTGTAGCGCCTTTACTTTTGCGCAAGCTTACCACAGGTGGCATAGCTGTTGTAATTATTTATTTAACTGTTACTCCATGATCTAGGTCAGAGAGGAGATCAACAAATAGTATGCGAACTCGCTGTTCCTTTGTTATTTTGTGAGGCCGTGAAAGTTTAATTATTATTCTTGTGTTGGCAGTGTTCGACTTGTTACAATTATCGTTGAGAAAGATGTAGGTGGTCTTCTGAGCTTTTGTAGGCATCATCTCAAATTAAATAACTAATCGTGTCAAATGTGATGGAATTTGGAGTTCTAAGTTAGAGAGCAATTTTCGCCTTGTGCCAAAGGTTATCTGTGCCAAGTTTGGTCGAAATCGGTGCAACGGTGTAGAAGCATATAAAGAACATACATAGTATATACATATACACACTGACTTTTGTATATTAAGATAAATATGCATATAGGCCACCGAGTAAGACAAAGTGTCCCTCACGGTTGCCCTCTATGCATTATCTCATGGTGAAACCTTTGACGGTAGTTTTAATCTTTACTTACAGATGCTCTCCCTGGATCAGGGTCAGAAAGCATGCTTAGAGATAAAGGAAAGGCTGCCATAGCAATGTACCGAGCTCTGTAAATCATGCAGTAACCAATGGTGTAGCCTCCATTTGTTTTTATCTATCATATTATTACTTTCTCTCCTTTCAGAAACCTTAACCAAAAAACATTTTTAGAAAAAGATACGTGTGTGTCTGTGAATAGCATAATTAAAAAACTAGAAGTCGTATAAACACCAAACTTGGTATTTAAGCTCAGCATCCTTTGCAATGCAAAGAAAAGTCCCCCACCCCAACTAATCTTTACATGGAACATTTTTCGAATTTTTAAATTTTCTAAAACATGGCTCCAAGTTTTTCATTAAAATACCATATATTAAAGATATCTGTATGAGAAATAAAACATATATCTTGAATTTTCTGGGAATAGCCTGTGAAGTTCTGTTCATTCCTAAGGATTTTTGTATAATGTTGTACAACTAGTAAGCGTTAAGCGATAGACGAAAATGTATTACACACACACAAAAAAATGTAGATCTCTTCATAATACAGAATTTATTTTAAATAACTTTTTTATAGTAAACGCCATTTCTGAGATATTATTTATTAATGGTTCGAATTGTTGAATTATTTGTCATTCTTTTCAAGTCGTGTCGATTTTCATTTGTTTCTCGCGATTGCATTCAAAGAGTATCGAATTTTAACACAGCATATAGCGTCAAGTTCTTAAACATTTGACCATCACTGTTCCCTTTGTATCTATAACGAAATGTGTAATGCAGCTATTTCTGCAAAGATTTATTTTATAATTGAAGTAGATAGGAATATAAGCTTTCGTAAGAATGGTTTGTACACCCACTAATAAAAGATAGTGCGTAGAGAAAGTCATGTGAATGTAAAATAAGATGTTTCTATTTTAAATGCTATTCATAAAAATATTGGATCAGGAACTACAAGATTTCTGACAACATACGCAGTTCAGGTAATTTGGTGTCCCAAATGTTGGTCATATAGCCTATCTCAAAAAGTTGTTGCATAGGCAAGTTAACATTACTCCCGCTACCTTTCAATCATTGTGATCGTTCTGGATTTGCATTTGTTGTTTCCCAATCTTGGGTTTTTATGGTTATATACCTACATCAAGGTATGCAGATAAAGTTTTCGTATGCAAGTTGTTTGTTTGAAGGGCTATATGATACCCCAATGGTACCCTATTTTACCCCCACTCCCATTTGGAATTTTACAGCGATACACCACTGACCCCACTTGCGCCTGTGGCAGATGAACTCAAGCCCAAGTGGAAATCCACATGTGCTTTGGCTATAAACATGTTTGTCTCGAAAATTGTAACGCCTTATTTTCGAAATACACAGTTATGTATGGTCTGCTTCACTCTATATAGATATCTGTGTGTATATGTGACAGGTCTACATAAACAATAGACCAGTGTTATATTCAGTACTAAACTTTACAATACATTATCTAATTACATAAAACTATGAGGTAGTTAGCACTCAAATTGTTAACACTGAAAACATATCTAATTGGTAATAACTGTTCAATTATATACCTTCGTGTTATGTCGAGTGAGTGCAACGTTAATACGTGAATGAGTGTGTGAGTGAGTTAGTGTGTGATTGAGTGAGTAAACGAATGAGTGAGAAAATGAGTGAGTGAATGAGTAAATGAGCGAGTGAGTAAGTGAAAGTAAATGAATGAGTAAATGAGTGAATGAATAAGTGAAAAAGTAAATGAGAGTGCATATGAGTGAACGAGTAAATAATGAGTGATTGAGTGACTAAATGAATGAGTGAGGAAATGAGTGAGTGAAAGAGTAAATGAGTGAGTATATGAGTGAATGAGTAAATGAGTGAGTGAGTGCGTGATTGAGTGACTAAATGAATAAGTGAGCCAATAAGTAAATGAGTGAGTGATTGTGGAGTGAGTGCATTAATGTATGAATGAGTGAGAAAATGAAGGAGTGAATGATTGGATGAGTGAGTGTATGTGTGTGTGATTGGATGAGTGAGTGTGTGACTGAATGAGTAAGTGCGTGATTGGATGAGTGAGTGTGTGAATGGATGAGTGAGTGAGCGAGTGAGTGTTTGAATTAGTGAGTGAGTGTGTGATTGAATGAGCGAGTGAGTGATTGGATGAGTGAGTGTGTGATTAAATGAGTGAGTGTGTAGTGGATGAGTGAATGTGTGATTGAATGAGTGAGCGTGTGATTGGATGAGTGCGTGTGATTGGATGAGTGCGTGTGATTGGATGAGTGCGTGGTAAATGGATGAGTGAGCGCGTGATTGGATGATGAGCGAGTGAGTGTGTGATTGAATGAGTGAGTCTGTATTGGATGAGTGAGTGTGTGATTGAATGAGTGAGTGAATGTGTGATTATGAGTGAGCGTGAGATTGGATAAGTGAGTGTGTGAATGAGTGAATAAGTAAATGAGTGAGTATATGAGTGAATGAGTGAGTGAGTCAGTCAGTGAATGAGTGAAGACTTACACGAAATATGACACTTGTTCAAATCTGCAGTACTGTTTTACTACCGTGCTTTTACTAGATCATTGAAGATAGAAGAATAGAGTAACGCCGCGTTAAAGGGAACGTAACCTAACTCAGATTACAGAAAACAAAGATGGCTGATGCCGCATGTCGGGGCAGCCTACGTTCTGAGTCACTAGATATATAAGCAGAAAAGTCACCACACAACCTATTTAGGAAAGACGCATTATTTGGTGTTTCTGCTAATATTACAAGCAGTATATCTTATACCTATTTACTGTTTCTCCGTCGCAGTCGCTGATTACGTATAAACTAAAACCTGGATGCACCTTAAGTGTTAAATTAAGTACTGAACCTGCTATGAACTTAATTCATATAACATGTCTATGATATTAAACGTTGTAAATTGCGGTACTGTAAGAGTATGAAGAACAACTTATAGTTACGTTTTAATATGATTTCGGTGTACCTACCTAACCAAACAAGATACTTTTTTTTCTACGCAGATCTTCCTCCAATAAAAATAAAATTCCAATAAAAATAAAATTCCACACAAACAAATAACGCTTACAGCAAAACATTGCAGAAACAATTGAAATTTCTATTTAACTTAAAGGATAAGACCTAATAATTTAATAACAATTAATAATTAAATGGTCTTAACCTAATTAATATAACTATAATAATTTAATATAAATGATAACATAATTAATATTATAATCAATGTTTCAATTGGCAAGTAAATGGTGGACGTGCAACGTTTAAACACCTGCAATATGAAAACAGGGCCCAACGTAACAGTTACTATATAACTAACCTTCCCATGTAACAAGTGCGTATTCGCGAAGGAATTGCAGGTTGTGAATTCAACCTAACAACGCAAATATCACCAGATTCTAGTGTCTTATCCTTAATGGTGGATAAATGTCAAGGTTGCACTTTAGTGCTCTCTATACTACAGGATACGACTATGATATGGGGAGGGACGCTATCGGATAAGACAAGGACCCCTGTGTTGACTTATCGGATGAGATAACCCAGCCATGAACTCGAGACGCCCCAGCGCTCTCTCAAACTCCTTAACACTAATAGTGTTGCATTTTAGCCTGTTCTGATAAACCAACTTCAGACGTATGTTCCCATCGCGATTTGAGGGCAGTGTCATCAAAGTGACCGAAACAAACGGACCTTACTTTTAAAGGACCCCTCGAACAACGGAGGGGGACACTTAAGTGAAGGAACCACAAGAGGCTACAGGCCTTAGACCACAAATGCGCGCGAGGTCCCTAACAGATCCAGGCTCGAAGACCCATCCCACTGCTGGCATTGCCTTAGAAAGGGCGATGAAGAACCCATTGACCAAGGAGCCCTCTGGTGTCTGTCTTCTTTTGAGGAACAAGCATCCGTGCCATCTGTCCGGCACTACCTTGCGCCACGAAATCTAGAAGCATGTCTGAAAGATGAGAAGGAAACGGAAAAACAGGGAAATAATAGAAAGAAAATTCTGGTAGATAGAAAACCATCACAGCATCCGCCTACAGACCAGGGAAAACCACGAAAACCCCAAAGGTCAGAGTGGGCGACGGGAATAGAACCCTGGACCTCCCGAGTGCGAGCCTCACACGTTACCGCGGATCCGTCTAGCTCGCTTTAAGTTCCTATAAAGTCCAGCATCTCCCAAGGATGCAACAAAACGTTTTCGAAAAAAATCCTTCACCCCAAAGTAGCCTTCACATGACAAAATGTTCGTTATTTTTTATTTTCTCAAAAATGACTAACGATTTTGATTATAATGCCAAATGCATATCTTGAATTCTCTGTAAAAAGTCCAGGAAGTCCTCTTCATTCTGAATGACTTCTGCATAACTGGTACACTGCCAAGAAATAGACAAAATCTTATTACCCAAAAAATGTACACTTCGTTAAAGGACGCAATTCATGTCATATAAAATTATTTCTGGCACTAGCCATTTCCGATATATTCTTTGTTGTTGGTTTGAATTTTCAAATATCTACTCGCACTTGTCTAGAGAAAAATGAGTAGGAAAAGTCATGTGCAGCAACCAGTTTTTTAAAGAGTGGTACTACTCGTGCTATTTTGGATGTGAATTCTGCAGCCATTCACAGAAAGAAAAATCAGTCCTACACACTTTGGTGAGGAGAGGTAAGCTTTAAGCAATCTTTTAGCGGAAGTTTTGCGCTACATGTTGGTACTGCCATTAAGTATGATAGCTTCTGTGTGCTCAAGTCATATGGTTTCTTTCTTTGATCATATGTATGGGTTTGCTTCCTCCATTTTTCTTTGAAGAGCTTTTTCTGTGAACGAATATATAAATTGCCCATTTTCTCAGAAACTATTGAAGATAAATTAAATTTTAGGACGATAAAAAACCTCTAGTGGCTGTGTATACCATTCTCGATCAAGATTTTATCGCGGTTAAATCTGACCGGCCATGTAAGCCGTTTTGTGCAACAGATGCCTTAAATATCCTGACCCAAGACATAATGAAAATCCATACAATTACGGCATTACATACACTATGTGATCAAAAGTATCCGGACATCTGGCTGAAAATGACGTACAAGTTCGTGGCGCCCTCCATCGGTAATGCTGGAAGCCAATATGGTATTGGCCCACCCTTAGCCTTGATGACAGCGTTCACACTCGCAGGCATACTTTCAATCAGGTGCTGAAAGGTTTCTTGGGAAATGGCAGCCCATTCTTCACGGAATGCGGAACTGAGGAGAGGTATCGATATAGGTCGGTGAGGCCTTGCACCAAGTCGGCGTTCCGAAACATCCCAAAGGTATTCTATAGGATTCAAGTCAGGCCTCTGTGCAGGCCAGTCCATTACAGGGATGTTATTGTCGTGTAACCACTCCGCCACAGCCCGTGCAGTATGAACAGGTGCTTGATCGTGTTGAAAGATGCAATCGCAATTCCCGACTTGCTCTTCAACATTGGGAAGCAAGAATGTGCTTAAAATATCAATGTAGGTCTGCGCTGTGATCGTGCCACGCAAAACAACAAAGGGTGCAAGCCCCCTCCAGGAAAAACACGATCATACCATAACACCACCACCTCCGACTTTCACTGTTGGCACTACACACGCTGGCAGATAATGTTCCCTGTGCATTCGCCATTCCATACCCACACCCTGCCATCGGATCGCCACATTGTGTACCGTGATTCGTTACTCCATACAACGTTTTGCCACAGTTCAATCGTGTAATGTTGACGCTGCTTACACCAAGCGAGGCTTCGTTTGGCATGTTCCTGCGTGATGTGTGGTTAATGAGCAGCCGCTCGACCATGGAATCCAAGGTTTCTCACCTCACGCCTAACTGTCATAGTACTTGGAGTGGATACTGATGCTGTTTGGAATTCGTTTGTGATAGTCTGGATAGATGTCTGCCTATTACTCTTTACGATCCTCTTCAAATGTTGGCGATCTCTGTCAGTCAACAGTCGGCCTGTACGCTTTTGTGCTGTACATGTCCCTTCACATTTCCACTTCACTATCACATCAGAAACAGTGGACCTAGGGAGGTTTAGGAGTGTGGAAATCTCGCGTACAGACTTCTGACACAAGTGACACCCAATCACCTGACCACGTTCGAAGTCCGTGAGTTCCATGGAGCGTCCCCTTCTGTTGTTTCACGATGTCTAATGACTACTTAGATCGCGGATAATGAGTACCAGACAGTAGGTGACAGCACAATGCACCTAAGATGAAAAACCTATGTTTGTGGGGGTGTCTGGATACTTTTGATCGCACAGTGTATCATAATTAATTAGTTGAAGTATAGTTCCAAGAACAAGGCGGAAATAAGAGCACCAATAAATTTAGTGCAATTAGTATATTTTCAGGAATATTAGGATACATTAATTGCACAGATATAGGAATCCGGTAACCTAAAGAGTACCAAGTCTGAAGTCATCCTGGTCGTCATTGAGTTCAAGTCTTTTCTAGGGACAATGATTTTTCTTCTTTCTTTTTTCGGCCTCTCTTTCAGTAGGTAAATTTCGACTAGCTAAATGGAACTTGGTGTGAAAAGAAAGAAAAAAATCTATAACAGTTCAGCATATTTTTCTAATAAATTGTAAGCCCAGCTTTTTCCACGTGTCCATCTTAAAGTTATTGCTTCTGTTCCTGTACTTTCTATGTTTTCTAAGAACTGCAGGTTAAATTTAATAACATATTATGGAAACTTGGGTCTATTTTTTCTCTCCATTGCATGCTGACAAGTGCATGCATGCACTTCAGCAAAGAGGTAGAACAAGTGAACAAGAGGCGACGTAATGTACCTTCGGGTGCGTTCAGTAGAGTTTACCTGCAATGAACGGAGCTCAACCAAGATAAGCGCCTGCCAGGTAACCACTGTCACCTAAACTGCGGTGAACATTGGTGCACCACTGTGTTATGATAACCCCGGTCAAATTCTTACCGCGGTATGCTAAAGGTGCCTGAGGTTTGTTTAATGAGAAAGGTTCACACGGCCGTAAGTGCTATTGTGGTTATCCTTTATTGTTAATAAGAGGGTTGATTATTTTTTAAAATATGTTTAATATATATTTTATTCGACATTATTAGAGCTATTTTAAGAAAATAAAAAACATCGAAAACATATCCATGTGACGGATATTTAGGCTGGGGAGATTTTCTTGAAAATCCTTGTGTTGCATCTTTGGAAGATACCTAACGTAAACACAAAGACTGGTGAAATTAATTGTTCTGCCACACAAGCCGTGTGTTGGACAAGGTTGGAAAGGTAGAATCAGACGGGTGAAAAATTCAATGCCATCGCCGGGATTTGAACCGCGGATCTCCCGGCTACTCTACCCACTGAGCTACCGTAACACCATGCCGGTACGACATGAAATTGCCCAACTGACTCGCATTTTTCTCGGTAAACCACAAGGAGATTTCAGATTGTATTGGAATGATACCCCAATGCCGACTTACAATGCTGTAAGCGCTTTAAATCCCGGGCTTCATAGTTTCGAGCACTATTAGAACAACAAGACGTCAAGTGTTGGACGACGTTGGAAAGGTAGAATCGGATGAAAAATTCAATGCCATAGCCGAAGATGGACGGAAACCGGAAGTTACGTAGTTCAAATCCCGGCATGGCAACGTATTTTTCAGTGTCTGATTATACCTTTCCAATAATAATAATAATAATAATAATAATAATAATAATAATAATAATAATAATAATAATAATAATAATAATAACAATAATAATAGGGATGCTACTTTGATACTTCGATACTCGGTGGTATCGAAATACCTTAGATAAACCTTCGATACTTTTTCGATATTTTTAAATTTTTAAGTTTTGCATTATTGAAAGTTGTTGCGTTCCTTTATGCTAGATACGGAATGAAAGGAGTCGAGACTTCATGTTATTGCCTAGTATATGTCCCAAAAGAGTTGCTGGACTATAGTTCTTGATAGACCTTGACTGCGATGAATGCCTCATTCCATAGACTTATGTCTAAGTGAAAATATGTAAGACAACAGGAGAGGGAATAGAAGTGCTCATTAACATACAGAGTTAACTGAGTTGTAAATGAAGCTGATTTAGCTGATGCACTAAATCACGTTTCTGCAATAGTTTGGCTTGGTGAATCACTCTTAACCATTACATTTACCTACTATGGTGACCAATATCTGTGAATCCAGCAAAATAAATCAGAACTTATGACATGGGATGGAAATATTTGTTCTTTCATGAATACTCGTGTTCTTAAACAAGAATCTTTTATTCCTTTATATTTCTGCATTTCATATTTATATTTCCTTGATTTTTTCACCAAATTTTTAATTGTGTATAATATGCCTTTGTGTTAATGCATGAAGGTGGGCAGTAGAGAGGTTTAATTCACAACCTTACTATGTTTCCGGCTATTTACTTATTACCAGATGAAAAAATACATGTGTAGTATTATCAAGAAACACATTGCTGCCAATCGGAGAATGTAAAACAGAAACAATTTCGGATAATGCATACAATACAAAATTGATTACATTTTTAACTACTAATAAGAACATAATTCAGTGAACAAGCTATCGCCTTTGCAGATTTTTATAAAGTGAGTATCGAGTATCGAATATCGGTGATCGAAAATCAGTATCAGTAATAATAATAATAATAATAATAATAATAATAATAATAATAATAATAATAATAATAATCTACAACTTGTCTGAGGATATTTTTTGTGTTTGCTGTTGTGTGCATAATTAAGTACAGCGTTTTAAAGCAGGAACGAAGTAATGTGTAAATTAAATTGTAGTTGAGATAATGGATGGTATGGAGAAACCGAGAGAAGTTACCGTTCTCGTGCACACTATCTACCTCTGCTACAGTGATTTTAAACCCCGCGTACTATACTACCACCTAGTGGCATTGATGTAAAATTATAGAGACAGTAAGGAAACAATGTAGGAAAAGCTTGGCGCTCTAGTCATTGTTACCAACCGTAGCGGAATTCCGCTAGATATAGCGAAATTATTGCGGTGAAAAACGAAAAAGTGGAAAATGTAGCGACTTTTGTCAATTTTAATTTAAAAAATAGTAATTTTATGAGTTTTACTAAAATAAAAATGAAGAGAGTTTCAAGAATATTTTACATAATTAATCTAGAACTTTAAGTACTGTTAGTTATATAATAATGAATGATAAAAGGTAGCCCACCACTATGAAAAACAGGGAATACTGCGGAGAAATGTCGAAAGAGTAGAAACTGATAAAACAGCTGTTTTCCGATAAGTGGTTAAAACAAGATATTTTTTCGAAATGGTTGCAACCGGTTAAAGAAGATGGTGCGAAAACAAAGTGATCTTTTGAAACACTGTGAAAGCCTGAAACACTGTGAAAGCCAGAAACACGTGAAGAATATAAAAGCTAGTGACAGCACTAACATTACTTAAGTAATCAGTAAATTAATTTATTTTCATTTTACTAAGAAATTTATTTACAATGATTAAATTAATTTTAACTTAATTATTCACTTAATCAAAAGACAAATTACCGCAAATAAAATAAGCCTAAGTTACCAACGGGTAGAATATAATAATTTTTTCTATGACTTATACATTGAGAAATTATAGCAATCTAATTCTGCAGCGGAATTTTGTTCGACCTGTAGCGAGATTCAATGTTTTTGGTTGCCAACACTGGCTAGTGTACTTCTTCGCATGCGCACGACCCGAATGTATTTGGCCCCATAAAATAATTTCGTTATTCCACTTACGCATGCGCAGAAGCTCCTTAAAACGTGCACAAGTCCATGTTTCATCGAGTTTAGTGTAGTCTCGTGGTACGTTTAAACGCCGTAGATTTTAAATTACTGCATATATGTTACGTTTACGATAGCGTTCAAACAAAAACTAACTAATAAAACCCTAAAGTGTCAGAAAGTTAGTGTGTTCACATTCTCTTGTGCCCTTATGCAGCAGCCGCCACTGGTAAATGTTCTAAATATGATACAAACTCCATCTAAAACGCTGAACGGATTGCTGGGACGCGTTTGCCTACCTTTTTTTACCTGCCCGAGTGAATGACAGGTTGGAGGCAGCCCAAAGGCGGTGATTGCCGACAAAGTGAGCAGTTCATTAGTGCTGGACCAGATTTTTAGTTCGAAATGTAAACAAATGGAGGCTTGGCTCACCGAGACAGAAGGCAATGCAGATTACGACATCGCGGTGGAAATGTGTCAGCACATTCGTTAGTGGCTTTTAGTGAACTTCTGAACACAGATACTTGTTTGCGATTAGATCGTTCTAAATGGAGGAAGTCTGTGGAGAGAGAGAGAGAGAGAGAGAGAGAGAGAGAGAGAGAGAGAGAAAGAGAGAGAGAGAGATGTCACCCGCCATGGCGACTCTTTGGCAAGTTTATTCCTGTCTGCATTACAATCAACTTTACCTAACTTCTACAGCCCGACCTGGGAACATTCGGATGAAAGCCAGAAGGTATTTAAAAACACTATTTAACTATATTACACACTTCCTTAGAGATACAAAGGGAATAGCGAAGGCCAAATGTATAAGCACTGGACGCTATGTTCTTAAAATTCCATACTCTTCCCATAACATCGCGAGAAACAACTGAATATCGACAGGGCTTTAAAAGAACGACCAAATGTTGAACAATTAGTCATTAATAATGTATATCTCGAAATGGTTTATGCCTCAGGGAAAGCTATTTAGAATAAATTGCGTATTTTAATTTTTTGTGTCATACATTTTTGTAACTTCTGCCTTCTGCACGGTGTTGTGAGCCTATTTAGCGTTACCCAGGGGATTCCACGAGGAGGCAGGCTACTTTATCCCTCTTTCTGGCCAAAAAGGGCGTAGTGTTATATTCAAAATGTATAAAATCTTGTGGACTAGATATGAAACTAGAAAATGTCAAAATTAAACATGAATAAAAATACCAATACAATATTCAAAAGGAAATTACAAACAAAAGTTACTCCAACATAAAAGAAATAGTACAAAAAATAAAAAATGTTCCAAGGAAAGAAGCCGTTGCTCACTTCAGATTAGCCACTAAACATGACTGTCTGGCGAACATCTACAGAGATTTGGTTTTATGAATGACAAAGCATGTAAAATTTGCAATGCTGACAAGATTTTAAATGGAGAACACCTACTAGAATGCCCAGAATTGAAGAAAGCTGTACCAGATGGGAAGATACACAATTTATATTGGCTAGCAAGGGAAAAATTGATGGATCAAAATCCTGCACATTTAGATCAACAACAAAACAACATTTTCGTCTATCAGTTAATGTTTACCATTTATACACAATTATGTAAAATTCCTTCCGAATGAACAGGACTTCATAGGGTATTTCCAGAAAATTCAAGATATGCATTTTATTTGTTATGTAAATATACTTAATATGTGGCATTTGATTAAAATCATTAGAACCATTTCTAGAAAATAAAAACTTCCGAAGATGTTCCATCTAAAGCGTAATTGGCGGTGGGGGATTTTCTTCGAACTTCTCGGGTCGCATTCTTGTAACATCTTGAACTGTTATATCAAGTTTGGTGTGTAACTGTCTTTTCGTTTTAGAGTTATTTCACAGGAACAGGCGCGCGCGGTCCTGCATTTTTAGAGTTCAGATGACCCTAAAACATATAATTTCGGTAAAATCTTAATGTAGAAGTTTTGGATGGAGCGCAATATTTCTCTACTTACTATAGGTAGGCAGTACAGAAAGTAAAAATGCACAAAGGTTTTTGTTTTTAAATGTAAAACCACGTAATTAATTTAAATTAAAGCTTATTTTTATTGTCTGTTTATTTGTCAGAGCTGTATACGTTTATATTATATTCTGATAACTTGTATTTAATTATAGATAATTATATTGATGCTGTGATGTATTTACTATTTATTTTTACATAAGAATAACCTGTTTCATGATACACCCAACCGACTATGGCATTATAATGATGTCTCGCGTCAATCTCGTTCGCCCATTGTTGAATGAATGCTTTCCACGCGAATGCGCGATTTGAGACTGTACGCTTATATTATTGCCTCGTTTTATGCGAGTTGATCCCAGTCCAGAAACGAGTAACCGCACCGGGTGAACATAATTAGTAGCGGATGCTGCATATGGACACAAGAGCACATCAACATTGAGATCCTGCGTATTTATTGGTTATTTTGGCTTTTAATGCCATTAAACGTAACGTATTTGGGTAATTTAAAATCTACGGCGTTTAACTGTACTGCACTACTCCTCTAAATTAGACGAAACATGGTAACAGCATCTTGACTTGTGCACGCTTTAAGGAGCTTTTGCGCATGTGCAATTGGTATGGCGTAATTACTTTGTGGGTCAAGCACACTTGAGGGCGTGCACTAGCGCGCGAAACTTCACCTGCGCTTTGTTTCCACATTATCACTGCGACAGAAGTTAGAATTACTGTAGCAGATGTAGGTAACAAACGCAAGCGGGAAAACTTCTCCCAGTTTCTCTGCCATTCATAATCTCAGCAATAATGTAATTTACACTTACTTCGTTCTTGCCCTTCCATGGTGTACTTAATCAGGTGTATAACAACAAACATACACAAACAAACCTTTGTTTTGTCAGATAAGCTGTGCATTATTATTATTATCATCATCATTAGCGGCTGCAGTTGTATGAATTTGTTCATAATCATAACTGTTATACAGCAGCTATATCACATTTTCAGGGCCGTCTGACTAAAATTTTGTGAACATCCAAAATGTAGGTATACTCACGAGACACTATGCACATACCTAAATATGCAGAGATAACATAAAATAGGTTATAAAAATAATATTCAATTTATTTATCTGAATAAATCATACAAGGATCAAAGAACTCAAATGCGAACTTAAGCCAACTCTGATTATCTGGCTAAACGCAAAGTAGGCAAAAAGGAAGAAAACAGTAATGTCAACCCGTCCATGAAGCGAAACGGGTAAATAGAGGTGATCAGAAACTAAGGTTTCAAAGTCTGCAGTGAAACCTGTACATTTTATTTCATACAACCAATACAGCCAACTGATAGTACATACATTAGGTTATTTTTCGACAAAGTCTCCATAGCGGTTTAGGCACTTGTCACTTCGTGGGTTGTTTGAATATTCCCTCCTGGTAAAAATCCTGTCCTTGCGTGTTCAGGCACGTTGTCACGAAGTGTTTCACCTCCTCGCCTGAGGCGAATCATCGGCCTCCTAAGTACTCCTTCAAATGAGTAAAAAGTGAAAATCAGTTGGAGCGAGGTCCGGGCTGTAGGGAGGTTGATATCCCAGCGAAACTGCTTCAACAGCATAGTGGTCCAGGCTGTATGAGGTCGCGCGTTGTCGTGAAGGAAGATGACACCCTCGGTGAGAAGTCCTGGCCGTTTCCTCCTGATTGCTTCGCGCAATCATGTCAAGGTCTCGCAGTATCGGAGCGGTCAATGTTAAATTAAAATTAACCTGATGGTTTACTTACTAAAACCCCTCTGCCTGCTCATCACTAATATCGTCTTCTTAGATAACACAGTGACCCTTAGCTAAAAACAGTTCAGTATGGTTTAAACCAAGCTCAGCTTAACGCTTGAACTATACACTGTAAAACTCCATTTTAGCTTAAACCACCGCTTAAGCCCGAGTATTCGAAGTTTAAGTTAAACTGTGAAACCGAGTCTTAATGAGACCACGAAATATGACAAAGCTGTCCAAATTACAGTATTAGAGCATAAAATTGTATCTGGTGACTTTCGTGAGAACGATTCATCGATCGATGGTAGTGAAAAAATCTGATGTGGTACACTCACATGACTTTCTCTACTCTTGTACAAACTATTTTTACAAACGCTTATTCTCCATATGCTTCATGTTAATCAAGATATCGAGATGTTATTCTTATTGGTAATTTTCTTGTAGATGCAAGGGGAATTTAAGCGATAGTCAAATATTTTAAGAGCTGGTTGCTATGACGAGTATTCCATTCTCTTCGCATTACCAGGACATAAAAAAAAAGAAAAAAAAAGAATAACGCATTCCCATTTGAGAAAAAGTATAACTATTGGAAAATTTAAGGGAATAACAAGCAATATCTCGAAAGTGGACAAAAAAATGTATATGACATAAATTGAGTATTTTAACGCGATCTACATTTTTTGTGTAATAAAATTTTGTCTATCTCTTATGGTTTACCAGTTATGCAAAAGTCCTTCCGAATAAGAATACTTTTGGAGACATTCGCAGAAAATTCAAGATATGCATTTTATTTGTCATGAAAGTATTTTAAATATATGATATTTTAAGCAAAATTGTTACAGCTATTTTTGAGAAAATTAAAATTTTCGAAAAATGTTCCATGTGGGGGTTTTTTCTTGAAAACCTTCGTGTTGCATCTCTGGAAAATACTGAACCTAAATACCAAGTTTGGTGTTTATCCGACTGTTCGTTTCTGAGTTATACTGTTCACAGACAGACACACAGACACACACGGACATGTTTCCAAAAATGCTTTTTTTTTTTTTAATGGGGCCTCAAAACATATATTGCCGGTGAAATCTCGGTATCGAATTTTTGGGTGGAATACAATACTTACCCTACTTACTGTATGTAGTAGAGAAAGTAAAAATAAGATGTTAGGATGAATTGGGGGCTTGCAATTAATCCTGTCATTATACCCAAGAAATGTAAATAGGTGAAGGGCACCTAGAACAAGAAAAACGCACACTCCCTGTCCATGTTCAGATATTGCAGGAACCACTCCTAAAGGATTCTGCCACTACTGTGGATATAGCACTGGGCGCAGGGTATCGCATTTCAACAAACTAATACTATGTCGAAAAACAATAGCAGGTAATATGTATTGCACAGGTTCTGTCTCAAATTTTTATAAATTCTGACTGTTCCTGGAGAAGCGGCTTTTTTTTATATCCATGCTTTCCTTTTATTTGAACAGAACACAGCAAGAGTAAAGTTTAGTAATATCCAAACTCGTCCATACTCTCTCTCTCTCAGTACGGCCAACATTCACAGCCCCCTCCTAAACACATACACAAACACACACGCACACACAAACGGGTGAGAGTCGCGACGGGGAGGGGGTGCAGGGTTGGCCCTTATGAGTTATGGCAATATTTTCCCAAAACAGGGGGAACGTGAGGTGAAATTCTGATATCAGTTTACCGCTGCCAGGCCTGTGCTGGTCAGCGGGAGGCCGTCGCCATATTTATGTAGCGTGTGGTACAGATGTCTTGATGTGGGGGATTCCACTGTTCTTGTAATACATAAAACAACAAAACCATTGGCCACAAGCAGCGCAGGTAATATTGGCTTGGGCTTTTTTTTTACCACCACGAAACAAAAATATGTTATGGGAGCTTATATTTACGATTCAATTGTTTCTGATCGACTGAACCTTTCCAGTTTCGGTGGCCCTCTTCCTGCCCCTGGCTCGAAGGTTGGCTGAAATCGAAAATCCTTAGCGTTTGTCGTCTGTCTTGTCAATATTTCCTTTCTTTATTTCCCAGCTTCTGTAGGGAATATGCACCATAAGGGTAGCTTTTGAACAAATGCTTCTTTATACTAAAAGTACAAAATACGTAAATAATTTTGGTTCTAGCTAGGGATGGATTTCGATAAAATCGATACCTCAATACTCTCGATACCTCGTGGCATTGATGTCTAATACTTAGAGATAGGCTTTCATACTTTTACATTTTTACGTTTTGCACTGTTGAAAGCTGTTGCGTTTAGCTTTGCTAGATAAGGAATAAGTTCACACTATTGCCTTGTAAGTATTCCCAAAGACCTACTTGACTATAGTTCTTGATAGATCTTAACTGTGTTTCCTGTGGGTGAATCAATGCAACATTCCACGATTCTTATGTCTAAATGAAAGCATACAAAACAATGAGGAAAGGGACTCATGTAACATGCAGCGTTAACTGAGTTGTGAATGAAGTTAAGTTAGTTGACACACTAAATCACGTTTCTGCAATAGCCTGGCTTGGTGACTCACTCTCAGTCATTACATTCACCTACTCTGATGACCAAAATCTGTGAATCAGAGAAAAATCAGAACTTAAGACGTGAGATAATACAACGTATAAATTATTTGTTCTTTCTTTCCATCCAGAATGCGTGTTTACGCAAGTTAAACTCGGGTCACGAGCGTAGCTTACGTGTATACCATACGACTAATTTCTATAATATGATAGAAAATCCTTTAAAAGAAATTTTAGCACAGAATACAGTTACTTAAAAGGGAAGCAAATAAATAATAATAATAATAATAATAATAATAACAACAACAATAGATTATATATAACCTGTGGCATTATAAAGAAAAAAATGCTGCCTGTTAGAGAGTGTCAAACAGGAACAATTTCGGAATTAGCATACAATACAAAATTGGTTACATGCGTTTATACAGAGAAAACTACTAATATGAACATAATTCAATGAAAAAGCTATAGTCTTTATAGCTTTTTACTTTCTCTACTACGTATAGTAAGTAGGGGAAGTATTGCATTCCACCCAAAAATTCGATACCGAGATTTCACCGGAAATACATGTTTTGAGACCTCCTGAATCCAAAAAAAGCATTTTTGGAAACATGTCCGTGTGTGTGTCTGTGTGTGTGTGTGTGTGTGTGTGTGTGTCTGTGTGTGTGTGTGTGTGTCTGTGTGTGTGTGTGTGTCTGTGAACAGCATAACTCAAAAACGAACAGTCGGAGACGCACCAAACTTGGTATTTAGGTTCAGTATCTTCCAGAGATGCGACACGAAGGTTTTCAAGAAAAACACCCCACCCCAGACTACCCTTTACATGGAAGATTTTTCGAAAATTTTAATTTTCTCAAAAATGGCTCTAACGATTTTGATGAAAATATCATATGTTTAAGATAATGTCATGAGAAATGAAATGTATATCTCCAATTTTCTGGGAATGTCTCCAAAAGTATTCTTCATTGTGAACGACTTTTGCATAACTGGTAAACCATAAGAGATAGACAAAATTTTACTACACAAAAAATGTAGATCGCGTTAAAATACACAACTTATGTCATATACATTTCTTTTGTTGAGTGAACCGTTTTGGAGATATTGCTTGTTATTTCCTTAAATTTTCCAATACTTATACATTTTCTCAAATTCGTTATTCATTTTTTTTATGTCCTGGACATGCAAAGAGAATGGAATGCACCACATAGCAACCAGCGTTAAAATATTTGACTATCGCTTAAAAGCTACCATATTCCCCTTGCATCTACAAGAAAATTACCAATAAGATTGACATATCGATATCTCGATTAACATGAAGCATATGGAGAATAGGCGTTTTTTAAAAATAGTGTGTACAAGAGTAGAGAAAGTCATGTGAGTGTAACACATCAGATTTTTTTTCTCAAATTCGTTATTCATTTTTTTTATGTCCTGGACATGCAAAGAGAATGGAATGCGCCACATAGCAACCAGCGTTAAAATATTTGACTATCGCTTAAAAGCTAGCATATTCCCCTTGCATCTACAAGAAAATTAGCAATAAGTTTGACATCTCGATATGTCGTTTAACATGAAGCATATGGAGAATAGGCGTTTGTAAAATTAGATTGTACAAGAGTAGAGAAAGTCATGTGAGTGTAACACATCAGATTTTTTTATAAAGTGAGTATCGAGTATCAGAAATTCAGAATCGGTATTGAGTATCCAGAAATAGTGGTACCGTTCCATTACTAGTTCTAGCTATGAACAACGTACATTTGCATATGAATGTGATAAAAAGTTCACTGCACTGTCCAACGAGTGTTTCAATGGAATATGTCGTGATGTTATTACTTTCTCTACTACGTATAGTAAGTAGGGGAAGTATTGTATTCCACCCAAAAATTCGATACCGAGATTTCACCGGAAATATATGTTTTGAGACCCCGTGAATCCACAAAAAGCATTTTTGGAAACATGTCCGTGTGTGTCTGTGAAAAG
The DNA here is from genome assembly GCA_030765065.1 of Deroplatys truncata. Taxonomy (NCBI): domain Eukaryota; kingdom Metazoa; phylum Arthropoda; class Insecta; order Mantodea; family Mantidae; genus Deroplatys; species Deroplatys truncata. The sequence continues at coordinate 221,238,459 of CM060981.1, read as the reverse complement.
CATAACTCAGAAACGAACAGTTGGATAAACACCAAACTTGGTATTTAGGTTCAGTATCTTCCAGAGATTCAACACGAAGGTTTTCAAGTAAATTCCCCCACCCCTGATTACCTTCACATGGAACATTTTTCGAAAATTTTAATTTTCTCAAAAATGGCTCTAAGGATTTTGATTAAAATATCATATGTTTAAGATACTTTCATGGCAAATAAAATATATATCTTGAATTTTCTGGGAATGTCTCCAAAAGCATTCTTCATTGTGAACGACTTTTGCATAACTGGAAAACCATAAGAGATAGAGTAAATTTTACTACACAAAAAATGTAGATCGCGTTAAAATACACAATTAATGTCATATACATTTTTTTGTTGAGTGAACCATTTTCGAGGTATTGCTCGTCATTCCCTTAAATTTTTCAATACTTATTTTCTCAAATGGGAATTCATTATTAATTTTTTTTTGTCTTGGATATGCAAAGAGTATTAATCTGTGGCAAAGAGAATGGTGCTGCACCTAGCAACCAGCTATTAAGAGATATGTATATGCTTAAGGGCTACTGTATTTCTATATTGCCCTTGCAAATACAAAACAAGGGGAACATAGTACGCCTTAAGCATTGGTCAAATATTTTTAGAACTGGTCGCTATGTGTAAAATGTAATTCTCTTTGCATGTCAAAAGATCGTTTCTGCAAATGTTTATTTCGATTAATATGAAATAGATGGAGAATAAGAGTTTGTAAAAATAGTTTGTACAACAGTAGAAAAAGTCATGTGAGTGTAACACATAAGATTTTTTTTATAGGCACCCGGTGAGCATTTAGAGAAAATTGATGCGGTATTAATGTTATATTATTTTAACATTAATTGTAGCCCCACGTTGTGGTAGCCAATTTGCGACGGTATTGCTTATAATGTTTGTTTACATCACGTGTTGCCATCTTGTGACGTCATTCATTTGTTCGGTTTGTAGCTCCATCTAGTGTTAGCAATTTGTGGTAGTATTAGTGTTTGAAAGAATTATAAGTTTTATTTACTGTCCTCCGGCTAGCTATTATTTCTCAGTCGAACATGTCTCTTGAATCAGAGTGTGTAAACGGAAAGGAATCTTTTATCCAAATATAACACTGATGAAGAAATTTGTTTTACACATTTATTGTCAAACACGTTAACTATCACATTTATACATTGATCTTAACACTCGCCAAACTGAAACTGTTATAATAACTTCATTACTAATCACTCTTAATTAACGTACTTCAACTTTGTGTATAATTAACTTTATAATACTTTAGATTTTCGTAACTTGTGAATCTATAGCCGACGTATCTCATACAAATATTTTGACGAACTGACGAACTGAAGACGACGTGTAGTGCACAAAGAATTTTGATGAACTGAGCATGAAGCTACCTCTAACCTACCCTATTTATACTCCTGCATCCAGATACGCCTAAAGATTATAACTGAACTGTTATTGGCTAATAAAACGCGCCAACATTAGCGTCTATTTTAATATCCAATGAAAATTATGAACACATATGCTTTAGGGAGAAAACATTCCAGAAGGTTCTCAACGGAAAAACGCCCCAATATTACGTAACTTCCTCGTTTCCAATAATGATAAACAGCTCACCCCCCTCTTTGCATTATTGCGCTATTATTGACAGTTTCAGTAAGGTCGTATAAATTTACTTCCCAACAATATTTACAATCAATAAACATCTGAAATCAATGTCACATAAAAATGCATATTCATATTACAATCATTATTTACATTAAAGTAATTTGTGATACAAATTACTGCATCAAAATGTAGGTTGAAAATTTCAAAATTTTCGAAAGAGGCTCCAAAATGAAGTATTGGGAATACCTCCAGAACATTTTATGCTCAAATTATTAGTCTAAATGGGCTTTAAAGTTTAAAAAGCTGCAGCCTGGGCACTGCCATGCCCCATTTTGACTGCTATATTTTCCGGTCACTAAGTGTTCGAAATCAAAATCGTTAGGGGCATATTTTTCAGAAAATAAAAAAAATTCGAAAAGTGTTCCATGTATAGGATAGTTTGGGGTAAGGTGATTTTCTTGAAAACCTTCATGGCACATCTTTGGAAGGTCCTGAACTTAAATAATTTATCCCACATTTCGTTTTTGAGTTATGCTGACACACACGGACATGTTTCTAAAAATGCTTTATTTGGATTCAGAGGGTCTCAAAACATGTATTTCTCGTGACATCTATGTATTGAATTTTTGAGTGGAATGCAACACCTCCTCTACTTACTACGTTCTATCATGAAAATAGATGTGTTTTTATCGAGGATATTCGTCATCAGAAGTGCAAGTAAAGAAACAAACAAACAAACAAAGGATGTATTATGCAATATTGCTTAACTGAAACTATTCATTGGAATATTTATCTTATCTATGGATAGAAAAACATTTTTTTAGGAAATCACCATAGATCATAAAGAGTTGAGAGAGTTGTTTTACTGATTAGCATTAGATTCCCTAAACATTACTGTAACAAGATATACAGAATATATCATAATTAATAGCACAAACTGAAGCAGTTGAAAATATACGATAATAGAAGCAAAAACGTTTCAGTAAACCCAAATAAGCCGTGTGCGAGATTTAAAATGTGAATGTGTGATTATGAGCCGCCACTGCTTGAGGACGTTCCTCTTGAGCAACGTCGGAGTATGTGGTACATGCATGATGTAGCACCGGTACATTTTGCTACTACTGTAAGTAGACATCTAATGTAGAGTTATGGTCCAAGATGGATAGGTCGAAGAGGGCCTGTACTTTGGCCTCCACGATCACCCGATCTGAATCCTTTGGGTTTTTCCGTATGAGATCACCTCTCACTCCCATTGATATCTTTGAAGTACTGAACAGAGAATTGTACGTGCTTGTCAAGAATTCCGAGATGGCCCGGGAGTGTTTGAAAGAATTCCAAACTCACTGCAGATACGAGTGCAGTATTGCATCCAGATGCAAGGACGACACTTTGAACACCTCCTTTAACAGGGAAGAATGTACTGTATTGATAACATGTAACATAATAAAGTAGAATTGTATTCCTTGTTAAGTTAAGCTATGAGTGAACTTGGAATGGCAATTACTAAACGAAAAGCCTACTTTTCAAATTCATTTGTACTAATTAGGACGATGTTGCTTAATGAAGTCAGTGGCGGCTTGTAATCACACATTTGCAATTATCTCGGACATGGCTCGTTTGCGGAACCATTTTAACTGGAAAGTTTTTGCTTCTAGTATCATGTACTTTCAAACGTTTCAGTTTGCACTATTGATTATGAAACACCTGTATAGTGCTTTTCTTTCATACACTGGTCACTGCACAGCTTATTGCGCGCCGGCCGCCGCAGCTTGGACTCCCACCGAAACAGTTATAACATCACAGTACGCTCTCATAGTTACAATTACAGTGATAATACGCTCAAACCTTATCTTACGAGATGTTGGAAATGTTCTCCTCTATCCGTATATTTCTGGCGTCTTCAGGAATTTTCATTCACTCTCGAAAGTTCAATATCTGAAATTGAGTGAATTTCTGGCCTTGTGTTTTCTTTAGTAATTTTGATGTGTGGGGTTTGTTACGTACACTTTATTTTTAAGTTTCCCCATACTTAAAAGTCACATACAGTTAAATCAGGGCATCGTGAGGGGCATAGTTCTTTACTAATTACTATATTGTAAAAGATTTCCTGGATTAAATTTAATGAACCATCAGGTGTGTGCGCGGTAGCAAAGTCTGGTTGGAAAAATCCAACTGACATTCAACGTCGATCAGCTATTCAAAAAAAGATGTGACTAAGTCATTTCTCTACCTCCCTGCCTTTATTGTTTGTTAAAAAAATGTAGGTCCCCTTTTTCTGTGTGCATTTACTGCACACTAATTTTCACGTCCAAGGAATCTCGAGTGTAAAATCGGGTTTCTCTGCAATCCAATATCCTTTATTTTGCAACGAAACATAACCATATAAATGGAGCAGATGAATATTAAGCGCGAGTCAATTATTCTATAATTGAGATTTCGAAAAATCCAATTACATAATTTTAACCGACTCTGATGATCACATTAAAAATTAAATAAGGTGTATGCAACAAACCCCATACATTGGAAGAACTAAAAGAAAACATCAGGGGAGATATTCTCTCAGTTTCGGATACTGAACTCTCCAGTGTGAATGCAACTTTCCTGTGAAGATGCCAGAAAGTGCGGACACACAAGAACGACATATCCAACATCTCTTGTGATAAGGAATGTGCTTATCATCATTGAAATTGCAACTGTAACTATAAGAACTTGAAGTGTTTGCAGGGATATTACCTATAACTATTTATGTGGGTCTCCGAGCAATTTTATACAATTAAAACTTTGAGTGATGGAAACTCCATTTCAATAAGCCTCATATGTTCCATTCATATAACTTTCTCTGCCCCTTTTCTATAAACTATTCTTGCAAAACCTCATTCTTTACCTACTTTTTGTCAATGTAGATAAACTTTCATTATGCATTAACATATCTCCTTGTAAGTACAAAACGTATACTGTAGTCTAAAACTTAGTAAGATACCTTTTTTTTAAAAAAGCTAATTGCTATGTAATGACTACGAGAAACACTGAATAATAACTAATCATTTGAAAAACGTATGATTACTTGAAAAATGAAACCGATAACAAAGAATCCCTCGGAAACGTTTAACGCCATAAACAAATTTGACATAAATTGCACACTTCAATGAGATCTATATTTTTTGTGCAATAAGGTTTTGTTTATATGTTACGATTTACCAATTGTACAGAAGTCATTCATAATGAAGAGGTTTTGAAGGACATTCCCAGAAAATTTAAGGTATATATTGTATGTAATACATACCTATTCTTATACATAAGTATAGTATTTTATGTCAAGATATTTAGTCATTTTTGAGAAAATAAGGAAACATTTTCCATGTTAAGGGTAGTTTGATGTGGGGAGAGTTACTTGAAAATATTTGTATCGCATCCATTGAAAACCCTGAACTTAAATATCAAGTTTAGTATTTATCCGACTATACATAGTAGTAGAGAAAGTATTGCTTCCGCACAAAAATTCAATATTGTGATTTCACCGGAAATACATGTTTTGAGGCCCCCAAATCCAACATATTTAGAAACAGATTCGTGTGTGTGAGAGAGAGAGAGGGGGAGAAAGAGAGAGAGAGAATAGCATAACTCAAAAACGAAAAGTTGAAGTTTAAGTTCAATACCTTTCAAAGATGCGACACGAAGATTTTCGAAAGTTTCCTCACCCCAAACTACCCTTTACATGGAAGATTTTTCGAAATTGGAAACAGTTCGGAATTTTAACCGTCCAGTACTTAAACATTTGACTGTCGCTGTTCTCTTTGTATCCTAACAAAATGTGTAGTGTAGCTATTTTTGCAAAGGTTTATCTCGATTAAAATGAAGTAGATATAGAAATAAAATTTCGTAAGAATATTTGTTTAACTTAGTTACTATGGACGTTATTAACAGACTCAAAATTAAATCAATATTTGTTTACCCAATGATAATGATAGGAGATAGAGAATGTCATGTGAATGTAACACATCAGAACTTCTTTTTTTGTTTTTTGTTTGTATGCAGTGTTTAACGCCTGTTCTTACTGAACACGCACCACAGGCGGTGTATACACGAAATGAAATGATTATTGGGAAAGGAAGTGTTTCAGGAACTTTGAGGTACCTCCCCGGCATTTGCCAGTTCTGAGGACTGAGGAAATCCTGGAATAAACCTCGTTCAGGAGCGACGGTTCTGGCTGGATTTGAAACGCGAATCACCCGTTCACGAGTCCATGCCTTAATCAGCTCGACCACCTGTGTAGACAGACGGAGACACACACACACACACACACACACACACACACACACACACACACACACACACACACACACACACACACACACACACACACACACACACACACACACACACACAAATCTTTTGCTAAAGAAAAAAAATATTTTGATGTACAAGTGTACTTCCGGCGAGATCTCGGTATCACATTTTTGGGTCGAATGCAATTATTCTTCCTGTTTTCTACATGTAAGTAAAAGGTAAAGGTAAAGGTAAAGGTGCCGATGAACGGACGGACCGCTACAACCGGGACAGAGTACCGCAAGAAGGCCGCAGTGGCCCTCTTTGCTTTTACCGTATACCATGTTAAGGGGGGATGAGGGGAGAGGCCAGAAGGGAGACCTGATCCGGATACGACGGGGGCAAGTGTATACGGGATCCCTAGCGTTTTCAGATCGAATATATCCGTCGCCGCCCGGCCCCATCCATAAGCTCCAGACCCCGGCGGTCCCCCTTGTTGCTGCATCTCGGAAGTGGATCCTAGTTGAGCAGTTCTGCAACGACGCCAGGGAAGAAACCTGTACAAAGAGCACATTCCGCAACTCGCCGAACCCGGAGTGAAACAGATGACAATGAAGATGATGGGAATCTATAGGAAATAAGGGGCAGGAAAGTTGTGGCAGAGGAGGAACCACCCCAGCATTCGCCTGCTGAGCCGGGGAAACCATGAAAAAAGCATGGGTCAGAGTGGGGTTCACGAGGGATCGAACGTGGGACCTCCCAAATGCGAGTCCCACACGTTACCGCAGCGTCACCTCGCTCAGGTCTACAGGTAAAAAACGTAGAAATTAGTTGTTGATGTTCAACTGATTCAGGCATGTTAGCCTTAGTGTGCAAAGAATTCACTCTCCGCACCATATAGCACTCTGTTTAAAGGGATTCAGCCTCCATCTACTGCCACATTCTTTCCAGCTTTAGCAGACCATACTATCGGAATCACCGACTTAATGCGTTCTTTTCCATCACCTACCCCTCTCCAGTTCCATCTTCTTTTTAAATCTAAGGGGGAAAAGTTTTAGTTTATGGCAATTAACACCCACGATGAACTCAATAAGGGTATGCTGAAGCAAACGTACGCTTTAGGGGTTAAAGGGGAGGATTTCCGGGGTGGAAGTAGAAAAAAAAAGCAGCAAGTGTTGGAGGTGCGTGTTTGAGGGGGTTATCACAGTAAAACACGGAATTTCAATTTTTCCTCCACTGTGCTTTTAGTTAATCCTTGGCAGAAGGTGGTGAGCAATAGTAGCTAAAGTAGCAGTGGGAAAGGGGGTGGTTGCCACCTGCCGATATACTCAGCAGTCCATTTTGCCCTTTCTCTCTCACCCTCCGAATTCTGCGGGAATAAACAACAATGTTCAATTCTTGTGCACTGCGGAAAGTATAACATATTATTTCGGTGCAGTACTATTAAACAATATGTGAGGGAGACATCACTGGAAATGTGCATTCTTAAAGAAAGATCATCTTAATGCATTCTGACGTCCTGAACATCGTTTTTACTTTCTCTACCAGCTACGTAGTAGCTAGAGGAAATATTGTATTCCACCCAAAAATTCCATGCCGAGATTTCACTGGAAATGCCTGTTTTGAGGCACCTAATAAACATCCGATGTGTTATATTTATATGACTTTTTCTGCCCTCTATCGTTTATTAGCAGATACACAAATTATTCTTACGATTTTTTTTTAATTTACTTATTTTAAGTCGCTTTAACTCACAAAGGTCTATTCGCGACTCGTACATTAGTAGAGTGGTGGTTGAAATTTAACAGATTTCTAGGAATATACATACATAATATCATTTGCTAATAAACAGATAAAGTTTTTCTTATATAATCAATACAATTAAAGATCAGTTACAATTATATTACAATTGTTTTAAATTTCATTATACAGTTGTATATTTTGTAAGGACTTTATAATCTTTTTGTACATTGTTGAATCATTAAGACGTTAATATTATTTGGAATGTTATATATTTTCCTGTGTGCGTGACAACGTTGGCCTTCTTCGAGTACATGGGAAACTGTCAATGGAGTTTTGCATGTTGAACACTGCGGCTGAGTTTTTTTGGTGATCAGATAGGAGTGTGTCGTCTTTGTATATCCAATTCTTAGGCGGGTAATTATAACTTGATGTTTCCTGTTTAAGTGTGTAAAAATACATTTTGTTGTTTGAAGATTCTATTACAGTAAGCAGCTTGCTTGTTTTCCTATCTACTTCATTTTAATCGGGATAAACCTTTCCGGAAATAACTGCATTACATATTTCGTTATAGATACAAAGGGAACAGCGATAGTCAACTGTTTAAGAACTGGACGCTATATGCTGACCTTAAAATTCCATACTGTTTCCACGACATCGCGAGAAACAGCTGAAAATCGACAAGACTAAAAGAATGATGAAGTACTGAACCATTCGAACTATTAATAATGGGTATCTCGGAAATGGCTGATGCGTGTTTTAAAAGAGCTACATTTTGTTGTATACTACGTATTCGTCTATCGCTTAACGTTTGCTAGTTATACAAGTTTATACAGGGTGGACCATTTAAGTTGAGACTGTACAATATCTCCAAAACTAAGCGTTGTAGAAAGAAGTGTCTTTGATAAAAGTTGCTTGATATTATGGGGGAAAGTAAATGCCATTAGTCGTGTTTTGTTTGGAGGACGTTATGATGGTCATTTTAGGATCAATTTAACTTTTTTTAAATGGGAACCTACGTTTTGTATGTTGTTTTCTCATTAGAAAATGGTTTATAAAAAACTGTTTATTTTGTGATGAGGAATAAGGAAACAAAATAAAAAATGAGATACCCATTATTAATAGTTTTAATGGTTCAATATTTTGTTACTCTTTTAGTCTTGTCGATTCTCAATTGTTTCTCGCGACTGCATGTAAAGAAGTGTAACTTTAGGGCCAGCATACAGCGTCCTGTTCTTAAACATTTGACTATCGCTATTTTCTTTGAATTTATAACAAAATGTGTAATGTAGTTATTACTACAAACGCTTACCTCGATTAAAATGAAGTATATAGGAAAATAAACTTGCGTAAAAACAGTTTTCATATCCAGTAATAAACGAATGAGGGTAGAGAAAGTTATGTGAATATTACATATAAGATTTTTTAAAAATGTCAATTGTTTGTCAACCATAATAATATTTTCCCGAACATTAGGATTACCAGATAAATGAAGTCAAAATACGGGAAAATGGCCACCTGCGAAATCCAAGTGCTTATACAGATTATAATACTGTTTTCGCGGTAAAGTTTATTAACGAAGACCTCTAAGGTAATGCTGAAATTGCTATTTTATTTCATCACCCATATCAGCTCATTTAGCTTCAATATAGTTTTATTCCTCTGAACAGCTTTTAACATATTTTGAGTAATTTCAGCAATTTCATAAAAAGATTTGCTTGCTATTAAAGGCAAACAAAAACAAACAACTTAAAGCAACAGATCATTTCTCGCATCTGACCATCTTCTCGAAAAAAGTATTTTGATGCAAAATACTCGGACAAAAGCAAACCGATTTCCAGAACTTACAAAAGCAACACTTCTTGCTCTTTCTGTCCTGTCTAATTCTACTAGTTCATAAGTGTATTTGTAATTTTTGAGCGAAGCAAAAGGAAAGAAACGTCACTTATACAGGGTGAACCATTTAAGTTGAGAATGCACAATATCTCTAAAAATAAGCGTTGTAGAAAAAAATGTCTTGAATAAAGGTTACTTGATATTATGGGGGAATGTTAATGCTCTTAAACGTGTTTTGTTTGGAGGACGTTGTGATGATCATTTTAGGGTCAATTAATTTTTTTAAAATAGGAACCTACCTCTTTTATGTTGTTTTCTCGCTCCTCATAAAAAACTAAACATTTTTATAAAGAACTTTGCAATTGTTCTTACACCAACGTAAACAACAACGAAAATTCTGAATGGCTGTGAACAAGACCGCAATGGATGGTTGGACCATTCATGCATGGTCATTTGAGGTTAAAGTTACGTTTCGCAATTGGGAACCAACATTTTATTATTTTGTTTCTTTATTTTTCTCATCACAAAATATATATAGCTTTTTATAAACCATTTTTAAAGGTTCTCATTTAAATAAATTAAACTGATTCTAAAATGACCGTCATAACGTCTTCCAAACAAAACACGACTAATGGAATTTACTTTCCCCCATAATATTAAGCAACTTTTATTAAAGACATTTCTTTCTACAACGCTTAGTTTTAGAGATATTGTACAGTCTCAACTTAAATGGTCCACTCAGTATAACATTCCATTTTGACACTTGAATGTTAATTAACTCTATTTTACGATATTAGGTTAGATAACGGAGGTTTGTTGAAGTTATGTCGACCTCTTGCACGTCAGCCTAAAAGTCTTATTGTGCAACTCCATTGCAAAGGATGCTTTGATTGTTTCCCAAAATACAGCATCTTTTCCTAGATCTTCTCTTGTTATAGAAAGAGTAAGTCTCTTTCTTGCCAGGAATAAGCAGTCAAACAGAAGAGACAATTGAGAGACAATTTCCTCATTCCTGTTTGCACATTCTACAATGGGTTCATCCTTGTAGAGGCCTACTTGACGTAGATGTTTCCTGAAGTGACCATGTTCAGTTATCAATGCAACTACTTTCCTTATTCCTGTTCTATCCAATCTCAGGAGAGATGAGGAAAGAGTGTTGCATGGACCTAGGATCAGTTTCTTGACTTGTCTTTGTCCAGGATAGGTTTGCCACCTGAATTGGTGTGCTTCCCTCAGCCATGCTTTTACCGAGGTTTTGGCAGCACGTGTACTGATTCCAAACACTGATTTAGGCCTAGGTAGGGTGTCTCAGTACCCTTCTTAACCAGCTCATCAGCTTTTTCATTATAAACATCCTTTATTGGTGAGTGACGTTTCCCAGCCAGTTGGTAATGAGCTGCGGAAAACAACAGAAGGGATAAACACGTGACTGGCACGCCATTACGGTCGTCTAGCAACCAGTAGTGCACCAATCAAAATGAAATTGTTGTCATAGCAACCGGGTACGCTATAGTTAGGTTGCCAGCTATATCACATGTGCTTTGTGCAAGACGGCAGCAACTAATCCTCTTCTACCTGCATGCTGACGTTTAGTATAAACAGACACTGCTGTCATTCTTTGTTTATGATTCAATGGTGGTGGAATGTGGTTTGTTTATTGCTCTCTGTAATATATAGTAGAGAATGTGGATCAGGTGTAACAGCTTGTACAATTCATCATCAATCTTCATATCTGACTTAAAAACATTTACAGTAGTTTAAAATAGCATATCACAACAAAATTCGTGTGTTTCAGAGGTTCAATGTGCGTGCGCGTTTGTGATGTGTAACTTTCATATTTGGCAAATTGTTTCATCCGTCTTGGCTGCAATAAATATTCGTGCTACAGAAGCAGATAGAAAACTAACCGTGAAGGCCACAAAAAATGTGCAAGTAAAGTTTAAAATTTAAAGTAGTTATGTATTTATTTTGGGTACTTGCACGGATTTCGTTTGTTGTTATTGTTAGGTAAGAAACGTGTAGCCGGTCTTCTGATTATATTGCAATATGCGAATAATTTTAAGGAATGTCTGTATCTGCGTGTCCATTAAAGTGAACTTCAAGGTGGCCACCCCGTTAGGGTGGCGCAGAGACTTCCAGAGGTTCATAACAGTTCCTGTGCAGACATCCAGCATACAGTACCACATCTGCTTAGATTTGTCCGTAAATGTAAAATAAAACTACCGAGTGTCCCAAATTGATGTATAAACACTTTGAAACGTTATTTCTCAGCAAATGTTTGTTGTGTGTGATCCAGAAGACACTGCACTGGAAGACACGTTCGTTGTATCTTCATGTGTTTATAAAAACACAAAATGCCGGTGAGTATGGTATTAAAAAATCAGTGTTCATCGAAATGTCCGAGATCAAAAATAAAAGCCTTACATTCCGAGACTTCTCCACGCACTAAATGAGGACGACCCAGATAGGCGACTGTAATTTTTTGAGTGGTTCCTGAACAAGTATGACGAAAGGGAAGATTTTCAAGACTCAACTGTTTGGTCAGATGAAGACATAATCGGCATAATTGTGTGTACTGGGCTGAGGAAAACCCACACATCGTTGATAACAGTGCCGTTAATCATGCAGGAGTTACGGCATGTTGTGGTCTGTCTTCCAGAGGAGTAATTAGGCCCTACTTCCTCGAAGAGACTGGCAAGGGTCAAACTTACCTGCAAATGTTGGGAATCATCATTCCACGCCTTAATGATCTCTTTGAGAATGAAAATGAGATTTACTTCCAACAAGACGATGCTCCACCTCACTCCCATGTCATTGTGAGAAATGTTCTAGATCGCACATTCAATCAGAGATGGATAGGACGAAGAGGAAGTGCTACAGACTTCCCGCCTCGATCTCCCGATTTAACCCCTCTAAACTTCTACTTTTTGGAAACTTTAAAGAACACGGTGTACACCACAAAACCACAAACACTGGAGGAAATGAGAGATCGGATTGAACATACCATCAATGATATTCTATTACCAATAATCCATAAGGCTTCTCGCTCTGTTCAACGTCGTTGTTGGGAGTGTACTGCGGCAGAAGGTGGACATTTTTAGTATGTACGGGCTCAAGGAAGTTTAAGGAATACAACACACAAAAAAATATTTCTGTCTCATTTTGTTGCTGAGAAATGACATTTCAAATTGTGTATACATCAATTTGGGACATTCTGTATAATTCCCAAGTAGAACTCGCATCCTGGGAGATACAATACCACATTCTTGTACTTTTCTCGCTCTCTCTGACGCAAGAAGCGGATATCCTGGGCATTACCGGATACAGCGTCGATAAATAAACCAACAACAATGTTCAGATACAACGCGAACACACAAATATCCTTCCCACAATTCACCTGACACGTGGACCGAGGCGTTAAAGCGGCAACATTGGAATCCCCGCTTCTCCATCTCTTGATCACCAACTTATGATGCGCCCATTATAGTTCACAAAATGAAGTGACAGCGTGAACTAAGTGAAGTCCCAGTGAAAGTTGAACTAGGTCAAAACAGTGACAGTGAGAACTGAGAGTAGTGACAGTTGAAAAACTTGACAGAGCCACAGTACGCTGAGAATTTAAGAGATTAACCTGACTGGAGCTTTCTGCTTTTGGTGAATCAATCTCCTATGGATCAAACTTCAAAATGAATTGGGGAGAGAAAGAGGTAGAGAGAAGGGTTGGGGATAGAGATAGAGGTAGCTTATTCCTGAGCATCCTAACTTGTGATGTTTCTACCATGGTTTTATATTGATCTCAAAGGCTTATAAAACGCCATATTGCATAATTTCCAATAGCCAATAATAAAGATAGTGAATTATTTCTGGAAGTTTATTTCAGCTCTCAGTGTAATAAGAATGCTACTTCTCTTGAAGATAACGGTTCGTTACAGTTGGTAAGTACGTCACTGTTGAAAGAAATCTTCCAGTAATTGCCCATGTTTGTTCGAGTAGAGATCTCCTTCACTGTCCGCCGAGCTTGTTTCCGTCTCCACTATGATCATCATCATCATCATCTTGTCGTAGTGGTTCAAGGGTCAATTACAAACTTGTCTTTGGTTTTTTTCCTCCTCTTCCTAATCTCAAACGTAGCCTCTTGCCTTTCACTTGGTAGAGCCGAAGGGCTTTTAAGTCATAGAGGTCTTTTCTCTGATAGGTTAAATATTTAACAACCCACTTGGTGAGAGAAGTTCCCTCCACTTTATCCAGAGGCTACTTTATCCAATATATAAGTTTAAATTTCCTACACAGTAATGAGCTTAGGATATTTCACCCTTAATAAGAAAAATTGTAACTTCAGCGTAGGTGCCTGGTTTTTAAACGTTTTCTCCCTCTCTCTACATACTAAAGACAGTTTAAAAACCTTTGATTTGTCAATGGCCGAAAAAGTCTGACTTCAAATCATGTTTACAACTATGAATGGGGATAGTTATCGGATATTATGCCGGGTAGTAATGAAATATAAAAATCTGTTTTTCAAAACAAGTGAAGGAGTTCATCAACAAAATATCTGAATTGTGTATAAATTCAAATAGTGATCTCATTAATACTGAATAACTAAGCCTGAGGACTAACATGTACCAGGTGTATGTGTTAACATTTTTGCTTTCTCATTGTAGGTGGAGAAGATATTTCATTCTACCTAAACGTTCGATATTGAGATTTCGCTGGAAATTCATGTTTTAGGCTCCTTGAATAAGATAAACATTTTTAAAACATCTGATGTGTTGCACTCACATGGCTTTCTATACTCTTGTACAACCTATTTTTACAAACGCTTATTCTCCATCTGCTTCATGTTAATCGAGATCTTGTTGCTAATTTTCTTGTAGGTACAACAAATCTTTTAAGAGCTGGTTGCTATGTGGAGCATTCCGATCTCTTTGCATGTGCAAGGTATAAAAAAAAATAAATCGCATTTGAGAAAAGGTAGAAGTGTTGGAATATTTAAACAAATAACAAAGAACATCTCGGAAATGGTTCACTCGACCCCCCCCCCAAAAAAAAAATGTACGTAACATAAATTGTGTGTTTTAACGAGATCTACATTTTTTGTGTGCTAACATTTTGTCTATCTCTTACGGTTTACCAATTATCAAAAGTCATTCAGAATGAAGGGGACTTTTGGGGACATTACCAGAAAATTCAAGATATACATTTCATTTCCCATACAAACATCTTAAGTATATGATATTTTAATCAAAATCGTTAGTCATTTTTGAGAAAATAAAATTTTCCAAAACTGTTCCCGTAAAGGGTAGTCAGGGGTGGGGCATTTTCTTGAAAATCTCCGTGTCGCGTCCTTGGAAGGTACTAAACTTAAATACGAAGTTAGGTATTTATCCGACCTTTCGATTTTGAGTTAAGCTGTTCACAGACAGAGAAACATATACGTACACACACACACACACACACACACACACACACACACACACACACACACTCGAATATGTTTCCAAAATGCTTTATTCGGATTCAGGTCACTCAAAACATGTATTTCCGGTGAAATCTCATATCAAATTTTTGGATGGAATGAATTAATTCCACTTACTCTACGTAGTAGACAAAGTAAAAAGGTTCGCGCGACTGTGTGTGTGTGTGCGTGTGTGTGTGTGTGTGTTGGAGAGAGAGAGAGAGAGAGAGCAGCATAACTTAAAAACGGAAAGTCGTATAAATACCAAACTTGGTATTTATGCTCAGTTACTTCCAAAGATTTGACACGAAGATTTTCAAGAAAACCCCCCACCCCAAACTACCCTTTTACAAGGAACATTTTACAATTTCTTTGATTTTCTGTAAAACAGCTCCAATGATTTTGATTAAAATACCATATATTAAAGATATTTACATGAAAATTAGCATGTATATATTGAACCTTCTGGTAATGGCCTGTGAAGTTGTTTTCATTCGGAAGGAATGTTATATAATCTTGTAAAACTCTTAAACGTTTAGCGATACACGAAAATGTGCTACACACAATATGTAGATCTCTTTAAAACACACAATTTACTTAAAGTAAATTTTTTGTGGCATAAGCCATTTCCGAGATATCCGTTGTTATTTTCATTCTTCTGAAGTTCTGTCCACATTCACCTGTTTCTAGCGATGTCATGGAAACAGTATGGAATTTTAAGGCCAGCATATAGCGTCCAGTTCTTAAACATTTGACTATCGCTGTTCTCTGTATGTATAACGAAATGTGTAATGTAGCTATTTCTGCAAAGGTTTATTTGGATTAAAATTTAGTAGATAGGAATATAAGCTTTAGTAAGAATAGTTTGTATACTCACTAATAAACAATAGAGAGTACAGACCGCAATGTAACATGTCAGGTTTTTGTTACATCATCTAACAAACGTAGTCTTTGGGTATTATTATTTGTATGCTTAATATAGTATTATAATGATGCTGCTACGTCCCGTCCGCCATTATTATTATTATTATTATTATTATTATTATTATTATTTATTATATCACACATATGAAACTTACCTGTTAAGACAGCTGTTACGTCCGCCATATTGTCCGGATTTGGCTTCCAGCGTTTCCTTTATGTTACAAAACCTGAAGAAATCGCTGGGTGCACAAAGATTTACATTGAATGATGAAATTGAAGCGGAGAGATCTTATTTTACTGAACCTATTATCAAGTTGGAAATACTGGGACGAAATTATTGATTTACAAGGTGACTATGTTGTACGAGGGACGGGAAGTAAATCCTGTAGTTCCTTTTTCTTGATCAACCGAGGACTTTTAGAACGCTCCCCCGCATTATTTGAAATATTTTTGGTTATTTTGTTCCTTAAAATCACAATAAGTTATACATTTTTATTTTCTCTGCTACGTACTTACAGTAAGTAAAATTTCGATGTCAAATTTGAGTAGAAATGCATATTTTGAGGCCCCCTGCACCAAAAATAATAATTAAATAAATACATACATAAAAACATTTTAGAAACACGTCCGGTTGTGTGTGTGTGTGTGTGAACAGCATAATTCAAAAACAAAAATCCCCTACCCCCTCAAAAGCTGGCCCTAGCGATTTTTATTAGAATACCTTATGTTTAAGATATTTGCTTGACAAATAAAATGTATATTTGGAGTTTTCTGAGAATAGTCTATGAACTCCACTTATTCTAACGAGCGAAATGGCTTCGCGGTGAAGTGTGAGGTTCGCATTCGGAAGGTCCCTGGTTGGTTTCCCTTCGGGACGATCAGTCTGACCGTCGGATTTTTCGCAGTTTCCCCAGATCGGTAGGTGTATGCTGGCGTAGTTCTTCTTGTACAACGAACATCCTGACTTTTCATCTGTTTTAGTGTTGATGGGCCAGGAGACGGCTTTCGGTGTGTTGCGGCAGTACGGTGGATTATGCGCTTTGGAAAGGTTCCTCCCTAGCCTTTGGTAGGCCTGCTGGATCCCCTCCCTGTGAGCTTGTCTCGGGGATGCGGGGGCAGAGGTGTGGTTAGCCGGCGTTTGGAATCGCTAGGCACACCGTCCTTGCTTGTGCACATCGTCGTCCGGAGCTGGTCGCCTTTCGGGTCTCCTCTCTCATTCCTCCTCCTCCCAGCGACCATGTTAGAAGCAACGTTAGCCCTGTTCATTCTGAATGACTCTTCAATGATTGATAAACCGTAATGTATACACAAAATCTTACTAAACAAAAAATTCAGATATTGTTAAAGCACGCAACTATGTCATATATACACCCTATCAAGAAAGCACTCGTCTGCACTTTACAAAAATTCTAGCAGTCAAATTAATGGAGGGAAATGTCTAACTTTTTGATATAGATCAAATAGTAATACAGTTTACTGTTTTAGCTGTGTTTTAGATCGTTCATTTTATCAGTTTTTTTAAACTTTTTTTTTAAAATATCTAAAATTGCAACTATTTTTACGTGTTATTTACAAAATTATCTTACATGCATTGAGTACAACAATTTTGTTGTGTGTTTTACTTGAGCTTGCGGTGAAAATAGGACTTTATTTGACGGAGGAATAAATCTCAAGATTGCGAATTTTCAACATTTTTGCCTTAATTCCTCATTTTCGGTTCACATTTTTTGGGGTTCAGGAATTTATTTCTCCACCAGTTTAAGTCACATGTCGATGAAAATGAGTGGATGTATGCTCTGCCCAATGCATGAAACATAATTTTGAAAACACAAGTACAGAAAAGTTGCAATTTTGGCATATTTTTTCAAAAATTTATAAAACTGATAAAATGAACGATCTTAGTGTGCAAAAAAAATTAGATTTCTTCCTCCATTAATTTGGCTGGTAGAATTTTTTAAAATGGAGATGAATACTTTCTTGAGGGGTAGTGTAACGTAATGTACTTATTGAGTTTACCTGAATACAAGACACAAGGGGGATTGGCGTTCAGCCCAGGCTCATTTGCCTCTTCCATTAGTGAGAATTTACAACATTTACACTTTATTCTTACTTCTTATTAATAACCGTATTATGATCTGTTTCTTTTCACTGTCCATAACCATTTGTTTCTCACTTTGTTCTTAAACACTCCAACCTTCTCATAATCCTTCATAAATATTTCCTTCACTGTAATGTTCAGGCCAACCTTTGTCCATTTGTCTCTTATCTGTTCCTCCCTCCACTTATTAGTGACCTTACATTTAAACAGAATATGTCCTAGATCCTTCTGCTCTCCACATAAAGGGCATTGGTTCTGTGTTATTTCCATCCTCATTCTTTTTAACTTCCACACGCCTGATCTTACCCATCGAAATTGAAATCGAGTTTTGTTTTTGGACGCTCTTTAACTACTATGGTTCTTAGCGTCCCATTCTATATTGGGCGTGAAAGACCGGAAATTTTGCTCAGAGGCCTCTTATCAGACTTGAGGTTCTTTTACGTGCTGTAAATCTACGACACGGGACCACCAGCTTTACTTCCCTTCCGAAGGAAGCCGTGCTAAGAATTTTTACGCCCGAAAAAATCCATCGCCCTCCGTCGGGTTTGAACCCACGACCTCGGGAACTAGAGGCTAGCACGGTACCACGGAGGACGACGATCTTACCCATGCTATACTTTCTCATGCTTCCTTGTCTGTTTTTTCCCCCATGTTGATTTTAATATTTTATACTCCATTAAAGAAGACTTTTTTGATATTTCACTAAACCTTTTTGTAATTCCATGTCCTCTAGCCTCTTGCTTACTTCCCTCCAAAAATTTAATTCATTATTCTCCCTTTCCCACCAAATCTCTCCTAAACAGTTGGATTCTAGGATATTCTTCAAACAATACACCCACCCTTTTATTTTTTAACATTTTTCTTGAAATTATAGACTGTCTTATTATATTATTTTCTTCTAAGTGTAGTATTCTTCTTGAGGGGTGTATATCTGCATTAACCAATTCCGAGATATTCTTTGTTACTGATTTGAATTTTTAAGTGGATTTTAAGCCGTTATTTTTACTTTCTCTACTACGTATAGTAAGTAGGGGAAGTATTGTATTCCAGCCAAAAATTCGATACCGAGATTTCACCGGAAATACTTGTTTTGAGACCCCCTGAATCCAAAAAAAGAATTTTTGGAAACATGTCCGTGTGTGTGTCTGTCTGTGTGTCGGTGCGTCTGTGAACAGCATAACTCAGGAACGAACAGTCGGATAAACACCAAACTTGGTATTTAGGTTCAATATCTTCCAGAGATGCGACACGAAGGTTTTCAAGAAAATCCCCCCACCCCAGAGTACCCTTTACATGGAAGGTTTTTCGAAAATTTTAATTTTCTCAAAAATGGCTCTAATGATTTTGATTAAAATATCCTATGTTTAAGATATTGTCATGAGAAATGAAATGTATATCTCGAATTTTTCTGGGAATGTCTCCAAAAGTATTCTTCATTGTAAACGACTTTTGCATAACTGGTAAACCATAAGAGATAGACAAATTTTACTACACAAAAAATGTAGATCGCGTTAAAATATACAAGTTATGTCATATACATTTTTTTTGTTAAGTGAACCATTTTCGAGATATTGCTTGTTATTCCCTTAAATTTTCCAATACTTATACTTTTTCTCAAATTCGTTATTCACCTTTTTATGTCCTGGGCATGCAAAGAGAATGGAATGCGCCACATAGTAACCAGCGTTAAAATATTTGACTATCGCTTAAAACCTACTATATTCCCCTTGCATCTACATGAATATTACCAATAAGATTGACATCTCGATTAACATGAAGCATATGGAGAATAAGCGTTTATAAAAATAGTTTGTACAAGAGTAGAGAAAGTCATGTGAGTGTAACACATCAGATTTTTTTTCTCGTGATCATGCAAAGAGAACCATTCGTTTTCTTCTATTCCTCTTGTACCTACAACAAAGGGTGTAATGAAAGCTTTTCTACAATTATTTACCTCCATTATTATGAAGCAAGTAGATAAATAAACCCTTTTAAGAAAAATTTGTAGAATAGTGGGTAGCAAACGTCATGTGAATGTAACGCATCAAATTCCTAAGGACGTAGTGTAGCAATTCTAGGGCTTTTCCTTAAACTGGGAGATTCATAAAAGTTTTCAGTCTCTTGATTCTATTGTGACAAATGTGGTAAGGTAATGCATCTGTGAAATTTGGAAAATCCACAGTATGTAAGATATATTGTTGAAATTTATATCAGTTATTGCACACAGTAATACATATTTCTAATACTGATGTCTTGGTTAAGGGCACTTGAAGGAAATAATTCAAACTCCCTACCGATACATCTAATAGCATGCTGTACGCCCACAAGGGACTTTGACTTTACTACCTGGGAAGCTTCTTTGCAGCATATTAATGCTTGTAAAAGTATTTAAATATCAGAAAATATCCACGTCTATACCTACCGCAATCTTTCCGATGAAATAAATATCCGTCTAACCAAACCTGGTCTTCCAAACACCAACAACGATCAGACTCCAGTGAAAAACTAAACGAGTGAATTAAGAGAGCAAGATTTCCAGTCCTGGTGTGCCTTAAAGCATCACGGAAGGGGTAAATCTTCTTAAAAAAAATATACACCTGCCAACGAATGGATCCGACAGCTTGGTTGCCTGACTGGAGACTAGCCCTGAAAATGATGGCTAACGTTTGTCCGCTGCGGCAGTGAGGTTGAAACTCCTGGACACGTCTTGGGCGCCTGTTCTTACAGCGAGACCCTCCGAAACTAGACATTTTAAAACTAGACCTTAGAGGCAAAAATTATCGCATATACGAAAATGTCCATGGCATTTCTCAAGAAGGATCCTGTCGGAGAATAGACACATTTGTAGACTTCGGATCTATAGGTCCTAAAAAATGTGATTTTAGGCGCCTAAAAAGGTCCTGAAAAGTAGGGAAATAGGTCTTTAATAGGCACAGTAAATAAACAAATGTTATGCATCATGCAATGCAAAACACAGTGATTAATGTTTTATTTCAAAACACACTTAAATATGTAGGATAGATAAGATTACATAGTAATTCAACAATCATTCTATAAAAAAATCTGTGTCACTGTCAGTTCATTAAAATATAAAGGATAGAATTATGTCTTACATGAATTTTAAAAATTAATGCAATTGTTATTTTTTAAATGCAGATTCTTCAATTTCACTTTTGACGTAATTTTGTTCGCAATAAATAACAAGAAGCATTTCCAGATGATTTGGGGTAAGTTTATGTCTTCTGTCGGTCAGAATTAGCTTAAATGCTGAAAAATATCTCTCAACGACTGCAGTGGTGACTGGAGATAAACATACACGGACTAAATTCTGTAGGGAGATCTGCCTCACGTCCGCTTAAAATATATGATACTCTTTTCAGAACGTATATCCAGGATTTTTGGCGAATACCATTTGTAGTTTTTTTGGAAACAATTTTCCCAACGTCACCACCAGCTTTGTTTAACTGATTTTCTGCTCTTGTAAATAATGTAATTGATTCAGTGAGACTGAGATTTGATGATTCTAATTGCTCTATAGTATCTGCTAAAAATGTGAAATTAGCGCGAATATATGACAGATCCTCTCAAACCTTTCTCTCGTAGGACATTTTGGGAACCTTAATACATTGCGATTCTTCTTCAGAAAAACTATTTACAACCTCTTCAACACTGTCAATGTTCTCACTGTAATACTTCACAGCCTGTAGCCACATACCCCATCTTCTCAAAATAGGCGCTGGTGGCAAATCAGATTGGGACATCTTTCTTTGAAAGCTGCAATTCTAGAATTTGACTTTAAAATACTTTCTTTGTGGAGGATTTTTGGGAACTGGTTTCGAACCTCCTCTGCTACTCGAAGTGCATGAGCCAGACAACTAACGTGTGTTAAATGCTGAAAAAATACCTTCAAAAGTTTCCCAACTACTAACATTTATGGTGATACATTAGTGTACGTAACAACACCCTTTCTTCCTCTACACCATTCGGATACAGTACGTTTAGTCCGGAGTTTACGAAGTAGGCAACTGATTGAGCATTAATTTTCTCCAACACCTTCAAACAAATCAAATGCGAATTTCCATAATTTTCTTCATCTAATTTCCCTACAATTAAATTTGATACAATTCGCTCCATGGTGACTGTGGTTTCATCTACGGAATCCAGATGTGGGAATCTCCTATTTCTGACCTTATTTCATACAGCTGTGATTCATACACCATCTAAAGATAATTTTTTCTTAGTGTCGTTTCGGAGGGTATACGTTCTCCGCAATACTTTTCTAAAAATGACTTCATTGTTGTATTTTCAACTACGTTCCAAGGAATGTCGGCTGCAGCAAATGCTTTACACATATAAAAATAGAACTGGGATTTTATTTTTGAGGGCATGGGGTATGTAAGTAAAGTTTACTTCTGAGAATCTTTCTTTTTAGAATTTGTTTGATGCATTGAAGTTATCTCGTGTTGTACTAAGTGACTCCTTTTTCGACAGAAACCTTAAATAGAACAGAATATTAAATAAATATATTTTAGTGTCAGTAAATTATATTTTGTTAAAATAATTAAAATTTTAAATAAATAACCAATATAATTTACATAAAATTAGCATAACTTAAAAAATAATTGTCTTTTACAAAATTAGTATTGTCTTAATCTGTTGTACTGTTAGACCCCAGTATTGCACTTAATAAAATGCATCTAACAAATTTGAGACTATTTTCAGATAGAAGAAAAAGCCATACGAATCGCGGTAGTTAACATACATGGTCTCATGTGAATAATAAAAATGACAGAAAATACAGTAAAAAGCTTATCTCTTTAACAGAAGATTATTTTCCCATCTGTTGTATAAGACTGGAAATCCGAAATCCATTACCTTATTAGGGGCCTTTTGTAGATTTGTTCTTAGACATTTTGCAGCACTAGCAGAAAAATTATTACAGCAACCAAAGACTTTAATATAGTTATATTATGAATACGAACCGACACTTTGCCTTATTTTAAATAACTGTTTCTGAGATCCAGACGTGGACCAATTGTTGTTATTGTATTCCATTGCCTAAGTTCCGATTTGGCATTCGGCACCTTAAGATTTCACTAATTGTTGCTTTATTTATTGTTGTGGTAAGCCTTTTAAAAACGACACCTAGCTGCATTTTATCAAACAGAAATCAAATAGATATCCAGTCAATGAAAGGTTTGTTTTGATTAAATAATCATTTATTGAGTACAACAGGGTAGTAAATAAATTCATTGGATTTTTTTTTAAAAAAAAGGCATTTATAGGCACCAAAAGGCAGAAATAGGCATTTATGTTGAAATAGGTGGTTAATACCTTTTTAGGTATTATCTATAGGCTGTAAGGTATTATGTAAAGGCTGTAAAAACCTAAACATCCGAAGTCTACACATTTGCCATACCACTTGGTTCTTCATTTGCCTACATTATCGACCCAGCAGTGACACCGGGGTGCACGGAGCAAGATGCACGATCATCAAGTTTTTCGTCTACCTCTGTAAGAGGTTCGACCTAGGCAGGATTTACAAGTGCACAGAATCCTACTACCTGGAGAAATACGGCCTTAAATCTACACGATACATTTTAAGGCATATTCTTATAAAAGATGCAGGTTTTACAATAAATGAGTTTCAGAAAGATCCATCATATTATATTTTTACTTTCTCTACTACGTATAGTAAGTAAGGGAAGTATTGTATTCCACCCAAAAATTCGATACCGAGATTTCACCGGAAATATATGTTTTGAGGTCCCCTGAATCCAAAAAAAGCATTTTTGGAAACATGTCCGTGTGTGTGTCTGTGAACAGCATAACTCAGAAACGAACAGTCGGATAAACACCAAACTTGGTATTTAGGTTCAGTATATTCCAGAGATGCGACACGAAAGGTTTTCAAGAAAATCCCCCCACCCCAGATTACCCTTTACATGGAACATTTTTCGAAAATTTTAATTTTCTCAAAAATGGCTCTAACGATTCTGATTAAAGTATCATATGTTTAAGATAGTTTTATGACAAATGAAATGTATATCTCGAATTTTCTGGGAATATCTCCAAAAGTATTCTTCATTGTGAACGACTTTTTTATAACTGGTAAACCATAAGAGATAGACAAAATGTTACTACACAAAAAATGTAGATTGCGTTAAAATACTCAATTTATGTCATATACATTTTGTTAATGAGTGAACCATTTTCGAGATATTGCTTGTTATTCCCTTAATGTTCCAATACTTATATTTTTTCGCAAATGGGAATTCGTTATTCATTCCTTTTTTGTCCTGGTAATGCAAAGAGAATGGAATACTCCACATAGCAACCAGCTCTTAAAATATTTGACTATCGCTTAAAGCCTACCATATTCCCCTTGCATCTACAAGAAAATTAGCAATAAGATTAACATATCGATATCTCGATCAACATGAAGCATATGCAGAATAAGCGTTTGTAAAAATAGTTTGTACAAGAGTAGAGAAAGTCATGTGAGTGTAACACATGAAACAAATTAATTTAAAAGTTCATCTTTTGGAGCATTACTGATATGGAAAAATGCTGAAAAAATGTTTGGGAGAAAACAAGATTTAAATTTGATCGTTCCTGTTACTAGTACGCGCCTGTCCATCTATAACCAGTTAATTTGCAGCTTAAAAGATTGTAATTCATTTATTTTATTATAACATTTTAATTTTTTACAATTTTGGTCACATTTCACAGATGCTTTAATAGTGGAAATGTGAGCGAGAACAGATGTGATGAAATTAAAGAATAAATCTAATAATAGGGTGTAATACAGAGAAATTCCCTTTGTATAACTTGAAGGGTAATAATTGGCACATAATTTTGGAATACGAGGAAACTAAAATGCTCAGAGAGAGGACAGGTAAAAAGGAGTGGCCAAATTTATCAAAAGAAATTCAAGGGAAAAGTTTCCGATTGTAAAAATCTATAAAAAAATATAAGGGGAATGGAAACTTATGGGCGAACTAAGAGCCAAATGGCTGAGGAAAATTAGCAAGCAAGGTGAAGCAGAAAGTTAAATAATAGTTGGTATTAGATAAGCTATAAGTAGATCCAATAGCTCGGCAACCTCAGCGTTTGAGTCATTTGGGTCCCAAGGCTCACAGCAACTCAGTGTAGTGCTAACAAAGGTAAAACAATGTATACTAACTTGTATAAATCGTGTCTAGGTTACAGTTTAGGCTTAGGATTAAGATTACGTTATGAAGGGAACACCTAGCATCTCGACCCACACAGGAATCTTTTGTGCACACACTCCCGGGAGGAATGGATGAGATGAAGGAACTGCAGGTCTCTAACAGGTATAGACTTGACCACTCAGCCAGAGAGTGCTCAAGGCAGCCCTCCCAAGCTTCCGGAGGGTGCCTAACAGGCTCCTCTCCAGCGGAGACTCAAGCGGTCTCCATCTGACGGGGCCGAGAAGAGATTCCAACACGCAAGCCATTTGCGACATTTGTCCGTAGTCGTCCGACACACAGCCCCGGAGTCAACCTGTAACGTGAAAGAGGAAGATGAAATTAGAGGAAATGAGGGAGAGAGAAATTCAGGGGAGACAATGATCCTTCCGATCATTCGCCTAGTGACTCGGGAAAACCCCCGAAAAAACGCATTGGTCAGGAAGGTCGGCCGCGGGAATCTAACCCACGATCTTCCGAATAGAGGCCACAGACGTAGCCGCCTGAGCCATCCCTCTCGGTTAGGTTCAGGCTTACATAATTGTTTCATTTGTATCCTGAATTTTGTTTGTAGCAATACAATGAAATAAATTACTGGTGGTAATGAGCGTTCATTCATTCAAGTTATTGTCAATGCCTGGATAAAGCATGCAACTTCAGTAACATACGAAGAAGAAGCTTCCCTCTCCCAGTTTTATTTTGTGTTGCAAGAGTACCACCACTGAAAACTGAATATAGTGGGGGTTCCTTAATTTGATCGGAAATGTACCACCTTGCCCTGCGTATCCTTGTTGAGCTTCCGGAATTTGTTCCTGACAGTCATCTCTGCCTTGAAATAAGAATGCGAAAGCAGAGGAAAGATGAAAAATGAAATAAAATATGAAGGAGGCAGTAAAAAGAAACTTTTAAATAAGACTGTTGAAACCTTAGGTAGATAGGAAGGAAGGAGGAAGCTGTGCTGCGAGTGATTTCGAGAAGTTTCTCCTAGAAGTATCCCAAGTTGTTGCTATTGAAGGAAGCCATCGGCTTTTAAGCATTGCTTCGTGGTTTTACCGCGTCGATTTGCTACGCTCTCTCTCTCTCCCTGTAAGTGCTTGTGTGTGAGAGGGGGGGGGCGAACAGAATTTTCTCCTATGGAGGGAAATACGGCTATGGCAACTGAATCAAATTTCCGGCATCAAAGGCCGTTCTTAAAAGATGGATCCGCTCCGAATAGAAAACTAAGGGCTCCCCTCTTCATCAAGGAGCCAAGGAAAGCGATCTGATAAAATTATGATCAACATTTTAAGTAATACTGGCTTAAATGAGGGACGGGCATAGATCTGCAGTGTGCCTTTCAAGGGCTACTCGAAGCTCCAGTCGAACGGAGTTTTCTACTACCTTGTATTCACACATTTTGAAAACTAATTTATGAAGTACCAGAGGCCGAGGACAACTTAGAACATATTTATATTTAATCATAATCATATTTGGAGAATTTTTGCTGTAGTCAGATTTCTGAAGCCTTTTTCAGCATTTCTGTAGTGAAGAAATGTCTTTTTACGTTCTTTACTACGTATAGTAGATAGAAAAAAAAATTGAGTTTTATTTATGAATGTTCTTTAACACCACGAGAGTGTCCCAAATTGATCTAAACACTTATAAACCTTATTTCTCAGCAACGAAACGAGACAGAAATAATTTTTTTTCGTGTTCTATTCCTTAACTTCCTTAATCCTGTACATGCTCAAAATGTTCACATTCTGCCACAGTACATTCCCAAAAACGACGTCGAACAGAGCGATATACCGTCTGGATTGATGGTATGTTCAAATCCGATCTCTCATTTCCTCCAGTGTTTGTGGTTTTGTGGCGTACACCGAGTTCTTTAAAATTCCCCAAAGGTAATCTTGAGGGGATAAATCGGGAAATAGCGGCGGGAACTCCGTAGCACTTCCTCTTCGTCCTATCCATCTCTGATTGAATGTGCGATCGAGAAAATTTCTCATAACGACATAGGAGTGAGGTGGAGGCCGTCTTGTTGGAAGTAAATCTCATTTTCATTCTCAAAGAGATATTAAGATGTGGAATAATTTACAACATTTGCAGGTAAGTCCGACCAGTAACAGTCTCTTCGATTACTCCTCTGGAAGACAGACCACACCATACCGTTGAATGCATTTTCTTCAACGATGTGTGAGTTTACACACAATTATGCCGATTAATTGTGCCATTAAATTTGAATGATGCTTCATCTGAAGAAACGTCTTGAAAATCCGCCCTTTCATCACACTTGTTCAGGTACCACTCGCAAAACTGCATCTGTTACTTTCTCCACGCACTGTTCAACAAACTATTCTAACATGAGCTTATTCCTCTATCTACTTCATATTAATCGAGATAAGCATTTATAGAAATGTTTGTATTACATATTTCTTTGTAGGTACAAGGGGATTAACGGAATGTAATGGCATTAAGCGATATTGAAATCTTTTAAGAGCAAGTCGCTTTAAAATTCCTTTGAAGTTCGTTCTCTTTGTATGCCCACGAAAAAAAAAATGGAATATCACGAATAGCACGTAAAGGGTTAGCTCAACAAACATTTTTATTTGGCATAAATGTTGGGGTTTAACGAGATATACATTTTTTATGTAGAAAATTCAAAATATACGTTTTATTTGTTATGAAAACATCTTAAACTTATGGTATTTTAATCAAAATCTTTAAAGCCAGCTTTGAGAAAATAAAAGATACCAACAATTTTTCATGTGAAGGGAAGTTTGAGGTATCGCATCTTTGGAAGATACTAAATTTAAATACCAAGTGTGATATTTAATCGACGTTTCGTTCTTGAGTTATGCTGTTCACAGACAGAAGAGAGAGAGAGAGAGAGAGAGAGAGAGAGAGAGAGAGAGAGAGACACAGATACACTCACAGATGGAAGTTTTCGTAAAAATGCATTTTTGGATTCAGAGAATCTTAAAGTCGTAGGTATTTCCGCGAAATCTCAAAATCGAAATGTTGAGTGGAATGCAATACTTCCTCTACCAACTGGGTACGTAGGAAAGTAAAAATAAGTATTAGGCGATAAACGCTGTAGTTTGACCGAAGATAGTACTGGGAGTAGGTACTAAGATTGTCAAATTTCAAAGATGGGGTCATAGAAAGTAAAGATGAGATAAACATTGATAGTACATTTTTCTTTTCGCACAATTGTTGTTTGCTACGTTTTCCCGGTGGAATTTACACAAAGAAAATTTAGAATTAACACATGAATTCGTTTCCAAGGAAACCCATAGATAGGTATAGATGATTCAACGGAGGGGGACAGATCTGCACAGAACTATTGCGGCTAACACCCCCCAGGACGAAGCGATGAGGTGAAGGAACCACAGGAGGCCAGAGTGGGCAGAGTCCGTGGAACGAACCGAGACCTCCCGAATGCGAGTCGCACGCGTTACCGTGCCGCCACCTCGCTCGGTTGGTCCCATTTATGAGGGTTGTCCCAGAAGCACCCGACCTAACAAAAAAAAAACACAAAAATTTTGGGAAAAAAGATCTTTATTTCTGTACATAGTCGCCTTTCAGCTCGATACGCTTTTCCCAGCGATGTTCAATAACTTCGATACCCTGTTTATAGTGAGAACCGTCGAGTTCTGCAAAATGGCCATCAACTGCAAACTGCACCTCTTCATTGTTGGCAACTCTTTTACCACCAAGCCGTTTCTTTAATTTTGGAAACAGAAAATAATCCGAGGATTAGCCATCAGATTTAGCCATCTGGCGAATAGGGTGTATGAGGAAGCAATTCATTGATTTTGGCCATGGCGATAATGGATGTGTGAACTGGTGCATTGTCTTGATGAAACGAACTTTTTTTCACTAAATGCAGCCCTTTTTGCTTGATTTCATCACTCAAACGCTCCAATAAGTTTTTATAATACTCGCCATTGATTGCTTTTCCTTTTTGAAGATAATCAATGAAAATTATTCCACGAGCATAAAAAAAAACTGACGCCATGACCTGCCTGTCTTCGCCTTCTTTGGAGTAGATTCTCTCCCTTTTAATCCACTGTTTTGACTGTTTCTTTGTCTCAGGTGCGAAGTGATGGATCCATGTTTCATCCATGGTTATGAATCAACGCAAACATTCGTCTTTATTGCAGCGAGACATCGCCACACTCGACTGAAATATCCTCACGACGCTGATTTTGTTCCATTGTGAGTAAACGCGGCACCCATCTAGCGCACAGCTTTCTATGTCTAAATTTTCAGTTAGTATGCGATGTACAACACTTTTAGAAATGCCTACGATGTCTGCTAGCTCGTGCACTTTCAGTCGACGGTCATCCAATACCATTTTGTGGATTTTCCTCACAATTTCTGGCGTGGTCACCTCCTTTGGTGGACCACTGCGATGTTCGCCTTGGCAGCTCGTACGGCCTTGCTTAAACTCTGCCACCCAATATTTTACTGTTGTAAACGAAGGAGCAGACTTCCCCAGAGTAGAATATAGCGCAGCTTTAACATTAGTTGGACTAAGTCCTTTCAAATGAAAGTATTGTATCACATAACGATGGCAGTTTTATCCATGTTTACAAATTCGCTGAGAGAGTTCACTATTAATATATGTATATAGGTCAGGTCGGGTACTTCTGGGACTGCCCTCGTATATGTTGTCTTTAACATCTGAGGTCATATCTACGGCTTTTGCAGTTGGAACAATTGTCCATTAGACTCTAGGGAGGATGGGAAAAAATTGTGATTAAAGAACACTTCCCACCCTCCAGCCGGAAATCGAAGCCAGGAGCTCTGGATTTGGAAGCTACAATGCTAAGCGCCAGACATCAGAGGAAGTCTTCTAGCATTTTATAGCGTATGATTACAGGTGTACTTCGATATTTGATAGTGCACACAAATCTCGTCTCCGCCCACAAGTAACAACTGGTTGATTGGTTAGAAATCTCTTAGCTAATTAGATCTGCCATATAAATTCCTCGGGCATTATAAATTCAGCAGTGGCTTGAGTCATCGCTTGAGGGCCAAGGAGCACGGTAATGTCATACAATAAGTGCGAGAAAGGCA
Source organism: Deroplatys truncata (assembly GCA_030765065.1). Classification (NCBI taxonomy): domain Eukaryota; kingdom Metazoa; phylum Arthropoda; class Insecta; order Mantodea; family Mantidae; genus Deroplatys; species Deroplatys truncata. Next base: position 221,208,240 of record CM060981.1, on the reverse strand, counting down.
TTAGAGGTGAGCTTGAAAATGACAAGCCCCAACATAACCTAAGAGGGAAATCCACTCAGTCGAGAGTAGCATCCTTCAACCTTCCCTCCCTCTCTCTTTCTCTCCTTTGGTACAGAGGCATGCAAAAGTCTGCCATTGCCTTTTAACACCTTGCTTATTTCATGTATATTTAATTTTAATCTTCGTCCTTTCTCTTTCTTCTCCGACAACTTTTACTTTCTCTACTACTTATATAGTAAGTAGAGGAAGTATTTCATTCCACACGATACCAAGGTTTCACCGAAAATATATGTTTTGAAATCCCTTGAATGCAAACAAAATTTAAAAAGTCTGATGAGTTACACTCACATGACTTTCCCTACTCCTGTACAAACTATTTTTACAAACGCTTATTCTCCATCTACTTCATGTTAATCGAGATAAACATTTGCAGAAACTATCTTATTGCTAATTTTCTTGTAGGTGCAAGGGGAATATGGTAGGCTTTAAGCGATAGTCAAATATTTTAAGCGCTGGTTGCTATGTGGCGCATTCCATTCTCTTTGCATGTCCAGGACATAAAAAAACGAATAACGAATTCCCATTTGAGAAAAAGTATTGAAAAATTATTAAATAACAAGTAACATCTCGGAAATTCGAAACAAATATATATGACATAAATTGGGCGTTTTAACGAGATCTACAATTTTTGTGCAGTAAAATTTTGTCTATCTCTTACGGTTTACCAGTTATGCAAAATTCATTCAGAATGAAGAGGACTTTTGGGGACATTCTCAGAAAATTCATGATATACTTTTGTTTGCCATGAAAATATCCGAAACGTATGTTATTTTAATAAGAATTGTTAGAGCCATTTTTAGAAAATCAAAATTTTCGAAAAATATCCATGTAAAGGCTATTTGGGGCGGGTGGATTTTCTTGAAAATGTTAGTGTCGCATCTTTGAAAGATACTACTTAAATACCAAGTTTGGTATTTATCCGACTTTTCGTTTTTGAGTTATACTGTTCACAGACACAAACAAGCGGACTTTTTTCTAAAAATGTTTTTTTTATTCAGGGGCCTCAAAACGTGTATTTCCGGTGAAATATAGATATCGAATTTTTTAGTGGAGTGCAATACTTCCCCTAGTACTAGAAAGTACAAATATCCCGGTGTGTGTATGTGAACAGCAAAACTCAAAAACGAAAAGTCGGTTAAACACCAAACATCGCATTTACCAAGCCATCCTTTATATGCAAATGTATTCATTTTTTTTCAAAAATAGATAAAATAATTGTCATATAAATACCATATGTTTAAAATATCTGCATTACAAATAAAATGTATAGGTATGTTGAATTTTCTGGAAATAGCCTGTGAAGTCCTCTTCATTCTCAATGACTTTTGTATAACTTGTAAACCATAAAAGATAGACAAAAAACTAGATTTTAATTATTTGTTGTTATTGTATAAATTAATTATACTTTTAATAGACCTTAGCCTGGTCTAGGCAAGTTTTTTAATATAGAGTCAACTGAAAAATTCAACGCCGTAGCCAGGATTTGAACACGGTTCTCCCGCTAACAGCAACCGCACGGAGAGCGGGAGAACCGTGTTCAAATCCCGGCTGTGGCGTTGAATTTTTCAGTTGACTCTATATTAAAAAACTAGATACTACACACAAAATAATGTAGCTGTCATTAAAAGATATACTTATGTCAAAAATTTCTTTTGTGGCGTTCGCTAAGTTGTTATTCGTTTTTTCTTTTTGCTCTCGTGGTCATGCAAAGAGAAAGAATTTCAAAGCCATCACATAGGGACCGCTTTGAAAAGATTATCGCTTAAGCCTACTGTGTTCCTTTTGTACCTACAACGAAATGTGTAATAAAAACTTTTTTTGGTTAACAGAAGAATAAGCTTTTGTTTGGAGAAGAAATTCATGTGAATGTAAAACATAATTAATTAATTAACTAAGGATGGGACGTCGATACCTCGATACTCTGGATACTCGGTGATATCGAAGTATGCCTAATACTTTGAAATAAACCTTCGATGCTTTTTCGATACTTTTAAATTTTTAAGTTTTGCATTATTGAAAGTTTTTACGTTTAACTTTGTGCTAGATAAGGAGTAAACGGAGTCCAGACTTGCACCTGTCCCCAAAGAGTTGCTGGACTATAGTTCTTGATAGACCTTGACTGCGTTTTCTGTGATTGAATCAATGCGACATTCCATAGACTCTTGCGCCTAAATGAAAACTTACAAAACAATGGGCAAGGAGTAGAGCTATTCATGTAACTTGCAGCGTTAACTGAGCTGTCAATGAAGCCGATTTAGCTGACGCACTAAATCACGTTTCTGCAATAGCCTGACTTGGTGACTCACTCTAGGCATTACAATTACCTACTCCGGAGACCAAAATCTAGGAATTCAGCCGAAACAAATGAGAACTTAGACGTGAGATAATACAACGCATGGAAATATTTCTGTTAGTTTGCTTTACGCAAGTTAAACTCGGGTCACGAGAGTAGCTTACAAGTACAGCGTACGATCAGTTTCCATAATATATCCTTTAAAAGAAAGTTTCCAGCACAAAATATAGTTACATGAAAAGGGAAACAAAGAAATTATTATTATTATTATTATTATTGGCTTCAAGTAATAATAATAGAGGATATATAACCCGTGGCATTATGAAAATAAAGAAAATTTGCTGTCATTTGGAGAATGCCAGATAGGAACAATTTCGGAATTAGCAAACAATACAAAAAATTGGTACATGGTTTATACACAGAAAATAAGAACATAATTCAGTGAACAATTTATGCCTTTACAGTTTTTTATAAAGTGAGTATCGAGTACCAAGTATGATGTTCAAAAACGAGTATCGGTATCGAGAATCGAGAAATAGTGGTATCGTCCCATCATTACAAAAAATATATTTTTCCTACAATTTTTTCGTCATTTATTCAGTCTAGTGCAACAGAACTCTGAATATCTGCCCTGAGGACTCACATGATGTGAGTATGCAGAAATCTGAGTAATTAGAACAAAAATAAAAATCAGTGCAATAGCATATTGATGCATTGTTAAAAAGTAGCAATTTATTGTACGCATTAAAAAGCTTAAATATTAGAATATAAAAACATTTTGAGGCAATATAAGCATGAAGTACTGAAAAGTAGCCCTTTATGATAGAATGTAGATACATTTTTGAGCAAAATTTACAATTTACATTTAGGTAGGAAGGCACCTTTCTTTCCTCCAAAATGTTCCAAAATCTATACTCATATCCGCCAAAATGCATTATGGAATTCTACTCTCTGTTTCTCTTCCTATATTTTCACTTCTTCCATTTCTGTTTTCACTCAGCTCTAAATTGCATGCTGTTTACTTTCATTTCCATTGTATTAACAGTTCTTCTGTAAGACCTCTATTCTCTCGTTCCTAACTTCTTAATTTTGCTTTCCTGTGTTCAAGATATGCATACTTTTGTTACAGGTTTTAGAAAATCAATTTGTTGGAAAATGCAACACAAAATAAATAAACTACACTGCTAGACTTGACATTTACGTGAAAACCAAGCCATTGCACGTAAACAGTGGCACTATGAGAGAAATTACCTTGTGCAAATTAGGAAAACCAGCAGTTTGGCCTTATTTCAGGTCAACTTCCAAAAGAATTTTTTGATAGCAGTTTCAGGGGAATCCAAATGTCTATCTTACCAATATTAAACTTCGCCAATCAATGAACCATGGTCGAAAAAAATATTAAAAATAATTAGCTATAATTTTTAACGCATGTTCTGCAACACGTTTACTGTCGATTGGTGAAAAATAATAAACTTTTGTTTATCAAAAGGAAAGATGATTTTTACTTTCTCTACTACGTATAGCAAGTAGGGGAATCATTGCATTCCACACAAAAATTCGATACCGAGATTTCACCAGAATCACATGTTTTAAGTTTTAATGCACGAAAAATGTAGATCTCGTTAAAACACATAGTTTATGTCTTATACATTTTGTTTTGTGGAGTGAACCATTTCCGAGATATTGCTTGTTGTTTGTTAGAATTTTCCAATACTTTTACACAAATGGGAATTCGTTATTCGATTTTTTATGTCCTGGACTTACAAAGGGAATGGAATGCTCCACACAGCAACCAGCTCTTAAAGCATTTGACTATCGCTTAAAGCCTACCATATTCCCCTTACACCTACAAGAAAATCAGTAATAAGACAATTTATGCAAATGTTTATCTCGATTACCATGAAGTAGATGCAGAATAAGCGTTTCTAAGAATAGTTTTTACAAGAGTAGAGAAAGTCATAAGAGTGCAACACATCAGATGTTTATAAAATATAGCGCCCAAAATTTTAATGAAAAATAATGTAAGTGTTCTAAAAATAACACATATTACTCCTCATAAAGACTTGTTGATTAACACAAAGCGTATTTAGCTATAAATGACTAGTAAAAATTTCAGCCCTTTGTATCAATTAGTTTTTAAGAAAACGGGGTCTTTGTATAGAAAATTGCAGTTCTTTAGAAATTGTTGTTAAATGTCAAATTAAAAGGAATTCACAATTACGTAGTACAGAATGTCTCAAAATCCTCTAGGTCCATAGCATTCTTTTTAGCTGCTGGTTTCCGCCAATAAACTGCACTGAAACTTAACGATTTAAAGAAAGAAAGAAAAAAAACTCCTCTCTAGTACCAATATTTATTAGTGAGCCTGAAAAAATATAAAAATTGCTACTCAGCGTTATTTTCAATTATATTTTTACATTATTTACAATTATAGTACCATTAGAAACCAGGCGGCCCGGGTTCGATCCCAGAGACCCGCATTTGGGATTTGTGGTGGACGAAACGGCGTCTGGGTCCTCCGATTTCCTGAGCCATTCATTCCATCAATTGCTCCAACATCACTTTTCGTTTCATTTATTTCGCCTTCATTTCATGTCATTTCTTCCCTCAATCTTATATCTGCCTACGGGCCGATCTCCCGTCCCAGGTTCTTCATTCTCTGATGTTCGTCTGCTTCTCTACAGGCTTCTAACCCCAGGTACGGTTGTAAGTCCTAAGGGGTTTAAGCCCCACATACGAGGAGGCTAAGCCAAATAAGTATAAAAATTACACCAAAATTATCGGAGGATTTGAAATATTCACGAGAAATCAAAGTTTGAAATTGAAGAAAGAAAAAACAACAACAACAAGAAAAGACGAAAATCACCATCTAGATTCCCCTTCGATCAAAGCAGATACGTTTATTGAATAAGTCGCTTGAAATGTGGTAATCCCCAAATGAAGGGGAAATTCCGCACCTAATGAAAGCGAGGTAAATTAATGAAATATCCTTACATCTACCTCTATCTTTCTACTTACTTCTTGTTAATCGAGATAAAGTTACACATTTCGTTGTAGGTATAAGGAGGACACAGTAGGCTAAAGCGATAGTCAGTTTTTTAAAAAGCAGTCGCTATGTGATGTCTTTGAAATTGCATGCTCTTTGCATGATCACCAGAGAAAACGAAATTTGAAAATTTAAACGAATAGCAAAAATTTGTAGGAAATTGTTAAACGCCACAAAAACTTTATTTGACCTAAAAATGTGCTTTAACGAGATCTACATTTTTGTGTGTTAAGATTTTGTCTATCTCTTACGGTTTATCAGTTATATAATGACATTAATCAAAACCATTAGTGCCATTTCTGAGAAAATCAAAATATTGAAAAAAATATTCTCCTTGTAAAGGGTAGTTTGAGGTTTCTTTAAAACCTTCACGTCTCGTCGTTGCAGTCTGCTGAACTTATATAGCAGACAGACACACACATACAGACCCTTTTCTGAAATGCATTTTTTATTTAGGTGACCTCAAAACATGAATTTCGGATGAATCCTCGGTATCGAATTTTTGGGTGGAGTGCAATACTATGACGTTTTAAAAATATCAAAGCAAGTGGCATTACTTAACTCACATTAACATAAAAACTAAACCCATATCTTCAAAAGTTTTGTGCACGCCGGTTTGATACATGATCGTATCATTGGTTCTTTTATTTTTGCCGAAAATAGCGTTAATGGTCATGTCAACCATGACATATTAGAGCTGTATGTTTTTTGCCTCAGTTATTTGATATAGAGACTGAGAAGGGGCCTGTCTACTTTCAGCAAGATGGAGCTCTACCCCACTGCAGCTTGCATATGCGGGAAGCACTCAATAGCCATAGTCATTCTGAAACAGATGGATTATAAGGACAGGGCCAATTCCTTGGCCTCCTGTAAGTCCGGATCTCACTCGATTAGACTTTTTCTTTTGGATATGGAGAGAATCTTGTTTATGCGTAGAAGATTCAAACTATAAATCATCTAAAAGGAACGAGTCAGGTGGCTCCACGGTAATGTGTGCGACTTCGATTCCCAGGTTCGATTCCTGGTGACCGTCCACTCTGATCCGTGGGTTTTTCGTGGTTTCACAGGGCGGCAGGCAAATCCTTGGGTAGTTTCTTCTCCACCACGATTTCCTTTCCATAATTTCCCTTTCATTCCATTTCCAGGTCTGCTTCTAGGTTTCGTAGCGTATAGCGGTGCCGGACAGATGTTGTAAATGTATGTCTCAAGGACACCAAAGGGCTGTTTGTTCGTCGGGTCGTTCATCACCTTCTCTAGACAGCTCCAGTAGTGGAACGAAACTTCGAGCTTGGAAATGTTAGGGACATCCACACGTCTCTGTGGCCTGTCAGCCAATAGCCTCCTGTGGTTCCTTCACTTTATCCCTTCCTCTTAGAGAGAGGTAGCCACAACTATGCAAGTCGTAGCGGGCGAGGCGTCCACCTACTTTGAATAACCTATACATATACCTAACATCTAAAGAGTCATCACCCCAGGTATGCTGGCCAGGACGAGCCAGCGGTCGATTACGGTTTGGATGTATACCGTGCCACAAATTGGGCACATATTCAAATGCACTAAATTATATATATATATATATATATATATATATAAAGTCAATATTACCCTTCAAACAATGTATAAGACATTATCCTTAGTTTTTTATTTCATTAAAATATTTAACTTCAAAGCCCCGTAATTCTTTTATGCGCACCCTGTACTTCTTACCTACTGTAAGTGGGTGGTAGGAAAAGCAAAAATCTTAAATATAGTTATATTGGTATTTGACAAAGATTATTATTAAGAAATAATAATAAGATAAACACTAATATTAATCACGGTGTTCTTAAAATAACATTTACGAGTCGTGGTTTTAAAGTACGTGCGATAATTTTTTGAAAAAATAATAACCTTATTTTCCAAATACTTTATTATCCTCCATTATCTTACACCTTATACTATTTCTCACCTTCACCGCAGTCATTCAGGCACTTGTCGTAACGGCAACCAGTTTTTGTATGCCTTCGTCAAAGAATGATGCCGCCTGTGATGGAAGCGAAGTCTGCACTTATTATTTCATCGTTGTTGAAATGCTTTCCAACAAGGAATTTCTTCAGATGAAGAAACAGATGAAAATCGCTTGCTGCCAAATCGGTACTATAGGGAGGGTGGTCAAATTGTTCCCAACCAAATGATGCGATCGGATCTTGATTTTGTTTGGCTGTGTATGGCCGGTAATTGTCACTCATTATTGTTTCCCCCATAAACCTCACACAGTTGGCGATGAATATTTGCTGCCGTAACATTTCTGGTATTCAAAAAAACGAATCACAGATCTGACTTCACATTCGGCGGGTCATTCGATTGTTTTGAATACTTCGAAACACTCTAACAACAGGAAAACACAAAGTGGTGAGCGCTCATAGATGCGTCTGGCTTCCTAATGAATAGAGGGAGTGATCGCGCATGCTCAATATCGCGACTGCTGCGCTGCAGCGGTAAAATATTCAAATGGTAATTACTTTAAAACACGCCTGGTATTTCACGTTGCATGCCTGTATTTCTACCAAGCTGTTTATTTAATAAATTCGAAGACATTAAAGAAAAATGCTTATGAATTAGATTTGGTAATCCAGAATGTATGTGTAGGTTAGATTGCCATGTCAATAACGAGAAGGACAAGTCTGGGTCGTGCGGGGACAGTATGTCTTCATATGGAGCACTTTTTGCACCTTACTGTACAAGTGCAGTCTTCTTTCTTGAGAATCACCAACATCCCTCCACACAACCTGGCGTTCCACCCCTTCCAGCAGGAAACTCAATAATGCTTTGCAGCAGGTGCAAAGGAGAGGTGTCAGCTACAGGGGTCGCCTCCCCTTACCTAATAAATGAGGTAATTTCCACACTTACAGGGGTGGAGACGGAGCGCCTCGGTTAAGCTACAGGCAGCCATACAAGCCGCTAACATGCGCCCTTCTCAAAAATACCCATGCTGCTCGTCTCCGTGCCCTGACATCCATGATTGATGCTGCGCTCTTGTTGCGAATGTCTGCTACTAATTTCCTGATTGTTTCAAATTAGTGAAGTCTAACTATCTGCAGCTCAGCAAGTGCTTCATTTCATCGACTTTTGCTAAGAAAGTGCTTCTTTTTCGTATCCATTTCTTAGCGCAAATCTTAGGTTCGCAGGTGCTACAGAGCGTCCAGCGCTTGCACAAAACTTCCTTTCAACAGACTCCCTTAACCTATATAATAGATAAAACTAGGGATTGGATCTCGATACCGCCAATACCTCGATACTCTGTCTCATACTTTGAGATAAATCTTCGATACTTTTAAATTTTTAAGTTTTGCATTATTGAAAGTTGTTGCGTTTAACTTTATGCTAGATAAGGAATGAAAGTGGTCGAGACTTCACGTTATTGTCTCGCACTTGCTCTAAAAGAGTTGTTGGACTATAGTTCTTGATAGACCTTGACTGCGATGAATGCAACATTCCATAGACTCATGTCTAAATGAAAACATGGAAAAAAAGAAGAAAAGAAATCTGATGTGTTACCTCACATGACTTTCTCTACTCTTGTACAAATTATTTGTAAAAACGCTTATTCTCTATTTACTCATGTTAATCGAGATAAACATTTGCAGAAACTATGTTATTGCTAATTTTACAGTAGGTGCAAGGGGAATATGGCACACTAACCAATAGTCAAATGTTTTAAGAGCTGGTTGCTATGTGAAGCATTCTATTCTCTTTGCATGTCCAGGACATAAAAACGAATGAGGAATTCCCATTTGAGAAAAAGTATAAGGATTGGAAAATCCAAAGAAATAACAAGGAATATCCCGGAAATGGTTCACTCCACAAAACATGTATATGACATAAATTGTGTGTTTTAATAGATCTACATTTTGTTTTTGCGTAGTAAAATTTATCTCTTACTCTTTACCAGTTATACAAGTCATTCAGAGTAAAGAGGACTTTTGGGGGCATTCCCAGAAAATTCATGATATAAATCTCATTTGCCATGAAATTATCTTAAAGATATGATATTTCGATCAAAATCGTTAGAGCCATTTTTGAGGAAATCAAAATTTTCGAAAAATGTTCTATGTAAAGGGTAGTCTGTGGTGGGGGGGATTTTCTTGAAAATCTTCGTGTAGCATCTTTGAAAGATACTGACCCTAAATACCAAATGTGGTATTTATCCGACTTTTCGTTTTTGAGTTATACTGCTCACAGACACACGGATCTTTTTTCTAAAAGTGCTTTTTTTGGATTCAGGCGTCTCAAAACATGTTTTTCCGGTGAAATCTCGGTATCGAATTTTTTGGGTGGAATACAATACTTCCCCTACTTACTATACGTAGTTAGAGAAAGCAATAATGGGTGCTGTAGTATCAGCCATTGCATTTACTTACTCCGGTGACCAAAATCCTTGAATTTAGCAGAAACAAATCAGAACTTATGACCTGTTATAATACAGCGTAAAGAAATATTTATTCTTTCATGAATGCTGGTGTTCTTAAACAAAAATGTTTTATTCCTTTATATCTGCTTTTCATATAATACTTCTTTGGTTTTATCTTCTAATTATTAAACAGATATATGCTACTGTATGACGGTGGATAATAGGCTTAATCCACAAACTTGCTAGGTTTCTGAGTGTTATATGGCTAATTACTCATTACCGGATGAAAAAAATATATTTTGTGGTAGTTGTGTATGGTGGTAGAATGGTATACCACACACACACATTATTATTTTGTTTTTTTGAATTTCATGTAAAGTATATTACCTATTAGTTAATATTTTCAAGTTTGCCGAATAAAAAAGAATTTTTAGTGTTTTTTTTGTGAATAAAAAATCCTTTAAAGAAAGCAAAGTAGACATTATTATTACTGTTATTATTACCATCATCATCATCCTTGACCAACAATAAGGGATATATAACCTTGGCATTATCAAGAAAAAATGCTGCCAATTAGAGAATGTAAACTGGAATAATTTCGCATGTAAACCATACAAAATTGGCTACATACGTTTATACGTAAAATCTACTAATAAGAACATAATTCAGGGAAAAAGCTATTTTTACACTTTTCACTTTTTCTACTACGTATAGTAAGTAGGGGAAGTATTGTATTCCACCCAAAAATTCGATACCGAGATTTCACCGGAAATATATGTTTTGAGACCCCCTGAATCCAAAAAAAAAAAAAAAGGATTTTTGGAAACATGTCCGTTTGTGTGCGTGCCTGTGAACAACACAGCTCAGAAACGAACAGTGGAATAAACACCAAACTTGGTATTTAGGTTCAGTATTTTCCAGAGATGCGACACGAAGGTTTTCAAGAAAATCCCCCCACCCCAGATTACCCTTTACATGGAACATTTGTGAACGACTTTTGTATAACTGCTAAACCATAAGAGATAGACAAAATTTTGCTACACAAAAATGTAGATCGCGTTAAAATACACAATTTATGTCATATACATTTTTTTGTTGATGAGTGAACCATTTTCGAGATATTCCTTGTTATTCCCTTAAATTTTCCAATAGGTACACTTTTTCTGGTGGGAATTCGTTATTCATTTTTTTTGTCCTGGTAATGCAAAGAGAATGGAATACTCCACATAGTAACCAGTTCTTAAAACATTTGACTATCGTTTAAAGCCTGCCATATCCCACTTGCATCTACATGAAAATTAACATTTCGATATCTCGATTAACATGAAGCATATGGAGAATAAGCGTTTGTAGAAATAGTTTGTATAAGAGTAGAGAAAGTCATGTGAATGTTTACACATCAGATTTTTTTATAAAGTGAGTATCGACTATGGAATATCCATGCTCAAAAATCAGTACTGGTATCGAGTATCGAGAAATGTGGTATCGTCCCATCACTAGAAAAAAACCATACGAGGGGCGTTCTAAAGGCTCTCGGCCTGTCTCAGAAATGTTGTGAAGATGGCCAAACTATTGTGATAGTTGTGAGGGTGAGACTAATTGGCAAAAATGACAAAAATGATATTTTTAGCTTTTATGCGGCTCTGAGAAATGGAAAATTCTCTTTAATTTTATATGTCGATGGCTATTTGTTAAAAGAAGTTATACGCCAGATCACAAATTTTTCAGGAGAGAGAAAACAACTATTTTTATCCTTTTCTAACTGTAATATCAATTTGAAGTTGGGAATTAATTAGTGATGGGACGATACCACTATTTCCCGATCCTCGATATCGATACGGATTTTTGAGTTCCGATTCTCGATACTTACTTCATACAAAACTGTAAGCGCGATGGTTTTTTCAGTGAATTATGCTTTTATTAGAAGAGTGTTTGTGTAAGCGCAAATAATAAACTTTTTATTGTATGCTAATTTCAAAATCGTTTGATGTTCTCAAATTGGCAGCAATCTTTTTATCATGGTAATGTCAAAGATTATATATCCCTTATTGTATGTTAAGGATAATAATAATAATAACAATAATAATAATAATAATAATAATAATAATTCTTTACTTCCCTTTTTATGCAACTATATTTTGTGCTGAAAACTTCCTTTCTGGTGTACACTTTGGAGTAGAAGCGTAAACTTTAGCCATATTTAGGGGTACTACTGTTATATACGGAACCTTATGTGTACTCAAGCCATAGATTTTTTTTACCTCGCAAGTTTGTTTTCTTCATTATTGCTTTGAACAGCTTTTGTTGTGAATGACATTTTCTGTTATAAATGAGAGTTTTCTCAGAAACGACAGCTAAATTAAATTTCAGTATAATGAAAACAACTCCAGAGTTCTGTTATAGATCTACTTTTGTTTAATGCGGTGTTTAGTTATTTTCTCAATAATGATTTCAAAAATTTTTAATCAATCTTCCTTAATATATAAATTTACTGAAAAAATAGATCAGTGAACTTAGAAGATATGCATCTGCATCCTGTAAAAATTTCAGTTTGTTAACTTAAATAGTTTCTGAGCTAATGCTTCCTGAATTTAGCAAAATTGGTATTGGTGGAAAAGGGCTTTTAATCTCACCATCCTTCAGATGGCGCGCTGTAAAGTATCAGACACGCAAGTTAGCACTTGTTTGTGACGATCATGTAAACAAACCAGTGTTAACATTTTCTACAAAATGTATAAAATAAAATATGAGCTGCAAGAAGGTACTTCGTTCGAAGGTTTTAACTCCAAATGAAGTATAAAAGGAGTTAGATACGGGATTTAAGGATTTGTCCCTTTCGTTTTCGACGGTTAAGAAGTGGGCTGCTGAATTTAAGTATGGTCGTGGATTCATTCAAGATGATGAGCGCTCATGGCGTCCCAAAATCGCCACGACCGGAGACATTGTGACGCCAATTGAAAGCACACGAATTGGCTGACGTTACAAAGATTTCGATAGACCCTGTCCACTACATTTTACACGAAGTTTTGGATATGAGAATATTTTTCAAGAGCGTTTAAACTTGTTTAACGCGATTCCAATGAGTTTCTCCGACATTTCATAACATCAATGAAATAGGACTTATCATTACACGCCAGAGACGAAGGAGCAATCCAAACAGTGGATAGCAACAGCTGAAAGTGCATCAAAGATAGCAAAGAGGGTTCCAACTGAAGGAAGAGTCATGACTGCGATTATCTGGGAACCGAGCGGAATGGCTCAGACGATTACGTCTGTAGCCTGCATTCGGGAGGTCCCGGGGTCGATCCCGCACGGCCACCCCCTCTGCTGGGCGACCCGGGGAAACCTCGACTCTCCTTCCTCTCATTTCCTGTACCCATAATCTTCCTCCTCATCTGCTTCAGGGTTGTAGGACCAGGCGACGGTGTTCGGCGTGTTGCGGCGGGGTGGTGGCTTGCGCTCTGTAAAGGTTTCTTCCCTGGTGTCGCTGCGGTATCTCTCGGTTAGGTCTCTCCTCAGCGTGGGGTTCCGCTCCGGGGGACCCTGTAGGGACCGTGCGGCGTCGGATGCGTTCTATGTGGAAACGTTAGGGACCCCGTCCATGCTTGTGCCCGTCGGCATCTGGAATAGGTAGCCCTTCGGGTCTCTCCCTCATCCTTCTCTACAAGAGGTCACGTTGGAAGAAAACAGGGCCGACTGGCCTACTTGTGGTGCTCTGCCCCGGTTCCGGGGGCCCCTCCATGATACGTACCTTTACCTTTACGGTTTTCTGAGATTCTCATGTTATGGTGCTCTAGAAGGACGTAACCATCACCAGGGAGTATTATTTTTCACTGATGGACCAACTCATGGATGCTATTCATGCTCCCTATCTGGTGAAAAATAAAGTTCTCTTTTTTCACGATAATGTGTCTTCATACACGTCCAGGAGCGTTGCTCCAAAACTACATGACGTTCTCCTTCAAATGCTTCAGCATCCGCCATATTCACCGGATTTGGCTCCCAGCGATTACTTTTTGATTCCAAACCCGAAAAAACTGCTGGGTGGACGAATATGCAATCAATTGATGAGGTTGAAGCTGAGAAAATGATTATTTTACTCAGTTGGATGAATTTTATTTTAAAGAGAGTTGGAAAGTCGTTGGACTAAATAATTGCATATTAACACAGAATTGCATATTTCTGTGTTAATTTTGGCTGTTCATTGTGGATTGTGGAACAAAGTACAACACAACATGTACTGTTCTACGTAATGATCGTAGTTCCAGGCACAGTGTTGGAGCAAGCGATTGCGTGCCTCTCTGTCAACCTGTTGACGAAACACTGTGCTTTTTGATTAATCTGCTGTGAGTGACACAACCATTAGATGTACACTCCGTCAATTTAAAACTGGCCGGCGTCTGATAGACGAGCACGAATCGAGTACTTCCGTGAGCGTTCGGCACAGCCAGATTGTTCACAAGACTGCATGTATTTTTGTAGTAGTTATAATGGGGAACACAACTATAATCACAAAAGTCTTCCGAGAAAATATTTATATACGAGATTTCAAACAGACAGACAGAGGTTTCAGAATGTTTCAGCACTAAATATTTTTAACCAAAACATACTTTATTGATGGTTCTCAAGTGGGATATGACTAACTTTCGTTATAATGCCTCTTAGCTCAGTGGTAGAGATTTAGCTTACTGTTGCTGAGGTTACAAGTTCAGTTCTCCTTGGAGCTATTCGACCTTTTGGGGGGGGCTTTCATTTAAATACATAAGTAAAATATACATGTTTCATTCTTTTTTATCCTTAAAATAACCTTTGTTTTATTATTTTGGCTCCTATTTTGGCTAATACCAAACTTACAGGAAGGGGCACTTGGTTTATTACAATCCTATATTTGTGTTATAAAATAAAAGATTTAACTTCTGAAATAGAAAACAAAATTGTTAATTTTATATTTCAAAAGAAGAAATAAAAGTAAAAGGAAACAAAAACGTCATATTCTGAATATCCACTCTAACAGCCTTCTACATTTATAACTTTCCTGAGTCTTTATCCATGGAGTTCACTATTCATGGGAAATAGTTTTGTCTTCAGCAACTGTCTCGCACGAAATATAAAAGGGTACAAAATATAAGATAAGAACCCACTACAGAGAATCGAACTCGAGCTGCTTGCGTAGAAATTAAGCTGCTTAAACACTGCTCCACGCCAAGCAGTGTGGAGGTAGCCCAAATTAGTGCCTTGTATTATAGATTAGCCAAAGCGGCGCACAGAAGTTGACACTTGTGAACTGCGCGCTCACTTTGAAAACATTTAACTGCTCAAAAGACCGGCCACTTTTAGTTTGACCGAGTGTACATTGCTACTGCAGAATGAGGGCATCTCCTTGGGCAAGTGTCAGTGCAGAGCGAGACAGGTTTTGGTGATTGCTCTATCAGCCTATTTAGGCAGTTGAATTCTAAAAGGGGAAGTCTAAAAAGAGAGGTTTAAGGTGGAGAGGCGATTACTCGTCCAATTAGCAACTAAGGGAACCATACTGAAAATGTATATATTTCATTTTAAGCTTTTCTTTTAGTTTATTATTCCAATTAGCTCCTACACGCCTCTTTCGCACGCCCGCGAAGATTTAATGTCTTTTGGCGCTTGAAAGTACTTTAAATGACGTGTTTTTAGATGCTTGTGCTTTGCTATATAATGGTGGTTGGGAACTACTATTGCTGATTGGAGAGCTCTTGCCACGAATCTAAATTTAAGAGCAGTATAGAGTAATACAGACGTTTTATGACATGGAAACCGTGATTTTTTGTAAATAAGATAGTCCTGGAAGACTTTCAGAGCTATTCGGTTTTACTGAGAAATAAAACTTTTTTCAGAAAAGCATGGCATAAAAGTAGAACTTCTAACACAGAACACACGAGCTAAAAGCTTTATAATCTCTCACTAGTGCGATAATCTTCATTGTGACCAACTTTAGTTTCAAGTCCAAACACATAGCAATAACCCTTTGTATTTGCACATGTTTAATAACTCGACTTGGTTTGATTAAGTTTTATTTTTGATTGTGTCTGTTTTCTTTCTCCACTACGTATAGTAAGTGGAGACATTCTATACAGAAATTTCACGGAAATACATGTTTCCATGCGCCCTGAATCCAAATAAAGCATTTTTGGAAACATATGTGTCTGTCTGTGAACAGCATAACTCAAAAACGAAAAGTTGGATAAATACTAAAAATTGGTATTTGAGTTTAGTATCTTCCAAGAATGCGACACAAGGATTTTTAGAAAATCCCCCCCCAACTGCCCCTTAAATGCAACATTTTTCGAAAATTTTGATTTTCTGAAAAATGGCTCTATCGATTTTGATTAAAATGCTATATATTTAAGATATTTTCATGGCAAATGAAATCTATATTTTGAATTTTCTGGGAATGTTCCTAAAAGTCCTCTTCATTCTGAATCACTTTCGCAGAACTGGTAAACGTAAGAGATAGACAAAATACTACACATAAAATGTAGATCTCGTTAAAACACATAATTTATGTCCCATACTTTTTATTGTCGAGTTAACCATTTTCGTGATATTCCTTGTTATTTGTTTGAATTTTCCAATACTTATACTTTTTCTCAAATCGGAATTCGTTATTCAATTTTTTTAAATGTCCTGGACATACAAAGAGAATGAAAGAGCAACCAACTCTTAAAATATCTGACTATCGCTTAAAGCCTACCATATTCCCCTTGTACCTACAAGAAAATTAGCAATAAGATAGTTTCTGTAAATGTTGAATTCGATTAACATGAAGCAGATGGAGAATAAGCGTCTGTAAAAATAGTTTGTACAAGAGTAGAGAGAGTCATGTGAGTGTAACACATCAGATTTTTACAGATTCATTTCTCATGGAGCTCGAATTATCTGTTCACAATACAAATCGTCATACTTCATACTTTACCTTATATTGGCAGACTTCTGCTGATTTAAAACGTTATTCTTTTGTCTAACCCACATAAAGATTAAATGGCGGAAATTATGAATTCTGAACAAACTGAAATGGAAGTGATATTACAGAAGCAACAGAAAGAATAGGTAACACTAGAAGTGCTTACCCAGAAAATCCAGAAAGCAACATGATATAGCATCTAATATAGCGTCGCCTCATTGCTTGATGTAAGGCAAAATACATTAAAAATAATTTCACTGAAAATGACTGCTAGCGAATTAAGAAAACATAAAAAAATCTGACATCTCATTTTTAACGTAATTTCTCTTGTTTCAATACCGCGCTTTAAACGTAAAATCTGTTAGTTTCAGGAAACAATATAATACTATTGATAGTTTACAAATTGAAGCGCTGTTTAAAAAAAATCTGATGCAAGGGGAATTGGTAGGCTTTAAGCGTAGTCAAATATTTTAAGAGCTGGTTGCTATGTGGAGTAAACCATTCTCTTTGCATTACCAGGACAAAAAGAATTCTGAGGTGTTACACTCACATGAATTTCTCTACTCTTGTATAAACTATTTTTACAAACGCCTATTCTCCACATGCTTCATGTTAATCGAGATGTTAATCTTATTGCTAATTTTCTTGTAGATGCAAGGGGAATTGGTAGGCTTTAAGCGATAGTTAAATATTTTAAGAGCTGGTTGCTATGTGGAGTATTCCATTCTCTTTGCATTACCAGGACAAAAAAATGAATAACGAATTTGAGAAAAAGTATAACTATTAGAAAAATTAAGGGAATAACAAGCAATATCTCGAAAATGGTTCACTCAACAATGTGTAGTAAAATTTTGTTTATTTCTTATGGTTTACCAGTTATGCAAAAGTCGTTCACAATGAGGAATACTTTTGGAGACATTTCCAGAAAATTCGAGATATACATTTCATTTGTAATGAAAATATCTTAAGCATATGATATTTTAATCAAAATCGTTAGAGCCATTTTTGAGAAAATTAAATTTTTCCAAAAATGTTCCATGTAAAGGGTAGTCTGGGGTGAGGGAATTTTCTTGAAAACCTTCATGTCGCATCTCTGGAAGATACTGAACCTAAATACCAAGTTTGGTGTTTACCCGACTGTTCATTTCTGAGTCATGCTGTTCACAGACACACACACGGACATGTTTCCAAAAATGTTTTCTTTTTGGATTCAGGTGGTCTCAAAACATGTATTTCCGGTGAAATCTCGGTATCGAATATTTGGGTGGAATACAATACTTCCCCTACTTACTATACGTAGTAGAAAAAGTAATAACGAATTTCCATTTGAGAAAATGTATAAGTATTGGAAAATTTAAGAGAATAACAAGCAATATCTCGAAAGTGGTTCACTCAACAACAAAAAATGTATATGACAAAAATTGGGTATTTTAACGCGATCTACATGTTTTGTGCAGTAAAATTTGGTCTATCTCATGGTTTACCAGTTATGCAAAAGAATACTTTTGGAGACATTCCCAGAAAATTCGAGATATACATTTCATTTGTCATGAAAATATCTTAAACATATGCTATTTTAATCAAAATCGTTAAAGCCATTTTTTAGAAAATTAAAATTTTCGAAAAAAGGTTCCATGTAAAGGGTAATCGGGGGTGGGGGGATTTTCTTGAAAACCTTCGTGTCGCATCTCTGGAAGATGCTGAACCTAAATACCAAGTTTGGTGTTTATCCGACTGTTCGTTTCTGAGTTATGCTGTTCATAGACAGACAGACACACACACACACACACACACACACGCACGCACGCACACACAGACACACACGGACATGTTTTCAAAAATGCTTTTTTGGATTCAGGGGGCCTCAAAACATATTTCCGGTGAAACCTCGGTATCGAAGTTTTGGGTGGAATACAATACTTCCCCTGCTTACTATACGTAGTAGAGAAAGTAAAAATAGTATATGCCACACGTATTGAAAGTGGTTTTATTGTATCACATCATAATATGCCTATACATCCCAAGAAAAGCGAGTTTCCGACAAGTCATTAAATTAGAATTTCGAGCCTCTAGGGAGCGAAAATCATGATTTCATGACTTCGTTCAAACTGCCTAAAACTTGTATAAATCGATGTATCACATCGTGAAACTCAGCCTACGGTCTTTGTTTCGCAAACATTCCTACTCGCAAAATAAAACCCTACTTTTACCTCTTGTATCATAATCTACTATTATTTCATATCTAATTTGAAAACAAACTATCTGATCTACCCGAGATTGCAAGGGAAGATTTTTTTTAAGCTTTTGTGATGATTTAATTAACTTCATTTACCTCACCCCGTTCGCCATTAAACTAGTGCACAATTATCTAATAGATTTAATGGTGAATCATCTTTAGTAAATAATTTTCCTAATAACGGATGAAGATCCCCTGATATTCAAGCAAAAGGATGTGAAACATCGGCAGAACGTCCCCATGGTAATCTTCCAAGTTCTGGTAATGCTGCATAGTCTATAAGTACAGCTTGGTGTGGAGAAAAAGAAAACAAACAAAAAAACAACCGTCCCGATTTGAGGAAACGCGGTTTAATCTGGCAGTCAATAATTAACACGCCTCTGCCGCTCCTTCCATCCCTCATTCGCTTACAGATGTTAATGCTTGAATGTCGAACCAATAAGAACCGGACTCATTCAGAGGCTAGTATGGACAGTCTTTGGGATGCATATTGTTTTAACCGTTCAGGTGACATACCGATTCTCCGCCCCTTTCATCATCCAGTTAGGTCTGATCTTTCTTCATAGGGTAATGCTAGTGTATCTGACTTGAGCTGAAACCAATTAGAAGAAAACTTACTTAAGGCAGGCGCGGAACACAATGAGATTCTGCCAAAATTCAAGAATGGAGAACACTAAAAGTAACTAAAAGCATCGGGATTTTTTTTGCACTCGTCTGTACCTACCCTTTGGCTGTGGAACAAGCATCCGTCAGAACGGTCGAGTAAATTTTCAGATAATTACAGTAGGTGACATTTTAAACCTTGCAAAACACATAGTCTGCGACCATCGAGAAAATAATACTCTAAGTTGTTAATCATAAAATATCAATTGACCGATTTCTAACTTTAGCTAGACGCAATTCTCTATCTATACAATTATGCTAACGATCTTTATTATAACATACAAACGAAATAGAGCAAAATGTTCTTTTATGACTCCAATGTGTACTTATTTAAGTACCTACAAGGGCTTGGTAAATGCTTTTTAATCTTTTAGTAACTTATGAAGTCAAATTAGATGGTGTTTATAGCTCCATATCCGTCAGGAAGATTTGGGCTCTTCAATGACGAAAAGAATAATCAAAATCAGTTGAGTGGTTTTTTGAGATTGCCCGACATACACACACGCACGCAAGCATGCACACACACACGCATAATTGTTCTATCTTTATAATATGTATTAATAATATTGATATTATGTATAGCCATGATAAGCTATGCATCCCTAAAATAATACGTTTTGGTGTTGGTTAGTGATAGTAGTGATGGTGGTTGTGTTGGAGGTGATGGTAGTGGCGGTGGCTAGTGGTGAGTTGTGGTGGTGGTGTTTAGTGGTGGTAGTTAGTGGCAGCACTGGTGATGTTTAGTGGTGGTGGTGAGTGTTGTGGTAGCCTTAGTGGTATGGCGGTATTAATGGTGATGATGGTAGTAGTGATGGTAATTAGTGGTGGTGATGGTAATTAGTGGTGGTGATGGTAGTAGTGGTGGTTAGTGGTGTTGGCTAGTGGTCAGTTATGGTGGTGGTGTTTAGTGGTGGTAGCAATTGGTGACGGTAGTGGTGGTGGTTGGTGGTTAGTGGTGGAAGTGATGGTGTTTAGTGGTAGTAGTTGATGGTGGTGTTTAGTGGTGATAGTTGATGGTGGTGTTTAGTGGTGGTAGGTATTGGTGACGGTAGTGGTGGTGGTTGGTGGTTAGTGGTGGAGATGATGGTGTTTAGTGGTAGTAGTTAGTGGTAGCGGTGGTGATGTTTAGTGGTGATGGTGGTAGCCTTGGTGGTATGACGTTATTAATGGTGATGATGTTAGTAGTGATGGTGGTTGGTGGTGAGTTGTGGTGGAGGTTAGTGGTAGTAGTGGTGGTGGTTGTGTTAGTTGGTGGTGATGGTAGTGGTGATGGTTAGTGGTGAGTTGTGGTGGTGGTTAGTGGTAGTAATGGTGGTGGTGGTTGTGTTAGTTGGTGGTGATGGTAGTGGTGGTAACTAGTGGTAAGTTGTGGTGGTGGTGGTGTTTAGTAGTGGTAGTTGATGGTGGTGTTTAGTGGTGGTGTTTACTGTGGTAGTTAGTGGTGGTAGGTGTTGTTGGTGTTTAGAGGTGGTAGCTATTGGTGACGGTGGTGGTGATGGTTGGTGGTTAACGGTGGAGATGATGGTGCTGTTTAGTGGTGGTAGTTATTGGTGACGGTGGTGGTGATGGTTGGTGGTTAATGGTGGAAGTGATGGTGGTTTTTAGTGGTGGTAGTTATTGGTGACGGGGGTGGTGATGGTTGCTGGTTAATGGTGAAGGTGGTGGTGGTGTTTAGTGGTGGAGGTTGTTAGTGGTGGTGGTGGTGGTAGTAGTGGTGATGGTGGTGGTGAGTGGTGTTGGCGGAGGTGAGTGGCGGTGGTTGTGGTGATGGTGATAGGTGGTTAGTGGTGATTGTGGTGGTTAGTGGTGCTGGTTAGTGATGATGGTGGTGGTTAGCGGTGATAGTGGTTAGTGGTGATGGTGATGATGGTCGTGGTCAAGGTTGTGGTGGTGGTGGTAGTAGTAGTAGTAGTAGTAGTAGTAGTAGTAGTAGTAGTAGTAGTAGTAGTAGTAGTAGTAGTAGTAGTAGTAAACGATTTAATTAGAGAATAAACAACGAAACAGGATTCATAACAATACATTAACAGAAACAAGTAAGGAGCTAGGGTTAATAATGACATCCTAAGGTACCAGGGGTATAGGAAGACTCCCGAAGGAGCATATGAGGCCAGGCGGATTAGCCTCGGCACGGTGTAACCTAGGAACAGATCATGGAGCTTAATCCTTGTTAGGGAACAAGAAGAAAACTGAAGTAAGAAATAAATATTCTTCACTCTAATATATTCTTCAGGAAGGGCTTTCAACTTCAACTACCTGCTAATATCCACATATTGACGTATTGCGTTGATCTCAAAATTAATATCTTTGACCTGTTTCATATCAAATTTTCATGGTTCACCTTATTCTGGTGGATAGTATCTGACTCATAATTTCTTTGCTCCGAGCTAGACAAATGTGTAACTTTAACTGACAAGGGTACCCTAGGTCGTTAAGGGACGGACTTCTGCGGGACGACTGCGCTTCAAATCCAGCCTGACTGAGGTTTTTTTCCATGCTTTCCTCAATCTTCATAGCTAACAAATGCTGGGAAATGCCCTTAACATAGGTCTGGAACGTTTACTTCCCTAAACTTCCTTTCCCAATTATCATTTCATTTCTTCAGTGTCCACCGGCTGTGTTGCCGTATGTAGTAGGAAGGGGCATTAGCACTATTAAAAATACTAACTTTAAGCTCTTCATCCACAGAATAACTGAGTTTATTTCATACATTTATTCAGCGACCGATTAAAGGACATTAAACTAACGACAAAATCTGTGGACATTCACATGACTCCGACTTACATTCACATGAGACTCCCTATCCTCGTCTTCTGTGGTGTAATGGTTGGGTACCGTGCTAGCCTCTAGTTTTCAAGGTGGCGGGTTCAAAACCGGTGGAGGGCGATGGATTTTTTTGGGCGTAAAACTCCTTAGTATGACTTCCTTCGGAAGGGAAGTAAAGCCGGTGGTCCCGTGTCGTAGGTTTACGGCACTTAAAAGAACCTCAAGCCTAATAAAGAGGCCTCTGAACAAAATTAGCGGTATTTCACGCCCAATATAGATGGGACGCTACGGACCATAGTCGTTAAAGAGCGTCCATAAATAAAACACTCTGTTTCAATTTCCCTATCTTCTATCGTTTATTAAGGGCATGCAAATTATCATTAGGAAAGCTTATTTTCCTAACTACTACATTTTAATCCATTTCAACCTTTACAGAAACAGCTGAATTACACCTTTCGTTATGTACATACAAAGGGAACAGCGATAGTAAAATGTTTAAGAACTGCACGCTACACACTGACCTTAAAATTCCATACTCTTTCCTGACAACGCGAGAAACAATTTAAAATCGGCAGGACTTTAAAAGAATGACCAAGTATTGAAATAATTCGAATAATTAATAACGAATATCTCGAAAATGGCTGATACTATCAAAAATTTTATTTAAGATAAATTGTGTGTTTTAAAGAGATCAACATCTCTTGTGAAGTACGTTTTCGTCTGCCTCTTAACGTTTACCAGTTATATAAGATTATACAAAATTCCTTTCGAATGAAGACGACTTCACAGATTATTTCCAGAAAATTCAAGATATACATTTTGTTTCTCATGTAAGTATCTTTACGGTATGATATTTTAATAGAAGTCGTCAGAGCTATGTTTTAGAAAACCAAACATTCCAAAAATCTTCCATGTAAAGGGTAATTTATGGTGGGGGGATTTTCTTGAAAATCTTCGTGTCGCATCTTTGGAAGATAATGAACTTAAATACCAAGTTTGGTGCTTAACCGGATCTTTAACTTAAAATGTCTTTTGGGGGGGGATTCAGGAGGTATCAAAACATCTACGTTAATAATCTCGGTGTGAATTTTTGTGTGGAATACAAACCTTCCTACTTACTATACGTAGTGGAGAAAGTAATAAATAGTCACTAAAATAAGCTAGAAGTACAAAATCAAGAGACTTGTTGCTCTCGGGCCAATCGCCACACTTTCTAAGCGATTTAAACTGACATGGAGGCACTTAACATTGCCGGATCCCTAGCGCCGAGAACTTATGCACATCACCGCAATTGCTCATAGGTTCACGTAAAATCAAACACAGATGTTAATAGGACGTGTGTGCTAATTTTTGAAGTAGAATATTTGTTGGTAGTTGGAAAATGCTTCATGTTTATCTGCACCACGTATGGGAGCCAATTTGTCGCGGTCACTTCGTGTTATCTATTGCTGGGTGCCTGTTATTGTATTAACAGTTTGAATTTTGGGTTATTTGTCCTCCGGCTAGCTATTATTACTACTCAGTCGAGCATATCTCTTGAACAGGGTGTGTAAACGGAAAGGATTCGTTACTGAAAGATAACACTGATAAAAGAATTTGTTTTTACACTTTTATTACCGTCACAATTAATTAATTTCACATACTGACTCTTGATACACGCCAGACTGAAACTGTTATATTTTCTAATGTTACTATAATCACTTATTTGCTGCACATTATTAATTCGCGTATTTCACATTTATAACTAACTTTACAACGCGAGAGATTCTGTAGAATTGCGCGACGTATAACGCGTGAACGATTCTTTTAAACTGTGCGACGTATAACCTTTGTATGATTCTGTTGGACTGAACGACGTATTACCCGCAAATCCTTCTGTTGGACTGAATGACGTTTGCCTTGTGAATTATTCTGTCAAACTACGAGTTACCCTCTCTGGCACGGAATTTATACTCCCTCACCCCAATATGCCTAAACATTATAACAGAGCTGCTATTGGTTATTAAAACGCGTCAACATTAGCGTCTATTTTTATATCCAATCAAAATTACGAACACAAATGCTCTAGGGAAGATATTCCTTCCATTTCTAAGAAAAGCGCGCTAATCTGACTTCATTTGTTTGTCTCTTATAATTGATAAACAACTCACCCCCTCGCTCATTGTTATCCGCTCCTATTGTCAGTTTCAGTGAGGCCGTGTAAACTTATTTCCTAACAATGCTTATAATTAACAAACATCTCAAATCAATGTCATACAATAATGCTTATTTACACTACAATCACTCTGGCATTTACATTGTTGTGATATAAAATACTGCCACATTTTCCATAAGAAAAAATCTTATGCATTACGTTCACATAAGTTTCTCTACCCATTCTTCAACAAATTATTATTACAAAAGTTTATTCTTCTATCTACTTCACGTTAATTGAGATAAACATTTACAGAAATTGCCTTATTGCATGTTTTCTTGTAGGTAGAAGGGGATTAAAGGAATACGGTAGACTTAAGCGAAAGTAAAATCTTTTAACAACTGGTGGCTATGTAATGGCTGTGGAATTCTGTTTCCTTTCAATGACCAAGAGAAAAAAAAAACTAATGCGTTGCCACTACATGACTTTCCCTACTCTTGTACAAACTATTTGTACAAACGCTTATTCTCCATCTTATTGCTAATTTTCTTGTAGGTGCAAGGGGAATATGGTAGGCTTTAAGCG
This sequence comes from Deroplatys truncata, assembly GCA_030765065.1. Taxonomy (NCBI): domain Eukaryota; kingdom Metazoa; phylum Arthropoda; class Insecta; order Mantodea; family Mantidae; genus Deroplatys; species Deroplatys truncata. The sequence continues at coordinate 221,183,136 of CM060981.1, read as the reverse complement.
ATAGTCAAATGTTTTAAGAGCTGGTTGCTATGTGGAGTATTCCATTCTCTTTGTATGTCCAGGACATAAGAAAACGAATAACGAATTTCCATGCGAGAATAAGTATTAGAACATTCAAACAAATAACACAGAATATGCTGGAAGTGGTTCACTGGACAAAACAAATGTATATGACAGAAATTGTGAGTTTTAATGAGATCTACATTTTTGTATAACAACATTTCGTCTGTCTCTTACGGTTTACCAGTTATGCAAAAACCATTCAGAATGAAGAGGACTTTTGGAGAATTCCCAGAAAACTCAAGATATACATTTCAATTGCCATAAAATATCTTAAGCATATGATATTTTAAACAAAATCGTTAGAGCTATTTTTGAGAAAATCAAAGTTGTCAAAAATATTTCATGTAAATGGTAGTCTGGGGTTGGGGGACTTTATTGAAAAGACATTTTAAGTAGATCCCGTGGCCTCGGAAACTACAGGCTAGCATGGTAACCAGTACTCCACGGTGGACGACAGATACACAACAGACAGGCAGACAGACAGACATACACACAAACTTTTTCTAAAACTGCTTTTTTTATTCAGGGGGCTTCAAAACATGTATTTCCGGTGAAATATCGATATCAAATTTTTGGGTGGAATGCAATACTTCCCCTACTTAATCTAAGTAGTAGAGAAACTAAAAAAGCGTATACCAATTTTCCTGTTTAGAAAGCTAAAATTATTTGGAAATTCAAACCAGTAATAAAGAATATCTAGGAAATGGTTAACACCAATTAAAATTTTATTTCACATAAATTGTGTGCTTTATAGAGATATATTCTTTATGTAGAAAGATTTTGTCTATCTCATACTGTCTACCACATATGCATAAGTCATAAGTAGACTTCGGAACTTAAGTCCTAAAAAATATGATTTAGACGCCTAAAAAGGTCCCAAAGAGTAGGGAAATAGGTCTTTAATAGGCACATAAATAACATAATTTATGCATTACGCCATGCAACACACAGTGATTAATGTTTTATTTCAAAACACACTTAAATACGTAGGGTAGATAAGATTATATAGTAATTGAACAATCATTCTATAAAAAATCTGTGTCACTGTCAGTTAATTAAAATATAAAGGATAGAATTATGTCTTACATGAGTTTTAAAAATTAATGCAACACTGTTATTTTTTTAAATGACAGATTCTTCAATTTCAGTTTTGGCTGTAATTTTGTCCATAATAAATAACAAGAAACATCTCCAGATGATGTGGGGTAAATTTATGTCTTCTGTCGGTCAGAATTAGCTTAAATGCTGAAAAATATCTCTCAACGACTGCAGTGGTGACTGGAGATAAACATACACGGACTAAATTCTGTAGGGAGATCTACCTCACGTCCGCTTAAAATATCTGATACTCCTTTCAGAACTGTATATCAAGGATTTTTGGCGAGCACCATTTGTAGGTTTTTGGAAACAATTTTCCCAACCTCACCAGCAGCTTTGTTTAAATGACTTTCTGTTCTTGTAAATAATGTGATTGAGTCAGTGAGACTGAACTTTGATGATTGCTAGTTGCTCTATAGTATCTGCTAAAAATGTGAAATTAGCACGAATATATGACATATCCTGTCTCAAACCTTTCTCTCGTAGGACATTCTGGGAACCTTAATACATTGCGATTCTTCTTCCGAAAAACTATTTACAATCTCTTCAACACTGTCAGTGTTCTCACTGTAATACTTCACAGCCTGCAGCCACGTATCCCATCTTGTCAAAATAGGCAGATTGGGACATCTTTCTTTGAAAGCCGTAATTCTAGAATTTAACTTTAAAAATACTTTCTTTATGGAGGATATTAAATCATTAATTTCGGGGAACTGCTTTCGAACCTCCTCTGCTACTTAATGAAGTGCATGAGCCAGACAAGTAACGTGTGTTAAATGCTGAAAAAATACCTTCAAAAGTTTCCCAGCTGCTATCATATATGGTGCTGCATCAGTGTACAGTAACAACACCCTTTCAACCTTTACACCATTTGGATACGGTACTTTTAGTACAGAGTTTACGAAGTAGGCAACTGATTGAGCATTAGTTTTCTCCAACACCTTCAAACAAATCAATGCGAATTTCCATAATTTTCTTCATCTAATCTCCCGACAATTAAATTTGATATACTTCGCCCCAGGGTGTCTGTGGCTTTATCTATGGAAATCCAGATGTAGGAATCTCCTATTTCTGACCTTATTTCATGCAGCTGTGATTCATACACTATCTCAAGATACTTTTTTCTTAGTGTCGATTCGGAGGGTATAGTTCTTCGCAATACTTTTCTAAAAATGACTTCATTGTTGTATTTTAACTCCATTCCAAGGAATGTTGGCTGCAGCGAATGCTTTACACATATCAAAATAGAACTGAGATTTTATTTTTGAGGGCATGGACTGTGTAAGTAAAGTTTGCTTCTGAGAACTTTCTTTTTAGAATTTGCTTGATGCATTGAAGTTTTCTCGTGTTCTACCAAGTGACTCCTTTTTTCGTCAGAAACCCTAAGTAGAAGAATGTATTTATAAATATATTTTAATGTCAGTAAATCATATTTTGTTAAAATAATTAAAATTTTAAATAAATAACCAATATAATTTACATAAAAATTAGTATAACTTAAAAAAATTGTCTTTTACAAAATTAGTATTGTCTTGACCTGTTGTACTGTTAAGATTCCAGTATTGACCTTAATAAAATGCATGAAACAAATTTGAGACTATTTTCAGACAGAAGAAAAAGTCATACGGTAAATTAATCGCGGTAGTTAACATACATGGTTTCATGTGAATAATAAAAATACAGAAAATACAGTAAAAGGCTTATCTCTTTATTGCAGACCTGACAGAAGATTATTTTCCTATCTCTTGTGTAAGACGGGAAACTCGAAATCCATGTTCTTATTAATGCACTTTTGGTAGATCAGTCCTTACGCATTTTGCAGCACTAGCAGAAAAATTATCACAGTAACCAAAGACTTTAATATAGTTATATTATGAACACGAACCGAAACTTTGCCTTATTTTCAAATAACTGTTTCTGAGAACCAGACGTGGGCTAATTGTTGTTATTGTATTTCATTGCCGAAGTTCCGATTTCGCATGCAGCACCTTAAGATTTCACTAATTGTTGCTTTATTTATTATTGCGGTAAGCCTTTTAAAAACGACACCACGCCGCATTTTATCAAACATAAATCAAATAAGTATCCAGTCAATGAAAGGTTTGTTGTTGATTAAATAATTATTTCTTGAATACAACAGTGTAGTGAGTAAATTCATTGGAATTTTAAAAAAAGGCAGAAATAGGCATTTGCATTGAAATAGGTGTCTATGGCACTATAAGAGTTGGTTAATACGTTTTTAGGTCAATTATATGTGTAATTATCTATGTTAGGCTCAATAGGCTGTAAAAGAGAACAATAGGTAAAAACCTAAATATCCGAAGTCTAATCATAAGAATGAAGAGGACTTCAGAGCATTATTCCCAGAAAATTCAAGATATACATTTCATTTGCCATGGAAATGTCTTAACATATGGACTTTTAATCAAAATAGTTTGAGCCATTTTTGAGGAAATCAAGATTTTGGACACATTTTCCATGAAAAGAATAGTTTGAGGTGGGGGAATTTTCTTAAAATCTTCGCGTCGCATTCTTTGAAGATGCTGAACTTAAATATAAAGTTTGATATTTAACCGATTTTTCGCTTTTGAGTTACGCTGTTCACACACAAACACACGAAGCTTTTTTAGATTCAGGTGCCTCGAAACAGGTATTTCCGATGAAAGTTCAGTATCTAATTTTAGATGGATTATAATGCTTCGTCTGTTTACTGTAAGCACATAGTAGAGAAAGTAACAATTACAGTATAATTAATGTCAAATATGTTTTATTATGGCATAAATATTCACTGATGTTGGTATGAATTATTCAATATTTGAAGCACTCTACTTAGAAATGTTAGGTTATTTGTCTCAGGGCATCATGTAAAAAGTAACTTATCACAACTCCCATATATGGACGTGATTTTTAAAGTGTCTCAGTTTGTGTTCTTGTTCACCAATATGAAATATGTAATAAACCCATTTCTACTGAATGTTTAACATTATTAACAGGAATTAAACAGAAAAATCTTTTATTAACGACCAAGTGATACAATAGATTTGGAAATAAAAAACCAATATTAACTTTCTTGTGAATATTACGACACAGACCGTTTTTATTTTCTCTAATACGTATGGTAAATAGGGGAAGTATTGCATTCTTTTGAGGTGCCCTGAATCCAAATAAAGCATTTTTGGAAACATGTCCATGGTGCATCTGTGTGTCTGTCTGTGAACAGCATAACTAAAAAATTAGAATTCGCATACATTTTCGTGTCGCATCCTCCATCCCAAATACCCTTGATTTTCTCAAAAATGGCTAACGATTTTTATTAAAATACCGTATGTTTAAAGTATTTTCATGGGAAATGAAACGTATATCTTGAATTTTCTGGGAATGTCCCCAAAAACTCCTCTTCCTTTAGAATGACTTTTTGCATAACTGTAAACCGTAAGGGGGAGACAAAATATTCCTTGTTATTTGTTTGAATTTTCCAATAATTATACTTTTCTCTTCGTTATTCGTATTTTTATGTCCTGGACATACAAAGAGAATGGAATGCTCCACATAGCAACCAGCTCTTAAAAAATTTGACTATCGTAGATGGAGAATAAGCGTTTGGAAAAATAGTTTGTACAATAGTAGAGAAAGTCATGCGAGTGCAACACAGATTGTTTTAACGAAAGCCAGATTTCAAATTATTTTCCATTTATAAGCCGCCTTTAACATCTAAGACTATATTGGTGACTTTGATCAATATGATCAGTTCGTAACACTTATTCTAATCGCTGGTTTTACTGGTTTAAGTCCCACTCTCTATCCCTCTCTGTCTCTTTCACACACATACAGATTCTAAGGATGATTGAGAACAATATCTACTAACTATAGAAAAATTTCTCCGCCTACCGGAAATCGAACTCTGCACCTCTGCATTTGGATTAGTATGCTAACCCCAAGATTGCGGTGTCTTTCAAATTCTAAATGCCCGTGCGCTTCTTCTGTTCGATTTGCCGCGCCTTGAGTTCTGAAGGCCGTCAGCGGCATCGGCAAATACTTCAATCGCCAAAATCATCACCATTACAATCAACATCATCAGAATCGTCACAGTCACCATCATAGAATTATCAGCATCATCCAAATCACCAGAATCATCATCGACAACCGCGTTCTGTCTTGTTCTACCCTTTGATAAGAAACGTCCTTCTTAAAGGATATGTATATTACAATTGACATCGGATTAATTCTACAACTTTGGTGGGGAACTTCGATCGTAAAGACCAATTAGCCATGTCATATTTCTTGCATGTGTGATGATTAATTAACGTGCTTTAACCAGGTACGTCATATCGGATGGTATATGAAAATGAAAATTGTTGAAATAATGCTCAAATGAGCCTGGAGTCCCTAGAACTTATCCGACATTTGTCTTCTCAGGATAGGGGAAAAGCCTAGAAAAATCCTTATCCACGTAATTCACCCTAACCGAGACTAGAACTCGGGACCTCTTGAATGTGCGGCAGAGATGGACATCCTGCAAGCTAGTTTGCATCAAGAACTTGGCCAGTATTTTATTGATTCTCCTAAATGAACGTGACGTGACATACGCCACTGTAGCCCGAAGACCCCCGTCTGTCGGAAACAAAACTCGACAGATGCGCACCAACTATAAACCAACTTTCATCCCATTGCCGGTCCTGCAAGCATTGTGTGGTATCGGCTTATCCTATAACAGGCAACACCCGCGGGCTCATTACATTCAGTTTTACCTCCCTCTGGGCACCTCCGCTCAGGTGGGGGAGATTAAATCACGGTGGGTCACGTGCTCGATTGACGGAGGTGGATGTTTAAGGTACAGCTGTGTTCAAGTCCTTGCAAACAACACATCTGCCTTTCATCTCATTACGCCAACCGGTCTTAGCTTCGTCTCATCAAATTAAAGCGAATATCTCGTAGTTTCTATTTCCTGTTTTCGTTTTGACATTTGCCACGAAATCTTGCCTAACACCAGAAACTATAGAAAATCAAGCCAAGCGAAACTTAAATAGATTATGTATAGGAACGGTTTTCAACAATACCCGTGCAAATATTTCGCACAACTTTGATAAATAGTGGATTCACCGTGTGGGGATTTTACAGTTGCGTTGTGCGATCAGATATTTTGTAAATGTATGAATCCCGTTGACCGTCCACTGTCACCTTGGTTTTCCCTGGTCGGTAGGCAAATATTGGTATCTCGTCTACCAGAATTTCCTTTCCATTATTTCCCGTTCCTCCTAATTTTTCAGGGTTACTTTTAGGATTCGTGGCGTATGGCGTTGCCGGACAGATGGCGCGGATGCTTGTTTAAAGAAAACAATACTCCCGTGAACACTAGAAGACTGCTTGGTCGACAGGTCGTTCATCGCCATCTCTAGGCAGCTCCAGTACTGGGCTGTGTCTTTCAGGGACTTCCACGCGTCTCTGTGACCTCTGAGGCCTGTAGCCTCCTGTGGTTAGTTTGCTTCCTCCCTTCCTCCTGGGGGATGGTAGCCACAATACCTAGATCTGTGTACGTCAGAGTGTGCGAGGTGTCTCCCTCGGTTGTATAAACTATACCTTTACCCTCATGTTTTGCTTATGTTCAATGGTAGATTTGCATTAACATCTTAGCTGGTGTCCGGGCACTGCTGATATATCTGAGGCATTTTCATTCCATTGCAATAAATGTGAAATAGAAAGCATGATAGTTATGGTCATCTACAAAATAGTAGATGAATAATAATATAATTAACCATTAAGGAGTAACCAGAAAGGGAAAAAAAAACACAATACATTATACTGTGGTAAGGAACCCTGTTCATATGCGTAAAATGCGTATATTTATTCGTTCATTCGGGAAGAACCACTCAAATACGTGTACCTAGCGCAATATATTCGTAACAGTAAGGAATGTATATTTATAATTGATGACCAGCCATAAGGCCTTAAGCAGTTGGCTTCAAGTTATCTACATTCAAACCATTATGTCAATACAAAGAACAACTGCTGCCACGAATCACTGATGGGCAGGTAGACAGTACCTGGTGAGTGCTGTCTGAAAATGTCATTGTAAGAGAGATAGGATGGTAAAGTCCAGTAACAATTCGACTTCATTTCCTTTTGTCCTGGCTTTAATGCTTAAAAGTTCCTATGCCTGATTAACATGATGTAAAATGAATGGGGAATAAAAGAATAACGGGATACATATTGGAAAACGAGAATGTTTCGGTTGGTACTATAAAGTCATTTATAAACAATTAAGCAACAGTTCCGTAGAACGCGTTACACACATGGCCACTGTAGCTCTCGTTTTGCCGCAGACCTTTACCCACAGCTCTTACTGCTGACAGGTCAACACTCAGTGTTTTCGGTTCGCTAATTGTAGGAAAATGGAGAATGGAATTGCATATTTATTAGCATTGTCTAAGTGTGACCTTTGTTATTGTTATAATGCGCAATAGATAAAACTAGGTATATTGAAATCATTATTAGAATTGAAATGATTATATAGGTATATACAGAGTCGATTACACTTATGATTTCGCTTGAACTTCTCGCACAAAAGAAGCGGTGGTTTATATGTACTATTATTACTATTATGATGCTCTGTTACGATTCTTGTATTTTATCTTCTCATACGGCTTATTAAAAATTTATTACGTTCACATAACTTTTCTCTACGCACTATCATTTATAGCTTCTATGAACTATGCTTACTAAAGTTTGCATAAATAGCTATATTGCACATTTCACTCATGGTACAAGGTGGATACAGCAAACGAAGCGATAGTCAGATGTTTAAAAGCGGGCCACTATACGCTAGCCTCGAAAGTTCTTACTCTTTCCACGACATTCCGAGAAAGACAACTGAATAGCTATGGCACTTAAAATATGACAAAGGGTTTGAAAAATTCAAATCAATAATATCGAACAGGGAGTGGTTTCGCTTCTGGCTCTCGTACTGAGGGTCCGGGATTCGATTCCTGCTCTGGGATGGCGATTTTAAGTCGGCTCTATCCACGCCTTCACCTCTGATTCGTTCATGTGAAGTATCCTCAAGGCCCAACGTGGTTCGAAGTCCACGGTAAAAGCTGTAGGTCCTCTCTTTCTACCGCCATCCTCATCATCCTACCTCGGAGGCAACGTATACAGCCTGCTGTATGCCTCCACCTTAGAAATGGGTGCAGTCATCGCTTGGTGAAATGAGGTATCCCGAAGGTCATAGGCCATATGGGGAGTGTTAATAATGACGACGATAATAACGAATACCTCGGAAATGGCTGATGCTAGAAAAAAAATTTGAAATAAATTGTTTATTTTACAGATTCTACATTTTTCTGCAGTAAATTTTTGTCTCTCTCTTATGGTTTCTCATTATAGGTACACAATTCGTTTCTAATGAAGAGAACTTTACAAGCTATCAGAAAATTTAAGATAATATACATTTCATTTGTAATGTAGGTTTCTGAGAAAATAAAAAAAAATCGAAATGTTTTCCATGTAAAGAGTAGTTTGGGGTGGGGGAAATTTCTTGAAAAATCTTCGTGCCACATCTTTAATATTTATCAGAGTTTTCGTTTTTGAACATGATGTTCACAAACACACATACGCGGACCTTTATCTAAAAATGCCTTTTTCTCCCCCTTTCTCAAATCATGTACTTCCAGTGAAACCTCGGTATGGAATTTTAGGTTGGAATGCAATGCTTCCTCTGCTTATTAGGCCCACGGTAGAGAAAGTAATGAAAGTATTTGGAACAGCCATGTGGAGTTTTCTCTGTAATCATGAAGCTCCTTACTAATACCCGGACTTTTACCTTGCACTGTTGGTGACCTCTGAGCTTGCCACAACTGCTGCACAAGAAGGAAGACTTTATGGATGATGTAAAAGTTTTGCGCCGACCTGTACGAGTGAAACCGCTCACACGGTGGAGGTGAAGTGGTGAGCGGATGGGAGCAATTGGTGCCCTGGTGACAGGATGCAAGGTATGCACTAAGTACCTACCCTACCCGATAGGGGAGCCGCAAGCGTCACAAAAGGCTGGAACCCTTCCCCCGTATTAAAAGAGATGAAATGAAGCAACGTCCAATCTGACCTTCTATTGTGTTACCTTTTGTGAAAACGTTTCCAGGGAGGGGGACGTGAACGAAGTCGACTGATTTGATGGATAAACGTTTGCGAACTGTTAAATAAGCAGATGAGAATCCGTTTCAGAAAGCGTATAGGGTGCAGTGAAACATAAATTTTAACCTTCCTACCTCGTGCAATAGAGAGCAGGGATTACTAGCCCAGTTCTCCTGTTTTCAAATGGGAAGTCGCCCCAGTTTCTTCGTCCTGTTCTTGGATACATCATGATTCAGGATTTGCTGCTCTATGAACATATTACAATTTAAATGCTCGGAATTGGGATATTTCCATGTCGAATATACGAAAACCACATACATCTATATACTAATATCATTTACAAAGAGCATATATATGTGTGTGTGTCCTGAGTTCGATTCCCGTCGACCGCCCACTCTGACCTTGGTGGTCCTCCCTGGTCGGTAGGCGAATACTGGGGTCATTTCTCATCTATCACGATTACCTTTCCACAATTTCCCTTTCATTTCTCTTCCTTCTCATCGTTTAAATGTGCTTCTATGTTTCGTGACGTATGACGGTGCCTGATGCTTGCTAAAAGGAAAGTGCTCCTCATGGACACTAGAAGGCTGCTTGGCTGACGGGTCGTTCATCGCCCTCTCTCGGCAGTTCCAGCTGGGACTGATTTTCAAGACTGGAACTAATGGGCACAACTGCGCGTCTCTGTGGCCTGTCTGCCTGCCGCATATAACCTCCTGTGGTTCCGTCACTTCATCTCTGGAGGTGGTAGCTACAATACATCTAGTAGGTCGCAATGCGCAACGTGTCCCCCATCAGCTGTATAACCTATAACTTATACTTATTGGGTAATATACAAAACCCCATAACGATGGTGGTGATTCTTTTACCGCTGAGAAGCCATATTCTTTCTGAGGGACATGGGCCATAAAGCACCTAATTTAAATTCATAACTTACTAAAACACTAAAAACAATTTAGAAAGCCTTCGTTGAAAATGCCATGGACTAGAAAATAGTTGTGCTCTACAGAGAATAAGTGTAGAAACAAAAGTCGGTTATCTGCGGTTACCTTTTATTCCGAGCAATGCATCTACATGTATAGCTATTATGTAGAAGTAATTGCTTTGAAGAAACCAACTTTTGTTTCTACATGCATTCTATACGGAATACAGACTTCGGTTTCTACACACATTCTCTGTAGAGTACAACTACGTATTTACGTATGCTGTTCTCAGACTCACACACACACACACACACACACACACACACACACACACACACACACACAGAGGACCTTTTGTTAAAAATTCATTTTATGGATTCAGGGATCTCAAAACGTAGGTATGTTTTCACTGAAATCTCCGTATCGAAAATTCAGATGAACAGAGTACTTCATATTTTGCTATAAGTAAGTCATATTTAAAGTATATATGTACACGAGATATATAGGGTAGACCATTTAAACTGAGACTGTACAATATCACCAAAACTAAACGTTGTAGAAAGAAATGTCTCGAATAAAAGTTGCTTGATATTATGGGGGAAAGTAAATGCCATTAGTTATGTTTTGTTTGGAGGACGTTGCGATGGTTATTTTAGGTCAATTTAATTTGACCCTAATTATAGGTTCACATTTAAAAAAATTAAATTCACCCTAAATTCCCATCAGAACGTCCTCCAAACAAAACCGACTAATGGCATTTACTTTCCCTCATGATATCAAGCAACTTTTATTCAAGACTTTCTCTCTACAACGCTTAGTTTTGGAGATATTGGAGTCTCAACTTAAACTGTCCACCCTATATATACCCGTGTAACTTAAGTTGTAATTTTATCTAGAGATTGAATTTCTGAAGGAATGATTATACGTAGGTATACCTATTATGTTCTCGCTGTACCTCAGTGCAATCCTCTGTAGTCGGATGTGCCTGATTGATTCCAGTGTAGCCACATCTGTGTTTTATTGTCGTCCTGGCAACCACTTCAGTTCACTGGAATCATGATCAGTCAAACTCGTAAGAGATTCATGGCATTTCCAGACTTAATTAGTTTTAAGAGCTGTTGGCTCCGCGTAAACGCTTAAGGCTCGCATTCGGGCGGTCCCAGGTTCGATTCCATTGGTCCTGCCATTTTGACTTTGGTTTTTTTCGCGGTTTTAGATGTAATAAGCGAATGCTAAAGCGGATTATAATTATATTGGTGACAATTTTCCTGTCACCCATTTCCTCCGTAAGGGTGGGGGGGTTACGCCTCTTCAGCTGCCGTGGTGCGGGCGCTGCGGACCCTGAGCACTCGTGGTACTTCTGACGTTTCTACAGGTACCCTGGACCAAACATCCGAGCCCCACCCGTGAGGGTGTTGTTTGGATTGGGTTGGACTCGGTGGGGCAGTTGTCCCCGATACCCATGGGAGATTGGGAACGTCTGGGCGGTTTTCCGTCCAGGTGGGGTAGTGAGACGTCTCAAGGTTCTTCTGTACCGCCCTGGAGAGGCCCGCTAGTGGGCTGCCGATCCCACTGAGGTTGTTCGGTAGTTTTCCCCTTGGAGTTTGACGCACGTAAGTGGCGTATCACCTTCCACCCTGTAATGGGGGGTCGGTTTAAATTTTTAGGTGCCGGCCTCCTGGAATAACCTCCGGGGATGGGAAAGCCACTCCCTGGGTACAGCGGGGACTTTTGCCCCTGGGTCTTACTGTCTCTCAATTCCTAGTAATGTTTCAGGGTCGAAAGAATAAGCGAGTGGATGGCGGGCAAGGAGTATGTAGCGAAGTTTGCTCTGGCGTTCGGCGTGAGAGGGGCTCTTAAAGAGACCTCTCCGCGAGGAGAGGTAGGCCTGTGAGGGGCAGGTTGGAACACTTGTACGGAGTGACACTTCTACGGAGCCGTTTCTTCTACCTGATAAGACAGAAGTTGACACTTATACCGAACGAACACTAACGAATGTTAATAACAGGTTTTGGAATGAAAATTTGCACCATAACTGGTTTAAATTAAAAAAAAAACCAATATGTTTATAGTTGCAAAATGAAGAATTTATACAATGCCAATAAGTTACCTTTGGTTTGCTGGTATAGTCCACTATATATATATATATATATATATATATATATATATATATATTGATGCCCGTTGTAAGTCACTACAGGTTTGCGTTTGGTGGCCTCGCTGGACTCCATATATCCACAACACTTATAACACGGAACACTACTTGTCACTGTAGTAGTGAACTCTAGTTACGCGTGCCACCCCCACCCAAACCTTACCTCATTTCAATCTTTATAGTTCTCGAACCAAAATTCTAAAAATGCATTAGGCAGGGATTACAGATTACTCTCCGTAAAAATGCAACTGCAAATTTTTCATGCTTAGCTATTTCCTGGAATGTTTTAGGCTCCGTATAAACGTCAACAAATTCCATCTCCGTACAACTGTCACAGATTCCGTGGGGGGGGGGGGGAGTCCCGCCGGCGTCAGGATGTAAAATCTGGAGACGATCCGAGCCTGCCGCCCGATGTGTGCTTCACTTCACCCATTCCTCCCGGAGGTTTCCAGAAGCACAATAGGCCATCGTGTGCGCTTAAGTGCCAAAATCTTCCTCGGTTCCCGATACCTAGAGGGAAGATTAGAGAGACCTGGTCCATGATTTCAAGTTACCAATGCAGAGAGCGTAATGTCTTGGTACGTGTCCCCTGTGTACAGACGGTGGGTAAAGAAATATACCGAGAAGACATGATGTGCTGCTTTGCAGAGGAAGAAATGTATCAGACAGCGATATAAGTGTATTATTCCTATGCACCTATTGTCTCTTGCGGTGTCGAAAGAAGCTTCTCACGATATAGCTTTTGTTTTAGTGAGAGACTGAGAACGTTCACTTTCCACTTTATTGTCCATGCAATGTACAGACTACGTAGTATTCATTTTACATATATGAAAAATGCAGTGTTCTATAATTGAATAAAAACATTAACAGTCGTCATGTACAGCATAGTATACGCATTCTTTTGATACAACCTGTACGAGCACTGCAGGCACGCGCCCGTTGTTTACATCTGGACTCACCCCCTCTTCTTCAACATAAACAGACTACACTACAAGGTAAGTTAACCTCATAAAACGGTTACTCTGATCCGGCTCTTACTCATAACCATGATTCGTTCATCTGTCACTTTGGGCAGCTCCGACAGTGGGTTCGGTCTTCGAGCTGGACTTCTGCGTGTGTCTGTGGCCTGAATACCTGCGGCTTGTAGCCTTCTAACTCCATCCTTTCCTCCTGGGAGGGTGTAGGTTAGTTAAAATCTAACTTAATACATAGAAGGGATTTTCCGACACTTTAGTTGTAATGGTGTGTCCTAGAAATGTCTTGTATTCGAAGAGTACCAACTTGAGAGCGGCAGCTTATTACTGCACGTACTTCCTGCTAACGACGTTCTGCCGTGTAAGGAACTTGACACTGTGATGTGAAGCGTTGCACAAAAGTCATTACTGTGATATTTCAACCTTCCCTTTTACTCCCGGCACGCGCTTAGACGTATGAGAAAATAACACAAATAACTGGTAGAAAAATATGAGGGGGGGGGGAAGAGGCAGACTGAAAAGGGATTTCCAATTTACGACAAGGGACATATTTCAGGCTCTCTTGCAAGGTAGAATAAGAAAATAAAATGTCGAGTCTTTTATAAAGTATGTGAATACGAAAAGGGGGAAGGGGAGGCAGGGGACAACTAAAAACGCTGGAAGTATCTTACATTTGACGTAAGGTAGACATCAAAACATTCGCCGTTTTCTGAGGAGGTAGGTCGGTTGTTGCAGAGTGAAGAAAGCAAGGCATTGCAGTCTCGTAAAGAACTTGTGTGACTTGTAGAAACACGAGAAGAAAAACAAGAAAATCTGGAAAGAAATGGCAAGGCACTGCAGTTCAGTAACCGACCTCTGCTTCGGAAAAGCAATCTCTGTGATACGGTACATTTCAGTCCTCGGGTTCTCTATGTTTTGGTAAAGGCACAAGAGAATAACTCACTGCCGCTTGTTTTATGCATTTAAGGTGGACAGATTGCCATTGTTAACATTTTTATTCACTTTTTAACATTTTTACTTTCTTTACCATGTACTTAATGGGTAGAGGAAATACTACATCCTACCCAAAAATTCGATAACAGATTTCTTCGAAAGTACATGTTTTGAGACAACCTAAATAAAAAAGAAATTCTTTCTCTACTCTTGTACAAACTATTTTTACAAACGCTTATTCTTCATCTACTTCATGTTAATCCAGGTAAACATTTGCAGAAACTATCTTATTGCTAATTTTCTTGTAGTTACAAGGGGAATATGGTAGTCAAATGTTTTAAGAGCTGGTTGTTATGTGGAGCATTCCATTCTCTTTGTATGTCCAAGACATAAAAAAACGAATAGCGAATTCCCATTTAAGAAAAAGTACAAGCATTGGAAAATTCAAACAAATAACAAGGAATATTTTGGAAATAGTTCACTCCACAAAAAAAATGTATATAACATAAATTTCTTGTGTAGTAAAATTCCGTCTGTCTCTTACGATTTACCAGCTATGCAAAAGACATTCACAATGAAGAGGACTTTTGGGGACATTCCCAGGAAATTCAAGATATACATTTCATTTGACATGAAAATATCTTAAAACATATGATAGTTTAATTAAAATCGTTAATCAAAATCAACATTTTTGAAAAATGTTCCATGTAAAGGATAGTCTGGGATGGAGGGGTTTTCTTGAAAATCCTCGAGTCACATTCTTGGAAGATACTAAATTCAAATACTAATTTGGTATTTATCCCACTTTTCGTATTTGAGTTATGCTGTTCACAGACAGAGACATAAACAGACACACACACAGGGACATGTTTCCAAAAATGTTTTATTTGGATTCAAGGCACCTTAAAACATGTATTTCCGATGAAATCTTGGTATCGAATTTTTGGGTGATTATGTGTGCGTCTGTGAACAGCGTAACTAAAAAACGAAAAGTCGCATAAATACCAAAGTTGCTAGTGAAGTTCAGTATCTTCTAAAAATTCAGCGGTATGATTTTCAAGAGCTGCTCTTTACACGAAAAAAAAGTTCGGAAAGTTTTTATTTCCTCAAAAATGGTTCCAACGATTTTGATTATGGCAAATATTATGCATATCTTGAATTTTCTGAAAATGGCCTGTGAAGTCCTCATCATTCGTAACGAATTTTGTATAATTTTGTGTAATTTGTAAACCCTAACAGATTAACAAAAACGTGTTTCATAAAAAGCGTAGATCTCTTTAAAATGGAGAAAATTCACTATCGAGATTTCACCAGAAATACAAAAGAATTTGAAAAAGCTCCGCGCGTGTGTGTGAAAAGTATAACGTAAAAAGGTTAAAAAATGACCAAAATTGGGCATTTAGGTTAAGTATCCTTCAAAGTTGCGACACAAAGATTTCCAAGAAAATTTCCCATCCTTAGACTACCATTTACATAGAAAAGCATTCGAAATTTTAAAGTTTCTCAAAAATGGCTGTAATGATTTTGATTAAAATGCCACGTATTAAAGATATTTACATTGCAAATAAAATGTGTATCTTGAATTTTCTGAGAACAGCTTGTGAAGTACTCTTCAATTAGGACTAGTTTTGTATAGGTAATGTATTTATTTATTTAAGGTCGCTTGAACATTTAGTTATATAGCGACCATACACAAATAACAGTATAACATATTGCTAGTATAGGATTTGAGACAGTATCTTTAACACTTAAATGATATCGGTCTAATTATATAATATAAAATTTAATAGAGACCGCCTTAAAGCAATATGTGTATAATATAATATATAAAATGTATGTAACAGTCATTGTATTATGTTTATATTATGTACATGTATAATAATGTTATGTGAATGTATTAAGTAATTTAACAATGTAGGAGCTGTGAGAATAGAAGCCGAAATGTTGCCAGCAATGAGGCAACAATGAGGTAACCTTGAGGCAATAATGAATTGGAAAGTTTAATAATGCTACTAATAATTCTTGAACAATAATGTGATATTTAAAACAGTTTATAAATAGGCAATCGGCTAAGTTAAATAAAAGTATTCTATTTGAGTAGAATTAGGAAATCAGAGAATTGAAATAAAGTAAAAGTATAAATTTAGGCGGTAGAAGCCAGACGCTAGAAGATAGCGTACCTGAGCAGTATGTTCGCTCGGTACGTATTCAGTGTGAATCATACATATTCATTACGGCATGAATAATATAAAGTTTACGTCTTAAAAAGGTGTAATTAACAAAAATCTCACAGCTCCAGTAGGATGTATCTGTGAAGTGTTATTTAATCGTGAGAAGGATTAATAAAAGGAGTGAAGTAAAAAAATTATAATTTGTGTAAGCCTTCACTCTTTAGCCGCACTACCCCCTGATAAGAGATACGTGTTCCTGCACTGATGCAGCCCAGGCAAAAATACATATATAGTATTTAAAGAAACATTCAAATTACAAAGTTGATTTTTTTAAAAGTGGAGCGAAGGCCACCGGAAAGTAAACGTGGGACGAAGGCCACCGGAAACTTTATATCGTACGTGGGGCGAACGCACCAAGAAACATATCTCCGGCAAAACGAGGTGCAAACAGCAGTAATAAACAACTTCAGTTTGTATCGTAGGTGGGGCTGCAACTACCTCAAGTTTGGTGCCCAAAGCGTGGTGTTAATAACGTAAAGATAAATCTACTTCAAATTGGCTCACCAACAGTGGAACAATTTTTCTTCTTCAGATTACAGTAAGATATTTTTACATGGAAAGGAAGAGTTAGATTGTGTTGGCAGAATTAATCTTTTGTGTACGGATTTCTGAGATTCATATAAAGAACGGTTTTTCTCATACTGGAGAGATTTCCTATAGTTGTCTGGATGCAGTCCGGAACTCTGCCGTGTCTTCTCTCTTCATTATACAATGGACAGGTTTAACCAGATGTTCGAATGTTAGTACAGCGTAACAATGGCTGCATAAAGGAGGAGGTTGCTTAGCTAGTAGGTGGCTATGGCTAAAGGTGACATGACAATTCTTAGGCGTGCAATGACTAATTGATCTCTTCTGGGAAGATACTTTACTGGGTGACTGATGGGTGGAGCTGGGGAAATATCGCGTAGCTTTATGGTTGATGTATCACTTAAGTGTTTTCTCCAGGAGAGTATACTTCGTTTGACCTTCAGACTGTTATGCTTTTGTACCTTCTTAAACCACTGAGAGCGGTTCAAGTGGACCCCAGGCAGAAAACTTAAATTAATACAATATGATCTATTTAGAACAAATAAAATCATTTTAAAACAACAATTCTGATGTCTCAACTTTTTTTTATCAACAATGTACATCACAATTTGCTTTGTCAAACAAAGAACGGAATTACAAATTACAACATTTATTTTTATTTTCCAGCACTATGCATTAGATGAAATAATTTGTCGTATGTTTTATTTTCCACTGGGATTCACAACTACATTTTAATATTTGTAAATAGGGGAAGTATTGTATTCGACCCAAAAATTCGATACCGATATTTCACCGGAAATACATGTTTTGAGGCCCGCTGAATCAAAAAAAGCATTTTTGAAAACATGTCCGTGTGTGTGTGTGTGTCTGTGAACAGCATAACTCAGAAACGAACAGTCGGATAAACACCAACTTGGTATTTAGGTTCAGTATCTTCCAGAGATGCGACACGAAGGTTTTCAAGAAAATCCCCCCACCCCAGATTACCCTTTACATGGAACATTTTTCGAAAATATTAATTTTCTCAAAAATGGCACTAACGATTTTGATTAAAATATCATATGTTTAAGATATTTTCATGACAAATGAACTGTATATCTCGACTTTTCTGGGTATGTCTCCAAAAGTATTCTTCATTGTGAACGACATTTGCATAACTGGTAAACCATAAGAGATAGACAAAATGTTACTACACCAAAAATGTATATCGCGTTAAAATACACAATTTATGTCATATACATTTTTCTTGTTGAGTGAACCGTTTTCGAGATATTGCTTGTTATTCCCTTAAATTTGCCAATACTTATACTTTTTCTCAAATGGAAATTCGTTATTCATTTTTTTTTGTCCTGGTAATGCAAAGAGAATGAATACTCCACATGGCAACTAGCTCTTAAAAGATTTGACTGTCACTTAAAGCCTACCAATTCCCCTTGCATTTATAAGAAAATTAGCAATAAAATTAACATCTCGATATCTCGATTAACATGAAGCATATGGAGAATAAGCGTTTGTAAAAGTAGTTTGTATAAGAGTAGAGAAAGTCATGTGAGTGTAACACATCAGATTTTTTATAATGTACTACCAGTACCATTTAAGTTTTTTACATAGAGTTTTATAATTCATGTTCACTAAGTGTAACATTCAAAAGATACTAATTTATGCATTTTTTTACACTGGGATTCGCAAATGAATTTCATGCAACTCTCACACTTTGTTATAGTTTTTCTATCTTTTTTCTTGGACATAACTGACATCGGCCTTTTAGAAGTTCCATCTTTCTGTTTCGACATGACTACACCTTACAATGCACACTAAGAGAGTACTGAACTGTTTCCACGCAATTTCAAACCAACAATGCATGCTAGAATAACTGAAAAATACAAGGCAGCCACCATAAAATTCGATGCAGAAATTTTATGAGACATCAACTGCTATGAGGGATCCAAGTGGATCCCGAGTTGTATTTTATTTTTATACAATTGTGTTTATTTAACATTTTACGGTAATGGTAATAAATGTGATTAAATTTGTAACTCATTACAAAAGTTTAAAAAATTGAAATTAGATATTTTACTCATAAAAACTAAAACGTTTGACACTGGCAAGCTGGATCCCGCATTACAGTCTGAAGGTCAATGTGGATTAGAAAGTCGTGATGTAGAGTGTTAATTTTTTTTAAGTTAAATGGTCATCTTGTGGCCTTCTTTAGCGGCTGAGTCGGCTAATTCATTTACTGGTATCCCGGTGTAGGAAGGAACTCAAATGAGAATAACTTGAATTCCCGCAGCTGCAATCTTATGGTAGAGGATCCTGATTTCGTAGACTAGCCTATTGTCAGGTGATGGTTGTTGAATAGCTAACACCGATCTCATAGAATCGGAGACTATTATGTAGCCACGGTGACAGGTTTAACGAATAATATATTCCAGAGCGAACTTAATGGCGAAAAGTTCGTAAGAGAAGATGGTAAGATGGTTTTGTAGCATGTAGGTAATTTGGTATAACAGGTAAACTATAAGAGATAGACTAAAAATAGGTACTATACAAAAATCTGATGTGCTACATTCACATGACATTCTTTACCCTCTATCGCTTATTAGTGGGTCTACAAATTATTCTTACGAAAGTTTATTTTCCTATCTACTTAATTTTAATTGAGTTAAACCTTTACGGAAATAGCTACACAACACATTTCGTTATAGATACAAAGAGAAAAGCGACGGTCAAATGTTTAACAACTGGGCGCTATATGCTGACCTTAAAATTCCATACTGTTTCCATGACATCTCAAGAAAAAGCTGAAAATCCAAGCATTTCAAAAGAATGACAAAGTACTGAACAATTTGAACCATCAATAACGGATATCTTGGAAATGGATCATGGCACAATAAAGTTATTTGAAATAAATTGTAAGTTTTCTGCATATTTTGTGTAGAACGTTTTGGTCTATTGCTCAACGTTTACCGATTACACAATATTATATAAATTTACTTTCGGATGAAGAGGACTTCAGAAGCTTATTTGTCATGCATATGTTATTTTAATAAAAATCGCGTTAAAATACACAATTTATGTCATATACATTTTTGTTGTTGAGTGAACCGTTTTCGAGATATTGCTTGTTATTCCCATAAATTTTTCAATACTTATTTTCTCAAATGGGATTTCTTATTCATTTTTTTTGTCTTGGATATGCAAAGAGTATTAACCTGTGGCAAAGAGAATGGTTGTTATTCCCATAAATTTTTCAATACTTATTTTCTCAAATGGGATTTCTTATTCATTTTTTTTGTCTTGGATATGCAAAGAGTATTAACCTGTGGCAAAGAGAATGGTGCTGCACATAGCAACCAGTTATTAAGAAATATGTCATGCTTAAAGGCTACTGTATTTCTATATTGCCCTTGCAAATACAAAACAAGGGGAGCATAGTAAGCCTTAAGCGATAGTCAAATATTTTTAGAACTGGTCGCTATGTGTAAAATGACAAAAGATCGTTTCCGCAAATGTTTATCTCGATTAATATGAAATAGTTGGAGAATAATTCATGCGTTCATTCATTATCTGTTTACTCTCCTCTTGTGTAGGACTTACACCACCCAGGACTTACAGACGGGTGCCTGGGGTCAGAGGCCCGTCGAGGAGCAGACACTCATGGATCAGACAGAGCATCCAGGATGGGTGATCAGCCCGATGCCTGGTATGGGATGAAGGAAGTAGATGAAGCGAACTGTAGGTGAAATGGATGGAAGGAAAGGTGATGATGGAGCAGTTGGTGGAATGAATGGCGGGGGAAACCGGAGAACCCGGAGAAAACCCTCCCAGACGCCGCTTCGTCCACCACAAATCCCACATGCAGGTCCCTGGGATTGAACCCGGTCCGCCTAGGTGGGAGGCGAGCGGTCTAACGACTCGGCCACGGCGCCGCCTAGATGGAGAATAAGAGTTTGTAAAAATAGTTTGCACAAGAGTAGAGAAAGTCATGTGAGTGTAACACATCAGATTTTTTTTAACGAAGCATTTTTTCATTTTTATGCCCATGAAGAAAGAATTAATGACTGTTAAAACGTTTTTAATAGGTGTAGAAATGTGTGGCGCCTCAAGGTCATCATACCCAACATCTTTATTACGACGGTGTGTGATTGTCAGTAGCAACTCGTAAGTATATATTTTGGGTGTTCACAAAATTTCAGAGCCCGGTAGCTCTGAAAATCTGGAATAGAATCTGCTGCACAATACTTATGATTATGAACAACCTGATGTAATTTCAGCCGCTGCCAACAACAATAATTATAATCATTATCATAATAATAATAATAGTAATGTATTAGTTGTCTGGCCAAAGAAAGGGTTGCATTGTGGATGTTTGCTGTTGTACACGTAATTAAGTACAGCGTTTTAAGGGAGGAACTAAGTAATGTGTAGATTAATTTGTAGTTGAGGGTTTGGAAGATCTGGAACAAGGGCGGCGAAAACGCCTTCCTTCTGTGAGTCACCAAATATGCAACACGCAGTGCATCACTCAGCAGCACGTGAAAAGCAAATGGAATGTGGCAGAGAGGGGACGGCGCCTGCGAGTCAAAATGACTCGCGAGTCCCGTTTTCGCCACCTCTGGTCTAGAATGAGCGGGAGAAGTTTCCGCTCTCGTGCAGGTACTGTATTAATCTAATAAGGTACTTTCTGCTGAGCTGTGCTACCATTTAGTGGCATTAACGTAAAATTGTAGTGATCGTATGGGAAAAGTCCGGGAGCAACTTCGTGCACGCCTCCAAATGTGCATGTTCCGTACGTATTTGAGCGATTGGGTCATACCAGCTCCTTAAAACGTACACAAGTCAAGATGTGCTACCGACGCTGTTGCCACATTTCATCAAGTTTAGAAACCCTAGATATAAGTTACAGCATTTACGTTACGTTTAATACGATTTCTAGAAAACGATCTGATGTGATGCATTCACATGACTTCCTCTACCTGTCGTTTATTAATGGGAATACAAATTGTTCTTACTAAAACTTATTCTTATATATGCACTACGTTTTAATCCAAATAAACTTTGCAGAAACATCCACATTATACACTTCGTTATAGATACAAAGGGAACAGCGACAGTCAAATGTTTAAGAACTGGACGCTATACGCTAGTCTTAAAATTCATACTGTTTCCATGTAATCGCGAGAAACACTGACTGTTGAAAGGAATTTAAAGAGTGACACGAAATGAACAATTCGAACCACAAAAGAACCGCTTACGCCACAAAAAGATTTATTTGAAATAAATTGTGTGCTTTAAAGAGATCTACATTTCTTGTGTAGTACGTTTTCGTCTATCGTTTAAGGTTTCTAGTTATACAAGATTATACAAACTTCCTTCCGAATGAGGATGACTTTAAAGGCTATTCCCAGAAAATTCAATATATACATTTTATTTGTCATGTAAATATCTTTAATATATGGTTAATTGATCAAAATCGTTAGAGCCATTTTTTAAAAAATTAAATTTTCGATAAATGTTCCATGTAAAGGGTAGTTTGGGATGGGGGTTTCTTGAAAATCTTCGTGTCGCATCTTCAGAAGGTACTGAACCTTGAAATCTCGGAATCTAATTTTTGAGTGGAATGCAACACCTTCTCTACCTACTATGTACGTGGCAGAGAAAGTAATAACTAATAAATCTACAAGGCGTCAAACGTTAGGGTGTTCACATGCTTTCGAGGTCTTATACAGCAACTGTTACTGGTTAATGTAGTTATAATTTGTGTGAGAAATCTAGTTATAATTTGTGTGAGAAATCTACGCGCTTGAATTTAAGGGGCTATGAATATCCGAAATCGTCGGCAAATAAAGGGTCTTTCAACAAGAGTGTCCTATCTTTAACATGTGATAACTGCCGTTGTTATTGAGTTACAGCAGTAATTTTATTCATGTGGTTACAGTTGTTATTGACAAATAGCCATGGAACGTTACAGCATTCAGCAACGCGTAGAAATTGTGAAAATTTATTATCAAAATGGATCACCTGTTATCCAAACCTTCCATGTATTGCGTGAAGTTTACGCTGTGCATAATCGTCCCTGCGAGAGAACGATTCGGCATTTGATCAAGAAATTTGAAAGAAGTTTCTGTCAGCGATCAAAGAACACCTGTACGTAATCTACGTAAGCGCTCCAACGGAAACATAGGCGCCGTTCGTGAGAGTGTATGCGAAAACGGAAACAAATCAATTGCTCGTCGAGCGCAACAATTGAGGTTTTTGCCGACCACAACGTGGCGAATTCTGCATCTGGACTTGAAGTTTCACGCTTACAAAATGGTGTTAACTCAAGAATTAAAGCCCAACGACCATAGGTTGCGCCTGTATTCACTGACTGGGCTATGGGGCAATTGGAAGCTGACCCGGATTTTTGTCGAAAAATCATCTGCAGCGACGAAGCCCACTTTTGGATGGATGGTTGTGTTAACAAACGAAATTGCGGCTATTGGAGCAATCACAATCCAATGCAGATTTGAATGACCACTTCTTCCCCAAAATGTTACTGTGTGGTGTGGATTTTGGTATGGTGGAATCATTGGTCCATATTTTTACCAAGATGAAGATAAAGAAGCTCTAACTGTCAATGGAGAAAGATACCGGGCTCTTATAAGGGACTATTTTTGGCCTCAATTGGATGGTATGGATCTTAGAAACATATTGTTTCAGCAAGATGGTGCCACATGTCATACTGCTCTCGAAACAATCGATCCTTTGAAGGAGAAGTTCAGAGGTTTCATCATTTCCCGTGGTGGTGATGTTAACTGGCCCCCGAGGTCATGTGATTTAACGCCGTTGGATTACTTCTTGTGGGGTTATGTTAAATCTCGAGCTTATGTCAACAAGCCAGAAGCAGTGAATGATCTTATGAATAACATCACGCGTGTTATTCGTGAAGTTGGACCTAATTTACGTTCTTCTGTCATTGAAAATTGGGTCAACCGTATACGCGCAACCCAACGAAGTCGCGGCGGTCACTTAACTGATGTTCTCTTCCACACGTAATGACATTAATTAGGTTCCAAAATAAAAAACAGAAATAAACCTCTATCATTTATAGAACGTGTTTTATTTGAGTTCAAAGATAGGACACTCTTGTTGAAAGACCCTATAGTACGCTCCCAAGTGCCAAGAAAGTTCCCGTTGTCGGCCATGCGTCCAAAAGAAGGTTTTGTAGAAAACCATGCTTTCCAGTCCAACGACTGTATCGTACCGTACAAAATTTGAGATTAAATGACAAAACCAAAGACTACCACCAACAAAACTAGGTATCCATTAAGCATGGCACCTCTTGGAATGCTTGGATCGATGTTCCAGCCACACACCGGGAAGCAGGCTAAAAGACAGGGAAGGGCAGAAGAAGACTATCCGAAAGGAAGAAGTTGCAGCAAGCAAACAGAGCAGGGTTGATGGAGCCAGGTAATGGAGAAGAGTAACTGAGTGGAAAGTGCACCCCCAACCCCCCAGGAGTCAGATAAAACAACAACACACACGAGGTATGGAGTGGAAAAGCTACTGGCCGGGAAGAAAGAACGTGAACAAAGACAATATAACAACGAGCCGCAGGTAAAGTGTGTTTGCCAAACAGCATCATTTATTGGATTTCATTGTTTACAAAATCGTTCCTCTCTTTGCTTTTAAAAACGTATTTTCCGTCTTCCTCCTCCTAATATGATACGTCGGAATGCGATCAAACATCTTACCTAGAGCAGTAGATCACTGTTAGAGTTGCTATGCAACAAACTCACTTAAAAGAGGCAGGAACATTGGCCTATATATTGAAACAGTCTACAGCTACATTGTGTTTTACTAGGCCTGCAATTTACAGTAAATATTCATTTACTCAAATTAAAATACGCTGATTTCAGCCTGCTGATAATGTTAGTATTACAAATCCGATGTGTCAAATTCACATGACTTTCTCTACCTTCTATAGTTTATCAGTGGCTATACAAATTATTATTACGAAAATTTATTTTCCTATCTGCTTTATTTTAATCGACATAAACGTTTCCATAAATAGCTGCATTACACATTTCGTTATACATACAAAGGGAACAGCGATACTCAAATGATATAGAACTACACATCATACGCGAGTCTTAAAATTCCATACTGTTTCAATAACATCGCGAGAAACAACCGAAAATCGACAGAACTATAGAAGAATGACAAAGAATTGAACAAATGGAACCATTAATAACGGATATCTGGATATCTCGGAAATGGATGATGACACAATGGAGTTATTTGAAATAAATTGTGTGTTTTAAAGAGATCCACTTTTTTGTGTAGTACGTTTTTGTCTATATAATAGCTATACAAGATTATATAAAATTCCTTCCGAATGAATAGGACTTCACAGGCTATTCCAGGAAAATTCAAGATATACATTTCATTTGTCATGTAAATATCTTTAACATATGGTAATTTAATCAAAATATTACGAGCTATTTTTTAGAAAATAAAAAATTTAGAAATATGTTCCATGTAAAGCTAGTTTGGGGTAGAAGAATTTTCTTGTGAGGCTTAGTGTCGCAACTTTGAGAGGTACTGAACCTAATTACGAAGTATTTATCCGAATTTTAGATTTTTAGTTATGTTGTTCACACACACACACACACACACACACACACAAATGGACGTTTGACTAAAAATTATTTGATTATTCAAATGGCCTCAAAACATGTATTTCCGATGAAATCTTGGTAACCAATTTTTGGGCACTACAATGCCTTCCCTACTTATGTGGCAGAGAAAGTAAAAGGAATAGCGTTTTACCACTTGAAAGATAAACAAGGATAGATAAAGCAGAACAACAATATTATTCAAGGAATTTGTCGAGCGAAAATACCAACATCTGTCTGCGAAGTTATGAACTTTCATTTTGTGGTTATCGGTGATGTTTTCGTTTTTGATATCAAAGAGGTGATAAAAGACAATACAAATTGCAGAATTTAATGACATTAGAGCAACGGAATGTAAACCAAGATGCATCAACTGTTAATAGTAGATTATGAAACGTGTTAAAAGTGGGGTTTTATTTTGCGAATAGGAATATTTGCTACAGCAAAATAAAACCATTTTAACACGTGTGGCATATAATATCTTAGAAGGCGCTAGAATTTGTAACATATCAATAAACGATTATTATATAGATTCCTGAAGCTACGAGAAAGCACGTTTAGAACGAGATCAACTCTCTTGTGCAGCTAGATGTCAAATATTTTAATGTTTTGTTGACTCGCTAGCAGACATTTTCAGTGAAATTATTTTCCACATGTTTTGCCTTACAACAGGCAATGAAGCGATTCAATGCTATATCATATTGCTTTCCGGATATTTTGGATAAGTACTTCTACTGTCATTGTTTCTGATGCTTCTGTAATTTTAACTAGTCTTCCATTCTGGCTTCTGAATTCATAATTTCCGCCACGTAATCTTTATGTAGGTTATACTAAATAAAAGAATAACGTTTTAGATCAATGAAAGCAGAAGGCTGCCAAAATAACGTATAGCTTAACTGTACAACGATTTGCGATAAATTGAAGTATGACGATTTCTATTGTGAACAGATAATGTGACCGACATAAGAAATTCATCAGCAAAAATAATACTACAAAGTAAAGCCTAATCAAACCAAGTCGAATTATTAAACATGTGCAAATACAAGGAGTAACTCCGTTGTGATTGGACTTAAACCAAAGTTGGTATCAATGGAGCGGTATAAAAATTTCATCGCACTAGTGTGATAATGTGAAGCTTTTAGTTGGTGTGCACTGTGTTAAAAATTCCAGTTTCAGGCCATGCTGTTCTAAAATATATATTTAAAGCAACATAACAAAATATAGATCAGACAATTGTATAATGGTAAGAATTTACTTGCGAATTCGCAGTTGAAACGCACGCTCGTGCTTGAATTAGACTGTATTGTCATTTTGAAATCTTATCGTTGTCCTATTTACCCTTCACAAAGACGAAACTCCGTACTTTTGAAAATCACATTAAACACCAGTTGTACGTCTTTTACGACGCATTAAACCTCATTTGTAAGCACGTACTTCAATATTTATTTAAATAATTGAGGGCTGGGATTCTCAAAGGTGTTAAGTGCCGAAATCTACAAAATTGAGATATTTCTTCAGATGATTGCTGTAAGCCAAGGGCATTTTCCTTTTAAAAGCGCTGTTGTTCCTATTGGTCATCCTCGAGTTGAAACTGATGGTAATAGATGGCACTGGTGACTCCAGGAGTCATGGCCTCTGAAAAAATCTGATGTGTTACACTTACATGACTTTCTCTACTCTTGTACAAACTATTTTTAGAAACGCTTATTCTCCATCTACTTCATGTTAATCGAGATAAACATTTGCAGACGCTATCTTATTGCTAATTTTCTTGTAGATGTAAGGGGAATATATATTTACAAGGGCAGTATAGAAAAACAGTAGCCTTTAAGTACATACATATCTCTTAATAGCTGGTTGCTAGGTGCAGCACCATTCCCTTTCCCACAGATTAATACTCTTTGCATATCCAAGATAAAAAAATGAATAACGAATTCCCATTTTAGAAAATTATTGAAAAATTTAAGGGAATAACAAGCAATATCTCGAAAATGGTTCACTCAACAAAAAAAATGTATATGACATAAATTGTGTATTTTAACGCGATCTACATTTTTTGTGTAGTAAAATTTTGTATATCTCTTATGGTTTACCAGTTATGCAAAAGTCGTTCACAATGGAGAATACCTTTGAAAGACATTCCTAGAAAATTCAAGATATACATTTCATTTGTCATGAAAATATCTTAAACATATGATATTTTAATCAAAATCGTTAGAGCCATTTTTGAGAAAATTAAAATTTTCGAAAAATGTTCCAAATAAAGGGTAATCTGGGATAGGGGGATTTTCTTGAAAACCTTCGTGTCGCATTACTGGAAGATATTGAACCTAAATACCAAGTTTGGTGTTTATCCGACTGTTCGTTTCTGAGTTATGCTGTTCACCGACAGACACACGCATGGACATGTTTCCAAAAATGCTTTTTTTTGGATTCAGGGGGTCTCAAAACATATATTTCCGGTGAAATCTCGGTATCAAATTTTTGGGTGGAATACAATACTTCCCCTACTTACTATACGTAGTAGAGAAAGTAAAAATATTAACCGTCACAACGATAACATAACTAATTAGATGCAAATTAACAGTATTAATGTTCGGTTCTGATTTCTGCATGGTTCATTAGTGCCAAATTATATAAATTTTATAAAGTCATTTTAGCTATATTATTATTTGAAAAATCTGATGTGTTACACTCACATGACTTTCTCTACTCTTGTACAATCTATTTTCAAAAACGCCTATTCTCCATATGCTTCATATTAATCGAGATATCGAGATGTCAATCTTATTTGTAATTTTCTTGTAAATGCAAGGGGAATATGGTAGCTTTTAAGCGATAGTCAAATATTTTATCGCTGGTTGCTATGTGGCGCATTCCATTCTCTTTGCATGTCCAGGACATAAAAAAATGAATAACGAATTTGAGAAAAAGTATAAGTATTGGAAAATTTAAGGAAATAACAAGCAATATCTCGAAAACGGTTCACTCAACAAAAAAAATGTATATGACATAAATTGTGTATTTTAACGCGATCTACATTTTTTGCGTAGTAAAATTTTGTCTATCTCTTATGGTTTACCAGTTATGCAAAAGTCGTTCATAATGAAGAATACTTTTGGAGACATTCCCAGAAATTTCGAGATATACATTTATTTCTCATGACATTATCTTAAACATATGATATTTTCATCAAAATCGTTAGAGCCATTTTTGAGAAAATTAAAATTTTCGAAAAATGTTCCATGTAAAGGGTAGTCTGGGGTGGGGGGGGGTTTCTTGAAAATCTTCGTGTCGCATCTCTGAAAGATACTGTACGTAAATACCAAGTTTGGTGTTTATCCGACTGTTAGTTTTTGAGTTATGCTGTTCACAGACACACACACACACACACACACACACACACACACAGACACACACACACACGGACATGTTTCCAAAAATGCTTTTTTTGGATTCAGTGAGTCTCAAAACATGTATTTCCGGTGAAATCTCGGTATCGAATTTTTGGGTGGAATGCAATACTTCCCCTACTTACTATACGTAGTAGAGAAAGTAAAAATACGTTTTTCTTAGTTCAGTGACATAATACCTTCCAGAGGAAATCCAAATGTGAGATTGACACTTTTCGTAATTTCACATTTAAATATTAATTTATATGCTTTTTAGCCCACTGTTATTTATAGATCCTTAATATAGTAAATAGCCTGGTAAGAATACTCTAGTTTCACATAGTTCTTTGTTAAGAACCAGGAAAATGTTTAATTAAAACATATAGTATTTATAATTAAGAATAATGTTTTGTCATTTAACGCCTTTAAGAATCCCAGTCCTCAATTATTAAATACAAAGCACATACAATGGCTCATAGCATTCGAGCTATTTGCTGCTCCCCTAACGGCTGCTCAGACCGTTCCGTATTCCTATGCGCAAAATGTTAAACAATAGATAATTTTCTTAAACAAAAGAAAGCGGTGGTTGTAACACAAACGCACTGCTACTGCCATCTTTAGTATTCTTTCGTAATTAGCAGACACCGGAAATGAGAGTTCAAAATGTGGTGTTTGAATTTTACATACACGGCTATCAAAGATAATTCTATTTAAATAAAAGTAAAACTAATAATGAAAAATCTGATATGTTGCTCTCACATGACTTTCTCTACTCTTGCACAAACTGTTTTTACAAACGCTTATTCTCCATATACTTCATGTTAATCGAGATAAACATTTGCAGAAACTATCTTATTGTTAATTTTCTTGTAAGTACAAGGGGAATATGGTAGGCTTTAAGCGATAATCAAATCTTTTAAGAGCATTTCATTCTCTTTGTATATCCAGGACCCCCACCCCTCAAAAAACAATAACGAGTTCCCATTTGAGAAAAAGTGTTAAGTATTGGGAAATTCAAATATCTCGGAAATGGTCACTCGAAAAAAAATTGTATGCGACGCAATTTGTGTGTTTCAACGAGATATACAGCTATTGTGAAGTAAAATTTTGTCTCTCTCTTACGGTTTACCAGTTATGCAATCATTCAGAATGAATAGGACTTTTGGGAACATTCCCAGAAAATTGAAGATATAATTTCATTTGCCATGAAAAAATCTTAAAACATATATTTTAATCAAAATAGCCAGTTTTGAGAAAATCCAAATTTTCGAAAAATGTTCTATGTAAAGGGTAGTCTGGGATGGAGAGATTTTCTTGAAAATCCTCGTGTCGCATCCTTGGAGATATTAAACTCAAATACCAAGTTTAGTATTTATCCGACTTTTCGTTTTTGAGTTATGCTGTTCACAGACAGACACACAGGAACATCTTTCCAAAAATGCTTTATTTGTATTCAGGGCACCTCAAAACATGTATTTCCGGTGAAATATGGGTATATAATTTTTGGGTGGAATACAAGTTTCCCTACTTACTACACGCAGTAGAGAAAGTAAATATGCACAGTGAATAATGATTGTAAAGGACGCGGAACTTCAATCGTATCAATGATAAAGACACCACTGAGGCATTTCCAGCTTCTCAAAACTAAGAATCAGTATTACATCACTGCTGCGATAAAGCAGTTACGTCATGTCACGTCACGTCACAGTACTCCTCCACAGCCCCCCTCTCGAATGTGACACACGACTTGCCCACACCTGATGTAGAAAGTGAGTTTACTCCCTCGAAAATAAAGTATCGGTAATTGAAATGAAAACGTTCTAAGCTCTTTTCGGTTTGTTTGTATACTGTTCTTGTCTATCATCATGAATTTGGACAGGCCTTTTAACGGTCTCTCAGTGAGCGCGATCCCTAATCGTCTTCGCTAATAAGCAAGAGGAGTAAGAATGAAGGTAGCTAACGATAATGCACCAGTTCCCCACTGATCTTACTTGAAATTGCCACGTTGGGTACTGAAGCTCTTTTAGCGCACGAAAGGATATCTACACACGTGATATACAGCGCTGTTGGACCACCTAGTAAAGCGACCCACTTTTTAATGACCTAACTCTCTTATATCGATTGTTATGAAGAAGATACATAACAAATTACAAGGGTATAAGGGAATACACTAGGCTTAAACGATAGTTAAATGTTTTAAGAACGGTCACTATGTGATGCTTTGAAATTCCGTTCTCTTTGCATGACCACGAGAGGAAAGAAAGAAAGAAGGAAGGAAGGAAAGAAAGAAACGGGGAAACACTAGTAGCGATTTTGCAGTATAAAGTTTTTGAAAATTCAAATCTGTATCTCCGAAATGGTTAACGCCACAAGCAATTTATTTGAGATAACTTTTGTGATTTGACGATATCTAAATCTTTATGTTGTAAGTTTTTGTCTATCCCTTAAAGTTTAAAAGTTATAAAATATCCATTCAGAATGAAGACGATTTCATAGGCTATTCCTAGAAAATTCAGGTATAAATTTTATTTGTCATTCAAATATTTTAAACGTATGGTATTTTAATCAAAATCGTTAGAGCCATCTTTAAGAAAATTAAAAATAACGCTAATTTTTCCATGTAAAGGTAGTTTGGTGTTGGGGGATTTTCTTGAAAATCTTAGATTCAACCCTTGGAAGGTGCTGAACTTAAATATCAAATTTGGTAATTATCCTACCTGTTTTTTTGAGTTTTTCTGTTTTTGTTTACACACGGACCTTTTTCTAAAACTGATCTGTTTTTATTCAGGGATCTCAAATCATGCATTTCCGCTGAAATCTCGATATCTAATTCCTTTCTCTACAACGTACAGTAAGTAGGGGAAGTATTACATTCCCCCAATAATTTGATGTCGAGATTTCACCAGAAACATACGACAACAAGAAAGTGATTTTCCCTATGTTTTTAAACAAAGAAAACATAGTTACATGAAAAGCTTTATTGGCAACAGGTACAGGAATGTTTGAGCTATTTTTCGACATAGTCACCACAAGAATTGAGACACTTGTTATATCGTGGAATCAACTTTTGCATTCCTGGTCGTAGAAGTCTGCCGCCTGTGAATGGAACCAGCGTGTAACAGTCGTTTTCAGCTCTTCGTCGTTGTCAAAGCGCTGACCGGAGGATAGGAATTTCTTGAGGTGATGGAAATCGCTGGGAGCAAGATCAGGACTGTATGGTGGATGATCAAACAGCTCCCAGTCGAACTCCTGCAGAACAGTTGCTGTGCGCTGAGCAGTATTGGACGAACACTGTCATGTAGCAGCACAACACCTGCAGTAATCATTCCACGCCTCTTGTTTTGAATGGCACGTCACAACACACAGTGTTTCACAGTAACGGTCAGCGTTCACTGTTTCACCTCTGGGCAGGAAGTCAATGAGCAGAATGCTCTTCCTGTCAGAACACCGTGCACATCACTTTCTGCACCGACACAATCTGTTTGAATTTGGTCTTGACCGGAGATCCAATGTGACGCCAGTGC
Organism: Deroplatys truncata; assembly: GCA_030765065.1. NCBI lineage: Eukaryota > Metazoa > Arthropoda > Insecta > Mantodea > Mantidae > Deroplatys > Deroplatys truncata. The sequence goes on along the minus strand of CM060981.1, from coordinate 221,150,534 downwards.
ATTAACTGGTGCTTGGTTTCCGGGGTAAAGTACAAAATCCACGCCTCATCGCCTGTGATTATCCTGTCGAGGAACTCGTCGCCGTCATCATGATATTGCTGCAGAAATGTCAGTGCTGCTCCTAAGCGTTTTGTTTCGTGCTCGGGTGTCAGGTTTTTCGGCACTCACCTGGCACACAATTTCCTGAACAGCAGGTGTTTAATGACAACTGCAGGCAACAAGGATCGTTTTATCTGCGAAAAATGGCTGTTGAGCTTCGTAACCGTGAAGCGACGGTTCTCCACGATACGCTGCTCACCAGCTCAACAAGGTCGTCATTGATGAGGGACAGTCGCCCACTGCGCTCTTCCATCATGGACACATTGACGACATTCGGATAACTGCCTACATCAGCGACGCACCATCTGTTTGCTCATGATATTCGGCCCGCAGACCTGACATAGCTGACGATGAATTTCGATCGGCGCTATGTTTTAAGCAGTAAGGAACTTTATCGCTGACCGAACCACGCAGGCAGCGGAAGTACGAATAAGAACCGCAATTTCGGACCACTGCGGCCGCGCTCCTGGCTCCAGGCGGGACCTGTCCGGCCGGTATATGATTGATATGTCATAGATCTGTTATGCAAGCGCAATTTTCCCGGCTAAATATGTTTACTTTAAAGGAAAAAACCGGGAACTTACTTTCTGGATGCGCCTTGTATGTTTTGAGACCCCCTGAGAAGAACTTAAAAAAAACATTTTAGAAAAACGTCCGTGTGTGTGTCTATGAACAGCATAACTCAAAAACGAAATTTCGGATAAACATCAAACTTGGTATTTAAGTTTAGTACCTTCCAAAGATGCGACACAAAGATTTTCAAGAAAATATTCCTACCCCAAACTACACTTTACATGGAAAATATTTCGATTCTTTTTTATTTTCTAAGAAAAGACCTACGATTTTAATTAAAATACCACATATTAAAGATATTTACATAACAAATAAAGTTAATATCTTGAATGTTTTAGGAATAGCCTTTGAAGTCCTCTTCATTTGGAAGGAACTTTGTAAAAGCTTGTATAACTGGTAAACGTTAGCGATAGACGAAAACGTAGTAATAAAGAAATGTAGATCTCTTTAAAACACATAATTTAATTCAAATAACTTTTTGTAGCCTTTGCTATTCCCGAGATATCCGTTATTAATGAATCGAGTTGGTCAATACTTAAGACATTCCTTTCAAGTCCTGCCGACTTTCAGTTGTTTCTCGCGCTGTCATGGAAACAGTATGGAATTTTAAGCCCAGCGTATAGTGTCCTGAAACATTTAACTACTACTGTTCCCTAATTAAATGTGTAATGCAGCTATTTCCGGAAAGATTTATCTGGATTAAAATGAAGCAGACAGAAAAATAAACTTTTGTAAGAATAACATGTATACCCACTAAAAACGATAAAGGGTAGAGAATGGAATGGAATGAGAAGCTGAGGGGAATTCGGTACTCATCCAGAGAGGTCGGGCATTGTACCGTACGCCCCCACAAAGGATGCCTCCGGAAGGAAGGGATCAAGTGAAGGCGGACATCGGGCGGTCGAAACCAGGAGCGACGACACAGCAAACGATAGGGTCCCTAAAGTTACGATATAAACCCCTGGCAGAGCGAGGACCCCGCCCGTATGGAGTCCAACGCCCCCGCTGGGGCGGTCCTTATGCCTCGGTAACCAGCCGAAGCCCGAGGGACGGAAAAACTTCACAGAGAGCATCCTTTACCCTGTCACGCTGCACCAACACTCCATCACCGACATTTCCAACCCTGAAACAGACCATGCGCGGTGAAGGATGAATGAAATGGAGGGACAGAAAATTCGGCGGGGTGTAACGATCCTTCACAACATTGGCCTGGCGACCCGGAATCCACCGAAAAAAACCCATGAGTCAGGAAGGTTGGCCAAGGGAATTAAACCCACTGCCCTTCGGTTTTTATGGAATGCGATTCTGTTCTACTTACTGTTTACGTGGTACAGAAAGTAAAAAAGCTCTTGTAGGGGTGTTTGTAGAAGAGTGGGCAGAGAAAGTCATGTAATGCAACACATGACATTTTCGTAACGCACTGTATAGCGTAACACAAATAAAACACAAAGAATAGGACAGGGATTCCTTAGTGAGCGAAATCTTCTCATGGAAACTAGCCTAAGAGGTTTTGAGAACAGTGAGAGAGTTGATATGCTTCTATTTTTGAAGTGCGTTCGCTTGAGTGTGGAAGCGTTGAAGCCTTTGAGTGCTACAAGAATGCAGAGCTGGTCAAAGAAATTTGGTATCCTGCGCCGAAACAAACTGTATGTTGCTATGTTTATGTCACAACTTCCTCCGCCCCTTGAGAAAAGTAATCAGTCTTCTCGAGGCTAATGTACACTTTAGCAAGGTTATGTAGTGCCGCCGAGTATAAACTGTACGTTATGACGCTGCAAGACGGCGGGCGCCTCCGCAATAAAACTGCCAGCGTCACGAATTTGTGCTTGCGCTTTGGAACACATGAAACACATATTATTGGCACACAAATGCCATCAACTTTAATTTTTACGATTGCTTTTCACTTAGGGTTCATTAACTTGATTCCCTCAGTGTTCACACATTTCATATTTTGTGAGGAGTTAATGGTGGATATGCTGTTGATAAGCCAGTGTCACACTCGGTGCAGCATTCCTATTTTAAGTATGAACAACACCGCGACACTCAGGAAACTTTTATGATTCAACATTCTTTTATTCTTGCGTCATAAAATTTACAGTGATTGCTTTAAAAGACTGATGTGTTACATTGTCTAGCTACCATAATTTATATTTATATAACTTTACAGACTTTTTTACTTTCTCTACTACGTATACTAAGTAGGGGAAGTATTGTATTCCACCCAAAAATTCGATACCGAGATTTCACAGAAATACATGTTTTGAGGTGCACTGAATGCATATAAAGCATTTTTGGAAACATGTCCGTGTGTGTGTGTGTGTGTGTGTGTGTGTGTGTCTGTGAACAGCATAACTCAGAAACGAACACTCAAATAAACACCAAACTTGGTACTTAGGTTCAGTATCTTCCAGAGATGCGACACAAAGGTTTTCAAGAAAATCCCCCCACCGCAGATTACCCTTTACATGGAACATTTTTTGAAAGTTTTAATTTTCTCAAAAATGGCTCTAACGATTTGGAATAAAATACCATAAGTTTAAGACATTTTTATGGCAAATGAATTTTATATCTTGAATTTCCTGGGAATGTCTCCAAAAGTATTCTTCATTGTGAACGACTTTTGCATAACTGGTAAACCATAAGAGATAGACAACATTTTACTACACAAAAAATATAGATCGCGTTAAAACACACAATTTATGTCATATGCATTTTTTGTTGTGGTTGAGTGAAGCATTTTCGAGATATGCTTGTCATTCTCTTAAATTTTCCAATACTTTTACTTTTTCTCAAATGGGAATTCGTTACTCATTTTTTTTTGTTCTGGTAATGCGAAGAGAATGGAGCAACCAGCTCTTAAAATATTTGACTATCGCTCAAAGCCTACCAATTCCCCTCTACAAGAAAATAAGCAATAAGATTAACATCTCGATATCTCGATTAACATGAAGCATATGGAGAAAAAACATTTATAAAAATAGTTTGTACAAGAGTAGAGAAATTCATGTGAATGTAAAACAGATTTGTTTTTATTTACGCTTATTTTTCTGAATGTAAATGTTTGCATAAGTAGATGCATTACACATTTAGTAGTAGATACAAAAGGAATAGCGACAGTCAAATGTTTAAAAACATGCTCTTTCCATCACATTGCGAGAAACAACTGCAAGTTTTTTTCCCCTCTGTTACTTTACTATGTGGCCATATCGCGATGGATCTGTTACGAGATACCTTGTGGATCGGTGCGTGGATTCTAGGTTTCATCCCTGTACCATACCATCTTGCTTTGTCATTCTCCACAGAGGCGTGTGCATAGCAACTGTACGTCTACTTCTGTGACGAGCAGATGGCAGCATCGACACGTGTTCACAGAAACATGTGCACAGGAACTGTACCAAAACACTGCGGCCATCAACATCTCGGCACATGGCATTACCTTAAATTTCTTTGTCTTTGGAGAGGAGGGGTGTTTCCATTCCACTAACGACCGCTTACTGCTGAGGGTGTAATGGTGGATCATGTTTCTCACCCGTGACAATGTGGTGAAGAAAATGTTTCCTTCCGTGGAAAAACCATTGCAAAAGTTGCAGACTTGCCCCCATGCGCTTCTTCTTCTTTTGGTTGGAAAGAGTCCGTAGAACACATCGGGGACAAACTTTCCAGTAATGCAGAATATCGTGAACAATCTGACGAACGCTTTCGAACGACATTCCCAATTCTACCGTCATATGCCGTAACGTGATCCTCCTGTTGTTTGGAATCAGCTCCTCCACGCGAGCTGTATTCAAATCTGTTGTTGCTGTGGTGGGTAGGTCACTGCAATCCTCGTCGCTGACGTTTTCTCCACCGGCCGCTAACTTTGACCCCATTCTGCGACATGTTGACGAGACATTACAGTCTCTCCGTAAACCTGTACCAGCTGCCGATGAATTTCAGCCGTGGTTGCATGTTTCGCCCACTGAAATCGAACAACGGAAGGGATTTCTTCGCGAGACCAGTTTTCCAAACGAGTCGCCATTTGTGTTTACCTACAACTAGCTCTGAGATAACAGGTGGCTGAAACTCTGCCAGTTGCCAACCGCATATATGAGAATGACTGCACAGTACTAATTTCTGTATAACGGACGAAATTGCAGGAGTATCGGCCCTGTAACCTTAGTTTCTGATCGCTCCTCGTAACACAAAGTTAACACATTTTGTAATTTATTCCTAGTTCACAATCTTTGCTGCATTATAGTATACTGTGATTAGAACGTGTATTACAGAATCGAGGAATAGTTTGTAAAGATGAGACGAAGTCGAATGTCTGAGATTCATTTATACATTTCACACAGGTGTATTTCACGCTACTTTTTGCACGATCGTCTGGTTCATTGTTATGAATTAATTACAGTTATTAATAAAGCACAATATTTGCGATTAGGATTTCGTAACGCAATACTGCCAGCTCAACAATTATACCTAAGTTATAGCTAACAGAGCGACTTAATAAGATGCTATAATTAAGGAGGCTTTGAGTCAGCTGTGTGGTGGTTGATGCAGTGACCTAAAGCGTGTTGTTTCAAAATAATAATATGGATGATAATAGAGATTCACTATTTCAAGAAGAATCAGAAGTCGAAGACGTGATTTATGAAGACACAGATATTCAACAGGCATGGAAAATTGGATGCGCATCACTGATTCCTAAAACTCTAGAGTGAGTATAAAATGTTCATTCACCTTTAATTACAGCTAATTAGCTACCAATAATGTTTGAAATAACATAAGTTATTCTGTTCTAATATATGGTTCACTGTAATGTGTTATTACTCATTATTAAAATATATAAATAAGCGTTTTCTCGAAAACGAATTCATGTGTTGGAATTCTAAATTTCCTTCTGTATAAATATGCAATATCGTGAAGATCTCGAAAACACACGAACGTGCAAAATAGTAATTTACGTTACAGGTGCATAAACATTATTATTATAGCACAAGTGTCATATTAAGACTACCCAGAGTTAGATGAAACATTTTGTGCAATCTTGGCGTTATAAATTGTATGAAATAAATCATTGACATCCTTAGCTGACGTAAGCGAGAGCGTTTTCATGTCTTCGTGAATGAGACGTTACCTTCTTTCCTGCATTTCATTTTATGTATCTGGCATGTTGAACCGAGAAGCAAGATAGCCACTTGCATGCATTCCCTTCCTGGAAGAGAAGTGAGCAGGTGTTACGGACTATGGCGTAGCCTATTATCAGCACAGCATGGTAAGCAATTATAATTTCAGACTTTAAATATAAGTATAAGTGACTCTACTAAGGGGAACATCTTGCGCGCTGCGACCTGCATAGATCTATTGCAGGCTACCAGCCCCCTGGAGAAAGAAACCACAGGAGGCTACAGGCCGCAGGCAGACACGCGCGGAAGTCCCTAACTTTTCCAAGCCCGAAGACCCGACCCGCTGCTGGAGGGTGATGCAGGACCCACCAACCGAGCAGTCTCTAGTGTTCACGGGGAGTACTTTCCTTTGAGCAAGCACCGTTCCATCTGTCCGGCACCGCCATAAGTCACGAAATCTAGCAGCACACCTAGAAGATGAGAAGGAAACGGAATGAAAGGAAAATGATATAAGGAAATTATGGTAGATGAGAAGCCATCGCAGCATTCACCTACCAACCAGGGAAAACCACAATAAACTCAAGGTCAGAGTAGACGGTTGACGGGAATGAACTGGACCTCCCGAATACCAGCCTCACACGTTTCAGCCGGCAGCCATTTAATAAAATTTCTTTCACGAAAAAAGTAAAATTAATAGTGATGGCCATGATTATATAAATGTACATGAATACACAGCATTTTTATTTTCTTTACTGCGTATAGTAAATAGGGGAAATGTTGCATTCCCTCTAAAAATTCTATACCGAGATTTCATCAGAAATACATGTTTTGAGCGGCCCTGAATCTAAATAAAGCATTTTTGGTGTGTATATGTGTGTCTGGGAACAGCATAGCTCAAAAACGAAAAGTCGGATAAGTACCAAATTTGGTATTTGAGTTTATATCTTCCAAGTATGCGACACAAAGATTTTCAAGAAAATCCCCAATCTCAGACTACCCTTTGCATGGAACAATTTTCGAAAATTTTGATTTCCTAAAAATAGCTCTAAAGTTTTTTATTAAACTACGATATATTAATATATTTACATGACAAATAAAATGCATATCTTGAATTTTCTGGAAATAGCCTTTATCCTCTTCGTTCAGAAGGAATTTTGTATAATCTTGTATAACTAGTAAACATTAAGAGATAGACGAAAAAGTACTTCACGAGAAATGCAGATCTCTTTAAAATACCCAATTTATTCAAGATAACCTTTTATGTGGCATCAACTATTTTCGGAATATCCATTATTAAACTTTTGAATTTTTCGTTACTTAAGTCATTCAAGTCCCTTCAAGATTCAGTTGTTTCTCGCGATTGTGTGGAAACAGTTGGAATTTTAAGGCCAGTATATAACATCCAGTTCTTAAAAACATTTTACTATCACTCTTCTCTTTATATTTATAACGAAATGTGTAATTTAGCTATTTCTGCAAGGGTTTATTTGGATTAGATGTAGTAGATAAAAATTAGCTTTAGCAAGAATAAAATTAATTGAAGGCATGAGTGCAAGAACTAGATAATAACCAAAAGGATAATTTTGAGAAAAGTGAGAAAAACGTTTAACACTGTATTATATTTACATTTCATAGATTATATTGATTTAGTATAAAAATATAAGTTAAAGTGCACCAGTCTGACAATTTTCTAGGTGCTAATTAACTGAGAAATATATAAAATCAAGAAAAATATGTGCTGGAATTATCCATTTCTTGCACTCAAATGTTTAATGGAATGTTTGAACTAGGATAATGCAAGATTAAAAACAGTTTTCATACAATAATTTTAATGTTAACATACAATGACGTTTAAAGTTCCAAGTATGAAGGCTTCCTTAATAGAAATTCAACAAATACTACTTCAGTAGAGGTTTATAGCTCGTGGTAAGACACATCACTTTCAGCTACACAGTCTCCATTCCCATCTTCTTGTCTAAGGTGTCTGTACTAGTTCATATGAACAGGAGGAATATATTTGTGAACCAAATCCATCACATCACAGTGCTTGTTTCTTTTCAGTGGCAGTGGAGCCTGATACAGCTCATGGGCATGTAAGGTAGGGATTTGGGTTTTCTTAAATATGCAAACTTTAGAGTGAAACAGTGTGTCTTGACCAACAGAAACGGGCACTTCCTTCCCTTCATAAATAAACTGTGATATTTACTGATTGTAAATGATTCATTACTGTTCTTTATTATTTTCTTGAATAATGACCGAAAGTGTCCTTTAAGGTTCAACATGATGTTCTGATCCACTTTCATTACCGTAAATGTTTGATGCTGATGATGCAATATCATACCACTCTTGGGGCACAAAGACATACTCTTTCTTTTGCTTGATCTTCTCAATTTGTGCAAATACTCGATCACAGGCCATGAATGAATGTCCCCATTCTGAGAAATGATGATATATTTTACTAAATCTTTCCGAAGCAGTAGGTGTGTTTAAATACTGCATCATCAACATATTCTTATTTTGCGCCGCGTAGTTCCACTAAAGAGATGCAGGGTTTTGATTTTTTCATCAACATAGTTCTCTATGTAATGTTTCAAAATTGAAACAGTTTCATTGGATCCCTTTCTTCCGCAAGTTTCATCGTACATGTACAGGAAAGTATACCCATGGTGAACACCCAAAGTTGTCTCTTATAGAACAGCTCACCTGTAGTTAGTACAGAACTGGAAGATTTTGCTGATAATCGAAGCACAAACCTTCGACGACTGTATCACGCTGAACGAGCTCAGTTACTTGCTTGAGGACATCATAGAATTTCTGAGCCCTGAGTAGATGCAAGTGTTTTTCTGCATCTAAAACTCTTACTATATCTACATCATTTTCCTTTTTTAAATTCAAATTCAGAGTATCACACTTTTCACAAGTGTCTGACCTGGGAAATCCCCCCCAAATTAAACACATTAAGGTAAAATTCATAAGTAACATTTGGTTTGAGGTTAGATTTGCTTCTCATAGCTAGAAATATCCCTAGATGAAATTTCTCCAGGTATAGCTTATGCATTTTCATCACATTTACGTCTGCATTGAGATACTTCTTCTTACCTGAGTTTCTGGAGTAATGAGTGGAGCGTACAGGAAAATTCCTTATGTGCTCATAGATCTGTAGTACAGTGTTGTCTTCTATTCTGTTTGGTCTCGAAGTGTGTTTCCCTCTCTGATTCTGTTGGTGGGAATTATTCTTCTTCCACACAAGCCGTGTGTTGGACAAGGTTGTAAACGTAGAATCAGAAGATTGAAAAATTCAATGCCATCGCCGAGATTTGAACCACGGATCTCCCGGTTTCCCTAACCACTGAGCTACCATGTCAACATGCCGGTACGACATTAAATTCCTCAACTGATTCGCATTTCTTCCCGGTAAACCACAAGGAGCTCTCAAAATTGCATTGAGATGACATACCCTAATGGCGACTTACAATGCTGTAAGTACTGTAAGTCCCGGGCTTCATAGTTTCGACAACTCTTAAGTCAATTAATGGCATTAATTGTTCTTCTACACAAGCCGTGTGCTGGGCAAGGTTGGAAAGGTAGAATCAGAAGACAGAAAAATTAAATGCCATCTCCGGGATTTGAACCACGGATCTCCCGGATTCCATCCGGTTGCTCTAACCACAGAGCTACATGGCAACATGCCGGTAGGACATTAAATTCTCCAAGTGATTCATATCCTTTAGTAAGAAGAGTTTGCATACACACTAAAAACATAAATGGTAGAGAAACTCATGTGATTGTATCACATCTGATTATTTTTAATCTGTTACATTCCCTTACGAATCAGCCAAGAGTCGCGACTGCTTGTTATATTATCCACCCTTTAATTCACACGGAAGTAAATCAATTTACGGTCAGTGAGTATATGAATATCATTTAGTTGAATCTGCAACGTCCAGCATAAAACAAATGTGCTGGAAATTTTAGACCTTTATGGCTGTAAAGCATCAGATATATGTCGTAGTAAGAAACGAGAATGACAGAGAATATAAAACCATACTCCGTTGTGTCATAACTGATGAATCAAAGCTCTGAGAGGAACACAAAGGACTTTTATGTAATATTTTATGCTAGCCACATAGGTTGCTTTAGTGATTTGGATCCTCTAGGCCTTAGGAGTTTAAATTTATTTACGTTTGAGAGTTGTTGAGGAACTAATAAAATCTTTTATGCCAAATTCCCATAAACAACCTCATATAAAGAAACTTCAGGGTGTATATTCATAAAATGAAAGGGCCATAAATACTTTCATGCCAGAATTCAAATATAAAAATGTCCATGAAACTAATATAAAAGACAAAAAATAAACAATAGAAAGTTTAAATGCTGGCAAAAAGAGAGAAATGGACAGTACTTCATAAACAGCATTTCGTATTAACACAATGCACGCTGGGAAATATTTTAGTGCAATGAGTGTGACGTCCTTTCTAAGATATCTATTTTATGGCTGATGTCATTTTTAATTATTGATTATGAGAAGGCGTTTAATAAAGTTAAAAGTTCAAAATTATGGGAAATACACACTACGTGATCAAAAGTATCCGAACACCTGGCTGAAAATAACGTACAAGTTCGTGGCGCCCTCCATCGGTAATGCTGGAAGTCAATATGGTGTTGGCCCATCCTTAGCCTTGATGACAGCGTTCACTCTCGCAGCCATACTTTCAATCAGGTGCCGGAAGGTTTCTTGGAGAATGGCAGCCCATTCTTCACGGAGTGCGGAACTGAGGAGAGGTATCGATGTAGGTCGGTGAGGCCTGGCACGAAGTCGGCGTTCCAAAACATCCCAAAGGTGTTCTATAGGATTCAAGTCAGGATTCCGTGCAGTATGAACAGGTACTCGATCGTGTTAAAGATGCAATCGCCATCCCCGAATTGCACTTCAACAGTGGAAAGTATGAAGGTGCTTAAAATATCAATCTAGGTCTGCGCTGTGATCGTGCCACGCAAAACCACAAGGGGTGAAGCCCCCTCCAGGATAAACATGACCACACCATAAAACTACCACCTCCGAATTTCACTGTTGGCACCGGGTATACGCCATACCCACATCCTGCCATCGGTTCGCCACTTTGTGTACCGTGATTCATCACTCCACACAACGTTTTGCCACTGTTCAATCATGTAATGTCGACGCTCCTTACACCAAGCGAGGCGTCGTTTGGCATTTTCCTGCGTGATGTGTGGCTTATGAACAGCCGCTCGACCATGGAATCCAAGGTTTTTCAGCTCACGCCTAACTGTCATAGTACTTGGAGTGGCTGTTTGGAATTCGTGTGTGATGGTCTGGATATATGTCTGCCTATTACTCTTTACGACCCTCTTCAAATGTCGGCGGTCTCTGTCAGTCAACAGACGAGGTCGGCCTGTACGCTTTTGTGCTGTACATGTCCCTTCACGTTTCCACTTCACTATCACATCGGAAGCAGTGGACCTAGGGATGTTTAGGAGTGTGGAAATCTCGCGTACAGACTTCTGACACAAGTGACACCCAATCACCTGACCAGGTTCGAAGTCCGTGAGTTCCACGGAGCGTCCCATTCTGCTGTTTCACGATATCTAATGACTGCTGAGGTCGCGGATAATGAGTACCAGGAAGTAGGTGGCAACACAATGCATCTAAGTTCACATAGTGTACTTGAAAAGTGATACCTCCACAGTTTATAAGAGCAATACGCAGTCTATATGTTAATACCAGAATTTGCATTGATAAAGGGAATGGCCCAAATTAATAATTTGCAGAAATTAATGGTGGTGTTAGATACGGCCCATTATCACCCAGTCTCTTTAATACCAATACCGAGATTTCACCGGAAATACATGTTTTGCGGTGCCCTGGATCCAAATTAAGCATTTTTGGAAACATGTCCGTGTGTGTGCGTGTTTGTGTGTCTGTCTGTGAACAGCTTAACTCAAAAATGAAAAGTCGGATAAACACCAAACTCGGCATTTGAGTTTGATATTTTCTAAGAATACGACACTAAGTTTTTGAAGAAAATTCCCCACCCTAGACTACCCTTTACATGGAACATTTTTCGAAAATCTTGATTTCCTCAAGATTTTGATTAAAACGCTATATGTTTCAAATATTTTCATGGCAAATGAAATGTATATCTTGAATTTTCTGGAAATGTCCCCAATGTACTCTGCACTCTGGATGACATTCGCATAATTGGTAAACCGTAAGAGATGGACAAAATTTTACTACACAAAAAATGTAGATCTCGTTAAAACACACAATTTATGCCATACTTTTTTTTGTCGAGTGAACCATTTCCGAGATATTCCTTGTTATTTGTTTGAATTTTCCAATACTTACACTTTTTCTGAAATGGGAATTCGTTATTCGTTTTTATATGTACCGGACATGCAAAGAGAATGGAATGCTCCACACAGCAACCAGCTCTTAAAACATTCGACTGTCGCTTAAAGCCTACTATATTCCTCTTGCACCTACAAGAAAATTAGAATAAGATAATTTCTGCAAATGTTTATCTCATTAACATGAAGTTAAATGGAGAATAAGCGTTTGTATAAATAGTTTGTACCAGAGTAGAGAAAGTCATGTGAGTGTAACACATCAGATTTTTATTATATATACTACCTTTTAATCCAAATAAATCTTTGCAAAAATAACTACATTACACATTTCGCTATAGATACACAGGGAACAGCGATAGTCAAATGTTAAGAACTGGATGCTATACGCTGGCCTTAAAATTACATACTGTTCCCATGACATCGCGAGGAACAGCTGAAGGATGAAAGGACTTTAAAGATTGACCAAGAAATGCACAATTCGTACCATTAATAACGATATATCGAAATGGCTTATGCCACAAAAAATGTATTTGAAGTAAATTGTGTGCTTTAAAGAGGTCTACATTTCTTGTGTAGTACGTTTTCGTCTATCGCTTAACGTTTACCAGTTATACAATGTTATACAAAATTCCTTCTAAATGAAGAGAACTTCAAAGGTTATTCTCTGAAGTTTCAAGATATACATTTTATTTGTCATGTAAGTGTATTTAATATATTGTATTTTAATAAAAATCGTTAGAGCTGTGTTTGAGAAAATCAAAATTATCGAAAAATGTTCCATGTAAAGGGTAGTTGGAGGATTTCTTGAAAATCTATGTGTCGCATCTTTGGAGGATACTGAAACTTAAATACCAAGTTTGGTACTATCTGACCTTTCGTTTTTGAGTTATGCTGTTCACAGCTCAGAAACACATATACACGGATCTTCTTCTAAAAATACATGGGTTCAAAACATATATTTACGGTGAAATCTCGACATCGAATTTTTGGGTGGAATACAATACTTATTTGCTATAGTAGAGAAAGTAAAAAGTTTAATTGACTTGGTACTTATTGAACAAGTGAGCAGCTTTAAATATTTGGGATGTAAAATATCATACAGAAAAAACATGGACATAAAAGAGAAACTCAGCAAATACCAATATGTTTGTGGAAAAATAAGCAGATATTCAGGCAATAAAACAACGAAGGAAAAACTATTAAGGTTTTATGGATCGTGAGGTTGGCCATATTACTTTATGTTCTAATTGAACATAAAAAGACCGAGGAAATAAGAACAGAACTAAGAGCAAATGGAATGCATGTAGACAATTATTGTCTTAAGAATTGGAAAGAGTATTTAGACAAAATGGATGACAACCGATTACCTAGGATGAGATAGGACTGGCTAACAAAGGAGACACCTAACATCTCAACCCCAATGGATCATCTGAGCGTACACCCCGGAAGGAACGTATGAGGTGAGACCGAACGAGACGTACGGGCTGCATAGTTAGTCGGCGCAAGTCAACAAAGATGCGCACAGTTCCCTGATAAATGATTACCTAAGTAAAAAAGCTTAATTATAAACCACTAAAAAACTAAATATAGGTCGCCCAAAATTAAGCTGGGGTGAATAATTCTAATGGGGATGGAACAGGACTGAGGCTCAAACCATGTGGACGACGATGATGAATAGGACGCTTTCTTTCTTCTATTCATACCTCTACCGTGTTTCTTATAACATTGCCCGGTTGACATGCATTCTTCTGTGCTCCCTTTCCTTCTCCTTTCCGTTCATTTGCTCATGTACACCTTCTGTATGTCTTTCTTCGTCGTCGTCTCCATCTCCTTCCTGCGTCGTCGTAGATCTCGCCGCTACTCTTAGGGGTCGTCTTCAGGAATCGATGTCACCAATTTCAGTTAGGAAGCACATGTTGTTATCTAGGGTTCAACTGTCGGCGAATCGATCTGAAATTCCCTGCGGTGATTGTGCCAGGGTAGTATGCGGGAGTGGTAACACCAGGATATCGTTTGGAATGAAACACTGTTTTCACTTTTCTCACTCCGGTGCGTGTTTATGGTAAAAATCCTGCAAGATTCTCATGTTGTCACTAACACATCGGTTCTTTAACGTCGTATTCCGCGATTACTACTTGCTTCGGCTAGTTACTCAATATCTCGGGGCTTTATCACCATTCTTTAGACTCGCGTTAACTTGAAATAGTCACTTCACAAATCTTAAATTATTTATGAGCTTGGATAAAAATCATTTCGAGGAATACTATTAGCACAAAAGATAATATTCCACTCAAACACTTTGTAGTTACATAATTGCACGGCACTTAACGAGTTTAGGAACTTAGCGTGTTTTTCTAACTCGGAGTACTGCGTGTTCCCTTAACCAGGATTCATGACAAATGGTGTAAAATCGCTTACGTACACACATATAAAGATACTACTCGCCTCTGAATTTCTTACATGAAGTCACGTGTTTCTGTCTTCTTTTTGGTGATAATAAACATCCTGTATCTTTATTGGCTCTCCGGTTGAAAATTCGAAGCAAAAACGGCAAGAAGAGACCGTTGCCCGCAGCGTCTACTTTCTCTTGAAACTTGGTTGATTCCCCCGAAATAATACAATGAACATTATGAAGCAAAGCTAGTCCGTTTCTTACGGATTTTCATACGCAATTAATTTATTCAAGAATATTTATGAAACTTAGAACATATTTACACTTTTTGAAGAGCTCTTGATTTAATTTTTATTCCAATTACGTTAAAATTGTAGAAGATTATCATGTTGCATGTTAATTTATCACTAATAATGCATAAACCATAATTAATTAAGATTTCCTTTTTTGCAGGTGTACTCATGCGGATTAACGCTACACTTTGAATGGCGATGTATGACAAATTAAGCCTGTTGCATTGCAAGTTCAGGCGACGAGAACGATATAAACACTCTGTCATGATTAGGGACAGGAATTTTATGCTGTAATAATCTCTTTAATATGTAGGCATTTATGCACTGAAAGCTTCCATAATATATACATGAATACGCCCATATTTTCACATTAAATAAAAATTTAACGGAATTTTAGCAATCTCCCAAGAATAAAACTTTTATGGATATAACTTACTCACTAAGCCGGCTTGCCCTCCTTGCATGTAGGGCTTACACCCCCTAGGACTTGCAACCGTGCCTAGGGTCAGAGGCCTGTAGAGGAGCAGACGAACTTTGAATCAGAGAATGAAGAACCCGGAAAGGGGATCGGCCCGTAGCCAGGTATGAGAGTGAGAAAGAAGACGAGTTGAAATAAAGGCGAAATGTATAAGATGATGATGGATCAATTGGTGGAATGAATGCGGGGGAAACAGGAGAACCCAAAGAAAACACGCCCAGATGCCGCTTCGTCCACCATGGATATACCCCTGTAGCCTAACTTTGTCGCTTAATTTTACTTTTGGCATGATTGCACGAAAACAAAGCCTTCACCATATACAAGCACTGAGCTGAATGACCGAAGTTTCAACCAGAGAAGGATTTTCGGAATTGAATTTCTAAAGCTATTAATGGTTGAATATTCTGACGTGCTTTCCTTTGTGTCAGTTCGGTTACATTTCTATAACACTTAAGAGATAATAAACAATACATTTTAAATTAAATTTAAATTACGTATAATTTAACACTCGGGATGCCTCAAGCGGCAACGTTTGTGGCCCACATTTGGGAGGCTCCGGGTTCGATCTCCGGCGACTGTTCACTCTGACCCATGGGTTCTTCGTGGTTTTCCCGGGGCCGACAGGCGAATGCTGTGGTGGTTTCTTCTCTATCACGATTTCCTTTGTGTAATTTTCCTTTCGTTTCCTTTCATCTTTCAGGTGTGTTTCTAGATCTCGTGGTGTATGGCGATGCATGCCCAATGGAAAGAGTACTCTTCGTGAACACCAGAGGGCTACTCGACTGGTGCGTCATTCATCAGTATCTCTCGGGCTCTGCTGCGACACACGAGTCTGCTAGCTTGGAAATGTTAGGGACTTCAGCGCGCCTCTGTGGCCTGTCTGCCTATGGCCTGTAGCCTCTTGTGTGGTTCTCCATTCCTTCCTCTAGGTGGTTGGTAGGAACAATATCTCTTTGTAGCTCGCGGTGCCGAGGTGTCTCCCTCTTGAATAATCTATAAACCACCCACCACAATAGAACTTAATTCCGTAACAGCAGTTTTCATACCGTGAGGAAACGGCTACGACCGGATAAAACGAGGATTCATCCATGTGACAAGAGCTATTTATTGCGTTGTTGTGAGCTACTATAACTGTTGCCAGGTTTCAAGATATGACTTAGTGGCACTATTGTTTGGAAATGTCGTAGTTATTGTTTAACATTCAGAAATTAACTCACATACTGAATGAGCATTGCTCGCTGACAGCAGAGAAAAATATGCATTTGCATTAAAATCCTGTTCCAGTCATCATAGATGCACGTGCTTTCGTGATCCTAAGAGGCAGGTTGAACCGAAGGGTACTCCTGCCTATTGGTTGATAAGATTTATGTGAATTCCAGATACATTACTATGTTATTTAATATTTAATTTATACGGTTATGAAATATAAATTTGACAATATGTTAAATGAGGAATTAGTTTGTATCGTACAAGTATTCCACGAAAGCAGCCAAAAGCTATATGGAACAGGGTTCAGTACCTTCTTTGTGTGTGACGTCAGTAGAACGTGAGGCTGCCGGTCCTCACACGAGATTAATGTTAAATGCTACACTATTAAAGGCTGCAGCGTGGATGTAATGATTCCTATGATCGTCTTAAGGTAAACATCGATTTCTGTGCATTCTGAGCCGGGCAGATAACTCACAACCTGCCACCAAGTTTCCCTTCTCCCGTGCAATGTCATGGTCATCTATCATTCTCCCCCTGTCGGCCTCTCCTCTTCTTCCTCGCCATTTTCTCCTACTTGATCACCGCCTTCCGGATCTCTTGCCTTTCAGGTACGACGTTACTGACGAACGCTGTGCTATACTAGCAAAATGGTTATCGTCGTAGCCCGCCCGACAGATGATCAGATTAGTTCCTTCCCTACATCGTCAGGGCAGTTGAATCTGCTCTAGCTTAGGAAATAGACTCGTTCCTCCAGACACTGCCCTACTGAAATCATGATCGAAGGTCAAAGCTCGGAGAAATGCTTTTAGAAAGGCGCACCTACAACTTTGTTTTTACACAGTTGGCGTTAAAAGTAAAGCTTTCAACACGAGCCACTCAGCTAGAAATTGAAGACGCGTGCGCGTTTGTGTGCATGCGCGGGCGCGTATTCGTCTGCCTGTGAACAGCATAATTCAAAAATGAAATGTCGGATAAATACCAGACTTGACATTCAATATTTCAATATTTCCCAAAGATGCAACACGAAGATTTTCAAGAAATTCCCCACATCAAAATATCCTTTACATGAAACATTTTTCAAAACTTTCGATTTTCTAAAAACTCGATTAAATTTTTTATTAAAATATCTTAGATATATTGAAATAAATAAAATATATATATATCTGGAATTTTCTGGCAAAGGTCTATACTTTAAGAGAGAGACTAAAACGCACTGCACAAAAAATGTGGATCTCTTTAAAACACTAAACTTACTTCAAATAATGCTTTTAACTTTCCCTGCTAGGTATAGTAGTTAAATAGGGGAAGTATTACATTCCACCCAAAAATTCGATACCGCCATTTCACCGTAAATACAAGTTTTGAGGTCCTCTTAATAAAAACAAATAGAAAAAGTCCCGTGTGTGTATTATGTGTCTCTGAATAGCATAACTTAAAAACGAAAAGTTGGATAAATACCATACTTGGTTTTAGGTTCAGCATCTTTCAAAGATGTGACACCATGATTTTCAAGAACATCCCCTTACCCCAGACTACCGTTTACATGGAAAATATTTCGAACATATTTTAATCAAAATCTTTTCAGACATTTTTGAGAAAATAAACATCATATATTTAAGATATTTTCATGACAAATGAAATGTATATCTTGAATTTTCTGAGAATGTCCCAAAAGTCCTCTTCTTTCTGAATGGCTTTTGCATAACGGGTAAACCGTAAGAGATAACACAATTTTTCTACACAAAAAATGTAGATCTCGTTAAAACACACTACTTATGTCATATACATATTATTTTCGAGTGAACCATTTCCGAGATACTCCTGGTTATTTCTTTGAATTTTCCAATACTTGTAGTTTTTCTCAAATGGGAATTCGTTATTCGTTTTTTTATGTGCTGGACATAATGCTAGGTGTAGATGAATAGAACAAGCTGATGTGATAAATTCACATGACTTTCTCTATCCTCTGTCTATATTAGTGGGTATACAAACTATTTTTACTAAAGCTTATTTTTCTATCTACTACATTTTAATTCAAATAAACCTTTAGGGAAATAGCTACATTACACATTTCGTTATAGATACAATGGGAACAGCGACAGTCAAATGTTTAGAACTGGGCGCTATATGCTGTCCTTAAAATTCCATATTGTTTACATGCAATCTACAGAAACAACTGAATGTTGACAGGACTTAAAGAGAATGGCTAAGTATTGAACAATTCGAACAATTAATAATGGATATCTCGGAAATGCCTGATGTCACAAACAAAATTATTTAAAATAAATTGCGTGTTTTAAAGAGATTTTCATTTGTTGTGTAGGTAGTACGTTTTTGTCTATCGCTTAATGTTTACCAGTTATACAAGATTAGGTATGTAAAATTTCTTCCGAATGAAGAGGACTTCATGAGTTAGTCCCAGAAAATTTGATACATGCTTTTTATTTGTCTTGTAAATATCTTTAATATATGGTATCTTAATCAAAATCGTTGGAGCCATTGTTTAGAAAATAAAATAAAATTCCAAAACTGTTCCACGTATTTGGATAGCTTGGGGCGGGGGGGATTTGCTTGAAAATCTTCGTGTCGCATCCTTGGAAGATACTGAATTTAAATAGTTTTAGTAATTATCCGACTTTTCGTTTTTTAGTTACGCTGTTCACAGATACACACAATCACACAAACGCACATTTTTCAAAAAATGTTTTTTTTATTCACGGATCTCAAAACGTGAATTTCTGGTAAAAATCTTGATATCAAATTTTTACGTGGAATACAATACTTCCCTACTTACTATATATAGGAGAAAGTAAAAAGAAAGAAAAAAAGAAGAAAGAAAAAAAAGGAATAAGAGATTTGCTGTTAAGAGAAGAATAGCATTTAAAATTACAAAGCAATAATAAAGAATATTTCGGAAATGGTTAACGCCACAAAACATTCTATTTGACGTAAACTATGTGCTTTAACGAGATCTGCAATCGTTAGAAAACCATATTTCAGAAACTGAAACATTTATAAAAACTTTTCCATTTAAAGGGTATTTTGGGGTAGGGAATTTTCTTCTAAGTCTTCGTGTCGCATCCTTGGAAGGTCCCGAACATAAATACCAGGTTACGTATTAAGCACTTTTCGTTTACAAGTTACGCTCTTCACAGACACACGGACCGTTTTGTGAAAATGCTTTCTTTTTATTTTATTTTATTCAGGAGGCCTGAGAATATCGAAGTTTTGGGTTGAAAGATATCCTTCCTCTAAAACTCAAATAAGTTATAAAGTGATTTAGTCTATAAGGTTGCTGAATATGGGTAAGTATAAAAAATAAAATTAAAGAAAAGAAGAAAAGAAATTCAATGAAAAGAAGGTAGACCGATGATCAAAACTCGTTTTGTTATTGCCGTTAATCATGATGATAAACAATTAGATGAAGATAATAGGTAACTATGCTGAGAAATGAAATTTTGGGATCTCCTGATCCTGGATTATAAATATATGTTATACGGAGTGAACGCAGTAAATATAGTACGGTTTGTCGCGGAAGTTATTTCTAATACACATAACATAAACACTAAATAACATAGACGCAAAAATAAAATAAAAAATCGCAGAGGGTTAAAGCTCAGGAACGAGGGGGCATTAAAAGAGAAGGTTTACATAACAAATACACGCACTTTAGGTGAACTTAAAAGTAACACTCGTCAAGAAATGTCTGCTATTTATCAGAGAGAACTGTAGAGTGTAATGGGCAATTTCCCAAGCAGGTGCAACAGCGAAGAGAGGCAGTTCCAACATCTTCTTGCTTGGTATACGTGAGTAGTTTACTTTTCTTTTTGTGTGTTTATGTTATGTGTGTTAGAAATAACTCACGGACAAACCTATAATGTATATTTACTGCAGACTTGCTGTCACCCGGACCGCCGACACAGCAACCAGCCTCACAACCGGTCCCACCAAGGATTGTTCAGCCGACACAACGAAGGGGGACACCTCGCGCACTGCGACCTAGATAGATCTATTGTGGCTACTGCCTCAAGGAGAAACCAATCACAGGAGATTACTGGCAACACGCAGACATGTCACAGAGACGCGCAAAAGTTCCTAACAGTACCGCTTCGAAGACCCATCCTACTGCTAGAGCTGTCTAGAGAGGGCGATAAACGACCCGTCGACCAATCATTCTACGGGGAGTATTCTTTCCTTTGAGCAAGCATCCGCGCCATCTGTCAGGCACCGCCATACGCCACGAAACCTAGCAGCACACCTGAAACATGAGAAGGAAACGGAAGGAGAGGGAAATGATGGAAAGAACATCGTGGTGGATAGGAAACCACCCTCAGGATTCGCCTATCGACCAGGGAAAACCACGAAAAACCACACATCAGAGGAAGCTGTGACAGTTGTACGGAGTGACTCATGTACTGAGAGTAATCTGGGGCTGTTCAGTGTAATCCCGGCCTAGTGCATTTCTTAGAATTTTAACTAGGGAACTATTAGAGCTGGAACGCAAAGCTGGCTGGTAAGGGTTGGGAGGGGCGGCACACGTAAGTAGAGTTCATTACTACAGTTGACATCTGAGTGACAAGTAGTACTCCGTGTTATAAGCGTTGTGGATATATGGAGTCCAGCGAGACCATCAAAGGGAAACCTTTAGTAACTTACCACGGGCATCAGTATATAGTGGTCTATACCAACAAACAAGAGGTAACTTATTGACCTTCTATAACAAATTCTGTATTCTGCAACTATAAACATCCTTTATTACTTTCTGTTCTCGATATAGTAATAAGGGGAGGTGTTTTATTCCAACCAAAAATTCGATGTCGAGATTTCACCGGAAATATATGTTTTGAGGCTTCCTGGACCACCTCTCCCCCAAAAAATCATTTTTAGAAAAAGGTCCGTGTATGTGTCAGTGAACATAACTCAAAAACGGAAAGTCGGATAAATACCAAACTTGAAATTTAGGTTCAGTACCTTCCAAAGATGCGACAAGAACATTTTCAAGAAAATCCTCCCATATCAGTAACCCTTTACATTTTTAGAAAACTTTAATTTTATAAAAAATGGCCCTAACGATCTTGATTAAAATACTATACCTACAGGGTGGACCATTTGAGTTCGAGACTGTACAATATCGTTGTAGAAAGAACTGTCTTGAATAAAAGTTGCTTGATATATTGGGGGAAAGTAAATGCCATAAGTCGTGTTTTATTTGAAGGAGATTGTGATGGTCATTTTAGGGTCATTTTAATTTTTTAATGGGAAACTACCTTTTTAATGTTGTTTTTTCACTCCTCATAAAAAACTAAACAACATTTTTATAAAGCACTTTGCAATTGTTCTTACACCAACGTAAATAACAACGAAAATTCTGAATGTCTGTGTAACAAGAGCGCAATGAATGGTTGGACCATCCATGGATGGTCATTTGAGGATCAAGTTACGTTTCGTAATTGGGAACCATAATTTTTTATTTTGTTTCCTTGTTCCTCATCACAAAGTAAACGCTTTTTATAAAACCTTTCTAATGAGAAAACTGCATACAAAATGTAGGTTCCCATTTAAAATAATATAAATGGACCCTAAAATGACTACTTTAACATCCTCCAAACAAAACACGACTAATAGGATTTACTTTCCCTTATAATATAAAACAGCTTTTATCCAAGACAGTTCTTTCTACAACGCTTAGTTTTGGAGATATTTTGGTGTCTAAACTTAAACGGTCCACCCTGTATAATAAAGATATTTACCTCATATATAAAATATATATCTTGAATTTTCTAGGAATAGCCTGTGAAGTCCTCTTCATTCAGAAGGAATTTTGTATAATCTTGTACAACTGGTAAACACTAAGCGATATACGAAACGTACTAAACAAAAACTGTAGATCTATTTAAAACACAATTTATTTCAAATAAATTTTTTTGTGGTATCAGCTATATCCGAGATATCCCTTAGTAATTATTCGAATTGTTCAAAACTTAGCTATTCTTTTAAAGTCCTGTCGATTAAGTGGTCGTAAGCTTTTATGGCCGCAGTCAGAAATACAACTAGTGAATTCTTCCGGGCTAATAAACCGTGGTTCTGCTGGAGCTTTGACGTTCAGATGTTTCGTCCACAGCCACGGTGAACATCTTCAGTGGTCAAATGTGGACGAAAGCTCTGGGTGTCAATACTCCAGCTGACCACGACTTATTAGCCAGGAAGGATTCACTTAGTACTGTCGATTTTCAGTTGTTTCTCGCGATGTCATGGAGGGTGTATGAAATTTTAAGGCTAGCATATCGCGTCCAGCTGTTCTCTCTGTGTCTATAACGGAATGTGTAATGCAGCTGTTTCCGGAAAACTGTATGTATTAAAATGAAATATTGTATTTATTGTAATGAAATTAATGTATTTGGGGTACAACTTGAGTCAATTGGGGAATTCAATGTCCCACTGGCATACTGTCATAGTTGCTCAATGGTTAGAGCAACCGTACGGAAAGCGGAAAGAACCGTGTTCAAAATCCGGCTGTGGCATTGAATTTTTCAGTTAACTCTATATCAAAAACTTACCAAGATCTGGCTAAGATCTCTAAAAAGTATAATTAATTTAAATTAATTATGTATATATACTCTATATATAGGTACATATATATAAAACTGATGTGTTACACTCACATGACTTTCTCTACTCTTGTACAAACTATTTTTGCAAACGCTTATTCTCCATATACTTCATGTTAATCGAGATAAACATTTGCATTATTGCTAATTTTCTTATAGGTACAAGGGGAATATGTAGACTTTAAGCGATAGTCAAATCTTTTAAGAGCTGGTTGCTATGTGGAGCATTCCATTCTCTCTGCATGTCCAGGACATAAAAAAACGAATAACGAATTGTCATTTGAAAAAAGGTTTTATTGGAAAATACAAAAAAATAACAAGGAATGTCTCGGAAATGTTTCACTCCACAAAAGAAAATGTATATGACATAAACTGTGTATTTTAACGAACTCTACATTTTTTGTGTAGTAAAATTTTGTCTGTCTCTTACGGTTTAACAGTTATGCGTAAGTCATTCAGAATGAAGAGGGCTTTTGGCGACATTGCTAGAAAATTCAAGATATACATTTCATTTGCCATAACAATATCTTAAACATGTGATATTGTAATCAAAATCGTTAGAGCCATTTTTGAGAAAATTAAAATGTTCGTAAAATGTTCCATTTAAAGGGTAGTCTGGGGTTTGGGGATTTTCTTAAAAATCTTCGTGTCGCATCATTGGAAGATACTAAACTTAAGTACTAGGTTTAGTATTTATCGAACTTTTTGTTTTTGGGTTATGCTGTTCACCGACTGACAGAGTGTTTCGAAAAATGCTATATTTGTATTTAGGGCATCAAAAACATGAATTTCCGGTGAAAACTCTGTATCGAATTTTAGGTTGGAATGTAGTACTTCAACTGCTTACTATACGTAGTAGAGAAAGTAATAATTAAAAAAAATAACAGCCATTAGTGTTGATTCGGTACAACTGTCCTAACCTTGGCCAGAGGTGGACGGCGGGACCTCACACGTTACCGCAGCTAGTGACTCTAGGAAATAATGTGTAGGATTCGAAGAAAGAGTGTTTGCCATGACTTGTAGCAGGAGGAAAAGCCACCCACCCACTCGGTGCGGAGGGGGAGCCTTGTTTGTTTCGCTCTTGCTATCCAAAACTTGTAATTGAATACTTAAGCACTTGTAATTACTACTTAACTCCTTTGCAGAAAGGGTTGGCAAGAGGTAAAAACTTTGCTCCTTTTTCGTTTAAAAAGCAAAGTTGCAGTTACTTTACTTCTTGCTTTCCGCTTCCTCATTTTCGTTTCTCTCCTCTCGTTTCGCCTCTCCTTTAAGGTTTCAAATTTAACAAGTTAATGTATGAAGTAGGTTTACCTAGATGGGCAACGGCTCCTCTTAAGTGCAAGATTTATTAAAAGTTAGCGTTTGTTCTCGAGTTAACTGGATTAAAAATCAATTTCTTAACCTGCCGCTAAACTTCTTGGGTTTTAGTATCAGATATACGAGTACATAGTAACTATGGTACCTGCATCACTACATTTCTCTATTTTGCATTATTATTTATATGCGAATGAGGTCAAAATACAACACTTGGTACCTAGGTACAGTACCTTCCAAAGATGCAGCACGAAGATTTTCAGCAAAATCCCCCCACTCCACACTACTCTTTACATGGAAGATTTTTCGAAGATTTTGATTTTCTAAAAAATGGCTTTAAAGATTTTGATTCAACTACCACATATTAAAGATATTTACATGACAAACCAAATGTATATCTTGTATATTTTCTGGGATTAGCCTGTGAAGTCCACTTCATTCGGAAGGAATTTGTATAAACAATTTACTTCAAATGAGTTTTTCTGTGATATAAGCCGTTTTGGAGGTATCCGTTATTAAAGGTTCGAATTGTTCATTAATTGTCATTCTTTTATAGCCTCATCGATTTTCAGTTTTTTAAAGCGATTGCATGGAAACAATATGTAATTTTAAGGTCAGCATATAGCATCCAGCTCTTGAACATCTGACTATCGCTACTCCCTATATATGTATACCGAAATCTGTAATGTAGCTATTTCTACAAGGATTTATTTGTATTAAAATTAAATAGATAGAAAAATTAGCTTTAGTAAGATTAGTTTTATACCACTAATAATAGGGCAGCACCGTGGCCGAGTGGTTAGACCGCTCGCCTCCCACCGAGGCGGCCCGGGTTCAATCCCAGGGACCTGCATGTGGGATTTGTGGTGGACGAAGCGGCGTCTCCGGGTTCCCCCGCCATTCATTCCACCAACTGCTCCATCATCACCTTTCCTTTCATCCGTTTCACCAACATTTCGATTCATCTACTTCCTTCATCCCATCGGGCTGATCACCCATCCTGGATGCTCTATCTGATCCATAAGTGTCTGCTCCTCGACGGGCCTCTGACCCCAGGCACCCGCTTGTAAGTCCTGGGGGTGTAAGTCCTACATAAGAGGAGGGTAAACAGATAATGAATGAATGATTAATAAACGATAGAGGGTAGAGAAAGTAATGTGTGTGTCATTAGGTTCTTGAATTGTATACTCTATATAGTATTGTAAGGCTTATAGTATGAGTACTTATGTAATATTCCGTAATATATTACCGTATAATAATAATCACACACTAACATTAGAAAACAAATGAAAACTTTATGAACAAATGAAACGAATGAACTCAAACAGGCTCACAAAACGAATAACGGAATTCTACGAGTAGATGTGAAGCACAAGTAGATACTATGAAGTGGACTGATGGATTAAAACTTATACTTACTCAAGCTTATTTTTCTATATAACAAATAAACCATTGTAGATATAGCTACATTACACATTTTGTTATAGATACAAAGAAAACAGCGATAGTCAAATGCTTAAGAACTGGACGCTATATGCTGGCCTTAAAATTCCATACTGCTTCCATGCAATCGCAGGAAATAACTGGATGTTGAAAGTACTTTGGTCAAGAAATGAACAATTCGAACCTTTAATAACGGATATCTCAGAAACGGCTTATACAGCAAAAAACTTATTTTTTAATAAATTGTGTGTTTTAAAGAGATCTACACCTTTTGTGAAGTACATTTTCGTGTGTCGCTTAATGTTTACCAGTTATACAAGATTATCAAAATTTCTCTCAAATGAAGTGGACATCAGAGGCTATTTCCAGAAAATTCAAGATATACATTTTGTTTGTCATGTAAATATTTTTAATATGAGGCATTTTAATCAAAATCGTTAGCCATTGTTTAGAAAATCAAACCTTTTTAAAATTCTTCCATGTAAAGACTTGTCTGGGGAGGAGGATGTTGTTGAAAAATCTTCGTGTCGCATCTTTAGAAGATACTGAACTTAAAATACCAAGTTTGGTGTTAATCCGACTTTTCGTTTTTCAGTTATGCTGTTCACAGACAGACACATACAAGGACATGTTTCCGAAAATGCTATATTTGGATTAAGGGGACCTCAAAACATGTATTTCCGGTGAAATCTCGGTATCGAATTTTTGTGTGGAATGCAATACTACCCCTACTTACCATAGGTGGTAGAGAAAGTAACAATTACTTAAAGTTGGTAGGAATTACGCAAAAAGATATCCTAAGCGGAGATATCTTTAGATAAAAAGAGTGGCAATTTGACCAAGAGGACAAACCGAACAAAAAAGCTGGAGCAATATGAACAAATGAGAGAAAGAAAGCCTGCAGCCAAAGAATGAGAGAACTATGGATTCAAAGGAAAACAAAGAAACGTCTCTAAGTACTTTGCGTAGTCCTACACGGGCTCATTCGCAATAACAATAGTAGTAGTTATAATAATAATAATAATAATAATAATAATAATAATAATAATAATAATAATAATAATAATAATAATAATAATAATAAATATAATAATACGTTCATTCGTCATGAACCACAATCTGAAGATTACCTGTTAGGTATCTGCTTAGACCTTTTTGCCGCTGCAGTCGCGGTTTTGAGCATGCGAGCTTCTCCATTCACTAAGAAGCCAGACGCAGCTGTGCGCGATCTTCACTTTGTGTTTTTCTGTTGTTAGAGCGCCTCAAAGTGTTCAAAACAATCGAACAACCTGCCAACTGTGAGGTCAGATCAGTGATTCGTTTTTTGAATGCGAGAAAAGTTACCCAGCAAACATTCATCGTCAACTGTTTGAGGTTTATGGGGAAACAATAATGAGTTACAATACCCGGTCACACGCAGCCAAACAAACTCAAGATCTGGTCGCATCATTTGGATGGGAACAATTTGACCACCCTCCCTACAGTCTGAATTTAACACCAAGCGATTTTCATTCGTTTTCTCATCTGAAGAAATTCCTTGATGGAAAACATTTCTACGATAATGATGATATGAAACAAGAAGTGCAGACGTGGCTTTCATCTCAGGCGGCATCATTCTTTGACGAAGACATACGAAAACTAATTTCCCGTCACGACTAGTGCCCAATAACAGCGGTGACTATGTGAAGTAGTGTAAGGTATAAGGTAGTGAATAAAGTATTTGTAAACTAATTTTGTATTTTTTAAAAAAAATTATCGGTGCTTACTTTAAAATCGTGCCTCGTATATCCATCCGCAGATGTACCGTGTTACGAGCGGTTAGAGCGGCGAGTTTCTTATAAAGAGGATCCGAGTTAGAATCTAGCTCCCGTCGGTAGAATTTTGTATCTGTAATACATACTAATCGGCCACTATATGAGTACGTGTGGTGGGAACAGGAAATAGACGTTTCGAAACACGGGAGTTGTGCATTGGTAGGACATTCAAGTAAAGAAAATATCCGCAGTTTCGAGCTGTATTTACTATCGAGGCTGAGACCTGCAGATGCCTTCGTTTTATGCCAAGGCCACAACCGCCTTATATTCGTATCGGCCGAGACGACAGTGACCTCGTATTATGCCACTGCAGAAGCGGCTTAGGACGCGTCAATGGTACGTTTATCGGCTGTGAGCTATCTCAGTCGTTGCTTTGCATTCGGGATGTGAAGTGTTTCGACAATACGTGTGTTGTGTATGACTTTCTTAGGAATGTCATTCTCTTATTAGTCCACAGAAATGCCTGCCAATAAATTCACGCTTGAACAGCGCATTTTTATGCAGAATACATACCTAGACAGACGTGTAGACAATTTCAGCAGCAATTTCCTGGTTATCCATTTCTGGGTAGACACTGTGAGATGTTTGGTCAATAAATTTAGAACAACGGGATCGCTAAACGCTAAAAAAATAAACTTTATAGGAACAATCCCCACACCATAGACGAACTTAAGGGCAATATAAAAGCAGAAAGAATGAACATTACTCAAGAAGAACTTATGCGTGTGAATGTCTTCGGCAGATGGGCACCACTTTCAACAACACTTATAACAAGGTTAGTACTCGTTACATGTATGTTACTAACACTCGTAAGTAAGTAACGCGGGAGTTACGGAACGGAAAACCCCGCGGTGTCGTAGACTGTGTGCGGAGCACGAATTCGCGTGATCCGCGGTCTTGGCATACAAGGAAGGCACTGTATTTTCATTGTGCGACTGTACAGTTCCCTACCGCCTACCCCCACTCCCCTCTGATCCCTAGCCTTGATTGTCAACAAACAACAGTGGCGCCCTCCTTCAAGCGCATTCATATCGTGCCCGACTAGTAGGTGCCTACTGTACCTTACGCATATGCATGTACAGAGCCACAACTCGCAATTGATTAATAATACATACATCGACACACACACACACACACACACACACACGCACACACACGGGCCGTTTTCTAAAAATGCATTGTTTGGATTCAGGTGATCTGAAAACGTATTTCCGGTGAAACCTCGATATGGAATTCTTCTTTTCCTTAATAAAATACTTCTTCTTGCCTACTATACCTAGATGATAGAGAAAGTAGTATATCTTGACACAACAGACCTTGGTGAGCCAAACTAGACCACAAGGCCGCTGCTTCGGTCTCTGTCTATACACGATAATGGCCAATAGTGAAGAGGGTGCATAGTGTCAGCATGCTGATCCCCCAGTTGCTCACGTGGTCTTTCAGATCCGGCAGCCACTGCCTTTCCATCAAGTAGCTCCATAATTGATCCTCAGGGACGCCATAAGGTTTAATGCACCTCGTACCAGATGTATCAGTCTCCACCTAGATCAGGCAGCAACAGAGCTGAGAGGACGCCGAAAATGCAAGCGCGAAAAACAAGTGAATGTCCACAGGACTTAATAGAATGACAAAGTACTGAACAATGCTAAGCATTAAAAATAATGGATATCTCGGAAATACCTAATGCCACAAAGAAGTTATTTAAAATAATTTGCGTTTTAAAAATATCTACTTGTTTTTATGGGTACGTTTTCAGACACACAAAAAATGTGTTTTATTTATAGACGCTCCTTAACTACTATGGCCCTTAGCGTCCCATTCTATATTGGGAATGAAAGACCGGTAAGTTTGTTCAGAGGCCTCTTTATCAGGCTTGAAGTTCTTTTACGTGCCGTAAATCTACGACATGGGACCAGGCTTTAGTTCCCTTTCGAAGGAAGCGATGCTATGGTTTTTTACGCCCGAAAATATTCATCGCCCTCCACCGAGTTTGATCCCGCAACCTCGGGAACTAGGGACTAGCATGGTACCCCTAGATAATGAAGGACGGCAACATACCGACACACGGATATTTCTTTAAAAATACTTTTTTTGGATTTAGGGGGCTCAGCAAGATGGGTCTCCTGCTCACTAAGTGTGAATTTTGCGAGATGTTTCAGCCGAAGAATTTCCAAGTGAATGAATAGGTCTGAATGGCCACCAAGATCTCTGGATCTAACCCCTATATATATATATATAATCTTTCTTAGAGATGTTCTTGAATATGTAAGCTTAGATATATAAGTCCCTTGAGTATCAAATCTGGATTAGAGTAGTGGATAAATGTTGAAGACCAACAGTTTGAATATTCACAAGAGAATTCTAATGTTATGTGTTACTGTATAAATCAATATCATAATATTCTATAACGCTACCTTTACAACTACATTTTCATTACCGCACAGGTATACCTACTTTCGCCTACCCTTCATATTTTTATTTCTCTACTACGTACCAGCAAGTAGAGAAAGTATTGTATTTCGCCCAAAAATTCGATGTCGAAATTTCAACGGAATATAGGTATGTTTTGTGGTCCCCTGAATAAAAAAGAGTATTTTCAGAAAGGTCCATGTGTGTCTGAACAATATATCTCAAAAACGGAAAGTCGGATAAATACCAAACTTGGTATTTAAGTCCGGTATCTTCCAAAGATGAGACACGAAGATTTTCAAGAAAATCAGCCAACCCCCAACTACTCTTTACATGGAACATTTTTCGAAATTTTGATTTTCTCAAAAATCACTACAACGATTTTGATTAAAATACCATATATTAAAGGTATTTACATGACAAGTAAAGTTTATATCTTGAATTTTCTGGGATTAGTCTGTGAAGTCCCGTTCATTCGGAAGGAGTTTTGTATAACCTTGTATAATTGGTAAACGTAGCGATAGACGAAAACGTACTACAATAAAAAAAATGTAGATATTTTTAAAACACACAATTTCTTTAAAATGACTTTTTATGTATCATCGGCAATTTCCGAAATATCCTTTGTTGATGGTTCGATTTGTTCAATACTTTGTTATTCTTTTTAAGTCCGGTCGATTTTCAATTGTTTCTTGTGGTTGCATGTAACAGAATGGAATTTTAAGGCCAGCGCATAGACATTTTTCTATCACTGTTCTCTGTGTATCCTAACCAAATTTGCACTGTAGCTATTTCTGTAAATCTTTATCTCGATTAAAATCAAGTAGAAATAAAAATAAACTTTCATAGGACAATTTTTATACACACTAAGAAACCATAGAGAAAGTCATGTGAATGTAACACAGCAGATTTTTAGAAAAAGCTCTGTGTGTGTGTCTCTGTGAACAGTTTAACTCAAAAACGAAGTGTCGGTTAGATATCAAACTTGGTATTTAAGTTTAGTATCCTTTAAAGATGCCACAACAAGATTTTCAAGAAAATTCCTAACCCAACTATTCTTTACATGGAAAAATTTTGAAAATTTCTAATTTTTAAAAAGTGACTAATCACTTTGATTAAAATACCATACATTAACAGTATATTATTCAACGAGACTATAATGGTAGTAATTAAAACGCGATTATTATTGTTATTAACCGAGCGAGCCAAGCGAGTTTAATAATTATCATACGAGCGTTTTAAGCACCATTATAATCAAGTTTCATACGACTGTTTATGCTCGACCATGTATCTAAATTAAAGGTTTCATAAGTATTCGTTTCTGGTTTGAGTGATGTGTTACAATCGTTATTCCTTTATCTATGGTTACAGTACAACGACCTTGTAGCACCTGCCTCAAAGTTGCTAGCGTTGTGAGACGTACTACGCAGAATAATCTATACTTGCGCTTTCACAATGTTACGTGGTCGCTTCTGATTGGTCGAATACCAATACTTTAATAAACAGGTGTACTTTAATGAGGCCCATTAAAGTACTGCTACCAGTCGTATAAATACTACATATTGGCATGGTCGAGCATAAAGATATTTATATGACAAATAAAATGTATATTTTGAATTTTCTGGCAATAGCCTGCGAAGTCCTAATTCGGAAAGAATTTTGTATAATCTTGTATAACTACTAAACGTTAAGTGATAGACGCAAACGTACTACAGTAAAAGTAGATCTTTTTTAACAAACATTTTATTTCAAATAACTTTTTTTTGTGGCGTAAGGCATTTTCAAGATATGAAATGGAGTTGTTCAATACTTAATCATTCTTTTCAGTTGTTTCTCGCGATGTCATGGAAACAGTTTTTTAAGGCCAGCATACAGTGTCCAGTTCTTAAACATTTGACTATTGTTGTTCCCTTTGTATCTATAACGAAATGTGTAATGCAGCTATTTCTGCAAAGATTTATCTCGATTAAAATGAAGTAGACAGCAAAATAAATTTTCGTAAAAATAATTTGTATACCCACTAATAAGTGATAGAGGTATATAATGACACGTGAATGTATCAGATAAAATTTTTATTTTTTGCAATGATAATCTTAATATGGCAGGAAAATATTTCAACCTTCAGCATTAGTGAACAACTGCATTTTAGTGCTGTTGTCAAGTTTCATTTCATTATTTTAAAAAGTTAAGTTTGGAAGTTATAGCTATTTGGTTGTAACCATGCATTTTCACCTATTTCCCCCTTAAGGGAAGTAACAGCAGTATGTTTTGTATATGTGGGATATTTGTTAATCGGTAATGAAAGTCATGTCACCGTTACGTATAACATTTTAAGGACGGGTAACCGACGTAACGTTTAATTCACTGTCATTTATTCCTGACACAGTTTTCAGAAATAGTACCTGTAGATAAAGCTCAGGAAGTTCCGCAGACCTGCATCGAGAAACAATCTCCTTTCGTAAACACACAAGCAATAAATTCTGTGACGTTTTTTAGTATTTGGCATCACATCTGTACCAACAGGAATATACGGTACATGCAATGTACGAAGTACATATTCTGCGCTATCCAATTTTTTTCTGGTTCCCTTTCAGTTCCATCGCTTCAATTAATTTCCTTTTACTCACGTGAAAATACATATAGGAGAACCAGTGATGCAAACGTCTGCCTGCTTGTTTACATAAATTGCGGAAAACAACGCAAATATATAGATGCATGATACGAAAGCAAACCACAGCAAAATATAGGGCTTTATCTGGCGAGGAATCAAGTTAAATGTGACCACGGGTCAAGCATCGTCCATTTCCTCGCATTCAATATCCTGAGGGGTCGTGGGGAGGTTCAGATGCTGCGTCCTGCTGCAATCTCCTGCACAATATCCTCCCTTCTTCTCTACAATAATAATAATAGACCCACCTATAACCCTCTCCCCGTGCAAGTTAACTTCATCCCTTATTGTATCAGGGGTGGCCAATATGGTCGTATCACAATCTTCTCCATTCGTAATTTCAACATTTGGAACCAAAGAGCTGTGCAACGATAGAAGTCAAATAGCACACCTAAGTAGTTGTAACTCAGCAATTTTCAGTAGTGCATCGCTTTTGTTACTTTTTCTACTACGTATAGTAAGTAGGGGAAGTATTGCATTCCATCCAAAAATTCCATACCGAGATTTCACCGGAAATATATGCTTTAAGGTGTACTGAATTCAAATAAAGCATTCTTGGAAACGTGTCCGTGTGTGTGCGCGCGCGCGTGTGTCTGTCAGTTTGTCCGTCAATCTATGGACAACATAACTCAAAAACCAAAAGTCATATAAATATCAAACTTGGTGCCTGAGTTTACTCTCTTCCAAGGATACGACATAAAGATTTTCAAGAAAATCCCCCACCCCAGACTACCCTTTACATGAAAACATTTGTCGAACATTTTGATTTTCACAAAAATGTCTCTAACGATTTTGATTAAAATATCATATATTTAAGATATCTTCATGACAAATAAAAGTTATATCTTGAATTTTTTGGGAATGTTCCCAAAAGTCCTCTTCATTCTGAATGGTTTTGCATAACCGGTAAACAGTAAGAGATAGACACAATTTTTCTACACAAAAAATGTAGATCTCGTTAAGACACACAATTTATGTCGTATAACTTTTTTTACGGAGTTGCCACTTCCGAGATATCCCTGGTTATTTATTTGAATTTTCCAATACCTATACCTTTGTTCAAATGGGGGTTCGTTATTCGTTTTTTTAGGTCCTGGACATACAAAGAGAATGGAATGCGCCACATAGCAACCAGCTCTTAAAAGATTTGTCTATCGCTTAAAGCCTACCATATTCCCCTTGCAACTACAAGAAAATTCACAATAAGAATTGTAGAAACGTTTAAGAGTTGGTTGGTATGCTATGTGGAACATTCCATTCTCTTTGCATGTCCACGACATTAAAAAAAGGAATAACGAATTCCCATTTGAGAAAAAGTATAAATATTGGTAAATTCAAACAAATAACAAGGAATATCTCGGAAATGGTTGACTAAAAAAATGTATATGACAAAAATTGTGAGTTTTAACGGGCTTTAGATTTTTTAGGTAATAAAATGTCGTCAGACACGGAGACACACACACACACACACACACAGAACGTTTTCTAAAAATGCCCTTTTTGGATTCAAGTCACCTCAAAATATGTATTTCCGGTGAAATTTTGGTATCAAATTTTGGTTGAAATGCAATACTTCCCCTGCTTACTATACATAGTACAGAAAGTAAAAATGTTTTTTTTATTCAGGGACCTCAAAACATGTATTTCCGGTGTAATCTCGGTATGGAATTTTTTAGTGGAATGCAATACTCCCCCTACTTACTATACGTAGTAGAGAAAGTGACAATTATTACAAGCAGTCTTTTTTGTGCAATCAGCCATGGTTATTAATGGTTCGAATTGTTCAATACTTAGCCATTATTTTTAAGTCCTGTCGATTTTCAGTTGTTTCTGATGATGCCATGGAAAGGGTATGGAAGTTTAAGGTCAGCGTATAGTGTCCACTCCTAAAACATTCGACTTGACGTTATTCCCTTTCTATATATAACAAAATGTTTAATGCAGCTATTTCGGCAAGGTTTATCTGGATTAAAATGAAGTGGATAGGAAAATAAGCTTTCGTAAGAATAATTTGTATACCCACTAATAAGCGATAGCAGGTAGAGAAATTCATGTGAATGTAACACAATAGATTTTTGTGTTTGTTTTCTGTTACTGCTGCTTTTTTCAAATTCGTTTTAATCAGTCCACCAATGTAGCATCACAAATGCATGGAGTCAGGGTTACCAGCACATTCCCATATTTTGCTAATTCCAATTGTGTGGAGGCAATTAAAATCAGACTGCATGTGACGTACTTTCAGGTAAAAGCGTGCAGGTGCTTCGTTCAGTTCCATCCACATTTTAACGACTTCAATCCAATCCTGCATCATTGCAAAGTAAACTTACATCCGCAATGTTGTTCTTGACATTCCTAAGACCCTAAGTTGGTTTGGTTGTATTTGGATCCCTCTATAACTTCCCAGGTTTCTGCGCAACCTATTGAGCCATTCTGTCGTAGCGCTTATTCCTAAAGTGTTAGTTCTCCTGCATTCTCCTTAGGTTCACAGGTAGGCAAGACGAAATTACTTCCGCCAGCATCACTGTCAGACACATTAACGCCAATGGTTGCGGTATGCGTAGTACTCGTATAGGAAAATACGTATATCCCCATTGGTGGATGCCATGACATGAGGGTCGGTTTTTACTTTCTCTACTACGTATAGTAAGTAGGGGAAGTATTGTATTCCACCCAAAAATTCGATACCGAGATTTCACCGGAAATACATGCTTTGAGACCCCCTGAATCCAAAACAAGCATTTTTGGAAACATGTCCGTGTGTGTGTCTGTGTGTCTGTGTGTGTCTGTCTGTCTGTGTGTGTGTCTGTCTGTCTGTCTGTGTGTGTGTCTGTCTGTGAACAGCATAACTCAGAAACGAACAGTCGCATAAACACCAAACTTGGTATTTAGGTTCAGTATCTTCCAAGGATGCGACACGAAGGTGTTCAAGAAAATCCCCCCACCCAGAATACCCTTTACATGGAAGATTTTTCGAAAATTTTAATTTTCTCAAAAATGGCTCTAACGATTTTGATTAAAATATCATATATTTAAGATATTTGTATGACAAATAAAATGTATATCTCGAATTTTCTGGGAATGTCTCCAAAAGTATTCTTTATTGTGAACGACTTTTGCATAACTGGTAAACCATAAGAGATAGACAAAATTTTACTACACAAAAAATGTAGATCGCGTTAAAATACACAATTTATGTCATATTCATTTGTTTTGTTGAGTGAACCATTTTCGAGATATTACTTGTTATTCCCTTAAAATTTTCAATACTTATTTTCTCAAATGGGAATTCGTTATTCATTTTTTACTTTCTCTACTAGGTATAGTAAGTAGGGGAAGTATTGCATTCCACCCAAAAATTCGCTACCGAGATTTCACCGGAAATACATGTTTTGAGACCTCCTGAATCCAAAAAAAGCATTTTTGGAAACATGTCCGTGTGTGTCTGTGTGTGTGTGTGTCTGTGTGTGTGTGTGTGTGTCTGTGTGTGTGTGTGTCTGTGTGTGTGTGTGTGTGTGTGTGTGTGTGTCTGTGAACAGCATAACTCAAAAACCAACAGTCGGATAAACACCAAACTTGGTATTTACGTTCAGTATCTTCCAGAGATGCGACACGAAGATTTTCAAGAAAATCTCCCCACACCAGACTACCCTTTACATGGAACATTTTTCGAAAATTTTAATTTTCTCAAAAATGGCTCTAACGATTTTGATGAAAATATCATATGTTTAAGATAATGTCATGAGAAATGAAATGTATATCTCGAAATTTCTGGGAATGTCTCCAAAAGTATTCTTCATTATGAACGACTTTTGCATAACTGGTAAACCATAAGAGATAGACAAAATGTTACTACACAAAAAATGTAGATCGCGTTAAAATACACAACTTATATCATATACATTTGTTTTGTTGAGTGAACCGTTTTCGAGATATTGCTTGTTATTTCCTTAAATTTTCCTATACTTATACTTTTTCTCAAATTCGTTATTCATTTTTTTATGTCCTGGACATGCAAAGAGAATGGAATGCGCCACATAGCAACCAGCGATAAAATATTTGACTATCGCTTAAAAGCTACCATATTCCCCTTGCAGCTACAAGAAAATTACAAATAAGATTGACATCTCGATATCTCGATTAATATGAAGCATATGGAGAATAGGCGTTTGTAAAAATAGATTGTACAAGAGTAGAGAAAGTCATGTGAGTGTAACACATCAGATTTTTTTTGACTTGGGTATGCAAAGAATATTAATCTGTGGGAAAGAGAATGATGCTGCACCTAGCAACCAACTATTAAGAGATATGTATGTGCTTAAAGGCTACGGTATTTCCAAATTGCCCTTGTAAATATACATTCCCTTCACATCTACTAGAAAATTAGCAATAAGCTGGAGTAGATGGAGTAATAAGTAGATGGAGAATAAGCGTTTGTATAAATAGTTTGTACAAGAGTAGGGAAAGTCATGTGAGTGTAACACATCAGATTTTTTAAGTAAGAACGGATTGCGCATAGTGTTCGCGCAGGGTGCCAGGTAACGGCAATTCAAGGTCAGCTACTCTCGGTCGGTCCTCCACTACTCTGCCAGAAAATTTCAACACTCTGTCTGTGCTGGTGGTTTAATTGTGCTACATTATTTGCCGCCATATCAATTAATAATCCCGCGACTGTGAGGCGCGTTCCATCATTCGGTTCTTAAACGCAGAAAAGGAGCGTCCTGCTGAACTGTATCGAGAAAATGTTGCAGTGTATGGGAAAGGTGTGATGGAAATGCGTGCAAGTGGTGCACACTGTTCGATGAAGGAAGGACGAACGTTCATTATGAGGATCGGTCTGGACGGACTACTGTCATCAGTGAAGAGTTGACACAAGTGTTGATGAGAAGATTCGTGAAAATAGGCATTCAATATTGACGAGCTTCATCAACATTTCCTCAAGTTTCAAGGTCAGTAATTTATGCAATTGTTACTGACGGACGAATACAAAAAAAATGTTTTCAAGATGGACTGGCGGCTGAGTTCTGTGATGACGGTATCCAAAAAGCTGGTGGCACGACTAAACAAGTGTTTAGACATTAATGGTGACTATGTAGAAAAATAAAATAATGTTCATATTTTCATTTCCAATAAAATGTATATTCATAAATAAAATATTCGTACATCCATAAAAACATTCACTACGTCCAATCGAAGAAATGAGATGAAATTGGATCAGTCGAATAAACTTCAGTTGGTTTATCTGTGTAATTTTTAGTGAATACTGTTGATTGAAGACAGTTGAATAAAATTATGATGTATTACATTTACATAACTTCCTCTACCCACTATCGTTTATTTGTACACAGCTTCTACAAGTTATTCTTAAGAATGCTTATTTTTCTGCTTACTTATGTTAACCGAGATAAACCTTTGCAGTAGTAGTTTCATTGTGCATTTTTCGGATGTCCCAATAAATAATTTATTTGAGATACTTAAATTGTATGTTTTAAAAGAGATCTCCATTTTTTGTGTACAAGTTTTTGTCTATGACTTGCCCGTTATAAAAAATTATATAAAATGTCTTCCAAATGATGCGGACTTCACAGGCTATTCCCACAAAATACAATAGATATATGCATTTTAATCGTCATGCAAATAAATTAAACATACGGTATTTTAATAAAAATCGTAAGAAGCATTTTTAAGAAAACCAGTAATACCGAAAATTTTTCTACGTAAAGCTAGTTTGAGGTGGGGAATTTTATTCCAAATCTTCGCATCTTTGAAAGATGTCAAACTTAAATACCAAGATAAGTCAGTTAAAACTGACTTTTCGTTTTTGAGTTATGCTGAGTTTGCAGAAAGACATACTCATACAGAAGTTTCTCCAAAGATGTTTTTCTATAATTTAGAGAGCCTCAAAGCATGTATTTCCCATAAAATCTCGGTTTTGAATTTTTGGGTGGAATGCAATACTTCTTCTACTTGTTAAGGGCGAGTGGCAGAGAAATTAAAAATGTACTCTATCAAATCTAAGAGGAAGTGAGAAGAAACTGGTTCAGTTAACTAAAAGTCAACTGGTTAT
The DNA here is from genome assembly GCA_030765065.1 of Deroplatys truncata. NCBI lineage: Eukaryota > Metazoa > Arthropoda > Insecta > Mantodea > Mantidae > Deroplatys > Deroplatys truncata. The sequence goes on along the minus strand of CM060981.1, from coordinate 221,111,693 downwards.
CTACGTAATTTTTACTTTCTCTACTACGTATAGTAAGTAGGGGAAGTATTGCATTCCACCCATAAATTCGATACCGAGATTTCACCGGAAATACATGTTTTGAGGTGCCCTGAATCCAGACAAAGCATTTTTGGAAACAGGTCCATGTGTGGTCTGTCTGTGTTTCACTCTGTGAACAGCATAACTCAAAAACGAAACGTTAGATAAACACAAAACTTGGTAGTTGAGTTGAGTATCATTCAAGGATGCGACACGAAGATTTTCAAGAACATCCCCAAACCCAGACGACCCTTTACATGGAGCATTTTTCAACATGTTTAATTTTCGCAAACATGACTCTTGACGATTTTGATTAAAATATAATATTTTTAAGATATTTTTATGGCAAATGAAGTGTATATCTTGAATTTTCTGTGAGTGTCCCCAAAAGTCCTCTTCATTCTGAATGACTTTCGCATAACTGGTAAACCGTAAACGATAGACAAGATTTTATTATGCAAAAAATGTAGATCTCGTTAAAAACACACAGTTTATGTCAGATACACTTTTTTGTCCAGTGAACCATTTCCGAGATACTCCTTGTTATTTGTGTGAATTTTTAAACTTGAATACTCAAACTTTTTCTCAAATGGGAATTCGTTATTCGTTTGTTTAATGGTCTGGACATGTAAGGAGGATGGAAGCTCCATATACCTACCAGCTCTTAAAAGATTTGATAAAGACCGGTAATTTTGCTCAGAGGCCACTTTATCAGGTCTGAGGTTCTTTTACGTGCCGTAAATCTACGATGCGGAACCACCGGCTTTATTTCCCTTCTGAAGGAAGCCATGCTAAGGATTTTTACGCCCGAAAAAATCCTTCGCCTTCCGTCGGGTCTGAACCCTCCACCTCGGGAACCAGAGGATAGCATGGAAACCACTACACCACGAAGAACGACACTTAAAGCCTACCATATTCCCCTTGCACCTACAAGAAAATTAGCAATAAGATTTCCTGCAAATGTTTATCTCTATTAGCATGAAGTAGATGGGGAATAAGCGCTTGTAAAAGTAGTTTGTATAAGAGTAGAGAAAGTCATGTGAGTGTAGCACATCAGATTTTAATAAACATATTGAGCGCAGACAGTTGAACAGAAACTAAAGAATGATTCCGATTTCGCTGACTGCTGATGAATTGCTTCATTCATCCACTAAACATGTAACATTCCAAAGAACTCAGTTATTACTTGCCTGTCCCAGTATTTATTTAGAACATCTGATGTGTTAGCTACATTCAGATACTTTCTCTACCCTCCATCGCTTATTTTCCTATTTGCTTCATTTTAATTCAGATAAGCCTTTCCGGAAATAGCTACATTAGGCATTATGTTATACATACAATAGGAATAGCGATAGTCAAATTTAAAGAAGTAGACGCTTGCTGGTCTTAAAATTCCATACTCTTTCCATGGCATCACAAGAAACAACTGCAAGCTAAGTATTGAACACTTCGAACCATTAATAACGGATATATCGAAAATGGGATGCTACAAGACAAGTTATTTGAAATAAATTGCGTGTTTTAAAGAGATCTAATTTTCTAGAGTACATTTTCGTCTATCGCTTAATGTTTCCGGTTATGCAAGATTATATAAATGTCTTTCCGCATGAAGAGCACTTCACAAGCTGTTCCCAGAAAATACAATATATGGTTTTATTTGTCACGTAAATATCTCAAACACACGGTATTTTAATAAAAGTCGTTAGAGCCGTTTTTTGAGAAAATAAAAGAGCATCACCAGATGAAGATAATACAAATATAGAGCTTATAAAATAAGCATTACAGAAGTTAACAATAGACTTTTAATTTGTTTTTTAATATGTGTTGGAAATTACGCCGAGTACCAGAAGATTGGCTGAAGAGTGATCTGGCCAATTTTTAAAAAAAGAAATACACATAACTTGAATAATTGTAAAGGCAATTAATATATAAAATATACGCAAAAGTAATTTCAGGAGACTAAATGTTATAATAATAAAGAATTACTACAGGAAGAACAATGTGGTTTTAGGTAGGGACGATCTTATGCTGATGGTATACTTACACTGGAACAATTTATACAGAAGAGAAGGGAATTTAATTTTTCGACTTTTATATTATTTCTAAATTATGAAAAACTTTTTTATGGGGTTCTACAAATTAAACTATGAACTATAATGCAAGAAAAAGACATCTAATAAAGATAATTTATAGTCTTAAGATTGACAATGACATTAAATTTGGAAATAAATCAGAATAAATAAACCAGGGGTCAAACAGGGATACCCTTTATGCCAGCAGTATATTATACATAGATGAGGCACTTATAGAGCCAAAAACTGTTCTTTGAGAGTATTCGAGTAAATAATTATAAGATGAAAATAATTTTAGTTGCTGTCGATCAGGTTATTTTTAAAGAAACAGAAGATGATTACAGAGAAGTACTAATAAGCTGAAACATATTATGGAAACATAATTTGCACATTTCACCAGCCAAGACAAAATCAATAGCTTTTGAAGGGAAAAATCATGTAAGTTGTAATATAGTTAGTAATGAACAAATAATAGAACAAGTCTCTAGTTATAACTTATCATTATAGAAGACCTGAATATAAAACTAAATAAATTAAGACGAATGAATGAAACAATAAGGAGAAATTAAAGAACAAGACGGCGAAAACAACAGAAATAAATGTTATAAAGTAAGGACAAATCCAATGGCAACATATGTAGTGAAAAGTGGGCTATGAATAAGACAGGAAAAGAATAGGAACAGCAGAAATTAAATTCCTAAGAGAGTAGCTGGGTATACGCTTCTAGACAAACAGAAATGAAGAAATACGAAAACAGCTAAATATATCAGGTGTTGAAAAAAATATTCCACAATTTGATAGGTGGTAGTATGGACAAAAACAAGAAAAAATGACCAGTAAACATGGGCTCTAAAATGCATACCTTAAGAGCTATGACCACTTGTTCATCTTCACTACTGTGAAACATCTCTTCTACTGCAAGCTCTTTGCTATTACCTATGTACGACCTATAGCAGGCAGTAAACAAATGAGAACACATTTCTCTGTTATTGTCCAGGACACAGCATGCAGTATACATCTGTTAGTGTTGTTACTGTAAACCGTATTCACAATTGTGGGTAAGTGCAGCATATATTCTTATTAGTTGTAATGGAATCAGTTTGTGTTTTGATAAGTTTGAGAAATGCTTTTACACTGAAGTTTTATCTTTAATTCTTTGGTGTATGCAACCCCCATTAATGATGTACGAATACTAAAGGAAGGCGTCATCAATACCTGCCAGGGCATCCGTGACCAACCTGGAGTGGTGAGAGTGCGTGATCCCCTAAGACATCAGATAGAAGCATGCCTTACTGAGAATGGGCACCATATTGAGCATTTCCTTTAGTGATGGTTCACAAGTGTAGGTCGTATGTAATTGCAAGTATATTACATTAGAAGCTATGCTGTTTCACGGTAACAGAGTAGTGTGTCCTCATTTGTTTACTCCATTCTGTAGGTCATACGTAATATCAAAGAGCTTGCAGTAGAAATTTTTCACAGTAGCAAAGATGAAAAAGTGCTCATAGCTCTTAAGGTGTATATTTTAGAGCCCACGTTTACTGGACCTGTTTTTTTCTTTCTTGTTTTGGCCCATACTGCTACCTCTCAAAATATGGAACACTTCTTCTTTACCATCCTGTATATACAATATAAATGAAAAAATTTATGAAAATAAAAGTAATTGGTACCAACACATATTATGGAAGAAGAACGAATACCAAACATCTTATCAAATTATAAATCTAGAGGATATTGCAAAGTAGGTAGACTGAAAACAAGATGGAGTGATACGTTTAATTAAGGACCGAATAGACCGACAGACCTATACCTTAAGGAAGAAGAAGAAAATTATGGAAAAGTTTGGCATGTAAAGGGTAGTTTGGATTGGGGGTATTTTCTTAAAAATCTTTGTGTGGCACCCCTGGAGGATGCTGAATAATGCTAAATATGAAGTTTGGTATATAACCGACTTTTCGTTTATGAGTTATGCCGCTCACAGACACAAACAAATGCTTTTTTGATTCAGAGCGCCTCAAGACGTTAAAGTTTGGTGTGAAGTTTTTGGGTACAATACAATAGATACTTCCTCTACTTACTTAAGGTAGTAAGTAGTAGAGAGAGTAAAAACGCTAGCGGTTCTGAAGTTTTAAATTGTGAGGGCGACACTGAACATTTTTAAAAAAATCAAACAAGGATTAGTTTTAAAAAATTTAAATGAACTTATTGTTTATAAAAATATTCCCATTTAACATCGATACATTTTTTGCATTCTATGAAACCAGTCCTTAAAGCAATGATGTCACTCTTCCTGAGCCACTTCAGAAATAAGATTTTTATATGTTCCACTGCTTCTCATGAAGATGAAAAAGTATTTCTTCGCATTTTATCTTTAATTTTTGGAGACAAAAAGAAAGCACAAGGTACTAGGTCAGGGCTGTATGGTGGAGGGTCTTGGTGTTGACCTTTAGGGCTACGTCTATCCTCTAATGCTATGGTAGCAACAGGGCCCGTTTTATATATATGTATATAAAAGAACTAGCAACCATCTTCTTACCAGCATGCGAATTCGTCGGAATTTTATAGGCTTAGGTTCTGTTCAAAAGACTCATTGAGCCGACTGACTTTTATTTTCAGGATCATTACAATGAATCCAAGATTCATCATCAGTAACGATATTGCAAACCAAATTTGAAGTGCCACCTTAGAATTTTCCAGAATTTTTCTGCACCAATCAATGTGTTGTTTTTGATCGCGAGTCAGTTTATGTGGAAACCATCAACAACAAAGTTTTCTCACGTCTAAAGGTTGATTTAAAATATTTTATGTGACTCATACCAATGCTCAAAGTCGCCCGAAAAAATTCATAAGATGTCCGTCGATCTTCTTCAAGCATTGCTCGAGCAGCGGCAATATTTTCATCAGCAACTGTAGTTCTTGGGCGTTCTTCACGAAATTCATCACTAAGGAAAAAACCCATTTCTTTTGAATTCCTGTACCAATTATAAATTGCTGCCTTAGTTGGAGCTTCTTCGCCAAATACATTTCTAAGCCGATATTCACATTTTTAAGGCATTAGTGATGATTTAAATTCGTGAAAAATCATAGCTCTGAAATTTTGTAGACAAATTCATTTTTGGGTGAACAAAAAATATTTAAATGATGATAATTAATAAACTGTTACAGCAAATTCAACAAACTACACGGCAATCAACTCGCAAAATATTAGAGAGTAACTGTCAAATAAAAACAAACTTTATTTGTTCTCAGAAGCAAGGTATTCTAAACATTTTCAGTATCGCCTTTGTATTCGCTTTCCACCTTTCACCGGTAAGAAAGGTAAACAATTGAAGTGGATCATAAATGATGGACTTGATGATAAACGTCGGCAGCTGTTCAGCGGTAGAGCGATGATTTATTAATTTATGACACTGTAGCTTTTCAGGAGATGGCTTCAAGTCATCGCAGAATTTTGGGGCACCCTGCGACATTATACATATTGAGGGGTGAGTGTAGAAAGGCTCTTGAACCCTGGACTGCTTGCACTTTAGACTCGCAATCAATGTCGGGGAGGACCGTGGGCCTGCCTGCGAGGTAATTGTTTACCTAACGGATTAGGGAGATCTGCTTCCTTTGTTTCGATCCTGCTCCACTTTAAATATACCTACCTTCTGATGGAGGAAGAGAATCGCATTAATCAACCGAAAACGTGCACGTTAATTCTGAAAGGTAAAAGCTGTAGGTATGTCCCATCAACATCAACTTAAACGACCCAAGGTGATGCAACTGTCAGTGAACAAAACATACCCGCAACAACATTCACAAAAAACTAATGTGTTACTTTCCCATAATATCTCTACCCTTATTGTTCTTACGAAAGTTCATTACTTTCTCTGCTACGTATAATAAGTGGGGAAAGTATTGCATTCCACCCAAAAATTCGATGCCGAAATTTCACTGGAAATACATGTTTTGAGGCCCCCTGAATCAAAAAATAGCATTTTTAGAAAAAGGTCCGTGTGGTAGTTTGTGTGTCTGTGAACAGCATAACTTAAAAATGAAAAGTCGGATAAATACCAAACTAGGTATTTAGGTTCAGTATCTTTCAAAGATGCAACACGAAGATTTTCAAAAACATCCTTCCACCCCAGACTACCCTTTTAATGAAATATATTTCGAAAATTTTGATTTTCTCCAAAATGGCCCTAACGATTTTGATTAAAATATAATATGTTTAAGATACTTTTATGGCAAATGAAATTTATATCTTGAATTTTCTGGGAATGTCCCCAAAAGTCGTGTTCATTCTGTATGAATTTTGCATTACTGGTAAACCGTAAGGTATAGACAAATTTTTCTACACACAATTTATGTCATATACATTTTTTGTTTGTCGAGTGAAGCATTTCCGTTACATTCGTTGTTATTTGTTTGAATTTCTTTTTCTCAAATGGGAATTCGTTATTCTCTCTCTTCTTCTTCTTCTTATTTTTAAATATCCTGGACATGCAAAGAGAAGTAATGCTCCACATAGCAACCAGCGCTTAAAAGATTTGACTATCGCTTAAAGACTACCATATTCCCCTTGCACCTACAAGAAAATTAGCAATAAGATAGTTTCTGCAATTTTTTGTATCGTTTAACGTGAAGTAGATGAAGAATAAGCGTTTGTAAAAATAGTTTGTACAAGAGTGTAACTACTTCATTTTAACGACAATAAACCTTGCAGAAACAGCTAAATTACACATTTCGTTACATATACAAAGGGAACAGCGATAGTCAAATGCTTAAGAACTGGACGCTATACGCTGACCATATTCTTTCCATGCAATCGCGGGAAACAAGGGACTTCTAAAGAATGACAAAGTATTGAACAAATTGAGGCATTAATAAAGAATGTCTCGGAAATGCCTAACGCACAAAAAAGTTATTGGAAATAAATTGTGAGTTTCAAAGAGGTTTACATTTTCTATGTAGTACGTTTTCGTCTATCGCTTAACGTTTATCAGTTATACAAGATTATTCACTTCACGTGAGTTGGTACTGCGAGGCCTAACTTGTTTTGTTATTGTTACACAGGTTTTTTGTTTTATTGTATTATTGAGTGCTATTCTTGGACTGGCCAACTCAGTTCTCAGTAGAACGAATATGTTGTTTCTCTTAGGACCTGTATTACGATCTCCGGTTAATGTTCCTTTTATTAACTGGGAGTCAGGGCTAATTTTCGTATGACGACCTTCAATTAACAGCTAACCGAGTTATTCTTACCGATGAATTAAGCGCCACCTAGGGTAGCAGTTAGGGTAGGTACTAACTTGGGGGTAACCATAATATAAAAATGGTGAGCTTTCGGCCTTATTAATAGTCGATAACGATTTCAAGGGGAAATATCATAGTAGTATTCGTATAACTGGAATATTTATTGGAGAGCCAAAATAATTAGATTTCGAAAGTGTAATTTCCAGGTTTGGGAGGAGGGTGAATTTCGTAAACCTTATTACATTGTCGAAAGTTGCACTGGTTCCTTTAAGATCTATTACAGTTCTGCTGCATAATACCTCCAGCATTATTACTTTGTATACTACGCATAGTAAGTAGGGGAAGTATTGTATTCCAGCCAAAAATTCTATGTCGAGGTTTCACCAGAAATATATGTTTTCAGGCCTATGTTCTGAGTAAAAAAAGAAAAAAATTGAAAAAGGTCCGCGTGTTTGTGTCTTGGTATTTGGTACTTGATATTTAAGTTCAGTATTTTCCAAGGATGCAATACGAAGATTTTCAAGAAAATCCCTCCACACCAACTACCCTTTACATGGAACAATTATAAAAAATTTTGATTTTCTAAAAAATGGCTAACGATTTTGATTAAAATGCACATATATTTACATTATAAATAAAATGCATATCTTTTATTAGTCCCTTTAACTACATTGGTTTATCGGCGGCCTTTCCTTTGGAACTTATTGCCTAAGGCAATGGTGTTAACTCGTATTCTCCTATCGTTGCATTTCATGCACTTTTGGTTTTTTAATCATTAGATAATACACACATTCACACTCGCATTCATACTTCCTGGCGAGGATACGGAATAATCTTAGCTAGAGAAAAATTCCCACCCCCAGCCGGGAATGAACCCGGAACCCCTGGCACAACAGGCAGGTGCTCTACCGACTGAGCCAGGGGCCAACCATATATATCTTGAATTTTTTGAATTCGAAGGAATTTTATATAACCTAGTATATAACTGGCAAATATTGAGCGATAGACGAAAACATACTACACAAAAGATGTAGATCTCTTTAAAACACAATTTACTTCAAATAAGTTTTATGCGGCATAAGCCATTTCTGAGGTATCCGTTATTATTGGTTCGAACTGTTCATTTCTTGGTCATTCTTTTAAAGTCCTTCCAACATTCAGTTGTTTCTCGCAATTGCATGGAGACAGTATGGGATTTTAAGTTCAGCATATAGCGAATCGTTTTTAAACATTTAACTGTCGTTATCCGCTTTGTATCTATAACTAATGTGTAATATATATGCAAATATTTATCGGAGTTAACTTGAAGTAGATAGAAGCGTACGCTTTTGCGGGAATAGTTTATAGACGCTAGATAGTAAACATAGTGGCTAGAGAAGGTCATATGAACATAACACTTCACAATTTTATTTCAATTTTGAAAGCGCAATTTCTGATGCAATCCATGGTAAAGGCTAAAATCAGTTATTTATCCAAACTCTGACAATTTCTCTAATTTTTTGTTCCCATTATTATTAATTTAATTGTATTTGTACCGTTTCTGTGAAGGGGTTCAACTTCATATTTTCTGAGGATTTACTCGTACCAGGAAAGAAGGCCTTTAAGCGTAGCAGCTGCCGTGCAGGTATTCGTGATCATTTTCTCTGTTTGGAGATTTCTTTCGCCTGTGCAATGAGCTAAACAGCAATGAGTGCATGACGCCAAGGAACGAACCCAAGAGGCTTGCAGCTATTTTAAAGCTGGTGCAGATGGTCTGTTTCGTCTGGAGTCAGGTGCTTCTGTAAAGGCTACACCTGCCAGCTATTTCCAGATATGACCTCTTTGTAGTAGCGTAGCGGACGCTACTCAAGTCATTTACAGAGCCCCTGGTGCTTTAGTACCGAAACTTTCAAAATAAGAATTCATTCAGTCAGTGATAGAAGATACTGGAAAGATTGCGACTGAAGAAAGATGCGACACGAAGGAAATCAGCAGCTCCTAGGTGTTCCAACTATGCATCCGTTACTTATTATAACCTCACTTGAAAATATAGCCCTATTTACTGAACTATAGTTCTCATATACAGAGAGAGTCAAAAATCTACGAACCGGCTGCGCGGAGTTTTTCCCGTCTGCGTCCTCGGCACTCGCTGCCGTCTGCCGCTATCAAAGAAAGGCGCGGATGAAACCATACAACATTTTTAAAACTACTTTTAAAGGCTTTACTTACCAACTTTATGAAAGGAAGTGCTGAAACTGGCCACCGTCGTTGTCCATACATTTTTGGTACCTCTCTAGGAAACATCACTCGCCGTTGTTCACGTTGAGAAATGCTAGCAATTTCCTGGCGGATATTTTGTTTTAATTCTTCCAGGGTGTGTGGATTTCTCTTGTACACTTTGTTTTAAGTTAACCCAGAGATAGAAATTGCAGGGGGGTAGGTCGGGGGACCGAGGGTGCCACAAATCTCTACTAATATTTCTGTCCTCTAACGCACTTTCAGTTGTTCTAATCGAAATATTGGCCATATAAGCTGTTGCACAACCTTGTTGAACAAAGGCACAATGAGCTCCCTGTCTGTTAAATCTCTAAAAATGGGGGCAAAATTGTATTCACATTTGTACGGGCGTCAAATTGCGATTCGAAAAAAAATTGGCCCTCCACGTGAACTACGGCGAGTGATAGATAGTTTCCTAAAGAGGTGCCAAAAACGTATGGAAACGGTGGTGGCCAGTTTCGGCATTTCCTTTCATAAAGTTGGTAAATAAAGACTTTAAAAGTAGTTTTAAAAATGTTGTATGGTTTCATCCGCACCTTTTTATACTTATGGCAGACAGCAACGAGCGCCGAGGAGGTGGATAGGAAGAACACCGCGCAGTCGGTTCGTAGCTTTTTGGCTCTCTCTGTAGTAAACAATTGTGTTTCTCATTCTGTGGTAACGTATGAGAGACATTCGGGGTAAGTTGAGTAACCTTCGTTTTGTCGTGATTTTCCCTGGCTAGTACATATAGTACCATGGATTTTTCTGTCCCGCAATTCCTTATGTTTCAGGTACGAATGATCAGGCGAGTGGACGGCCCCCAAGGCGTTTAGCGCTGGAGCTGTCTGCCCTGGCAACCGCCCGCTTTGAGCTATGAGCTTTTCGTATTTATGAGAGGTATGAAGAATAAAATTGTAATTGATATTACTAAAGCAATTACTCCACCTGTTTCCCTGGCCGGCAGGTGAATGCTGGGGTTAAATTAAAAATTAAATTTAGTTTTATTTATGGACGCCCTTTAACTGCTATGGTCCTTGGCGTCCCATTCTATACTGGGGGCGAAAAACCGGTCATTTTGCTTAGAGGCCTCTTTATTCTGGATTGAGATTCTTTTACGTGCCGTAAAACTACGACAGGGACCACCGACTTTACTTCCCTTCTGAAAGAAGCTATGCTAAGGATTTTATGCCCGAAAAAAAATCTATCGCCCTCCGCCAGTTTTGAACCCGCGACCTCGGTTAATAAGAAGTTAGCGTGGTACCATGGAGGACGACAAGTGCTGGGGTGGTTCATCTTCTACCACGAAGGGAGGAAGGCCTTTATTTCCTGTACCTATAACCTCCATTGCCATCTGTTCAGGGTTGTAGGACCAGGCGACGGTCGGCACGTTGCGGCTGGGCGGTGTATGTGCGCTTTGTAGAAGTTTCTGCCTTGGCGTCGGTTGGGACTGCCTAGTTGGGACCAAACTTCCGAGTGGGCCCTACCAGAGGGGTTCTGGAGGCTTGTGGGTGGTTCCCGACGGCGTCGGATGCGTTCGATCTGGAAACGTTAGGAACCCTATCCATGCTTGCGCCCATCGTCATTCGGATCTGCTCCTTTCGAGTCTCTCCTTTTATCCCTCCCTCCCAGGAGTCACGGTAGAAGCAAAAGGGGCCAATGCGGTCTACTTGCATTGCTCTGCTGTTCAGTTCGGCCGTATCTTCACCTTTACCGTTTTGCCCCTGCACAATACTAGCTCCTCGCATCTTGTTCAGTGAAGCAGTTGGTATACCCTTCACATGGGTAAATCTCTAGAAGTGACCACGGAATGAAAGTATGAGTGATATCGTGTGTTTCAGTCGTTTCTGTTTCTCTCCCAAATCAATCTCAGAATACGCCCCCAAAGACACTCTTTATGTTTCGAGGGCAGCAAAAAACATTCAAGTTTTACCTTGCCCAATCAGAGAAGATATAATAGTCCGCCTTGAAGACTTGCATAGCGTGGTACCCATCACCATTATTAGACACGTAACTCTTTATCCAGGAGCTTGAACCAGCGACCAATGATAGTTTGGCAACACTGTGCATTGGAGTGATCGCTGGCACAAAGGTAAAGAAAGCATTAACCCCAAGCAAACATATCCACTGATGGCACGATGTTTGGAGAGAGAATGAATAATCACGGTGACGTCAAACCCTTCCCTTTGTGTACGTATACCAGAGTTCTTCGACTCTGAATTCATATTAACTATCTTGCATCTATTACATACACATATGTTGGAGATTACAGAGAATATCTACAGAATGGCAAGTAGCTAAAGTCATATCGACTTTCAAAAAATGGAAAAGAAATGAATGCAAAAATTATCGAGGTATATTTCTGTTAAATATAATGTACAATGGTAGATTATGATACAAGGGAAAAAGTAGGCTTTTATTTTGCGAAAGAATACCACTTTTAACACTGCGGCATATACTGTATTTTAGACAGCTCTCGAATTTGTGAAGTATTAATACTATTACATTAACTCCTGAAACTAATAGACATGACGTTTAAACACGTTCTTGAAACAAGAGAAATTACGTTAAAAAAAGCGAGATGTCAGCTGTTTTGTTGTTCGCTAACAGTGATTTTCAGTGAAATTATTTTCAACATGTTTTGCCTTACACCAGTCAATGAAGCGATTAAATGCTATATAATATTGGTTTCTGAATTTTTTGGGTAAGTACTTCTAATGTTATTCTTTCTGCTGCTTTTTTAATTTCACTTCCATTTTAGTTTCTTCTGTGAACGGATAATGCGAGCGCCACGAGAAGTTAATCATGTGAAAAGACGTAATGAAAAGTAAAGCCTATTCCAACCAAGTCGAGTTATTAAACATGTGCAAATACAAAGGGTAAGTGCCTTGTGATTGGACTTGAAACCAACGTTGGTCACACTGAAGATTATCGCAGTTGGTGCGATAATCTAAAAATGTTGAAAATATTAAATGAAGTAACATCAGTGAGAAGCAAAGTGAATTTAGAATTGGCAGAAATTGTATAGATGATGCCTTCACACTAAAGCAAATCTTAGAGAAACGCAACGAATATAACCTTGCAACCAACATGGGAGCCATTGACTTAGTGAAAGCTTTCGATAAGGTGAAAAGACTTGTAATGTGGCACATATTGCAAAAGAGAGACTATCCAAGCCATTTAATAAAATTTAGTGTAAGCTTATGTGTAAACAAAAATAGAAATTGAAGTTTAACCCCCCCAAAAAACCTAAGTGTTACATTTACATGACTTTCTCCACCCATTTTTCAACAAAATATTTTTACAAAAGCTTATTCGTCTATCTACTTGATGTTAATCGAGATAAACGTTTGCAGAAATAGTTCTATTATATTGCATATTTCTTTGTAGGTACAAGGCGAATATAGTGGTCTTTAAGCGATAGTCAAATATTTTAAGAGCGGGTCGCTATTTGATGGCTTTGAAATTCTGTTCACTTTGCATGGTCAAGGGAGAGAGAGAGAAAAAAAAGTGATGTGATACATTCACATGACTTTCTCTATCCTGTATCGTTATTATATACAAACTATTATTGCTAAAGATTTTTGTTCTATCTACTACATTTTAATCTAAATAAACCTTTCCAGAAACAGCTGCATTACACATTTCGTTATAGATACAAAGGGAACAGCGATAGTCAAATGTTTAAGAACTGGACGCTATACGTTGGCCTTAAAATCCTATACTGTTTCCATGCAGTCGCGAGAAACAACTGAATGTTGAAAGGACTTTAAGAAAATGACCAAGAAATGAACAATTCGAACCTATAATAACAATATCTCGGAAATGGTTTATACCAGAAAAACATATTTAAAATAATTTGTGTGTTTTAAACAGATTTACATTTTCTGTAAAGTACGTTTTCGTGTATCGTTTGGCGTTTACCAGTTATACAGATTATAGAAAATTCTTCCGAATGAAGAGAACTTCATAGGGTATTTCTGGAAAATTTAAGATATACATTTTATTTATAATGTAAATATGTTTAATATACATTATTTGAATCAAAATCGTTGGAGCCATTTTTTAGAAAATCAGAAACCTCGAAGAATATTCCATGTAAACTGTAGTTAGGGGTGGGGATTTTCTTGGAAATCTTTTACTGAACTTAAATACCAGGTTTGGTATTTATCCAACTTTTCGTTTTCGAGTTATGCTATTCAGATACACACACACACGGACCTGTTTCTTAAAATGTTTTTTTTTAGGTTGAGATTCAAAACATGCATTTCCGATGAAATTGAAATCTCGGTATCAAATTTTTGGATGGAATGCAATACCTTCTCTAGCAACTATGTACTTGGTAGGGAAAGTAAAAACTGCCACATCACTATTTTGACTGTTCATCGTTCTGGAAACGGGCGAGCTTCTGTCTTCTTAGTGCTGGCTAGAGATGGAAGTCACCAGAACCAAGTTGTAGCTCTAAAGTGACTGGTCAAGATGCTCCCAGACAAACTGTGCAATTTGGCTTTAGGCTTGGTTTGCAATAAACGCGGCCGTACATTGCCATCAAGAAGTCATCTGACGTGACACCCACCTTGCAGTCTCCTCTCAGTGCTCCACACATCATGATTAATGTGGTAACCTGTGTCATTTAACATGTTTTTAGTGTCTTGGCAAAGTCACGCGCCTTTGTCTTCTTTGAACATTGCGCCCGCGCGTTTCTTATTGTCATCGCAAATAATGACCGGAATGCGAGACGCAGATGCTTGTTCGTCCTTCAGCAAATATACAACTCCATTTTTGCATCATATGCATCATACTGTGGCGTATGCACTTGTCGGGTCCCCGCAAACTACGCGCATTCCCTCATCTCTTACCGAGCGAGATGGCTCCGCTGTAACCGTGAGGCTCGCACTTGAGGTTCAGGGTTCGATTCTCAGCGACCGTCCCTCTGGCCGTGGGTTTTTCGTGGACTTTCCGTCCCTCATGTCCTGTACCCATAATGTCCTTAGGTGGCGGGTTCGGCATGTTGCCGCTGGGCGGTGGGGTGCACTTGTAGAGGTTTCTTCCTGGCGTCGGTCGGACTGTTCAGCTAGCGGCGTCGGATACATTTGAACTAGAAACTTTAAGGACTCCGTCCATGCTTACGCATGTCGTTCCCAGATCTGGTCGCCCTTCGGGTCTCTACCCTCATTCCTCCCTCCCAATGGGTCGCGGTAGAAGTACACAGGACTCATTGGCCTACGTGCGGTGCTCTGCCCCTCATCTCTTCCTTAGTCCACTCTAGTTTACCACGTCGTTCACTTGACAAAATCTAATGTGCTTCGCTGACATTTATTACTTCTGCAGGATTTTCGTACAGAAAATTCGTCATACCCATGATATAGCTAGCATCTGTAGAGCGAACTTGCTGTTAGTTAAGTTCTAAGTACAGAAGTTTATGCAATTTGATGTACCAAAATTGGGAAGTTTGCCTTTAGAAGCCTCTCCTAATGTATTTTGCCATCAAAATCCGAAAATAAGGATTCGTCTGTAAATGAAAACAATGACGATTTGGTACATTACGAAAACCATAAGTGAACCTCAAATATATTACTGCAGCATAGTCAATATCATCTATTATTTGTATCCAAAAGAAAGCGGAAGGGCGGCGTCGTGGCTAAATGGTCAGACCGCTTTCATAACCGGGTTCAATCCCAGGGGCCCACATGTGGGATTTGTAGCAGACGAAGCGAGTCTGGGCGTGTTTTCTCCGGGTTCTCCGGTTTCCCTCGCTACTCAATCCACCAATTACTGCATCATAACCTTTGCTTTCATGCGTTTCGCCTTCATTTCACACCATCTTCTTCCTAACTCTCATACTCACTATGGGCCGATCCCCCGTTCCGGGTTCTCCATTCTCTGATTCAGTGTTCGTCTGCTCCTCGACAGGCCCTCGGCTCTAGGCACTAGGGAGTGTAAGCCCTACATATGGGAAGATTAAGCCGACTAAGTAAGAATGGGGATGGTTCAAGAATTAGCTAGTCATTGGACAATAGATATCAAGGATGAAACAGCAAATTGAATCCTATCTCAGTATACACAGTCTCACTACTTGCCATCAAACACATCATAGGGCAGTTTCTATGACAATCATATTAATCTTAATCGATTTCGTTTACTTTTGAAGCTCCGTAGAGCTTATATTTGCAAACAGTTTCATTCACAAATGAATCTGCACTACATTCCGAGGTGAGTTATAAGGTCTCCGATCTTATTTCAAAGTACAAGCAGGTAGAAATATGTCACTCTTCTGGTTTTCTTCTGGGATAAGATCGATAGCACAGCATTAGGCTTGCAGTACCTCTGTGGCGACAGCCGCTGTTGGAATCTTCAGATACTCCAAATGGCACACTTTTCAGGACCAGGATGTAAGCACCCGTTTTCTTCACTTGGGACAGACCGACTGGCATTCGTCATCCTGAGTGAGACATGTGTCATGGATGACAAATCATGTGCGCTCTTGGGTGTAAAACTCCGTATCGTCACCGTTTTAGCATGCACCAGCCGATCTGAGAGTATTGGAGCAATTATTGCTTATGGATGATGTCGATTAACTGACTCCAAAGCCATGCGAAATTTCTTCTAGGTTTAACATAAAGGATCAGAGAGGAATGTACGTGTGCTTTTTCACCAAGACAAACTCCTTTTATTGGATAGAAAGAATTTCTGTCGCGATAACATTGAATTAGCTCTTCATGCTCCGTATTCGCCTGAACTTGCACGTAGATACTGATCTTTGGTTCTTTTTAGGGCTGAAGAAGCCTCCGGGATAGCAAATTTTCTAATGAAGGAGCGTTTGCTTTTCAATTTTTCAGATCTTAGCAGACCACCGAAAAGAATCGTTCATTCCAGGGAATTAAGCATTTCAAGGACAATGCAAAAAAGTGTACTTTAGATAGATAGACTGCTTTGAGCAGCGAACAAAGTCTCAACCGATTCGTGACTGCAATCTATCAGTAATATCTGACTATCACACCCAAACAAATTTCTCCACCCCAGAAAGCTACATAATACCTTATAAACTAAAGTATTTATACAAATCACATTAATCATAACAAATCTTTAACAACAATAATTTCAAATTAAGCAATGTGGACTCAGCAGTATGCATAATACGGAAAAATATTTTACACTCACATGACCACCTATACCTACTAGCGTTTATTTATATTCTTCGAATTAACTGAGACAAACCTTGCATAAGCAATTTCATTACACATTTCATTATAGGTACAAAACGGATAGCGATATTCAAATGTTTAAAAACTATTCGCTATATACTGTGCTTGAAGTTCCACATGCTTTCCATGACATCGAGAGAAACAACTGAATGGCGACAGCATTTGAAACAAATGACAAAATATTGAAAAATGTAAAGCAATAATATCCGATATCTCGAAAGTGGCTGATGCCACAAAGAAGTTATTTGAAAAAATTGCGTGTTTTAAAAAGCTCTGCATATTTTATGTAGTGCGTTTTTTGTCCTCTTATGCTTTAACCCGTTTTACGAAATTATACAAAATTCCTTCTGAATGAAGAGGAATTCATAGGCCTTTCTCAGAAAATTCAAGATGTACATTGTATTTGTATGTATTTATATGGGAAGACTTTCGTAAAATTCTGCGTGTTGCATTTTTGGAAGATGAACTTAAATACCAAGTTTTGTGTTTATCGTTTTAAGACTTATGGATATTTTGCTAAGAATGCTTTTTTTTTATTCAGGTTACTTAAAACGTGAATTTCTGGTGAAATCCCGATATCGAATTTTTAAGTGGCAGCTGTAGGTGGCAGATGAAGTAAAAATTGCTTTAAGGCAACCTTGTGTGAGACTTTGGTTGAAAATTCAAAATTTTACGCTTTTCTGTTTTTGCATTTTATAATAATTTAGAGCCTATAGAAACATATTATGCCATAGTATTTTCCATTTACGGCCTTAATGAATAAAATCGTGATCCCATAACAAGGCCAGAAACACAAAATAATGACTAGTGAATCTTAAAACTTGATTTTCTGGTAAACAAAATTTTCCACATTTTTCACTTTCATAAAATGTCTCTCACGTTGCAATTTTTCACCGATATTTCTAAAACTTGGAAGCTAGGCATACAAAACATAGACAAATAGTTTCAAAAAGCCCTTTTTTAAAATATGTGTATCATTTTCACATAATATTCTATAAATTGTTAAAATAAGTGAAAATATTGGAGGATTTTTCTGTAGAACAGCAGAAAATGTTTCGTCTATAATTAAATAAATAGGAATAAAATGCCGATTTGAGTATCTTAGTAATATATTTAGCTAATGCCAGGAAAAAAAGTTTATTTTACCAACTTAAATTCATGTATAGGGCATTTTATATAACTAACAATATTTACATAAAAATAATTAATAAGTGCTAAATTATTTTCACTCGCTGTGTAAAACTTTGCACTCAATTATATGATGACCTTCTTGTTTAAAATTTCAAAACAATTGGTTAAGAATTACGGATTTTGAAAATTTCACCTTAGGTTGCCTTAAAGATGTATCGTAGACTGAACATTAAATGCACACGACTTAACACATTTTACAAAATACTTATGAGAATCCATTACATTTGGTGCAACTTAAAAGTCGTAACACATAATATGGTTGTTCATTACAAAAATGTTTGTGCTCACTGTGGGTGTGACGTAAATAATTGTATCCTGTCTATGGTTTATTATTCAAAATGTGAAAATGTCAAGGGAGTTGAAGTCCCAGCAGTCCTTAAACAAGATATGAGTGGCATATAAGCTCTTAACTTTGTTATTCATCTTCCCAGATAACGAGAAAAAAATGTATATTAATTACAAGGATCTCATCGTGAGCATTGCTGTTGATAAATGCTAATTATTGGCAGGGAGGAGTGACGATTTATGAGAGCATAACACTTCTGAAGTGTTTTAATTGACTTATTTATAGATTGTTTTATATAATTAACTGAAATTACTAAATTAGACCAATAATATTAATCATCATCCGTAGGTGCAACACAAAAATTTTCAAGAAAGTTTCCCCATTCGAAACTACCTTTTACATGGAATATTTATTTTCTAAAAAGTGGCTCAAACGATTTCAATGAGGTAACCCACGAAGGCCACAGGCCATATGGGGAGCGTTAGAAACTACGACCTTTCTAGACATAGTTACGTTAGATATTTCGTTAGAATACAAAGAGAACAGCGATAGTCAAATGTTTAAGAACTGGACGCTATATGCTGGCCTTAAAATCCCATACTGTTTCCATGCAATTACTAGAAACAACCAAAATCGAGAGGACTTAAAAGAATGACAAAGTATTGAAAAAATCGAAGCTTTAATATCTCGGAAATGGCATATGCCACAAAAAATGTATTTGAAATAAATAGTATGTTTTAACGGAATCTACTTGTTACTTTCTCTACTACGTATAGTAGGCAGGGGAAGCATAGCATTCCACCCAAAAATACGATACCGAGATTTCATCGGAAACACATGTTTTGAGGTACCCAGATTCCAAATAAAGTATTTTTGGAAATATGTCCGTGTGTGCACGTGTCTGTCTGTGTCTGTGAACAGCGTAACTCAAAAACTAAAAGTCGGATAAATACCAAACTTGGTATTTGAGTTTAGTATCTTCCAAGGATACGACACAAAGATTTTCAAGAAAATTCCCCACGCCAGACTCGTTTATATGGAACATTTTTAAAAAATTTTGATTTTCTCAAAAATGCTTCTAACGATTTTGTTAAAATATTACTAGTTTAAGATATTTTTATGTCAAATGAAATGTATATCTTGAATTTTCTGGCAATGTCCCCAAAAATACCCTTCATTCTGAATGACTTTTGATAACTGGTAAACCGTAAGAGATAGAGAAAAATTTACTACACAAAATATGTAGATCTCGTTAAAAAACACACAATTTATGACATACACATTTGGTTTTTGTCGAGTGAACCGTTTCCGAGATATTTCTTGTTATTTGTTGGAATTTTCCAGTACTTATACTTTTTCTCAAACGGGAATTCGTTATTCGTTTCTTTAATGCCCTGGACATGCAAGGAGAATGGAATGCTTCACATAGCAACCAGTTCTTAAAATATTTGACTATCGCTTAAAGCCCTACCAATTCCCCTTGCATCTACAGGAAAATTAGCAATAAGATAGTTCTACAAAGGTTTATCTCGGTTGACATGAAGTAAATGGAGAATAAGCGTTTGTAAAAGTAGTTTGCACAAGAGTAGAGAAAGTCATGTGAGTGCAACACATCAGATTTATTGTTTAGTACGGTTTCGTCTATTGCTTTACATTTACCAGTTACGTACGATTCTAATAAAAATATTGCATGTAAAGTGTAGTTTGCTACGAGGGGGATTTTCTTTAAAGCCATCGTGTCGCATCTTTGGAAATTAGTATTTATCAGAGATTTCGTTTTTGAGTTATGCTGTTTATAGACACACATACACACACAGGCCTTTCTCTACAAAAAAAAATACAATTAACATTTGTGATTGAAACTAACTTTATGTATATCTCCCAAGGGCATGGAAACTGTTTCTGTGGATCATTACGAAGTAAAATGGTTAAGGTCAAATGACTGACTGTCAACTGGATGTAGGTATAAGATGAGGACAGAGAAGTTTTGCTTGCCAGGTCTGAAAGGTGTGTGTGGTCCATCTGCAGTTTCTCTCATCACCGACAGCCTGTGTATGTGTACTCGGCTCCAGCCAGACTGTCTGTTACAGCTTCCAGACGGCAATCTCACATAGGGTAAGAGGGATGGATATTTTTACATCCCCCACACCTGGGCGGCAGGTACCGCCATCGTAATACCCATCCACTGCCCATAACTTTTCGTAAGTGCGGTACCGGGCACTAAATCTGCGCCAACCTGGCTTCAAGATGACATTTCAAAGCAAAAACAGTAAAATGTCGCTTCAGTACACTCGATGCCAACAGTAAGAGCGTGGACTGCCTCCGTGGTGGTCGAGCGGTTAGTGTTCGACTTCTTGACCCAGGTATCCCGGGTCGACCGTCGGCTGGGGCGATGGTAATTTTCTTTAATTACAATCCGCAGAGTCTGGAAGTATATACATACCTTTCACACTAAAAAATTATGTGTACATTCACATGACTTTCTCTACCCTCTATCGCTTATTACTGGATATACAAATTATACTTAAGAAATTTATCTTATTATCTACTTCATTTTAATCGAGACAAACCTTTCCGGAAATAGATGTATTGCACATTTCGTTATAGATACAAAGAAATAAGCGATACTCAAATGTTTTAGAAGTGGACGCTATAGGGTGGCCTTAAAATTCCCTACTCTTTCCATGTAAACGCGAGAAACAACTGAAAATCGACAGGACTTTAAAAGAATGGTCAAGTATTCAACAATTCGAACCATTAATACGGATATCTTGGAAATGACTGATGCCACAAAAACGTTATTTAAAATAAATCTTATGAGTTTTAAACTGATGTGCATTTTTGTGTAGCACGTTTTCGTATATTGCTTAACGTTTACCAGTTGGGCAAGAATACACACACACACACACACACATACACACACACACACACTGTCTCACTCTCTCACTCACTCACTCAAGGACAAGGGGCTTTTTCTAAAAATCTTTATTTATTAATTCAGGGACCTGAAAATGTATTTGCAGATTTTTTTTATTTATGGAGCTCTTTTACTGCTGTGGTCCTTATCGTCCCATTCTATATTGGGCGTGAAAGACCGGTAATTTTGCCCAGAGGCCTCTTTATCAGGCTTGAGGTTCTTTTACGTGTCGTAAATCTACGACAGCATTTGCAGTGGAATTTCGGTATCGAATTTTCGTGTGGAAGTCAATACTTTTGTCTACTTACTGTAGGAAGTGTTCATTCTAAATGACTTTTGTATAACTCTTAAACATTGTGAGGTAGGCAAAATCTTATTACCAGGGTTGGAAAAAATATCCCTTGGCTTACAATGTGTGCACGCAACGCCTATGTATCGACAGTGCGGCGCGGGGAACGAAGTGCCACAGGTAACCTGGAACTGGTCAGGGGTAGAACAGAACATAAACATAGATCTCACAGAGAGCATCTCTAACGCAAGCGAACTATTGAATGTCAACTGTACAGACCCAGTCCGTGTATTCAGTACCTCACGTGTACTAGGTAGGGTGGTATTTATGTTGATTCCTCGCTCACTGGATATTTCCTAGCTCTAGTGATGCCACAAAAAATGTAGATCCCGGTAAAGGATGCGATTTATGTCAAACAACAATTTTCGTGGCTTTGTCCATTTCTGAAATATTCTTTATTATTGGTTTGAATTTTCAAATACTTAATACTGTTTTCAGGTCGTAGGTCGCTATTCGGTTTTTCTCAAGATCATGCAAGGAGCATGGAATTCGAAACGACCGCTTTTTAAAAATCTCACTATCGCTTTAGCCTACTGTAACCTTCTTATAGCTATACAAAATGTGTAAATGTGAAATGAAAGTTTATCTCATAAAGAAGTTAATACAAGACCAAGATTTTGTAAGAATAGTTGTAGAAGAGTGAGTAGAGAATGTCCTGTGAATGCTAATCATCAGATTTTTAAAAAAGTTTATCAAGCTCTTTTATGGAGTATGAGAACTAAAGAAAAATCTCATCGTTTACATTCACATAATTTTCTCTGTCCTATTTCGGTTATTAGCGGGTACACAAATTATTCGTGCGAAAGTTTATTTTCCTATCTACTTCATTTTAGTCGAGATAAACCTTTCTGGAAATACTACATTACACATTTCGTTATAGATACAAAGGGAACAGTGATAGTCAAATGTTTTAGAACTGGACGCTACAGGTTAGCCTTAAAATTCTATACTCTTTCAAACATCGCGAGAAACAAGTGAAAATCGACAGGACTTTAAAAGAATGGCCAAGTATTGAACAATTCGAACCATTAATAACGGATGCCACATGGCTGATGCCACAAAAAAGTTATTTGAAATAAATTGTTGTGTGTTTTAAAGAAATCTACATTTTTTTGTGTAGTACTTTTTCGTGTATCGCATAACGTTTACCAGTTGTACAATATTATACAAATATCCTCAAAAATGAAGAGCACTTCACAGGCTATTCCCAGAAAATTTAAGATATAAATTGTATTCTTCATGTAAATATCTTTAACATTTGACATTTTAATCAAAATCGTCGTAGCCACTTTTTTAAAAAATAAAAAATATTAAAAAATATTTGCTTTTAAATCTTGTGTCACATCTTCGGAAAATACTGAACCTAAATATCAAGTTTTGTATATATCCGACTTGTTGAGTTATGCTGTTCACAGACAAATACACACACACACACACACACACACACACACACACCTTTTTCTAAAAATGCCTTGTTTTGGATTCGAGGGTCCTCAAAACATTTTCTATTCTTGAGTAGAATGAGAGTAGAATAGCCAGGAGAATAACTGCAGAAAACTGATAAACTCAATTCCATATAATTTGTAAAGACACATATAGAGAGGGAGGCAGAGAGAGGGAGAAACAGTGGAGAATTCACAGGAGACAAAGGATAACATATCTGAAAGGTAGGCAAAGGACTTCAAATGAGGGCGCTGAATGAGTTGAATAACCTGCGGTGATTTGTTTGTTGAAACCACGTTTACGATAAAGACCACCTGCTGGATCACTCCTCCCCTCCCCCGCCCATCTAGAGGTGCGCTTCTTTCATCGCGGGAAATGTGCTTTTCAGCACAGCGGGATTTGGCAAAGAGTTCGTTGGCCTTACGCAACATTCAGCTCCTATTTTTATGATACATTTTGTAACCCATGGAAGTGCAAAATAGCTGGGCTGTCTTCTTCGTTTTGGCGAGGGTTATCTATGTGAACTAATGAACTGTGTTGTAAACATTGTAAATTATATCCGTGCGTTCATTACCTCAGGACGGTTTACTGCTGCGGGATATTTTTGTTGTTTTCTCGCAGACAAATTTGTTGTTAACCTCCCGCTTTGCTTAGGCCCACCTTCCTTTAATACACTTATAAATGTGTTATATTTTGCTCGATCATGTTTCTGTTTAGCGCTCAGAGCAAAACTAGCTGCAGTAAATTTCTCCAATAAAGAATTATTCCTTAGCCAATCGCTGGTTGCGCTTACACTTGACAGTTATAAACATATCAACTTTATTTAGGTAACTCGTAGTAAACCACATATTGTCATCTCTCATTTTTACTTTCCCTACTGCTTATAGCAAGTATACCACGCCGTATTTCAAGTGTGCAGATATCCCTTCGTGCTTTACTCGTAAAAGAGCTGCAGAACTCAAAGGCGCAATACCAAGTAAACACTGGTTATTGGGAAATTAGCGAATTTACGTGGGCGAGATTCGTGTTTTTGTTTATTTTTTTTTTTTTTAAGTTTTCCATGTATACCTTGCCTTTAGCTACAATGGTCTTATCAGTGGCTTTTCCTTTGGAACATTGTATTACCTATAGACCAGCGGTGCCGAAAACGCGACTCGCGAGGCAGTGTGACTCGCGGGCGTAACTCTTTTCTAGGCGTCTATTTGTTTGTTTTTTACTTTCTCTACTACGTACAGTAAGTAGGGGAAGTATTGTATTCCATCCAAAAATTCGATACCGAGATTTCACCGGAAATACATGTTTTGAGACACCCTGAATCCAAAAAAAGCATTTTTGGAAACATTTCCGTGTGTGTGTCTGTCTGTCTGTCTGTCTGTGTGTCTGTGTGTGTGTGTGTGTGTCTGTCTGTGAACAGCATAACTCAGAAACGAACAGTCGGATAAACATCAAACTTGGTATTTAGGTTCAGTATCTTCCAGAGATGCGACACGAAGGTTTTCAAGAAAATCCCCCCACCCCAGATTACCCTTTACATGGAAGATTTTTCGAAAAGTTTAATTTTCTCAAAAATGGCTCTAACGATTTTGATTAAAATATCATATGTTTAAGATATTTTCATGACAAATAAAATGCATATCTTGAATTTTCTGGGAATGTCTCCAAAAGTATTCTCCATTGTGAACGACTTTTGCATAACTGGGAAACCATAAGAGATAGACAAAATTTCACTACCCAAAAAATTTAGATCGCGTTACAATACACAATTTATGTCATACACATTTGTTTTTGTTGAGTGAACCATTTTCGAGATATTCCTTGTTATTCCCTTAAATTTTTCAATACTTATTTTATCAAATGGGAATTCGTTACTCATTTTTTTTGTCTTGGATATGCAAAGAGTATTAATCTGTGGGAAAGGGAATGGTGCTGCACCTAGCAACCAGCTATTAAGAGATATGTATGTGCTTAAAGGCTACTGTATTTCTATATTGCCGTTGTAAATATATTTTCCCCTTGCATCTACAAGAAAATTAGCAATAAGATAGAGTTTGCAAATGTTTATCTCGATTAACATGAAGTAGATGGAGAATAAGCGTTTGTAAAAATAGTTTGTACAAGAGTAGAGAAAGTCATGTGAGTGTAACACATCAGATTTTTATCCATGTGCTGCTGAGTGGTGTAGTGCGTGTTGCATATTTGATGGCTCGAGAGAGAAAGGCATTTTCGCCACCCTTGCTATACACAATAGTGTTAACTCGTATTCGCTTGTCTTTGGGTTTCTAGAAAACTTTGGGCTGTAATCATTAGATCACATACACATTCACACTCTGGGGAGGATAGGGAATAATCTTGGCTAGAGAAAAATTACCACCGGGAATCGAAGCCACACCCCCCGCACAGCAGACAGGTGTTCTACCAACCGATCTACGGGGACAGCCCAACCTTAATTAACTCCTCTTGCTTATGAGCAAAAACGATGAAAGGATCGCACTCATTGAGGCATTCCCAGGCTTGCAATAGAGTGTACATTTCGTGATGATAGACAACAATAAACCAAAAATATCTTAGAGTATTTTCCACTTCAGTTACATAGGCGGTATTTTCGAGGGAATAAACTTCAATGCCTTTTTTTACCCATCCGTATCCGCTCATAGCTATTTTTAAAATTGTGTTTAAGCTTTTCTTATCTAACTTACGGACTATAAGTAAAAACATGAGAGCACACAGAGTTTCACTGCCATTTTTCGCTTGCTATTACAAATGTTATCATTGTTATTATTATTGTTACATTATCATCATCACCTAATGGTACTGTCATGCTGACTTCGACCATTGAATAGATGTTAGAAATTTTGCCCCTGTTGATTGGTACAATGTTCCAACCGTCTCCGTGCATCCATATGAACGTTTCTGAGAACCGCTGGTGTAGTAGCAATAGCAGCAGCAGCAGTAGTAGTCGTCTTTTAAAGTGCTGTCAACATTCAGTTGTTTCTCGCGATTCCTCACGTAAGGGGGGATTCCAATCCCTTCAGCTGTCGTAGTGCGTGCGCTGCGGACCCTGAGCACTCGTACTTTTGAATTTACTAGAAGTACGTTGGACCAAACATCCGAGTCCCACCCGTGAGGGTGTTCTTTGGTTTGTGTTGGACTCGGCGCGGCAGTAGTTCCCGATAGCCATGGGAGATTGTGTAGGTCTAGGTGGTTTTCCGTCCAGTCGGTGTTGTGAGACGCCTCAAATCCTCCGGTACCACCCTAGAGAGTCTGTACGCGAACCGCTAGTGGGCTGTCGTTCCCACCGAGGTTGTTCGGTAGTCTTCCCCTTTGAGGGTTGACGCGTAAGTGGCGTATCCCCTTCCACCCTTTAATGAGTGGGCCGGTTTAAATATTTCAGGTGTGGGCTACTGGAAAAGCCTTCGTGTGTGCGAGAGCCACTCTGGTGGCGCCCTCCTCCCTGGGTTCAGCCGGAGCTGTTGCCCCTTGGGGTTCTCACTCGTTTCTTGCGTTTCCATTGAAATCGTATGGAATTTTAAGGCCAGCGTAGAGGGTCCAGTTCTTAAACATTTGAGTATCGCTGTTCCCTTTGTGTCTATAACGAAATGTGTAATTTAGCTATTTCTGCAAAGGTTTATTTGGATTAAAATGAAACAGATATAAAAATAAGCTTTAGTAAAACTATTTTGGTATACTCACTTATAAATAATAGAGGGTAGAAAAAGTCATGAGTGTATCACATCAGATATATATATATATATATATATATATATATTAATTGATCTGTCAATTACGGCCAGAACTGTCCACGTTTCTTGGGTTAGCTGCTCATCCACTCCCCTTAAATTTTTAGCTGCATACCTGCAATCGTTCATCGCGAAGAGCGTTTTGAAGGAGTGCAACATTAAAACATAACATTTTAGTAAATATGTCTCAATAATGGTTTAACTTTAAGGTTCAAAATTTGGTACTATATTTACAGGGCACTTTTCAATGATCACAAAAACTTTGAAGTTGATAGGTTAAAAATTGCGCATTTTAGTATTTGTATAATATTACAATTTAATATTTGTGTTGCCTTAAAGATTCTCAACTATTTTAGGGACTACTCCAGGAAGATAATCAACTCACTGTATCAGGATTCGATTCTGAGATAACTATATGTGGAATCGAATCCTTCCCCTGGCTCTGATCAGGGGAAAGAGACTGATAGAGTCTATGAGAATCCATAAAGAGCATAGGACTAACTCCGTTAATTTGTTGAGGATCAGTAGAGATTATGTGATGCGTTGGGGAAGCGAGAAGTGAAATGTTTATAAGCCTCCACTTCTTCACCTCCAGCTTATTAGTTAATCGATAAACATTCCGCCATGATCCTTCGGGATTCCCTATAAACTAGCGGACCAGCAAAACAAAAAGCGAAATCACCTTTGTTCCACGGAACTATCCCATTGTGAAGAAGCGTAATGTAATTGAGGAGCCCAGTGGAAAAGGTGCACATACACCTGTCTAGTGATTTGGTACAGGGAGAAAGCCGATGCCACCATAGACATAGATATAGGTTAGGTTACTCAACGGAGTTTTTTTTATTTATGGACGCTCTTTAACTACTATGGTCCTTAGTGTCTCATTCTATATTGGGCGTGAAAGACTGGTAATTTTGCTCAGAGGCCTCTTTGTCAGGTTTGAGGTTCTTTTACGTGCCGTAAATCTACGACACAGGACCACCGGCTTTACTTCCCTTCCGAAAGAAGCCATGCTAAGGATTTTTACGCCCGAAAAAATCCATCGCCCTCCGCCGGATTTGAACCCGCGACCTTGGGAACTAGAGGCTAACACGGTACCACTAGTCCACGGAGGACGACTATTTTTTTTTTAATCTCCAAATGGCAAACGTTTATATTAATTTCACTGTATAAGTACCCCAGTTCAGAGTTGTACAATGCTTATAATTACATAATATTATTGCGTGTAAGTTTTATACCGTCTGCATAGAAGTGCCCAGTGGAGGACAACACATCTTCCCAAAATTTCTTCCAGTGGTATTATCCCAATATATTCAATGTGTACACATAAGTCACGTGCTTCTCCATTTATCTCCGAGTTTCTGGTTGGCGGTAAATTGTATATTTTAATGGCCTTTAAACACTGCACCTTCGAATGTTCATCCTTTGATAGCTTGAACACATAGACTTTCCTGCCAAGTTTATAATTTCTCATGCAATTACTCAACTGAGGCATACACTTTCGCGCACAGCGACGTGCGGCTACCCCCCTCTAGGAATAGGGATGAAGTGTAGGAACCACAGGAGGTTACAGACCGCAGGCAGGCCGCAGAGTCGCGCGAAAGTCCCTAAAATTAAGAAGCTCGAAGATCCGTCCCATTGCTGGAGTTGCCTAGAGAGGGCGATGAACGACCCGAAGACCAAGCAGACTTTTGGTGATCACAGGGAGTGTTCTTTCCTTTGAGCATGCATCCGCGCCATCTATTCGGCACTGGCATACGCCAGAAATCTAGAATCACACCTGAAAGATGAGAAAGAAATGGAATGAAAGGAAAATGATGGAAAGGATATCGCGGTAGATACGAAACCATCCCAGCATTCAGCCTACCGACCAGAGAAAACCACTAAAAACCCAAGGTCAAAGTAGGCGGTCGCCAGGGATCGAACCGGGACATCCCGAATGCGAGTAGCACTCGTTACCGCGTCGCTAACTCGCTCGGTATTTATTATCATAAATAACTAGGCATATGTGCACTCTTTGAAGTTTTTAATAATTTAATAATAATAATCGTCATCACCACAATCATAATAATAATGCAATTTCATTAATTGACCTAATAGTGGTTGAAACTATGAAGTCCGGGACTTAAAGTACAACATTGTAGGTCGCCATTGGAGTATGTCATCACACTACAATTTGAGATCTCCTTGTGGTTTACCGGCAAAAAAAGCGCATCAGTTGGCTAATTGAATGTCGTATCGGTATGTTGCCATGGTAGCTCAGTGGGCAAACGGACGGAAACCGGGAGTCCGTGGTCCAAATGTTAAAGTGTAAATAAATCCACGGGGAAAAAGCAGGTTGGAATGAAACCACTCGAAATGAAAAATCTGATGTGTTACACTCACATGACTCTCTCTACTCTTTTACAAACTATTTTTACGAACGCTTATTCTCCATCTACTTCATGTTAATCGAGATATCGAGATGTTAATCTTATTGCTAATTTTATTGTAGATGCAAGGGGAATTGGTAGGCTTTAAGCGATAGTCACATATTTTAAAGCTGGTTGCTATGTGGAGTATTCTATTCTCTTTGCATTACCAGAACAAAAAAAAACTAATAAAGAATTTCCATTTGAGAAAAAGTGTAAGTATTGGAAAATTTAAGGGAATAACATGCAATATCTGTAAAATGGTTCCCTCAACAACAACAAAAAAATGTATATGACATAAGTTGTGTATTTTAATGCGATCTACATTTTTTGTGTAGTAAAATTTTGTCTATCTCTTATGGTTTACCTGTTATGCAAAAGTCGTTCACAATGAAGAATACTTATGGACACATTCCCAGAAAATTCGAGATATACAATTCATTTGCCATAAAAATGTGTTAAACTTATGGTATTTCATTCAAAATCGTTAGAGCCATTTTTGAGAAAATTAAAATTTTCGAACAATGTTCCATGTAAAGGATAATCTGGGGTGGGGGATTTTCTTCGCGTCGCATCTCTGGAAGTTACTGAACCTAAATACCAAGTTTGATGTTTATGCGACTGTTCGTTTCTGAGTTATACTGTTCACAGACAGACACAAACACACACACACACACACACACACACACACACACTCACACGGACATGTTTCCAAAAATGCTTTATATGCATTCAGTGCATCTCAAAGCATGCATTTCCTGTGAAATCTCGGTGTGGAATTTTTGGGTGGAATGCAATACTTCCCCTACTTACTATACGTAGTAGAGAAAATAAAAATAAATACATAAGAGCTGTGCTTTCATTTTAATTACGTACTTTAAATTGTTATAAAAGACAGAATACCAAACTAATCTTATCTAATATTTACTTTATGTAACAGGTTTTGGTATAACAGCAGCAGTCCACATTTTCATACAAAATAGATTTCCTTAATTCCCTTTTGCTAATAAGAAAACTCTCTCTGATAACATGTGCCCCTTTTCCACCCAGACCCTCAATTGTACTGCGACAGAGTAGGTATGTGAAGGTAAAGTAGAAATGAACTCATATCTACCCTCATTGGCTGCAACTTAGCGCAGCATTGTCCATCACGGCACTGTGAACGCTGAGATAGTAAGTACTTTAAGTGTCCAACGTAGTAAAATTCTGACATATTGTATTAGCTTTCTCTATTCACTCTCCTACTAACTATTCTTACAAAACCTTATACTTCTGCCTACTTCCTCTTAATCGAGATAAGCTTTCATTGCACATCTTCACATTTCGTTGTAGGTATAAGAAGAATACAGTAGACTACAACGACATTCAATTGTTTTGAAAGCCGATCGCCATGTCATGGCCTCGAAATTCATTGCTCTTTGCACGTTCACGGGAAAAAACGAAT
Source organism: Deroplatys truncata (assembly GCA_030765065.1). NCBI lineage: Eukaryota > Metazoa > Arthropoda > Insecta > Mantodea > Mantidae > Deroplatys > Deroplatys truncata. The sequence continues at coordinate 221,081,126 of CM060981.1, read as the reverse complement.
ACCGACACACCACTTGAAAAAATATGACGTGTTGCACAAACTATTTTTACAAACGCTTATTCTCCATCTACTTCATGTTAATCGAGATAAACATTTGTAGACTCTATCTTATTGCTAATTTTCTTGTAGGTGTAAGGAGAATATGGTAGGCTTTAAGCGATAGTCAAATGTTTTAAGAGCTGGTTGCTGTGTGGAGCATTCCATTCTCTTTGCATGTCCAGGACATAAAAAAAAAACGAATAACGAATTCTCATTTGAGAAAAAAGTATAAGTATTGGAAAATTCAAACAAGTAGCAAGGAATATTTTGGAAATGGTTAACTCCAAAAAAAAAAATGTATACGACATAAACTGTGTGTTTTAACGAGAACTACAATGGTAATTAAATGATCCTTCTCACTAGCGTGTATAGGACAGGTTGGAAAGGTAGAATCAGACTGAAAAAATCCAACGCCATATCCGGGATTTGAGATTATTCTGAAAGTGCTACTATTTTGATTCAGAGAGCCTCAAAATATGTATTTCCGGTGAAATTTCGACATCGAAATATTGGGTGAAATTCAATACTTCCACTTACTACACTGCCGTTTGTGAAAATTGCAACACCAAGACAGAATTTCCCAAATAACTCCAAACCTGGTGGAAGTGTAGAAGAGTGTGCAAGCAATAAGTGATTAGGCTTGCAGAGAGATGGGGTACACATAGGCCGAGCGGAGCCCTCTGTGCGGTCCGACAAGGGCAGTGTTGCGCTCAGTGTAGTCAGTGCAGAGCTGTCAAAAAAGCTGGAAACAATAAAGTAAGCGCCAATATGCCTCTTCGACGTCAAAGGGAGCCATATCAGCATGTGAGCGAGTTCGAACGGGCCAGAATGATCGGACTCCGGGAAGCGGGTTTGTCCTACCGTGACATTTTGGCGCGTACAGGGCATGCTGCTACGACAGTGATGCGTGTGTGGAAGCAGTGGATAGATGAAGGTCGCATGCTGCGAAGAGCGGGTACTGGATCACGGAACATGACCACAGCACGGGATGACCGTCATCTTGTCCACATGGCCATAACGGACCGTACAGCTTCATCCACAGTGTTGGCTCAACGCTGGAGCACTGCAACAGGTGTGAACTTGTCTGCATCAAGGGTTCGTCTCCGTCTGCTGCAGGTTAGACTGGTTGCATGCATGCCATTGTCCAGAAACCACAAGCTGCTTCGACTGCAAAGGGCACGTGAACACCGTCACTGGGATGCTGAGTGGCAAAATGTAGTCTTTTCGGACGAGTCCCACTTCAACGTGTACTACAGTGATGACCGCACACGTGTCCGGCGGTACCGTGGTGAGCGCAACTGGAAGGCTGCATTGTTGAGCGGCATAACGGACAAACACCAGGTGTGATGGTTTGTGGCGCCATTGGTTACAACACCGATCTTGCCTCCTACGAATTGAGGGCACTTTGAACAGCAACCAGTACCTAACAGTGGTTGTAGAGCCTGAGGTACTCCCCCTGCTTCAGACATCCCCACAGGCCACATTTCAACAGTACAATGCCCGGCCTTCTTCGAAGAGCGACGGGTACCAATGCTTCCCTTGCCTGCACGTTCGCCTGACATGTCCATCGAACATGTCTGGGATATGGTTGGTCGGTACCTGGTGCGTCACGGTCCTCCAGTAACCAGTGTCACGGATTTGTGGGTTGGAATACAAACAGTGTAGAGGGAAATCCCTCAGAAATTTATTCAGAACCTTTTTGATTCAATGCCACGGCGTGTAGCAGCTCTAATTGCAGCGCATGGAAGCCACACCAAATACTGAATATTAGAGCTCAAAGAGCATGTATAGATTTGAAAAGTTTATCATTTGTTACTTGTCATGTACCTAATCTGTGGTATTAAATTCATTGAATTCATACGTTTCCTTCTTGGTGTTACAATTTTCACAAACCGCAGTGTAGATACTTTTTACAGAAAGTGAAAATGAACCAAATATATTTAAAAATTTAACTCTGTAAATAAGCGCTGTAAGTTCTCATTTCCTCTCATTTCCTGAACCCATCATTTTCCTTGTCATCTTTTTTTAGGGTTGTAAGACCAGGGGACAGTGTTCGGCGGGTTGCCGCTGGGCTGTGGCTTCCGCTCTGTAAAGGTTTCTTCCCTGACGTCGCTGCGGTATCGCTCAGTTAGGTATCTCCTCAACGTGGGGATCCGCTCCGGATAACTCTGAAGATCGGTGGCTTGTGGGCAGGGATCGTGCGGCGGTGTTTGCATTCTATCTGGAAACGTTAAAAAACCTCGTCCATGCTTGCGCCCGTCGGCATCCGGATCTGGTCGCCCTTCGGTTCTCTGCCCTCAGGGGTCCCGTTAGAAGTATAAAGGGCAGACTCGTCTGCGTGCGGGCTCTGCTCGGTTCCAAGAACTCCTCGGTAATACGTAACTTTACCTCTACCGCGAAAGCTGCTCTGATAATTCTAGTGTAGTGTTACAGTTGGAAATAAAGTCCTTATTAGTTTTATTTGCATGATTTACCTCAGGTAAATCCATTTGCTGTTAGTACGTCGCATGCTGCTGTTTTACTGGATATAGTCACGAGCTAAATATTGGTAGAGTCAGAATGGTAAGCAAAAAGATGATTTTGACTTTAGGGTACTAACTTCTGTATTCCGTACTTGATTTCGTCCGGTTCGGAACGTCATATATGTTACTTCTTACTCAATTTACTTAAATTTCTCTCTGTTGTTATTGTCTTGTCCGTTACTTTGATAGCTCATAATAGCAGCAAGAATACGCGTAGACTAGAATCTGTTCTTCTAGCAGAGAAGTTGCAAGTAAAATGGTAAAGCTATGGACGAAAGGAAGGGGCAACTGGGACAGAGCACTGCAAGTAGTCCGCAACGGTCCTTTTTGCTTCTACCGTGACTCCTGGGAGGGAGGGATTAGGGGAGAGACCAAAAGGGCGGCCAGATACGGATGAAACGGATTCATGAACGGAGTCCCCAACGCTTCCAGATCAAACGCATCTGACACCTCCTGGGCCTACCCATAAGCCTCCAGACCCCTGCTGAGGCCCACTCAGAGGCGGTCCTAACTGAGCAGTCCCACAAAGACAACAAGCGCACATCCATCGCCCAGCTGCAACCCGCTGAACACTGTCGTCTGCTGCTATAACCCTGTAAGAGATGGCAATGAAGGGAATGATGGGTACAGATAAGTCGTGGTAGAAGAGGAATGACACCAGCATTCGCTTACCGACTCGGGGAAACCATGAAAAGCTTCGGATCTCCCGAATGCGAGTCGCACACTTTACCGCGGCACCACCTCGCTCTGTAAACTGCAAAGTAGAACATGACGTGCTTAGTAGCAGCAGGGCATGCACTAAAGCTTAACATCACCCAAATAGCCCGCACTATAGGTACTCTAAGGACTAAATGTACACTGGTGTGCAAAACCTAAGGACGAAAGTAATCTTCGCATGCTGTGACACTGCCAAGTAACATAACTCGATAAAACTTGAATCATACATAGAGGGAACTGCTACAGTAGCCAACTAAACAAAATATGCAATGAGACGAACAGAAATGCCACTTTTATTCATAGACCATAAGCTACACTAAAGTCAATACGACATATGATGGCTCTCTAGATATACAGAAACAGATACATGGTACCTAAAAGGGTGTATGATCACCATGGACAGCAAGGCATGCTCTATATCGCGCTCCCATGCTGACCACAAGGTTGGTAAACACTTCTTGTAATAGGGCGTTCCATTCCTCCACCAGCGTTGTTGATAACTGTTGGATGGTCGTTGGTGCATGTGGATGTGCTGCAATGCGTCTCCCCAAAGCATGCCACACGTGTTCGATGGGATTTAAATAGGGGGAACGGGCAGGCCAATCCATTCGCCGAATATCCTCTCGTTCCAAGAGATCCTCCACCTGCGCTGTTCAGGGCCGACTGCACCCCTGAAAAGATGCACATGGGGAAGGAGTACAGTATCACAATAACGTTGACCAGTGAGCGTGCAGTGTTCAAAGATTTGGAGGTCGGTGCGTCCATGCAACATTATGCCTCCCCAATCCATAACACCCGGACCACCAAAACGATCATGTTCAAGGATGTTCCTGGGTTCATTACGTGTTCCCGCCTCCCGCCAGGTGAGGGTACGTCGAGAATCACTATTTAGACTGAATCTGCTCTCATCGGAGAAGTGCACACGACCCCAGTCCTCGTTGGTTCAATTTTGATGCTCTTGGGATCATCGCAAACGGTGCCGCCGATGTGTGGTTGTCAATGGAACACAACGTACTGCTCGTCGGGCAAGGAGACCACCTCTGTGTAGTCGCCGTGCCACTGTGTATCGTGAGATTGCGGGCGTAGCTGTCCCGTTAAATGTGGTTGCAATTGCATACGCTGTTTGACGTGGATCCCTTCTTGGCTGTTACATAATGTAGCGGTCATCTCCTGCTGTAGTTGAGCGTGGTCGACCACTACTTCTCCTTGGAACAGCAGTGCCTGTGGTTTGGAAGGTTCCCCATGCACGTGAAACTATGCTGTAAGCAATTTCAAACTCCTGAGCAACGCTCGTCACACTTCGCCCTTCTTCCAGTTTCCTGGTGATTCTTCCCCGTGTGAAGCCACACAAATGTTGCCTACGGGCCATGTTGCAATGAAAAACACCACTACAGTGCACCGTAACAGCTCGCTAATTGCCACACACTGTCTTGTCCTGTTTCGTCAACTGCCCCGTGTTGCGGGACCAGATCCATTTGGCACTATAGGCTCGCTACACTCACGCCATGTGACGTCCAGCTTTCTGTGTACGTGTGAGAGACCTCTGGCAACATGCTCCCGCACCTTCATCTACTTCCACCAAGTAGTTCATTTGTTATGTTACTTTACCCATCTCGGCCTTATGTTTTACATACCTGTATAAAAATTTAGGAGCTACCTCACGGGCAATCTTCAAGGTTTTGTGACGGACGGAGCATATTGTTGTTGTTGTTGTTATTATTATTATTATTATTATTTTATAATCCATTACGAAACCAACAACGTTACTCTTAGGTGGGTGCTTGGACATAAACGAATTTTAGATCATGTAAAAGCAAGTATCCTGCTCAAACGTTTACTAGGACCTGAACCAGTATTTGTTCATTCCTTTAAATTCTGTTCGAAGAACCATTGCTGACTGGATTAATTATTATCACCTCCAATTGCGATGAGTTCAAGCCATGGGATGCAAGCACAGGAAGCGATTGATGAGTAAAATATCCCTCTCACTCGGTGAAGATCCGAAATGTCTGGGCGCTTGACCGGATGTAGCAGATAACGGAAACACCTGCATACAATGGAAATCTTCAAAGAAAAACCACTGATGAGGAGGACAAGAGGCCTATCATGTAATCTTCAAATACGAAGCGCTGTGTAGGAAAAGTTATGATCTACCGGATTAATAAACCCAGATGATCACCTCTCTAAGGAAAATTTGGTTAATGACCTAGAGATAGGAGATAATACAATAAACCTTATATGTTTCACAGGAGAGTGTACCACTAAAATTAACCCAAAATCTCACAAAAATGTTTTATGTTCCCAATAATTCTCTAGTGTTTGTAGTTTTAGAATCCACTTTTATTTTTGACCTAGCGGGCGTTTCAGTATCGTTACGAGACTTTTTAAGCCTTTGTACGCTTGGTGCCTGCTCCTTGTGTTTTTAAAACTTGATTTTAAGGCTTTTTTTCAGCATTTCTGCATATTCACACGATGCAGGTGTCATCCAGTAATATTGAAACTTTTTGTGCTTATTTCAAGAAATAATTTTTGAAGATAACAATGTCTACAAAAATTGAAAAAAATACAATTACAAAAGTTCAATTTTCCTCTTCTCTTGAACAAGAATGGCAGAACAAAACTACATGACAAATAGTTCCCTGACGGAGAAGCAACATTCTTTTAATGCTTTTTTTGAAAATTGGATTGTGTGAAGTATTTTGTCTATACCCATAATTTTATACTTTAAAAATTAATAACTCGAAAATGAATGAAGAATTTGGGTTGAAATTCATAAAACTGTTATATTTACACAGGACGGACATGTGGTTAAAATTACAGCCAGATTGGATGGATAGTTTAAAAAAAATCCCTTAAGGGCAATCGTAACCTAACTCCATCTTTACATACGTCAAGTCGAGTCGATCCATTACGAATTCTTACATTAGTATTCATATAATAAACATTATAATACTACCTATTCGAAGTATACAATTAATAATACACAGTGTGTCGTTAGATCGATACAACAATCGAAGTTAGTACACAAATACACTTGCCTGGTACGCGGTGATAGTGTTAGCAATACCAGAGCGCTCTTAAATAGAAGCCAGTAGTTATACATAATGTAATGATAAAACAGTAGACATATTTCACAATCGCTGGAGTTGTCATTTGGGTTGCCTACTAGAGCAAAGTGGACGGTGATTTGGGAACACCGAGTATGCATGCTACATAGATATATAAATTTTGAAAACCGACCCAACCCGGCAGCCTTCCCCTTACACAGGCACCCTAAAGAAACACCTGCAATATAAACTCAGGAGAAAGGCTAGGCTAAGAGATGCTATTTCCAGCGAGCTACGTAACCTGGGAGCTGGAAATAACGATAGATATGGGGGCTGCGCAGAAATTAGCGTTGTAAAGGATCGCTTATGGCGAGAATTAAGGGCTACTTTGTTCCCCGTTAACGTTTTATGTAATCGTGGGTGAGCTCAGGAATTTTACCGAGAAAAAAATATAATAAGAATAATAAAAAGGCAGAGGTGGCGACAGAAAGGGAAGAAAAGTTAATGCGTAACCGTAACTTAGTTAAAGAGCGCGTATAATGGAGAGTTAACTCAATTTTATTCGCAAGAAGCAACGATAAAAATGGGGGATGGTTTATCCTTGCAGGCGGTTGGTTTTGTTAGTATGAAGGATATCATAAGGCTTACTCGTAGGTGCGTTGTAGGCAGACTCAAAACTTATTAAAACACTTATTTCTTCTGATGGGTTTCATTCGTATGACTTTCTCTAACCTCTATCGTTTATTAATGGGTATATGAACTATTCTTAACAGGCTTATTACTTTCTCTACCATGTACATAGTATGTAGAGAAAGTATTGCATTCCACCCAAAAATTCCATTCCAAGATTTCACCGGAAATACATGTTTCGAGGTTCCTTGAATCCATAAAAACATTTTTAGAAAAAGGTTATTGTGTGTGTCTCAGAACAGCATAAATAAAAAACGAAAGGTTGGATAAATACCAAACTTTATATTTAAGTCCAGTGTCTTCCAAGAATGCGACACAAAGATTTTCAAGAAAATCCCCCATCCCCCAACTACACTTTGCATGGAAAAGTGATTTTCTACAAAATGGCTTATATATCGAATTTTCTGTGAATAGCCTGTGAAGTCCTCTTCATTCGGAAGGAACTTTGTATAATCGTGTACAACTGGTAAACGTGAAGTGATAGACGAAAACGACTACACAAGACATGTAGCTCTCTTTAAAACGCAATTTATTTCAAATATTTTTTTTGTGTGTGTGGCATAAGCAGCCATTTCTGAGATTTCCGTTATTAATGGTTCGAGTTGTTCAGTTATTGGTCATCTTTAAAGTCTTTCAACACTCAATTGTTTCTCGCGATTGCATGGAAACAGTATGAAATTTTAAGGCAGCGTATAGCCTCCAGGTTTATTTGGATTGAAACGCAGTAGATATAAAAAAAATCTGATGTGTTACACTCACATGACTTTCTCTACTCTTGTACAAACTATTTTTACAAACGCATATTCTCCATATGCTTCATGTTAATCGAGATATCGAGATGTCAATCTTATTTGTAATTTTCTTGTAGACGCAAGGGCAATATGGTAGCTTTTAAGCGATAGTCAAATATTTTATCGCTGGTTGCTATGTGGCGCATTCCATTCTCTTTGCATGTCCAGGACATAAAAAAATGAATAACGAATTTGAGAAAAAGTATAAGTATTGGAAAATTTAAGGAAATAACAAGCAATATCTCGAAAACGGTTCACTCAACAAATAAAATGTATATGATATAAGTTATGTATTTTAACGCGATCTACATTTTTTGTGTAGTAAAATTTTGTCTATCTCTTATGGTTTACCAGTTATGCAAAAGTCGTTCATAATGAAGAATACATTTGGAGACATTCCCAGAAATTTCGAGATATACATTTCATTTCTCATGACATTATCTTAAACATATGATATTTTCATCAAAATCGTTAGAGCCATTTTTGAGAAAATTAAAATTTTCGAAAAATGTTCCATGTAAAGGGTAGTCTGGGGTGGAGGGATTTTCTTGAAAACCTTCGTGTCGCATCTCTGGAAGATACTGAACGTAAATACCAAGTTTGGTGTTTATCCGACTGTTAGTTTTTGAGTTATGCTGTTCACAGACACACACACAGACACACACACACACAGACACACAGACACACACACAGACACACACACGGACATGTTTCCAAAAATGCTTTTTTTGGATTCAGGAGGTCTCAAAACATGTATTTCCGGTGAAATCTCGGTATCGAATTTTTGGGTGGAATGCAATACTTCCCCTACTTACTATACGTAGTAGAGAAAGTAATAAGCTTTAGTAAGAATAGTTTGTATTCTCACTAATAAACGAAAGAGAGTAGAGAAAGTCATATGACTGTATCACACCAGTTTCTTTTTCGATTTCATTTTAATCCAAGTAAACCTTTGCTGAAATAGTTACATTACACACTTCGTTATAGATACAAAGAGAACATCCATATAAAATGTTAAAGAACTGGACGCTACATGCTGGCTTTAAAGTTCCCACTCTTCCATTACACCCCAGGTAAAGAAAACTAAACATCGACAGGACTTCAAAAGAATGAATAAGTATCGTTCGAACCATTAATAACGGATATCTCGGAAGTGGCTTATGCCACAAAACAGTTATTTGAAGTAAAATTGATGCATTTTTTGTGTAGTACGTTTTCGTCTATTGCTCAGTGTTTACTAGTTATACAAGTTTATTCAAAATTCCTTCTCAATGAAGACCTCAGAAACTATTCCCAGAAAATTCAAGATATACGTTTTATTGTTCATTGTAAATATGTTTAATATGTGGGATTTTAATGAAAATCCAAAAATCAAACACTTCAAAAAATTTCAATGTAAAGTGTAGTTTGGGGTGGGGGAGTTTTCTTCAAAAATCTTCGTGTAGCATCTTTGGAAGATACCAAGTTTGGTATTTATCCGACTTTTCATTTTTGAGTTATACTATTCATAGTTGCTGATTTACACGCGGAACTTTTTCTAAAAATGTCTTTTTTTGTTTAGGGGACCCCAAGTCTTGTATTTGCAGTGAAATCTCGATATCAAATTTTTGAATGGAATGCAATATCTCCTCCACCAACTCTATATACATGGTAGAGAAACTAAAATGTTGCAAGTACACGTGTATAGTTCGATAGTCAGATGTTTAAAACCGGGACGCTATATACTGGTCTTAAAATGCCATACTCTATGATATCACGAGAAACAACTGAATAGTGACAGCATTTTTCAAAACTGACAAAGTATTGAAAAATTCAAACCAATAATAACAGATATCTTGAAAATGGCTAATGTCACAAAAAAGGTATTCGAAATAAATTGTATTATTCAAAGAAATGTACATTTTTTGTGCAGTAAATTGTGGTCCCCTCTTACTGTTTATCCGTTTTACAAAATTATATAACATTACTTCTGAATCAAAATTATCACATTTATCGAATTTTTCTCATGTAAAGTGTAGTTTGGGGTAGCGGATTTTGTGGGAAATCTTCATATCTCATATTTGGAAAACACTGAACTTAAATATCAAGTATGGCGTTTCTCAAAAATTTCCCAACTTATAAACCTTTGAGTGGCAGTTTTTATTTTAGCATTTGCCTTTTGTTTCAGCCGCATGCGTACTACAAAATGTATATTACTGTGGTATACCAAACTGAAATCACTTCCATAAAGATATTATTTATTTTCGTAAGCAGAAAAGGAAGCAGGCAGACTTTCTCATTTCATTCTAATAAACCCAGCTACAACAGACTTTGTTAATGTAGGGGAAGAAGCTTTTGTTCCATTTTATCCTTTGAAATAAAGGTTAAACATGGATCATTTATATCCTTGAGATACATACATTCATTGCAAACATTTCAAACGAATCAGAGCAGTGATACCTGTTTAAAGGTAACAAAAGAGAAACAGAATTCGCAAATCGCGCTAATTGCTTCGCCTTTGTTTTCGCGGCGGTAGCGGTGTTCGCAGCTGTCAGAGGAAGCCAGGTGCCCGGGGTCCGTTTCCCACGCCGGGCACACTAATCGAGGGCACATCACAGTCGTTAAAACCTCGCCTCAAGGCGCGGAGCTCAATGAGACTATTCGGCCAGTACGGTGGACGCGCTCTAGTGTGTGATCTTGCCGTGTTCTCATTCTTGATGCTGAATAACACGTACGTATATTCGAATTTGCGTACCGTCAATGAAAATAAAAGTCTTGAGGACAATGCAGGGCACAGTGGCAACTACTTTAATACAATACGTGTTTTAAAATTAATAATCAAAACAAGGATAATAAAGACCTCTATATACATACAGCTTCAAGTTAATAGTTATTCGTCATTCAAGAAGGTACAGTGCCTTCGTTTTATGACAAGGCCGCGGATTGCGCGAATGCGTTCTCCGGACACAGTCTACTACATTGCGGGATTTTCCGTTCCGTAACTCCCGTGTTACTCACGAGTGTGAGTAACATATATGTAATGAGTGCTAGCCTTGTTAAGTGTTATTAACATATATGTAATGAGTGCTAACCTTGTTAAGTGTTATTAACATATATGTAATGAGTGCTAACCTTGTTATAAGTGTTGTTGAAAGTGGTGTCCATCTACGCGAAGGCATTCCTCACATCCTCGGATAAAATTATCATTCACACGCATAAGTTCTTCTTGCCTAATATTCATAATTTCTGCTTTTATATGCTCTTAAGTTCGTCTATGGTGTGGGGTTTGTTCCTATAAACTTTATTTTTTAGCGTTTACCGATCCATTGTTCTAAATTCATTGACCAAATATCTTACACTATCTCTACCCGGAACTGGATAACCAGGAAATTGCTGCTGAAATTGTCTACACTCCTGTATACATGATTCAGTTTTCACATATGTCATACATAAAAATACGCTGTTCAAGCATGAATTTGTTAGCAGGCATTTCCGTGGACTAATAAGAGAGTATCGTTCCTAAAGAAATCGTACACAACACCTGTATTGTCGAAACCACAAGACGCAGACCAAGGAACGACTGAGACAGCTCACAGTTGATAAACGGACTCTTGACACGTCCTAAGTCGCTTCTGTGCAGTGGCATAATACCAAGGTCACTGCTGTCTCGGCCGATACGCACATGAGGCGGTTGTGGCCTTGGCATAAAACGAAGGTATTGTAGCTAATGCCTCTTCTTTGAAATGCGATAGTGGATAACACATATTACAAATATTACGCACACCTTTCGACACGCTTGGTCGGTTTGTCGAGTAGTACTGTGTGTAAGCAACAAGGATAAGATATTAGGCTGACCAATACGGCCGCTCAGTTTACGCGTAGTTCCGTATACAGAGAGTAGATTAGGTGCAGAGGAGGATTTCGACATGGAAGCACATAGGAGACCTAATATAACTACTGAATCTCCGGGAGAAAGAGATGAAGCAGAGGAGAAGGGCGGCCAAATCGAGCGATAGACTCGACACAGGCCGGATTCCCAACATATCAAGGTGTGAGATAGCGACGCCTGGAAGACCACCCATACAAGCCTCACTTCGAAAAAAGGGATCTCGCTGGGTATTCGTCATACACCGAAAACCAAGACAGGCAAAGCAAAACAAATTCCACCGCCACGAAAGATATGGCTTGCCACGTCGACCACTCGCCATATCTTTCGACGCTGAAAAATGACAAGAAAATGGGGGACAGGAAAATTAGCAACATTACAAAACACATACCCGACATAGGAAAGCTGCCTAACGACAGAATGGCCTATCCAACGTGAATCGAACGTGAAACCTCTCGAATGCAAGCCACACAGGTTACCGCAAAACGACCTGGCTCTATAGTATTGTATGTAAGCAACAAGGTTAAGTTATGACAATGACCGATAACACTGATCGATTTGATAACTAGTACTGTGTGTAAGGACTAGGATATAACGTCGACAAATATGCTTGGTCGGTTTTTCGAGTAGCGCTGTATGAAAAAACTAGAATATAAAACTCACCGAAACACTTTTGGTTTGTCGAGTAATATTGTGTGTAAGGACTAGGATATAACACTGACCGATAGGCTTGGTCGATTTGTCGAGTAGTACTGTGTGTAAGGACTAGGATATAGCACTGACCGATAGGCTTGGTCGATTTGTCGAGTAGTACTGTGTGTAAGGACTAGGATATAACATCGACAAATATGCTTGGTCGGTTTTTCGAGTAGCGCTGTATGAAAAAACTAGAATTTAAAACACACCGAAACACTTTTGGTTTGTCGAGTAATATTGTGTGTAAGGACTAGGATATAACACTGACCGATAGGCTTGGTCGATTTGTCGAGTAGTACTGTGTGTAAGGACTAGGTTACGAGAGCACTGAGCGATACGCTTAGGCGGTTTGTACAGTAGTACTGTCTGTAAGGACTAGGATATAACACTGACCGATACGCTTGGTCGGTTTCTCGAGTAGTACTGTGTGTAAGAATGAGCGTATAACACTGATGATACCCTTGGTGGATTTGTCGAGTAGTACTGTGTGTAACGACTAGCATATAACATTGACCGATACGCTTGGTCGGTTTCTCGAGTAGTACTGTGTGTAAGAATGAGGGTATAACATTGACGATACCCTTGGTCGATTTGTCGAATAGTACTGTGTGTAAGGACTAGGATATAATACTGACTTATAGGCTTGTCGATTTTCGAGTAGTATTGTGTGTAAGGACTAGAATATAACACTGACTTATAGGCTTGTCGATTTTCGAGTAGTATTTTGTGTAAGGACTAGAATATAACACTGACTTATAGGCTTGTCGATTTTCGAGTAGTATTTTGTGTAAGGACTGGGATATAATACTGACTTATAGGCTTGTCGATTTTCGAGTAGTATTTTGTGTGAGGACTAGAATATAACACTGACTTATAGGCTTGTCGATTTTCGAGTAGTATTGTGTGTAAGGACTAGAATATAACACTGACTTATAGGCTTGGTCGGTTTGTCGAGTAGTATTTTGTGTAAGGACTAGGATATAATACTGACTTATAGGCTTGTCGATTTTCGAGTAGTATTGTGTGTAAGGACTAGAATATAACACTGACTTATAGGCTTGTCGATTTTCGAGTAGTATTTTGTGTAAGGACTGGGATATAATACTGACTTATAGGCTTGTCGATTTTCGAGTAGTATTTTGTGTGAGGACTAGAATATAGCACTGACTTATAGGCTTGTCGATTTTCGAGTAGTATTGTGTGTAAGGACTAGAATATAACACTGACTTATAGGCTTGTCGATTTTCGAGTAGTATTTTGTGTAAGGACTGGGATATAATACTGACTTATAGGCTTGTCGATTTTCGAGTGGTATTGTGTGTAAGGACTGGGATATAATACTGACTTATAGGCTTGGTCGGTTTGTCGAGTAGTACTGTGTGTAAGGACTAGGATATAGCACTGACCGAAACACTTGGGTTAGTTTGCCGAGTAGTACTGTGTGTAAGAACGAGGATATAATACTGGCCGATACACTTGGTCGGTTTGTCGAGTAGTACTGTGTGTAAGAATGAGGGTATAACACTGATGATACCCTTGGTTGATTTGTCGAGTAGTACTGTGTGTAAGAATGAGGGTATAACACTGATGATACCCCTGGTCGGTTTGTCGAGTAGTACTGTGTGTAGGAATGAAGGTATAACACTGATGATACCCTTGGCCGACTTGTCGAGTAGTACTGTGTGTAAGCACTAGGATATAACACTGACCGATACACTTGGTCAGTTTGTCGAGTAGTACTGTGTGTAAGAATGAGGGTATAACGCTGATGATACCCTTGGTCGACTTGTCGAGTAGTACTGTGTGTAGGAATGAAGGTATAACACTGATGATACCCTTGGACGACTTGTCGAGTAGTACTGTGTGTAAGCACTAGGATATAACACTGACCGATACACTTGGTCAGTTTGTCGAGTAGTACTGTGTATACGAATGAGGGTATACCACTGATGATACCCTTGTCGAGTAGTATACTATGTGCAAGAACTAGAATATAACGCTAACCGATACGTTTGGTCGATTTATCAACTAGTACTGTATGTAAGGACGAGAATGTAACACTGAGAGATACTTTTGTTCGTTTTTTCGAGTAGTAGTACTTGTAAGGGGGCAAGTATAGTCACACTACACTGAAATATACGCTCGGTAAGTTTCTCTTGCAGCACTGCGTATCAAGGGTAATGATAAGCAGGTACAGAAGTCTTTAAGCAGTTGGCTTCACGTATCTACGCTCAATCCATTATGACTACAAAGAATACAAAACAACAACGACCAAGTGTCACTGACAGGCGTATAAAAACCGTTCTGAATGCTGTGTGCCAACGCCAAAAGAACGATGTACGAAGGATGGGTGAAGTTTGGTACCTGCGAGTTCCTGCCTAAAGTGCAGTGATAGTTCAACTTTAGTTTCTACAGTCCTGGCTTTAGAGCTTAGAAATTTCTATGGCCGATAATAAGATATGACACTGCACTCAATAAGTTTGTCGATGAGTAGAGGAGAAGGTAGAAATATGATACCGAAATTTTGTACTCTGGTCGTTATTGATATCAGTCGCACCACCTGGAAACTACCTGATAGAGGTCTGCAAATGTGTGTTGCAGCCGGCGTCATTCCTCCTTGACAACTGGTGCTAGAGAGCGTATTATTGTTATCAGAGCACCCAGAAGCTTTTGTAGTGCAATGCTCGTGTATGTTATTTTCATTGATTGATATTGCAATTTCTTTTAAGGCATATAAAAAGCTAAACTACATTAACTGCAGTATTAGAATATAGTTTTAAATTACACAAAGAGTATGACAATGTTCCTTGTGAGTTGCTGAGGTTAAATTAAATGGCCAAATGGTAGCAATATCAAACATTAAGCTGGTAGAAATATGAGACTATCTCATATGGCCCTATCTCTATCACAGGCTGAGACGATGAATTAATCCTGGATGACAGCTACGTACTAGTTCTCAAGATGCAAATTGTAACTTTTGTGACAGCGAGTTTTCTGACGAGTCTAGGGGATAAGAATGGATTCAGTGTCTTGAATGTAAAATGTGGACTCACAGTGACTGTGGGGGCCAAAGAATGAAAACTATGGTATGGTTACTGCAGATAAACTAATGATTTATCATCACACCTTAGTAGTACACGACTGTGCAATTTTTACGTGTGTTTCAAGTTTGTTTTTCATATCAGCCTGCTATCTCATATTACTACCCATGTTCATAAATGCTATAAATTCACCCTTGTAACAATTAAATCAAATCAAATCAGTATGGTATGCTATTACATGATTTATTTTTATATCTCTTTATTAAACATAAAATTTCATTTCTAGGTATGTTCAGCATTTCATTTTGTTTACTTTTTAAACATTTTTTGATAAAAAGTAAAATGGGCACCCCATATTCCTACCTTCTCCTACTGTGTGTAGAGGATGACAATGACAAGATATGACATTGACCGATACGCTGCTCGGCTGCATTTCGCATAATTAGCAAGTGTTAGGCTGTTCTTAACTGGCACACTTCAATACTAGCCTTTTTACTTTTATTATGTATAGTAAGCAGGGGAAGTGCTGCATTCCACCCAAAAATTCTATACCGAGATTTATCCGTAAATACATGTTTTGAGATCGCATAAATAAAAAAGCATTATTAGAAAAAGGTTAGTGTATGTATCTGTCTGTGTGTCTCTCAACAGCATAACTCAAAAACGAAAAGCCGAATAAATACCATACTTGGTATTTAGGTTCAGTATCTTTAAAAGATGTCACACGGAGATTTTCAAGAAAATCCTCCCAATCCAGACTACCCTTTACATGAAACATTTCTCGAAAAGTTTGTCTTAAAATGGCTCTAATAATTTTGATTACAATATCATATATTTAAATGTTTTATGACAAATGAAACGTATATTTTTAATTTTCTGAGGATGTCTCCAAAAGTTCTGTTCATTCTGAATGGCTTTTGCATAATTGGTAAACCGTAGGAGATATACGAAATTTTGCCAAAAAAAAAAAAAACGTAGATCCCTTTAAAACACACAGTTTATGTCATATATATTTGAATTTTCCAATACTTATACTTTTTCTCAAGTGGGAATTCGTTATTCGTTTTTTTATGGCCTGGACATGCAAAGAGAATGGAATGCTCCACATAGCAACCAACTCTTAAAATATTTGACTATCGCTTAAAGCCTATCATATTCCCCTTGCACCTACAAGAAAATTACCAATAAGATTAGCATGAAGCATATGGAGAATAAGCGTTTGTAAAAATAGTTCATACAAGAGTAGAGAAAGTCATGTAAGTACATGTCTGATTTTTTAAAAGTTCAACTGTTGGTAAACTTTAAACTAAAGATGGTAATATTGGGAAATAAATATTCCACAATAAACAAACTTATTGTACCTATATTAGTAGATCAGTGAACTTAAAAGGCATACATCTACAACCTATACCAATGTCAGTCTGGAATCTTAAGTAATTCTCAGATAAGGGACAATGAATTTAGCAGACTTAACATTTGCGGGATAGGGCTTTTAAATCTCCTTAAATTACAGATGCACTTATACAAGTACAAAAACAACAACAGCATTCACACACTCACTGTCTCGCACTGCCAATGACGATACACACGCGCTAATCTGAAGTTGCACGTAATTCCTTCACCATAGACATATCTATCATAGACATACAAAGATGGATACTGAAGAGGAGGAAAGCGGTAAAGGGGAGGGATTAGGAAATCATACTGAGCATTGCTCGGAATAGACATATGGCAAACTGTCTCTCCACACCAAGATATAAAAGCATGCACTGCAAGACCGGAAGGAAAAGGGTTCCAGAAGGGAGTTTAATACATTTGTAACCGAGTGAGTTGGCTCCGCGGTAACATGTAAGACTCGCATTCGGGAAGTTCCGGATTTGACTCCCGTTAGATCAACCACTCTGGCCCTAGTGTTTTTTCGCGGTTTTCCCTGATTTGTAGGCGAATGCTGAGGTAGATTATATAATGCCGCGAGTTTTTTTTGTCTTCCGTAGGGGCCTGAGCATCTGAGCCCCACGCATTTAAGAGCCGTTCGGTTTGGGTTGGTCTCGACGGGGCAGTGGTTCCCGATTCCCTGAGACATTGGTCACGTCTGGGCGGTAACGCCCAGGTGGGTTCTGAGAGCATCAAGGTCCTCCAGTACCGCCTTGGATAGCCGTTTACTGTCGGCCCTACCGAGATTTTACGGTAGTCTTCCCCTTTTGGATTGATGCGCGTAAGTGGCGTATCCAGTTGCGTCTCTGCGCAAGCGTGGGGGGCGGGCTTTTAAAGTTATAAGGTTTTAGATTAAGGGAAAAAACCCATGGGAGGGAGTGTCACTCGAATGATGCCTTCCCGAAGGGGAGCTTCGGTTCCTGTAGACCTTTGTTCTGGTAGACCTTCGCAATCTCACCTTGTCTCACCGTAGGGACGGGATTTCCGACCCTTTCAGCCTCGGTGTTGCGGGCGTAGCGGATCCCTAGCTCTCGTGGTACTTCTGACGTTACCAGTGTGGATAGTACTCCAGGCAGAACATCTGATGACCTCCGGAGTGAAGCTGTTAGAATTAGGCGAGGTAGTGGTCCCCGATACCTATGGGCGATTGGGCACGTCTGGTACAAGCCTAGGCGGGGTGTCACCCCCCACCGAGGTCTTCGGTAGTCTGCCCTTCTCGAGTTGACGCGCGTAAGTGGCTTATCCACTTCCGTCTCTGAGATAGCAGGGGGGTGGTTTTGGCAGAATATAAAACAGGTACTGCCCTAGTGGAAAAGCCCTCGGAGGTTCGCCTCCCTGGGTTCAGGGCGGAGCTGGGTTGCCAGCTCTTGCTCGTTGGATTTATATCTCCCATTTCCCGTCATTTAATTTGCTTATCATGTTTCAGGGTCAAAGGATCAGGCGAGTGGACGGAGAGAGAGAGGCGTATTGTGGTGCAGTTTGCTTTGAAGAACTGTCTGCTCTGGCATTTGGTGTATAACACGCCCTCATAGAGACCTCTCCGTGCCGAGAAGTATGGCTGTGGGGGCCTCCACCGGTGTCAGGATCTAACATCTGCAGACCTTAGGAACCCCGCCTGCGTCCGAGTCTACTGCTCCAGATCTGGTCGTCCTCTGTGTCAGTCGCTTCACCCTTTCCTCCTCCCGGAGGTTTCCAGAAGCACTGTGGGTCTTCTTCATGCGTGCTTAGTTAGCGAAATCCATTTTCTGATATCATAACCATAATGCACTTGCATGCTGTCTGTATCTATAGTTTCCTTCATCAGAAGCAAGCAAAGTACGAGAAAGTGCCTATCCAAGAGGAGCGGTTTCCTTCGACAAGGAAAACATTTCTTTTTCAGCGCATACTAAACGTACAACAGAATGCCTCAGCGTTCTGACTTCACAACTCAGAGGTAACGGGTTCCATTCCCAGGTGGGTCGGAGGAATTTTTCTTTGATTAAAATAATCGCCTATCCCGCACAGAGTCTAAAAGTATGAAGAGAGAATGAGAGATAACGTCAGTGTCTTTCCTAACGAAAATCATTAAAAACTTATAGTCAACCAGTCAGTTTCTAAAGTCAAAGACCTTGATATGACCGCAGAAGTTAAAGAGAGCTATACAGATGAAACAATTTTAAAAAAACTGATGTGTTACAATAACTTTGTCTACCTACTATCGCTTATTAGTGGGTAAACAAATTATTCTTATGAAATTTTATTTTCCTGTCTACTTCATTTTAATCCAGATAAACCTTTCCGGAAACAGCTGCATTCCACATTTCGTAACAGATACAATGGGAACACGATAGTCAAATGTTTAAGAACTGGACGCTATATGCTGGTCTTAATATTCCATACTGTTCCTATGACATCGCGAGAAACAACTGCAAATCGACAGGTGTTTAAAAGAATGGATACGTATTAAGCAATTCGAACCATTTTAATGCATATTTGAAACAAATTGTATATTTTAAAGGGATCTACATATTTTGTATAGTTCGTTTTTGTGTATTGCTAACCAGTTATACAAGATTATACAAAATTCCTTCCGAATGAAGAGGACTTCACATTTTATTTGACATGCAGTGGGAGGGGGATTTTCTTGAAAATCTTCGTGTCGCATCTTTGGAAGGTACTGAACCTAAATACCAAGTTTGGTATTTATTCGACTTTTCATTTTTGAGTTATGCTGTTCACCGATATACACGAAATTTTTTAAGAAAAAACTTAAAACAACGTTTGGCCTACAATATAGGGTAACAATAACTATCCTGTCTCCCCTGACGGTACCCCACTACTTGCCACCCATTAAGAATAAACATTCCTAACAGGGATGCTAGATCTATCGGACCATCGTAACTCTTGCATTTATATTTTTACACCAATAACGAGACACTAATGGAAGAATACAGAACTGAACAGTTTTAGAAAATATTTTGAACTGTTGTTTTTACGAAATTCTTTCTACCACAAGTGGTTCCATTTACCGACATTTGTACAAGTGCTTGCGTGAGAGAAAATCACTGAAGAACAGAATAAAATCCGGATGACACTTCTTCTTCTTAAATTTAAATTAATTAAATATATATATATATAATTTAGCAAAGGAAGAACCAATCATATTATCATTATATCATGTGATATACGGTTTCTTCAGGGCGATTACATTAATAGACGGTCGTAAATGATTTCTTTAGGGAGGGACTATCATATTTTAAATTATACCTTACCAATGAGAAAAAGGCAGTCAGTGATAGAGTATTTTCATTTCTAAATGTTCAAAATTCATATAAGTGATCCACAGATAGATATCTTTGGATGCAAAGATTAACTTAAATTTTGAGAAATCTTACAAAATTATTTATTAAATAAGATACCCTTTAAACGAAATATTTAAGGCAATTGTATGTGTGAAATTTGGCAAAAATATGTATTTTAAATTGTTGTTTTTGCACTCTTATTATACTGTCATGCTACATAATTGTTTTTTAAAATACACATTCAACCCCAAAATGGCTATTTAACTGGTCCTGTACCATTTGGATAAAGCACTGTGTTGAGCTTTAAATATCATTTTTCTCAATACCTTTTTTTCTCAGCATTTTTCACTATTTATAGTGCTACTTTGGTCACAGTTATTGCCTTAAAATTTTCAGGAGAGCTTCAGGACTTATGGATTAAAATTGCTGTGGACTAATTAAAAATATTAAGTAGATGAGCTGTAATTAATTATTTTCCATAATTCACACTGAAAAAGTCAAACACGTATGCATCAAAATTGTTCCCTCTTAAGCTAATTAAAATTAAGAAATGTCTGTATAAAAATTTCTTTGTGTTTGTATACTAAGCTCAAATTAAAATTTGAGAGCAATACAAAAACAGTAGAGACCAAAGAATATTTCATATTCCCGCTTCACACAGTGATTAATTATGATTGAAACATTTAATATTTTAACAATTGTCTCACATAGCTCATTAAAATTTGGTGTGCACTATATGTTTTATATTCTGGTGTAAAAGTCCAGTATTGCTAATTTTCTTGTAGGTACAAGGGAATATGGTAGGCTCTAGCGATAGTCAAATCTTTTAAGAGCTGGTTGTTATGTGGAGCATTCCATTCTCTTTGTATTTCCAGGACATTAAAAAAATAATAACGAATTCCTATTTGACAAAAAGTATAGGCATTGGGAAATTGAAATAAACAATTATTCATTAAAAAAAAGGATATAACAATATGACATAAATTGTTGTTTTAACGAGATCTACATTTCTTGTGTAGTAAACTTTTGTGTATCTCTTACGTTTCCCAGTTATGCAAAAGTCATTCAGAAAGAAGAGGGCTTTTAGGGGCATTCCCAGGAAATTAATGATATACATTTCATTTGCCATAAAAATCTCTTAAACATATGACATTTTAATCAAAATCGCTAGAGCCATTTTCGAGGAAATCAAAATTTTCGAAAAACGTTCCATGTAAAGGGTAGTCTGTGGTGGGGGGATTTTTTTGAAAGTCTTCCGGTCGTATATTTGAAAGATACTGAATCTAAATACCAAGTTTAGTATTTATGCTACTTTTCGTTTTTGAGTTATGCTGTTTACAGACACACACACGGACCTTTTTCTAAAAATGCCCTTTTTGGATTCAGGGACCTCAAAACACGTATTTCCGGTGAACTCTCGGTATCGAATTTTGGGCGAAATGCAATACTTCCCCTACTTACTATACGTAGTATAGAAAACAAAAAATCAGAATAAAATTGTGGAATTTCGGATTTTATAGATTGCCTTAAGCAGTTTCACTATAAGTTATTGACCCTCATTGCTTGAGAGCTTAAGTTTATTCAGAAGTTATACTAAATGTAAAGTGTATTTGATCGGGCTATCTGACTTTTTTCTCTTTCTTTCTGTATTCTTTTCGACTAATGGAACATTTTTTAGGATAAGTCCACCGCTATAATAAGTTCGCTCACTGACGAAAAACTAGATGCTCTTCGGTTTTAAGGGGAGATTCAAATGCCTATCCCAACAACGTTAAATCTCCTGTATTCATTACCCATTATCTCAGAAAGAATTTACGATATCAGACTGAAACTTTTATTGGATGTAGATGCATATCTTCTAATTTCACTGATCTACTTTTATCCATTATGTTAGTTCATTGGTGAAGATAGGATTATTTTCCTAATTGTACCATCTTTTGATTAAAATTTATCAGTAATTACTTTTTTATAAGGTAACCAACCATTTATTAACACCAAAGTAGTTCCACAACAACACCTAGAGTTTGGTTTTATCATCCTAAAATTTAATTTAGCTAATAAAACGGGTCATTTAGTATTGCATTGAAGGTTGTTTTTACTCTATAGATAAATACCTAAAAGTTGAATTATAAATAAGTGTGTAAATAAATGAATGCAGCTGTATTTTGAAATAAGATATTCAATTTCTTAAAATCTACCTCAAGTGATGTAAATGTAATTATAATTATTATTATTTCTTGTATTTATATACTTACTCAGCACTGTTTGTAATTAATGACGTGTCCAACAACATATATATGTTTTAAAAGGCACAGTAAAGCGCCATGCACCAATCGCCGTCGCCTGGTTCTACAACTCTGAAATATATGAAGATGAAAGGAAAATTATGGGGGCAGTAATGATGCAAGGGAAATTCGTGGTAGAAAAGAAACCACCTACCACCCGGAGAAACCACGAACTAATCCAAGCTCAGAGTGACCGACCCGAGGGAATCGAATCCGTAACCTCCTGAATACGAGCCGCACACATTACACCATCTCGCTCGGTGCGTGTGCATTAAGTCTGAAATGTCATTCACGCAGAGACTCCTAATACGGATTGGTGTGGAAAGCCGAAGACTTGTAGTTCTATTCTGCGCCCTTACAATGAATATATGTCTGATGCAAATTTAGGACTTTATTCTTAATCTACCTTCCAGAATTAGTTCACGCTTTGACCGGTAGCAGGCACTTTGTGTCCGTGCTGTTCATATGTAAGAGCAGCGAAAAACACAGCAAGACTTACGTGAATTACTGATTTAGAACCCTAAGCCGCAAAGCGTAGCCGAGGAATGTTTTTTATAAGTAGAGGGGTGAAGCAGTTGCGGCCGAAAACGCCAGGGCGCAGCCGTAGGATCTGTGAGGCTGAATCCAAATGAACAATTATGAGTGTTTATTTTCTGGAATAGATTCGGTAGATAACGGGCGTGTTTGGAAGAAGAACTAAAAATATCGCTATTTTAGCGGATTTCGCTGGTACTCATCGGTTGGCACTTTTTACGCGCATGCACAGAGTAACAAATGGAGTACTTTGTTGGCATTTAGCGCTTTATTTCGTATATAAGAAAGTGTCTTATAAGGGGAAGTCGCGGAAGTTACAGCCTTCCAAATTGTTCACATTCCCTTTTAAAATGTGTAATATACGCATTTTCCTTCTTTAAACCATCTTTCTTTCGCATTTCAATCGGAAGGTATATATGGAACCATAACCCAATTTTACAGTACCTATTCAATTTCAACTTCCTAGCATTAATTCTGAAAACTACCATAAATTTACTGGAAAATTTTCTCTGTCAGTTTTTCACGCATAACCGGAGGTTAGTCGCCGCTTACTGCGCTGCGATACTTTAAGAAGTCGTGGAAAAACAAAACAAATGCAACATACAATAAAAGGAAATAAAGGGGAAACATTTGGACGCGTCCAGCAGGAACTAAACCTCCAGGGCAGAAACTGGGAGGGAGAGAATGGAGGAATAATAAAGACAAGGCTCGGACAATACCGGACCAACAATAGGTGGAGTAATCTGCCTTCATTAGTAGCCGGAGGAGAGAGAGCGAGCGACCGTTCGTCCGTTGCTCGCAAATTGCCAGTCTCCACCTAGAAGTACGTACTCGTCCTTTTATTGATTCCAATTGTTTAATAAGTTGAGGTGCGTGATTGCCAAGAAGCTCTAAAGTCCTGGTCCAGATGACCTCCAATTAAAGAAGATCTGCTTTATACAGAGACGCATCACAGACTCTTAATGCTGGACCCGTGAAAGCCACACACTAGTTCGTTCTTTAAACTCGAATGACGAATTATTCTTGCATTTACTACTCCCCCGTTCTTTATGCAATTATAGAAAAATCGTATAGAAGATTTTTATGGTGAATGCTCACCTTTACACGTTGTAATTGTAATTTCCTGGAGTCCCGGCTATTTCTAACAACGGATTAAAAATCCCCTGATATCTACACAAAACGATGTGAAACATCTGCGGAACGTCTGACTTCCTTCAGCTCCTTGTACACGATTTCATTTTTGTCAAATACAATGCTTTACAAGACTTTCCAAGAGTTGTCACAAGTTTACAACTTTTCTTGCCAAATTGCTTCCAATACTTTTAAAGCCTTTGGAAATCTTGAAAGCAAATAAGGAAACGCTCTAAACGATCAAAGGTTTGACAATGATTTTATGGCTTTGGCCAATGAAATGCGACTACTTACAGTGTGCCGAAATCTGCAACATGGCTGAAAGATGTCGCAGTTCTCATGGCTCGTGTTATCTTATTTACTGGGTGCCTCTTGTTTTATTATTTTAAATTTGGGTTCATTGTCCTCCGACTAGCTATTATAACTCAGTCGAGCAAGTATCTCTAAGCAGGGCGTGTAAACGGAAAGGATTTATTACTAAAAGATAACACTAATAAAATAATTTGTTTCTACACTTTTATTGCCGTCACACTTAATTAATAATTCACATATTTAATCTTTATACACGCCTGACTGAAACTGTGATATTTCCGAATGTAACTAGAGTCGTTTTAGTTGCCGCACACCAATTACTTCGCGTACTTCACATTTTGTAACTAACTTTGCGACGTGTACCTCGCGAGAGATTCTTCAGGACTACGTGACGTGCACCTCGTGAATGGTTCTTCCGAACTGTGTGACGTTCACCTCATGAGAGATTCTTCCGAACTGCGCGAAACTTGCTTATGGCTCGAAAATATATACCTACTCCTTCACCTCGAATTGCCTTAACATTGTAATAGAGCTGCTATTGGTTACCAAATCGCACCCACTTTAACGTCTGTTTTGGTCAGCCAATCATCACTACTACTAACATATATACTCTAGGGAAGATATTCCCTCCATTTCTAAAAAAAAAAGCACGCTACCCTGACGTCATTTGTTTATCTCTTCCTAGTGATGAACAACTCACCCCCTCGGTTTATTGTTACCCACTTTTATTGTCAGTTTCAGTTAGGCCGTGTAAACTTATTTCCTAACCATACTTATGGCTAACAAACATCTAAAATCCTGTACATACAATAATATTAATTTACACTACAATAACTCTGGCATTCACAGCGTGTTATGATATAAAATATTGCCTCAAAGATTAAGTTAAATTAAATTGAGCTTCATTTATAAACGCTCTTTAATTGCTATGGTCCTTAGGGTCCCATTCTATGTTGCGAATGAAAGACCAAAATTTTGCTCAGAAGCCTCTTTATCAAGCTTGAGGTTCTTTTACATGTCGTAAATCTACGACATGGGACCACCGGCTTTACTTCTAAAGGAAGCCATGCTAAGGATTTTTACGCCCCCAAAAAATCCATCCCTCTCCACCGGATTTGAAGCCACGACCTCGGGAACTAGAGGCTAGCATGGTAATTACTACACCACGAAGGACGACAACATGACTGAAAGAGAAAAGTAAACTAAAATGGCAAGGGATGTCATATGTGAGCTCCTTAGGTTATACGAAAACTAGTCATGTCTGTACGTTGTGGGCTCCGTGGAAAGATGAAAGCGAGAGCATATGAAGAAACTGCCGGGCCGATTTCCGATGTTATACAGTGAAATCAAGCTATCGATTCGTATTATTTCCATTGTATTCTTTAATCGTAATCTGATTTCATGGGCTATAATACGTGAAAGTGCTATGTAATATTACATAGAGAGCAATATTCCATTGTAAATTGTTATATAGTGACGCTAATAATAATTTGCTTTGCACGTGATAATTATCAGTGTATTCTGAAGAGGTTCAGTTTGGAAAAGAAACAACGTAAGTCTTGCCAACTCATGTCAAGTCTTGTCAAATTTTGAAGAACATTTGACAATTTTTTTTGTAAACTCTTGAACCTTCTCCATACAGTCTTCCAAGTTCTGGAAATGTTGCTAAGTGTACCTTTAGGGGTGGAAGAATCCTCATTCGGAATGGTCAAACAATATTTACTTTTTCTAGCACGTACATAGTACCTAGATAGGCATTTTTAGAAAAAGTTCCGCGCGCGCGCGCGCGCGTGTGTGTGTGTGTCTGTGAACATTATAACTCAAAAACTAAAAGTCGGATAAATACCAAACTTGGTATTTAAGTTCACTACATTCTAAAGATATGACACGAAGATTTTCAAGAAAATCCCCCACCTCAACTACCCTTTATACGAAATGTATTTTCGAAATTCTGTATTTCTCAAAAACTGCTCAAACAATTTTGATTAAAATAATGCGCATTAAATAATTTATATGACAATAAAATTTATATCTTTAATTTTCTGGAAATAGTCAGCGAAGTCCTCTTCATTGGGGAGGAATTTTATATAATCCTGTATAACTGGTAAAGTTAAGCAATAGATGAAAACGCACTCTGCAAAAAAATGTAGGTCTCTTTAAAATACGCAAATTATTTCCAATGACTTTTTTGTGACATCAGCCATTTCCAAGACATCCGTTATTAGTGGTTTTAATAATGGATTTAGTCATTATTTTAAAGTCCTGTTGAATTCAATTGTTCCTACAATATCGTGGAAATAGTATGGAATTTTAAGGTCAGCATATAGCGTCCAGTTCTTAAACATTTGATTATCAGTATTCCCTTGTATTTATAACGAAATGTGTAATGCAGCTATTTCTGCAAACGTTTACCTGTATTTTATTGAAGTATATAGAAAAATAAGCTTTCGTAAGAATAGTTTGCACTAGTAAATAATAGAGGATAGAGAAAGTAATGTGAATGTAACACATAAGGCTTTTTAGATAATTATCTATTATAGGTGAAGTTTTAAACCTTTATATCTTCTCTTTCGTCCTATACTTAATAAGATAAAAGCTACGTAGTTTTCACATAAGCTACGAAATAAAGGTGAAGCTGCTGAATATGAAGATTCCCCACTCTCAGGCCACCAAGTTATTCTCAAAAGACAATCTGCGAACATCGAGAAAAATATTCCTCGCAGTTGTTAATTGTAAAATGAATGTAACACTACATGCTTTGATCTCTCTTGTGCTCTCTGATTATGATCTCATTGCAATTACGTTTTCCTTTTAAACTTTCTATCCTACGGCTTTTTGAGCGATTAACTTCTTCTATAGGGTCTTTCAACAAGAGTGTCCTATCTGTAACATGTGATAGCTGCCGTTGTTATTGAGTTACAGCAGTCATTTTTTTCATGTGGTTACGGCTGTTATTGATAAATAGCCATGTGACGTTACAGTATTCAGCAACGCGTGGAAATTGTGAACATTTATTATCAAAATGGATCATCTGCGAGAGAACGATTCGGCGTTTGATCGATAAATTTGAAAGAAGTGGTTCTGTCAGCGATCAAAGAATGCCTGTACGTAACCGACGTAAGCGCTCCAAAGAAAACATTGGCGCCGTTCGTGAGAGTGTACGCGGAAACAAATCAATTGCTCGTCGAGCGCAAGAATTGGGGCTTTCGCCGACCACAACTTGGCGAATTCTGCATCTGGACTTGAAGTTTCACGCTTACAAAATGGTGTTAACTCAAGAACTAAAGCACAACGACCATAGGTTGCGCCGTGTATTCGCTGACTGGGCTATGGAGCAATTGGAAGCTGAGCCCACTTTTGGATGGTGGTTGTGTTAACAAACAAAATTGCGGTTATTGGAGCAATCACAATCCAATTCAGATTCAAGAACGACCACTTTGTCCCCAAAAGGTTACTGAGCGGTGTGGATTTTGTTATGGTGGAATCATTGGTCCATATTTTTTCCAAGATGAAGATGGAGAAGCTCTAACTGTCAATGGAGAAAGATACCGGGATCGTTCAACTAATTATTTATATTTGTCCGTCAATAATTACGCTATCAATTTCTTGATGTGATTGTAGTTGTTGAAGTGCTTTAAAAGTAACAAACTGCTCGGCTTGATTGTTGGAACATCTATCATGAAGTCTATACTATATGTGTGTAATGTAAACTAATATATTTATTATGTATCTAAAGTAATGTAATGTATTTATGTATGTATGGATGGATGTAGGGTAGTCGCAAAAACCAGTCAAGCGATTTTGATAATTCGTTCAACAATGAAAAACCGTAATTTTTCTGACGGACATGGACAATAAAACACCTTCCAATTTTAATTCATATAATAATAAAACATTAAAAAGGGAATTACAAAGTCCATACACTAAATTAGTTCTACGCCATGGGGCTGTGGGCTAGAGCGTGGTGCTCTGGTTCCCGGTCACAAAATGCAGCGGGTTTCGATCCCACCCATTGGGATGCGAATTTTAAGTCAAGGATATAGGAGCGGTGCCCAATCAGCATCGCGAAGAAAGTGAGGAGCTGCGATAGGTAATGTTCCTGGCCACGGAGGCCAACATTCTAGCTGAGGGTGCGTGATGCTGGCCACATCACTTCCCTGTATCGGTTGGATGAGCACCCACCTCTGCCGTGCGTACGTGGGCCTGAGGCCGGCAGTCGGGTTGGCAGGCCAAGGCCCTTCATTGGCTGTAGCCCATGGGATTATTATTATTGTCGTTAGCAGCAGCAGTAGTAGTAGTAGTAGTAGTAGTAGTAGTAGTAGTAGTAGTAGTAGTAGTAGTAGTAGTAGTAGTAGTAGTAGTAGTAGTAGTAGTAGTAGTAGTAGTAGTATTTTAATGTATACTAGAATACGAATATATTGGAGTTAAAAAAGAAGGTACGAAGATTTTGAAATTGGCGAGAAGTGAAATTTCGTCCCGTCTTTTCTATTTCCGAGATTCTATTATGCGTTTCACACACATGTGTTATGCATTATTATTTGTACACATGTATTATACATTATTATTTTTGAATAAATTATTAATAAAAGATACAATTTCTAATTAAATTAACCCATGTCACCTCAGATTCCCGGTAACGCAATGCTTCCAATTCAATGTTATAAGTAATAAAATAGCTTAGTAAGATGCTATAATTTATGAAACTGAGTCAATTGTTTGATGGTTGATGCAATGACTCAAAGCGGGTTGTTTGAAAATAATAATCTAGACAAAGGGTGGCAAAAATGCATTTCTCCCTTGAGTCATCAAATATGTAACACGCACTTTTCTAGGTGGCTAGCAGCATATAGAATACAAATGAATAGACAGCTAGAAAAGAAGTGGCGCCTGCGAGTCACACTGCCTCGCGAGTCCCGTTTTCGCCTCCACTGATATAGACGGTAATAGAGGTTCAGTATTTGACGAAGAAATTGAAGTCGGAGACGTAGGTTATAAAGACGAAGATATTGAAGAGGTTTGGGCAATTGAGTGCGCGTCACTGATTCCTGAAAACTCTAGAAAGAGGTATGAAATGTTCATTCACCTTTAAATGCAGTTAAATAGTTTTTAATAATGTTTTAAATAAGATGTTATTCTGCTCGAAGTGTGCCATACACTGTAATATGTCATTAATGTTTATTAAAAGGATGTAAATTAAGGCTTCCAGTGTATTTTATTTACTGTCCTAGTATACAGGTGGACCATTTAAGTTGAGACTGTACAATATCTCCAAAACTAAGCGTTGTAGAAAGAAATGTCTTGAATGACAGTTACTTGATATTATGGAGGAAACTAAACGCCATTAGTCGTATTTTATTTGGAGGACGTTGTGATGGTCATTTTAGCGTCAATTTATTTTTTTTAAATGGGACCATACCTTTTTTTAATGTTGTTTTCTTATTAGAAAATCGTTTATAAAAAGCTGTTTATTTTGTGATGAGGAATAGGGAAACAAAATAAAAAATGTTGGTTCCCAATTACGAAACGTAATTTGACTCTGAAATGACCATCCATGGATGGTCCAACCATTCACTGCGCTCTTCGTACACAGCCTTCAGAATTTTCTTTGTTATTTACGTTGGTGTAAGAGCAATTGCAAAGTGTTTTATACAAATGTTGTTTACTTTTTTGTGCGGAGTGAGGAAACAACATAAAAAATCTGATGTGTTACACTCACATGACTTTCTCTACTCTTGTACAATCTAATTTTACAAACGCCTATTCTCCATATGCTTCATGTTAATCGAAATATCGAGATGTCAATCTTATTGGTAATTTTCTTGTAGATGCAAGGGAAATATGGTAGCTTTTAAGGGATAGTCAAATATTTTAACGCTGGTTGCTATATGGCGCATTCCATTCTCTTTGCAAGTCCAGGACAAAAAAATGAATAACGAATTTGAGAAAAAGTATAAGTATTGGAAAATTTAAGGAAATAACAAGCAATATCTCGAAAACGGTTCACTCAACAAAAGAAATGTATATGACATAAGTTGTGTATTTTAACGCGATCTACATTTTTTGTGTAGTAAAATTTTGTCTATCTCTTAAGGTTTACCAGTTATGCAAAAGTCGTTCACAATGAAGAATACGTTTGGTGACATTCCCAGAAAATTCGAGATATACATTTCATTTCTCATGACATTGTCTTAAACATATGATATTTTCATCAAAATCGTTAGAGCCATTTTTGAGAAAATTAAAATTTTCGAAAAATGTTCCATGTAAAGGGTACTCTGGGCCGGGGGGATTTTCTTGAAAACCTTCGTGTCGCATCTCTGGAAGCTACTGATCCTAAATACCAAGTTTGGTGCTTATCCGACTGTTCGTTTTTGAGTTATGCTGTTCACAGACACACACACACACACTCACACACACACACAGACACACACACAGACACACACACACACACACGGACATGTTTCCAAAAATGCTTTTTTTGGATTCAGGAGGTCTCAAACCATGTATTTCCGGTGAAATCTCGGTATCGAATTTTTGGGTGGAAAACAATACTTCCCCTACTGACTATACGTAGTAGAGAAAGTAAAAAGGTAGGTTCCCCATTTAAAAAAATCTGATGTGTTACACTCACATGACTTTCTCTACTCTTGTACAATCTATTTTTACAAACGCCTATTCTCCATATCCTTCATGTTAATCGAGATATCGAGATGTCAATCTTATTGGTAATTTTCTTGTAGATGCAAGGGGAATATGGTAGCTTTTAAGCGATAGTCAAATATTTTATCGCTGGTTGCTATGTGGCGCATTCCATTCTCTTTGCATGTCCAGGACATAAAAACATGAATAACGAATTTGAGAAAAAGTATAAGTATTGGAAAATTTAAGGAAATAACAAGCAATATCTCGAAAACGGTTCACTCAACAACAAAAATGTATATGATATAAGTTGTGTATTTTAACGCGATCTACATTTTGTGTGTAGTAAAATTTTGTCTATCTCTTATGGTTTACCAGTTATGCAAAAGTCGTTCACAATGAAGAATACTTTTGGAGACATTCCCAGAAATTTCGAGATATACATTTCATTTCTCATGACATTATCTTAAACATATGATATTTTCATCAAAATCGTTAGAGCCATTTTTGAGAAAATTAAAATTTTCGAAAAATGTTCCATGTAAAGGGTAGTCTGGGGTGGGGGGAGTTTCTTGAAAATCTTCGTGTCGCATCTCTGGAAGATACTGAACGTAAATACCAAGTTTGGTGTTTATCCGACTGTTAGGTTTTGAGTTATGCTGTTCACAGATACACAGACACACACAGGCACACACACACACACACACACACACACACACAGACACACACACGGACATGTTTCCAAAAATACTTTTTTTGGATTCAGGAGGTCTCAAAACATGTATTTCTGCTGAAATCTCGGTATCGAATTTTTGGGTGGAATGCAATACTTCCCCTACTTACTATACGTAGTAGAGAAAGTAAAAAATTAAATTGGCCCTAAAATGACAATCACAACGTCCTCCAAATAAAACACGACTAATGGCATTTACTTTCCCCCATAATATCAGACAACTTTTATTCAAGACATTTCTTTCTACAACATTAAATTAAATTGAGTTTTATTTATGGACGCTCTTTAACTGCTGTGCTCCTTAGCGTCCCATTCTATATTGAGCGTGAAAGATCGGTAATTTTGCTCAGAGGCCTCTTTATCAGACTTGAGATTCTTTTACGTGCCGTAAATCTACGACACGGGACCACCGGCTTTACTTCCCTTCCGAAGGAAGCCATGCTAAGGATTTTTACGCCCGAAAATTCCATCGCCCTCCGCCGGGTTTGAACCTGCAACCTCGGGAACTAGGTCTTTCTACAGCGCTTAGCTTTGAAGATATAGTGCAGTCTGAACTTAAATAGTCCACCCTGTATATTGTATGTCATTACAGGCATCACATTTAAACATTGGTTTTCTTGGAAACGAATTCGTGTATTGGAATTCTAAATATAAATATCATCAGTAAGACGTAGAAAACATACGATTGTGCAACAAATATAGCAAATGTGTATTTCAATGTTTTAATCAGCGTTCATCCTTGTTTTCAAGTTACAGTATATGGACGACTAGAGTTAGAAAATAATTACTTTGTGATTGGCACTCTCTGAATCAGCTGCTAAGAGGGCTCAGCACCTCGTTGACTGGTCATTTGAGAAAGATAAACTCCCCCAAGTCAACAATGATTAGTCAATGAAATGATAAGCTTCTCTTCAGCTGATCAAAGAAGAGTGTGCCATTTTTCCTGGATAATTTCTCCCTCGCCATAAAAGTTGAACAAATGACAACCTAATAATCTTGATGAACTTAATCTTACTTCAGCGCCTGAAGGAGGGGCTAAGGTGGCTGATCTCAGCTGTAATAGCATCGGATTTGGAAGACACAGGGATGTGGTAACTTAGCCAGCTCGGGGACCTGGTGGATGACTTGTGCGATGCAAGAGCACAGCAACAGAGTAGTGGCTGGGGATTAGGGTACCTCCACTGTCTTGGATCTAATTTCTCCTGTATGACCTATCTGCTTGATAACTGCGGACAGAAGCGTTGCATGATACGGGATTACTACCTAAGATCAAGACTATGTATGTACCGTGTGAGCGTTCGGAGTCGTCCGTGGTGTAGTGGTTATGATGCTAGCCTCTAGTTCCCGAGGTCGCGGGTTTTTTCGGGCGTAAAAATCCTTAGCATGGCTTCCTTCGAAAGGGAAGTAAAGCCGGTGGTCCCATGTCGTAGATTCGCGGCACGTAAAAGAACCAAGCCTTATAAAGAGGGCTCTGAGCAAAATTACCGGTGTTTCACGCCCAATATAGAATGGGACAATAAGAACCATAGCAGTTAAAGGGCGTACATAAAAAAAAGTGAGCGTTTGGAGCTTACCTCATTTTTACTTTACTACATACATATGCATAGTAAGTAGAGAAAGTATAGTATTCCTCCCAAAACTTCGATACCGTGGCTTCACCAGAAATATATACTTTGAGGCGCTCTGAATCCCAAAACAGTATTTATTTGTCTGTCTGTCTGTCTGTGAACTCAAAAACGAAAACTCGGTTAAATGCCAAACTTGGTATTTCATTTCAGCGGCTTCCAAGGATCCTAACGAAAAATTTCAAGGAAATCCCCCCACACCAAACTACTCTTTATATGAAGAACTTGTTCAGTATTTTTGGTTTTCCCAAAAATGACTAACGATTTTAATTAAAACACCATAATAAGTTTAAAATATTGGTATCACCAACAAAATGTATATCTCGAAATTTCTCCATGAATAGCCCGTGATGTCCACTTCATTTTGGAAACAATTTTGTATAAATTTGTATAACTGCTAAACCACAAGAGATAGACAAATACTTATACAAAATGTAGGACTCTGTAAAACACACAATTTATTTCAAATCGCTTTTTTGTGGTATAGGCCATTTTCAAAATATCCGCTATTATAGGTTTCAATTTTTCAACACTCTTGCCATTTTTAAACTGCTGTCGCTATTCAGTTGTTTCTCGCAATATCATGGAAAGAGCTTGGAATTTCAAGGTCGGCATACAGCGACACGACGCTTTTAAACGATTATCGATTCGGTTTTCCCTATTCCCCTTATAAATTTGTCTCCATTTACATGAAATAATTGGACAAATATGCTTTCGTAAGAATAGTTTGTAGTGGTTAAATTAAAATAAACGACAGAGAAGTCATATTTTGGATATAGGTATGTTATAGATACTTACATTACATTACATACACACACTCACACAAATTTTCTTATATCAACTGTATATATACACAAAGTGTGTGAATTAGTACACGAATGAATTTGGTTAGAAAAAGACATACAATCGCGTCGACATTTTATAAGCATGTTCGTCATTTTTAACCTCCAACTCATTAAGTAAACACACGTCTTTAAAGAAAGAATATGTGGTTAAAATATTTCTGCTCCCCTGTATAATCTCTGAGAATCGCGGGGCATGTAACATATCTCTGAGATATAGCAAGCACCTGCACGCAGCACTCGACCGTACGTACACTCGACAAAGTGGATGCAGGAAGTTAGTCCTTCAGGAAGAGTCAGGAAGCAAGTAGAAAACTTTGTACGTATGTGCAGCTTGTCCGGTTGTATGAGAGCAGAAAACTAGAAAAGAGAGATAACCATTGAAAATATTACAGACCGCAGGTTACCCACTCACCCTTGCTTCTCTTGCTCTCTGGAGAGATTTCGGGTCCAAGCCCTACCGACCGGTGGCAACCAGACTCATATCTGCTATACAACGCCTGCAGGAACACGGGAAGAGTGGCCTATTTCCAGCTCTTCCCTGGACACAAAACTTCTGCAATAAAAGACAAGCACCCTAGCTTGGAGCAGCACACTATCGAACGCCGCTAGTGCTTCCTTTGTTTTCTGCTGCATCACGTCGTCATGGAAACTCTACTAATTTCACTCAGGCCTTCACATAAGCCTCCTGGGTGTCTTCAAGAGAACACCCCTTTTGAATTACACTATACTGAATACTTAACGAAGAGTTATTTCATTTTACATTAAAAATTCTTGTGTGTTATATTCACATAACTTTCTCTACCCACTATAGTTTATTTTTATATAGCTACTACAAACTATTCCTAGGAAAGCTTATTTTTCTATTTATTTCATGCTAATTGAAATAAACCCTTGCAGAAATACAAGTTTCATTACAAATTTCGTTGTAGGTAGAGGAGATATATAAAGCTTTTTTTTTCTTCTTCTTTTTTTTTTTAAGTTCCCTTGTTTTACCCAGTTTATGTTACTGTGTTTTTACTGTTTTCTTTACCGCCTATTACTGCAACACACACAAACACCCATGCCCGTGGCGGGACTTGAACCCGCGACCCTCAGCTTGGCGGAGCGCCGGAGCTATACACTCCAGCGACCACGGCTACGAGGGCCGGCCACCTACTGAAAGATTCAAACCAATAATAACGAATATCTCGGATATGGCTGATGCCACAAAAAGTTATCATAAATTGCATGTTTTATTTCTTTGTGTACTATCTTTTTATTTCCACCCCCTCAAGGAAGTATTCGTCTGTAATTTAAAAAATTCCAGTTGCCAAATTAATGAAGGGAAAAACCTATTTTTTTGCATAAAGATCAAATGGTATTACGGTTTACGTGTTTTGGCGGTTTTTCAGATCGTTGATTTTGCCAGTTTTATAATTTTTTTTAAAAATATGTCAAAACTGCAACTTTATTGTGCAAGGTGTTTTCAGAATTATCTTTTATGCTTTGGGTAGGGCATTTTTGTGCATTCATCCACACACTTTCATCGACATGTTACTTAAATTGATGGAGAAATAAATTCGTGAAGTCGTAACAAGTGAGCCGAAAATGAGAAATTAAGGCAAAAACGTTGAAAATTCCCAACTTAGACATGTTATTCCTCCGTTAAATAAAATCCAATTTTCCCAAAAATTGCTCTACTCAATGCATAAAAGATAATTTTGAAAACACCACGTACAAGAGTTGCAATTTTGGACATATTTTTCAAAAATTTATAAAAGCACTAAAATGAACGATCTGAAAAATCGCCAAAACACGTAAAGTGTATTAACATTTGATCTTTATGTCCAAAAACATTAGATGCTTTTCTCATTAATTTGTCTGATAGAACTTTTTATGAAGCAGACGAATACTTTCTTGAGGGGGTGCATATCTTTGGGTTTTTCCGTTATACGAAATTATACAATTTTCTTTGCGAAAGAAGAGGATTTAAAAGGCTATTCCCAGAAAATTCAAGAAATACATGTATTTCACATGTCATTTAAATATCTTAAATATGTGCATTTTAATAAAATTCGGAGCTATTTTTTTGAGAAAATAAAGAATATCAAAAACTTTCCATTTAAAGAGTAGTTTAGGGTTGGGGGATTTTTCTGAAAATCTTCGTCTCTCATCTTTGAAAGATATTGAACTAAAGTTAACTAAACATCAACTTTAGTATTTACCGTTTCGTTTTTGAGTTTGCTGACTACAGACGCACACACGGGCCTTTTTCTAAAAATGTTTTATTTTTTATTCTTGGGGACTCAAAACATTTCCGTGAATCTCCACATTAATTTTT
This sequence comes from Deroplatys truncata, assembly GCA_030765065.1. NCBI lineage: Eukaryota > Metazoa > Arthropoda > Insecta > Mantodea > Mantidae > Deroplatys > Deroplatys truncata. The sequence continues at coordinate 221,044,579 of CM060981.1, read as the reverse complement.
TGGGTAGAATATACCTTATCTACCTGTTATAAGTGGGCGCTGGAATCGAACATATTTTATAGTTGAATTTTACCATTTAAATGTTACCTGGGTCTTTATTTCTTCTTTATTTCTTAATATTTACTTATTTAATTCATACAACAGCTAAGAATTGGCTACAAATTATTGATTTTTTAAGGTTAACACTACTTTCCATCAAGGATAATGTTGGAACCACCATGTTTAACAGGTGTTAGTAATTTTTAATTTTATTTTCGCGTAAGTACTATTTCTATTATCCAGTAACGTCAGAAAAATAGTATGCAGTACACATGCGTTAAGTGCTTTGGGGAATCTCGGAAGCAGAAAATATATATCTCTCTTCGTTCCGTATTTTCAAACTCTTCATCGTTCTACAGTGATGCAATAACCACACTTGTATGGCAATATACAATTACATGACATAAACTGCGTATTTTACAGATATCTGCAGTGTACACATGGTGTTCTTGAATCGCCGTTCACTCTGTTCCAATTGGCAACCCAAATGACACCAGGAATGGTAAAATATTTCTAGTGCTTTATCATTACATTACTAGGACTAGTTACTTCTGTCGTTATTTTATTTAAAAGTGTTCTGGTATTGCCAACGCTGTCACTGCGTACAATTAGCTTTATTGTTACATTGACTTGCTGTTTCTCTATTATTAATTGCATATTTCGTAAAGTTCTATAATTTGTATAAATTGAATACTAATGCAACACACTGGAACACATTGTAATATAACAATAACAACAATAATAATAATTTATTCGCCCAAGAAAGGACAAGAAAAGAAAAGAAACTGTAAAAACTTTCACCCATCAATTATTATCATATGATTGCATGCAACAGGCGATTCTCTACATGAAAAAATATTTGTGTTACATTCACATGACCTTCTCTACCCAATATCGTTTTTTTATGTAGCTTCTACGAAGTATTTTTATGTGACATCATATTAATCCTGATAAACCTTTGCAGAAATAGCTTCATTACGCATTTCCTTGCAGATACAAGGTAGAGGAAACCGAATTGTTAGTCGGATATTTACTTGCTGAAAATTCTTACTCTTTCCATTACATCGAAAAACAGCTCAACAGCAACAGCATTTTAAAACTTCTATGTGTTACATTCATACGACTTTCTCTACTCTCTATAGTTTACTAGTGGTTATACAAACTATTCTTACGAAGGTTTGTTGCTTATCTACTTAATTTTAATCCAAACAAATCTTTACAGAAAGCTACATTACACATTTCGTTATAGATACAAAGAGAACAGCGATAGTCAAATGTTTAAGAACTGGACGCTATATGCCGGCCTTAAAATTCCATACTCCTTCCATGACATCGCAAGAAACAACTAAATGTTGACAGGATTGAAAAGAATGACCACGTATTGAATAATTCGAACTAGTAATAATGGATGTTTCGCAAATGACTGATGCCACAAAAAAGTTATTGGAAATAAATTGTGTGTTTTAAAGAGATCTACATTTTGGTCTATCACTTAGCGTTTACCAGTTCTACAAGATTATACAAAACTCCTCTCACATGGAGACCTGAAAATTCAAGATATACATTTTATTTGTGATGCAAATGTTTTTAATATATGGTATTTTAAAAAAAAAATCGTTATAGCCAATTTTTATAAAATAAAAACTTTCGAAAAATCTTCCATGTAAAGGGTAGTTTGGGGTAAGGGAATTTCTTGGAAATCTTCTTGTCGCATCCTTTGAAGATACTGAACTTAAATATCAAGTTTGGTACCTATCCCAATTTTAGTTTTTTAATTATGCTGCTTACACAAACATACATACACACGCATGCGTGGACCTTTTTCTATAAATGCTTTTTTTGGATTCAGACAGTTTCAAAACATTATTTCCGGCGAAATATCTGTATCAAATTTTTGGGTAGTATGTAGTAGCGAAAGTATAAATGATAAAAGTATTCAAATATTCAAACCAATATTAACTGGTATCTCGTAAACGGCTGATCTAGTAAAAAAACGTTACTGGAAATAAACTGTGACTTAAAGAAATCTCACTTTTTTAATCTCTTAACGCTTAGCACTTATTAAAAAATTATATAACATTTCTTCAGAATAAGAGGACTTCACAGGCAATTCTCAGAAAATTCAAAACATATATTTTGTAAACATTTTAAATATATAGCATTTTAATTGGAATCGTTAGAGTGTGTGTGTGTGTTTTAACAGTATAATCCAAAAATAAAATGTTTGTATTTGTACCAAACTTGGTGTTTAGTTTCAGCATCTTCCAAAGATTGACACAAATACTTTCAATTTTCATATCAATAATCTACCCCCCAAAGTATCTTTTACATGGAATATTTTTTGCAATTTTAGATATTCTCCATAATGGCTCTAATGATTTTGAATAAAATACAATTTAGGACATTTAAATGGCAAATATTGAATTTTCTGAACACAACCTGTGAATTTCTCTTCATTGGGAACGAATTTAGCATTATTTTGTATAACTGGTAAATCATAAACAACAGACAAATAGTCCGAGATACCTGTTGCTATTGGTTTGAATTTTTGAATATTTTGACATTTGTAAGTGTTGTCGCTATTCATTTGTTTTTGCGATGTCATGGAAATAGTATGTCATTTCTAGGCCACAATATATTTATTTATTTTTGGTCCTTGATATGGACTAATTTCAACTACTAACTTGGACGCTGCTATCCTAACATCTTCAGTATCCGAGCTGAAGCTCTGAGGCTTGGTAACTGGTAGTAAATTCATTGCTCCCTTCTTCTGTAATTGTATTTACCTACCTCTTCCATAGAAATCAGGTTTAACATGTGACTACAGAGCTTCTATTGTCCCCACTTAATGCTAATATTTCAATAGAATACAATGTCCAAACTAGGCAGCTGTATATTTCTAATAAAATATGAAAGAAGGCCAACAGCTGTTCACAGTCATTTCCAGTAGCTTTGTTTTCTTTGCGCTGTTAGCGTATAGGGACATCCTAGCAGTGCTTGCTGTAATCAGGTGAATTTCTGCAGACACTGATTTCGCATCTAGGCGCGCATGGTGGCAGATGACTAGCCCATGACCCATAAGTAGTGCCACGGGAGAGAAGCAGGACGCTGCGGGCGTGAAATGGCCACAATGTTACTCAGGAGCCTTCTCTCTTAGGATATGAGATTCTTTTACGGGCAAATAAAGGTTACGCAATACCTAATGATTTGTTTTCCTTGCGAAGCAAGCCATGCTGAAGATTTTTACGTCCGATCAGTATCCAGCGCCCTACGACGGGTTTCAACCCGCCTGGTAATCACTACACCACGGAGGACGATAGTTTCTACCACCAGAATAGTAGAAACTCTGCCTAGTAGATATCCAGGAACTCTTAACTCTGGTATGCTCTCGTAATACAAGTTATCTGATATTTTATGCATTCTCACTTTCTTTACTACATACAGAAAAAGATTTGTAATCCACCCAAAAAATCCATTTCAAATTTCAACGTAAATACATATTCGATACCGAGATTTCACCAAAATACATGTTTTGAGGCCCCCTGAATTAAAAAAAGAATTTTTAGAAAAAGATCCGTGTGTATGTGTGTCTGTGAACAGCAAAACTCAAAAACGAAAACTTGGATAAATATCACACTTGGTATTTGGGTTCAGTACCTTCCAAAGATGCGGCACAAGATTTTCAACAAAATACCCCCATTCCCAACCAACCTTTACATGGAACATTTTTCTAAAATTTTGATGTTTGAAAAATAGCCCAAACTATTATGATGAAAATATTATATATTAAATATATATACATGGAAAATAAAATGTACGTTTTGAATTTTATGGGAACAGCCTATGAAGTCCTCTTCACTAGAAAGGAATTTTGTAAAATTTTGTATAACTGGTAAACGGTAAGCGATAGACGAAAACGTACCATATCAAAAATGTAGATCTCTTTAACTCACCCAATTTACTTAAAAATAACTTTTTCTGTGGCATAAGCCATTTCTGAAATATCCGTCATTGAAGGTTCGAATTGTTCAATACTTCCACATTCTTTTAAAGTCTTGCTGATTTTCAGTTGTTTCTCGCTATGTCATGGAAACAGTATGGAATTTTAAGGCCAGCATATAGCGTCCAGTTCTAAAACATTAGACTATGGCTGTTCCCTTTGTATCTATAACGAAATGTGTAATGTAGCTATTACTTTCTCTACTACGTATAGTAAGTAGGGAAAGTATTGCATTCCACCCAAAAATTCGATATCGAGATTTCACCAGAAATATATGTTTTGAGGTGCACTGAATCCAAATAAATCATTTTTGGAAACATGTCCGTGTGTGTATCTGCCTATCTGTCTGTGTGTCCGTCAGGCTGTGAACAGCATAACTCAAGAACGAAAATTCGGATAAGTACCTAACTTGGTATTTGGGTTTACTATTTTCCAAGAATGCGACACGAAGATTTTCAGGAAAATCCTTCCACTCTAGACTACACCTTACATGGAACATTTTTCGAAAATTTTGATTTTCTCAAAAACGGCTCTAACGATTTTAATTAAAGTATGTGTTTAAGATATTTTCATGGAAAATGAAATATATATCCTGAATTTTCCGGGAATGTCCGCAATAGTTCTCTTCATTTTGAATGACTTTCGCATAACTGGTAAATCGCAAGAGATAGACAAAAAATTTTCTACACAAACAATGCAGATCTCGTCAAAACACGCAACAATTTATCAAAGATTTTTTTTTGGTGAAGTGAACCAATTCCGAGATATTCCTTGTTATTTGAATTTTCCAACACTTATATTTTTTCTCAAATGGGAATTCTTTTTTTTTTAATGTCCTGGACATGCAAAGAGAGTGGAATGCTCCACATAGCAACCAGCTCTTAAAACACTTGACTATCGCTTAAAGCCTAGCAATTCCCCTTGCACCTACAAGAAAATTAGCAATAAGATTAAGATCTCGACATCTCGATTAACATGAAGTAGGTGGAGAACATGCATTGGTAAAAATGTTTTGTACAAGAGTAGAGAAATTCATATGAATGCAACACATCAGAATTTTTTTTTCAAAGGTTTATTTGGATTTAGATGTAGTAGATGGAAAAATAAACTTTAGTAAGTAAAGTTTGTGTACCCACTAATAAAGGTAGACGGTAGAGAAAGTCATGTGAATGCATCACATCAGATTTTTAATAAAGGTCGTCGTGTGTGTATGTGTGAATAGTAAAACTAAGAACTGTCCTTTAAACATGAAATTTGATATTTAGTTTGCAAGGATACAACACGAAGATTTTCAAGAAAATCAGCCAACCCAAACTACCCTTTACATGAACAATTTTTCGTAATATTTTTATTTTCTCTAAAATGGCTCTAACAACTTTAATTAAAATGTCATATGTTTAAAATGTTTGCACGAATAGCCTGTGAAGTGCACTTTATTCTCAATGTTGTTTTCTATAATTGGTAAATCGGTAAACCGTAAGGGAAAGACAAAGTTCTAATACACAGGAAATGTAGATCTCCTTAAATGACAGAATTTCTGTTAAATACATTTTTGTGTGTTAGCCATTTTCGAGATATTCTTTTTTATTGGTATTTGAGCCGATATTTCAAAGCCACGTCTTACAAACCTGACTGTATTCTTATACCTACAATGAAATGTGTAATTAAAGTTTATCTCGATTAGCAAGAAGTAGATAGAAGAGTAAGCTTTTATAAGAATAGTTTGTGGTAGAGTGAGTAGAGAAGGATATGTGAATGAAACACACCAATTTTTATTTATGTACCTATTTAGCATTTATAAAGTTATATTAATGTTTATGTAGATCGCGCATTGCAATCTGTAGGGGGAAAAATGTTACTGGGAAGTGAGCGATCACAGTCGAGTGCATGGAAACGTTCCCAAACTTTGGTTTCTTATAGTGTTTTTCTTTATTTAATGCTAGCAGAAACTGCATCATCTGTGTTCCACATCAGCCCTGGGTAAGCCAATTTATTATTGGTTTGAATTAAAGTTCGACACGCTCACATTAGCCTATGAACGAAGGTCAGGCTTCAGGCTCAGGTGAGTGGCGAAACGGAAGGAGTACGGAAACATGTTACCTGAGTGGTTAGAGGGCATGTTTCGCAACAACGTTCCACACCAGTCCCTGGTTGAGTCCGTCTCGTATTGATATGATGTCAAAAATCTAGCAATCAAACATTAACCTCTGACCACAGTTCTGTTTCAGGCTAAAGAGGGAAGGAAGGAAAAGGGGAAGTAAAGCAAACATTAAGTGGAGTCTAGAACCAGATAAGTGGCGTGGCAGAAATGCTTTAGTATTTCCCTACCAACATAAACCGCTGCGCATTATATCGTCACGATTTCACGTTTTACTTCCTTCTCATCCTTGTAACCCCATTGATGTAAGATCTGTAGTCTTTTTAAAGGTGTCGCAAAACGAACAGACTCCTACAAATGTTAAACGAAAAAATCTCATGTGTTACATTTGTATGACTTTCTCTACCCTCTATCGTTTATTAATGCTATATAAACTATTCTTACGAAAGCTTGTTTTTCTATCCACCGTTTCCATGCAATCGCGAGAAACAACTCAATATCGACAGAACTTTAAAAAAATATTGAACAATTCAAACCTTTAATAATGGATACCTCGGAAATAACTGATGCCACAAAAAAGTATTTGATATAAATTATGTGTTTCAAGGAGATCTACATTTTTGTGTAGCGCGTTTTCGTCTATCACTTAATGTTCACCAGTTATACAAGATTATACGGAATTCCTTCCAAATGAAGAAGACTTCACAGATATTCCCAGAAAATTGAATACATACATTTTATTTGTCATGCAAATATCTTTAATATATGGTTTTTAATCAAAATCTTTGTAGCCATTTTTGAGAAAATAAATAACAACGAACAATGTTACATGTCAAGGATAGTTTAGGGTGGGGAAGACTTGGAAGATGCTGAGATCATACACACACAAACACACACACACACACACACCGATATTGACATCTGGGTGGAATACGACACTTTCTGTACTTAGTATAGGAAGGTAAAATGTTTATTTTCATGAGATGGTTACTCTGACACCCTGTATGGCTAATCACGCTGGACCAGAGTTTGGGGTAGGGGCGAGAGGATGTAAAGGCAAGCAGCAACATGTTCTATAGCCCTTATTTGAGCTTCGTCTATCAAATTCGAAGACTTTCTCATATGTCAATTTGATCGGTGATAGTTATAATATTGGACACTCTAAGAAATAGCCAGTTATTTGTTTTACTACCAGAGATCACATCCATGAGACTGCTGAAGTCTGAATACATACTAAGTAAGAATTTGAAATGGCAGTCAACACCTATCTTAAAATTATTTGTAATCTTTTTTGCTGATAGGCTTCTAAACCATTATCTCACAACAATACCTAACCACCAAGCTAAACCAGCATAGTTTTACTTTCTCTGCCGCTGGCACTGAAAATACAGTTTTTGAGGTTTCCTGAATAAGAAACAAAAATTATATTAGTAAAAGGTTTTACATCTCTCCCTCTCTTTGTGTGGTTGGGTGGAGGGTGGTTGTGAATAGGATAGTAAAAAACAAAATTTCCACAAATACCATATTTAACAGTGAAGTCAGATACGTCTAAAGGAGCAAATTCCCAAGGAATTCCTCTATCGCAAACTACCATTTACATGATGGAAACTACACATCCTTAATGAAAGTCTTGAGTTTCCTTTACACGGGCTATATAATTTTCTTATTCTAAATAAATGCTATATAATTGGGAAATTATAGAAAGTAGATAATTTACTATAGGAAAAATGCACCTTCATAAGAATATTTAATTCTTGCAAAACGAAACTTATAGAAGTAAGCATTTTTGGGAGTATTCGCTGCTTAGTTAGTATCGTCCAATTTTAAGCAGTACACTTTGAAATGTTAAGTGTTTTTTTTTAATTGGTAGAGTGAAACCGGCTCAAGACAAAAGTGACATGTTCCTAAGTTTTTACTTTCTCTACCACGTACATAGTATGTATAGAAGGTATTGCATTCCACTCAAAAATTCGATATCGCGATTTCACTGGAAATACATATTTTGAGACCCTCTGAATCCAAATAAAGCATTTCTACTTTCTCTACTACGTATAGTAAGTAGGGGAAGTATTGTATTCCACCCAAAAATTCGATATCGCGATTTCACTGGAAATACATATTTTGAGACTCTCTGAATCCAAATAAAGCATTTTTGAAAACATGTCCATGTGTGCGTGTTTGTGTGTGTCTAAAGCGCATAACTCAAAAACGGAAAGTCGGATAAATACCAAACGTGTTTGAGTTCAGTATCTTCCAAGGATGCGACTCGAGGATTCACAAGAGAATCCCCCGCCCAATTATCCTTTACACGAAAGTTTTTCGAAAATTTTGATTTTCTAAAAAATGACCCTAAACAATTTTGATTAAAATACCATATATTAAAGATTTTTACATGCTAAATAACATGTATATCTTGAATTTTCTGGGAATAGCCATTAAAGTCCTGTTCATTCCGAAGGAATTTTATATACTGTTGTATAATCTGGTAAACATTAAGTGATAGACGAAAACGTACTACACAAAAAATGTAGACCTCTTTAAAACACAATTTATATCAAGTAAGTTTTTTTGTGACATAAGCCGTTTCCGAGATACCCGTTACTGAAGGTTCGAATTGTTCAAACTTGTCATTCTTTTTAAGTCTCATCGATTTCTTTGAGTTCTAGGCCAGATTTTATGATGTTCTGCTTTGCACCAGTTCTTAATAGCCTCTCTTACTAAACATCGAGATGTCCAATAAATTATAAAACTACTTCTTGTCTTGCAAATTGACCAGCTTTTCCATTTCCCTCTATGCCGCTATGATCAGGCATCCAGATGAGTTGAACTCCATTCTGTTCTTCCAAGCTTGTGAGCATGTTTAGGTAGTTTAAAACCAGTCCTAACGTTACCGTATGGCTCTAAACCTCTTACTGAGAGCGATCTAGAAAACATTTTATTTATCTTTATAAAGCTATTATTTTTTAGTCATCTCTCTAATAAATATTTTCCTCCATTGGTTTGTTCCTTTACATATTATCAGAATGTGTATTACATCTTCAATTTCTCCGCATAACGGATATAGTCCTTGTATAACATAACCTACCTCGGAGTCCCCTAGGTTTCCATAAACTAGCCTAAACTATGCTATTGCTTCCCTTTACCTTTTATTACAAATTTGTGCGTATTTTTATCTTCCTAATTCCGTCTTTATCATTTTGAAAAATAGCAACCATCTCATTTCACTAATCCTTGCCCTCAGATCTTGCTTATCAATGTCCTCGTATCCTTCTCTGGCAATTTTCCAGAATCCCTGTATCATTTCGTGCCTTTGCTCCCAGTCCCTCCAACGGGATATTTCCTGGGTTCGTACCGTGAGTATGGGATGGCCGTCTTCATAAATGTCTAGTGATATATTCTCTAACAAAGTCTCCAAATGTTGTTTAACGAAGACAGAATATCTGGAAACTTTTGGCTAAAAATGCTCGTGCTTGTCTGTCATTATTTTGACACTCTCAAAAACAATAACATAATTCATCGTAGCCGAGGGCAGAACTAATCACAACAACGGAGCTCGAGATATGCAGTTACCAAGATGCAGGGTGTCTCCGCCAGGAAGCTATGTGTTGCAGCTGCACGTAATACCCGCTCCCGAGGACATAAAACCCCAACGCAAGCAGGCCACCCAACCTACTGCTCGGTATCTATCCGAAACACCCAGTTACGTACACAACAATTTTTATTTGCCTTAATGACCTACATTTGCAGCTTCCTTGGAAGCACATCCCAAAACAAACGCATTTTAACGCTGCATATTTCCCTTTTAAGCAGTTGCAGACGTTTCCGTTTGCACGTTGAGCAGTTTCCTTAATATCCAGGAAAAATTACACATTAAGTGTATGATTTCCATCGGGACAGATTATTATTTCGGAAATAGACAGGATTCCGGCTTATTCGGTGCGAGATTTGGGTAGGTTTCATTGAAGCCAAGTTTATTAATTAGGCATTCCTACCCAGAGTGAAGAAGCACCCATGGACCGTGATCCAGTAAGCTCAAAACCTTCCTTATCAACGAAGCCGCAGATGCATGGATTTCGAGACAATTGGCAAGAATTTTATGCCATTTGACTTTTACAAAGCAGTGTTTGTGTGTGTGAACAGCATAACTAAAAACGAAAAGTCTGATAAATACCAAACCTGGTATTTCTGTTCAGTATCTTTTAAGGATGCAAGACAAAGATTTTCAATAAAATTCCCCCACCCTCAGCTACCCCTTACATGAAACATTTTTCGATTTTTTTTTATTTTCTAAAAAATAGCTGAAACAATTTTGATTACAATACTATGTATTAAAGATATTTATATAACAAATAAAATGTGCATCTTAAATGTTCTGGCAATAGCATGTGGAGTCCTCTTATTCGGAAGGAATGTTGTATAATCTTGTATAACTGGTAAACGTTAAGCGATAGAAGAAGACATATAAACAAAAAATGTATATCTCTTTAAAATACGCAATTTATTTTGAATAATTTTTTGTGACATAAGCTATTTCTGGGGTACCCGTTATCAATGTTTCGAATTGTTAATTTCTTGGTCGTTCTTTTAAAGTCCTGTCAACATTCAGATGTTTCTCGCGATTGCATGGAAACAGTATATAATTTTTACGCCAGTGTATAAGCGTCAAGTTCTTAAACATTTGACTGTCGCTGTTCTCTTTTTATCTATAACGAAATGTGTAATGCAGCTATTTCTGCAAAGGTTTGTCTGTATTAAAATGAAGCAGATAGAAAAATTAGTTTTAGTAAGAAATTTTTGTATATCCACTAGTAAACGATACCTTAGAAAAAGTCAAGTGAATGTAACACATCAGATTGCTTTCTTTTTGAATAACTCGAAAATGGATTTCTACTGTTACACTTACCACAGCATTTTAATGATTTGACTGTTATATCAGCCTACTGTACGAAGCTCTGTGAATTAGACAGAAATATAATTCTCCAGTGGGCCCAAATTCTAAGGACCTCTTGTTATACGGACGACCAGCAGGCTGAGGCCGAAAAAAATATAACCTCACCTTTTATCCTATTGTTGCGTGTTTGGATATTTGTCCTGATATTGGTATAGTGTTACATACACTTTGTGTGCATCTTTAACAGACCTTTAGTAGAAAGACAATTTTCAGTGAACAAGAGATTTAAAAATACTTAATTTCATTCAACAACATGCCAAGAGAGAGCGAATGCTCTTTGCATCGAGTGTAAAGTGCTTCGACAGATCGACTGTGACGACATCAAGAATCAACTCTCTGTGAATAAAGTGTCGAGGAAAACTCTACCCTTTTGTTTTTCTCTTCAATTAAAATTAGTACAAAAATTATGTGACAATTTAGTTTGCTATGATCAGGTAAATGACATGGGCATTTAAAAATGATCTTTTTAGCAGAACCAGAGTTTTGTTTGATTATAACAATAATGTTTCACCGGAAATGCATGATTTGAGGTGTCCTAAATCCATTAAAGTATTTTTGGAAACAATTCCGTGTGTGTCTGTGTGTGTGTCTGTCTATGAACTTCATAACTCAAAAACGAAATGAAGATTTTTAAGGAAATCCCCGATCCCAGACTACCCATTTGCATGGAACATTTTTCGAAAAATTTTATTTTCTCAAAAATGGCTCTAAGCTTTTGATTAAAATATCATATGTTTAAGATATTTTCATGGCAAATGAAAGGTATATCTTGAATGTCCCCAAAAGCCTTAATCATTCTGAATGACTTTCGCATAACTGGTAAACGTAAGAGACAAACAAAACTTTCACTACACAAAAAATATAGACCTCGTTAAAACACAGTTTATATCATATACTTTTTTATTTCTTTTTTGGAGTGAACCATTTCCGAGATATCCTTTGTTATGCATTTGAATTTTCCAAAACTTGTAATTTTTCTCAAATGGGAATTCATAATTCGTTTTTTTCACGTCCTGGACATTCAAAGAGAATAGAATGCTCCACATAGCAACCATGCTCAAACGTTTATCTCAATTGATATGAAGTAGGTGGAGAATAAGCGTTTGTAAAATAGTTTGTACAAGAGTAGAGAAAGTTATGTGAGTGTAACACATCAGTTTTTTTTAACTAACTTAGATAGCAAAGTGAAATTTTGATAGATGTACTAGATACTCTTTAGCACAATACATACAAAATTTCACATATTTTTGACAAAAAACTATGGATTTTAGCAATTTCCACAGATGCCTCCTCTTGAAAGTTGGGGCGGAGTAACAGCAGTGTTTCTCGTTTTCTCTTTTTGAGGCGGGTCCGATGGTCTGTCAGAAAATTCTTCAGACCCATACACTTGGAGCGGATCCTGCAACATGTAATGAAGATACAAGCCATATTTGAGCAAAACATGACGTTTAATCTGTATATCGAGTTGTAAGATAGCCCTGTGAAAGTTATTGGGATTCTCCACCATAGCAATGCAGGGAATTTTATGTTGGATCCAGTGCCAAGTTACGGGATTGCAGGTTGTGAACCGTGATGATGGGTATCAATGTTTTGGTAACGGGTACAATATTTTTTAGCTCCATTTATACTCCGCTTTTAACTGCATGTCTTATCGGCGGCCTTTCCTTTGGAAGTTATTGCATAAGGCAATGGCGTTAACTCGTATTCTATTGTCGTTGGGTTTCTTGCACTTTTTGGTTTTTAATCATTAGATCACACACATATACACACTCTCAGTCATACTTCCAGTCTCTGGGGAGGATAGGGAATAGTCTTGGCTGGAGAAACAGTCCCATCCCCTCTGGGAATCAAACCCGCGACACTTCGCACGGCAGGCAGGTGCTTCACTGACTGAGCTACGGGGCCAGACTTATATTGCTTTTCTGCTGTGGGTATTATAGCATTTAATATCGTGTAGGTGGAGGCCTTCCAGTTCCTCGAGATTTCGTCGTATCGAAAAACTCTCCAGATATTCTTCCAAGGAAGGTTAGGATATATGTTCTCCGTAATCGGAGTAGAAGAACGTCTCAACAGAAGATGACGATAAAGGTCCTTCGTAGTAGGAAGTGGATCCCCAAAGACAAATTTCTAAGGTAAAGAACACTTCGCCAATAAAATGCATCTATTTTCATTCCAGTTAACTTATTTTGTATATTTTAACATTTGATTATAAACTAAGTTAAACTTAGTTCTGTGCGTATAAACCGTTTTCGGGGAGTTGAGAGAAGGTGCCACCATGCTTAAGGGAGACTAAATAGCAAAGATTGCCAAAAATTTATATTTTTGGCAATTTTTGCAAATTGGAATTTCATGTTTAATTTTATATATATATTATCGTTGTAGGAAAAATACTTAGCTTTTAAATCTATTTTTAAAAATGGTGCTGCCTCTGTCATTACTGTGACTTCTTCACGACTTTATAGAAAAAAATAATAACTCCTACATACTTTGGAGTAGAGAGGTAAACTTCAGCCCACTTTTAAGGGAAGTTTTGTTCTAAAAATTGGTGCTTACTGTTAAATATGGAAGCTTCTATGCACTCAAGTCACGTGATTTCTTTGTAAGCAAATATATGCAAGTTAGTTTTCTCTATTTTTCCTTTCAACAGCTTTTGCTGTGAAACACATTTCCTGGTGTAAATGGCCCGTTTTCTCATTAACTATTGGAGATACATAAATAAAATGTTAGTATAATGAAAATAACTTATGCGTGCTGTCTTGGGTCTGCTCTGTTGTTAATAAGATGTTTGGATATGTTTTACAAACATAATTGCTAGTAAGTTTTAACTGAAGGATGGTATAATCGAGAAAAAATCTTATCTTACCTAATAAACAATTTTTTGTGCAAAAGTAGATAAGTGAACTTAGAAGGCATGCATCTACATCTTGTAAAACTTTCAGTCTGATATTTTAAAAGGCTTTTAGGTAATGATGAGACGATAGTCGATACTTTAAAAAAAAACTGTATTTTTTGTTTTTTTACTTTTACAGTTGATAGCTTGAACGGAACGATAGCTTGTTCACTGAATTATGTTCTTGTTGGTAGTATTCTGTGTATAAACGCATGCAACTAATTTTATATTGTATGCAAATTCCGAAATTGTTCGTTCCCCAATTGGCAGCAACGTTTCTATCTTGATAATTCCACAGGTTACATATCCCATATTGTTAGTCATTATTATTATTATTATTAATAATAATAATAATAATAATAATAATAATAATAATCCTTTCCTTGCTTATTTTTTTATTTAACTACACTATGCGATCAAAAGTATCCGGACACCCCACAAACACACGTTTTTCATCTTAGGTGCATTGTGCTGCCACCTACTGCCTGGTACTCATTATCTGCGACCTCAGTAGTCATTAGACATCGTGAAACAGCAGAATGGGACGCTCCGTGGAACTCACGGACTTTGAACGTGGTCAGGTGATTGGGTGTCACTTGTGTCAGAAGTCTGTGCGCGAGATTTCCACTCCCCTAAACATCCCTAGGTCCGCTGTTTCTGATGTGATAGTGAAGTGGAACCGTGAAGGGACATGTACAGCACAAAAGCGTACAGGCCGACCTCGTCTCTTGACTGACAGAGACCGCCGACATTTGAAGAGGGTTGTAAAGAGTAATAGGCAGACATCTATCCAGACCATCACACAGGAATTTCAAACTGCATCAGGATCCACTCCAAGTACTATGACAGTTAGGCTTGAGGTGAGAAACCTTGGATTCCATGGCCGAGCGGCTGCTCATAAGCCACACATCACGCAAGAAAACGCCAAACGACGTCTCGCTTGGTGTAAGGAGCGTAAACATTACACGATTGAACAGTGGCAAAACGTTGTGTGGAGTGACGAATCACGGTACACAATATGGCAAGGTGTGGGTATGGTATGGGAATGCCCGGTCAACGTCATCTGCCAGTGTGTGTAGTGCCAACAGTGAAATTCGGAGGTGGTGGTGTTATGGTGTAGTCGTGTTTTTCCTGGAGGGGGCTTGTACCCCTTGTTGTTTTGCGTGGCACGATCACAACGCAGACCTACATTGATATTTTAAGCACCTTTTTGCTTCCCAATGTTGAAGAGCAATTCGGAGATGGCGATTGCATCTTTCAACACGATCGAGCACCTGTTCATACTGTATGGGCTGTGGCGGAGTGGTTACACAATAACATCCCTTAAAAGACTGGCCTGCACAGAGTCCTGATTTGAATCCTATAGAACACCTTTGGGATGTTTTGGAACACCGACTTCGTGCCAGGCCTCACCGACCTACATCGATACCTCTCCTCAGTTCCGCACTCCGTGAAGAATGGGCTGCCATTCCCCAAGAAACCTTCCAGCACCTGATTGAAAGTATGCCTGCGAGAGTGAACGCTGTCATCAAGGCTAAGGGTGGACCAACACCATATTGACTTCCAGCATTACCGATGGAGGCCGCCACGAACTTGTACGTCATTTTCAGCCAGGTGTCCGGATACTTTTGATCACGTAGTGTATATTTTGTGCTGGAAACTTTCTTTTAAGAGATTTTCTACCCATTGAAAAACCAATTCTAGCAATTCTTTATTCTGTAATCTTGAAAATATAAACTAATATTATTTTTCACGAAATTCAAACAACTAAAAATAATAAACATGCACTATATTATCTCATGTCTCCAGTTCTGATTTGTTTCTGCTGGATTCACACATTTTGGTCGCTGGAGTAGGCAAATATAATGACTGAGAGTGAGTCACCAAGCCAGGCTATTGCAGAAACATGATTTAGTGTGTCAGCTAAATCAACTTCATTCACAACTCAGTTAACGCTGCATGTTACGAGTACCTCTACTCCTTCCCCATTGTTACTTTCTCTACTACGTATAGTAAGTAAGGAAAGTATTGCATTCCACCCAAAAATTCGATACCGAGAATTAACCGTAAAAAAATGTTTTGAGGTGCCCTGAATCCAAATAAATCATTTTTGGAAACATGTCCGTGCGTGTGTTTGTCTGTCTATTAGTCTGTGAACAACATATCTCAAAAACAAAAATTCGGATCAATACCAAACTTGGTACTTAGGTTTACTATCTTCCAAGGATGCGACACAAAGGTTTTCAAGAAAATCCCCCAAGGCCAACCACCCTTTGCATGGAACATTTTTTTGAAAATTTTGATTTTCTCAAAAATGGCTGTAAGAATTTTGATTAAAATATCATAGATATGTTTAACACATTCTTATGGCAAAAAAACGTATATCTTGAATTATCTGGGAATGTCCCCAAAAGCCCTCTTCATTCTTAATGACTTTCTCATAACTGGTAAACCGTAAGAGATAGACAATATTTTACCACATAAAAAATGTAGATCTTGTTAAAGCACGCAATTTCTATCATATACTTTTTTGTGTAGTGAACCGTTTCCGAGATATTCCTTGTTATTTGTATGAATTTTCCAATACCTATACTTTTCCTCAAGTGAAAATTTGTTATTCGTTTTTTGGGGGGGGTCCTGGACATGCAAAGAGAGTGGGATACATAGCAACCAGCTCTTAAAACATTTGACTATCGCTTAAAGCAACCATATTCCTCTTAGTAATAAGATAATTTTTGCAAATGTTTATCGCGGTTAACATGAAGTAGATGGAGAATAAGCGTTTGTAATAATAGTTTGTACAAGAGTAGAGAAAGTCATGGAGTGCAACACAGCAGATTTATTTTGCATGTTTTCATTTAAACACAGTCTATGAATTATCCTATTCTTTTACCTACAGGAAACGCAGTCAAGATCTATCAAGAATTATAGTCCCGCTACTCTTTGGGGACACATGCGAGGCAATAACGCAAAGTCTCGACTGCTTCCATTCCTTATCTATCATTAGGTTAAGCGTAACAGCTTTCAAAAATGCAAAACTTAAACGTTTAAAAGTATCGTAATATCTAATAGTTAGCTCAAAGCATTAGGCATACTTCGATACCACCGAGTATCGAGATCCCAATCCTACTTTCGAGAATTTAGCAGATTTAACATTTGCGGCATAGGCTTTTTAACCTCCCCTTAAATCCGATCCTATCTGCTAGCTTAAGTTAGTTCATTTCTGGTGGTATCACAGATAAGAATACTGTTAATATATCAACATAACGTATTCGCGCTTGCCTTGTGTCACTCTTTTCTTAAAGTACTCTGAGCGTTCTCATACCTGCCCCCCCTCTCCTTGACTGTGCTTCATTACGCAGTATTCACAGACACACACACACGTTCAATCTCACCCTATCTCTATGCCACGTCTACTCTCCCTGTGGGACAAACCGCCCTCAAGCCATCCACCCCTATGTATGTACCAGCTGTGACCAGGTTAGAAGAGAGAATCTCGGCTGTCCCTTGGAGATGACTGCCTCAGGCAAGCAACCATTACTCCGTTATTGCTACACTATTCTGACATAAACATTGCTCTCCTAACACTTCTTACCGGAAATCCGGATCTCATTGTTAGGTTAGGGTTTAGCATACTTCGCAAAGAACACATGACATACGCTAGCATTTCGGCGGACCATGCTTCAAAGTAAGAAAGAGATGCGCAAATGAGTTTGGGCACCTAAGGCCATTCACTAGGAAAAAGAGGCATTAGGGCACTGTCTTTTGGGTAACATATATATGCGATATACCTTCAAACGGGAATATCGCTGCATGCTTTTAAGCTAGATCTACAAAACTTTTATCACACGTTCAGCATTTTTTTTTTACGAAATTCAGATCCCTAGGATAATTTTCTGAATAATTCGGGAATACTTAACTCAAAAATTGTTTAAGATAAGGTTAAAATGTCGTGTGTATTGTATTCTATAAAGACTTAACGTGAGGTTAAAGCTATCCAGGCTAAATTGAATATGTTTGTAAAAAAATGTGTTTAGCTTAAAACCTTTCACTGAGTATTAAATCAAGATAAAATAAAAAATGCACAAGAGGATTCAGCAGGATAGCTTAGGCGGTTACTTCTATGGACTGCATTCGGGAGGTCCCGGGATCTATCCCCAGCGACCTCCCACTCTGACCCATTGTTCTTTTTCGGGATTTTTCCGGGTCGTCAGGCGAATGCTGCACTGGTTTCTTTCATCCCGAATTTCCTGTCCCTCAATTTCGTTTCATTCTTCATTTCATTCCTCTTTCATCCCGTTGTTATCTTTCAGGGTCGGACATGTCCGAGATGGTATTTCAGTGCAGCTGGCATGGAAAAAGTGTGCTCTTTGCGACTCTTTCCATCCCTCGGCATTCGGCTGGCTGCTGAGGTATCCGAACCCCTTTGGGGGTATTGGACCCCCTCTGTTGTGGGGGGTCCCGGTCTGCCTGTCCGTCTGCCGGGGTGTGTCTATCTGGAAACTTAGGGGCCCTGTCAATGCTGTACCGTCTCCTAGTTCGGGCCTCCCGGTGTCTTCTCTCGCCTCATCCTTTCTCCCAGAGATGCCCTCTGGTGGGGGTAGGTACAATATCACTTTGAATCGCTGCCGAGTCCCCTTCGTTGTCAATCCAATCCATTCCAGTCCACCTCCAATATTGGAACAGTGTTAGGGAATATACTCATAGTTATTGAAAATCCTGATGGTTTACATTCCCATGATTTTCTCCATCCTCTATCGCTTATTAGTGTATACAAATTATTGTTACGAAAGTTTATTTTCCTGTCTAATTCATCTTAATCGAGATAAACCTTTGCAGAAATAGCTGCATTACACATTTCGTTGTAGATACAAAGAGAACAGCGATAGTCAAATGTTTAAGAACTGGACGCTATATGCTGGTATTAAGGTTCCATACTGTTTCCATGACACGCGGGAAATAACTGAAAATCGAAGGATTTTAAAACAATAGCTAACTAGTGAACAATTCGAATCATTAATAAGGTTATCTCGAAAATGGCTGATGCCACAAAAAGGTTGTTTGAAATTTATTGTGAGTTTTAAAGAGATCTACACTTTATATCGTACGTTTTTGTCTATCGCTTAACGCTTACCAGTTATACAAAATTTCTTCCGAATGAAGACGACTTTACAGGCTATTCCAGGAAAAATCAAGATATACATTTTATTTGTTATGTAAATATCTTTAATATATGGTATTTTAATGAAAATTGTTAGAGCTATTTTTTAGGAAATCAATAGTTTTGAAAAATTTCCAAGTAAAGGTAGTTTGGGGAGGGGTAATTTTTTGAAAATCTTCGTGTTGCATCTTTGGGAGCTACTGAATATACGAATACCAAGTTTGGTGTTTATCCTACGTTTCGTTTTTGAGTTATGCTGTTCACGGACACACACACACACAGATACATGGACATATTTTTATTCAGGGAGCTTCAAAACATGTATTTCCGGTGAAATATCGGTAAATAAAATTTTTGGGTGGAATGCAATATCTTCTTATCTAATTAGTACGTGGTAGAGAAACTAAAAATGCAATGCCATAGCCGGAATTTGAACCACGTCAGTATGATTCTATGTTTCCAACTTTAGCTACATCCGCCTTATAGGAAGAGCAATTAATTATCAATGAATGGGCTAATTGTGGTCAACTATGAAGCCCGAGGTTTAAAATACTTAACTTAAAATATGAATCAGATGGGGAATTTAATGTGGTACCGGCATGTTGCCATGGTAGCCTAATTGGTCAGAGTAGCATAAGCCGAAGATTCGTGGCTCAAATCCTGGCTATAGCACTAATTGTCTACTTTTACTCTCGTATCAGTAACCAGGATCTGTGGGGGTCAAGGAAAACGAAAAGACGGATCAAAGCCAAGCATCTCACTTCCCCCCCCCGCGTATTATCGGCGGGGACTCGGCACTGCTCCAGTGAGGATAGTGTACCTATGCCCCCAAGGGAGTACCCCCAGGATGGAGGGAGGAGGTGAGATGAGACACCTGGCGGCCAGAAAGAAGAATGACGGCACAGCAATGACAGGGTCTCTACAGTTTCCAGATTGAGACGCCCCGACAGTCGGAGAGCATCCTTTTTCTCTGTCACACTGCACCGAAACACCATCGCCGACACCTATAACCCTGAAACAGATCTAACGGGCTGAAATGATAAATGGAACGAAATGTAGGGATAGGAAATTTAGGGGCTGAAAAGCTTCTTTTTAAAGTGGTGACGTATTTTAAAGATGAATAATTTCATTCCATTTCCCCATTCCGACAAATCATTCACGTAGAATAATTATATATGTTCCCATTTTTATTAAAATTAGCTCTAATTATTTTAATTAAAATGTGGTAAGTTTGAGATAAGAGCACGAAAGCGGTAATCCATACATCAAATTTCTATAAATAGTGCATTGGCTTTCATTTACGTAGTCCCTGCAGCTTTACGATACATTCTACTGGCCTTCACAGGTGGAGTATGTACCAGCAAGGAGGAGGTGTGTGTGTGTATCTGTTTACCTTTTCGCGCATGCAGTGGCGTCCAGTTTTACATGCACTGTTCTAGATTATTAACATATGAATATCTCACTTTGAACAATAGCTTTACTGTTCATCACTTATAATAACAATGTTAAAATAATATATGATTAAATAAAACCCTGTTTTGCGCAGTATCTCCACGAATAAATATTTTAAGGCGATATAATGTAAAACTGAAATAGATTACTTTTTACTCTCAAAAGGACACATTTACTAGACATTATTGGAATCATCTATACAATCTAAATATACAACTACTGCTTTGCACAATTTCTCCTGAAAAAGTACTTTTAATAACAATATGGTGTAAAATTGAAGTAAGTTATACATTTTACTCTCAAAGAACACACATTCACTAGATATTTTAATAATCTATCCAATCTCCGTTCTTGTTTACTACCTGATTTAGCCGCCTAGGCACTGAATCACTAGGTGCTGGAAGAACTCTGGCTCTAAACGCAAATGTTCACACATTTCATGACAGCGTTTTTAGAGGGCGACGAGTGATTCGTACCAAGGCGGCTAAACCAGGTATTGAACAAGATTGGAGAGGGACGGATTATTTAAATAATGTCTAGCAAATGTACCCTGTTTGAGAGTAAACAGTATAATGTATTTCAGTTTACATTATATTGCCATTAAAAATGCTTTTTTAGACACCATGGCCTAAAAGTAGAACTTCTAACACAAAGCACACGATCTAAAAGGTTTAGATTATCGCACTAATGGAATAATCTTCATTGTGACCAACCTTGGTTTCAAGTCCAATCAATGGCAATTACCTTTGTATTTGCACATGCTTAATAACTCGACTTGGTTTGATTAGGTCTTACCTTTCATTATGTCTGTTTATGTGATTAATTTCTCATGGCCCTGGCATTATCTGTTCACAATACAAATCGCCATACTTCAATTTATCGCATTTCGTTGTAGAGTTAACCTATACGTTATATTGGCAGCCTTATACTTTCTTTAATCTAAAACGTTATTCTTTTATCTAGTATAACCTACAAAAAGATTAAGTGGCCGAAATTATGAATTCAGAAGAAATTGAAATGGAAGAGCCGGGTGAATTTGCAGAAGTAGCAGAAAGAATAACACTAAATAACTTCAGAAAGCAATATGATATAGCATTTAATCGTTTCATTGCCTGGTGTAAAGCAAAACATATTGACAATAATTTCACTGGAAATGACTGCTAGCGTATCAATAAAACATCAAAACATCTACATCTCGCTTTTTAACGTCATTTCCCTTGTTTGAAGAACGCGTTCTAAACGCGAGATCTGTTACTTTCAGTAATCAATATATTATTGATATTTTACAAATTCGAGCCTTGTCTAAAAAATAGCATATGCCACACGTGTTAAAAGTGGTTTTATTTTGCTCGTACGTTTGCTACTCGCAAAATAAAACCCTACGTTTACTCCTTGTATCATAATCTACTATTTCATGGAGAAATTGTGCAAAACAGGCTTTTATTTAGTTATTTATTTAAACATGGTTATTATATGTAAGTAAGTGATGAGCAAAGCTATTGCTCAAAGCTATATATTCATATGTGAATAACCTAGAATTGTGCACGTAAAATAGTACGCCACTGCATGCGCGAAAAGGTAAACAGATACACACACCACCTCCTGGCTACACATTCTCACCTGTGAAGGCCAGTAGAATGTCTCCCAAAGCTGCGGGGACGGCATAAATGGAGGCGAGTGTACCTAAGAGTAGATATATTCATTTTCGTTGACCTAATAAAAATATAAAACCATAGAGCGTTTACAAAAACATTCCGACTGCCTGTGTGGCATGGTGGTTAGCATTCTAATCTTCAAATCCAGAGGTACCTAGTTTGATTCCCAGCTGGAGAATGGAAATTTCTCTTTAGCCAGGATTATTTCCTATCCTCCCTATAGTCTGGAAATATGAAAGAGAGCCTGAATGCATGTGTGTGTGAATTTAAAGACAACCCAAAAGTTAACCCCAACAGTCAACGAGTGAACATCATTCCATGGGCAATTGTTCCAAAGTAAAGTCGCTGATATAACGTAATATGGCAAATAAATGGGACAAACAAACAAATTATATTGCAAAAGTATGCAGCACTTTAAAACGTGCAATTTGTATAAAATAAGTTTATGTAGCATTAGGCATTTCCGAAGTACTCGCTATTGTATGTTCAAACCATTCAACCGTTAAAATCCAGTGTATTTAGAAACATTAACTGCCCATTCTTTTTTTCCTATTAGCTCATAGCATGTATTGACTTCTTCGTTAACAGTTGACTGTTGTCTCTGCCTCTTCCTCACTGTGATACTTATAAACATAAGTCCATAGCGATTTCATACTGCTGATAGAAAATAACCGTTTACAAAATCAGTTACTGGAATCGAAATAAATTGCCAATGGGTGGAGAAAGTCATGATTAAAAAGTATACAAAAAACTATAATTAAGTATTCTCTCAATTCCGTCAGAAAGCCGTTGTTTCAACGATCCCAATATGGTCAATGTCCTTCGGGGAAACCTCTTTCCACCCAGCGATAGATCCATTTATTAGCTGGGGGCAGCAAGCGTGCATTGTCCGTTACCACCAATGGTAAAGTGATGAGGACTGCGATGGAACGAGAGGACCTACAGTTTCTAGAAATGCAAACTAGCTGATAGCAGGAAGACATAATACTGAGTAAACCTATTGAATCTGAATGTAGGGTAATGAATAAGTTGACCAAATGCTAAATTAGTATTTCGTGTTCCATGCATGCTAAAGATTTCTCCGGTAGTGTTGACGCTCTGAGAGGAAATAAGAGTAAAAGTGTCATTGATGCCTATAACCCCGAATCTTCACAATCATGGGAATATTTTTGGATTGTAGAGGTTTCGGCAAATGTTCGTATAGTTTTCAAGGCATGGAAAGCGCGAACCACTGCGCGCTGCAGACATGAAATTTCCGCTCCTGAAATACTGCAAGACAAAATAAGAAAGGGTCTTGAACCTGCGGTTTTTATCACCCCTGGGGTATTACAAGGAGTTCCATTAATGCAAGGAACCCGAGCGAGAGGGCGATATCTGCCCCAGGCAGGGCAGGGAAGGAAATGAGGAGGACTCTTGACAATGGTTGTCACCTCAAGCTGTTACCGCTCCATCCTTCTGTTTTTGGGTCCCGTTGTTTGATATAGAGACCGACCGCCAACCGGCCACACAGACCACCTGCATTTCTCTGTCAGATCTGATATGGCGGAAAGGTTCAAGGGTGAGAGACTTCCTAGATTGCCCTGGGAGACCCCAAGGTGATGGCTGAAGTGAAGGGTTCTCTCTTGTCACGGGAGGGAGCAACTTCCCTGAAATTGGATGAGATAAAGAACCCACTGAGTTACCTTCTCATTTTTCAAAGACGTGTGGGACAGTAGCATTTCTAGCGCCGCTCACGCCTCTATTAGTCAACATGTATTAATGCCGTGCTACATAATCCTTGTGAACAATTCGCACACTTCATGGATACCTAAATACTAGCTAAAACAGCCAGCGTTGCCCGTGTATAATGGCTTATCCTGATAACATTTACCTTTAGATTGCACTTGCCCTATAGCCTTCAGTTTCTTTGAAGGCACTAGAAAAAGTCTGACACATGACTTTTCTAACCTCTATCGTTTATTAGTGAGTATATAAACTATTCCTAGTAAAGCTTATTTTTATATCTACTGTGTTTTAATTCAAATAAACCTTTACAGAAACAGCTACATTACACATTTCCTTACAGATACAAAGACAACAGCGATAGTCAAATGTTTAATAACTGGACACTATACGCTGGCATTAAAATTCCATACTGTTTCCATGACATCGCTAAAATCAACTGAATGCTGAAAGAACTTTAAAGAATGACCAACTAATGAACAATTCGAACCTTTAATAATGGATATATCAGAAATGGCTTATATCACAAAAATACTTATTTGAAATAAATTGTGTGTTTTAAAGAGATCTACATTTGCTGTGTAGTTCGTTTTCGTCTATCGCTTAACATTTACCAGTTATACAAGATTAACAAAATTCCTTCCGAATGAAGAGGACTTCATAGGCTATTTCCAGAAAATTCAAGATATACGTTTTATTTGTCATGTAAATATTTTTAATATATGGTATTTTAATCAAAATCGCTAGAACAATTTTTTAGAAAATCAAAATTTTCGAAAACTGTTACATCTAAAGGGTAGTTGGGGTTGAGGATTTTCTTGAAAATCTTCGTATCGCATTTTGGAAGATACTGAACTCAAATACCAAGCTAGGTGCTTATTCGACTTTTCGTTTTCGAGTTATGCCGTTCACACACACACACACAGATTTTTTTTTAAAAATCTGATGTGTTGCACTCACATGACTTTCTCTACTCTTGTACAAACTATTTTTACAAACACTTATTCTCCATACACTTCATGTTAATCGAGATATCGAGATGTTAATCTTATTGCTAATTTTCTTGTAGATGCAAGGGGAATAGTAGTTTAAGAGCTGGTTGCTATGTGGAGCATTCCATTAACTATTGGAAGATTCAAAAAAATAACAAGGAATGTCTCGGAAATGCTTCACTTGACAAAAACAGTGTGTATAACATTAATTGTGTGTTTTAACGAGATCTACAATTTGTTTGTAGAAAACGTATGTCTATCTCTTACGGTTTACCAGTTATGCAAAATTCATTCAGAATGAACACGACTTTTGGGGACATTCCCGGAAAATTCAAGATATACATTTCATTTGCCATAAAAGTATCTTAAACATATGATATTTTAATCAAAATCGTTAGAGCCATTTTTGAGAAAATCAAAATTTTCGATAAATGTTCCATGTAAAGAAACACATGGAATGGGGTTGGGGGATTTTCTTGAAAACCTTCGCGTCGCATCTATGAAAGATACTGAACCTAAATACCAAGTTTGGTATTTACCCGACTTTTCGTTTTTGAGTTATGCTGTTCACAGACACACATCCACACACACGGGCCTTTTCTAAAAATGCTTTTTTGGGATTTATGGTGCCTCAAAATATGTATTTATGGTGAAATCTCAATGTCGAATTTTTTGGTGAAATGCAATATTTCCCTTACTTACTATACGTAGTAGAGAAAGTAAATTTTTTTTTTTGATTCGGGGGGCTCAAAACATATTTCCGTAAAACTCCGACTAGAACTTTTGCGTGGAATACAATACTCACTGTGAATACGCAGAAGGGAAAGTAATTATTAAGGACTAATCAGTAAGGGAAAAGGCTAATAATTTGTGGTGTGGTATCAAACCCCAGTCACGCACGCGGCAGGCGACTATCTTAAATATTACACCGCGGAAGTTATTTACGATTGTTACGTATAAAGACGTTATTACCGTTATGACTCCTGCACAGGATTGCATTGTTGTGTTTTGTCTCTAATGAAAATAAAAATGAAATAAAACAGCTTATTTATCCTCCATTTAGTTGCAGTCCATTATGTATATTATGTTAACTGTTATTTCAAAACCTTCTAAGCGTTTTGGAAATATTCAGCTATGAATAAAATACTTTAAAGTCGATTTTAATTGCTTAAACGCCAATAAATTACATTTTTAACCTTTTTGGGCAATCTTGAACACAAGGCTTTCAAAATAAGCCAAACTCTTGTTATACGTAGAATGTCGTAAAACGTAAGGTTAAAGATAAGGACACGGACGAATATAGGGGTACTCCGAAACTGGGAGACAGAGCACCGCACGCAGACCAGTCGGCCCCTTGTTCTTCTACCAGTAAACCTCAGGAGAAAGGGATGAGGAGAGGGACCCGAAGGACGACCAGATTCGGATGACGACGAGCGCAATCGCAGACGGGGCCCCTAATGTTTTCAGATTGAACCCCTCCTCCAACGCCGCATGAGCCCACTGTACAGGGCCCCGACCCTCTATGGGCCCCCCGAAGGAGCTCCCGCTCGAAAGCACCCAGAAGCGGGTTCCAGTCGAGCTATCTCTGGACGACGTCAGGATGAAACCTCCACAGAGCGCACAGTCACCTCCAGCCGCAACCTGCGGAACACCGTCGCCTGGTTATACAACCCTAAAACAGATAACAATGAATATGATGGTTACAGGAAATGGGGGACTGGAGAGTCGTGATAGGAAATGAACAAACCCAGAATTAACCTGCCGACCCGGGAAACCTTGAAAAAACCCATGTGTCAGAGTGGACAGTCACCGAGGTTCGAACCTGCGACCTCTCGAATGAGAGGCGCATGCGTTACCGCAGCGCCATCTCGCTCGGTAGAAAGTCATGGACTTGGGTTCGGTTCAGGTCGGGCCGGGTCGGGCTAACCATCACAATTCCAGCCTATGCATGTGTTATTCCCTTATACATCCAGATGTTTCCTGCCGCTTTCTCCTGACTTCTTTCTCTCTGTAAATCAACTGTTTATGTTCTCTTCTCGAAGTCGATAATAAACTTTTTATGTCACACTGGTGAAACTTGAAACATAGGTACCTTATGACGCACTGAACGGATGAAACAAAGCAAACCGGAAAACGTAAATACCATTGTACCTTACGTATGAAGAATATTATGATTTTAGGTACCAGATATTCTAAAAAAAAAGTGTTGAATTCACTTGACTGTCTCTACGCACTCTTCTACAAATAAAACCTTACAAAAATCTGTGTTACATTCACATGACTTTCTCTACTCTATCGCTTATTAATGTATACAAACTACTCTTACTAAAGCTCATTTTTTTATCCACTACATTTTAATCCAAATGAACCTTTGCAGAAATAGCTACATTACACATTTCGTTATAGCTACAAAGAGAACAGCGATAGTCAAATGTTTAAGACTGCCGGTCCTCGTAGTCGTGGTCGTTGGATTGTATAGCTTCAGCGCTTCGCTAAGCTGAGGGTCGCGGGTTCGAGTCCCGCCATGGGCATGGGTGTTTGTGTGTGTGTGTGTGTGTGTGAAATTGCGATAATAAGCGGTAAAGGAAACAGTAAAACACAGTAAGTATAAACTAGGCAAACAAGGAAACTTTAAAAAAAAAAATAGCTGAACGCTATATGCTGGCTTTAAAATTCGGTGCTGTTTCCATGGGATCCCGAGAAACTACTGAAAATCAACGACAAAAAAGTGATTTGGAATAAACTGTATATTTTAAAGGATCTACATTTTTTGTATAGTACGTTTTCGCCTACTGCTTAACATTTACCAGTTATACAAGATTATATAGATTTCCTTCGGAATGAAGAAGACTTCACAAGCTATTCCCAGAAAATTCAAGATGTAAATTTTATTTGTCATGTAAATATTTTTAATATACGGTATTTTAATCCAAATCGTTAGAGCCATTTTTTAGGAAATGAAAACTTTCGAAATATGTTCCATGTATAGGGTACTATGTGACAGGATATTTTCTTGAAAATCTAGATGCTGCATATTTGGAAGGTACTGTATTTAAATACCAACTTTGATATTTATTCGACATTTCACTTTTGAGTATGGTACTTACAGACACACGGGCGGACATTTTTCTAAGGATTTTTTTTATTCAGGTGGCCTCAAAACTTGCATTTCCGGTGAAATTTTGATATCGATTTTTTGGGTGGAATGCAATAGCTTCTTTACCTGCTATGTATGTGGTAGAAAAAGTTACAACCTAAATACACATTTGCATGCTGAGACAGTATTTTTAACACTTAATGATTTCAGTCTAATTATATAATATAAAATTTAATAACAGCCCGCCATTAAGCAATATGTGTATAATATAGTATATAAAATGTATGTAACAGTCATTGTATAATGTTTATATTATTGTGTACATGTATAATAATGTTATGTGAATGTATTAAGTAATTTAATAATGTAGGAGCTGTGAGAATAGAAGCCGAAAGTTGCTAACAATGCGGTAACAATGAGGTAACCTTGAGGCAATAATGAATTAGAAATTTCAATAATGCTACTAATAATTCTTGGAACAATAACGTAATATTAAAAACAGTTAATAAATAACCAATTAAAAACTAGAAAAGCTGAAAGTTAAATAAAAGTATTCTATTGGAGAAAAATTAGCCAATAAGAGACTTGAAATAGAGAAATTTACAAATTTAAGTGGTAAACGCCAGTTGCTAGTAGACAGCGTTCCCAACCGGACGCTAGACGCGTTCCAGAGCAGTTAAATACGTATTTAGTGTGAGACGAAAATTCATTACGGCGAGAATATTATAAAGTTTACGTGTTAAAAAGTGCAAGTAATTAATAAATAATCTCACAGCTCTCTATATCAGTGAAATGTTATTTAATTCTGTGAAGGATTAATAAAAGGAGTGAAGTAAAAATTATAATTTGTGTAAGCCTACATTCTTCAGCCGCATCACCCCCTGCTAAGAGATACATGTTTCTACAAATTAATACTGACGCAGCCAAGACAAACATAAATATATATAATATTTAAAGAAACATAAAAATACAAGCTTGATTCCTAAACGTTGGGGCGAAGGCTACCGGAAAGTGAACGATGGGGTGAAGGCCACCGGAAACTTTGCACTATACGTGGGGCAATTACTTCATCAAGTTTGGCTCCCCAACAGTAGAACTACAATACTCCTACTCCAAATTGGCACCTAAACGTGGGGCTAATAACGTAAAGGCTACAACCTACTGCAATGCAGTTCCAATGTCTAGATATCAACGACGACGCATGGATTTTGAGATCATCTAAAAATCCTTTCCTTGTACTTGAATGTTGTGGCACCCCTGGATTTCCATATTTACAAAAGGGAAGTCGCTATTAGTCATCTCAGTACATAGTGTTAAGGGTTGACTGGTGCCTGTATACCGGTAAGGTGGAATGAAGGGATCGAACCCTCGCACCCTCATCCGGAACATAGCCTGGAGCACGAATCTCCCCTATGCATTTGGCGGCAGCACCTTTCGGGGGAGGAGGGCATCAGACACATCATAACATGTTTCGGTGACCTGGGGCCACACAATTCAAGCACAATTAAACTGCACGAGCGCTCTTTAATGTGCTCTTTAGGATGGCAAATTACCTGGGCTTAAGCAAACGCTCACATTCATTAAATCCCTTTAACAGCTTCGATACTAAAACGACGCTTCCTGAGGCTACTGAAAAAACAACTGTGTGTTGCATTCACATGTCTTTCTCTACTCACTATTCTACAAACTATTCATGCAAAATAGTTTTGATTTTTACTTTCTTTACCACGTACATAGCATGTAGTGAAGGTATTGCATTCCACTCAAAAATTTGATGTCGAGTTTCCACCCAAAATACAAGTTTTCAGGCCCCCTGAATCCAAAAAATAGCTGGATTACACATTTCGTTATAGATACAAAGAGAACAGCGATAGTCAAATGTTTAAGGCTTTAAATTCCATACTGTTTCCATGCTAACGCGAGAAACAACTGAAAATCAGCGAGACTTTAAAAGAATAACACGTATTGAACATTCGAAACTTTAATAAAGATATCTCAGAAACGGCTTATGCCACAGAAATCCTATTCAAAGTAAGTTGTATGTTTTAAATAGATCTACATTTTCTTTCTGGCACTTTTTCGTCTATAGCTTAACATTTACCAGTTATGCAAGATTATACAAAATTCCTTCCGAATGAAGAGGTCTTCAGAGGCTATTCCCAGAAAATCCAGATATACATTTTATTTGTCATGTAAATATCTTAAATATATGGTATCATAATCAAAACCGTTAAGAGTCATTTTTTAAAAACCCAAAATGTAAAGGCTAGTTGGGGTGGGGATTTTCTCGAAAACCTTCGTGACGCATCTTTGGAAGGTACTGAACATAAATACCAAGAGTGGTATTTATCACACTTTTCATCTTTGAGTTATGCTGTTCACAGAAACACACACACACACACACACCACGTCATAAATTATGTGTTGTAATGTCCCATTTTTGTGCAATAAGAATTTGTCATATTGTATGATTTGTCATTTATACAAATTTAATTAAAGTCCTTCCATTTAATTTGTTATTAAAGCATCTTAAGCATGTGTCATTTTAATCAAACACGCTTGAGGAAATCGAAATTTTTCGAACATTTTCCAAGTCAAGGGAAGTTTGGGGTGGCCGATTATCTTGAAAATGTTCGTGTCGCATCCTTGGCAGATGCTGAACTTAAATACCAAGCTTAGTATTTAACTTATTTTTGAGTTATGTTCTTTACAGATACACACATGCGCGCGCACATACGGAGCAATTTCTTAAAAATCTGATGTTACATGCACTTGAATTTCTCTACCCTCTCTTGTTTTTCGTGGGTATGTAAGCTGTTCGTAAGTTTATTTTTCTATCTACTTCATTATAATTGAGATAAAAGTTTGCATAAATACCTACATTACACATTTCGTTATAGATACAAAGAGAATATCGAAGAAGAACTGGACGCTATACGATGGCCTTAAAATTCTATACTTAAAACTTACAGGACTTGAAAGTAATTACAGGGTATTGAGCAATTCGAACCATTAATAACGGATATCTTGGAAATGGTTGATGCAAAAAAAAAAAAAACATTTGAAATAAATTCCGTATTTTAGAGATCTACAATTTTTGTGTAGTACGTTTTCGTTTATCGCTTAACGTGTACCAGTTATACACGATTATACAAAATTCCTTCCGAATGAAGAAGACTTCACAGACATTTCCGAGAAAATTCCCACATATTTGTCATAAATATCTTAAATATATGGCATTTTGATAAAAATCGTTAGTCATTTTTAGAAAATGAAAAAATTCGAAAAATGTTCCATGTAAAGGGTAGTTTTAGGCGGGGAGATTTTGTTGAAAATCTTTGTGTCGCATCTTTAGGAGGTACTGAACCTAAACACCAAGTTTGCTATCTATCCACTTTTTGTTTTTGAGTTATGCTGTTCACAGACACCACACAGCACACGGACATTTTTTTCTAAAAAAAGCTCTTTTTATTCAGGGATCTCAAAACATGTATTTCCGGTGAAATCTCCGTAGTAAATTTTGGGTGGAATGCAATACTTCCTCTACTTTCTAGAAGTAAGTAGTAGAAAAAGTAAAGGAATAAGATTGTAAAAATAAAAATCAATAGATTAGAAATTTAAAAGCAGGATATACTTGTACATATGATGGGAATTAAATAATTTACAGCACATGTGACACGTGGCCCACTGACCATAAAAGCTGTGAAGCTCAGTGAAGTCAGCAAGGTAACTTACGAAGGTAACAGCAGGGGGCAACGTCATATAACTCATCATCTTCGCGACACTAGAGCTGGAGGGCCTGCTTTCTTATAAGTGAGCGCCAAGGTGTGGCACAAGACACTGCAATTTCATAGCCATACCTTATCCCGAGAGAAGCGGAGGGAAGGGAGAGATGGAGAGTGAAATTTGCCAGGTAATCTCACGCAGTGTGGGCAAGAGACTGACTTTCTTACCCTGGGTGAAGCCAAGTGACATACAACAAGCAGAGATTATTATAGAAGCACATCTCCTCCGTCGCTTTTTATCCAGTGTTTTGTTCACTATTTCTCCATTTGTTTTCGTGCACAATCAAACGCCTAAACACGCTGCCTTGACCTTTTCGATTATTCGGTTTCGTTCTTTAACACATGGATAAGACAAAGTTTGTCTCCTTTTTAATTGCTCTACTACTTGGTTAAATACCAAACTTGATATTTAAGTTCAGGGTCCTCCAAAGATGCGACACAAAGATTTACAAGAAAATCCTACACCCCAAACTACCTTTTACGTGAAAAGATTTTCGTTATTTCTGATTTTACAAAATTGGCTCTAACGATTTTGATTAAAATGCCATCTTTAAGATACTTGAAAAATAAAAAGTATACTTTGAATTTACTGGGAATACCGTGTGAAGTCTAGTTATCGGAGGGGCACCTTGCACCTCGACCCCAATGACCTTTTGTGACTACACTCCCTGGAGGAACGGATGAGGTGAGGGAACTGTAGGAGACGTATGGATTTCAGAGCGAGTCGACAGAGATGCGCAGGATTCTCTAATAGTTCCAGGCTTGACCACGCGGCCACAGGAGGGTCGCTCAGACATCCCTCTTGTGGGACAGGGGAAACACGATCCAGCAGTGGAGGCTGAACAGATTTCCCTCTAGTAGGAGAAGTTCCAAATCGCAAGCCTCTGCAACATCTGCCCGACACCGAACGAAGCACGGTTCCGAAGTCAACCTGAAATTTGAAAGGTAAATGAAATGAGAGGAAATGTGAGAGAGAGGAAATCCGTGGTAGAATATTCGCTTGTGTCAACCAGGGAAAGCCACCAAAAGCCCAGTCAAGTGGGCGGCCACCGGGAATCGAACCCGGCATCTCCCGAAAGCGAGCCTCACACGTTACCGTTGAGCCAATTCGCTCGGTAGATTTCAGTGATAGTCTACAGTGATTGCGCAAACTGACACGCGCTATGTGTTGGTTTGGTCAATAAAGAATGCCTGGTCCATGCAGTAAATGGTCTGTACAATAAGGTGTGTACGGTCTCGGGCTGGAAATAACGAAGAAATAAATGTAGGCATTTATCACATTTTTCGATCCGCGATGTTGACATGCCCGGAATAACACAGAATTATCGCTGTATGCACACATTCATAAAAGCGATAATAATAAATAAATGCTTGTTTTGGCAACTTGCGAAATAAAGTTACAACAACACGGCAGCTGCAAACTCCGTCTCGCTCGGTCCACCCACGCATCCTGAACAGAGTGCAGTAATTGGGCAGCATGTGGTCAATAAGGCAGTATGCCGTCAACATGTCGCTTACTACATGCGGACTCCAGGACCTCTGTCGGTATTATTTCTGTGAAGTGTCTCCTCAGTTTGGTCCCAAGGACCTGTGTGCATCTCTTACCAGGCCCACCAGCAGGGGGGAGGGAAATATCCCCATTCCGGCACTACAAATCGAAACCGGATCCGTTCGCACCGCATGCAGCAGCGCCTCTTGGACGACGACTACTACTAATAATAACATACACTATGTGATCAAAAGTATCCGGACACCCAACAAACATACGTTTTTCATCTTAGGTGCCTTGTGCTGCCACCTACTGCCTGGTACTCATTATCCGCGATCTCAGTAGTCATTAGACATCGTGAAACAGCAGAATGGGACGCTCCGTGGAACTCACGGACTTCGAACGTGGTCAGATGATTGGGTGTCACTTGTGTCAGAAGTCTGTACGCGAGATTTCCACACTACTAAACATCCCTAGGTCCAGTGCTTCTAATGTGATAGTGAAGTGGAAACTTGAAGGGACATGTACAGTACAAAAGCGTACAGGCCGACCTCGTCTGTTGACTGCCAGAGACCGCCGACATTTGAAGAGGGACGTAAAGAGTAATAGGCAGACATCTATCCAGACCATCACACAGGAATTCCAAACTGCATCAGGATCCACTCCAAGTACTATGACAGTTAGGCATGAGGTGAGAAACCTTGGATTCCATGGTCGAGTGGCTACTCATAAGCCACAATCACGCAGGAAAACGCCAAACGACGTCTCGTTTGTTGTAAGGAGCGTCAACATAACACGATTAAGCAGTGGCAAAACGTTGTGTAGAGTGACGAATCACGGTACACAATGTGGCGATCCGATGGCAGGGTGTGGGTATGGCGAATGCCCGGTGAACGTTATCTGCCAGCGTGTGTAATGCCAACAGTGAAATTCGGAGGTGGTGGTGTTATGGTGTGGTCGTGTTTCTCCTGGAGGGGGCTTGCACCCCTTGTTGTTTTGCGTGGCACGATCACAGCGCAGACCTACATTGATATTTTAAGCACGTTCTTGCTTCCCACAGTTGAAGACCAATTTGGGGATGGCGATTGCATCTTTCAACACGATCGAGCACCTGTTCATACTGCAAGGTCTGTGGCGGAGTGGTTACACGACAATAACATCCCTGTAATGGACTGGCCTGCACAGAGTCCTGACTTGAATCCTATATAAAACACCTTTGGGATGTTCTGGAATGCCGACTTGGTGCCAGGCCTCACCGACCTACATCGATACCTCTCCTCAGTTCCGCACTGCGTGAAGAATGGGCTGCCATTCCCCAAGAAACCTTCCAGCACCTGATTGAAAGTATGCCTGAGAGAGTGAACGCTGTCGTCAAGGCTAAGGGTGGGCCAACACCATATTCACTTCCAGCATTACCGATGCAGGGCGCCACGAACTTGTACGTCATTTACAGCCAGGTGTCCAGATACTTTTGATCACGTAGTGTATCTGTAACATAATTTTATTTAAAAGTAGACAATCGAGCCCGGATCTGGTGATGCAGTATAAATTATTCACGGGCTCGGCCTCGGTTCAGAGCGGGTAGGTTGGGCGAAGAATTTCGCTCGTGCAGGCCTCTACTGTAGAATACAAGTTAAAATTAAACTTAGTTTTATTTATAGACGGTCTTTAACTACTAAGGTCCCTAGCATCCCATTCTATACTGGACGTGAAAGACCGGTAATTTTGCTCAGAGGCCTCTTCATCAGGCTTGAGGTTCTTTTACGTGCCGACACAGGACCACCGACTTTACTTCCCTTCCAAAGAAAGCTGTGCTAAGGATTTTTACGCCCGAAAAAAAATCGCGACCTCGGGAACTAGAGGCTAGCACGGTACCCCTAGACCACGGAAGGCGACACTGTAGAATACTACATAATTGCAGGTAGGTATACGTATAGGCTATATCACTTAGGGGGGCATCTCGCGCACTGCGACCTACAAAATCTATTGCAGCTACCACCCTCCAGGAGGAAGGGATAACGTGCGGGAAACACAGGAGGCTACAGGCAGACAGGACACATAGACGCGCGGAAGTCCTTAACAGTTCCTGGCTCGAAGATCTGTCCCACTGCTGGAGCTACCTAGAGAGGGTGATGAACGACCCGTCGACCAAGCAGCCTTCTGGTGTGATAGATGAGAAACCACGCCAGCATTCGCCTATCGACCGGGGAAAACCACGAAATACCCAATGTAGACGGTAGAAAGGAATGAACCCGCGACCTCCAAAATACGAGCCTCAGAGGTTAGCACAGAGAGTGATGCGCGAAATCTTGGGTAGCCTGTATACTGTTATGTATTTTCCTATGATAAACTTCTTGAAATATACTAACAACTCTTCCTGTATACATTTCAGATTATACCAACAAATTAAGCATTGTGAGCCGTTAATATTGCTTATTATAGTACACATTCAGAATTCAACTTCCTCGAAGGATTATTGTACCAAGTAAATAATCAGCCGCCCGTACTGATCCAGTTATGTCCAATCCGCAATTTAGACTCAAACATGAAAACATCGAACCCCATTGTACGAGGCGGGTTTTTAAAGTAATTACCGGTTTAATAATTTGCAGCTGCTGTCCCGAGTTTGAGCATGGGCAATCACTTCATCCATTAGGAAGCTAGACAGCGGTGAGCGATCGTCACTTTGTGTTGTCCTGTTGTTAGAGCGTTTTGAAATGTTCCAAACAATCAACAACCCGTCGACTGTGAAGTCAGATCAGTGATCCGTTTTTTGTTTTTTACTTTCTCTACTACGTATGGTAAGTAGGGGAAGTATTGTATTCCACCCAAAAATTTGATACCGAGATTTCACCTGAAATATAAGTTTGGGGACCCCTGAATCCAAAAAAGCATCTTTGGAAACATGTCCATGTGTGTGTCTGCCTGTGAACAGCATAACTCACAAACGAACAGTCGAATAAACACCAGACTTGATTTTAGGTTCAGTATCTTCCTAAGATGCGACACGAAGGATTTCAAGAAAATCCCCAGCCCGGACTACCCATTATATAGAACGTTTTTTGAAAATGTCTATGTTCTCAAAAATGGCTTTAACGATTCTAATTAAAATTTGATATATTGAAGATATTTTCATGACAAATAAAATCTATATCTTGAATTTTCTGGCAATGTCCCCAAAAGTCCTCTTCTTTCTAAATGGCTTTTGCATAACCAGTAAACCGTAAGAGATAGAAAAGGTGTTCCACACAAAAAATGTAGAGCACATTAAAACACACAATTTATGTCTCATACATTTTTTTTGTGGAGTGAACCATTTCTGAGATATTCCTTGTATTTGCTTGAATTTTCCAATACTTTTACTTTTTCTCAAATGTGAATTCATTATTCGTTTTTTTGTTTGTTTGTTTTTGTCCTGGACATGCAAAGAGAACAGAATGCTCCACATAGCAACCAGCTCTTAAAAGATTTGACTATCGCTTAAAGCCTACCACATTCCCCTTGCACCTACAAGAAAATTAGCAATAAGCTTCTGCAAATTATTGTATGGATTAACATGAAGTCGATGGAGAATAAGCGTTTGTAAAAATAGTGTATACAAGAGTAGAGAAAGTCATGTGAGTGCAACAGATCAGATGTTTTTATAGAATTATCATTACTAACTTTAAAAACACACCCTTATCTAAGGACATTCTGTAACATGGATATTTTTGGTTTCACATTAAGCGAGATGACTAATACTGCAGATGATATAGTATTGCTTTTAATGTGTACTGTGAATACTTCATATTATCATGTTAAGTTGGTTAACAAACTCTCGTGCTTCTTGATAACTTAATTGGAAGAAGTGTATGGTTGTAAAACACCAAGGGTGATTTGAAGCACTTGAATTTATTTTTTTAATGTGCTGTTATATTCATAAATAATCTTGGTTTAAACTAATAGTATGTTTCGGATTATTAATATCGTTTTACTTTTCCAATTATGTTTTATTTTTATTTAATAGATTATTATTGTATAGGATTATTTTTTGTTAACTACATCAGACGAATGTTTAAACAGAGGTATGTACATTTGATGTTGATGGAATAGGGATTCTTCACATTTGATCTCAGACAATAAGCGAATTTCACATCACATGATGCAGTAATTTGTATCACAAATTACTTAAATGTAAATAATGATTGTAATATGAATATGCATTTTTATGTGACATTGATTTGAGATATTTGTTTATTGTAATTATTGTTGAGAAGTAAGTTTATACGACCTTACTGAAACTGTCAATAATAGCGTGCAATAATGCAGCGATGGGGTGAGCTGTTTATCATTATTGGAAACGAGGAAGTTACGTAATGTTGGCGCGTTTTTCCGTTGAGAACCTTCTGGAATGTTTCCCTAGAGCATATGTATTCATAATTTTCATTGGATATTAAAATAGACGCTAATGTTGGCGCGTTTTATTAGCCAATTGCAGTTCAGTTATAATCTTTAGGCATATCGGGGAGTGGGTGTATAAAAAGCCAAGTCAGAGGTAGATCGCGGTCAGTTCATCGAAAATCTCAATACATTACACGTCGCCTTCAGTCGTTCAGTTCATCAAAAATCTGTGTACACTACACGTCGTCTTCAGTCAGTCAATTCGCCGAAAGTATTTGTACGGCAAACTTCGGGTATCGATTCACAAGTTACGCGCAGCAGAATTATGAATAATCTAAAGTGTTGTAAGGTTAATTATACAAAAGGTTGAAGTACGTGGATTAAAAGTGATCAGTAAGAAGTTATTATAACAGTTTCAGTTTGGCGAGTGTTAAGATCAATGTATAAATGTGATAGTTAACGTGTTTGACAATAAATGTGTAAAACAAATTTCTTCATCAGTGTTATATTTGGATAAAAGATTCCTTTCCGTTTACACACTCTGATCAAGAGACATGTTCGACTGAGAAATAATAGCTAGCCGGAGGACAGTAAACAAAACTTAAAAATTCTTTCAAACACTAATACTACCACAAATTGCTAACACTAGATGGAGCTACAAACCGAACAAATGAATGACGTCACAAGATGGCTTCACATGAAGTAAACACACATACACAAACATCACAAGCATCAACATTACAAGAAAACCGTTACACACATTATGTTTAGTACGCAAGTTTAA
The DNA here is from genome assembly GCA_030765065.1 of Deroplatys truncata. NCBI lineage: Eukaryota > Metazoa > Arthropoda > Insecta > Mantodea > Mantidae > Deroplatys > Deroplatys truncata. The sequence continues at coordinate 221,006,084 of CM060981.1, read as the reverse complement.
TAGTAGAGTTCTTTGATGCAATGCACAGAATTGTATTTTGTAATAAATATCACCTCCTGTTGGTATGTTATGGTGGCCATAAAAGAACAGGGTTTTTTTTCTAAGAAAGGTGTACTTATTTGAAATCACTGGTGATTACTAATGCTCGAAAACACTCTCTTAACGAAATAAGTGCTGAAATCGATGTCCTTGTTGGTTAATGCACACCTGAGCACGCTGTTGTATGGAAATTCTGACCTGGTGTAACATGGTGGGCATGATGGACCTACAGGCCACCGCAATACGTTAGGGAAGGCTTTCTGGATCTTCTGGCACCTCTGCATAAACTTGTTGCTTTAAATAACTCCAGAAGAAAAAGTCCAGGGGCGTTAGATTAGGTGATCTGGATGGCCAGGAGCCTGGTCCTTGTGTTCCTATCCAATAACCAGGACGTGCCGCATCTAGATGATTGAAGACCATCATCGACCTGTGCGGTGGAGCATCATCGTGTTGAAAGCGCATCGTTAATCGCTTTTGCGGTGGTACATTTTCTAGTAGCAAGGGGAGCTCATTACGGAGAAGTTCCAGCGTGTTCCTGTTAGACGCTCCTCGAAGAAAACTGGCCCAATAAGATGTTCGCCTAAGATTCCGTACAGTTATTCACTCCCATTGCTCTTGGAAAGCTGCCTCCCTTACCCAGTGAGGATTATTAACACTCCAATAATGCATGTTGTGGAGATTTATGGTCCCGTTGTTGTGGAATCCTGATTCATCCGAAAAAGGATTCTGGAGACCAACCACATATCATTTGACACTCGGCTCAGCATCCATTCGCAGAAGTGCACCCGAGCTACGAAATCTCTCCAGTGGAGTGTTTGGTGTAGGTGCAAATGATATGAATGAAATTACTGGCTCACGACAGAAGATTGGCTGATGTTTACCTCTTGTGCAATTGTCCATGTAAAAGTAAGTGGATTATTTCGTATGACATTCAAAACAGCTTCCGCATTAACACCGGGTGTCACTGGTGCGTCTCTCACTGGAGGCATTCTTGCAAGTAAAGATGTCTATACGTAGACGTCTTTGAATATTCTGGAAAGTTTTTGGGGTTGGTTGCCATCTATTTGGATAGCTCTCCTGATATAAACGCTAAGCTTATTGCGCAATCGCTCTCACCTCTCCCTAGATAAGGAGCATATCAACGTATTCTCTGTCTAATACATAGCGAAGAACTGGCACAAATGTGGCTGTATGCAGTCACTACTGCATTCGCATGAGAAGTGAAGGCAGTCGACATTCAAAACATCACTTTGCAGTGTAATACCGGTCAAATGGGACAGAAAGATATAAATCACAGTTTGTGTTTAGGTTAGTATACCCATTTCATTACAAAATTTATACTACTAACACTATTTAGATTAAGATTTCGCTAAAAATTTGGGGATTCTAAAACTATATCATGTAATCGATTTCCAAGCGTTAATGTAAAAAAAGAAAAAAACTAAACAACGCGAGGCTTCAAACCCACATTACTGGCGACTAATGCTCACCAGTATCACTCCACTCGCCCAATTGGACGCTTAGTTGAGAGAAGCTTCGCGGTTACACCTTAGCTCTTACCTGACAGACGCCGCGTAGCTACCATCGCTGCTTTGCATGTATGTTACAACATTTTAAGAGCGTTTTAATTCTTTGTTGGATGTCTACCACGGCTATCTAACTTGCATACGTTATTATATACATTATTTCAGATGTACGTGCCGTAGTTTACACCGAAATTGAAATAAGCCTTCATTTAATAAACTTTGTGTCTTGACTGTGCAGCGTATACAGACCTGTCTCTAATTTATCGTAACATATCCTGTCTCTATTTACAAAACTCTGTCATTCTGATTTAATGGTTTTGATACTAAACACATGTGATTGGACCATTTTATCAGAGGAGGGTAATCAGTTGAGTAGCTATGTACACTGTAAACGTAAAAGTTTATAAAATCCGCTGGAATCCCGGAATCTGCTGTCAATACATGATTCATAAGTTTTGAAGTACCTTATGTCCCTTAAAACACTTTTGTTGAGCCTTCGTCTAACCAAAACCGTCAGTTACTAAATTCGTAAGCGAAGAAAATGGACTTATAGCGCAATTGCGGCTTGAAGATGGCCTATCTTCCAAAGTTGATAGGGACAGCTGACTCGTCAGGTAAAAGTATCTACTTTTTACATCCAGATGCATCATATGTTGGTTTAAGGGCGTATCCACCAGTTAATAACTCAGGAATCTATAAAAGTGTGCACAGAAATACTCCATGGACGTGATATCACAGGAAATTTAGGTAATAATTTATTTTCTAATACATTATGAACAAATAATATTTAACAAATAAAATTTAGTTGGTACTTACTGCAAGCCTTTGTTATTTGATGAAATGTGGAATTCTTATTTACCTGCAAAAATAGAAAGATAATGCATTAATTTTATATAGTACAACATTCGTAATTATGTTACCCATTCTGAAGTTTTACAACAAAGCGCCTTCAACTAAAGTGACAGGGACAGAACAAGTGAAACGATTATGGAATACATTCATATACACGTAACACAAATGCACTGCAATGTTGATTTACGAACTAATGCCGTGTATTACGTTTAAATGCATTTAAGAGAACCCAGAGCAATCCGTAAAATAAAATACTAAAACTGTAATAAGTTCAAAAACTGAATATCCATATATAGCTATGATTAGCTCTGGATTAGCAGTTCTTAAAGTAAAGGTTTCTTTATAAGTTATAGTTTATCATAAAACTGTGTACCCACATTTTTCCACATTTAGGAACACATATTTTGCACTGGAATACTCAATGGTAATTAGCCATAATGGATATGTGAACTCAATGTATATGAAACATCTATGAAAAAAACCTGATGTGATACATTCATATGACCTTCTTTATCCTCTATCGTTTATTAGTCAGTGTACAAACTATTCTTTTTATATCTACTACGTTTTAATCCAAATAATCTATTTTCTAAACTTTTCTTTTGATTCAGGTGACCTTAAAACTTGTATTTGCAGTGAAGTCTCGGTATCGAATTTTTGGGTGGAATGTAATACCTTCTGTACCTACTACGTAAGCGGCAGAAAAAGTAAAATTGCTTTTATGGATTCAGGGAGCCTCAAAACACGTATTTTCGGCAAAATCTCTATATCAAATGTTTGAGTAGAATGCAATACTTCCTCTATACTACGTACGTAGCTGAGAAAATGCGCGATGATACGAGATTTGATCATTTTGCCTCTGTAAGCACTAGGCAATCTGTCAGACCTGGCCTGGGTTCCAAAAGAAAAAGCTGATAAACACCTGTCGCTTTCATATTTTTCCTTTTCCACGTATCTATCGGAGTACAGCAAATAGGATAAAGTTAGGTAAGATAATGAACGGATGCTAAAGCTTGATTCTGGAAGCTGAAGTGTGATTACCGGTAGTGATTTGCATATGGGAACTAGGTAACGCTGTTCAAACAATTCATCATCTGCGATGTGCCGGAGTTCCCCACTATCAGGTTACTTGGGAAGAGAAGGTTGACAGATGGTCAGAAATCTGCATAGGGGTCCGCACGAGTGACTCATTCGGCACTCCTGTTTATGTTGACCAAGACTACCACTCGTACCTGTCATATTCCGTCCAGCTGTAGTCTTAATGTTTGTCTCTACTCTACATTGTTTGTTCTACATTGTCTGCTGTGGTTCAGTGGTACCAATTCAGCCATTTTATGACTAAATCTAGCCTTTTTGAAGAGAGTGTTAGCTAATAGTTTGCGCAAAAAGCCAATAAAGGCATTTCCAGTCATTTTACATACTGGTTGTGGCACCTTTACGTATTTTTCACAATAATCGACCGTTTCTAGCTATTTTCAGTTTTCATTTAATTACTTTCTGTACTGTATTTTTCCAGGGCTTTGGAAAGAAAGGGAGGAAATGATGCGGGCGGGATTTCGCATGAACATTGCTGATGCCCTGGATGTTAAGCCTATACTTTATTTAATGAATCTCTGCACACTATTGTGCTTGTTTTGCTGGTCTCGAGATCTATTATAGACGGTAAGTCATCGCCGCTGTCTGGCGAGGAGAGAATGCGTCTTCCGTGGAGCGCCCTCTCAGAGGAGAGAAGTAGGCATCATGAATGTAGCAGTTGTCATTGCTCTGGTATGGTCCGGTGTGGAGTGAGCAGATGTTGAGGTGTTGTGTGGCGTCACATGTATTCGTGAAGGAGGATGTTCAGCTGTCCTCGTTTCGTATCACTTAGCTTCCTCTTTCATGTTTCAAGTAGGCTTAGCGGCTGTTGGTGTTGGATAGATGGCGCAGATGCTTCTCGTTGGAAATTTCTTCTTGGCCCTGCCAGATGTAGTCGTCTCAGGTGAGTCGAGTTCTCCCCGATTCCGCCAGGGGGAAACCTTCTCTGAGCAGCACGATGGAATGACTGAGTCATCAAACTTGGAAGCAGAGACCTCAGGGCATTTCTGTCGGTGGACCTGCCTGCTTCCTGTGGTTCCTCCAGCTCATACTTTCCTCCTGGGGTGGTAGTCACAAAAGATCCACACTGAGTTAGGTGCGAGGTGTCCTCTCCTTACCTAGTCATATTTGTGTAACGCTTACCTATAAAAGCTAAAGTTAAAGACCAACGGAGGGCCCCCACAACCGGGGCAGAGCACCGCAAGTTGGCCGCAAAAGCCTTTTCTGCTTTTACATTGACCACTGGGAGGGAGCGATGAGGGGAGGGACACGAAGGGCGACCAGGACGACGTGCGCAAGCATGAATCGTACTTAGCGTTTCCAGATCGAACGCATCCGACGACGACCGGGCCCACACACAAGCGAAGCCACCGAACCCTCGGCGTTCCCCAGAGACGGAACCCATTCCGAGGAAAGACCTAACTGAGCAGTTCCGCAACGGCACCAGGGAAGAAGCCTCTACAGAGCGCCCAGCCACCGCGCAAAGACAACCCGCCGAACACCGTCACCTCGTCATATCCAAGAAGAATATGAAAATTTTCACCATGGGTTTAACACCTTTCATTCAATGTATTACACTTTAGTTGGCTATTTATTGCCTAGAAGACACTATAATCGAGAGAACGCACGCAGGCGAGAGCGTGCAGGTTGCGCAGTAGCACAGTTCTGAATACATAGCCTACCAGCGTATAGCGAGCGTGCGAGAACGAAAGAAAGAGACAACGTATTATCTCTCTCTGCGCAGTAGGTCTCCGCCACCCGCCTTCGTGTGTACTCCCACTCTAGTAGGTTAAGAATGCAACATAAAGTATTAATTAGTTCTTTAATTTTCTGTGATAGATTCAAAACATATTTTTACTCTTATTTCATAGCTATCCTTGCTAAAAAATAACACATTTTATTCACCTTCATTTACTTATTACTATTAGTTTTACAGCATCTTCTGACAGCTTAACACACATAAAGCTACTGACAAAAACTTTGTCCTATCCATCCCTTGTCCTCCTCCTAATTGTCTCTCGTTCATGGTTTCCATAACTCCGTTCTTCCATATTCTTGGAGGCATAACTCTTTTTATTTTCCCTACTGCTACAGTAAGTAGAAGAAGTCACAGTATTGCACCCAAAAATTCTAAACCGAAATTTCACCGGAAATACACATTCTGAGACTACCTGGACCAAAAAACGTTTACTTTCTCTACCACGTACATAGTAGGTGCATTCCACCCAAAAAATTCAATACCGTGATTTTACCGGATGTAGGTACATGTTTTGGGGACACCTGAATCCCCCCAAAAAAGCATTTTTAGAAAAAGATCCGCGTGTGTTTGTGCATGTGTCTGTGAACAGCATAACTCAAAAACTAAAGGTCGGCTCTTAACGATTTTGTATAAAATACCATACGTTTAAGACATTTTTAGGCAAATGAATTGTATATCTCGAATGTTCTGGGAATGTATGCAAAAGCATTCTTCATTGTGAACGGCTTTTGCATAACTGGTAAACCATAAGAGATAGACAAAATTTTACTACACAAAAATTGTAGATCGCGTTAAAATACACAATTTATGCCATATACATTTTTTTTGTTGAGTGAACCATTTTTGAGACATTGCTTGTTATTCCCTTAAATTTTCCAATACTTATACTTTTTCTCAAATGGGAATTCGTTATTCATGTTTTTGTCCTGGTACTGCAAAGAGAATGGAATACTCCACATAACAACCAGCTCTTAAAATATTTGACTATCCCTTAAAGCCTACCAATTCCGCTTGCACCTACAAGAAAACTAGCAATAAGATTAACATCTCGATAAACCTGAAGCATATGGAGAATAAGTGATTGTAAAGATAGATTGTACAAGAGTAGAGAAAGTCATGTGAGTGTAACACATCATAATTTTTTTTAAATGGCTCTAACGGTTTTGATTAAAATGCACTATTCGAGATATGAACATGACAAATAAAAATGTATATCTTAAATTTTCTGGGAATAGCCGTGAAGTCCTCTTTATTCGGAAGGCATTTTGTATAATCTTGTATAACTGGTAAACGTTAAGCAAAAGAGGAAAGCGTACTATACAAAAATTGTATATCTCTTTAAAACACGCCATGTATTTCCAATAAGTCTTTTATTTGGCATAAGTCATTTCTAAGATATTCGTTAAGATTGGTTCGAATTGGTCATTCTTTTCAACATTGTTATTTCTCGCGATGTCATGGAAACAGTATGGAATTTTAAAGCCAGCATATAGCGTCCAGTTCTTAAACATTTGACTATCGCTGTTCTCTTTTTAACTATAACGAAATGTGTGATGTAGCTATTTCTGCAAAGGTTTATTTGGATTAAAATGAGTAGATAGAGAAATAAGCTTAATAAGAATAGTTTGTATACCTACTAATAAGCGATAGACGGTAGAGAAAGTCATGTGAACATATGATATGAGATCTTTAGAAAAAGTTCCTTGTGTATGTGTGGGAGTCTGTTTGCGTGTGTTTGTGTCTGTGAACAGCATAACAAAAATGAGAAACTCAAAAACGAAATGTCGGTTAAATACCAAACGTGGTATTTAAGTTAGGTATGTATCTTCCTAAGCTACCCTTTACATTTGTATTAACGATTACGATCGTAAGGATTTTGTTTTATTTATATATATGCATAAATTAAAGGGTATTTACACGGCAAGTAACACTTATATCTTCAATTTTCTGGGAGTAGCATGTGAAGTCCTCTTCATTTGGAAGGAATTTTATAAAATCTTGTACAAGTGCTAAAGTTAAGCGATAGAAACGTACTACACACAAAAAATGTAGATTTATTTAAAACACGCAATTTATTTCAAATAACTTTTTGTGCCATAAGCCATTTCCAAAAATATCAGTTATTCGATTGTTCAAAAACTTGCCATTTTTTAAAGTTATTTCGATATTCATTTGTTTTTCGCAATTGCATGGAAACAGTATGGAATTTTAAGGCCAGCGCATAGTGTCCAGTTCTTAAACATCTGACTATCGTTGTTCTCTTTGTGTCTACAACAAAACGTGTAATATAGCTATTTCTGCAAAGGTTTGACTGGTTTATCTCAATTAAGATGAAAATAAACTTTCGTAAGAATAGTTTGTATATCCCTAATAAACGATAGAGGATACAGTATCTGAATGGAACGCATCAGATTTTTCGTCTCCTTGATGGCATCCATTCAAAAGCAATCTTTAGTAACCTATACACGTCACATGTCCATACCATATTAATTATTTGGTTTTAATATCCATTTCCTATCTTCATTCCTAATTTTATTACTTCTAGATTGATTCTTGTAAATTTACTTACTTGTAATTTCAAACACAGCAATAATAGCATTTCATTTTAATTTCTTAACAACTGAAAGTCAGTGCGCAAGATAGTTGAAAATTCCATTTGACAATCCCATTTCAATTAAGTTTTCAGCGAGAGAAAGCCACGATTGGTTGAAATTTAAGCTGTTAAAAACTGGAAAAGTCCCATATAGCATCTTAGATCCATGGACACGACGAAAGAAATGCAATGATTAATGAATGATGAAATGAGAGGGTGTCCGATGAACGTTAATCCAGCAACTACAGTGGTGGGCTGTGTTCTGTTTGGGCGACCCTGTTATATACCTCCACTTAACTTGAACGCGATCAATCAAAGTGTTGTCGGGGACCGTCCCAAGGGAAGGTGCTAACTCCCACCATTCAAAGTGGACATCCGTCATCTCTAAGGTATACTGAAGGAATCAATACTCCTGTAAGACTCTCATGCAGTTCATCAATACTGAACCTGAATTCTGTGCAGCACACGGCATCTGGACAACTCTGTGGCTAAATTATTTTTAACACGTAAATACACATAGATAATATATTAATCATAAAGACAATGGTGGATAAATACTTGAGCATAAAATAGAGAGAGAATACACGATGTTTATTGATTTAGGAAAAGCATTCGATAGTATCAACAGGGAGGCACTGTGGTGCAAACCAATTAAGAAAGGAGCGAGTGAATCATTTGTAGGGAATATAAAGCATTTACATGCAAATAATGAGTGTTGTGTGAAAATAGCCAAGGGAAGAATTACTGAAGAGAACACGAATAATTCAGAGCTTAAACAAGGGTGCAAACTTAGTCCAGTGCTGTTTAACCTATTCATAGATGGTATTATAGAAGGGCATGATCTAATGGCAGGTTCCATTCAGTTGTGGGCTAAGTAAAGCTATTGAAGCAATTGGCAAATAGTGTAAAGATTGGGGGTTGAAAATTATGATCTTTAAGAAAGGATATAAGCTAAGAAGACCAAACTATGGTAGTGGGAAGGAACAGAGTTGGAAGTAGGAAAATTGACTATCTAGGAGTAAGGCTCAAGAGTGCAGGGGATTGGGGGGGGGCAGCAGAAAAACGAACTATCAAAGGGGAAACAATCAATACAGGTAATCAGAGCATGTGTGAACAGAATACATAAATGCAAATTATGTGGCTAGAAAGGATATATAGCACGGTGGTAGAGGCTAGGACGTTATACGCAGCAGAGATATGGGGGCTGGAAAAAGGATGGGAAAATGTAGGTGTTATATATAGGAATTTTTGCAAAATAACTCTGGGGCTACCAAGAAGTTCACCGAATGGAATAGCACAAGCAGAACTAGGGAGAGTGGGAGAAAAAGGCAAAATGATAGAAAAGGTGATTAAACACTGGTTTAGAATAAAACTACTAGAGGAAAATCATATACTTGTTTGTACAGGTGTAATTGGGGGAAAAATTGGATGCACAAGATACAGGCAGCATTGGAAGAAATAGAAGTGGGCGAAACATAAGGTTTCTGGGAAGAAATAGAACGAAAGTTAACGATGTAGAAAAGCAAGAAGAAATTATAAGTAGTTTCAAGGGGAAAGAGTCATTAATAGATTATAAATATTTAAAAACAGTATGGAGAAAAGAAAAATAAATGGAAGTATGCAACAAAGAGGTCAGAATGGGGTATGCATGGGCGAGGACAGATGTAATTAATTTAAGTGGTCTAACAGGGAGAAGAAGGGGGAGAGATGCACTAAATGTAGTAGATTGCATGATAATTGGCATTATATTCTGGAATGCGACGATACGGATAAAGGAAGGGAGAATTTAATACTAGAAAAATGGAAAAATTTACCAACAGAGCTAAAAGCTAGGAGGATTTTCAATTCAAGATCAAATGAATATATGGAGAAAGCAGGAAAATATTTAGCAAAAATAACGCTAAATTGGTTAAAAGAAATGTAAAGTAAATGGCGGAAAATAAGGAAAAGGAATAAGAAGGGATAAAAGTAAACAGTGGATACATTATACTTCCCCATTATATATACAACAGAATGTTACATATAAGTGGAAGAAATACTATAAGCAATCCAAGAGGGGGTAACAATTGTATACATTGTATGTAATGTTTAAAGAAGACAATAAATAATTCCTTCATTATAGAAAATGTGGAATATCATATCTTGCGACGGAATATATTGGTAGCAATAAATTAAGCATCAGTGAAAAAAAAATATGTTTTGCAATCACATAAGCTTCTCTACTCCCTCTTCTACAAACTAGTCTTATTCTTCTATCTACTTCATAATCGAGATAGACTTTCATTACACATTCCGTTGTTAGTATAACAAGGATAAAAACAGTCAGATTGTTAAAAAAACGTGTCTCTTTGAAAGTCCATATTCCTCGCATGACTACGAGAAAAAACGAAGTGCTCCTTAACACTTGATTAACGTTTAAGTGTTTGAAATTTCAAACCAATAATAAACTATATCTCGGAAATGGTGACCGCCACCACAAACATTTAATTGACACAAATTGTGTGATTTAACGACATCTACATTTTGTGTAGTAATATCAAGTATACAAAACCAATCAGAATGAAGAGAGCTTTACGGCTATTTCCCAGAAAAATCAAGATAAAGATTTTATTTGTCACGGAAATATATTAAACACACGATATTTTAAACAAAATCACTGCAGCCTATTTTAAGAGAAAGGGTAGTTTGTGATAGGGGGATTTTTTTTAAACACTTCGTGTCGTATTCTTAGAAGACGCTGAATGTAGGTAACTACCCAGTTTGGTATTTAATGGCTTTTCAGCTGGAATTACTGGATTCAGTGGCTTCAAAACGTGTATTACCGGTGAAATCTCGATATCGAATTTTTGGGTAAAATGCAATACCTACTGTACACGTGGTAGGGAGAGTAAATATAATATTGTATTATGCAACACGACTGTAACGGTAGTAATTATAATGCGAGTATGTCGATGAATCGAGCGGTAACGAGCTTCATAGTTTTCATGCGAGCTTCTTAATTACCATTATAGTCAAGTTGTATAAGGCTATTTTTGGTCGACCACACTATAATTTCAAAGCTTTGAGTTTTTACAAAAAGATCTTACCTTGTTAATTGTGTGTAATTAAAGGCTGATCTTACGGTAGAACCTTGAGCGTGTTGACCACTAGCGCAAAAGATGGCAGTACTGTTGAGTCCAGACCGTATTTATTGATTTTTGCAGGTAATGTGAAGGAAACGCGGATTAAAGTAAACGGGATGAACTCTATGTATTAGAATACTAAAATTACAATCAGCATAGTTTATTCTATTTTAAATACTCATACTTCATTGTTTATCTGGGGAATTGATCCCAGTGGACTGCCGCACGCGCAGCTGAGAACGATCATAGCGAGTCGCTGAAGTGTAGCGTATGCCATTATAGTTCAATACGTCACATGTAATCATCGTATTGTAGTGTGATCGACCAAAAATAATTAAAAGCCAATAAGCGACATCATGCAGATATGCTCTTATAGACACTCAGAGTTTAATGTGTTTTTGGGTGTCCTGCCACGGTACCTCCAGTATGGAACGTCGGCACAGGAAACCGAAGTTTCCTGGTTCGGATACCAAATTTCGGTTCTGAATTTTTCATAATTGATTCAACTTTCCAAACAAACTGCGCAAGGCCGTGTAGAAGAAACATTATCAAAGATAACACTTTTTTAAGTCTGGATCAGTATATGGCGGATAGTTAACCTTCTAGGTCTTATTCCTGTAGCATACCATCTTGCTTCGTCACGTGTCCACAGAAGCCTTACTGCACAGCTACTGTACCTCTACTTATGTGATGGTCAGATGGGAGCTTCGACACAAAGATCTTAGTGCTAAGCAACTGTATCTCTGCTTCTACACGTCCTCGGCAGATGGCATTAGGGTGATGTCCAGTCTAACTGCTTTAATTACCTGTGGATAGATAACAGAATACTCACTATTATCTATTATTTTCATTTTTAGTTTTTTTTAAATTAAGGTGGGACTTTGGGTCGTGGTATTACATACTCAATCCGGCATTTACCTTGGAGACAGGAAGACCACGAAGAAACCCTGATCAGATTGCTCGGCCCACGGGATTTGAACCTGAGACCTCCCGAAGACATCACTGCCTGAACCATCCCGCTCGATAAAACGTAATATTGTTTCTCCTAATATGACCTTAATTTTTACAACGCAAGTAATTATAGCTTAAAATACCGTAGGTATGTATAGGGTAAGTCCGGGGGGAGATGGTCATAGTTTTTAAAATGGGCTCTAAAATGCATACCTTAATAGATATGAGCACTTGTTCATCTTCACTACTGTGAAACATCTCTTCTATTACAAGCTCTTTACTATTACGTACGACCTATAGCAGGCAGTAAACAAATGAGGACTCTGTTATTGTCCAGGACACAGCATGCAGTATACATCTGTTAGTGTTGTTACTGTAAACCGTATTCACAGTTGTGGGTAAGTGCAACATATATTCTTATTAGTTCTAATGGAATTAGTTTGTGTTTTGATAAGTTTGAGAAATGCTTTTACATTGCAGTTTTATCTTGAAATCTTTGGTGTATGCAACCCCCATTAATGATGTACAAACACTACAGGAAGTTGTTATCAATGCCTGCCAGAGCATCCGTGACCAACCTGGAATGGTGAGAGTGCGTGATTTCCTAAGACGCCAGAAAGAAGTATGCCTTACTATGAATGGCCACTATATTACCTCATTTAGTGATGGTTCACAAGTGCAGGTCGTACGTAATTGCAAGCAGTTTACATTAGAAGCTATGGTGTTTCACAGTAACAGAGTAGTGTGTCCTCATTTGTTTACTGCACCTGTAGGTCATACGTAATAGCAAAGAGTTTGCAGTAGAAGAAATGTTTCACAGTAGTGAATATGAACAAGTGCTCAGAACTCTTAAGGTATACATTTTAGAGCCCATGTTTACTGGACTTTGTTTGTTTGGTCCATATTACCACCAATCAAAATATGGAATATTTTTTTCTTTAATATTTGTGTAACCTGTGGCATCATTAAGATAAAACAATTGCTGCTAATTAGAGAATGTCAAATAGGAACAACTTCGAAATTGGCATACAATACAAAATTGGTTACATGCGTTTACGCACAGAAAACTACTACCACTAAGAACATAATTTAGTGAACAAGCTATAGCCTTTACAGCGTTTATAAGATGATTATCGAGTATCGGTGCTCAAAAATCAGTATCGGTTTCGAGGAATACAGATACATCACTGATCATACTATATGTAGGTTGACAACATTGATTAAATGGCCCGCTTCGCTATTTACTATCCGCACACGTTTAGTCACAAGTTGTTATGGTTACAGAACATCTCTTGTAGTTATAATGAAGTGAGTGTGTCTCGCCGTAGTCTAGTGGTTAACACAACTGTCTGCATATGAGTCCTGGCTGGAGGGTTTGCTCTCTGTGTACTCCTATTTGTCTTTTGGTCATACAGATACTTAAAAATGTGTTTGTTAGTCATGCTGACCCATCAAATCCTTTATATAGTCAATATCCCATTCAGTAATTCAGATGGTATCCCCTCACTTACCTAACGATGTGCCGCCGCGGTAACGTGTGGGACTCGCATGTGAAGGTCCCGGATTCGATCACCGGGGATCGACCCATGGGTTTTTCGTGGTTCCTCCGGGTCGACAAGCGAATGCTGGGATGGTTCCTCTTCTACAACGGCTTGTCCTTGCGAGGCTCTCAGTTTGCACCCGCCTCCGAATGGGCCCCACCAGGAAGGGCCGCCGGGGGTTTGAAGGCATGTGGGTGGGCCCGGGCGGCATCGAATGCGTTCGAACTGGAAACGTTATAGACCCCGTCCATGGTTGCGCCAGTCATCATCCGGATCTTGTCGCCCTCCCAGGGGTCATGGTAGAAGCAAAACGGGGCCATTGCGCTTTACTTGCCCGGCTCTGCCACGATTGGGGGGCGTCGCCGTTTTTCCATACTTTTACTTTATTTCCTCACTTTGCTAAATTCTCTAAAACGGACTACGGAGGGAAGGTATGACTGTGTTTCAACTATTCCGCCCCCCCAAATGCACTCTCTATATACTCTCCCACCCGGAATGTTCGGAAGTACAATTTGTTTTAAACAAGAAAGTACTTGTGACAGTTACTAAAGGCGCATGCTTCTGTGTGGTTTCCATGGCAACCTGCTCTCCGCTGTTGCTCAAGCCAGTAAGGTTCCAACATCCTCGTTTCCCTTTTTACAAGTTGAACTTCGAGGGTAGCATGTTCCCATGTTGTAACACGTGTTTTCGTACTTCTTAATAGCTTTCTTAATACAACCCGACAACGCTGTCCTTCCACCTCTCTGCTATGAGTGAACTGTCACAAGTCGCTTCTTGTTTAAATTCTGCATGAAGAAGCGGTTTTCAGGCTCTAATGGAGGAAAAACATAACAAATTAAAATGTAAAGGTTATCTCTGTACTATTGCTAAACGCACTTCGTAATGGGAACAACCTTGACATCTGGCTTTAAAAATCAAGGAAAACAGAACTGACATGAACATACACGAATACATATTTAGGCGGGTTTATAGCACTGCGAAAGTAGACCAAGTGTGCAGATGGCACATTATCTTCGTGACGTCTTTCGATGTTTTGTGGTTACGACATTTGCTGGTCCAGATGATCTCCAGTACAAGCACTTACAAAAATAATGTCTCGCAGAGAATTCACTGACAAGAGTTTCTGTTGCAAAGTAATTAACTTTTAATTTAATTTTATTTGTAACAGTTTCACTTTCACAGTAACGTTTTGCTCTTTCAATAGCCAATTCTGCAAAATATAAAATGAACACAAGCAATTTTTTTCAAACAGCCAATCGATATTGTTTTTATTAAATGTGAAGAGATGAACCGCTTAGAAACATCAACAGTGTCCTGTAAATTAAATTACTAATCTTATTATCTGAAATGACATTTCTTATAAACGAACAGATATAAACAAAATCAATAACATTTACTTTCACTACCACGCACGTAACATGTAGAGAATGTATTGCATTTCACACAAAAATTCATAACGAGATTTTTACCGGAAATACATGTTTTGACGCAATCCCTTAAATCCAAAAAAGGAGTTAGAAAAATTCCACGTGTGAGTGTGTGCGAGTTTATGCACAACATAGCTCAAAAACGAAAAGTCGGATAAATACCAAATTTGATATTATTTAAGTTCAACTTCTCCCAAAGATGCGACACGAAGATTTTCAAGAAATTTCCCCAATCCAAACTACCCTTTACGTGGAAATGTTTCGAAATGTTTCATTTTCTCAAAAATGGCTCTAACAATTTTGATTAAAATACCATATATTAAAGATATTTACATTACAAAAAAAAATTTATCTTGAATTTTCTGGGAATAGCCTGTGAAGTCCTCTTCATTCTTAAGGAATTCTATATAAGCGTGTATAGCCGGTAAATGCTAAGCGATAGACGAAAACGCGCCACTACTATGTTTTTGTTTTAAAGTCTTATCGATTTTCAGTTGTTTCTCGGGATGTCATGCAAAGAGTGTAGAATTTTAAGACCAGTATATAGCGTCCAATATTTAAAACATTTGAGTATTGCTGTTGCTTTTGTATCTACACTGCCGTTTGTGAAAACTGCAACACCAAGAAAGAATTTCCCGAATACTCCAAACTTGGTGAAGGTGTAGAAGGGTGTGAAAGCAATAAGTGATTATATTTGCAGAGAGATGGGGTACACGTAGGCCGAGCAGAGCCCTCTCGTGTCGGTCCGACAAGGTCAGTGTTGCGCCCAGTTAGTCAGTGCACAGCTGTCAAACAAGGTGGAAACAATAAAGAGAGTGCCAGTATGCCTCGTCGAAATCGGCATGTGAGTGAGTTCGAACGTGGCAGAATGATCGGTCTCCGGGAAGCGGGTGTATCATACCGTGACATTTCGGCTCGTACAGGGCATGCTGCTACGACAGTGATGCGTGCGTGGAAGCAGTGAATAGATGAAGGTCGTACGCAGCGAAGAGCGGGTACTAGACCACAGAACATGACCACAGCACGGGATGACCGTCATCCATTCCGCATGGCCATAACGGACCGTACAGCTTCATCCACAGTGTTGGCTCGACACTGGAGCACTGCAACAGGTGTGAACTTGTCTGCATCAACGGTCCGTTGCAGGTTTGATTGGTTGCATGCATGCCATTACGTCGGCTTCCATTGTCCAGAAACCACAAGCTCCTCCGATTGCAATGGGCATGTGAACACGTAATTGGGGTGCTGAGTGGCAAAATGTCTTTTGGACGAGTCCCACTTCAACGGGTCCTATAGTGGTGGCCGCATACGTGTCCGGTGGTACCGTGGTGACCGCAACCTGGAGGGCTGTATTGTTGAGCGACATAGCGGACAAACACCAGGTGTGATGGTTTGGAGCGCCATTGGTTACAACAATCGATCTCGCCTCCTACGAATTAAGGGCACTTTGAACAGCAACCGATATCTAACGGTGGTTGTAGATCCTGAGATATTCTCCCTGCTTCAGGCATCTCCACAGGCCACATTTCAACAGGACAATGCCCGGCCACATATTGCAAGGAATGCACAAGCCTTCTTCGAAGAGCGACGGGTACCATTGCTTTCCTGGCCTGCAAGTTCGCCTGGCATGTCGCCCATCGAACGTGTCTGGGATATGGTTGGTCGGCACCTGGTGCGCCACGGTCCTCCATTAACCAGTGTCACGGATTTGTGGGCTCGAATACAGACTACGTGGAGGGAAATTCCTCAGGAACTTATTCAGAACCTTTTTGATTCAATGCCACGGTGCATAGCAGCTCTAATTGCAGCGCATGGAGACCACACCAAATAGTGAATATTAGGGCTCGATGGTCGTGTATAGATTTGAAAGGTTTATAATTTATTATTTTTTCATGTACCGAACCTGTTGTATTAAGTTCATTGAATTCATGCGTTTCCTATAATTTATTATTTTTTCATGTACCGAACCTGTTGTATTAAATTCATTGAATTCATGCGTTTCCTTCTTGGTGTTGCAATTTTCACAAACGGCAGTGCATAATCAAATGCATAATGCAGCTATTTCCGGAAAGGTTTGTCTAGACTAAAGCGTAGTAGATATGAAAATAAACCTTCCTAAGAATAATTTGTACACCCACTAATAAGCGACAGAGGATGGATAAAGTCATGTGAATGTAACACCTTTTACATACAAAAAGCACTTGAAATTGTAGCCAGTGACAGAAACGAGAGATATAATATGTGTTGCATTCACATGACTTTCTCTGCCCACTTTGCTTTGCTACATTCTCTACGACGTACATATTACCTAGAGATGGCATTCACTCGTTTCTGGCAGCTTCTCAGAAAATTTTCATTTATACTCGAGAGTTCAATATCTGAAATTGAGGCAGTTTCTCGTCTGGTGTTTCCTTTTAGCTGCTCCAATGAATGGGGCTTGTTGCATACACTTTATTTTTCGCGTGATCATCAGAGTGGGTAAATTTTTGCTGTTGTATTTTGCGAAAAGTCAATGATAAGAGTAATTGACCCACGGTTAATATTCTGTGGTTCCATTTGCATGGTTATGTTCCGTCGTAAAATATCATATCTGGAACACTGATTAAACCCGATTTTACACATGAAATTCCCTTGCATGACGCGAATATTGGTGTGCGGTGTGCAGTAAATGCATACAGAACAATAGGACCTATATTTTCTGAGTAAAAAATAAATGCAGAGATGACTTGCACGTATTTTTCAAAGCTGACCGACGTTGAATGTCGGTCTGGGTTTTTTCAACAAGACTTTTCCACTGCGCATACGGTTGAGAAGTCATTAAGCTTAATTCAGGAAATGTTTCAAGATAGGGTAATTAGTAAATAATTATGCCCCTCAAGATCCCCTGATTTAACTGTATGCGATTTAATCTACAGGGGAACTGAAAAAATAAGTGTATACAAAACCCCTCGATACATTGAAAGAACTAAAAGAAAACATCAGGCGATAAATTCGATCAATTTCGGATATTGAACTCTCCAATGTGAATGAAAGTTTCCTGAGAAGATGCAAGAAATGTGTGGACAGAAAAGGACAACATTTCCAACATCGCCTATTATAAGATATGTGCTTATTATCACTGTAATTGTAACTGTGAGAACGTGAGGAGTTTGCGCGGATATTATAACTGTTTCAGCGGGAGTTCAAGTTGTAACGGCCGGCGTGTGAACTACCGTACAGTGGCCACATTGTGAAAGAAAAACACTATCTTAACTGAGCTTAAACATAATGTTAAAATGAGTAAATAAATTAATATATTTCGTACATATAGCCCAGAAAAATGTGACGTATTAATGAGAAAACGTATAAACCAAAAAAGGAGGTATAACTGAGCTAAACAACAATGAACGAAGTTCGGTGCCAAAAAACTTAAGTATGCGAAAAGCGTAGAAGTGAATAACATTTACAGGGTGGACTATTTAAGCTGAGACTGTACAATATCTCCAAAACAAACGTTGTAGAAAGAAATGTCTTAAAAGTTGTTTGATATAAAATTGTTTATAAAAAGCTGTTTATTTTGTGATGAATAAGGAAACAAAATAAAAAATGTTGTTTCCCAATTACGAAACGTAACTTGATCCTCAAATGACCATCCTGGATGATCCAACCATTCATTGCACTCTGCGTACACAGCCATTCAGAGTTTTTTTGTTATTTACGTTGGTGTAAGAACAATTGGAAAGTGCTTTATACAAAAGTTGTTTGATTTTTTATGAGAAGTGAGGAAACAACACACAAAATGTAGGTACCCATTTTAAAAAATTACATTGAGCTAAAATGACCATCATAACGTCCTCCAAACAAAACACGACTAATAACATTTATTTTCCCCCATAATATCAAGCAACTTTTATTCAGACATCTCTGTCTACAACGCTTAGTTTTATAGATATTGTACAGTCTCAACTTAAATGGTCCGCTCTGTGTAACTGTATTACCAACATTGCCATTTGCGGCGCGAAGTTTTGAAGGCGAGTTACCTGCTCTGCCTCTCGTTCTCCGAGGCTGAAGTCCGGTTTGGAGGTCTCTTCAATGCCTATGATGATCTGCTACTGCTCTTGCCTCGGCTAGCTATATCATTATAGGGTTCCTGATTATAGGATCAGCATGGCTTCTGGTTCCTTGGTAAAGGAAGTCGTAGATCTATAAGGTGTGTGACGGAACAAGAATGTAGGCATGGTTTTGCTTAGCTCATTTTTATTCACACGGTCATCTTAAACACAAATTCTAATTCAGGAAACCATCTCCTCATCCTTTATAATGCTAGGTCTACTTTGCATACTTTGCTTTCGGCCTTCGCACACCTGATCACGCGGTATTTCATGTTTTTGACTAAGGTGGCGGAAATAGTTCAGAATTTGTACTTTTAACACGTTGAAAATGTATATCGATAAATACTGAAAATGCTGCCATATTCGAATTACTGCATCTACATATTATTCTGCACTTTTCAACTTTTCCCAGCAAACTTTTCACCGCAGGTATAGCATGTTTGCTTAGACGACGGTACTTTTAGAAATGCTCGAATCCAGGATGCCAGGATTCGAGAGAGGGTTCGCCCAGGTAACGGGATGTAAAGTCCTTCTGTTTGGCTTGCTATTTATAGGAATCGTATCTTAGATTTCTCTGTTCCCTGATTGGATGAAACCTCCGCACTCTTGAACGTCTCTAGTTCTTACGTAGTTCAGTGCTGTACTAATCCTAACATCACGTTTGAGTTTTTTTTTTATTTAATTACAGACGCTCTTTAACTACTATGGTTCTTAGCGTCCCATTCCATATTGGGCGTGAAAGACAGGAAATTTTGCTCAGAGGCCTCTTTATCAGGCTTGAGGCTCTTTTACGTGCTGTAAATCTACGACAGGGACCATCGGCTTTACTTCCCTTCGAAGGAAGCCATACTAAGGATTTTTAATCCCGGAAAAATCCATCGCCCGACCTCGGGAACTACAGTAACCACTACACCACAGGGGACAACTAACATCACGTGACTTATTTCTAACATGGTGAAGGTTATTCCCTGAAATATATGCTGGATCCTTCCTACCCCTTCAACTTGGTCACGGCGAATTATTGCAGAAAAGTGCAAAAGATTTCTACACTTTTGCAAGTTTACAAAGGATTCTCTTACCGGTCTGTGGGCCGCATTCTGGAGGTTTGGGGTTCAATTCCCGATGACCGCCCGCTCTGGCCATGGGGTTTTTCCTGATTTTCTTCTGTCGAAGCACGATTTCTCCTTTTCCCCTATTTGCTCTAATTTCATCTCTCCCTTTGACGCTTCAGGTGTGTCTTCGTGTCCTGCAGTGCTGGCGGTGTCGGGCAAATGGCACAGATGCTTGCGCATTGGAAAGATTTCTCCCCACGTAGGCCAGGATACGTTGTTCCGCCCATTAGGGTAGCTTCGTCGCCCTCTCTCGGGATTCTTCGTCTCTATTGTTGCGCAGGTTTTCAAACTGGAATTATTAGGGACTTCTGCGCGTCTCTGTGGGTCTGTCTGTGTGCGGAAATGCGATCTCCTACGGCTCCTTCACCTTATCCCTACCGCTCGGTGGGTGCAGCCACATGGTGGTCGCAGTGGCGAGGTGTGCCCCTCCGATGAACGCATCTTACATCCTATAAGGAATTCTCTTGCTAGCCAGCACCATAAAACGTCAATACACTCAAAACCTGGTGATTCCAGACAGTTTCCTAGTATTAGCTTACAAATATATACCTACACTTTCATCTAATTTTACTACCTGTATAATAGTCTTATCTAACAAAGTCAGAATGAAAGGATTACAATTATTATGATAATCAACTGTGTTAATAATTACATATCTCTATCATCTGACACGTAATTTTGCATATTATTATCTACGAGGCGAAATTACAGTCTCACATTGCTGCTACCGTTATTTCGACTGGTACTTTTGAGTGGCAAATAAGTCTTAGCATTTTAGCTTTGCAGCAGTTGCATTGATCCCAAGTGTTTGCTCTCTGGTAAAGAATCCGAGGGGAACAAAGCATATAAGCATAATTTTGAAATGAAAGTCTTCCGAGGAGTGAAACGGCCTGGTGTTGCAGCCCATGCAGACGCACGTGCTCTAGCAAGATAATTCAATTACACCGATGACTAGCGCAGTCATTTGGTCGAGTTGCCCCAGGCAGGCAGGCGCCAGACTTCTCTCCTGCAACGATTCCGCTGTTTATTTACGATTATTCCACCTAACACCTAGGAGCCCCACGTTTATAGACGCTCACTTCGGCTTAAAGCTCAATCCACCGAAAATTGTCTCTGCCCAAGAACTTAAGTGATACAGCAGGGCTTTACCCACCTTGATCTAAACGACCATTGTCTCCAAACGTTAGTTTGATATAACTCTGCTTTATGGCTTTACCCTTGAAACCAGATAAGGCTTAAGTATCTTTCATGCCTCCCCAAAAGAAATTATTACTTCCTCTACTACCTCCCAAGTTAAGACGGTAACGTCTATGGCCCGCATTCAGGAGGCCCCGGGTTCGCTTCCCGCCCACTCTAATCCATAGGTATTTTCGGGGGTTTTCCCGGGACCTCACGCGAGTGGTGGGTGATTTTTTCATCCTCCGAATTTCCTCTCCCTTCATTTCGTTCTATTAATCATTTCATTCATTCTTCATCCCGTTTAATCTGTTTCAGCGATGGTGTTTCGGTGCAGCGTGACAGAGAAAAAGGATGCCCCCTGTGAAACTTTCTCCGTCCCTCAGCCTGCGGCTGGTTGCCTGGGTATAAGGACCGCACCATTGGGGGCGTTGGACCCTATGTGGGACAGGGTCCGCAGCTGCCTGTCCGACTGCCGGGGTGTCTCAATCTGAAAACTATAGGGGCCCTGTCATTGCTGTGCCGTCACTCCTGGTTCCGCCGCGCGGTGTCTCCCTTCACCTCATCCCTCCCTCCCGGGGCGCCCCCTCGGGGGACTCGGTACAGCATCCTCATTCCTGGATCGGTGCCGAATTCCTTCCGCTTCACAATCCAATCCTCTACTACCTACCTATAGAAAGTAGAAGAAATATTGCATTCCACCCAAAAATTCGATATCGATATTTAATTGAAAACACACATTTTGAGGTCCCCTTATAAAAAGGTCGGTGTTTGTGTCTGTCTGTGAACAGTAGAGTGAGGATTAGAGTGACCTGGTCCATGATTTCAAGTTACCGATGAGGAGAGCATAACTTATTGGCACGTGTCCTCTGTGTACAGACGGTGGGTAAAGAAATAAACCGTCGTAGGCATGATGTTCCGCTTTGCAAACAGAGTAGGCAATATATCAGACAGTGATATAAGTGTATTATTCGCATGCACCTAGTACCTCTTGCGATGTCAAAAGGGGTTCTCACGATATAGCCTTTGTTTAATTGAGAGACAAGAATGTTCACTTTCGACAATTGCCGCGTGTTCTTTTGATACAATCTATACGAGCAGTGCAGGCGCGCGCCCGTTGTTTACATCTGTACTCACCCTTTGTCCTTCAGCATAAACAGACTATAGTACAAGGTATTTTATAAAAAATGGCTCTATGTTTATGATTAATATACCATAACTTTGACGTATTCGCTTGAGAAATACATTTTTCTGAGAATAACTTGTGAAGTCCTCTTCATTCTGAATGACTTTTGTATAACTGGTAAACCACAAGGGATAGATAAAACTTTATAAACCAAATATGTAGATCTCGTTAACGTACACAATTTATGATAACTATAATGTTTGTATTGTTAAGTTTTCAGATATTCTTTGTTATTGCTCTGAATTTTCAAATACCTATAAGTGGTAAGTCGCTATTCGTTTTATCTCGTGGAAATGCAAGGAACATGGAACTTAAAAGCCATCACATAGTTATCCGCTCTTTGCTTTCTCTAGGATGTAGATAGTAGGAAAGAAAGGTATTCATTGCATTGCACCCAAAAATTCGATACCGATTTTTCACCAAACATACATGTTTTGAGGCTCATGGAATAAATAAAAAAAAAATCTTATGTGTTACACTCACATGACTTTCTCTACTCTTGTACAAACTATTTTTACAAACGCTTATTCTCCATATGCTTCATGTTAATCGAGATAAACATTTGCAGAGTCTATCTTATTGCTAATTTTCTTGTAGATGTAAGGGAAATATATATTTACAAGGGCAATATAGAAAAACAGTAGCCTTTAAGCACATACATATCTCTTAATAACTGGTTGCTAGGTGCAGCACCATTCCCTTTCCCACAGATTAATACTCTTTGCATATCCAAGACAAAAAAATGAATAACGAATTCCCATTTGAGAAAATAAGTATTGAAAAATTTAAGGGAATAACAAGTAATATCTCGAAAATGGTTCACTCAACAACAAAAATGTATATGACATAAATTGTGTATTTTAACGCGATCTACATTTTTTGTGTAGTAACATTTTATCTATCTCTTATGGTTTACCAGTTATGCAAAAGTCGTTCACAATAAAGAATACTTTTGGAGACATTCCCAGGAAATTCAGGATATACATTTTATTTGTCATAAAAATATCTTAAACATATGACATTTTAATCAAAATCGTTGGAGCCATTTTTGAGAAAATTAAAATTTTCGAAAAATCTTCCATGTAAAGGGTACTCTGGGGTGGGGGGATTTTTTTGAAAACCTTCGTGTCGCATCCTTGGAAGATACTGAACCCAAATACCAAGTTTGGTGTTTATCCGACTGTTCGTTTCTGAGTTATGCTGTTCACAGACACACACACACGGACATGTTTCCAAAAATGCTTTTTTTGGATTCAGGGGGTCTCAAAACATGTATTTTCGTGAAATCTCGGTATAGAAATTTTAGGTGGTATACAATACTTCCCCTACTTACTATACGTAGTAGAGAAGTAAAAATTAGAAAAGGTCCGCGCGCATTGTGTCTCAGAGCAACAACGGAAATGCATAAATACAAAACTTGGTATTTAGGTTCTGTACCTATTGAAGATGAGACACGAAGATTTTCAAAGAAATCCCCCACCCAAACTCCGTTTATATGAAACGTTTTTCGAAATCTTTGATTTTCTAAAAAATGGCTCTAATGATTTTTATTAAAATACCATATGTTAAAGATATTTTCATGAAAAATAAAATGTATATTTTAAATAGCCTGGGAAGTCCTCTTCATTCGGAAGGAATTTTGTATAATCTTGTATAACTGGTAAACGTTACGCGATAGAAGAAACCTACCACACAAAAATTATAGATCTCTTTAAACACTTAATTTACTTCAAATAACTTTTTTGTGGCATGAGCCATTTCCGATTGTTTTAAAGTATTGTTGATTTTCAGCTGTTTCTCGCGATGTCACGGAAAGACTATGGAATGTTAAGGCCAGCATATAGCGTCCAGTTCTAAAACATTTGAGTCTATAACAAAATGTGTAATGTTACTATTTCCGGAAAGGTTTAGCTCGATTAAAATAAAGTAGGAAGAAAAAGAGCTTTCGTAATCATATTTTATATAAGCGATAGAGGGAGGGAAAGTCATGTAAATTTAACACATCACATTTTAAAAAGATCTGAGTATCGCTTTAGCTTACTGTATCTTTCTTATACCTGCAACGAAATGTGTAAATTGCAGCAATACATATTTCTTTCCCAACTTTATATAAGGAGTCTTTGTAGAAAGACAAACTTCATGTAAAATAGGAAATTATATTATTCAAATTGTATGGTGCACGCTTGAGAAATGGATATAGGGGACTGAATTGTTTCTGCCGTTGTTGCAGCTCCTTCAGTTTTATAAAATTATACTTTGTGCACACAGTGGTGATGGCCCTTTTATCCCAACACAGTCAATAAAGTGATTTCTGGTTATTTAGTTACGTAATGCTTTTACTGTATCTACCATGTACCCAGGAGGTAGATGAAGTAATACATTCCAACAAAAAATACGATGTCTAGATTTCAGAGGAAATACCCACATGCTTTGATATCCCTAAAATAAAAAATAATAAAAAAAATAGGCAAAGGTCCACGTATGTTTGTAAAGTCTGTAAATACCAAACCAAATCCTCCAAGGATATCACACGAAGATTTTCAAGAAAATCCCCCACCCCAAAAGGCAAAGGCAAAGTTACGAACGGAGGAGTCCCCCCGTAACCGGGCCAGAGCCCCGCAAGTAGGCCGCAATGAACCTTTTTGCTTCTACCGTAACCCCTGGAAGGGGTGATTGAAGAGAGAGACCCGAAGGGTGACCAGATCCGGATGACGACGAGTGCAAGCCCCTAATATTTCCAGATCGAACTCATCCCGATGCCACGCGAGCCCATCCACAAGACAACTGAACCCCCAGCGGTCCCCCCCGAGGCGGAGGCAGACCTAACTAAGCAGTGCCGCAACGATATCACGGAAGAAACCTCTACAGAGCGCAAATCTACACCCAGTCGCAACCTTTTGAACATCGTCACCTGGTCCTACAAGCCTGAAGCAGACAAGGAAGATAATGGTTACAGGAAAGAAAGGGCAGGAGAGTCGTGGTAGTAGATGAACCACCCCAGCGTTCGCCTGCCGACCCGGGGAAAACACGAAAAACCCATGGGTCACGGTAGGCGATCACCGAGAATGGAACCCAGGACCACCTGAATGCGAATTGGAACATTTACCGCAGCGCCACCTCGCTCGGTCCCCCCATCCAAACTAGCTTTTATTTTAGTAATTTTTCAAAAATTCTTATTTTCTCAAAAACACTTAACACTTTTGATTAAATTATCGTACATTTAAGGTATCTGTATGAAAAATAAAATATATCTTGGACTTTCTGGGAATAGCCGATGGAGACCTCTTAATTTAGAAGGAAGATGGTACGGTTTTGTATAACTGGTAAACCATAAGAGGAGAGAAAATCTTACTGCACAAGCAATGCAGATCTGCTTAAAACTCGCAGTTTTTTTCAAACAGCCATTTTTTGTAGCAACAGTCAATTCCGGGAAATCGGTTATTTATGGTTTGAATTTGTCAGTACTGTTACTTTTTTAAGTACTGCCCAATTTAGTTGTTTCTCAAGATGTCATGAAAAGAACATTAAATTTTAAAGCCAGAGTATAGGGACTTCTCCTGTATGGCTCTTGTACACTCGCTTCCATCTATGCCATCACCGCAGTTTTAGGAGGCATTCTACTGGCCTTCACAGGTGGAGTATGTATAGCAAGGAGGAGGTGTGTGTCGTTTACCTTTTCGCGCATTCAGTGGCGTCCTGTTTTACGTGCACAAATCTGGAGTATTCACATATGGATATACAACTTAAAGCAATAGCTTTACTCGTCATCACTTATAATAACCATGTTTAAATATATAACTAAATAAAACCCTGTTTTGCTCAATTTCTCCATGAAAAGTATTTTAATGATAAAATAATGCAAAACTGAAGTAAATTATACTTTTAATAGTGATGGGACGATACCACTGTTTCTCGATACCGAAATGATTTTGAGTACTGATACTCGATACTCAGTTTATAAAAAAAAACTGTAAAGGTGATAGCTTGTTCAGTGAAGTACAAGTAGTTTTCTGTGTACAAGTGCAGTTAGTCTATTTTGCATTGTATGCTAATTCCAAAATGGTTCCTGTTTGATATTCTCCAATTGGCAGCATTTTTGTATCTTCATAATCAGGTTTTATATCCCCATTTCTTAGTCAAGGCCGCCGCCGCCACCACCACCACCACCACCACCCCACCACCACCACCACCATTTTCTTTGCTTCTTTTTTTACGTAACTATGTTTTGTGCTGAATATTTGCTTTTTAAGAATGTTCTACCCATAGAAAACAAAACTAAAACTCTTCTTTATTCTGCAATAAACAAATATATATTTTAAATGAAACTCAAAGAACTAAACAAATATTTCTATGCGCTATATTAACTCACTATTAAGTTCTGATTTGTTTCTGCTGGATTCACAGATTTTGGCCGCCGTAGTAGGTAAATGTAATGGCTGAGAGTGAGTCACCAAACCAGGCTATTGCAGAAACGAGATTTAATGCGTCAGACAAATCAGTTTCATTCAGAACTCAGTTAATGCTGCATGTTACATGAATACCTGAACTCCTTCCCCCCATTGTTTTGTATGTTTTCATTTAGACGCATAGATTCACCCACAGGAAACGCAGTCAAGATCTATCAAGAACTATAGCTCAGCTACTCTTCGTGGACAAGTGCGAAGCAATAATGTGAAGTCTTGACTCCTTTCATTCCTTTTCTAGCATAAAGTTAAACGCAATAACTTTTAACAATACAAAACTTAAAAATTTAAAGCATCGAAGGTTTGTCTCAAAGTATCACACATAGTTCGATACCACCGAGTGTCAAGAGTATCGAGGACCCATCCCTACTTTTTCTCTCAAAGAGGACACATTTATTTGACATTATTTTAATAATCTATCCAATCTCCATTTTTGTCCAATGACTGGTTTAGCCACCTAGGCACTAGGTGCTGGAAGAAATCTAACTCTAAACGCTGATGATTCCACATTTCACGACAGTGTTCCCAGAGGGTGACGAGTGTTAAGTGCCTAGGTGGTTAAATCAGCTATTGGACAATATACATACAAAATGTAGATTCCCATTAAAAAAATAATAATTTGATCCTAAAATGACCATCATAACATCCTCCAAACAAAACACGACTAATGGCACTTACTTTCCCCAATATCAAGCAAGTTTTATTCAAGACGTTTCTTTCTACAACGCTTAGTTTTGGAGATATGGTACAGTTTCAATTTAAATGGTCCATCCTGTATATGTATATATACATATATATGTATATACTCCACCTTTGAAGGCCAGAAGAATGCCTCCCAAAGCATAAATTGGAAGCGAATATACCTACAAGGAAATTTGTAATGAAACTGTTTCGGCAAACGTGTATTACGAGGGCGGATTGATAAGTACATGACTTTGACGAGAGATAGGGTCCTAATCACAGGTTTCTTGTTTGCACCCTAGTCTATTATGGGTCTAATTGCAGAAATTCGCCGTCATTTGTTTCCTAGAACGTTGTTGAAAGCATCTAAAATAAGCAGATATGTGTTGCTTCGTAGAAAATGGAGAAAAGTGAATTTCTTGCTCTGATAAATCACTACTTTTTGCGTGGTAAGACGGTGAAGGAAACGAAAGAATAACTGAACAAGTATTATGGGGGCTCTACTCCATCACATGGTATGGTTCACAAGTGGGTCACAGAATTTCGATGTGGCCGTTCGAGCACAAGAGATGCCCGGTTGAGGTCACAACAGAAGAGATGGTGAACAAAGTTTTCACGATATGGTGTTGGAAGATCGCCGAGTGAAAATTCGTGAGATAGCCAAGACCGTAAACATCTCGAGTGAACGGGTGTATAACATTCTGCACGAATTTTTGAAGCTGTCAGCAAGATGGGTGCCGCGACTGCTCACAGTTGAGAACAAGCGGAATGGTGTGACCATTTCACAGGGATGCTTCAACATGTTCCAGCGCAATCCAAATGAGTTTTTGCGGCGTTATATCACGGTTGATGAAACTGGGATCCATTACTATCGCCTTAAACCAAACAACAATCAAAGCAGTGGATTTCCTTCGGCGAACCGCTCCAAAGAAAACGAAAGCCATTCCGTCGGCAGGAAAAATCATGGCAGCTGTCTTTTGCGATTCACAAGGAGTGACAGACATCCACTACCTAGAAAAGGGTAAAACGGTAAAACGATCACAGGTTCAGATTATTCCTCAATGTTGGATCAGTTTCACAAGGAATTGTTAAAGAAACGACCGCATTTGGTGAAGAAAAAGGTTATCTTTCACCAGGATAATGTACCCGCACACAAGTCAGCCGTTGCCATCGCAAAATTTATGGAATTGGGCTACGAACTGCTACATCACCCACCATATTCTCCAGATTTGGCTCCGAGCGACTTCTTTCTCTTCGCAAACCTGAAAAATTGGCTCGTTGG
The DNA here is from genome assembly GCA_030765065.1 of Deroplatys truncata. NCBI lineage: Eukaryota > Metazoa > Arthropoda > Insecta > Mantodea > Mantidae > Deroplatys > Deroplatys truncata. The sequence continues at coordinate 220,977,209 of CM060981.1, read as the reverse complement.
GAAGAAATTCACTCCAGTGAATACATCATGGCAGAAACAACCTCATATTTTGCAGACTTCGAAAAATAATATTTTTAGAAGGGTTAAAAAATTTGGAGAAACGTTGGACAACGTGTAATGACTTGAAAGGGGACTTGGTTGAGAAATATAATTTATTTTTTGAAAAAAAATTGTTATTTTCTTTAAAAAGTCACGGACTTATCAATCCTCCCTCGTAACATTAAGCAGACGGAAACGTAAGACTTTACAAGATAGTTGCCAGAAGCTACATATAAATGAATGATAGTGAGTAGGGAAAGTCATGAGAATTAAATTTTTACTTTATATATTTCGAAGTGGCATTGTTAGTCAGCAACATAAATAATCAACTGAGGAAGAGTGAGGGAGTTCTTAGTTCATGCCAAGTTTTTAAATTAACTGTATGATGTGGTGAGTGGAAAGTTTGATCATTAGGGTTCTCATTTCAGAACTAAGCCAGGAGTTGTAAAATGGCAAAGAAGCAGTGTAGAAGCATGTTTACTACCCATTGAGAAAACGAAGCAGTCATAACTTACCATATAAATGAGAGTATACTATGAATTTTGGAAAGGTAGAATCATACTGAAAAATGCAATGTCATAGGCGGGAATTGAACCACGAATGAACTCGTTACTCTGCCGCTGCTCTAACCAACTGGGTTAAAGAGGTTACAATATATGTATATTGACATTTTCCCACCATGATGGGATAATTCACTAGAATCTGGTGATATTCGGGTTGTTAGGTTACATTCACAACCGACAACTCCTCCGCAAATATGCGCCTGCTACATGTATTGGGAAGGTTAGTTATATTGTATCTGCTTCCTGTTTTTATACTCGCATATATTCAAACTTTACACGCCGACCATTCAGTCACCAACTGACGCACTGATTATTATATTATTTATATTACTATTTGCATAAGAATATTAATATTAATTAAATAATTATATAGTATTTAATTATTTACTAATGATTACTAGGTTAGCTTATTAGGCTATTAGGTTTTTATTAATTATAAGGTCTTACCTTTACAGTTAAAAAGGAATTTGAACCACTTTTTGCAATTTTTACTTTCTCTAGTACGTATAGTAAGTAGGGGAAGTATTGTATTCCACCCAAAAATTCGATACCGATTTCACCGGAAATATATGTTTTGAGGCCCCCTGAATCCCATAAAAGCATTTTTGGAAACATGTCCGTGTGTGTATCTGTGTGTGTGTGTGTGTGTGTGTGTGTGTGTGTGTGTGTGTGTGTGTGAACAGCATAACTCAGAAACGCACAGTCGGATGAACACCAAACTTGGTATTTAGATTCAGTATCTTCCAGAGATGCAACACGAAGGTTTTCAAAAAAATCCCCCACCTCAGATTACCCTTTACATGGAACATTTTTCGAAAGTTTTAATTTTCTCAAAAATGGCACTAACGATTTTGATTAAAATCTCATATATTTAAGATAATTTCATGACAAATAAAATGTATATCTTGAATTTTCTGGGAATGTCTCCAAAAGTATTCTTCATTGTGAACGACTTTTGCATAATTCGTAAACCATAAGAGATAGACAAAATTTTACTACACAAAAAAATGTAGATCGCGTTAAAATATACAATTCGTGTCGTATACTTTTGTTTTGTTGAGTGAACCATTTCCGAGATATTGCTTGTTATTCCCTTAAATTTTCCAATACTAATACTTTTTCTCAAATGGGAATTCGTTATTCATTTTTTTTGTCCTGTAATGCAAAGAGAACCACATAGCAACCAGCTCTTAAAAAATTTGACTATCGCTTAAAGCCTAGCAATTCCCCTTGCATATACAAGAAAATTAGCAATAAGATTAACATCTCGATATCTCGATTAACATGAAGCATATGGAGAATAAGCGTTTGTAAAAATAGTTTGTACAAGAGTAGAGAAAGTCATGTGAGTGTAACACATCAGATTTTTAGTGTAAGCATTGTCTGCTTGAGTGGGGTTTTATTTTTAGAGGAAGATCTGCGTAGAAGAAAACAAAGAAATTTAATTCTTTGGTGTAGTTAACTAAGTCGAAATCATATTAAAACGCAACTATAAGTTAAGACATACTTACACCTTTCCTGCGATTTAATTATGTTTGTGTGTTTATTGTCTCATTTGTGTTTTCATTTTATTATATGGCTCATTTCATTTATATTTGCACCGTAAAGAAATGTAACATGCGTTAAAAAAATTAAGAGTGAAGGTTATTTTACTGTGTGTTACATCTTTGTAAAAGTCTTTGTTAGTTGGCTTGCAAATACCACACAAGCAGCTTTACGCTACGGATAGTCCAAAATATTCCAGAAGCAGGGGATTTTTCGCTGTATTCTACCATATGACCCCGAGTTGGCCAAATAGGTTAACAGAAATGTGGTAGTGTTATAAAGTAAAGTAAATTCGTGCCAGCTCTAGGACCAATAGAATTATCTTATAAGCTTCACATTCGCGCCTCTCATAATTGAATATATTTGAGGTGCTTGTCTAAATGTCAGGCAGTTATTCGGCTTCAAAAGCAGGAGAAACCTGTGCTCCTCGCAACAAAATTTTCGCGCCGGAATAACTTTAAAAATGTAACGCAGTTTTGAACATAGCCGCGTAAGTAATATGTGCTAAAAGAGACAAGAAATTCGCGGAAAGAGAAACATTCAGAAGTCTTGTTATACCCTCTTAGATAAGTGATAACACACAACTTCAAAGGTTGGTTGTAGGTTTCTTGTTATCACTCAAAACTATAAAAAGAAAATGTGTGTTGAAATCTATGTGCTGTGTCGTCTACAGTTATTTTGTTACCCAGTTGAGCCTTTACGTATCATGCCCTGGAGATAAAAGAAAACATGTTTCTACCACAAAAATAGCTACAGCAGATATTCGAACCCAGATAACAGTATCTTCAATGAGTAGCCGAGGTGATAAGCAACAGTCATCAGGAGGTGACCGACGGACTACTTTCTCCAGGTAAACACAAATATAAACAAAGGGAATGGACGACGTAAAGTTATTCTTCATACTATTACAGTAAGTAATTTGCAACGTTTAAAAACATACACATGTTATATAAATTAACTCCGTAGCACAGTTCAGCGCTTAATTTACTTAAGGTGCATCCAGGTTATAGGTGGTCAGCGATTATGGCAGTGAAAGAGGGTGATGACCAAACCTTTGCACCGAAGAAAAGAATATTACATATTAGTTTATATGATAACACAATGCCTCATAATACTAGCAGAAATACTGCCTCTTTCTAAATACGTTGTCTGGTGATTTCTCTGGTTATATATCTAGTGACTCAAGTTAGTACGAAATTAATTGTTCTTCCACAAAAGCCGTGTGTTGGACAAGGTTGGAAAGGTAGAATCAGATGACTGAAAAATTTAATGCCATAGCCGGGATTTGAACCCCGCATCTACCCCGGTCTCCGTCCGGTTGCTCTAACCACTCAGCTACCATGGCAACATGCTGGTACGACATTTCAGTCGCCTGATTCTACCTTTCCAACCTTGTCCAACACACGACTTGTGTGTAAGAACAATCAATTCCATTAATTGACCTAATAGTGGTTGAAACTATGAAGCCCATGACTTAAAGTACTTACAGCATTGTAAGTCGCCATTGGAGTATGTCATCTCAATATAATTTGACATCTCCTTGTGGTTTACCGGGAAAAATGCGAATCAGTTGGGGAATTTAATGTCGTACCGGCATGTTGCCATGGTAGCTCAGTGGTTAGAGCAACCTCACCGAGACCGGGAGATCCGTGGTTCAAATCCCGACTATGGCATTGAATTTTTCACTCGTCTGATTCTACCTTTTCAAGTTAGTACTTGACCCCCCTGACTTGCGGCATCAGTCAATTTTGCTTTTAGTAACCTGAGTTAGACTGTGGCCCCTATACCATGGCAACATGTTTTTTTTTAAAAGGCACTCTTTTTTTATTTTCTCTACTACGTATAGTAAGTAGGGGAAGTATTGTATTCCACCCAAAAATTCGATACCGAGATTTCACCGGAAATACATGTTTTGAGATCCCCTGAATCCAAAAAGAGTATTTTTGGAACCATGTCCGTGTGTGTCTGTGTGTCTGTCTGTGCGTCTGTGTGTATGTGTGTCTGTCTGTTAACAGCATAACTCAGAAACGAACAGTCGGATAAACACCAAACTTGGTATTGAGGTTCAGTATCTTCCAGAGATGCGACACGAAGGTTTTCAAGAAAATCTCCCACCACATATTACCCTTTACATGGAACATTTTTCGAAAATTTTAATTTTCTCAAAAATGGCTCTAACGATTTTGATTAAAATATCATAGGTTTAAGATATTTTTTGACAAATAAAATGTATATCCTGAATTTTTTGGGAATGTCTCCAAAAGTATTCTTCATTGTGAACGACTTTTGCATAACTGGTAAACCATAAGAGATAGACAAAATTTTACTACACAAAAAATGTAGATCCCGTTAAAATACACAGTTTATGTCATATACATTTTTTTGTTGAGTGAACCATTTTCGAGATATTGCTTGTTATTCCCTTAAATTTTTCAATACTTATTTTCTCAAATGGGAATTCGTTATTCATCTTTTTGTCTTGGATATGCAAAGAGTATTAATCTGCGGCAAAGGGAATGGTGCTGCACCTAGCAACCAACTATTAAGAGATATGTATGTGCTTAAAGGCTAATGTATTTCTATATATTCTCCTTACATCTACAAGAAAATTAGCAATAAGATAAGAGTCTGCAAAGGTTTATCTCGATTAACATGAAGTAGATGGAGAATAAGCGTTTGTAAAAACAGTTTGTACAAGAGTAGAGAAAGTCATGTGAGTGTAACACATCAGATTTTTTAATTCAGAGTCCTCAAAGTATGTATCTGGGGATTTCTCGGTATAGACATTTTGGGTGGAATTCAAAACCTTCTCTACCCATGTACGTGGTAGAGAATGTAAAAACTGTAACTTACAGAGAAAAACTAACTTCTTATAGTAGAATTTTCATAAGCGCATGTAAATTCGTTTAGAACAATTGTTTCTACTAGTGGAACAAAACTTGTGTTCCCCCTTGTTATCAATAAAACCCCGAGTTACATTTAAATCTATGATATTTGAGTGTGAACGTTTTGCAGACCGAGAACACTGCTGCTTGATGCAATTATGAGGTAGCATGTTTTTCCCTGACAATCCACTTTGCTGCACACGGTCCCAGAAGGCAGTTTCGCTAGTGATGAGATCGTTTCCGTGGGACGTTTATTGTGAATTGTGGGGAGTAGCAGTTTTTATACCGAAATTCAAGACGTGCAAAGGAGAGGGTCGAGTTTAGAGAACAGATGTGACCCTGATCTCTAAGACATGTGGAGAAAGTTAGCTAACTGAGAAATACTGCAACTCTCATGATATGAGCTGAGCAGGTGCGACATCCTATTTTTTCCAAAATTTGAAGATACCATACTGACGAAAAGTATCATTATTACTTTCTCTGCCACCTACCTACTGTAATCCACCAAAAAATTCGATACCGAGATTTTCACCAGAAATAAATAATTTGAGGCTCCTGAATCAAAAATAAGCATTTTTTATTTTCTCTTCTACGTGCATAGTAGGTAGAAAAGATATTGCATTTCACCCAAAAATTCTTTACTGCGATTTCACAGGAAATACATGTTTTGAGGCCCCTGAACCCCCCCCCCCCAAAGCATTTTTAGAAACAGCTCCATGAGTGTGTCTGTGAACAGCATAACTCATAAACGAAAAGTCAGATAAACACCAAATTTCATATTTAAGTTCAGCATATTCCAAGGATCCGACTCGAAGATGTGCAAGAAATCGCCCAGACCAAACTACCCTTTTCATGGAGCACTTATCCAAATTTTGGATTTTCTCAAAAAGGGCTAAGGATTTTGGTAAAATGCCACATGTTTATGACATGTACATGACAAATAATTTATATATCGAATCTTCTAGGAATAACCTGTGAAAGCCACTTCATTATGAAGTAATTTTGCATAATCTTGTATAGGTAACTGGTAAACCATAATAGATAGACAAAAACTTATCCACTACTCAAAGACGTTGAGCTTTTCAAAACACACAATTTAAATTAAAAAAAATGGTTTGTGGCATCAGCCGCTTCCGAGATAACCAAGATTATTTGTTTCAGTTTTTCAATACGTTCTCATTTTTTTAAAAATGCTGTCGCTACTCAGTTGCTTTTTGCAAGGTCGTGGAAAGAGTCTGAACTTACTAGGCCAGCATACCGCGACCAAGTTTTTAAACAGTCGTCTATCTATTTGGGTTCCCCTATCGCTCTTGTGCCCACAATGAAACCTTTCTACAAAAGTTATTGTGGGTTAATCTCGACTAATCTCATTATGAGAAGAGTGATAAACACCAAGCTTAGTGTTTATTTTAGCATCTTCCAAGATTTTTAATAAACTCCTCCTACCCTAAACTACACATTATATGGAAAAAATGTTAAGATATTTTTTATTTTCTCAATAATGATTGACGTTTTGATTAAAATATAACATTTTAGATATCTACATGACAAATACAATTTATATCTAGAATTTTCTCGGTATAGTCTATGGAGCCCTCTTCAGTTGGAAAGGAATTTTGTATAACGGATGAGATATGAGAGACACAAAAAATGTAGTTCCCTTTAAAAAAAATTCAAATAACTTTTTTGAGGCTTTAGCCATTTCAGGTATCTGTTGTTATTGGTTTGGAGTTTTCAATACTTTATTTTTTTGAGTTCTGTCTGTATTTGTTTCTAGCGATTTCAAGGAAAGAGCATAGAATGGCGACTAGGTTTAAGGATGCATATGACTGAAATGTTCAACTTCTATTCTTTTAATGTTATCGTTATAAAAATTTAGTCCCATGTTAATATGCTTACCAAATTTGAGCAATGTAGGAATATTTGTTCCGAAGTAATTATTTAATTTATTTTAATTGTCGCTCGATATAAAATTCCCTTGCGTTAGAATTTTAATTTAATTTATCTGAAAAAATTGTGGTAATGTTTCTCAGATATGGTTGGGTAAATAAAACATATTCGGGGTTTTAATATCCTCTGGAAAATTACTCCAAAACAATCTATAAAATTTACTTCCTCTGAATTTCTAGAAAAATGTAATTAAAATTACAACTGAATGCATAAAACTCCATAATTCTTACACTTTTCTCTGAATTGCTGCAAATTTTAATGTATTTGGACAAAAACTGCTCCGCAAGGAGCATTTTATACACAGAAGAATGTTGGAATATAATGAACTAAGAAAAAAGCAAATGAAAATCCGTTCGCTTTAAAACCGTCCTCCGCTATACGTTTCCGCTTAGAAACTGTTTCTAATCGGTTTTTCTTAAATATTATCCAATCTTAAAAATTATTGGATCATATTTACTATAAAAGGAAGGGACAACATTACAGAAAAATGAAATTTCGGCAACTAGCGATCAAATCGTAACTACTTCTGCACTATAAATTTGCATTATGAACTAAAATTCTCCACAGCGATACATTTTTAATGGCAATGTTAAAACTCTCCAAAACAATAAAATTTTAATGTTTTAATGAAACAGTTTACAACGTTTTTCATCTTAGGTGATTGTGCTGCCACCTACTGCCTGGTACTCATTATCCGCGAAATCAGTAGTCATTAGACATCGTGAAACAGCAGAATGAGGCGCTCCGTGGAACTCACGGACTTTGAACGTGGTCAGGTGATTGGGTGCCACTTGTGTCACGAAGTCTGTACGCGAGATTTCCACACTCCAAAACATCCCTACGTCCACTGTTTCTGATGTGATAGTGAAGTGGAAACGTGAAGGGACATGTAAAGCACAAAAGCGTACAGGCAGATCTCGTCAGCTGACTGACAGAGCGCCGACATTTGAAGAGGGTCGTAAAGAGTAATAGGCAGACATCTATCCAGACCATCACACAGGAATTCCAAACTGCATCAGGATCCACTCCAAGTACTGTGACAGTTAGGCGTGAGGTGAGAAACCTTGATTCCATTGTCGAGCGGCTGCTCATAAGCCACACATCACGCAGGAAAATGCCAAACGACGCCTCGCTTGGTGTAAGGAGCGCCAACATTACACGATTGAACAGTGTCAAAACGTTGTGTGGAGTGACAAATCACGGTACACAATGTGGCGATCCGATGGCAGGGTGTGGGTATGGCGGATGCCCGGTGAACGTCATCTGCCAGCGTATGTAGTGCCAACTGTGAAATTCGGAGGTGGTGGTGTTATGGTGTGGTCGTGTTTTTCCTGGAGGGGCTTGCACCCCTTGTTGTTTTGCGTGGCACGATCACAGCGCAGGTCTACATTGATATTTTAAGCACCTTCTTGCTTCCCACTGTTGAAGAGCAATCCGGGGATGGCGATTGCATCTTTCAACACGATCGAGCACATGTTCATACTGCATGGGCTGTGGCGGAGTGGTTACACTACAATAACATCCCTTAATGGACTGGCCTGCACAGAGCCCTGACTTGAATCCTATAGAACACCTTTGGGATGTTTTGGAACGCCGACTTGGTTTCAGGCCTCACCGACCTACATCGATACCTCTCCTCAGTTCCGCACTCCGTGAAGAATGGGCTGCCATTCCCCAAGAAACCTTCCAGCACCTGATTGAAAGTATGCCTGCGAGAGTGAACGCTGTCATCAAGGCAAAGGGTAGACCAACACCATATTGACTTCCAGCATTACCGATGTAGGGCGCCACGAACTTTTACGTCATTTTCAGCCAGGTGTCCGGATACTTTTGATCACGTAGTGTATATGATTACAAGATTTACAAAACAGATCTCACACTGGGTACTTCTACCTGCCCCGCCATCATTCAGGCATACTGTAGCACCGATTATTTAACCTGGCCCCACCCCATCCTAAACCATAAGTGAGATAGGTCACCCAGCGGGTCTAGCCACACTCCACCAACAGCATATTATATGAAATAAAAGCTGTCTTAACGGCAGAGAGCAATTGGACTCGTACAGTGCAGTTTTCTACCACTTTCCACCAGTCCTTTTATTAAAACACAATTACTTCGAATAATTTTTTTGCAGCATCAGAAACTTCCGAGGTATCCTTTGTTATTGGTTTATGTTTTTCAATACTGCAACATTCTTTTAAGTTCTGTCGCTGTTCAGTTGTTTTTGCAATTTCAAGCAAAGAGCTTAGAATTTTACGGCCAGCATATAGCGACTAGGTTTAAACACCTTAATCGATTCAAGTTTTTTTGTTGTTGTTGTCAAATTATGAAACTACGATGAAAAACTCCCAAAACATTATAAACTATTTTAAGGCCAAAACATCTTATACATTCAGGGTTCGGAACAGATTCACTTCATTAGCTTAAAAGACAGGCTTTGTGGATTTTGTCCATATACAATAATAAAATATCTATTGAAATATAACAAATTAAATGGAGTTTATGGGTTTTAATCATTGTGAAACCCTAAAATTTAGAAGAAATACAAAGGAAGAAGAAGGTACTTGTTAGTTCGTTAATGCACTGGTTCGTGAAAACAAAACTCTTCAAGAATAAAAAGGTGTTTAATTTCGCATGTGACGTCACATAGGGAAAGGCTACATTTACTCAACTGTACCTGAATATTTGGAAAGAGTGGCTTGGATGTGGAAATGTGTTTCACAGAAAACTGCCCGAATAGAAAGCTTGAAAATCTGGTTTATTGTTAAAGGAAATTATTCTAAAACAGAAAAATCTAAAATCTTAAAAAATATGAAGAAACAATCCGATATGAATTGTCATGAATTTCTCTATCCTATATCGTATATTAGTGGATATACAGTTTTTTTTACGAAAGCTTGTCTGTCTATTTCATTTTAATATAAATAAACATTTGCAGAAATAGCTCCATTACACATTTCATTATACCTGATACAAAGGGAACAACGACAGTCAATTTAAAACTGGGCACGGAATTCCATACCTTTTCCCTGCAATAGTGAGAAATAACGTATGTCGACAGGCTTTAAAGAATGGCAGAATAATGAACAATTCGAACCATTAATAACGGATATCTCGGAAATGACTTATGCCACATAAAATTTATTTGAAACAAATTGTTTGGTTTAAAGACATGTACATTTTTTTGTGGAATACGTTTTCACCTATCGCTTAACGTTTACCAGTTAAAAAACATTATAAGAAATTCCTTCCGAATGAAGTGGAATTCACAAATTATTCCCAGAAAATTCAAGACATACAGCTTATTTATCATGTAAATATATTTAATATATCGTATTTTAGTTAGAAGCGTTATAAATTCAAAAATTTCGAAAAATGTTCCATGTAATGGGTTGTTTGAAGTGGGTGGATTTTCTTGAAAATCTTCGTGTCACTTCTTTGGAATGTAGTGAACTCAAATACCAAGTTTGGTAACTATCCGACTTTTCGTTTTTGAGTTATGTGTTTAGAAGCACAGACACACACACACACACACACTCACGCACGCACGCACGCACACATACGCACAAGAACCTTTTTCTAAAATTGTTTTCTTGGACTCAGGGATCTGAAGACTTGGTTTTCCGGTGAAATCTAGGTATAGAATTTTTGGGTGAAATGCAATACCTCCTCTACCTCCGTACGTGGTAGAGAAAGTAAAACCCCTTGTTGCTATAATGATAGCAAGCATGGTTTAGGATATGACAATTCATATTTTGCGTGTCTCTTCTGATGACGTGAGATTGCAGGTATCTCTGAACGCATAGAAGTCTACGAAATTAATCCAAACAGCAAGTTACAGTCACTTGGGCATTGTATTTACGGTCCACATGGTAAAGAAAATATTGATATTATCGCGTATAAAAGAGAAGCGCCAGGAATTAAACAAATCTCGAGGAAGAAGCGACCTCCGGAAGAGATTAAGCACAATTATTGCTGGACGTAGGGAGGGATTTAGCCGCCGTGTCTGAGGGAGAAAGGGCCATTCTACCCCGGCGAATAGAACGACAACAAGGAATTAATTAAGCCGTGTGAGGCAGGCACAATGCTTATGAAGAAGCTGGCTTGCCCATCCAGAGACTAATGGATTTACCTAACGAGAGGCGCAAACTGAGGCGCGTTAATACCGGCTTGTTTTTACTCTCACTTAATCTCTAAGAAATAACTTTACTTTTTATCATTTAAAAGAGTTTCAAGCAATCTTTCTTGCAGAACAATAGGCACTCTGGAGATGTTGTATACTTCCATTATTAATTTAATTGCACATTATATGCTGGTTCAATCACTCGGCAGGACGTAACATCTAAAAATGGGCAAACAGAAAAGTGTGTGATTCTAAAATATCTAGAACAATAGTAATTATTCTGAAACTTTTTTTTCATTCATTCATTATCTGTTTACCCTCCTCTTATGTAGGACTTACACCCCCCAGGACTTACAAGCGGGTGCCTGGGGTCAGAGGCCCGTCGAGGAGCAGACACTCATGGATCAGACAGAGCATCCAGGATGGGTGATCAGCCCGATGCCTGGTATGGGATGAAGGAAGTAGATGAAACGAAATGTTGATGAAATGGATGAAAGGAAAGGTGATGATGGAGCAGTTGGTGGAATGAATGGGGGGGGGGGAAACCGGAGAACCCGGAGAAAACCCGCCCAGACGCCGCTTCGTCCACCACAAATCCCACATGCCGGTCCCTGGGATTGAACCCGGGCCGCCTCGGTGGGAGGCGAGCGGTCTAACCACTCGGCCACGGCGCCGCCTATTCTGAAACTTACGAGTTGGTAACCTGGAGGCTCGCCCAGGTTCGATTTTCGTCGATTGTCTACCATGACCTTGGTTTTTTTGTGGTTTTCTATGGTCGGTAAGCGAATTGCTGTGGTGGTTTCTTATCAAACACGATTTCCTTTCCCTCGTTTCCCTTTCATTCCGTTTCCTTCTCATGTTTCCGGCGCGGATGCTTTCTACAAGGAGTCGTCCTCCGTGGTGTGGTGCTTACCATGCTAGCCTCTAGTTCCCCAGGTCGCGGGTTCATACCCGATAGAGGGCGATGGAGTTTTTCGGGCGTAAAAGTCCTTAATATGCCTTCCTTCAGAAGGGAAGTAAAGCCGGTGGTCCCGTGTCGCAGATTTACGGCACGTAAGAGAACCTCAAGCCTAATAAAGAGGCCTCTGAGCAAAATTACCGGTCTTTCACGCCCAATATAGAATAGGACGCTAAGGACCACAGCAGTTAAAGAGCTTCCATAAATAAAACTTAATTTAATTTTTCTTCAAGGAAAGAGTATTCCCTCTGGATACTAGAGGGCTAATCTCTCTGGACAGTTCGAGTAGTGGGTCTTCCAGACAAGAAGTGTTAGGGAATTCCGCGCGTCTCTGTGGCCTCGTATTGGGGGTGGTAACCACAATAGATCTGCCTTAGGTGAGGGAGTGCGCTACTAATTATTCTGAAACATATGTATATTTAAAGACAGGATATAATCCCACAGTGAAACCAGCGCCTGAATATTTGTTCTTCCCCTGAAAACGTTCACATACATATAATAAAACTCTTCTATACAATCCTGATAAAGGAAGAAGAAGAAAGAGATAGGAAATTAACCAAAATGAGATGTCTAAAATAGTCCATTTATCGGTTAATATTAAGTAAACATGTTTTATTTATCTTAATCGCATGTCCCATTCCTACATACCTACAGTAAGAGCATGCAGGATAAAATCAACCACAATTATTATTTTAGGGAAAAAATCATGTAGCATTCACATGACTTTCTCAACTCACTCTTCTACAAAACGTTCTTATAAACGCATATTTCTGTAACTAGCTCTTTTTAATCAAGATAAATTTTCATTACATATTTACACATTTGAACCGAGCGTGGTGGCATCGCGGTAACGTATGGGACTTGCATTCGGAAGGTCCAGAGTTCAAACCCCCGGAGCCGACCAACCACGGAAGCTTTTTTTGCGGGTTTCCTCGGTCGCTAGGCGAATTTTACTATCATACCTTCTATCACCACATTTAATTTCCTCCTCCTTCACCGACATACCAGGCATTGGGCTAAAAATTAACTTTTTTTTATGGACGCTGTTTAACTGCTCTGGTTCTTAGCCTCCCATTCTATATTGGGCGTGAACGACCGGTAATTTTGCTCAGAGGCCTCTTTATCAGGCTTGAGGTTCTTTTAGTGCCGTATATCTACTTCCCTTTCGAAGGAAACCATGCTAAGGATTTTTACGCCCGAAAAAGTCCACCACCCTCCGCCGGGTTTGAACCCGCGACCTCGGGAACTAGAGATTAGCACAGGTATTGCGCTGATCACCCATACTGGATATTCTATACTCTAAGAGTTTGTTTACTTCTCGACAGGCTACGACCCAAGGCGTTAGCTTGCAAGTCCTTGGGGGTTCACGTCCTACAAAGAGGGTAAGCCGTTAAAGAAGAAGAAAAAGAAATAAATTGCGGTCATAAGCAAACTAAGTTTTTGTCTTGGTTTACAAGATATATAAAGTTCATTAAAATCAAGAGGCCCTCATAGGCCAATGGCAAAAAATTTAACATACACATTTTATTTGTCATTCTAATATCTTAAACATAAGGTATTTTAATCAAAATCGTTATATCTATTTTATAGAAAATAAAAAATAACGAAAACCTTTCCATGTAAAGGGTAGTTTAGAGTAGTGGAAGTTTTTTTTTGTTTTTAAATTTTCATGTCGCATCCTGGGAAGACAAACTGAAATAGCAAAACTCATCACATTGAGATTCCGGGAGTCTCAAAACGTGTATTTCCAGTGAAATCTCGTATCAAATTTTTGGTTGGAATGCAATACTTCATCTACTTTCTAGGTATGCAGTAGAGGAAGTATAAAAATTGAAACTTGGCTGTAAAATAAACTCTGGCCTATATAGTAGTAACTAATCTTTCATTTGCTCCCATGATGTTTAAGGCAGTTTCACTGGACTTTGTATTATGGCCGCCGCGACCTGCTTCTCAGAAACCTTGAGGTTAATTCAATCATCTCGCTTATGTTGAAAGGCGGCAAGTCATTATAGAGGAATTTCCGAGGAAGCGGCGCCCTATGTAGATGTCGGTAAAGGGGCCATAAACTACCTTTAATAACTGCCGGCATCAACGATATGAATAGACACACACACACGCGGTCTCTCTCACACCTTGCTGGAGCCGAGCCCTAAGCTCTTCTTAGTGATGCCAGATAATACGTCAATCTGGCAGTTGGAATGGTTCCTCAACAAATTGCATTGCTATTTCAGCAAGTGTTCCGAGCGCCATTGTTTGCATGCTCCAGTTTTCATCGATACAGATCACAGCCTACCTGTGCTTAAGAAGTTTAACAATAAATAACATTCTTCAGTAATACACGAGTGCATTTCGGTAATTTAACTAAGGTTAATGAATGCTTGTTGTCTGTATTAATGCCATGAGTGGTTTCCAAATCATCGATAAGTTCGCGAACTACGAAGTGACGAGGGCATCTTGCTAAGACTATTTTACGAATAAAAGGAAGTGAGTTACCCAAAAATCATTATTATTACAATAAAACCATAAACTATGTGTATTTATTTGCTCAATCGGTAGAGCACCCGCCTGTTGTGCTAAGGGTCCCGGGTTCGATTCCCGGCTGGGTGGGTGGGAATTTTTCTCTAGCCAAGATTATTTCTTATCCCCCCCCCCCCAGAGCCTGAAGGTATGCATGAGAGTGTGATGTGTGTATGGGCTAATGATTAAAAACCAAAGTGCAAGAAACCCAACGACAAGAGTTACACGAGTTAACACCATTGCCTTAGGCAATAAGTTCCAAAGGAAAGGCCGCCGATAAGACCAATGCAGTTAAAGGCGTGGTGTATAAATGGAACTAAAAAAAAGGTTAGAATCGTATGGCCACGTCTTGTTTGTTTAATCAGGCAACTAAATCACACAGATATTTGCTGCCATCTGGCGTGCGGAACTTGCAGTAGGAATTGACTCTTCTTTTACGTATGATTGTAAGAATGGTTCGAGTAGGGAAAACATAAAACAAATAAAACGTATATTATCAATTATAGGTTATGAGTTTCTTTACAGAAAAAAGGCTGATAAATGTTAACTTGTTTCAATTCATTGGTTTATTATGAACATTATTTAAAGCACAAGTACGAGTATCGTATATATTACTCTTATGGTGTATTCCTTGTATTTCCTCTTATTAGTGTTATAAAAACAATGTGGAATGTCACAGCTAAAATGCTACAAAAAATGTATTTTAAGGAATAGCTTATAAAGTTCAACCCTTAGAATTTTCAAGAGGCGAGAGATGCAAGGAACCGAAAAGAAAACTGCTCCAGAACTTACCGTAAAAAAGAAAGGTTGTTGCAGTGGTTTTAAAGCCCGAAGAATCGTATGAAACGATGATCAATTTATGTGATGAGAATATCCCTGAAGGATTACAAACGCAGTTCTTCCTTGTCGCAGCGCTAGAATTGGCCTGCCTAATTAATAATCTCGTCTATATTCCATTTGAAGTGCAACCAAATCTCGTTTCTCCTATTCTTATATTTAAACGTAACGGTATTGATTGTTGGTAGCTGAGTTACTGCCAAATGATATTCCAATCTCTTCAGAGTATTGAAAAAAAGGAGGAGGTGATAAAGAAATTTCGATAAACACGAGTAAAATTATGGCCGTGATTATTCAAAAACAACATTTCTTTAAAGGTGATTGGTCAATATCTCCCATTGACGGCATGAGTGAAATGAAGAAAAATCATAAACAAGAGGGAAATTCGGTATAATATATTATGCAACGTGTGTATAATGGTAGCAATTTAGACACGAGTTTCATAATTTTTATACCAGTGTCTTAATTGGCATTATAGTCAAGTTGCATACGACTGCTTTGGTACTAAAATTTCAAAACTTTGAGTCTTTACAAAAAGATCTAACCTTGGTAACTGCGTGTAATTAAATACTGATCGTACGGTAGAACCTTGAGCGTGTTGGCCATTAGTGCAACATATTGCACTCTGTTGTATTTATTGATTTTAGCAGGTAACATAAAGGAAACGCATATTAAAGTAAAGGGAATGAACCCATGTATTACAATATTAAAATTACAGTGAAGAGAATTCATTTTATTTTAAATACACGTATTTCAATGTTTATCCGGGGAATGGATCCCAGTGGACGACTGCTTTGTAGATGTTAAAAGGTATGGGCTGCGCGCGCAGCGGAGTTAAATCATAGTGAGTCGCTGAAGTAGATCTCCGTGGTGTAGTGGTTACCATGCTAGTCTCTCAGTCCCGAGGTCGCGGGTTCAAACCCGGCGGGAGGCGATGGATTTTTTCGGCCGTAAAGGGAAGTAAAGCCGGTAGTCCCGTGTCGTACATTTACGACACGTAAAAGAACCTCAAGCCTGATAAAGAGGCCTCCGAGCAAAATTACCGGTCTTTCACGCCCAATATAGACGCTAAGGACCACAGCAGTTATAGAGCGTTCATGAAGAAAACTAAATTTAATTTAATGTTGATGCCTTTATAGTTCGATTACGTCACAAGTTATCGTATTATAGTGTGATCGACCAAAAAATAATTAAAAGCCAATGAGCGACATCATGTTGAACTACTTATGGACACTCAGAGGTTTAATGTGCTTTTGGGTGTCTTGTCATGGTACCTCTAGCACAGAATAACGGTGCAGTGGTTCGAATACCAATTTCGGCTAGAAAGTATTAGAAAAAGTTAAGTGATTTTTTCCAGTTAACGTGAATGCAACACAAATTGTGCAATGCAATAAATGCATTGGGTAGAACATTTTTTGTACATACATTCACACACTTTCATCGACGTGTGACTTAAACTGGCAGTGAAATAAATTCGTGAAGTCGTAAAAAGTGAGCCGAAAATGAGGAATTAAGGCAAAAACATTGAAAATTCCCAATATTGACATTTCATTCACCCGTCAAATAAAATCCTATTTTCGCCGCAAAATCAAGTAATAGCAAAAAGAAATTGCTCTACTAAATGCATCTAAGATAATTGTGAAAGGACTACGTACTAAAAAGTTGCAGTTTTGGCATATTTTTTCAAAAATTTTAAAACTGACAAAATGAACGATCTGAAAAATCGTCAACACTTGCACTGTATTACCATTTGATCTTTATGTCTAAAAAAATAGATTCTTCTCTCCATTAATTTGGCTGCTAGTATTTTTTAAAGATGTCAAATTGTGTTCTTAAGAGGTAAACAAATAAATGATTGTGCCTACTTCAATGGTTATCATTACTAATAGTTCCTATATTAGTGCCTATTTTTAACTTTTAGTGCCCATTTTTCTGCCTATTTTATGCTTTTAGCGCCTATTGCGCCGAGCTCTAATAAACACTGAAGTGATTACAATACGAGAACGATGCCATTACTTTCGGTATACTCACTGAAGTAGCCTACATGATTTGATACAACTTAGTTCTTCTACAGGTTCTTTTATATTTTGAATTCGCAGTTCACCAAATCTCGCCAGGTTTAGTTTGTACCAACCGCCAACAGAGAACATGAAAATGTATTGGAATAGGCTTTCTAAAACCCTAGT
Source organism: Deroplatys truncata (assembly GCA_030765065.1). Lineage (NCBI taxonomy): Eukaryota > Metazoa > Arthropoda > Insecta > Mantodea > Mantidae > Deroplatys > Deroplatys truncata. The sequence continues at coordinate 220,959,606 of CM060981.1, read as the reverse complement.
GGAATTTGTAACGATATTTCCGCCTGAGTACACCTGCACAAAAAGGAAATCTTAAGTAACTATAGTTTATAAATTATCAGTGATTAATTAACACGCAACTTGATAATTTTCTACAATTTTAACGTAATTAGATTAAAAACTATATCAATCAAGAGTCCTTCAAGCAGTGTAAATATGTTCTAAGTTTCGTAAATATTGTTAAATAAATAAATAAAGGCGTAATTGCGTAAGAAAATCTGCAAGATTTAGGCAAAATAGAGTAGCGTCGTTTCAAAATGCTCATTGTGGCCATAAAAATCCAACGTTTCTTTGTATTTCGAGGGGATGAACCAAGTTTCAAGACAAATAGACGCTACAGGCAACGGTCTCTTCTTACCGTTTATGCTTCGAATTTTCAACCGGAGAGCCAATAAAGACACAGAATAATTGTTAGCACCAATGAAAAGATAGACGTGGCTTCCCATACAGAAATCCGGAGGCGAGTACTATAGTAACTCTATACATGTGAACGCAAGCGTGGATTTTACAAGTTTCGTCATGATTCCTCGCTAAGAGAACACGTAATACTCCGGTATAGAAAAGTTCACCAAGTTCCTAAATTTGTTAAGTGCCGCGCAATTATGTAACTACAAAGTGATTTGTGTGGAATATTTATCAATTATACTAATAGTATTCGTCAATATCCAAACTTATAAACAATTCATTATTTGTCAAATGACTATTTCAAGTTAATACGAGTCTAAAGAAGGACGATAGAGCAAGGGGATATTGAATAACTAGCCGGAGCAGATGCTAGTGAACCAAGTGATAATCTTGGGAATACGACGTTAAATAATCGCACGTGTTAGTGACAAAATGAGAATCTAGCAGGACTTCCAGCATAAAGATGCGCCGGAGTGAGAAAAGTGAGAACAGTGTTTCTTTCTAGACAATATTCTGGCGATACCACTCCCGCATCCTACCCTGACACAATCACCGCAGGGAATTTGAGATTGATTCGCCGACACTTGAATCCTGAGATGATGACGAGTGTCTTCTAACTGACATCGATGACATCGATTCCTGAAGACGACCCCTAAGACATAACAGCGAGACCAACGACGCAGGTAAGCAGACGATGACGACGAGAACTGCTACAAATTGAAGCAGAGATTATAGGAATTAAAAATTAATATAGGAGATAAAAACCAACAGTTATTCGTTTTTGAGCATCCTGCTTTAAAGCCATCGATTAAGTTCGATTCTTATTGGTGAATAAGACATTAATAAGACCGTATGTTGCCTGAAGAGCTCTCGCATGTAGTTACGCTAAAAACCTATTCCACTACCGGTTCCTCCTTAAACCCTTATAGTAAGCGATAATATATACTGAAAATGAGCCTATGAATTTAAAGTATCGTGTCTACGACAACAGCAGTTTCTTCTTCTTCCTTCTCCTCTTTCTTTTTCTCCCAATTAAAGTTTAGTTCCTTTAATACCTCTTCCGAGAACAATAAAATGTACCTATTAATCTATCTACTACTTACCTGCATTAAGTGGAGGAAGTATTGTATTCCACTCAAAGATCCGATGTCGAGATTTGATCGGAAATACATGTATTGAGGCTCTTTGAATAAAAAAATGGAATTTTTAGAAAAATTTACAGAAGTTCACAGGCTATTCTCAAAAAATTACACATATTATATTTTTATCTATAATGTAAACGTCTTAAACATGGCATTTTAATTAAAATCGTTGGAGCGATTTTTCAGAAAATAAAAAATTAAAATTGTTCCTGTAAAGGGTGGTTTGGGCTGGGACGATTTTGTTAAAAAAAATTACCTGTCTCATCCTGGAAGATGCTGAACTTAAATGTCAAATTTAGTATTTAACCACTTTTCGTTTTTGAGTTACGCTTTTACAGAAACACATACATGGGTCTTTTTCTAAAAACTCCTTTTGGAGGGCTTCAGGGAGTCTCAAAAAGTGTATTGCAAGTGAAATTTTGGTATCCGCCAGAATTCTCTAAATTGTTCCTAAAATCTTCAGCTAATCGTTTTTACTTTCTCTACCATGTAGATAGTAGTAGATGCGACACGAAGATTTGCAAGAAATTTCCCGCACCCGAGATTACTCTTTACATGGAACATTTTTTGAAAATTTTTATTATTTAAAAAATGCTCTAACTATTTTGATTAAAATATCACATATTAAAGATATTTACATGACGGATAAAATGTGCATCTTGAACTTTCTGGGAATAGCCTTTGAAGTCCACTTCATTCAGAAGAAGCGTAGAATCTTTCATAACTGGTAAACGTTAAGCAAATACACGAAAACGTACTACACAAACAATGTAGATCTCTTTAAAATACATAGTTTATTTCAAATAGCATTTTTGTGGCATTAGCAATTTCCAATATATGTGCTATTAATGGTTCGAATTATTAAATACTTAGCCATTCTTTTATAATAGAAACAGTAATTTTGGTACAAGTACCAGTCCTTTATTAATTATAACTTCATTAACTATGATAATACATGCAAATATTCAAAAACATTTAATACTGATCATTCATATATCATGTTCGGCCTTAAATCATAATCATAAGCACTTTTGTATACATATTAGAGTATAAGCTGTATTGTAATTTTAGGAAGTTTAATTCTAACATCATGGATAAGGGAGAGATAGTAAAAAGAGGTTGTTTGTGCATTAAGAATCTTGGCGTAGGGACGATTTGGGAAAAGACCTTGAGAAAACTTTGTTAAAGCTAAGAAAGCTGGAAATATTGTGAAGGCTGTGAGTTTCCCCAATGAAACGGAAAAGTGGCGTGGGTGGATCTGCAAATCAGATCCAAACACAAGCGACAGTAGCCAATGACAGAAGATTGCTGCTTGCTGGGGTACAATTTTAAATTTAAGCGTTTATGACGCCAATCCAAAAAAATTACGTGATGTTAAAGTAGTTGGCTGTGGATGAGTTAGAAGTAGCACTGATCTGCGTGGGTCGCCAAATGGTAGATTTCTATGTGACCTTTGTCCACGCAGTGTATTCTGTTTATTTAGTGTTCGTATTGCAACTACAAAGTTATAAAACACTTTCCGTAATACTGCATCTCCATTTGGTTATTGTATAATTTACCACCACTACCTGATTAAGAGATGTGCTTCACCTCAATACAGCTAGTCGGTTGTCAATGACTACACAAAGATAACTACACTGTCGATTGTGAAAATTGCAACACCAGAAAGAATTTCCCGAATAACTCCAAACTTGGTGGAAGTATAGAAGAGTGTGCAAGCAATAAGTGATTACGGAGACATATCGGCATGTGAGTGAGTTCGAACGTGGCAGAATGATCGGTCTCCGGGAAGCCGGTTTGTCATGCCGTGACATTTCGCCTAGTACAGAGCATGCTGCTACGACAGTGATGCGTGTGTGGAAGCAGTGGATAGATGAAGGTCGTACGCAGCGAAGAGCGGTTTCTGGACCATGGAACATGACCATAGCACGGGATGGCCGTCATCTTGTCCGCATGGCCATAACGAACCGTACAGCTTCATCCACAGTGTTGGCTCGACACTGGAGCACTGCAACAGCTGTGAACTTGTCTGCAGCAACGGTCCGTTGCAGGTTTGATTGGTTGCATGCATGCCATTACGTCGGCATCCATTGTCCAGAAACCACAAGCTCCTCCAATTGCAATGGGCATGTGAACACGTAGTTGGGGTGCTGAGTGGCAAAATGTACTCTTTTCGGACGAGTCCCGCTTCAACGTGACCTACAGTGATGGTCGCATACGTATTCGGCGGTACCGTGGTGAACGCAACTTGGAGGGCGGCATAGCGGACAAACATCAGGTGTGATGATTTGGGGCGCCATTTGTTACAACACTTTGAACAGCAACCGGTACCTAACGGTGGTTGCAGAGCCTGAGGTACTCCCCCTGCTTCAGGCATCTCCACAGGCCACATTTCAACAGGACAATGCCCGGCCACATATTGCGAGGAATGTATAAGCCTTCTTCAAAGAGCGACGGGTACCATTGCCTCCCTCGCCTGAACGTTCGCCTGACATGTCGCCCATCGACCATGTCTGGGATATGGCTGGTTGGCACCTGGTGCGTCACGGTCCTCCAGTAATAAGCGTCACGGATTTGTTGGTTCGAATACAAACTGCGTGGAGGGAAATCCCTCAGGAACTTATTCAGAACCTTTTTGATTCAATGCCACGGCGTATAGCAGCTCTAATTGCAGCGCATGGAGACCACACCAAATACTGAATATTAGGGCTCAAAGGTCATGTATAGATTTGAAAAGTTTATCATTTGTTACTTGTCATGTCCTAATCTGTGGTAAAATTCATTGAATTCATGCGTTTCCTTCTTGGTGTTGCAATTTTCACAAACGGCAGTGTATGAGTGGAAACTGCAAGCCACTTCACATCTCCAGCAGCAGTGGGCAGCGTCCAGAGAAGAAGTTTTTGGACAACATATTAAAATTAATAGGAAGGTGGTTTAACTGTAGTCATAATTAATTAATAACACCCAAAAGGATACTGATACAAAATCCTGTCGACATTCACTTGTTTCTCGTGATTGCATAGAAACAATGGAATTTTAATATAAGTATACGGCGTCCAGTTCTTAATTATTTGGTTATCGCTGTTCCTTTTGTAACTATAATGAAAAGTGTAATATAGGTATATTAAAATGAAGTACATAGGCAAATAGGCTTTCATAAGAATAATTTTTATACCCACTAATAAGCGACTGAGATTAGAGAAAGCCATGAAAAGGTAACACATCATAATTTTTTTTTTGAAACTTCTGTTGCTAAGCACTTAAAAAGACACCAGATCTAGTGATTTGTCGCTAGAGTTGGCAGCACTGGTGCAGGCACCTGGATCCCCACTACATGAGCTGTAGTGGATGGGTTTCTTGATGGATGTCCGCGCAGGAAACATGTAAGTAATGCCTTATTAGGAACAGCCGATTACGTATGATGCAGCAGAACGCGTGAGTTACGGGTTTGTTTGTTAAGTTGAACTTCGTAACACACGCGCCACACACGAGGTAATATCGTCATCATTTTTTTAGGTAAAGTTCTGCTGCAGGAGGTCGTAAGGGTTAATGGAACCAGATAACCTCATTAGTCTCTTGCTGAAAGAGAGGTCAAGGAGGCATTTTAAAATGAAAACTTATTTTGAGCAACTTAAAATGAACGGTAAAAGAAAAATCTGATGCGTTGCATTCACATTACTTTCTCTAGTCATTCTTCTACAAACTGTTCTCACAAAAGCTTATTATTCTATCTACTTTTTGTTAATCGAGATAAACTTTCATTTCACATTTTGTTGTATGTATAAGAAGGATACAGTAAGCTAAAGCGATAGTCAGATTTTTGCTTTCTCTACTACGTTTAGTAAGTAGGGCAAGTATTGCATTCCACCCAAAACTTCGACACCGAGATTTCACCGGAAATACGTTTTGAGTTCCCCTGAATCTCCCCCAAAAAGAATTTTTTAAAAAAGGTCAGTTTGTGTGTGTGTGTGTGTGTGTGTCCGTGTGCCTGTGTACAGCATAACTTAAAAAGGAAAGTCCGGATAAATACCAAACTTGGTATTTAGGATTAAATATCTATCTAGGATGTGACACGAAGATTTTCAAGACTTCCCCTACCCCAGACTACGATTTATATGGAAAATGTTTCAAAAATTTTGATTAATATATCACATGCTTAAGATATTTTCATGGCAAATTAAACGTATATCTTGAATTTTCTGGAAATGTCACCAAAAGTCATCTTCATTTTGAATGAATTTTGAATAACTCGTAAACTAAGAGATAGACAATATTTTACTACACAAAAATATAGGTATCGTTAAAACACATAATTTATGTCATATACATTTTTTTTGTCGGGTGAACCATTTCCGAGATATTGCTGCTTATTTGTTTGAATTTTTCAATGCTTTTTCTCAAATAGGAATTCGTTATTCGTTTTTTTATGACTTGGACATGCAAAGAGAATGGAATGCTCCACATAGCAACCAGCTCTTAAAAGATTTGACCATCGCTTAAAGACTACCATATTCCCCTTGTACCTACAAGAAAATTAGCAATAAGATTGCAATGAGCAATATATAAGCAATGAGTTTCTGCAAATTTTTATGTGGGTTAACGAAGTAGATGGAGAATAAGCGTTTGTAAAAATAGTGTTTTAAAACAGCAGAGAAAGTTATGTAAATGTAACACAGATTTTTGTGTTATTCTGTTCACAGATAGGTAAAGACACACGCACAGAGTTTTTCTAAAAATACTCTTCGGATTCAGTGGACCTCAAAACGTGTATTTCCGGTAAAATCTCTGTATCGAATTGTTGGGTGGAATACAACTCTTCCTCTAGTTACTCCAGGTAAGCAGTGGAGAAGGTAAGAAGAGTTTCTTTTCTCAGGAGTACACAGATCCCCAAATAAACCTATGGCTGTTGCAGATGCCACTTTCTTATGCTCTTTGGGTCAAAGACTGTCACCAGAAATGGATATCCCGAAGATACTGAATAAAAGTAGATAAATAATAGCAAGATCATAAATATACACTTAGCGTCCTACATCAGGTCCATTTGTACAAAGTTACGTCCTACTGAATATCAAAATATTTAGTAAACATTTTAGAAAATCTTAAAAATCGTACATTTTTAGCAGCAATCCGGAGTACCCCAAGGTAGTGTTCTGGGGCCGATTTTGAACATCATCTACAGTTATGATCTACCTACAAATGAACATGCCAGGACAACAATTTTTGTAGATGACACAGCCATTCTTGCCTCATACAGCCTCAGAATATCTTCAATACCATCTACACCTGTTTCAACAATGGCTAAACAAATGGAGGATATAAGTAAACCCCAGTAAGTCTCACCATATTACATGTTCTTTATGTCGCGAAAAATACCCTAAAGTGTATCCAAGTATTATAGAAATTCCCGTAACATCAACTATAAAATACCTTGGATTGCTCTTAGAAGAACACCTAACATTGAAACACCACATTATGGCGAAAAGAAAAGAAGCAAAACTAAAATTCCAAAAATTATATTGGTTACTGAACAAGCATTTTCAACAAAATATTAATATACAGAACCATCATTAGACCGTTATGGACACAAGGTATCCAGCTTTGGGAACTGCCAGTAACTCAATATTGACATCCTACGAAGATTTGAATATAGAACTTTTCGTTGTCTGGCAAGCGCATCACGTCACGCCACCCACCGATCTTCATATCTCTACAATAAAATAAGAGATTACTTCCCATAATCTTCGGTGTCAGCAGTGCTAAGTTCATCCGAACTCTCTTGCCATCAATCTATAGACAACAGTACCATGACTGACCTTCTACAGCGCTGTAATGTTATGGACTTAATATTCCGCTTTAGCTGCTTTTAGTGTTTCAGACATTACTTGTAACCCATTTACTAAACGTTCTGTTAAGAACAGATTGTAAATTTGCAGTTAATTTAACTTAAAACATTTTAGCAACCTCCAGTATAAACTACTCGTTAAGTTTCTATGCATTTCAAACACATTACTCGCGTGAATATTCGCTTAGCATTTGTTAATATTTTTATTTAACATCTTCAGTTGTTCTCACGTCATTTGATTATACCAACATAACCGGTATACCGCCGTGCAGTTTGCGATTTCCAAGCCTAGTGCATGAGTGGGGTTTTACTATCACATTGTGTTATAGCCTACAGGGTATTTTCTAAACTTATGAGATTCTTCAACCTTTTATTTACTTCTATCTGGTATTTCGAGTTTCAAATAATTAAAAACACATTTTTCTCATTTGAGGCTTAATAAGACGAACTAAAATTTTAACATCCGGTGTGGAATCGAATGCGGTCTACGACGCCACAAGTGTCAGCACAAACCATTACACCACACAACTACTTAGAATAGGAATCTATAAACACGTTAATAGAGTTTCAGCCACTACCCTGGATTCCACTACGGTTGCATTCCACTTCTAATGGTAATAAGAGTTAGCCGATGTGGTGGCGCAGCCGGTAACGCGTGTGACTCGCTTTCAGAAGGTCGTGGGTTCGATTCCCGCGGCTGACCTTTCTGACACATGGGTTTTATCGGGAGTTCCCCGGGTCACTAGGCGAATGCTGTGAAGGTTAATTGCATCCCTCGAATTTCCTGTCCCTTCATTTCACTTTCTTTCTTATTTCACTTCATCTTTCACCTGCTTGGCTGTTTTAGTGATTGCAAGTGCCGGCGGGAGTTTCGGCGTTGCAGAGAAAAGGATGCTCTCTTTAAAACTTCGTCCCCCAGAATGGGGGCGGTCTTCGAGCCCCCCCCCCCCAGTGGAATGTGCAAGCCTGTAAGGGGAGGGAAGCCAGTTGTAACAGCTGCTACCAGGGAGTTTCAACCTGGAAAATGTAGGGACCATGCCCTTTGGTCTATGTTAGTCCTGATCCGGCCGCCCTCCGTCTCCTCTCACCTCACCCCTCCCTCCCAGGGGCACCCCGTTAGGGGCCTAGGCACAAAAGTTCTGTTTAGATCGCTCCTGGTTATACGTCATAATAAAAGTTAAACAAAAATTAAAAATTTTGCTTCATTGTGAGTGGTTTGTCGCTCTCTCTCGTCGGCTCCAACAGAGGGACGAGTCTGCGAGCTTGGAAATGCTAGGGACTTCGGAACATGTCTGTGCCTTGTCTGCCTATGGTCTGGCCTTCTGTGGTTCCTTCACCTCATCCCTTCCTCCTGGGGGATGTTAGCCGCCATAGATCTCTGTAGGTGTCCCTCGCCGTTGAATCACCTGTACCTATATCTCCTGCTGGTTTGCGGTAGAATATGTATGCATTTATTACAGTATTGGGAATCATTCTAGTTAAATAAAAATTCTCTGCCTTAGTCGGGAATCGACCCCAGGACCTCTGGATTGACAAACCAGAACGCTGACCGTACGAACAGTCTCTTCACTCTCCTGTATAAAATTTCAACTCGACATGTGCAGGAGTTAACCAAAAAATTGAAAACATTTATGTAGGAGGCTATTTAACTATTTAATAACCCTTCGGTCTAAAAACCTTAATCTAAAAATAAGTGCTTTGCAATACTTGTCAGTGATATATCGGGGGCCACGTGTGAATGCGCGGCAAGGCACTGCGGTAAATAGGTGAATGCGATGACCTGAGTAAGAATGAAAGCAAACCACTACTTTAGATAATGTTTTTCTACATTTATTTTAGAATTTAAGTCGAAATAATTCTAAATTATCTGCACGGAGAGTTCTAAAATCCTAAAGTTATGGCAAAACTTACTATTCGTTACTTGGTGCTGTGGTGTCACAAGAGTTAATGACACAGTTTTAATAAGCATAGAAAGGTTTCGAAGGGAAGCGAAGAGAAATTTAGAAGGAAATAAAAATAACAGAAGAATAAGAGAAATGAACAGAAGAATAATGCAAAGGAGCATAAAAGAAAACAATCGCAGTAGAGAATGACAAAGCACAGATTTGAGGGTGTTCAAACGTCAAAAATCATATGCAAATAAGTCTTGTATGTCGGATTTTTTTAAGCACTCTGGGCATATTTCATATATCATATTTCCTTTGGATTACTGGAAATTGGTCGGTCAGCTGCCTCATTGTTGAGGAAAGAATGGAATGGAGGACTGCTAGGAACTGCAACGCCATCAGCATGTAGTGGAAAAGCTGTCAATGGGCAAATTCGCCGTGGATATGGCTTCATGGGCGGAGGGCATTGTGGGGTCAAGTAGTTTTTCATCTAGTCCCCAAAGACCTGAAGAGGCTGCGTGCAACCGGTTCTACTATCCCCAGCATTAGAGAATTCCTACACCGCAAACTAAACCCTGATTTGCCGTTTTGCAGGCAGCAAATTCCCATATCATGGCATGGAGTTTCAATGCTTATGTGTCCGGCGGAAGTAACGTTTCTAGTGTTTTTTACCACTTCTCTACATGACAAAATGCGTCCTAGTAATCCGATAAGAACAAGCTGTCGGTCGCATACCATTTACGCCAAATGATAGGAAAGTAAGGAGAGGAAGGATGAGGAAAGGAAGAGATGAACGCGAATAAGAGTAAGCGAAAGTGAAATGCAAATATAAGATACAAAAGTGATACCAAACTGACATCGTATTCTTGTACGGGAAGCAGAACGTTGTGCCAGTTAGCGCAAACATCCAAGCAACACCTGGCAACGTGTCCTTCAGTACAAGGCCGAACTAATTCTGTCGCTCTACTGGAAAATACAGTTACCTCTCTTGAGGAGCGACAAGTTTATGCCTCATTATTCATACTGTCCGTCTATCAAGTTCAACCTCTACCAGCATGTGTGTTATTGCATAACATACAACTGCGCTGTTCCTAAACTAAATCACATTCCTTTTCCTACTGCATGCCTGAGATCGCCGATGTTACCCTTTTAGACCCTGCAATAATAATTCTAACCTTTTTTGCACAATCGTGTGTTTCCTACTTCTTCCTGTGATATTTACACAGAAGGAAATTTAGAATTCCAACACATCAGTTCGTTTCCAAGGAAATCCATGTCTAACAACATAAGTTTGGTACCGTAACAATATAAAGGGCGAGAAGCCTTAATTTACATCTTTTTAACAATCAGTAATAACACATTATAGAGAATTGAAAGCGGGAAGAACGCCCCAGATTTTTATTCTCTCTTATACACTCTCTTATAGAATCACGTCGTCACACAGTGATACACTCTGGACGACGGATGCACGTGTGTGCATTGGGGTGGAAAGCGTGTGCAGTTAGATTAGGCTCTTAATTTATTATTACGGCGGGAATTGTTATAGATAGGAAAGCTAGTCCCCATAAGTATTTTATTGACAATAAACCACATTTTAAGGGAAATGCAGTGTATTTTCATTTGCCTCACCTACGAAAACCTTGAGATGAGTGAAATTAGTTAGATAGGTAATGTATTAGGAATGGAGAAATTATCAGCCGCTGAGCAGAGGTAGTCGGAGACCAGAACACTGGAGCAGAGGCCATCAACCAAGAGGACCAACGTCAATTAATTGAGTTTTATTTATGGACGCTCTTTAACTACTATGGTTCTTAGCGTTCCATTCCATATTGGGTGTGAAAGACTGGTAATTTTTGCTCAGAGGTCTCTTTATCAGGCTTGAGATTCTTTTACGTGCCGTAAATCTACGACCACCCGCTTTTCTCCCTTCCCAAGAAAGCCATGCTAAGGATTTTTACGCCCGAAAAAATCCATCGCCCTCTGCCGGGGTTGAACCCGCGACCTTGGGAACTAGAGGCTAACACGGTACCACTAGTCCACGGAGGACGACTACACACTTCGAAAAGAATAACTTATGTTATTTCAAACATTACTGAAAACTAATTAACCGTAATTAAATGTGAATGAACATATTATACCTAGTTCTAGATTTTTTTTAGAAATCAATGACGCGCACTCATTTTTCTTGCCTCATCTGCGTCTTCATAAGCCACGCCTCCGACTTCAAATTCTTCTTGAAACACCGAATCTCTATTATCGTCCATATTATTATTATCATCAAACAACCCTCTCTGAGTCACGGCATCAACATCAAACAGTTGACTCAGTCTCATAAATTATAGTATCTTACTAAGCCATCGTACTAGTTATAGCTGTTGAATTGACACGTTGCGTTACCGGTTATCCGAGGTGACGGTGGGTAAGTTCATTACAATTTCTTGCTTTTATTAATAATATACCATTTCAGTGCAAAATCTACCGAGCGGGATGGCTTGGGCGCTAACGTCTTCGCCTGCTTTCGATTCATACGACTGACCTTCCTGACCCATGGGTTTTTTCGGGAGTTTCTCCGGGTCGCTAGGCAAATGCTGGAAAGGTTAATTACATCCCCCGAATTTCCTGTCCCTCCATTTCACCTCCATTCTCATTTCAGTTCACCTTTCATCTGCTCGCCCTGTTTCAGGGTTGAAAGTGTCGGGAGAGTCTCGGCGTTGCATGGCAGGTGAAAAGGATGCTCTGTGTAACCCTTCATCCCCCGGAATGAGGGCGGTCTCCGAGTCCCGGGTCCCCAGGGATGTATAAAGCATGCAGGGGAAGGGGAACCGATTGCACCAGCTGCCACACGGGGAGTTTCAATCCGTAAAAGGTAGGGACTGTGCCCTCTGTCCTGTCGTGCCCTCTGGTCTGGTCGCCCTATGTCTCCTCTCATGGAGGGGCTTCAGGTACAAAAGATCTTGCAGATCGAGGTGCTAAGTCCCCTTCAGCAATTGGTCCTAGTGGAAGCTCTTTAAACACTTGCTTTAGAGCTGTTGATAAATAAAGTACTTCGTATGCATTTTCGTTTACAAATGAAATCCATATTCGTACTTAGACATAAAAAAATTACAATTTAAAGAGCAACGAGCTTACAATACAATGTGTATGCTTTGTATGCAATCTCGATCAAATCCTATCGTAACAATTTATGAAACAAATCTTATCGAACAACCAGGAATCTATAAACACTTATATGGTGTGGAACGAAGGAGTCAGAAACAACCTCTCTTAATTCTACTCTGATTGTGAGACAGCTAGTCCCAATGTAATATGATTAACAACTCACGTTGTAGGGATGGGGAGGGGATTAGAGAAACTATACTGCCGTTTGTGAAAATTGCAACACCAAGAAGGTAACGCATGAATTTAATACCACAGGTTAGGTACATGACAAGTAACAAATGATACACTTTTCAAATCTATACATCGCCTTTGAGCTCTAATATTCAGTATTTGGTGTGGCCTCCATGCGCTGAAATTAGAACTGTATACGCCGTGACATTGAATAAAAAATGTTCTGAATAAGTTCCTGAGGGATTTCTCTCCACACAGTTTGTATTCGAGCCCACAAATCCGTGACACTGGTTACTGGAGAACCGTGACGCACCAGGTGACGACCAACCATATCCCAGACATGTTCGATGGGCGACGTCAGGCGAACGTGCAGGCCAGGGAAGCAATGGTACCTGTCGTTCTTCGAAGAAGGCTTGTACATTCCTCGCAATATGTGGCCGAGCACTGTATTGTTGAAATGTGGCCTGTGGAGATGCCTGAAGCAGGGGGAGTGCCTCAGGCTCTACAACCACCGTTAGGTACCGGTAACTATTCAAAGTGCCCTCAATTCGTAGGAAGCGAGATCGGTTGTTGTAACCAATGGTGCCCCAAACCATCACACTGGTATTTGTCTGCTATGGCGCTCAACAGTGCAGCCCTCCAGGTTGCGCTCACCACGGTACCGCCGGACACGTTGAAGAGGGACTCGTCCGAAAAGACTACATTTTACCACTCAGCACCCAAGTGACGGTGTTCACGTGCCCATCGCAGTCGGAGGAGCTTGTGGTTTCTGGACAATGGAAGCCGATGTAATGGCATGCATGCAACCAGTCCAACCTGCAGCAGACGGCGACGAACCGTTGATGCAGACACGTTCACACCTGTTGCAGTGCTCTAGCGTCGAACCAACACTGTGGATGAAGCTGTACGGTCCGTTATGGCCATGCGGACAAGATGACGGTCATCCCATGCTTTGGTCATGTTCCGTGGTCCAGTACACGTTCTTCGCTGCGTACAACCTTCATCTATCCACTGCTTCCACACACGCATCACTGTCGTAACAGCATGCCCTGTACGAGCCCAAATGTCACGGTATGACAAATCCGCTTCCCGGAGACCGATCATTCATCCCCGTTCCAACTCGCTCACATGCCGATATGGCTCCCTTTGACGTCGACGAGGCGTACTGGCACTCACTTTATTGTTTCCACCTTGTTTGACAGCTCTGCACTGACTACACTGGGTGCAACACTAACCTTGTCGGACTGACACGAGAGAGGTCTGCTCAGCCTACGTGTACCTCATCTCTCTGCAAAGCTAATATTTTATTGCTTGCACACTCTTCTTCACTTCTACCAAGTTTGGAGTTATTCGGGAAATTCTTTCTTGGCGTTGCAATTTTCACAAACGGCAGTGTATTTGAAAGGTCTCTTCTAAAAAGCACATGGAATCAGAGTCTAAAATTATTGTCGTCATCGAATTATTACTGCCAAGAGCATAAGTTATTTTTATGTATTTGTGAATTTCAGTTATTAATTTGTAACAATCTAAGGATTTAAATACAGATAATGATAATAATAACCATTTTTATTACCTTCTCTAACATGTACATAGAAAGAGCAGCTATTGCATTCCACCCAAAAATTTTATACCGAGATTTCACCGGGGGTAAATATTTTTGAGGTCCTTGAATTAAAAAAAAAGCATTTTTAGAAAAAGATTCCTGTGTGTGTGTTTGTATTTTGGATAAATACCAATCTTGGTATTTACGTTCAGTGCATTCCAAAACTGTGACACGAAGATTTTCAACAAAAGTCCCTCCACGCTCAACTACCCTTTACATGGAACATAATTAAAAATTTCTTATTTTCTAAAAAAAGGCCATAACGATTTTGATTTAAATACCATATATTAAATATATTTACATGACAAATAAAATGTGCATATTTCTTGAATTTCCTTGGAATAGCCTGTGAAGTTCTGTTCATTTGGAAGGAATTTTGTATAATTTTGTATAACTGGTAAACGTTACGCGATAGACGAAAACGTACTACACAAAATATGTGGGTCTCTTTAAGACACATAATTTATTCCAAACAACTTTTGTGCCATAAGCATTTCCGAGATATTGTTATTACTGGTTCGAATTGATCAATACCTTTGTTATTCTTTTTAAATTCTGTGGACATACAGTTGTTTCTCATGACTGATGACAACACGATATTTTCTAAAATAGATCTTGTCAGAGGATTTCATCACATCCCAGTTCACCCTGATGTAGCAAAACAGCAATAATAACTCCATTTTGTTTATTTGAATTTCTTTTAATGACATTTGGTCTTAAACACGCTGTTCCAAGTTTTCAGCGATACATCAATTATCTCTTACAAGAACTTCCTTTCGTTTTTGCATTTCTTGATGGCATCCTTGTTGCAGTCTGAAGAAAAGCACATTCAACGTCTTTGTTTTCTCTTTGAACGTCTCTCTTAATGTGGTTTATGTATCATTCTCTCCTAGTGTGAATTTGGACTGGAAGAATTTTCATTACTTGGATGTCGCATAAATAAGTCTGATATTTTTCCCCTTCCTAAAAGAGTACAGACAATTCTCGACTCTCCACTACCAGACACTGTCCAATAACTACGATTATTCTTGGGAATTATAAATTTCTATAGACGATGCCTACCTAATTCTGCAGTAACTCGACAGTCCCTTTATGATATTTGCTTATCACCCAAGAAGAAACAAGAGAAATGTTGAATGGACAGCTACTGCTATAGAATCTTTCCATCGACTAAAGAACGAATTAGTGAATGCGACACTACTAGTACACTCTTCGAGCAATCTCCCGCTAGTACTCTGTGTAGACACTTCCGATTTCGCAATTGCTGCTTCACTGCAGCAAATTCGAGACAACAAACCTCAGCCCTTAGGTTTCTTTTCAAGAAGGCCCAGCAAAACTCAACAAGGTTACAGCACTCACGACCATAAACTGTTGGCAGCGTGCTGTGAAGTACTTTAAGTATCTTTTGGAAGGAAGAAAATTCCCACTTACGCTTTTAAGGCCATCATATGGCGTCCAATTCTTAAAATTTGACTATCGTTATTCCATTTATATATCTGCAAAGATTTCTCTAATTTAAAATGAAGTAAATGGAAAAGTAAACTTCAATAAGGATAGTTTATATACCTACTAATAAAGATAGAGGGTAGAGAAAGTCATGTGAATGTAATACAGAATTTTTATATCCTTTATGACAGTGGAATTAAGCACATGTAAAATGGCTTAATTTCACATTGCATTTTGGTTATAAGGGGACTATAGGAAGCTCAAGCGATAGTCAAATCTTTAAAAAGGGGGTCTATGCTGATTTTGAAATTCGAATCTTTGCATAGCCGTGAGAAAACAAACAAGTGGCGACTTAACGACTCAGAAAGCAAACATTACTTCAAAATAACAACGAATATCTCGGAAATGGTTAGCCTCATAAAAATTACTTCACATATATTGTTCAATGTATCTATATTTTCTGCGGTCTACCACTATACAAAAGTATAAACACTTATTCCGAATGAAAAGGACTTCAGCGGATGTTTCCAGAAAATTGGGATATGCGTCTTATTTGTCATGTAAACACCTTAAATATGTATTTTACTCAAAATTAGAGTTAGGTTTGAGAAAATAAAATATATCGAAGTTTTTTCATGCAAAGTTCGGGGGTGGTTGTTTTCCTTGAAAATCTTCGTTTCGTATCTTTGGAGAATACCAAAATTAAATATCAAGTTTGGTACTTATCGGACATTTCGTTTCAGAGTTATGCTGTTAAGACACACACACACACACACACACACTCACACTCACACACACACACACACACACACACACACTCTCTCTCTCTCATTCACACACGCGCGCTCGCGACTTTTATTATACCTCTTTTCTCAAAAGGTGTATTTACACTGAAATCTCGATATCGAATTTTTGTGTGGAATGCTATATTTCCTCTACTTACCATCAGTTAGTAGTGGAGAAAGTAAAAATGATGAAAGTATTGAAATATTCAAACCAGTAACAAAGATATGTTTCTGAAATGGTTAATTTCACAAAAATTACGTGAAATAAAACTATTTTAACTAGAACTGTGTTTTTTTGTGTAGTACATTTTTGTCTATCTCATAGTTTAACAGTTATGCAATGTTAAATACACCACACATTCACACAGATACACTGGACCTTTTTCTAACAGATCTGATGTCACATGACTTTCTCTACCCTCTATTGTTTATTAATGGGTACACAAACTATTCCTACTAAAGCTTATTTTTCTATCTACTTCATTTTAATCCAAATAAACCTTTGCAGAAATAGCTACATTACACATTTCATTATAGATACAAAGAGAACAGCGATAGTCAAATGTTTAAGAACAGCTATATGCTGGCCTTAAAATTCCATACTGTTTCCACGACATCGCAAGAAACAAATGAATGCTGAAAGACCTTTAAAGAACAATCAAGTAATGAACAATTCCTGCCATTAATACTAGATATCTTGGAAATGGCTTACGCCTCAGTAAAACGTGTTCGAAATAAATTGTTTTGTTTGTGCAGTACGTTTTTTGTCTATCGCTTAACGTTTACTAGTTATACATCATACAAAATTTCTTCCGAATGAAGAGGACTTCAAAGGCTATTTCCAGAAATTTCAAAATATATCTACATTTTATTTGTCATGCAAATATCTTTAATACATGGCATTTTAATGAAAATCGTTAGGACCAGTTTTAGAAAATAACAAATTTCGAAAACTTTTCCATATAAAGGGTATTTTGGTGTGGGGGGATTTTCTTGAAAATCTTCGTGTCACATCTTTAAAAAATGCTGAGCCTAAATGCCATGTTTAGTGTTTATCTGACTTTTCGTTTTTAATTTATGTTGTTCACAGTCACAGACACACACACACACACACACACACACACCTTTTTTCTAAAACTGCTTTTCTTACCTAGGTGGCCCAAAACATGTATTTTTTAATAAAATCGCGGTATCCGTTTTTGGGTGGAATGCAATACCTTCTCTCCTACTATGTACGTGGTACACAACGTAAAAATACCTTATTTGAATTCAGGGGGCTTCAAAACATGCATTTTCGGTGAAATTTTGAATTTTTAGGGTTTCTCTTACCTGCTATAGGACAGAGGGACAAAGATTTAACGTTCAAATTCAGTAACAGAGATTTTATTTGGATCACTTATAGATACTTTCACCTTTCTGGTTTTAATAATACCTACCATTTGAAGTTGCATGTTTAATACACTGATATAAAGATGACAATGCTTTTAGGTCGACCAGCAGTCCAGCAGCAGGCAGGTTAACATCCATCAAACATACATTCTAGAAGTGCCTACCATCATTTTCCTAATTACAATAAGACGTAATCTCCCATCTGTCCACTTGAGGGCCATTGTCACAGCAAGAGTCTGCCCGGTGTGTGACGTCATAATTCACGCAGTATACTGGTTTCAGCTATTACTTTCCGCTGTGCAGACGGCCATTCCCGTAAAGTGGAAAGTGATGTGTGCGTCCTACCCCTTCCCTTCCCCACTTTTCAGAACGAGTTGTTAATCCAGAGTTGTTGCGATTAAAACAGGGAGGGGGAGACAGTATACTAACTCACGTGCACGTAAAGTACCATGTAATACTCATCATGTGCCTGCACAAATGATCACGAATTATAAACGTACTTTATTGTGCTGTCATCATTTTATATCGAGTTGTTACTTACTTTCAATTTACCTAGCGAGATGGCTCCGCGGTAACGTGTATTCGGGAGGTCCTGGGTTCGATTCTTGGGGGTGGTTCCTCTTCTACGACGAATTTCCTGTTATCACCCTTTCCTATCATCTGTTTCAGGATAGTAAGACCCTACTGGGCTGGGCGGTGGAGGTTTCTCCTTGGCGTCGATTGGGGTGCTGACGGATCCGCCTTCAGGGGCGGCACTCCTGGGTTCTAGGGGCCCCCAAGGAGTTTGGGTCATGTGGACAGGATAACCTATGTCGCTGGAATCCATGCTTGCGCACATCGTCTCCCGGATCTGGTCGTCTTTCGAGTCATCACTACCTCCCAGGCGTTACGTTAGCAGCACAAATGGCCACCTGGCCTACGTGCGGTGCTCTGCCCCGGTTTCGCCCCCCCCTGTGATATATACCCTTACTCCTACATTCCGCGTCCCTTTTCATGTCTCAGGTATGCTTAGTGGTTGTGTAGTGTCAGATGGTTCGAATTCTCTCTACCAGAGGGAACCATTTTCTGAGCAGCTCGCCAGAGTGACCGGGTCATCAAGCTTGACATCGTTAAGGACCTCCTCCTGAGGTTCTTTCACCTCATCCGTTCCTCCTGGGGGTGATAAGCACAAAAGATCCGCGTTGGATCGAGGTACGAAGTATCCCCTCGGTTCCCTGGTCACACTTTCAATTTAGAAAGCTAGGGCACAGCCATTGTCACACTTTCTCAAACGAAAGTCAGTGATTTAATAGGAGAGTAGAAGCTCACTGAATAATGCTCAAGATAATTGTTAATATAATGGATGAACAGGTTATGTTAGTCCTAAGCGAAATCACAGACAATAGGAAAGGATACCCATAGCGTGCGGATTCTACGTCGGTCGCGAAAGTATGCGCCTTGCGATCGTCAATTACGACACTATCAAGGTTACATAATTAAAAATCTTATGTGTTGCACTCACATGACTTTCTACTCACTCTTGTACAAACTATTTTTACAAACACTTATCCTATCTACTTCATATTAATCGAGGTAAACATTTGGAGAAACTGTCATGGCATATTTCCTTGTAAGTACAACGTCTTTAGCGGAATACAGTAGGAAAGCAAGCCATAGTCAAATCTTTTAAGAGCGGGTCGCTCAGAAAATACAGGAAAAACATACTTCACATTTGAGAAAAGTACAAGTATAACTAAGCCAATAACGAAGAATATCTCAAAAATGGTTAACAGCGCAAAATGTATTTCACATAATCGTGTGCTTTAACGAGATAGACAAAATCTTACTACATAAAAATTGTACATCACTTACGGTTTATCAATTATACAAAAGTTACTCAGAATGAAGAGGACTTCACAGGGTAATCCCAGAAAATTCACGATATAAATTTCATTTGTCATGAAAATATCTCAGACATGTATTATTTTAACCAAAATCGCTAGAGCCATTTTTGAAACAATCAAAGTCTTCGAAAAATTTTCCATTAAAACAGTAGTTTGGGAAGGCAGATTTTATTGCAAATCTTCGAGTCACATCCTTGGAAGAAGCTGAATTTAAATACCACGTTTGGTTTTTAACAAAGTTTTCCTTTTTGAACTATACTGTTCACACACACACACACACACACATCTTTTGTGCATAATGCCCGTTCCGTCTCACAATTCTTCCCTCCACCTCTTTTTGGGTCGCCCGACATCTCTCCTTCCTTTTGCTTGATAATGAAAAGCAACTTTAGGCAATCTTGAACCTGCCATTCGTTCAAATATTTTTCCATTTTTGTGTTTATTTGGTACACATTTAAGTGTTTCTGTAATGAGTTGGCATTTTTAATCTTTCTAAAAGTGCTTTTTTATTACTTTCTCTACTACGTACAGAAAACAGAGAAGGTATTGCATTCCACCGAAAAATTCGATATCGAGATTTCACCGAAAATACATGTTTTGAGGTGCCCTGAATCCAAATAAAGCATGTTTGGAAACATGTACGTGTGTGTGTCTGTGTCTATCTGTGAGCGGCATAACTCAAAAACGGAAATTTTGATAAATACCAAACTTGATACTTGAGTTCAAGCATGCGAAATGGCAATTATCAAAAAAATCCCCCACCCCAGACTACCCCTTACGTGGAAAAGTTTTCGAAAATTTTGATTTTCTTAAAAATGGCTCTAACGATTTTGATTGAAATATCATTGATTTAAGATATTTTATTGCAAATTAAATGTATATATTGAATTCTCTGGGAATGTCTCCAAAAGGCCTTTTAATTCTGAATGACTTTCGCATAACTGGTAAACCTTAAGAGATAGACAAAATTTTACTCCACCAAAAATGTAATCTCATTAAAACACACAACTCATGCCATACTTTTTTTTTGGGTCCAGTGAACCATTCCCGAGATATTCCTTGTTATTTGTTTGATTTTTCCAATAGTTATGCTTATTCTCAAATGGAAATTCGTTATTCGTTTTTGTATGTCCTGGACATGCAAAGAGAATGAAATACTCTACATAGCAAAAGCTCTTAAAAAATTTGACCATCGCTTAAAGCCTACCATATTCCTCTTGCAGCTACAAGAAAATTACCAGTAAGATTAACACGAAGTAGATGGAGAATAAGCGTTTGTAAAATTAGTTTGTAGAAGAGTAGAGAAAGTCATGTGAGTGCAGCACATCACATTTTTCTTAATTCCTTTCGTTGTTTTTCTGTTCCTTTTCTTTCTTATAACATTTGTGCAGAGGGGTTTGCCTTCACGGAGTAGTGGTACCTCAGGTTACGTTTTTGGCATCCTTCTTTGAAGTCAGTTAACCAATTAAACTGCGGCTATGCGTTTCAGAGGCACCAGAGCGAAGTGAATGTAAAGTAGCATTGTTTCAAAGATTCGCCTCCGTGCCAGTTCACTGCAGTAAATCTCCTAGATAGTTTGTTATGACGAGGGGAGCAGGTGAGAGGGACTGGCTTGCTTGAGTAGAGGTCCCAGTCCATCCATGACGGTAAACATCTTCCGCTGGCATCTTTACCTCAGGAGAACTGTCATACCGTTTTTGTTCTATCAATGGTGACCTTAACCTCTTAAACAGGATAGGATGTGCCAACAATTGCTGCAGGGGATTGTTAGAAGTGTTATTATCATCTTGGTAGCTTCTTCAACACCCAGGCTAAGCAACAGCTTCTGGCCTTTTTTGCTACCACTACCACCTTTACTATAGTCGCTGCAAAATTTAGAAAAGGGTCAAACTCGCTATTCGTTCTGACCATACAGATTTATGAGAATTATTTTGGCTGTAGATCCCATCCCATGCAATAAAGACACGTCCCCACTTACAGCCTCACACGTGGCTTGTTCAAGGTTTACGTTTGTAGTCTTTTACAGAGAAGCGGCACATTGTTTGTACCTTTTCTAAATTTTGCGAGAAGTATACAAACACCACCAATATATTACCGACCAACACCATAATTGCCACCACCATCAATAACAACAGCAACAATAATAATACCCTGGTGCTACAGCCCGTTGAAGACCCAGTCCTACCAGCACGACTGCTGTCCTCACGCCCACTATCTATGCACGGCAAAGGTAGACCATCATCCAACCCATACGGGGAGATACCAGCATCACGCATCCTTCAGTCGTAATGTTGGCCTCCGTGGCCGGGATCGCTGTCTTTCGCAACTCCTTAATATTCTCAAGATGTCGAGTGGGCACCGGTTCTGGACTTAAAAGTCCGCGACTCCAAGGGTGGGGTCGAACCCGGGCGCATTCCGTGGCCGAGAACCAGAGGTCCTCGCTCAGGCCCACAGCACCACGGCTCAGGACACTAATAGAGTATGAGGTATATAACTGAGGAGGACACCTCGCGAGCTGTGACGTGTTACAGCTACCATACCCAGGAGGAAGGGAAGGAGTGAACGAATTGCAGGAGGCTACAGAGCTCAGGCAGATAGATCGCAGAGACACGCAGAAGTCTCTAAAATTTCTTGGCTTGAAGACCCGACCCACTACTGGAACAGCACAGAGAGGACGATGAATGACCCCTTCAATCAGGGAGCCCCCTAGTGTCCGGCACCGTCCCGCACCATGAAACCTAAGTACACTTGAAACATGAGAAGGAAGTGGAATGAAAGGGAAATAAAGGAAGGAAAATCATCATAAATGCTTTTCGCCTACTGACCAGGAAAAACAAAAAAAAAAAGAAGAAAAAAAAGAACAGAGTGGGCGATCGACGGGAATGGAAACCAGGATCTCCCGATTGGGAATATCAGACGTTATCGCAGAACCAACTTACTCGACTACCACCACTAATACAACGGCTCTGCTATTTGAGACAGTTTAAAAAAAATGTTACGAACAGCTGAATTGTACACATAGGTCACTAAGGCTTGCTAACACATTTCGAAGTTTCGTCCGAAGGGTTGTGAGACATTGTCCAAGTAGTGCCCGAAAATAAAGGTTTTATAAGAAGAGCGTAAGGAGCATATCCCGGAGCTTTCCGGGATGAACAGTTCTGAGAAGGGAGTTGTGTGAGGCAGAGGCTTTGGCCCAAGGAAGGCGACCGACTGACTGACTGGTTGCAGAGATAAAGTAAAGCTCCGTCCAACGTGAACACCATAAGCACTATTGAGAGATAACCGCATTCTTATAGAAGGTTCTCTCTCCCCGCCTACTGAACATTTTAGAACTCTCTCGAAAACTCCAGCGGTGATTTACATATAAGCAAGCGTGCTCGCGAGTTAGTCAGTCAGTGAGATGAGTTGTATGCGACATAAAGTGCTGTTCTTCGAGTGAGGTTCTGAAGGCAGTTGTGACATATAGTGAGTGTTGCTGCTGCAAGAGATTAGAGAAGCCTTGTATTCGACACTCCAGCGAGTGCTGTGGATGGAAAGAAGAGGTCGCTACGGGCGAGGAAAGATGAACTGACAGTGAACACTGAACTAAATTGCATAAATGAAGAGAGAGTGAAAACTGAACAATAAGTAAGCGTCATGATAAAATATTAACGTAGTACTGCAATTTTGGAACTCCAAGCACAACTGGTGAATCTAAGAAACATGAAATTTAGTTTATAAAATCAAATTATATAAATTATATGTACAATGTAATAAGAGAGTAAGATGTTTCAAGTGGCAAACAGCTCCATTTGTTTTTGTACTTTTGAGTCAATAAATGGTTTTCTTCACCCACATTTTTAATTTCTCTACTACATACCTTCATTAAATAAAGGGAGTATTATATTCCACGAAAAAATACGACATCGATATTTCACCGGATATACACATTTTGATGCGCCCTGAACAAAAACATTAGAAAAATGTCCTCTCTCTGTCTCTGTCTGTCTGTCTGTGAATAGCGTAACTCAAAAGCGAAAATTCACTTAAATACCAAACCTGGTATTTATTTTTAGTACCTTCCAAGGATGTGACACGAATATTTTCAAGAAAATCCCTCCTCCCCTAATTAAACCCTGGCATAAAACAAATTGGTTATGTTTGATGTTCTCAAAAATTGCTATAATGATATTAATTAAAATATAATAGATTTTTAAGATATGTGATTGACAAATAAAACGTATATCTTAATTTTTCTGCGAATAACCTATGAAGTACTTTTCATTCTGAATGAATTTCGTATATCTGGTAAACCGTAAGAGAGAGCAAAGTCTTACCACAAATAATGTACACCTCGTTAAAGCATATAACGTTAAATGAAACTTTTTGTGGTGTTAACCATTTCGGAGATATTCTTTGTTATTTATTTTAATTTTCAAATACTTATACTTTTTTCAAGTGGTAAGACGCCATTCGTCTCTACTCGTGTTTATGTGAAGCGCATGAAATTTCAAAGCTAAAGCCTCTGTTTAAAAAACTGACTATCGCTTTAGCTTATTATATTCTTTTTATACCTACAACGAAATGGTAAATGTATAATGAAAGTTTATCTAGATTAACAAGAAGCAGATAGAAGAAGCTTTTGTGAGTATAGTTTGTAGAAGAGTGAGTGGAGAAAGTGAAATGAATCCAACATACCAGATATTTCTTAATATTAATTACGCCCAGAGTTAAGTAAGAAAGACTACTTGTAGTGTGTCTATTCTGGTATGGGATACTATTCCAGACAAAAAAAATCTGATGTGTTCGATTCACATGACTTTCTCTACCCTCTATAATTTATTAGTATGTACAAATGCTTTGTGAATGCTTATTTTTCTGTCTACTTCTTTTAATCCAGATAAATCTTTGCAGAAATAGCTACATTACACATTTCGTTATAGACACAAAGGGAACAGCGATAGTCAAATGTTTAAGAATTTGACCGGCCTAAATCTCCATACTGTTTCCATGCAATCGCGAGAAATAACTGAATGCCTACCGGACTTCAAAAGAATGGCTATGCATTGAACAATTTGAGCCATTAATAACAGATATGTCGGAAATGGCTTAAGCCACAAAAAAGCTATTTGAACTAAATTGTGTGTTTGTGCTGCGGCAGTCACCTCCTCCTGTCCGTTGCTCGTAGGCTTACCTTGATGCATCTCCTATGTTGCTTCCAGAAGTTCGCAGTGTGCTGGTTTTCTGCAATTTTATCCTCGGCTAGCTGCAGTAATTTTCTTTAAACTATATGGGAGCATGGACTTATCCTTGGTAAAGGAAGCGTCGATCTCGGGTGGTGATATAAGAAGACATAGATGTGCTTTGGTTATGAAAAGATGACACTGCCGTTTCTTTTTATTTAACTAACCCACGTAGTATACAACACTTGTATTGCCGCCGTTAAAATACTGTCCACCGCTGTTAAAACGCGGCGCGGATATGACACGAAGTTTAAATATCCTTATTATCTCTTTACGAGTAGCGGTTCTTAGGTGTGTTTCTAAAACTGTCTTTATTCCCTTTTTGGCGCGATATCTCACACATCCTGCAGCATCTCTCCCTGACCACACATGACAAAATGCCAAACTGAAATGAAATGCGAAACAGCCCAACTGCCAAACTGCAATGCTAAAACTGCCACGAATTTGCTCCAAACAGATCCATTTATAGTCGCAGACTTCTGGGGCTACTTCCTTTCCTATTGGTCCATTTTTAGCGCCACTCGACGCGTCTCACTATTTCGTATAAACCTCTAGGGATCTCATTGGTCCAAGTTTAATATAAATCGCGGCTTTTCCTAAATTTACCGTTAAGCTATCTGTCTCTCTCACTTGGTCACGGCGAATTATCAAATAAAGGGACAAAGGCGCTACACCCTCGCTGTAGGAATAATGGCCCTGCGACCAGAGAGACGTCATAAACTAGATTTTCTGCCTTCGAAGGCACTATTCCTGTAGCTAAAACATTTCGTCGTGGACAGTATTTTAACATGGCGCTTAAATTATTTACATTAAACCATTTATAACTCCTCTAATATTAGTAACCTAGATACATACATAACGTTAAATCACCCTTCTTAAAGTATACAAGCAGTATAAGAAAAAGATATGTACATAGTGTGATTTAATATCAATAAAAATTAATTAATAAATTATCTATAATTACAGTTCTCGGGCTCGGCCTAGAGTTGCCGTTTCAGTGCCCAGCTCAGCACGTCCAGAATCATTAACGTCGTTGAAAACTCTCAAGGTGCCCTACATGCATTCAATTAAAACTAGGGTCGGGAACAACTGACCAATTAATGAGCTGCCTTTCAGCAATCTGCTACATTTAATAGGCATAATGTGTAACATGAAAATTTAGAAAAATACATAAAAGCACAATTACGAGCGAAACGTGGCAAGAAATTACAATAGAGAATAAAAAACAGCAAAGCTTACTTAAGATTCAAAATAATTTCGTGAATTTCTAATGGTGAAGTATTTCTCACGAAATTCAGCTAAAGGCACGTCTCACGTCAACAGCAGCAGCAACAAACAGTGTGTGACTTGGCAACAAATTGCCACAAAGTCTGCCCACATTATCACAGTTTCCAAACAGAACACACTTTACATACGCAGCGAATTCTAAACTGGGCTTGCAGATTATAAAAGGACCAATAAATAATTTATGACTCGAAGCTGAAAGAGAGCACTCTGTACTATTGAAAAATTTGTAAAAGTTAAAGGAATTTCCAACAAGAGCCGAAAAAAACTTTTATACTTTCAACCTCCACAACCAAACACGTACCTGTACATATGATACCACAACTAAACCAGCTTAGCTGCCCCGTAGCACGAGTCGAGCTCGCTAGCTCTCTCTCTCGCTAGACGTCCGAGGCGACCAAAACAAAAGAGGTAAGGAATCATAAGTGTGGAATAAAATCCGGCACATGTTTTTGTGTAGTACGTTTTCATCTATCACTTAACGTTTACCAGTTACGCAAGAGTATACAAAATTCCTTCCGAATGAAGAGGGCCTCACAGACTATTCCCGGAAAATTTAAGGTTTTTGTTTTATTATTCACGTAAATATTTTTGATCTGTGGTATTTTAATCAAAATCGTTGGAGCTATTTTTGAGGAAATCAATATTTTCTAAACATTTTCCAAATAAAGGATAATTTGGGGTGAGGGATTTTCTTGAAAATCTTTGTGTCACATCCTTGGAAGATGCTGAAAAGGTAAACATAGTATCACGGAAGGGCAGAGCACGCGGCACTTGTGCTTCCAACGTGACTCCTCGGATGGTAGGAAGAGGGGAGAGACCCGAAGGGTGACCAGATCCGAATGCCGATGGGCCCAAGCACAGACGGGGTCCCTAACTTTCCAGATAGAATGCATCCGACACGCACGGTCCCTGCCTACAAGCAACCAACCTCCCGAAGCGGTGCCCCACACTGAGGAGACACCTAACTGAGCGGTACCGCAGCGACGCCAGGAAAGAAACCTTTACAGAGCGCAAGCCACCGCCCAGCCGCAACCCGCCGAATACCGTCCCTGAAACAGATGGCATGGAAGATGAGGGGTACAGGAAATGAGAGAAAGGAGAGGTAGAAGATGAACCACCTCAGCTTTCGCCTGGCGACCAGAAGAAGCCACACAAAACCCTTGGGCCAGAGTGGCCGGTCGCCGGGGATCGATCCCGGGACCTCCCGAATGCGGGCCACAGATGTAACCGTCTGAGCCATCCTGCTCGGTTGGAAGATGTTGAACTCAAAACCAAGACATTGAATTTTTGGGTGGAATACAACACTTTCCTACTTACTATACATAGTATAGAAAGTAAAAATGGAATATCAGCGGAGTTATAACGGAGTGGAGTAACGGGGACATGCAGGTTTTTCAGACTACCCTTGCTCATATAAAAGTTTTCATCCTCTACATGAGGAAGCACAGCCACCCCTAAGTTTTTGACATATGCTCTTTTTTACTCTTGTATAGCGTAAGGATTTACCAGCATAATTGCGGTCTTTCACCTTTAACCTTGTTTTATTCTCGTTTATGTTCTGTCACCTTGAAACGTTGCTGTTTTATTCGCTGTTTCGTTCATTAAGGACATCTGAGGGGGCGACAAAATCACGTGAGGAGGTGAGAAGAGCAAGCAAGGTAAAGTGGTTATAAAAGCAACATGAAAAAGAGAGCGCTGAAAAAAAAGGAACATCAAGGGGAGTGAGAGAGTTTTTCTCTCTCTGTTTCACTTTGCCAGCCACTAAGATAATTTGCAGCGTTGTTATGTAAAGAGCTAGCGCGCCAAGTGGTTATGCCTTTCAAGTATTTCTGTGAAAGCCCGCTTTGTGTAAACTACAAACGGGGGTTTTGTTTCTTGCACTTTGTACAGCATTCTCCATCACTCAAAGCTGCAAATAAATTCGAGTTATGAAAATCAGGCTGCAGATGAAGAGCTCGACTCCAATACACTCTCGCTACACTATTTCAAATATAGAGACCATAGATGTCAGAAAGTCACGTTCCATTTAAACTTTTCTCATACCCACAGTTTGCCCTTTATCTCCCCGTGACATTCTAGCCAACCTTTTACCTGAAATTCCTAACGGTGAATTATACGAAGAATCTTTTTCACCCAATAATTCGATGCTGAGATATCACTGCAAATACATGTTTTGAGGCACCTTGAGCTCAAAAAAGGCGTTTTTAGACAAATGTCTCGGAGCATATGTGTGTGTGTGTGTGTACAATTTTTACAACCAATCATAAAGAATATCTCGGAAATGATTTGTGCCACAAAAATTTTGTCTCCCTCTTAGGTTTACGAGTTACACAAACTATCTTCAGAATGAAGAGGACTTCACAGAGCAAAATTCAAGATGTACATTTCATCGTTAGAACCAGTTTTGAGAGAATCCAACATTTCAAAAAATGTCCATATAAAAGGTATTTAGGGGTGGGCGGATTTTGTTATAAATCTACGTGTCACATCTTTGAAAGATACTGGACTTAAATATCAGTTTTATGTTTAAGTAACTTTGAGCATAGGAGTACGCAGAGAATGCATTTGGTGGGGGAGGGGGCTGAAAGAGGAATAACTGAAACACACAAAGTCAGTCATACCTTCATTCTGTGGTCACTTTTAGAGATTTAACCATATGAGGGAGTCACCAACTGGATCACTGAACAAGGTATATACACACAAGGAATTTGACGTTTTTAAAGTACTTATAGGACTAAAGGCAAATGAGTAGGTACATAGAGTAAGGTATATTAAGGTGTATCTCCCACTCGACTTCGGGGAGATCCACTAATTTCGCTACAACAACAGGGAGGGCGCTGTAGTCATGTTTAAAGCAAAGCAAATCTCTGATTACACCCCTCAGAACTTACAAACCAATGCCTCTGGTTCAGATACCTGTCGGAGAGCCGAGGGTCTGTGGATCAGAGAGTGACAACGAGGTAGGGGGATCAGTCCGACGCCCGGGATGTGAGAGATGAATTACAGCAAAGGTGAAGATGGAGCACCGGTGGAATGATGAATGGCGGGAAAAACCGGAGAATTCTGAGAAAACCCATCCAGTAGCCGTTTTGTCCACCACAAATCCCACATGCGGGTCCCTGGAATCGAACCCGGGCCGCGCTTGTTGGAGGCGAGCGGTCTAACCACTCGGCCACGACGCCGCCTGTCGCCATGTTTACTGGAGTAAAATATACTAAATCTTATAGTGCCTTCAATTGCCTGTAAAAGGACATATATTGCTTTTTTCCTTTCCTTCTTTCTTTCTTTCTTTCTTTTTTTTTTTACAATGATAACTTTTAACAGCGTTTTTCCCCATCGTAAATTCGTTATTTGTGTTATTTGCGATTATTTATTAATATTACTTATTAATGTGCGAAAATAGAGCACTTGCCTAAAAAGACTAGACTTATTTCATTGCAAACGCAACAACAGCCATTTCACAATAATGTATAAAAGACTCATATAGTGAAGTGATTGATGAAGTGGGAACAAAAATGATAGTGCATATTTTTATGTATTTTTCACTTGATCTTGCATGTACTGTAGTTTGATACTGCATAAATATATATATATATATATATATATATATATATATATATATATATATATATTGGGATTTTATAGTGCATGGAATTCTCGTCATCCAGGATGGTGATCAGACCAATGCCTGTTATGGCGGTGAAGAAGAAGGAAATGAAATGTAGTGATGAAAGGAATGATAATGAAATTCGTGGATCAAAGTATCCAACGCAGTATTCGCCTAGCGACAGAGGAAAACAGCGAAAAAACCTTCGATCAGATTGGTGGCACCGGGGTTTGAACGCCAACGTCATCACGCTCGATGTAAAAGGTATGCAAGACAGAAATTACATAAACCTTATAACAGGGTTTACCTTAAAAAGTAAATGTATAGTGGAAATTTAAGTAAACAACGTTCACACTTCACACCCGATTGAGAGAATAGTGGAATTAGGTAAATTAATATTAGCTATATATTAAAGTATATCTATTTTTCAATGGCTCAGAATCATTATACTCATATGCCTTACTATTTTACTCCAGAAAACAAATATCACACATTCTAACACGTCCTCGAACACAAATTAAGAATGCAGATAATTAAACATATTTAATGAACAAATCACAAATTTTAAAACGGTTCAATATAAGCAACTAATATACGGATCACACCCGAGGCGTTATAGGTCCACTTCCGCTTCCAACATGCAGCGGCTCTAAGCCGCAAAGCGTAGTCAATGGATTGAGGGCCCTAAGCTGCAAAGTGTAGCCGATGAATTGAGGGCCCTACGCCGCAAAGCGCAACCGAGGGATTGAGGTCCCAAAACCGCAAAGTATAGTCGATGGATTGAGGGCCCTAAACCGCAAAGCGTAGTCGATGGATTGAGGGCCCTAAACCGCAAAGCGTAGTCGATGGATTGAGGGCCCTAAGCTGCAAAGTGAAGTCGATGGATTGAGGTCCCTAAACCGCAATGCGTAGTCGATGGATTGAGGGCCCTAAGCTGCAAAGCGTAGGCGAGGGATTGAGGGCCCTAAGCTGCAAAGCGTAGGCGAGGAATTGAGGGCCGTACGCCGCAACGCGTAGCCGATGAATTAAGAACCCTAAACCGCAAAGCGTAGCCTATGAATTGAGGGCCCTAAGCTGCAAAGCATAGGCGAGGGATTGAGGGGCTCTAAGTCGCCGCAAAGCGTAGCTGAAGGATTGAGGGCCCTAAGCTGCATGACATAGCCGATGGATTGAGGGCCCTAAGCTGCAAAGCGTAGGCGAGGAATTGAGGGGCCCTAAATCGCCGCAAAGCGTAGCCGAGGGATTGAGGCCCCTAAGCTGCAAAGAAAGCCGAGGTATTGAGCTCCCTAAGTTGCAAAGCGTAGCGAAGGGATTGAAAGAGCCCTAAGCCACAAAGTGTAGCTGATGGATTGAGGGCCCCAAGCTGCAAAACGTAGCCGATGAATTGGGGCCCTAAGCCGCAAAGCTTGGGCGAGGGATTTTTTTTTTCTTTTTTTTTGAGAGGTGTGAAACGACGACAGGTCGTAGCCACCACAGGATCTGCGAAGTTAATCCACGTTAGCGTTTTTTCAAATGTTGGTGACATTGATTTAGCGATTTTTTACCGATTGTTTTAGCGATTTCCAGCTCAAAATGACGGTCGTTTATGCTATACAAGTGTCGTCGCTTAAAAGGGTGGCTGGGAAGGCCACACTATTTCCTAGAGCAACATGTAGTGATTCACTCCTTCCGTTAACATTCTGGATTATCCTATATGCACTCTCCACTGGATACAGCAAGCATTTTTGTTGTGAAACCTAATTGATAAATACGGGAATGGTATTTGATAGTTCTATACATTTTTGTCATGTCAGAATATGTTTTTAAATGATAAATAAATAAATTGATGGTGCCTACTTCAAAGCTTATTACTGACAGTGGCTGTGCCTATTTTGATCTTGTTGTAGCGCGTATTTGTCTGCTTCTAGCATCTATTGCGCCGATCTCTGGCGATGACCATAGCACTGCCATGCCGCTCAGAGCAGATACCTACCAGTTATGGAAACAGGCTCCAGGCAATTACTTGCGAACGCTATGTTGGGCGTAAGTCGATGTGAGAAAGACGCACCTGCATCATCAGCCAATGCCCTCTCTCACAGAGAAGAAAAGGAGTTTGATCTGAACAACCAATATTTGCTGACGTGAAATGTTCCCGAGAGTGACGGGGGTGCCCGATGAGGGCGACAGAAAGCTCTCCCACCACCACCTTTCAGAAAATGCTCCAGTTAAAGGTGGAGGTTCCTCCGCCTACAGCTGTTTCGTAACTCACACTCTGATTGGATAGGTGACTCACTCGTCAACAAGGTGGCTCCCCTTCGTGTTATCGCCAAAGCTCTCTTCACAAAAAAGTACACACACACACACACACACACACACACACACACACACACACACACACACACACACACACACACACACACATACACAGCGCTTCGTAAGCCATCCTCGACACCAAACGTTAAAACATTATGTAAAAAGTAAGGAATAAATGTTGATCTAAATTAAACGTGGCATTTAAAAAAAATGTGATTGTTACCAAGAGCAAAAGAAAGAAACAACAGCAACCCCTATTACATTCACACGACTTTCTCTCTACACTCTTCTAAAAACTATACTTGCCAATTTACTAAAACTGAATGGGTGCTACCAAATGCCAATGAAACAAATTGCCCATAGATTCTAGCACACATAGAAATAAAATAACAATACAACGATATTACACGTTATGCCATCTGAGCGGCCTCCTGTCTAAAGTACCAACTGAACCTAATTTTTTATAAGAAAAACAAAATGACATGTTTCCAATAAACTATCATAAAAATTAAAAGCTGGTCATTACACAGATTTCCTTAGGGTTAGTCGAACTCGTAGAGATAGTATTACAGTTTCTGCAGTAGTTCCAAGTATGTAGATATACGTTATACAACGGAGAGGACAGTACGCACACTTCGAGCTATATATGGATCTATTGCGGCTATCACCCCTAGGAATAATCACCGCAGGCTACAGGCCGCATGTAGACAGGTCACAAAGACGCGCGGAAGTTCCTAGCAGTTCCAGGCTCGAAGACACGTCCCACCGCTGGAGCTGCCTAGAGAGGGCGGACTCGTCGACCAAGCAGCCCTCTAGTGTACACATGAAGTACTTTTTACTTGGAGCAAGCACCACGCCATCTCCCCGCACCGCTATACGCCATCGATCAGCGAAAACCACGAAAACTCCAAGATCAGAAACCGGCCCCTACCGAATGCGAGCCTCACAAAATACCGCGGAGACATTTTCTTGGTTCGAAGAATAACATTTTTTTAAATTGATGTTTAGCCTGTTTTTGTGAGCATACTTTCACTTTAAGCCCGTAAAATTTTCCATCGTGTAGCAAAGTGTAATGGTTTTGCGATGACATGAAATTTAGAATGCGTAAGCTGTTCAATGCAGTAAATGTACAAACAGTACATGAAAATAAAAAAAAAAAAATAAAAATCAGATGTGTTGCACTCCAATGACTTTCCCTACTGTTGTACAAACCGTTTTTACAAACGCTTATTCGCCATCTACTTCATGTTAATCGAGATAAACATTTGCAGAAACTGCCTTATTGCTAATTTTCTTGTAGGTGCAAGGGGAATATGGTAGGCTTTAAGCGATAGTCAAATCTTTTAAGAGCTGGTTGCTATGTGGCGCATTCCATTCTCTTTGTGTGTCCAGCACATTAAAAATGAATAACGAATTCCCATTTGGGAAAAAGTGTAATATTGAAAAATCGAAATAAATGACAAGCAATATTTCGGAAATGGTTTACTCCACAAAAAAATGTATAAGACATAAATTATGTTTTAACGAGCTCTACATTTTTTGTGTAGAAAAATTTTGTCTCCCTCTTATGGTTTGTCAGTTATGCAAAAGGCATTCCGAAAGAAGAGGACTTTTGGGGACATTTCCAGAAAATTCAAGATATGCATTTTATTTTTCATGAAAATATCTTAAATGTATGATATTTTAATCAAAATCGTTACAGCCATTTTTGAGAAAATCAAAATTTTCGAAAAATTTTCTATGTAAAGGGTAGTCTGTGGGGATTCTCTTGAAAATGTTCGTGCCGCATCTTTGAGAGATACTGAACCTAAATGCAAAGTTGGGTATTAATCGGACTTTTCATTTTTGAGTTATGCTGTTCACGGACATACACTCGGACCTTTTTCTAAAAGTTTTTTTTTAGATTCAGGGGGCCTCTAAACATATATTTCCGTGAAATCTCGGTATCGAATTTTTGGGTGGAACGTAATACTTCCCCTACTTACTATACCTAGTAGAGAAAGTAATAAATCGGAATTGCGTTTTGTAAGCATCCTTGAAGACCTGATAGTATTGCTTATTTCTGTCACACAGCTTATCTTGGTACCACAGATGAATACGTATTAAATAGCAAAGAAAACCACTTCCTAGGTTATAAACAGATTTCTGGTCCATATTTTACATGAAATATTAACAAAAACTGTCACAAAAATGGGAAACTTATATCTCGCAGCCATAGAAGTCTAATAATTTAAACAATTTACGTTAGGAACTTGACTTCACAATTCACGCCGCCCATTACTGCATGTCTGCGCCCATTTACTGCTGTTTATTAGAGGTAAATCCTCACGCTATACATTTTGTGGTTGCCCATAGCACCGTATGTCAATTATTGCGGTACATTCAGTCTGTAAACTTAAGTTACAATACAATGCAATTGAATTTAATGCTTTCTCATGTCCGTAATGAAATCTGTAACACACTGAATCTGCCCACTAAGGCGTAAAAATGCCTCCTTTGCCGTAAAGTCGTAAAAAGGGCCTACTCTCCCGTACATTTTACTGGCAAACCGTAAGCGCTGGCAAGTATTTACAACCAAGTTTTCAAAAACATATTTTTTTCTATCGACCTTTTGTTAATTGAGATAAATGTTTGCAGAAAGGGTTTCATTAAACATTTCGATATAGGTACACGAAGAATACAGTAGGGAAAAGTAATAGATAAGTAAAACGCAGGTCAATTGAAATGGGCTTGAAATTTCATACTCTTTCTATGACATTGTGATAAACAACGAAATGGTTAAGCACTTCAAGAAACAACAAACGTATTGAAATGTTTAAACGCATAATAATGAATATCTCGGGAATGGCTGATGTAACGAAAAAAGTAATTTAAATAAACCGCGTGTTTTAACGAGATCTACATTTTATGTGGAGTAAGATTTTTGTCTATCGTTATGGTGTACCAGTTATACATTGCGAGGGGTGTCAAAAATAACAGGAAAACTTATTGTTTGGACAGTATGAATTTTTTTATTCAAATTCAGTTACAAACTTTCAAAATACTCTCTTCCTGAGGCCACACACTTGTTCCAACGTTCTATCCAATTTTCAAAAAAAACTCAAGGATCCCTTGTTTGACATACTATTCAGTATACTAGAAATAACATTATTTACTTTGAATCTGTTTGAAAATGGCACGCTCAAGTGTTTTTTTCTCTCGTGGGAACAGGTGGAGGTCACAGGGTGAGGACCCGGTGAATATGGTGGATAGGGCATGACTTCAATGCGTAGTTGAGTGATGAGACATCTGTTCCGCAAGAAGCACCCATGGACTCCATTTTGCTGTGACTTTTCTGTAGCCCAAATTCATTATGAATTTTGTCCTCAACTGACCACACCAAATGTGCATAAAGTCTGCAACCTTTGCTATCGTTAACTGACAATCAACCTGTAACATGGCATCAATGGTGTTGCGGTTCACCTCAGTTTTTGATGTGGAGGCCCGTCCTGGACATGGAGCATCTTCAAGGCTTTTGTCACCATCTTTAATTTTTTTATGCGATTCAAAAACATGTGCTTTTGATAAAGCTTGGTCTCCATATGCTTCCTGTATCATTTACAGCGTTTCAGTTCCTGATTTTTTCAGAACACAAAACCTAATTGACGTTGTAAATCCTGCTAGATCAGTGAAACACCTGTTTACACAATGGGCTCCCTCTCATAAACTGAAAAATATCACAGCGTCAGACAAGGTTAGACCTCTCCGTTGCCATGATTGGTGAATTTTGGCACGCACGTATTTACACAGAAAATTCCTATTACTTTTCGACACCCCTGCGTACTTCACAACACCGCATGTTTTTACAAAGCTATGTGAGTTATCCATAAATTTGTATTATAATGAATGGTCTGTCTCCCTTTAAAAGATCTACGCTTATCCCTTTAGACCTTATACTATCATATAATGTCAAGATTTTAAACTGTCAATATATTTTACGGGGAATAAGTTTAATGAAAATGTAACGTCCCGTGTAGGAGTTCCAAGTTCATAATTAAAAACTAACAGGTAAATTAAAATTTCTGGTCCTATGCATTTCCCCCATTTTGACTGCGGTTTTGCCTCCTTGTTACTGAAACGCTTCAGAGAAAATTACCTCATTATTAAGTCCTTTCCTTCTAATCAATTTTCTTATCACAAAATGTATAAAGTTTATTCGTCACAAATTTTAACTAACTGCACAAATTATGAGTAGTAAGGTTATAGGTTATACAACGGATGGAGAGCGATGAACGACCCATCGACAAGCAGCCCTCTAGTGTCTAGGGGGTACTTTTACTTTCTCTACTACGTAGAGTAATGGGGGAAGTATTGTATTCTACCCAAAAATTCGAAGTCGAGATCGCACCGGAAATACACGTATTGAATGAAAAAAGAAAAGTTTTTTAGAAAAAGTTTCGTGTGTGTGCGAGTGTGAACAGCATAACACAAAAATGAAAGACGGGTAAATACCAAACTTGGTATTAAACTGCAGTACCTTCCAAAGATGCTACACGAAGACATTCAAGAAAATCCCTCAACTCAGACTGCACTTTACATGGAAGACTTTTCGAAAAACAATGGCTCTAACGATATATTAAAGATATTTACATTACAAAAAATGTATAACTTGAATTTTCTGAGAATAGCCTGTGAACTCTACTTCATTTTGGAGAAATTTTGTATAATCGTATAACTGGTAAACCTTAAGCGAGAGACGTAAACGTACTCTCTTTAAAACACACTATTTATTCCATATAAGCTTTATTTTTGTGTGGCATAAGCGATTTCTGAGATATACTTTATTAAAGGTTGGAATTGTTCAATTCTTGGTCACTCTCTTAAAACCCATTCAACGTTCAGTTGTTTCTCGCGATTGCATGGAAACAGTATGCAATTTTAAGGCCAGCTGATAGAGGCATTTCAAAGACAAAATGTGTAACGAAAAGTATTTCTGCAAAGGTTTGTCTCGATTAACATGAAGTAGGCAGAAAAGTAAGCTTTCATAGGAAAAGTTTGTGGTAGCTATACAAAATTAAACCATAGTAGTTAGAGAAAGTCATGTGAATGTAACACAAGATTTTTGTTGTTGTGATGTCAATGGTAGGGCATTAGGTTTTCTGCCTGATGATTCCTTTAAAATCTTCGAATGTGAAACGAGGAGTATAGAGGCTAGCTGAAACCGGAAGACGCTTGTAGAACTTGTGATGATGACTGTACCGCCCTCATGAGGGTTTGTCTCTCCTCTCTCTCTCTCACTCATCGCTTGAAAAGCTTGATTATGTAGCATCAGGCCGTATGACTCACGTACCTCTCTCGCCATCAATTGCCACCTTACTCTCGGTCCCAGGGGAGAGCCCTAGCAAGTCCATCCCAAGTGTTCCGTAACATGGCTTCGAAGCCGAGGCCCTGGGGATCGGTTCATCGTTGCGCTCAAGTGGTGAGGGTTTGTTGGCACTCCATTGTGAAGCTTCTCTAGAGAGGATTTGGAATCGTGACAAAGTGATTTTATCAGAAGCCTTCTTAACACCTTAGCAGGGCGCGGAGGGCTCTTCCGCAATCGGCATCGAGTTCACAAAACGAGGACGGGTCTGGCACTGTGTTTATTTAAAAAAATAAGTTGTGAGGAATGTCATTCCATCTCTTCAGCTTATACAGTGCGGTCGTTTGAAGTTGAAGCCACAATAGCGTAGCACGCTGTGACCTCGGTACTTTTCCGATGCGCAACTGGCGGCGCATGGCGCGTTCAAGGTTATCCGTATCAGCTATGCTTCAGTCGCTGTCATATACAAATGCGTCGCTGCTTTGTTTTCGTGCTGTTAAGGGTGTTGTGCTTGTGCATCTCAAAGGTGAAACATTATTCAAGATATCTGTGCTGTGTGTGATTTGCTTAAGAGTGTTAATGTCTTGTTATTGGTCCCTGCAATGTCTGCCCACAAATTCACGCTTGAACAACGAATTTATATGTACGATACATACGTAAAAATCTGATGTGTTACACTCACATGACTTTCTCTACTCTTGTACAAACTATTTTTACAAACGCTTATTCTCCATATGCTTCATGTTAATCGAGATGTTAATCTTATTGCTAATTTTCTTGTAGATGCAAGGGGAATTGGTAGGCTTTAAGCGATAGTCAAATATTTTAAGAGCTGGTTGCTATGTGGAGTATTCCATTCACTTTGTATGTCCAGGACAAAAAAAAAAGAGAAAAAAGTATAAGTATTGGAAAATTTAAGGGAATAACAAGCAATATCTCGAAAATGGTTCACTCAACAAAAAATGTATTTGACAATCTGTGTATTAAAATACACATTAAAATTTACATTTTTGTGTAGTAAAATTTTGTCTATCTCTTATGGCTTACCAGTTATGCAAAAGTCGTTCACAATGAAGAATACTTTTGGAGACATTTTATTTGGATACATTTTATTTGTCATGAACGTATCTTAAATATATGATATTTTAATCAAAATCGTTAGAGACATTTTTGAGAAAATTAAAATTTTCGAAAAATGTTCCATGTAAAGGATAATCTGGGGTGGGGGGATTTTCTTGAAAACCTTCGTGTCGCATCTCTGGAAGATACTGAACCTAAATACCAAGTTTGGTGTTTATCCGACTGTTCGTTTCTGAGTTATGCTGTTCACAGACAGACACACAGACACACACACACACACACACACACACACACACACATACACACACAGACACACACGGACATGTTTCCAAAAATGCTTTATATGCATTCAGTGTACCTCAAAACACACATTTCCTGTGAAATCTCGGTATCGAATTTTTGGGTGGAATGCA
Organism: Deroplatys truncata; assembly: GCA_030765065.1. NCBI lineage: Eukaryota > Metazoa > Arthropoda > Insecta > Mantodea > Mantidae > Deroplatys > Deroplatys truncata. Next base: position 220,920,635 of record CM060981.1, on the reverse strand, counting down.
ATACTTCCCCAACTTACTTTACGTAGTAGAGAAAGTAAAAAACTAATTATGAACATCACGCAAGAAGAACTTATAGGTGGGAATGGAAATTTCATCCGAAGATGCCAGGAATGTCTTCACGCATATGGACGCCACCACTTATAACAAGTTTAGTACTTATTACAGTGCATGTTACTATCACTCGTGAATAGGACACGGGAGTTATGGAACGAAAAATCTCTAGTGTAATAGACAGTGTGCAGAGCACATATACGCGCGATCCGTGGCCTCAGCATAAAACGACTGCTCTGTATTTTCATATATCTGGAAGAGGTTTCAGGATAAACGTAAATGTACGGACGAACAGAGGGGCCCTCGAAACCGGGCAGGGCACCTCAAGTAGGCGGCAACGGTCTTTTTTGATTCTACCGTGACTCCTGGGAGGGAGGGATGAGGAGAGAGACCCGACGGGCGTCCGGATCCGGATAACGTCGGGAACGAGCATGGTCGGGATCTCTAACGTTTCCAGATCGAACACATCTTACGCCTCCCGGACCCATCCCCAAGCCTCCTAAACCCATTGCAGTCACCCCTGGTATGACCCACTCGGAGGCGGGTCCTAACTGAACAGTTCTGTAACGAGAACAGGGAAGAAACCGCTACATAGCGCACATTCACCGCCCAGCCGCAACTCGCCGAACATCTCGGCCGGTCCTACAACCCTGAAACAGACGATAACGAAGATGATGGGTACAGAAAATGAAGAGCAAGACAGTCGGTAGAAGATGAATCACACCAGCACTGATGGATCAGAGTGGTCGTCGCCGGGGACTAAACCCGGGAGCTCCCGAATGCTAGTCGTACACGTTACCGCAATGCTACCTCGCGGTGGAGGTTTCAGGGACATAATATGTACCAGAAAAATGTAGTAGATATTCAGCAGTCAGAAATTAAGGTCGTTTTATCAGTAGTAGTTAAGAGTCGGCTTCCAGTAACTGCAGCACTGCACCGCACGTAGGCCATAGTGGGCCCTCTGGGCTTCCAACGTGACCCTTGGGAGGAAAGGATGATCCGAAGGGCAACCAGAACCGGACAAGATGTGCACTAGCAAGGTCGGGTTCCTTAAGGATTCCAACATAGCACCAATCCTGAGGCCGGCTAGTCCTACCTTAGCCACCCGCAATTTGGCGTCCTGGGAATAAACAAGACACAACCCAGGAAGCGTTGTCAACCAAACATATTGAATCTTGCTACAGGTCGAACAAACTTCCGCTACAAAAATACATATAATTACTATAAATCATACAAAAAATATTATAGTCCCTCTGTTGATAATTTAGGCATATTAGTGTCGGTAAGTTTCCTTTTGATTAAGCTAATATGAATTTAATCATTGTACATTTCTTAGTAAAATGTAAATAAATTAATTTAAAAATTACCTGAGAAATGTTTGTGCTGTCAGTAGCTTTTAGATTCTTCATGTGTTTTTCTGGCTTTCACAGTGTTTCAAAAAATCATTTTGCTTATACAGTCTTGTTTAAATGGTTGCAGCCATTTCGAAACGATTTCTTTCAACCACTTATCCGGAAACAATTCTTTTCTCACTGTCTTTTTATTTTGCTGCAGTTTTCAGAGTTATTCCGTTACTTTCTTGGGAATGGAGAACCCTTTAACACTCATTATTATATAATTACTACTATTTAAAATTGCTAAACTAATTGTGTAGAATGAAACTGTGTACATGTTTATTTTAGTAATAATCATAAATTCACTTTTTAAAATTGAAATTGACAAACGTTGCTACATCTCACTGTTTTTTTTTTTTTGTTTTTTTTTGTTTGACGCAATGTTTCTCGAAGATTAAAATTTCGCTGCGCGTAACGGAATTCCGCTGCGGTTGGTAACACTACAGGAAGGAAGGGGCCCAGTAGTTCCACCAAGCGCCAAAGAGGAATATTTCCAAAGAGCAAATTCCGCCGTCCTGCCGCAACAAACCAACCGCGTCGCTGGTCCTACAACCCATAAGCAAATGAAAGAAAATGATGGGGACAGTAAATTCGTGGTAGAATTGGAATCAGCTCTCGCCTACCGATCCAGGGAAACCAGAAAAAGCCCCTGTCAGAGAGGCCGGGTCGATGGGAATCGAACCATGAACCTCCTGAATGGGAGGCTCACATGTTACCGCAGAACTATCTCGCTCGCTACCAGCAACTTTATCCATTTCGTCACAGTACCAGTTGGGTTGCCATTTGCTAAACTGGATGGGAGTTCAGGACATACTGAATACGGGATGGATAATTGTGAGAACGAAAATAAAAACTGTCCCTGTGAAGACATGAACGAATTCTTCGGTTTTTTGCTACTGTGTGCCATAGGTAACCTAAATTGGTTTGTTGATCAGCAGACTAAACAGTGGAGTCAAACGTACATGATGGAGCTCCAGTCCATTCAGTGTTCATGTTAACTTACACACATATTGCGAAATATCTGCGCGGTAACTTGTGAGGCTCGCATTCGGGAGGTCCAAGGTTCGATTACCGTCGAGCGCCACTCCGACATTCCATATTTCGTGGATTTCCCTGGTCGATAGGCGAATGCTGGGTTGGTTTCTCATCTGCCACGATTTCATTTCCATCATTTCCCTTTCATTCAATTTACTTCTCATCTTTCAGGCGTGCTTTTAGGTTTCGTGGCGTATGGTGGTGATGGACAGGTGGCGCGCATGCATATTCAAAGCACTTGACACCCGTGGACACTTCAGCACTTCGCGCTATTGTTTACTCACTTCTTTGCGATCGGCACTACATGATCTTGTTTGGGTTCCTCACTTCGACACTTCTTCCTTTAATTCCGATCCGACACTAAGTGGTTGTGTTTAGCACTACCTACCTTCTTCGGATGTCTCTCTAGCTGCTACGGTAGTGTGCAGTCCTGGCCCAGTGTGCTTCTACTGCTTTCTTGAAGGCGTCGTCCCATCTTGTTCCGGGTCTGCCTTGTCTCTTGCCGATGTACGGGGTCCACATTGTAGAAATTATGACCATCTGTTGTTCTGGAACCTCGCCACTTCCATTTCAAACTGGCCGCTCGTTGAGATACATCTTCCAGTTTCGTTATTTCCCTTAACCTGGTGTTGGGCACTCTGCCTTTGTAATATATAGCAAAGTGTGATAGAGGGATTTTATTTGATTCTAGAGGTGCTTCTACTGCTAAAGAAGTTACAATATATGAGAGGTTGACATTTTCTCACCATTATGTGACAAGTCACTACAATATAGTGAAATTTGGATTGTTAGCTTCAACTCCTCCAACACCTCCGCAAATACGCACCTGTTACATGTAATGGGGAAGTTAGTTATATTGTATCTGTTACGTTGGTGCCCTGTTTTTATATTCGCAGGTGTTAAAATTTTGCACACCCAGCCTCAGGTCGAGCAGAACAAGCACTCCGGATGATCTACGGTACAGACCGTATACTTCTGCACATCATATATCCTGCACACTCAATCAGGTCTTCCTTACTTGGTGGATGTTGTGCGAGAGAGAGAGAGCTCCTCATCCTAACCGGCTGGTCAACATGGCCGATACGACCAATGGCTGCCCAGACGGTGAAAGGGCTATCGCCTGCCCAAGGATGCCACTACATCTACATACCACAACCACCAAAGTTAAGCAGCATTGGGGCGGGTCACGGCTGGGTGGGTGATCCCTCAGCCGTACACCCCAATTGCTTTCCTTGGCACTCATGCAGTCACTCCTTTCGGTTCTCTCGCTAGACGGCACTACTTTACTTAACGGTTCAGCAAGCGGCCGGATAAGTTAAGTAGCATCGGGCTTCCAGCAATTGAGAGCAGGTCGCCCAGGTTTACCTGGGCGGAATGTTAAATCGCCACAGTAGGTACCTAGCCGCTAGTGCGGTTTTACCTGTGCGATATAATAGGTTTTCAGTTTTCGTCTTCTGGGGGCCCTATGGTCATAGTGAGCCAGGGCGTTTATCAGCTGATTAGGATGGGTTGCCAGTTTCGTGTGCATGGTGCGGAATCTCTCGCGCACCATGTCTGCGATGTATTTGAGCCTGGAATGGGTATGCCGGATGTGTGACGGGAATCTACGTCCAGTATCATAGATACTCCTTAATGTCCTGTTCTGAACAGTCTGCGGATGGTGGACGTTGCCACCGATCCCCACACCTCGCATCCGTACAGAATCAGGGGCGGGATGATTGCCTGATACAGGCGTAGTTTTAGGCGAGTAGGCATACTAGAACAGGATACAGCTGTTTTGAGTACGGCGTGGCTGAGACCGACTTTCGCCCTGACATGTGGAGCGAAAGCGACGCCGTGGTCGAGCAGGACCCCGAGATATTTAGCAGAGATAACCCAGCATCGGGCTTGGTCACTGCTTGGACGTATGACCCGTCCCGACGGTAGCACTGAACCGCGCCAATAGCACTAGGAGATATCAATAATCGCCCTCAAGTCGAACAAGACATAACCGCTTGCTAATAGACTATCATATTGCATGGGCAAATCCGTAATTAAACGGATAGGTACAGTGGCGATTTACCTTCCTCCCGAGTTCCTTGCTCCTGGCTCCTCTGCAGGCCGACCATTTACTCACCAACTGATGCACTGATTATATTATATTAATTATAACACTATTTACATTTAATTTATTTCATTATTATCATTATTATTATTATTACTCTATTAGGTTAGCTCATTAGCCTACTAGGTTATTAATAATGATTAAATCTTACCTTTGCAGTTAACTATAAATCTGAATTGTTTTTACACTTTTTGGTGTAAGCGTTTCTGTTTGTGTGGAGTTTTAGTTTTAGTGGAGGAAGATCTGCGTTAAAGAAAACCAAGAAATTTAATTGCAACGTCTAGGTAAGTACGCTGAAATCATATTATAATGTAACTAAAGTGTTTTTCATATTATTACAGTGCAGTGTTTTGCATTGTTTAATAACCAGACAGCGGGGTTTTAGTAAGTGAACCATCACGTTAGGAACGCACCGAGGGTTGTTGGTGAGGGAAGGTGGAAGCGCTTGTGACCTTGCAGTGTTAGCTGTAAACATACATGATGTACCGTTTGAAGGCAGTACAACCTATTTCGATAGCAGGATTAAGGAAATGTAGAAGGAGAACCAGCATGTATATTTAACTATTGATAATGCGCACTAAAGTTACCTCTTGATTTAAGAAGGCATTAATATACAGAAATCTGAGTTCCATTGTCTTTTCTTTTAAATGGAAAGCTCTGAATTTCATAAATCAATATCCGTTTTATACAAATTCTGATACATAGTTTGGATCTAAGGAGTTGAAATTCCACTTTCTTTATTGCACCTTTCTAATGTCACATGTGCCTTGTGTTTCATTGAATTACAGGTTGTTTAACAAAATGTTTTAAACGTCCTTTGAGCTTTAATGTTACATCTGATAGTTTTGCCATTTGTGCTGAAGTGTTCCATTTCAAACTCCGCTACAAACAATGCTTATTGTGATGACGTTTTTGATGTATGACCTCTTCTCTACTTTAGACTTATTGCCACGATTCCCCACTGGTCTATATATGCATCGAATAAACGGAACAGTACAACGAAACCGTCTGTTGGGTTATGTATACTTCGTGCGATAACACAATTGCTCTGTTTACTTACTAAAACCCCTCTGCCTGTTAATAACACACGCATATATACGAGGGCCATCCAGTAAGTAAGGTTATAACATTCATGTAGGCTTGTATTTATTTGAAATTCACAGGATACTTCACAAATATATTAAACTATGTTTCAACGTAATCGCCGTCAAGATCGATACATTTGTGTAGTCAGGACACCAGCTTTTGTATGCCAGTGTCATAGAGCTCCGCCGCCATCTCTTTCAGTCACTTCTTCACAGCTTCCCTGACCTCCTGATCGTTGGAAAAATGTTTCCCACCGAAAAATTCCTTTAGTTTAGTGAAAATGTGGTAGTCCAAAGGCGCCAAGTCGGGCAAATAGGGAGAATATACCATCCAAACCGTGTCAGCAGATCCTGTGAAACTGGCGCGGGTGGGGTTTTGCGTTGTCATGCAGGAGACTGACTCCCCAGGTCAGCATTCCCTTTCAGCAGTTTTGAATGGCTCTTCGGAGTTTCTTTAGGGTACTTCAGTAAGCCTCTGCATTAATGATAGTCCATTTAGGCATAATATGCACCAAAAGGACCCACTTACGGTCCCAAAAACAGATGCCAGGACATTTCTGGGTGAAGGGGTCGTCTTGAACTTTTCGGTGGCTGGGGAAGATGAATATCGCCACTGAAGTGATTGTCTTGTCATCACATCACTACCATAAGCTTCCACGAGCTTCCGAAGGATATTCACAGCGGTATTGTTCTGCACAGTCAAAAACAGATGACTGCGCGGATCTCATGGCCGGGAGATGGCGGGAGCGCGCGACGACCTCTCCATCGGAAGAATTTACTGTGACTAAATGGCCGATAAACACGCGGGACCAAGTAAACTGACCCTTGGGATCCACTCTACACGTCAGATGCGCCAACTTCGAAACAAAAAATTTTCCTCGTCACTTTACCTTCTGGATGGCCCTCGTAAATTAAGTCCATAGTACGGTTCAGTACATTTAACACTTAAGGTGGATTCCGGATATGAGTAATGAGCGAACGCTAGCTTCCGAGAAGGCGGTGACCGAACTACATGTTTCTGAACGTACTCCGATGCGCTTTTGTCTACATAACGCTGCGCTCTCTGTGTCAGTAGCATTCGTGGAATTGGCATGCGATGTTCCCGATTGTTTGAGGTTAGAACCGCTATATCAGCTGAAATAAATGTTTCACTGTTTGAGACTCGTTAATTAACATCTGGTTAATAAGTATAGGCGTATTATAAGTGCGAAAAAGTGGTCGGTCTTACATTAAAGGATAACATTGCTGCCTGGGACACAATCTCCAAATAATTTAATTGGGATGAACGCTTTCTCCTAAGTCCAGTAAGCAACTGCGGTAGTTTTACGCTAACATAAAGTGCAGCACCAGAAATGTTGGGTGTGAAGAGCGTTTAAGCGGTTTAAAACTCGTGGTGGACACTGCATAGAAACTAAAGTGGACGAAAATGTGTTATCACTGATTAATCAAGCAGACCTGAAAAAAATACTGTTGCTTTTAGAAGCAATTGCTTTGGAAACCTTCCAGATAAACCCACAAACGCTAGCTTTGGAAATACCAACATTATCATCCACCAAGTAAATGAAAAATGTTATTTTTATAGCATAAAATGTAAGTACCTAATTAACACTTGTAACATAGGAGAAAGAGGCATGCTTCTGTTGGTAGTGTTCTAACCTCTTGTATTTCCCATAAAACCATGCTCATGACCCCTTGGACAGTCTCTATTGCTTTAAAAATTCCTCCTTTTACAGGGTTTTAAGTTTATTATGACATACGACTACTCTTATATTAGGAATGGCATTCCAAAATGCCAGTTGTAGCAAACTGGCATTAACAGCTTGGTTTGCAAAAGCCATTTTCAAACTTCTAACATTTGTTAAACGCCTTAACACAGGGGCACGGCGATGTTAACTTAAACCGAGTTTAACACATTGTTAAAGTTAACATTGTTTGGTGGAACAGAATTTGGTGTTAAATCAGTTTAACATTGTGTTAAAATTTAGCATCTGTTGGTGAAACCGGCCCCTAGTTACTCAAGTTTGAACGTTGACGCCCTGACATGCGACATCAGCCATCTTGTGTTTCAGTAACCTGAGTTGGGCTACGTCCCCTAGATCCAGGTCCAGTAAGAACTTAATTCAGAAGCCGAGAAACGAAACCACAGCATAGGAAAAGAAATTGTACCTGCATTAAAACGGCCAGTGAATGTTACTGAGGGTAGTAATATGCATTGTCGTTTCATAAACAGCTGCGAGAGAGAAGAAGTTGGGACCCCTTCTCTCCCACACCTCATCTCAATTCCTCCTGTTGTATCCCCTAATGGGATTACGGCAGGCAGCACTCACACATGCACTGCCGTATATTCTCATGCAGATTGCACCGGTCGCCACATGTCCCATTGCTACAGTGCTTGGAAGCCCGACACTGCTCCTGCTAGCTGGCTTCTACAAACACCTACATCACAGCGTTCATGATAGCAGTAAAGCAACAATAGTATGCGATACGAGAAAGAGCCCCTACTTCCGAGATTCTCCAATGCACTTAACGCATATGCAATTAAATATCATTTTTCTACGATAGTGAATAACAGAAACATTTAAGGGAAAACAAAATTCATTACTAACAGCTGTTTCAACTTTGTTGGCGAACTGAATAAAAAATAAATATCTGAAGCATGAATTAAATCGTAAGTCAGTATTAACAAATAAAAGTCTATGTGATACATTCACATGACTTTCTCTGACCTCTAACGTTTATTAGTGGGTGTACAAACTATTCTTAAAAAGCTTATTTTTCTGTCTACTACATCTTAATCCAAATAATCATTTACACAAATAGCTACATTACCCTTTCGTTATAGATACAAAGGGAACAGCGACAGTCAGGTGTTTAAGAACTGGATGTTATACGTTGCCTTAAAATTCTATACTGTTTCCATGCAATCGCGAGAAACAGGTGAATGTTGATAGGGCTTAAGAGAATGACCAAGAAATGAACAATTCGAACCTTTATTAAAGGATACCTCAGAAACGGATTATGCCACAAAAAACAATAAATTGTGTGTTTTAAAGAGATCAGGTTTTTTGTGTAACACGTTTTCGTCTTTCGCTTAAGGTTTACCAGGTATACAAGATTATACAAAATTTCTTCCAGATGAAGTGGACTTCACACGCTATTCCCAGAAAATTCAACATATACATTTTATACTGTAAATATCTTTAATATATGGCATTTTAATCAAATTCGTTACAGCCATTTTTTGAGAAAATAAAAAAAATTATGAAAAACTATCAGTGTCGCATTTTCAACTTAAATACCAAGGTTGGTATTCAACCAACATTTAATTTTTAGTTATGCTATTCACAGACATAAACACACTCACGCAGGACCATTTCTAAACATTTTCCTCTTTATAGGGAGCCTCAAAATATGTATGTATCTCCAGTGAAATCCCGATAAGAATTTTTGGGTGGGACGCAATACTTCCTTTACTTACTAAAGGTATGTAGAGAGAACGTTAAAAAAAGAATTCCGATGTTGCATTCACATGACTTTCTCTACCTCTATCGTTTATTATTGGGTATACAAACTATTACTACCAAAGCTTATTTTTCTATTTCAGTTTAATCTAAATAAATCTTTGCAGAAATAGCTACATTACACATTTTGTTAGAGGTACAAAGGGAACAGCGATAGTCAAATGTTTAAGAACTGGGCCCTTTACGCTGGCCTTAAATTCCATACTCTTTCCATACAATCGAGAGAAATACCTGAATATCGATAGGACTTCAAAGGAAGGACAAAGTATTGAATAATTCGAAATATATTAATATCGGATATCTCGGAAATGCTTATGCCAGAAAAAAGTTATTTGAAGTAAATTGTGCATTTTAAGGAGGTATACATTTTTGTGTAGTACGTTTTCGTGTATCGCTTAATGTTTACCAGTAATACAAGATTATACAAAATTCCTTCCGAATGAAGAGGACTTCATAAGCTATTACCAGAAAATTCAAGATATGCATTTTATTTGCCATGTAAATACCTTTAATATAGCATTTAATCAAAATCGTTGGATCAAAATTGATGGAGGTATTTTGGAGAAAATAAAAAAAAATTGAAAATGCTTAATTTAAAGGGTAATTTTTTGAGGTGAGGATTCCTCTCAAAATGTTTGTGTTGCATCTTTGAAAAGGCAGGTATTGAACTTAAATACCAAGGCTGGTATTTAACCAATATTTAATTTTGAGTTATGCTGTTCACGCACAAACATATACAGATGGACCTCTTCTCTAAAAATTATTTGTGATTCAGGGAGTTTTAAAATATCGTACGTATTTCTGATGAAATCTGTATACCCAATGTTTGAATAGAATGGAATACTGCCTCCACTTACTATAGATAAGCAATAGAGAAAATAAAACAGCAATCTGAACCTTTCCCTAGGAGAAATCTCATGAATAGTAACGGCATTTGAACTGTCCGGGTCACATAATATGATCGCCTATTTGTGCTGTGGGGCTACCAAGCGGAGAAAATGTGTTATGAGGTCCAGAGAAGCTGTTGTGAACGTGAACTTATAAGCCACATCATGTGGTGCTGCAGAACATAGCTCCATATCAAATAGTTAACTGATTCACAGATATGTATGAATTCGTTTTCGTATCTATCAAATACTTCTGAATGTTTGCTTTAATAACTGTGACAATCAGGCATATAAATTCTGTTGGCTTCAAGTTATCTATAATCATACCATTATCACTACAAAAATTGCAAAACAAGAGGCCAAGAGTCACTGACAAGCAGGTAAAAACCGGTCCGAGTGCTGTCTGCAAACGCCAAAAGACTGCATGATGGTGGTTTGTAGCCTGCTACGTCTCTGGCTACAGTCCAGTGACAGTTCAATCGTACTTCCTTCCGTGCTGCTTTACTGCTTGGAAATTCGCATGCCTGGTGTTAATTTTTTAATATCCGATTACCTATATATATACATGAACTTTGAAACTGCACATGAGTTTACGCATTAATCTAACACCACGAGTTTAAAATAGCATAGGGGTTGAAACTACTGTCTCTACAGTGGTGCAAAAATATTAAATTCTAGAATTGCTTATTTAATTGTCAAATTATTTGCAAAATATGTGTTGATTTCACAATAAATCGCTGTTTTAAGTTCATATATACCTATATTTGTTGCAATCAAACTGAAGAATACGTTGATCAGAGCGTTGGTTACATGTCACCAAATGTATATCCCCTGAAAAGACGGTGCCACAAGCTTAAAAGTAAATTATTTTGTTCTGATCGTTTTGTTATATTAGTTTACATGCTTTATTTTTTAATCTTGAAAGTCTGGACCAGAGTAGCATACCAATCGAAGCTTCTAAACCTCTACAGTGCTGCAAAAAACCAAATTATAAATGATATGTTTATCACAGCGTTGGTAACCATGTCACCAAATGTTTATCCACTAAAAAGAAGACGGTGCCATAAGCAAAAGTGAAGCTATATTATTTTGTCCTGTTCGTTGTGTTATGTTGGTTTGTTTAATAATTAGTCATCGTTTAAGAGAACGTCCACGGCAGCGTGGTATAGTCCTAAGGGATTCTTCAACAGCAAAAGCCAGAATACGAATAATGGTACAAAATTTTCGTCAAAGTCATGCAAGTCCCTTGGCCGCAACACTATTCAAAATGAAAGCTCTACAGCAGAGTGTTGATTTACTCACAATTTTGTGTTTTAAGTTATGTGCAATTAAGTATATGAACATTCTTGATAGATGGTTTCTCCTTTCAACAATTACAGTTTTTAATTCGCAACTTTAGAAATGTCTTTAATAAAAGTTGCTTAATATTATAGGGAAAGTAAATGCCATTAGTCGTGTTTTATTTGGAGGACGTTGTGATGGTCATTTTAGGGTAAATTTAATTTTTTAAAATGGAAACCTACCTTTTCTATTCTGTTTTCTCACTCCTCACAAAAAGCTAAACAAAATTTGATTTAAGTACTTGGCAATGTTCTTACTAACGCAAATAACAACGAAAATTCTGAATGGCTGTGTACGAAGAGCGCAATGAATGGTTCGACCATCCAGGATGGTCATTTGAGGGTCAAGTTACGTTTCGTAATTGGGAACCAACATTTTTTATTTTGTTTCATTGTTCCTCATCACAAAATAAACAGTTTTATATAAAGCATTTTCTAATGAGAAAACAACATACAAAATGCCTGCGGATTGAGAAGTTATGCAGATCCGACGTTGTACAGGCTAAACACTGTCCACTGCATCACGTCGTATCAATTTCGGCCAAAATGACTGGTTTGCAACGCTGTGCGTGCAACGACTTGCACTCGTAGCATAACAGTGAGCGGGTTGGCCTTTATTGGTGAAGGTCCCACGTTAAAATACTGCCACTTGAAGGTACTTTCTATGTTCAGTAAATTTAAGGAGAACTGATAGTTTGGCATGGAATTGTCGTTTCACTTTATTAGTTTATGTACATTTCATTAAAACACAAATTGTTACTTGTTAGAATATACTTTAATGAACATCATAAATAAATGCAAGAAATGAATAAAAAAAAACATGTAATTGCAGGCATCATTTGAACTTCCGACCTTCATCACGACTTTCCAGCATGTTAACCGTTGCGATACTAGAGCCTGTTAACAACGACCACCACGTGGCCCTAATCAGCGGGCTAGTAAATGCAGTGTCAGCACCTGCATTTCGCATCGTCTGTAAAATGCAGGGTTGCCTAGTTAGCAATCCGCAGGATGAGAAGACTCACGCGGTATATACATACATACTGTAAACAATGTTACAACTGATCATTACAGGTTGTCTAGTAAATTTAGCTTCATAGCTATTAAACAGTATGTCAAGCTATGTTGAACTCCGCACTTTGTAAAAGCTATTTCTCACAGATTACTGTACCAAATCACAAGGCAGGCTGTAGTCTTTTCAGTCGCCGCTCTACTCTGTTGTTTACCGCTTGGAGTACCTCGCCACTCTCATGTTGATGTAGTCGTATCATGTTTCTGACAATCTTCTGAATTTTCGGAATTCTAAGGTACTTGTGGAGATCATCATTTCGAATGTACCAAGGAGCATCGACAGCTCCCGCAGGACTTTGTTTTGAAAACCTTTTATTATCTTACTCTGTGATTTGTTAGTACAACCCTAGAGCGTATGCTGTAGGTCCAAACCGGTTTTAAGCTTGTTATAGAGTAAAATCTTATTGTAGCAAGACAGCTCAGAGATTATCCCAAGTAACCAATACATTTTAAAGTATTTCAAATTCAATACATTTTTTCTTTCTCACATGGTCTTTGTCAGAAATACGAGTAGATTGTGCATCCTCATTTAGTGTATTTTGGGTCGGTACGATTTATAAACCAAAGTCTTTGTAATAAATCTAGTTAGATATAACTTTAAATTATGTGTAAAATTGTTTCTGTCATTATTTACAGGCTGGACGTCCAGCCCCGTTCCATCTCAGTGGTCATCTTGCCATTACGTCGAGGTCGTCCGAATTCTTTTTGGTGTGAATACAGAAAGCACCGCTAGGATGTCCTCTACGCTAACGTTATAATAGAAACCAATTAACCACTGTGAAGTTTTAATGGTTAGAGAATAGGTATTTATGTATCAAGTATCTACGTAAAATAAGGCTTTAGCAGACAAATTAAGTGTTTTGAACGAGGTGTAAGGAAGCGGGAGCCTAGTTACTAATTTACAGCAACTTTATGGCTTTGGGAATAGAATCAAACTGTTACAGATTTCCATCATGGACATAATAAAGCATTTAATTCTATTCTAACTTAAGATTACCGAGTGGAATGGCTAGGTGGCAATGTCTCTGACCCGCATTCGGAAGATCGTGGGTGACCTTCCTGACCCATGTTTCTTTTCGCGGGTTTCCCGGGGTCGCCAGGCGAATGCTGGGAAGGATCATTGCATCCTCCGAATTTCCTGTCCTTCCATTTCATCTCCATTCTCATTTCACTTCGCCTTACATCTGCTCTCGGCGTTGTATGGCAGGGGAAAAGGATGCTCTGAGTAAATCTTCGTCCCCCTGACTGCGACCGGTCTCCGGGTCCGGGATCCCAGAGATGTGTAAGCCCACAGGGGGGAGCTGGCTGCACCATCTACCACCCGAGAAGTTCAAATCTGCAAATGGTAGGGACCCTGCCCTCTGCCTGTCGGCCGCCCTGTCTCCTCTCACCTTGTCCCTCCCTTCCGGGGGCACCCTGCCAGGGCCTAGGTACAAAAGATCTACGTAGGTGGGTGCTAAGTCTCCCCCTCCCTCCGCTTCTAATCCTAACCTATCCTAACTTAAGATTACCGACTGACTGTACCGCACTAATTAGTATATAGTGTTGTGAAGGCCAGAGCTTGTCTGTGCATCTATGTATCATTATCATGGTCCCCTTCATCGGGTTGCAACGAAGCGCATAGCGTGCGCATTTAAAATTTGATTGCACTCACTAGTACCTCTAGTAACCAGCAGTAAATGGGAACGAACATTCCATAATGGACGACGTGAACCATAAAGTCATCTACCTCACGTAAATTATTTATCTTACTCGCGTTAAAATGCCGAGGGATATAATTTTCCCATTTTATGACAGTTTTTGTTTATAGTTCATGCTACGAAGCGTAAAATATTTGTGTATAACTTAGGAAGTGGCGTTCTTTGCTTTAATACGCGTTTACTGTGGTACCAGGAAGAATTTCAATGTAAGTGACAGAATAACCAGTACTGTCAGGTCTTCAAGGATACTTATATAGCGGAATTGCCATTTATTCTAAATGAATTTTTGTACAGTTACTACAGTGAAGTTTTATGCATTCTAAATTTCGTGCATTATGCACAAGGGAAAGTTTACAGGTTTCAATTTCACTAAGTCGGCAAGAGTAAGTCATGATATGCTTCCGTGGTAAATGCGTTAGAATATACTTCTATAATTTAACTGAATAAATTGTAATGTATTTTGTTTAGTTAAACGCAATAGGGAATGAAGCACTAATGAAAGCAGTGAAGGATACCCGCTCACATGGCGTTTAAGATAGTCTACAGCAACTGTATATAATACCTCGCTATTATTTTTCCAGCTAAACGAAATATTCACTGACTCTCGTTCGGTTTGTAGAGACTGCTTTTGACACTTTTAATTTTGTCCTCCCCCTCACTCACCACCTTCCCTCTACCTACCCTCACCTCAACTCCATCTTCATCGCCTTCCTTTACTTCTTCTTAAACATGAACTTCTCGGAAAATTAAATTCGTCAGGAAGTTGGAAAGAAAAGGTGTGTGAGAGACACGTAGTGGTGACGGAGAGGTGAGGGGAGTGGGGGGGGGGGCAAAAGAAAAGTGATGGTGAAGAAAGAAGATGAAAACGACGAGAAGACAGGAGGGAATTGGATGGAGGGTTTGAACGAACGAGTAAAGGAACGTTTTCCAAAGTGCGTGAGTCACTCTATCACTTGCATTAACGTTACCTGTCCTCAAACGGACTGTCCAAGGCAATCAGCTTCATTCACATACTGCTCGTCGAAGTACTTGCTTTCTGAACAAAGTTATCACCAAGGTGTTTAAAAAAAGCGTTTTAATATCTAAATACTATCTTGTTTTATGCAATACGATTATCTTTACCTATAGTAAGTAGAGAACGTATTGCATTCCACCATCCTCCGTGGTCTAGAGTACCTCTAGTTCCCGAGGTTGCGGGTTCAAACCCGGTGGAGAGCGATGGATGTTTTCGGGCGTAAAAATCCTTTACGGGCTTCCTTCGGAACGGAAATAAAGCCGGTGGTACCATGTTGTAGATTTACGGCACTGGTAAGAGGCCTGGTAAAGAGGCCTCTGAGCAAATTCCCGTTCTTTCACGCCCAATATAGAATGGGACGTTAAGAAACACAGTAGTTAAATAGCTCTATAAAGAAAAAACACTGCATTCCGCCCTAAAAGTCCACAAGGAAAGTTTACTGTAATTACACGTTTTGAGGTCCCGTGAAGAAAAAATTAGAAAAAAGTCCGCGCGCGCGTGTCTGTGAAAATCATAAGTTAAAATCGAAAAGTCAGTGAAATACTAAACTTGGTATTTAAGTGCAGCGCCCCAAACTACCCTTCGCATGAAAATGTTTAGTTGTCTTTTTATTTTCTCAAAAATGGTGGTAATGAGTTTGATTAAAATATCATATGTTTAAGATACTCGTATGACAGCTAAAACGCATATCTTGAATGTTCTGGGAATAGGCTGTAAAAGCCTTCTGAATGGCTTTTGCTCATATAATTAATAAACCGTAAGGGATAGTAAACATCTTATTACAGGAAAATGTAGACCTCGTTAAAGTGCATACTTTATATGAAATAACTTTTTTGGTGGCGTTAACCACTTTTAGATATTCCTTGGCTTGAATTTTCAAATAATTACGATTTTTTTAAAGTGGTAAATCCTTATTCGTTTTTCCTCGTCATCGTGCAAAGAGAGGGATGTCAAAGTTATCACATAAATAGACGCTCTTTAAAAATCTGACTGTATATTCTTATACAAAACAACGAAATCGAGTGGGATGGCTCAGTTGCAACGTCTCGGCCCGCTTTTGGGAGGTCCCGGGTTCCATCCGCGGTGACCGCCACTCTTGCACATGGATTTTTCGTGGTTTCCCCGGGTCGACAGGCGAATACTGAAGGTTCCATCTTCTACCACGACTCTCCTCCCTCTCATTTGCGTCGTACTCCGTGGCGTAGTGGTTATTACCACGCTAGCCTTTAGTTCCCAAGATCGCGGGTTCAAACTCGGCAGAGGGTGATGGATTTTTTAGCATGGCTTCCTTCGGAAGGGAAGTAAAGCTGGTGGTCCCGCGTCGTAGATTTACAGCACCTAAAAGTACCTCAAGCCTGATAAAGGGGCCTCTTAGCAAAATTACCGGTCTTTCACTCCCAATATAGAATGGGACGCTAAGAACCACAGCAGTTAAAGAGCGTCCATAAATAAAACTCAATTTAATTGAATTTTCTCTCATTTTCTGTACCCAATATCTGCGCTGTCATCTGTTTCAGGGTTGTAGGACCAGGCGACAGTGTTCGGCGGGTTGCGGCGGGGTGGTGGTTTGCACTCTGTAAAGGTTTCTTTCCCTAGCGTCGCTGCGGGACTGCTCAGCTAGGTCTCATCTCCGAGGGGGCTCCGCCCCGGGGACGCTGGAGTTTGGTTGCTTGAGAACAGACAGAGCTGCGTCAGATGCGTTCAATCTGGAAACATTAAGTACCCTGTTGTCATCCGGATCTGGTCGCCCTTGGGTCTCTTCTCTCATGCCTTCCTCCCGGTGGTCACTGGTAGAAGCACATGGAGCGGATTGGCCTGCGTACTGCGCTCTACCATGGTTTGATTTACCTTTACATTTTACCCACAACAAGCAATAAAAGTTTATTTCTATTAACAAGAAGTAGATCTAAGAATAAGCTTTTCTAAGAACAGTTTATAGGAGAGTGAATAGAGAAAGCCATGAGAATGCAACACATCAAATGGTTTTCTTAGCAATCTAAGAAGCATTTGCTGTTGTTTCAATTTTAATACAGTTTAAGAGAGTGTGTTTTGAAACGTTAACGCTTTGATCGAGCCGATCGTCGACACACAAGTGTCCGATACGTGGTCAGGTTACAAGTTCAGCATAGTTTGTCAGTGAACGTAACACTCTGGTACATTTGCGTGTGAACTCTTTCAATGTCGAGACCGATTTGTCGAAACGATCTTTCGCGTCGCTCCAATTTTCGAGGGAAATTGTGAGTTTGCATCGATCTGCGTGGAGTGTCGTGTGTTCTTAATTGGAACAAAATTGCGTAACGTGTCGATTCGGCGATACACTCCAGGGGCGACCCGACCAAAGCCGCTTGATTTGTTTTAACCTCAGTATCCATTATTATGTGTCTAATGAGCCGCTGAGTGGCAAATATCTACATCCTTTATTAACAGTTGACTTTTGTCTCATTTACTCGTGGACAACTTGTGTATTACGGGTTTATTCCACTGAAACCTTTCTGCAGAGACATTTACAGTGATTAGCATAAAGTAGTGGAGAGATCTGATGCATTATATTCACATGACTTTCATTTCTTCTAACCACTTTCATTTCTTTTTATAGAACTTCTATACACTATTCTTACGAAAGCATACCATTTTTTCAGTTGATTACATGTAGTAAGTAGAGGAAGTATTCCATTCCACTCAAAAATTAATTATGAGATTTCACGAAATACTATTTATGTATTAGGTACGCAAGATAAGGCTCTAGCGAATAATTAAGTGTACTCGTATATGAAATACTGGAAGAGTCCAATGCGTACACTCGCTTCCATTTATGCCATCACCGCAGCTTCGGGAGGCATTATACTGGCCTTCACAGGTGAAGGAGGAGGTATGTGTATCTGTTTACCTTTTCGCGCATACAGTGGTGTCCTGTTTTACGTGCACAGTTCTAGATTATTCGCATTTGCAATATCTGTACTCATCACTTATAATAACCATGTTTATATTTAAGTAAATAAACCCTATTTTGCACAATATCTCCATGAAAAAATATTTTAATGGCAACATAAGGCAAAACTGAAACACTTTTACTCTCAAAGAGGACGCATTTGCTAAACACTATTGAAACATCTATCCAATTTATATATACAAATAAATAAAGAAATGTTTTGCATAATCTCTCCACGAAAAGGTATTTTGATGATATAATATAAAACTGAAGTAAATTATAGTTTTTACTCTCAAAGAGGACAATTTAGTAGTCTGTCCATGCCACTGCTGCATGGGATTGTCCTAGCAATGTCTTCAAATGTGAAATTGGCTTCCCACATTCCCATAGTTCTTCCCAGATGCACCTCCGAAATATTTGCACACATCGCGTGAGTTACAGTTAACACACACCAGTGCTTGGTCGAACAAAAAGGCACAGCGCTCCAGACACATCCCTCCCTGCTATGTACGCTATGGACCGTGCCAACGCCTTCTATAATTATAGTATTAAAATTACAAATATAAATAAATTGTTATAAAACTTATGGCAGAGCGGTTGTTTCTAAACAACAAGCTTGTGACCGAAAATGTGGGTGAAAATCTGAGAAAATCGTAATCAGAGCCAGAAACATTGAATCAGAGTTGCTGTCAGCAGTATGAGAAAGAAGTGTTTCATTTAAAGACTGGTGTAAGGTAACAGTGTTTCTCTTGTGACCAAAGATGTTGACTTATTTACATGAAAAATCAAAGACACTGGATTTTGTTTATTACGCCGCCTATTTATTATTTTGCGGCGTGTTAACATTCGACAAGCAGCTGCTTTATAGATCGTGTACTAATACTACATTTTTGAGACTCCCTGAATAAATTCATTCATTATCTGTTTACCCTCCTCTTATGTAGGACTTACACCCCCTAG
The DNA here is from genome assembly GCA_030765065.1 of Deroplatys truncata. Classification (NCBI taxonomy): domain Eukaryota; kingdom Metazoa; phylum Arthropoda; class Insecta; order Mantodea; family Mantidae; genus Deroplatys; species Deroplatys truncata. Next base: position 220,901,543 of record CM060981.1, on the reverse strand, counting down.
GACTTACAAGCGGGTGCCTGGGGTCAGAGGCCCGTCGAGGAGCAGACACTCATGGATCAGACAGAGCATCCAGGATGGGTGATCAGCCCGATGCCTGGTATGGGATGAAGGAAGTAGATGAAACGAAATGTTGGTGAAATGGATGAAAGGAAAGATGATGATGGAGCAGTTGGTGGAATGAATGGCGGGGGAAACCGGAGAACCCGGAGAAAACCCGCCCAGACGCCGCTTCGTCCACCACAAATCCCACATGCAGGTCCCTGGGATTGAACCCGGGCCGCCTCGATGGGAGGCGAGCGGTCTAACCACTCGACCACGGCGCCGCTCTTCCCTGAATAAATAATTAAAAAAAAACAGCATGTTTAGAAAAAGGTTCCGTATGTATGTCTGTGTATCTATATGTGGATGTCTGTGGACAGCATGACTCTCGTTTTCAAGAAAATCCCTACTCTAAAGTGACACATTGACACATTTTATAGACACATTTTTTTTGTTGAGAAAATCATAAATACTGAACAATTTCCCAAGCAAGGGGTAGTTTGAGATGGGAGGATCTTCGTGTCGCATCTTTGGAAAATACCGAATTTAAGTACCTGGTTTAAATTTATGCTGTTCAAACACACACGATCACGCGCGCGCGCGTGCGTTTTTCTAAAAATGATGTTTTCTTTATTCATAGGGCTTCATAACACCTATTTCCGGTGAACTCTCGGCATCGAATTTTTGGGTGGAATGCAATACTCCCTCTGCCTACTAGGTATATGTTAGAGAAAATAACATTACTCATGATCGTCTGCGTAGGTATAGATAATTTTTTTGACAATAGTGGTTTTTTATCCACTTCCTGCTCAAGACATAATGTATAGGAAGTTGAAATTCCCACACTCCCTGCGTTTTTACCGAAGATGTTAATAAAATCCACCTGCTTAATCCTCCAACTATTGATATACATATATTACAGTCATTTAATCATACTTGATAGATAAATTTTACCATTTAAACATTACCGTCTTTACTTCCCTTTATTTCTTAACATTTATTTACGATTTAATTCGTGCTACATTTGAATGTAATGTTTTCGGCGCAAGCGACCATCTTACTTTCAGTTGAGATGCCGCTCAGTCACTACCAGGCATCAGCAGTTCGTAGCGGCTAGCGCGGTGCGACCTTGATACTGCTCTTGAACACCTGACATTAATTAGTTTTATTTTCTCGTAAATATTTCCATTATTCACTAACTTCCTAGTGTTGCAAATATACACTTACTGCACTTTATCGCAACTTACTATTATTCGTTGCAAACTTCGTGGTGGCCCTTGGAATACGCCCCTGTTCTGGCATCTTTGAACACAACAAGCGCTATTAATAACAATTATATTGCAGTTTAAGGCTCGACATCACCTTTCGATTTGTGGCGGACGAGATGTCGTCAGAAAGGCGGGGCGACCATCTTCTTTCTCATTCTCTCACCGCCGACGTGTAGACTTTGAGTGACGGGAGTGTTCAATAGATGTCAAGTCGAAGCAGGAAGTACAGGAACATGCCACGACAAGCCTGCTGCTCCTGCCTGATTGAATTTTAATTTCCTATGTTAACATAAAAAAGAGGGCGTGCACACACACGCACACACTGTCACTGAGGTGTCGCGTTATCTTCAGACACTGTGTACACCCAATATGTATTGACGTCATGTCTGCTATTTTCTTCCTCCGTGCACTTTTTCCTACATTAATAACAAAACATGGCACTTTTATAATTGGTTTCCTTTCTAGTAAAACAACGCTGATGACGGGAAACATATCCGACCAGAATAACCGAATAACTGTCGCAGTGTCAAAGATGCATACTTCGAAAGCAAAACCTTGGATTTAAGATTCTAAATTTTTGGAGGGAAAAATAATTGGATTGATAAGGTCTCTAAAACTAGTAGAAGTCTCCGGTTTTAACAATCTAGGTTTTAATTCATCATACGAGGGCGAATTGATAAGTCCATGACTTTGACGAGAGATAACGTTCTAACCACAGGTTTCTTGTTTGCACCCAAGTCTTGCATCTATTCTGGGTATAATCGCTGAAATTCGTAATTTGTTTCTTAGAACATTGTTGACAGCGTTTAAAATAAGCAGATGTGTGTTGCTTCGTAGAAACTGGAAAAAAGTGTATTTCATGTTCTGATAAAGCACCACTTTTTGCGTGGTAAGACGGTGAAGGAAACGGAAGAAAAGCTGAACAAGTATTATGGAGACTCTGATCCATCATATGGCACGGTTCACAAGTGGTTCACAAATTTCGATGTGGCCATTCGAGCAAAGAAATACCTTGCGCACAGGACGGCCGGTTGAGGTCACAACAGAAGAAATGGTGAACAGAGTTCAGGATATTGTGTTGTAAGACCGCCGATGAAAACCCGTGAGATAGCCAAGACCGTACACATCTCGAGTGAACGGGTGTATAACATTCTGCACGGGTATGAGAAAGGTTCTCTTTCACCAGGATAATGTACCTGCGCACAAATTAGCCATTGCCATCGCAAAATTTATGGAATTGGGCTACGAACTGCTACCTCGACCATTTTTGGCTCCGAGCGACTTCTTCCCCTTCGCAAACTTGAAAAATTGGCTCACTGGGAAGAAATTCACGTCCAGTGAACACATCATGGCAGAAACAACCTCATATTTTGCTGGGTTAAAAAAAGTTGGAGAAGCGTTGGACAACGTGTATTGAATTGAAAGGAGACTATGTTGAGAAATAACATTGATTTTTTTTAAAAAAATTGTTATTTTCTTTAAAAAGTCACTGACTTATCAATCCGACCTCGTATAGTAAAAACGAAGACCTGAACATAAAACTAAATAAATTAAGACAAATGAATGGAAGTACAAGGAGAAAATTAAAGAACAAGAAGGCAAAATCAACACCAATGGAATTTTATAAAGTAATGACAGAGCCAATGGCAATGTGTGGAAGTGAAAACTGGACTATATACAGGACAGATAGGGAAAGAATAAAAATAGCGGAGATAAATTCCTAAGAGCACTAAATGGTAGGATATGGCCAAGTAGGCAGAATAAAAACAAGATGAAGCTATATGTTCAATTGAGGACGGAGCAGATTGACATGCCTATACCTTGTGGAAGAAGATTAAATAAGGTGTCTTTATTGGTTTCAAATTAAAATTTATTGTATAAATATAAGCTCTTTCAACAAGAGTGTCCTATCTTTGAACTTAAATAAAACACGTTCTGTAAATGACAGAGGTTTATATTTTTTTGGAACATAATTAATGTCATTACGTGTGGAAGAGAACATCAGTTAAGTGACCGACGCGACTTCGTTGGGTTGAGCATATACGGTTGGCCCAATTTTCGATGACAGAACGTAAATTAGGTCCAACTTCACGAATAACACGCGTGCTGTTATTGATAAGATCATTTATCTACTGTTTCTAGCTTGTTGACATAAACTCGAGATTTAACATAACCCCACAAGAAGTAATCCAAAGGCGTTAAATCACATGACCTCGGGGGCCAGTTAACATCATCGCCACCAAGGGAAATGATGAAACCTCTGAACTTCTCCTTCAAAAGATCGAATGTTTCGAGAGCAGTATGACATGCGGCACCATATTGCTGGAACCAGATGTTTCTGAGATCCATACCATCCAATTGAGGCCAAAAATAGTCCCTTGTAAGAGTCCGGTATCTTTCTCCATTGACAGTTAGAGCTTCTCCATCTTCATCTTGGAAAAATATGGACCAATGATTCCACCATACCAAAATCCACACCACAGTAACCTTTTGGGGATGAAGTGGTCGTTCTCGAATCTGCATTGGATTGTGATTCATCCAATAGCGGCAATTTTGATTGTTAACATAACCATCCATCCAAAAGTGGGCTTCGGCGCTGAAAATGATTTTTCGACAAAAATCCGGGTCAGCTTCCAATTGCTCCATAGCCCAGTCAGCGAATACACGGCGCAACCTATAGTCGTTGGGCTTTAGTTATTGAGTTAATACGATTTTGTAAGCGTGAAACTTCAAGTTAAGATACAGATTTCGCCAAGTTGTGGTTGGCGAAAGCCCCAATTCTTGCGCTTGATGAGCAATTGATTTGTTTCCGTTCTCGCGTACACTCTCACGAACGGTGCCTATGTTTTCGTTGGAGCGTTTACGTCGATTACATACGGCGTTCTTTGATCGCTGACAAATTTATCGATCAAACGCAGAATCGTTCTCTCGCAGGGACGATTATGCACACCGTAAACTTCACGCAATACACGGAAGGTTTGGCGAACAGATGATCCATTTTTATAATACATTTTCACAATTTCTACGCGTTACAGATTGCTGTAACGTTCCATGGCTATTTTTCAATAACAACTGTAACCACATGAAAGACGTGACTGCTGTCACTCAACAACAACGGCAGCTATCACATGTTAAAGATAGGACACTCTTGTTAAAAGACCCTTTACTTAATGAATGGGTCATTGACCATGCAGGCATGTTTAAGATACTAGTTAAAGGTGACAAAAAGAAACATAGAAAAAAAGAAAAAATAGAAGTAAATAGATTAAGTTAACAAGTTTGATCTGGCTTAGCGCACTTTATCCATGAAATTGCCCATGTTCTGCCAGTTGCTCTGGTCAGCCAGTAGATCCCAACATGCCAATCTCCTTCTAGCAGGACTTAAGAATTTTTCTGTAAATTTAATTGTTCGGTGGTTCTCCCACTGTGAGCATTCCGGCACGGTATGTACCCAGTCTTCATCCAAACCTCTCTAGTTCCCAAGCTCGTGGGTTCAAACCGGCGGAGGGCAATGGATTTTTTCGGGCGTAAACGAACCTCAAGCCTGTTAAAGAGGCCTCTGAGCAAAATTACCAGTCTTTCACGCCCAATATAGAATGGGACGCTAAAAACTACAGTAGTTAAAAAGCGCCCATAAATAAAGGTCTCCATTCAATTTCACCAAACCACCAAACAATATCACAGAATTAAAATAGAAAGCCGTGACCGCCCGATAGAAAAGGGAATTGAAATTGAAGTTACATTTACGGGGTAGATTAAACACGCTATACTGCTAATGTTAAATCTACTAAATGTATATTATTTAAGGGGGAAATGAGTGAAAGTTCTATTTTCTGTAGTATTTGAGCTAGAAACTTCATTTTTGACACACATTTTCCATAGAAGACTAATAAAGCTATTAACATTTCATCTTGCTCGAATTCAAAGTTGAGTTATTGATGCGTTTTATTAAAATCAAATATCATTTCTCTTCCTAAAAATTTTAACCAAAATACTTTTTTAAAAATCTTATAGCATGATTCACTTGCGTAAAAGTACTCTAATTATTAATATTTTTAATATTCGGGTCCTGAGATAAATAAAAATAATGAGTGTAGGATGTACTAAAATTAAAATGTTTTTGAGAACTGTATCGCAGACTTTATTTTTTATTTTAAGAACCACATGAGATATAAAATGTTGGATACTTAGTTTCACTAATCACCTTTTATAGAACATCCAGTAATAATTCCAAGTTCATTGTATGCAATTTGTAGAATATAACCATGGAAAACGTAATTTGAAGCTTGCATTGCAGTTAGTTAGAACAGGGCATCCTTTTAAAACGACTTAATTACTTAAGGTTCCAACAGGAAGGTTGCAAGGCACGGACAAACAGAGGGGCCCCCGCAACCGGGGCAGAGCACCGCAGGTAGGTTGCAAGGGCTCTTTTTGCTTCTACTGTGACTACTGGGTGAGAGGTTTGAGGAGAGCGATCCAAGGACGACCAGATCCGGATGACGGCGTCGCAGACATGAACAGGGTTCCTAACGTTTCCAGTTCGAACGCATCCAAAAACTCCTAGCGCACTCGGAGGAGGAACAAACTGAGCAGTGCAATAACGTCAGGGTAGAAACCTCTACAGAGCACACATCCACCTCCCAGCCGCAACCCGCCGAACATCGTCGCCTGATCATACGACCCAGATTACAATGAATATGATGGGTATAGGAAATGAGGGTCAGGAAAGTCGTGTTAGAAGAGGAACACCCTAGCATTCGCCTGCGAATCCGGGAAAAACCACAAAAATGGTTAGAGTGAGCGCTCGCCGGGAATCGAAATCGGTACCTCCCAAATGCGAGTCGCACACATTACCACGGCGTCACCTCCTTTCATTCCCCGACTCCGTTTCTATATTTTTGCTTAATTCTGAAGCTCATATCGAATACACCTTCATCCCTAAATGTTTATGGTAGTAGATCTTACTAATTAGAAATTGATTCTCATAAGTACTTCCTAACGTATATAACGAATATCTGTTGCTCTAATTCTATTACACTCCTTACAAGGTGAATTTATAGTTCTGACCTAAATTCCTAATACTCCCATCACATTTTTACTTTATCTACTAGGTATAGTAAATAGGGAAAGTATTGCATTCCACCCAAAAATTCGATGACGAGATTTCACCGGAAAGACATGTTTAGAAGTGCTCTGAATCCAAATAAAGGCTTTTTGGAAACATTTCTGTGTGGTGTGTGTGTGTGTGTGTGTGTGTGTGTGTGTGTGTGTGTGTGTGTGTGTGTGTGTGTGTGTGTGTGTCTGCCTGTCTGTTTGCGTGTCTGTCACTCTGTGAACAACATAACTCAAAAACGAAAAGTCGGATAAATACCAATCCTGGTATTTGAGTTTAGTATCTTCCAAGGATGCGACACGAAGATTTTTAAGAAAATCCCGTTACCCCAGACTACCCTTTACATGGAACATTTTTCGAAAATGTTTATTTTTTCAAAAGTGGCTGCAACGATTTGGGTTAAAATATCATATATTTTAGATATTTTTATGGCGAATGAAATATATCTTGAATTTTTTGGGAATGTCCTCAAAAACCCTCTTCTTCTGAATGACTTTTGTATAGCTCGTAATTTATATCATCTGTGTTCTTTTTGTCGAGTGAACCATTTCCGAGATATTCATTGTTATTTATTTGAATTATCAAATACTATTACTTTTTCTGAAATGGGAATTCGTTATTCATTTTTTATGTGCTGGACATGCAAAGGGAATGTAATGCTCCACATAGCAACCAGCTCTTAAAATATTTGACTATCGCTTAAAGCTTACCAATATTACCTTGCATCTACAAGAAAATTAGCAATAAGATTAACATCTCATATATGGATTAACATGAAGCAGATAGAGAATAAGCGTTTGTAAAAATAGTTTTAACAAGAGTATAGACAGTCATGTGAGTGCAACACATCAGATTTTTATCTTATGGTACTACGACATTTATAATGTTTATGCTCATTTAGACCTTGAATTCATTTGGCATTATTACCGATTTCTTAACGGCGCGGCGATATGATCTGAACAAACAGTACGCCTGTTAAGTAATATTGCGCATCAATATCTGTAACCTTAAATGTCAGATAACCCAACCGAGCACTGATTTTGCTTTTATTAATGTATCATATCCGTCGTGTCATAAACCTAAGCGTTTTTATGAAACATTATATACGTAATAATATAAATTATTATAATTGCTTTCTCTACCACATACCTAGTAGGTAGAGAAGGTATTCTATTCTACCCAAAAATTCGATACTGAGATTTCACCGGAAATACATGCTTTGAGGCCTGAGTAAAAAGAAAATTCAGTTTTTAAAAAGATCCGTTATGTGTATGTGTGTGTCTGTGAACAGCATAACTCAAAAACGAAAAGTTGCATAAACACCAAACTTGGTATTTAGGTTCAGTACCTTCAAAGGATGCGAGAAAAACATTTTGAAAAGAATCCCTCCAATCCCAACTACCCTTTACAATTTTCGAAAATTTTTATTTTCTTAAAAGTGGCTCTAACGATTTTGATTAAATACAATTTATTTAAGATATTATCATGACAAGTGAAATTCGTATTTTGAATTTTCTAAGAATAACCTCTGAAGTCTTCATTCTGAATGAACTTTTTATAACTTATAAACCGTAAGGGATAGACAAAAACGTACTACACAAAAAAATCAGATGTCGTTAAAACACACAATTTATATAAAATGCACTTTTTTAGTTAACCATTTCCGGGATATTCGTTTAAAGTTCCTAATACTCATACCTTTCTCTAATGAGAAGTCTTTATTTATTATTTTCCTTCTCTCTCTCTCTCTCTCTCTCTCTCTCTCATGACCATGCAGAGAACGGGATTTCAAAGCCATAACATAGCGACCCGCTTTTAAAATATTTGACTATTGCTTAAAGCCTACTGTGTTCACCTAATTCCCTTGTACTTAGAAGGAAATATCCAATAACACAATTTTTGTAAATGGTTATCCCGATATGCATGAAGTAGATATAAGAATAACTTGTTGAAGAATAGGTAGAGACTACATCATAGTTTAAAAATTGTATGTGTATGTGTGTGTTTCTAAGGTGATTGTTAAGAGACTTGGTATACCCATTCTAATCTGTACCTTTAACTATTGATTTACATTTTTGCCGTGCAGACCATGCTATACAGTTACGGAATGCGTCATGAATTTCCTTTACTTGGCATTCTTTGAAATAGTAGCAGTCTTTTTATATTCCCCTTCAGCATAGAAAACCCTTCGTGCTTTCTCCTGCTTGGTTGCCTGTACTTGCTTTCCAGCTGGGGCTAATGAGCTACATGGTATCTTTTGCCACACACAAAAAGAATGCAATATAATGGTATTGTTTTTAAATTGTTTACTTTTTACCTCAGCAACAGAAATCACGCAACCCCCAGGCAACTGTCCAGGGATGTCTCAGAAATGGTTGATGCCATAAGTGGGCTGCAATTTTTGCGTGGTTTGTGTCTATGTAGATTTACCAGTTACACAAAATTATACGAAGTGAGTTCCGAATAATGAGGGCTTCACAGGCTATTCACAGAAATTTCAAGATATGCTTACGCTTTATTTGACATGTACATATCATAATCGTGAGGTATTTTAATCAAAATCGTTATAACCATTTTTGAGATAGTCAAAAATATAATTATATGCAAGCAACGCCTACTTTGGGACAGGAAGATTGTTTTGGATAATACTCATATCGCATCTTTGGAAGACGTTGAACTTCAAATATGCAGGTTTTATTTATCCAACTTTTCGTTTTTGACTTATGTTCACCAGACACAGGCAAATCAATTATGTGTGAAGTAGCACGGTCGTGTAAGGTAACGCCTTCTCCGGGATTCGTCGTAAAGGGGTGCAGAGGGAAGGAAAGGGCAGACTTTGTATCCTACAACCACGTAGTTACCAAGTAAAACATATTCCCCCTAGTCCTTCCATAATAATAACTTCGCCTTTTCCATTATCTCACCTGCCATACACTCCTGAGTTCCTCTCTCAGAGCCGCAAGTAAGTTTATTGCAAGTACGTAGAAAAAATATCATTACAAATTTATTATTGCCTTCTCTAGCACGTACATAGGTACTAGATAGAGCAGGTATTGCATTCCACCCAAAAACTCTATACCTAGACTTCACCGGAAATAAATGTTTTGAGGCCCCCTGAATAAATAAAAAAAAATTAGAAAAAGATACGCGCGCGCCCATGTGGGCGCCTGAACAGCACCTTCAAAAGATGCGACACGAAGATTTAAAAAAAAATCTCAAACTGGCCCGTAGCTCATTCCGTAGAGCACCTGCCTGCTGTGCGAGGGGTACCGGGTTCGATTCCTGGCTGGGGGTGGGAATTTTTATCTAGCCAAGATCATTCCCTATCCTCCCCAGAGCCTGGAAGTATGAATGAGAATGTGAATGTGTGCGAGATTTAATAGTTAAAACCCAAAAAGTACAAGAAATCCAACGACAATAGAATACGAGTTAACAAATTGCCAATAGGCAATAAGTTCCAGAAGGAAAAGGCCGCCGATAAGACCAACGAAGTTAAAGGCGCGGTATAAATGAAACTAAAAAATAAATAAGAAAGAAAGTCCTCCCACCCTACTAATTTTTGATTTTCTGAAAAATGACTACAACGATTTTGTTTAAAATACCATATATTATAGACGCCTCGTTTTATAATCAATCGGGTATTGCAATATGTAGTTACGACATGTGTATCGTACAACATGTTATCTACTTTAGTTAGATAATATCGATTTTTTTATTTACTTTGGTGAATTACATTTTTATTCCAGATGTAGTATTAGGAATCACTGAAACATACATCAATACATGCACTACGTGATCAAAAGTATCCGGACACCTGGCTGAAAATGACGTACAAGTTCGTGGCACCCTTCATCGGTAACGCTGAATTCAATATGGTGTTGGCCTATCCTTAGCCTTGATGACAGCGTTCACTCTCGCAGGCATACTTTCAATCAGGTGCTGAAAGGTTACTTGGGGAATGGCAGCCCATTCTTCACGGAGTGCGGAACTGAGGAGAGGTATCGATGTAGGTCGGCGAGGCCTGCCACGAAGTCGGCGTTCCAAAACATACCAAAGGTGTTCTAGGATTCAAGTCAGGACTCTGTGCAGGTCAGTCCATTACAGAGATGTTATTGTCATATAACCACTCCGCCACAGCCCGTGCATTATGAACAGGTGATCGATCGTGTTGAAAGATGCAATCGCCATCCCCGAATTGCTCTTCAACAGTGGGAAGCAAGGAGGTGCTTAAAATATCAATGTAAATCTGCGCTGTGATCGTGCTACGCAAAACAACAAGGGGTGCAAGCCCCCTCCAGGAAAAGCACGACCACACCATAACACCACTACCTCCGAATTTCACTGTTGGCACTACACACGCTGGCAGATGACGTTCACCGGGCATTCGCCATACCCACACCCTGCCATCGGATCGCCACATTGTGTAGCGTGATTCGTTACTCCACACAACGTTTTGCGTTGCGAGGCGTCGTTTGGCATTTTCCTGTGTGATGTGTGGCTTATGAGCAGCCGCTCGACCATGGAATCCAAGATTTCTCACCTCACGCCTAACTGTCGTAGTACTTGGAGTGGATCCTGATGCAGTTTGGAATTCCTGTGTGATGGTCTGAATAGATGTCTGCCTATTGCTCTTTACGACCCTCTTCAAATGTCGGCGAGCTCTTTCAGTCAACAGACGAGGTCGGCCTGTACGCTTTTGTGCTGCACATGTCACTTCACGTTTCCACTTCACTATTACATAAGAAACAGTGGACCTAGGGATGTTTAGGAGTGTGGAAATCTCGCGCGCAGACTTCTGACACAAGTGACACCCAATTACCTGACCACGTTCGAAGTCGGTGAGTTCCACGGAGCGTCCCATTCTGCTGTTTCACGATGTCTAATGACTACTGAGGTTGCGGATAATGAGTACCAGGCAGTAGGTGGCAGCACAATGCACCTAAGATGAAAAACATATGTTTGTGGGAGTGTCTGGATACTTTTGATCACATAGTGTAGTTGACCCTGTGTGAAGTGGGCCATGTAAGGTTTGATAGACATTTTTTTGTTAGGTGAATTAAATAAACTTTGAAAAATGAGTTCTGACGAAGAAATTGCAAACACGGTTAATTCTGTTACAGACAGTTTAATTTCTAATGAATCCATACTTAAAATATTGTTTAAAAATATTGATGTCAATGTTTGTGTTAAATACATTTATTCTATTTTGCTTATTATTTATGTATGCTTCCAATACGCAGTTTCGTAAGAGTTACATTACGAAAATCGTTGCGTAATAGAAGCTTCATTACGAAACTAGGTGCGTAATAAGTTACCATTACGAAACTAGTAGGATAGTGAATATGTTTACGTTTTTTTTTAGCGCTGTAAAATCGGTATTACTTAATTAAAGTAGATAAAAGATACTTACGTTGCAAATAAAATGTATATCTTCAATTTTCTGGAAAGAACTTGTGAGTTCTTTTCATTTGCAAGAAATTTTGCATGATTTAGCGTAACTGATAAACGTTAAGCAACAGAGGAACATGTAGACATCTACTACACAAAAAATATAAATCCCTTTAAGACATTGAATTTATTTCAAATAACTTTTTTATGGCACCAGTCATTTCCGAAATATCCATTATTAATAGTTCGACATGATCAATGCTTAACCATTCTATTAAAGTCCAGTCGAATTTCAGGTTTTTTCTCGATGTCATGCTGAGAGTATGGAGTTTTAAGGCCAGCGAATATCGTCCAGTTCGTAAAAATGTGACTATCGTTGTTCTCTTTGTATCTATAACAAAAAGTGTAATGCACCTATTTCCGGAATGGTTTATGTGGACTAAAATAAAGTAGATAGAAAAATAAACTTTCGTAAGAATAATTTGTACCTATACCCACTAATAAACGATAGAGGATAGAGAAGTTATGTCAACGTAACACATCAGCCCCTTTTAACGTTCTCTTCCTCATATAGTAAGTAGAGGAAGTATTGCAGTCCACCCAAAAATTTGATACCGAGATTTCACCATAAATAACTGTTTTGAGACCCCCTGAATCCAAAAAACTGATTTTTTTTAAAAAAAACTCCGTATGTGTATGTGTCTACCTATGTCTGTGAACATGTGAACAGCATAACTCAAAAACGAGAAGTCGAATAAATACCAAACTTGGTATTTAGGTTCAGTATCTTTCAAAGATGCGACACGATTTTCAAGAAAATTCTCCACCTTATACTACCCTTTACATGGAACGTTTTTCGAAAGTTTTTATTTTCTCAAAATGCCTCTAACAATTTTGAATTAAACTATCAAATGTTTAAGATATTTTCATGGCAAATGAAATGTATATGATGAATTTTCTGAAAATGTTCCCAAAAGTCCTCTTCATTCTGAATGAATTTTGTATAATTGGTAAACCGTGACAGATAGACAAAGTTTTACTATCCAAAAAATGTAGATCTCGTTAAAAAGCATAATTTATGTGATATACATTTTTTTGCCGAGTGAACCATTTTTAAGATATTCCTTGTTATTTGTTTCAATTTTCCAATACTTATACTTTTTCTCAAATCGGAATTCGTTATTCATTTTTTTATGTCCTGGACATACAAAGAGAATGTAATGCTCCACATAGCAACCAGCTCTTAAAATATATGACTATCACTTAAAGCCTAAAATATTCCCCTTGTACCTACAAGAAAATTAGCACTAAGTTTCTGCAAACGTTTATCTCGATTAACATGAAGTAGATGGAGAATAACCGTTTGTAAACATAGTTTGCAGAAGAGTAGAGAAAGTCATCAGATTTTTTTTAAATAGATTATTGTCGATAGTGTGTAATACTTGACAATTGCATCTCTATGGGAAAGAATACAAGCATTAGGAATAAGAAAAAGTTGTGTTGAAACTACGAGCATGTTTTTATATTTAATAGCAGATTAGAAAATCAGTATAATATTGAGCTTGAAAATCCCACATGAGCGTACACGTTACACAGAGAGGGAGAGGAAGAGAAACAGAGAGGCTGAAACGAAAAGATAGAGAGAGGGGGAGCGAGAATCTCGGCAGTTAACACAATTATGCAAGGTTATATGCCAGTTGTAGTATTTATTAAAGAAAGAACCAATGAAAACGTAAAGGCATAAAAGAAATAATCTGATGTGTTACACTCACATGACTTTCTGCATTCTTATACAAAATATTTTTACAAACGCTTATTCTCCATATGCTTCATGTTAATCGAGATATCGAAATGTTAATCTTATTGCTAATTTTCTTGTAGATGCAAGGGGAATTGGTAGGCTTTAAGCAATAGTCAAATATTTTAAGAGCTGGTTGCTATGTGGAGTATTCCATTCTCTTTGCATTACCAGGACAAAAAAAATGAATAACAAAAACCCATTTGAGATAAAGTATAAGTGTTGAAAAATTTAAGGGAATAACAAGCAATATCTCGAAAATGGTTCACTCAACAACAACAACAACAAAAAATGTAAATCACATAAATTGTGTATTTAAACCCGATCTACATTTTTCGTGTAGTAAAATTTTGTCTATCTCTTATCGTTTACCAGTTATACAAAAGTCGTTCACAATGAAGAATACTTTTGGATACATTTCCAGAAAATTCGAGATATACAATTCATTTGCCATGAAAATGTCTTAAACTTATGGTATTTTATTCAAAATCGTTACAGCCATTTTTGAGAAAATTAAAATTTTCGAAAAATGTTCCATGTAAGGGTAATCTGGGATGGGGGGATTTTATTGAAAACCTTCGTGTCGCATCTCTGGAAGATACTGAACCTAAATACCAAGTTAGTTGTTTATCCGAGTGTCCGTTTCTGAGTTATGCTGTTCATAGACAGACACACGGACATGTTTCCAAAAATGCTTTATATGCATTCAGTGCACTTCAAAACATGTATTTCCTGTGAAATCTCAGTATCGAATTTTTGGGTGGAATACAATACTTCCTCTACTTAGTATACGTAGTAGAGAAAGTAAAAATGGAGTCTATCCAAAATGTGAGAGAAAGTATTGAAAGAAAGGAAGCGAGTAGTGACAGCGATTGCCCAAGTACTACACTAATTTCCGAGGTAGCATGTACCAGGTTGTGTAGCCCTGCAGCAATTACTTCCCCCTGCCTTTTCCAAATTGCACGTTTCACTAAACTGTGCGCGCAACATGTCCGGGTACAACTGCTTGCTTGCTGCGACCTGACCACGGCTTCGTCACTAATTTTTATTTCCTGCTCTCTTTTTTCATCCCCCTCCTATAAACCATTCGAACTGACCGCACTACGGTCTGCGTGGCAGTAAAACCCTCGCTCGCATTCTACAATGTTTCAAATCCCCGTCCTCATCATTTTGTCGTTTTCATCAAATTTGCTGTTCAATATTTGCTGAATTGCCAGTGTCGTCAAGTGGTGAGTTCTTTTGGGAGTAGTACGCTCCTGACATGTGACAATGTTGACGAATTCTGATTAATTTTTAAGTGCAATTTACCGCGATGGGGAGTCAACCGATTTACGTTCTTTCTCTGGTTAAAAAAAAAATACTACGACCCTCATTGATGCGAGGGAAGGGAGAAGAGGACCTAACGGGAAGGTAAATCATTGACTCGAACCGCAATGAAAAAACATTTCTAATGTGTTACATTCACACGCATTTCTCTACTCGCTCTTCTACAATAGTTATTTACGTAATGTATAAGAAAGTGAGTTTTTCTCAGAACGAGTAAGATGTTTACGGCCGAAGCAAAGCTGAGGCTAGAATATCCAAACGAGTGCTGAAAAACCGCACTTCTTATACAGTTACGTATAATATTTTGTGTCATACTATGTCGAAATACTTTATATATTGTGTTGGACATGGACGCAGTCATATATTTCATATGCTCATTGCAAGGCCTATGTATCTATATGTGTGTGCTAAAGCACGGAAAGTAACTGAACGATAAAGTCTAATTTGACGCACTGATATGGAGAATGAAAAAGATGAAACTCCAGATATATGAAACAAGCTATTATTATAAAAGTTTATTCCTCTAAACTTTTAGTTCACATTTACACATTTAGTTGTACGATACAGTGAGTAAAACGATACTCAGATGTTTAAATAGGGTGTCGCTATGTGTTGGCTTTAAACTTTCATGCTCTTTGCATGGCCATGGGAACAAATCTGATGTGATACATTCACATGATCTTCTCCAGCCTCTATCGTTTATTAGTGGATATACAAACTATTCTTACTAAATTGATAAAATAAATGAATCTAATGATATATTAAAAGCCTTCACTTCTTACATCATAATGGTAAAAAATATGGACGATCGTTTCGAGACTTCAAGGTCTCATCTTCTGCAGGTTTGGAGACGTCTCATTTCGACTCATTTATTTTATCAATTGACTTCTTCACTGTTAAGATTGTCCTATTTCAACTTTGATATTCTTACTAAAGGTTATTTTTCTATCTACTTCATTATAATCGAGATAAACGTTTGCAGAAATAGCTACATTACACATTTCGTTACAGATACAAAAGGAATAGCGATAGTCAAATGTTTAAGAACTGGTCGCTATATACTAGCCTTACTGTTTCCATGACATCGCGAGAAACAGTTGAAAGGATTTTAAAAGAATGACCAATGAACAATTCAAGCCATTAATAACGGATATCTCAGAAACGGCTTATACTACAAAAAAGGTTATTTGGAATAAATTGTGTATTTTAAACAGATCTACATTTTTGGTGTAGTACGTTATCGTCTATCGCTTAATATTTACCAGTTATACAAGATTATACAAATTTCAATCCAAATGAAGTGGACTTCATAGGCTATAGCCAGAAAATTCAAGGTATACATTTTATTTGTTATGTAAATAAATGTGTTTAATATATGGAATTTTAATCAAAATCGTTAGAGCGTTTTTTTTATAAAATAAAAAAACTTCGTAAAACGTTCCGTGCAAAATCTTCGTGTCGCATCTTTAGTGGTTACTGAACGTAAATACCAAGTTTGGTATTTATCCGACTTTTCGTTTTTGCCTTATGTTGTTCATAGACACACACATATACGGGGATTTTTTTCTAAAAACCTTTTTTTGGTTCAGGGGACCTCAAATATCTTTCCGGTGAAATCTCGACACGAATTTTTGGGTGGAATACAATACTTTCACTACTATGTGTAGTACAGAAAGTAAAAAACGAATAACGACTTCCCATCTGAGAAAAGTATACTGTTTGAAAATTCAAAAAATATATATATATATATATATATATATATATATATATTTCGGAAATTATTAACGTAATAAAACATTTTTGTTTGGCATAAATTGTGGCCTGTAATGAGGTCTACATATTTTATTATGAAATAGGATTTTGTCTCTCTTATGGTTAACCAATTATACACAATTTATTCAGAATGAAGAGGACTTCACAGGTTTTTCACAGAAAATTCAAGATATACATTTTATTTACAATGAAAATACATTAAACACATGGTATTTTACTCTAATTCATTAGAACCATTGAGAAAATAATTTTTTTTTCTAAACATGTTTCATGTAAAGGTTAGTTTGAGTGGGGAAATTTTCTTCAGAATCTTCGTGTTGCATCCTTCAAAGATGCTTAACTTGAATACCCAGTTTGGTATTTGAACCAGCATATAGCGTCCATTTCTTAAACATTTGGCTCTCGCTGTTCTTTTTTTTTTATTTATAACGAAATGTGAATGTAGCTATTTATGCAAAGCTTTATTTGGATTAAATGTAGTAGATAGTAAAATAAGCTGTAGTAAGAATAGTGTGTATACGCATTAATAGGGATAGAGGATAGAGAAAGTTATGTGAATGTATCAGCAGAATTTTTATGCTGTAAGAAATTCCAGATTTGGTTCAAATTGTTCAATACTTGTCATTCTTTCGAAATTCAGTTGTTTCTTGCGATTGCATGCAAAGAGCACGGAATTGTAAGGCCAGCGTAGGGTATGCAGTTCTGAAACACTTGACTTTTGCTGTTCCCTTTGTATGTATAAAGAAATGTGTAATGTAACTATTTCTCAATTAAAATTAAGTAGTTAGAAAAATAAACTTCCGCAAAAATAGTTTGTCTACGCAGCCATAAACAATATAGGACCGAGATAGTCATGTGAATGTAAGGGATCAGATTTTTCAGTTATGCTCTTCACAGACACGACATTTTTTCCTAAAAATTACTTTTTTATTCAGGAGCTTCAAAACATGTACTTCCGATGAAATCCGGAATTTTGGGGTGGAATACAATATTTCCTCTATTTACTGTAAGTAGGACATAGTAAAGCTACTATGGTCGAGAAGTTTTTAGTAACTCTTCTGTATCACAAACATAAGCAATACTAAGGTTATACTCCACCATACGCACCTTCATAATACAATAAATGTATCACTTCCAGGCAAATAGCACAGCAGACGTAATGGATACCGCAAGATGGTGCCAAGCATTATCATATGACGCATTCCACATTGTCTTCCGATTCATTTCGAACTCTTGAGGAAGAAAAGGAGAGAGGACTCTTTATGTTATAACACAACTAAAGGAAAGAAGCGAAAATGCTGACCTGAGCAGGAAAAAATCCAAATGGAGCGAAAGAGAAATAGAAAGCCCTCTGCCCCCGACATCTAGGTGCAGTAGTATAGCACAGCAGGGGGGAAGACGAAGATAACGGACCCATGTTAAAGTTTTGGTCCAGCCAGTGATCGAGGGAGCGTAGTCTTGTACCACGGTGGTGGGGTGGTAGCGGTGATGGCGACATCTGGCGACAATTCTTCGCACCTGCTGTCGCTCCTCTTTACCACCCTCGAAGCTGTAGTGACCCTTCTACTTCTTTCCGTAAGGACATTTCATTTACAAGCCGAGAGGTAAAGTTGCTGGAGCGAATATATGAAACACTGGTGTAGTGGATGTGTTTCAAGGAAAGCACATGGGCACCTGCTACGAGACCATTTCACGACATTTCAAAACATCCAAAGAGATTTAAACAGCTGAATTAGCTACGTCAGACGGAGCTTCAGTAAATTATTATTTGAACGCATGTACCTCCTGTGTAGGCTCAATTAAATCCAGTGGCGACTGCTTCATAAGAGCACGTGAACACCCTAACTTTTAACATCTTGCAGATTTATTGATCATTTTTTCTTTGAATGCTATTAAACGTAACTTATATGGGGCAATTAAAAATCTATGGCGTTTAAATCTACCGCGCTATTCCTCGATGACACATGGCAACAGTGTCACTAGCACATCTTGACGTGTACACCCATTAAGGACCTTCTGCGCATGCGCAGCTGATAATTAACCGAGTGGGATGGCTCGGGCGGCAATGTCTGTGGCCCACATTCAGGAGCTCCCGAGTTCGATTCCTGGGGACCGCTCATTCTGACCATGGACTTTTCCGTGGTTGATAAAGGGAATGCTGAAGTACTGTCTTCTACCACGGCTCTTCTCTCTTTCCTATTTCCTCTCATTTCATCTTCGTCTTTCACGTTACAGTTGACACCGGTGTTGTGTGTCGGTCGTACGCAGGCAGATGGCGAAGGGGCTTGCACTTTGGAACGCCTTCTCGGCAGTCGTTCGAGCCTCCACTGCTGGGTTGAGCTTTCCCCGGTCTCCACTGGAGGGGAGCCACCAGTGGCTTGGGAGGGTTGCCGCAGAGCGCTCTCCGGCCGGGTAGTCAAGCCAGCAACTATGGGGAAACTCTGCGCGACTCTGTGCCGGCCGGTACTGCGGCCCATACGTCTCCTGCGATTCCTTCATCTCACCCTTTCCTCCCACGGTGTATGTACAAAAGATTCCTTGCGGGTCGAGGTGCTAGGTGCCCTCTTCCATTTACTACACTTAATCCCCCTAATGACGTAATTACCTTATAGCTCCAAATACTTATGAGTCCTGGCCACTTGAAGAAGTGCACCAGCGCGCGAAGCTTTTCCCGCACTCTATCACAACTTTACGTCAATGCCACTAGGTGGTATCACACTATGGCAGAAGTTGTAGTAGAAGTAACGAACACAAGCGCGGAAACTTCTCCCGGTTTCTCCATAATCATTACTTCGTTCTTGTCCTGACAGTGTACTTTGTACACAACAAAAAACATTTCTTTCGTCTGAAATGTTATGCACTGTTGTTATTATTAATATTATTATTATTGCTGTTGTTAGGAGCGTCTATAGTGAGTATACATTTTTGATGTTTACAGAATTTTAGATTCAGACAACCCTGAAAATGTGAAATAGCATCTGTTGCATAATAGTTCTGGTTATGAAAAAATTGAGCCGTATGCATAAAATGTAGTATTACTTTTTGCCTTACAGGAAAAGCTTGAAGGAATAGCATATTCTTCATTTCGTATGCATAAACAGTAACTAACGCTAAGAAGTTTATACTTCCATGGCAGAGTTTTATCTTTTGATAATAATCGAATTCCTTGTTAATTGGGCGCTTCCGCTTCTATTCGATCATTCTCGACGTAGCCATTCTCATTTAAAACTTAACGCGACAGATTATAGAAGGCAAAGACTCCAACAGTTGTGTATGTAAAACGTCTAAAATGTCTAAGGAATATGAGAAACGAAGAGAACAAATAATTCATAAATTTATTGAAGCACTATCCAGTGCTACTAAAAAGGATCACAAAGCAGTGAGAAATAAAAAAGCTTCAGCAGTGCAGGAGTTGTCAATAAAATAATCACTCCATTATTCTGTTTATCTAATCCATATAATTGCTTGAGGTCAGAATCTGTAAGCTGTTTTCTTTCTTTAAACGTGTTTCTAGCCCGAATTTGAGAAGTGCAGCCAATTGTCCACACTTGCTGAACAAGCGAAGCCTCGGGAAAAACATGCTATGATTTTTCTTTGTGTTGCCTACGAAGCAAACTATTTTCCTACGTTTTATGCATTACAACCATAGTTATTCTAAAGCCTATTGTACATGCTCAAACTTTTTTTTTTTTTTTTTTTTTTTTTTTTTGGCAATTAAGAGTTTACAAGAAACATTGTCAAAGGTTTTTCAATGTTTGACAAGCTTGAAAAGAACTGGCAAGACTTGATAATGTCATAAATATGTTTACACGTTGTCTTTTTGTCAAACTTAACCTCTTCAGAACACATTGATATATAACACTAGTCTGCATGATATCGGATGACTGAAAACTAATAAGTGATTCTGACTCATTTTTATGCTGATTTCAGAACTGCTTTTAGGTTTTTTCTATCACGTACAGTTTTTTTTTCACAATTTCACTCCAAAAATATAGAGATTATAAAGATATTGCCTCCGCCACTACACATAAAATTGCGCTTGATGAAGCAATCTGTAAGGGCTCTACCATAGGATGGACCCATCTTCAAGTACTTTCCAAGAAATTTCCCTTATTACACAGGACAAATTAAAGGCTGGAATTTTTGTTGGTCCTCAAATAAAGAAATTGATGAAGGATGAAGATTTTGAGAAGACAATGAATGAGAGAGAAACAGAAGCATGGACCACCTTCCGATAGTTACTGATAACTTCTTAAGCAATAACAAAGATCCTAATTACAAGGCCATTGTCGAAACAATGTTGGAAAATTTCAAGAAGACGGGTTGTAACATGAGTGTAAAGATGCATTTTCTGCATTCACATATCGACTACTTTCCAGAAAATCTGGGACATTATAGTGAAGAGCAGGGTGAACGTTTTCACCAAGATATTAAGGAAATGGAGAGGAGGTCCAGGGGAGATGGAATGAAACTATGATGGCCGACTACTGTTGGATGTTGAGGAGGGACAGTCATCTTCAAGGATCTGCAAGGAAGTCAAAGAAGAGAAAGTTTGAAAAAAATTAAATGAAACACTTTGGCTTCTTGTTTTGTTAAAATGCAGGGGAGTTCTTGAGAGTATTCTTAAAACGTTTCTTGAATAAAAACTTAACTTGCGTGAAATGGTATTTGAATACTTTTCTATACTCATTAGTAAAATTGTCAAAACATTACTTATTTTGTGTAAAAACCTGACGTGATAGAAAAAAGGAAGTTATTTCTGGAATCAGCATAAAAACTTGATTCAAGAACACCTACTTTTAAGAAATCATCTCACAAAATGCAGACTAGAGTAATTTATCACGTTCAAAGTCAATTACTATTAGCGTCACTATATAACAGTTTGCAATGAAATATTGTTCTCTACGTAATATTACATGACACTTTCCCGTATTATAGCCCATGAAACCAGATTACGATTAAACAATATAATGGAAATAACACGAGTTGACAGATTAACTACACTACATTGCATACACATCGGAAATCTGCCCAGCAGTTTCTTCATCTGCTCTTGCTCTCATCTTGTGGTAATCCACGAAACCCATGACGTACTGACATGGCAAGTTTTCGTATAACATAATCAGCTCGCTTATGACATCCCTTACCCAAGTAGCCATTTTTGTTAACTTTTCGCTTTCAGTCATGTTGTAGATTTCGTGACGCAATGTAAATAGCCACATTTCATTGGCCAAAGCTTTCTTTGTCAAACCTTTGATCGTTTAGAACATGTTCTTATTTGCTTTCAAGACTTCCAAAGACTTTAAAAGTATTGGAAGCAATTTGTAAACAAAAGTTGCAAAGTTGTGACAACTCTTGAAAAGTCTTGTAAAGCACTGAACTTCACAAAAATTTGATCGTGTACAAAGAACTTAAGGGTAGAACTATAACTTATTAGATCTATAATGTGCTAAGAGGAAAAGCATATAGTATGCTTTTTATGGATGCTGATCGTAGTATTTCCTTCCGAAACTGCAGGAAAATAATTTTCTACATTTTAGGCATACAGCTCAGCGAAACAATTGTAACCGCTCCTAACAACAACAACCAATAACGATTATAATAATAGTAATAATAATCATAATGCATAACCTGTCTGACAAAAGACTGGTTATTTTGTGGATCTTTCCTGTTGTGTACATAACTGAGTACGTTTCAGGGCAAGAACAAAGTAACGTATAAATTAAATTGTAGTTGAGAGTATGGATGGGGAAAGTTACCGCGCTCGTGCATGTCACCTTACATGACACTTCTGCCGTAGTGTGCTACCACCTAGTGGCATTCACTTAAAATTGTGGTGATGGTAATGGAAACAGAGCGCAGGAGAAACTTCGCGGGCTATTGCATACCTTCAAGTGTACATTATTCGTATGCATTTAACTCATAACGTAATTATGTCATACCAGCTGGGAAAGCGCAAAAGCTCCTTAAAACGTGCACAGTCAAGTTGTGCTAGCGATCCTTTTGTCATAGCATGTTTCATCGAGGTTAGTCGTCCTCAGTGATCTTGGGGTACCAGTGATCTTGGGGTAATCTCTAATTCCCGAGGTCGCGGTTTCAAACCCGGCGGAGGGCGATGGATATTTTTCGGACGTAAAAATCCTTAGTATAGCTTCCTTCCAAAGAGAAGTAAAGCCGGTGGTCCCGTGTCGTAGATTTACGGCACGTAAAAGTACCTCAAGTCTGATAAACAGGCCTCTGAGCAAAATTACCGGTCTTTCACTCCCAATATAGAATGGGACGCTAAGGACCAGCAGTTAAAGGGCGTCCATAAATAAAACTCAATTTAATTTAGGACCATGTAGTTAAAGAGCGTGCACACCGTCGCCTGGTCCTACAATCCTGAAACACATGACAACGAATATAGCTATACAGGAAATGAGGGGCAGGAAAGTCGTGGTAGAAGATGCATTACCCCAGTATTCGCCTGCCGACCCGAGGAAACCACAAAAAATCAATGGACCAGAGTGGGCCGTCACCGGGGATAGAACCCTGGACCTCCAGAATGCGAGTCACACACGTTACCACGGCACCACCTCGCTCGGTTTTTGGTGGACTAACATTTAGCTTTGATTACATCGATCTAACCGACATACTGCTTGTATGTCATTAATTTACTTCGTACATTATTATAAGGTTTATAATATGAATACTAATGTAATATTCCATAACACATATGAATATAACAATAATAATAATAATAATAATAATAATAATAATAATAATAATAATAATAAGCCCTTTGCGTTATGAACCATACATCTGAAGGTTAGTTGTTAAGTAACTGTTTTGACCTGCATACGTGCAGTAAAAATGGACAAAACACATGGGTGCGTTAGGTTACCAGCAATGAATGCAGGAGATTCAACTTTCCGCCATGACAGCATGAACTGGAATTGTAAAAAATTGATGTGTTGCGCTCACATGATTTCTCTACTCTTGTGCAAACTGCTTTTACAAACGCTTATTCTCCATCTACTTCATGTTAATCGAGACAAGCATTTATAGAAATGTTACTGCTAATTTTCGTGTAGCTGCAAAGGGAACATGGTAGGCTTTAAGCGATAGTCAAATCTTTTAAGAGCTGGTTGCTATGCGGAGCATTCCATTCTCTGTGTATGTCCAGGATATAAGAAAAGGAATAATGAATTCCCATTTGAAAAAGTATACGTATTGGAAAATTCAAACAAATAATAAGGAATCTAGAAATAGTTCACTCCCAAAAAAAATGTATACTACATAAATTGTATGTTTTAACGAAATCTACATTTTTTGTGTAGTAAACTTTTGTCTATCTCTTACGGCTTACCAGTTATTCATTCACAATGAAGAGGAATTTTGGGGACATTCCCAGAAAATTCAAGAAGTACATTTCATTTGTCATGAAAATATCTTAATTACGTAATTTTTAATCAAAATCGTTAGTCATTTTTGAGAAAATCAAAATTTTCGAAAAAAAATGTTCCATGTAAGGGTAGTCACGGTGTAGGGATTTTCTTAAAAATCTTCGTGTCGCATCCTTGAAAGATAGTAAACTCAAGTACCAAGTTTGGTATTTATCCGACCCTTGGTTTTTGAGTTGTGCTGTTCACAAACAGACAGACACACACACGCACGGATATGTTTCCAAAAATGCTTTATTGGATTCAGGGCACCTCAAAACAGGTATTTCCGGTGAAATCTTGGTATCGATTTTTTTGGTGGAATGCAATACTTCGTCTACTTACTATACGTTGTAGAGAAAGTAAAAAATACTGTTTATTGACAAAAGCTCTTCGATAGTAATCGTTGGAGTCCAACATTTTTCTAAGAAATCAACTTTTTGGATTGAAAACAACAGCAGCTAGGAAGAAGGTATTCAAAGATGGCTCTCTGTTAGGGTCAATTAAAGACAAGCAGTAACTGAGTAAAACACATTTAGGAGCTGAGGTTTCGCAATAATTTCTGATTTTTTCCTCCCATGCCTCTGAGAGGTGAGGAAGATGGAGAGAAAGAGGGGGAAGAGAGACAACATGCACACACAGACAACAGAAGGTCTGTATACCAGCAGAAATATCCCAACTTGTAAGTTCGGACACTTGACAAATGTTGGGTCATTCTTTGCCTCGGGATTAACATGTTCATATGGATCTCCTGCAACAAAAAGTTGACAGAATGCCTGCTGCTGCTGTCTTAACTACCTTCAATGTGTAGTTGTACCAGGTAAGACTAGACAGGCACATTTGTTGCTTGTAAGCCCTTGTCAACATGGCGCGACTCCGAGGCTTTGTTCAAAACGCTCCAAAGTCAAGATCACTTAGATGTATATAAGCAATGCTCTATTCCTTTGATCAACGGTGGTACACTGTATAAAATCTCAAGAGTCAATTCAGCAAAAGAAATCATTTATATTGGAGTCACGTGACATTCTCCACTCACTTTTCTACAAACTATTTTTACAAAAGCTACTATTTACTTGTTGTCAATCAAGATAAAATTTTATTAAACATTTACGCTTTTCGTTGTAGGTATAAGAAAACACAGCAGGCGATATGCAGAATCTTAAACGTGTGTTACATTCATACTACTTTCTCTACCTTAAAGAACTTATTAGTGGGTATACAAATTATTCTTACGAAATTTATTTTCCCATCTTCTTTATTTTAATCGAGATAAAACTAACCGGAAATATCTACATTACACATTTTGTTATGGATATAAGGGGAATAGCGATGGCCAAATATTTAAGAACTGGATGCTATATGCTGGCCCTAAAATTCCATACTGTTTCCATGACACCACGAGAAATAAATGAAAATCGACAGGAGCTTAAAAGAATGACGAAGTATTGAACAATTCGAACAGCTAATAAAGGATATTTCAGAAATGGCTAATGCCACAAAAAAGTTATTTGAAATAAATTGTGTCTTAAAGAGATCTACACTATTTGTGTAGTACGTTTCTGCCTATCGCTTAACGTTTACCAGCTATACAAGATTATACAAAACGTCTAATGAATGGTCTTCACAGGCTATTCCCACAAAATTCAAGATAGAAATTTTATTTGTCGTGTAAATATCTTTATTATATGATAATTTAATCAAGATCGTTACAGCCCTTTCTTAGAAAACAAAAGATGTCTAAAAAATGTTCCACATAAAGGGTAGTTTGAGGTAAGGGGATTTTATTGAAAATCTGGTGTCGCAGCTTTGGAAAATATTGATGCTAAGTACCAAGTTTGGTATTTATCCGACTTTTCATTTTTGAGTTATATTGTTCACATACACACTCTCTCACACACACAGGGACTTTTTTTTTCTAAAACATCTGTTGTGTTGCACTCACATGACTTTATCTACTCTTGTACAAACTATTTTTACAAACGCTTATTCTCAATTTACTTCATATTATTCAAGATATCAAGAGGTTAATTTTATTGTTAATTATCTTGTAGGTACATGGGAATGTGTTAGGCTGTAAGCGATAGTCAAATCTTGTAAGAGTTGGTTGGTATGTGAAGCATTCTATTTTCTTTGTATGTCCAGGGCATAAGAAAACGAATAACGAATTCCCATTTGAGAAAAGTGTAAGTATTGGAAAAGTCAAACAAATAACACGGAATATGTTGCAAAAGGTTCACTCCAGAAAAAAATGCACATGACATAAATTATGTGTTTTAACGATATCTATATTTTTTGTGTAGTAAAATTTTGTCTATCTCTTACGGTCGTTAGAGCCATTTTTGAAATAAAAAGAATTTTCGAAAAATTGTCCATGTGCAGGGCAGTCTGGGGTGGGGGGATTTTCTTGAAAATCTTCGTGTCACATCCTTGGAAGATAGTAAATTCAAATACCAAGCTTGGTATTTATCCGATCTAGATAGTTTCTGCAAATGTTTATCTGGATTAATATAAAGTAGATGGAGAATAAGCGTTTATAAAAATAGTTTGTACAAGAGTAGAGAAAGTATGAGTGTAACACATCAGATTTTTTTTTATTCAGGGGGGCCTCAAAGCATGTGTTTCTGGTGAAATCTCTGCATCGAATTTTTGGATGGAATGCAATACCTTCTCTACCTGCTAATGAGCTTTCGTAGAGTAATTTGCATACCCACTAATAAACGAGAGAGCGAGGAGAAAGTCATGTGAGTATTAACACATCAGAATTTTTGAATCTCTGTGTAAAGAAAGCGCATGAACTATTGTTGAAGTATTGTTCCGTACTGTATATTCAGCCTCTGCAGGTAGCGAGATATGTCGCCAAGTAATGTATATCACGATTGTCGGAACAGAAGATGCAGCTTCAGGGGTTTTAGTTGTAAACTTTGGGGACATAGTGTTATACTGATGTGCCTCTCTTTCACTCTCTCTCTCTCTCTCTCTCTCTCTCTCTCTCTCTCTCTCTCTCGTGCACGTACACTTTCAGGAGTGTCAAAACCCGACCTTTCGCGTCATGCCAATTCCAAAGTCTAGTTGTCTATCCAAATCACTTTGTAGTCGCTATAAATCAAAGTTATTATTAGTCATATTTTAGATCAATCTGCTAGAAAATCTTAATGAATGGAAAATATGATGCTAATATATGTAGCGATATTTCCGCCTGATTAAGAGTACGTAAAAAGGAACTCTGTAATAATTATAGTTTAGGAATTATTAATAATTAATCAACATTCAATTTGATAAATTTCCTTAATTTTAAAGCCATAGGATTAAAAACTATATCAATCGAAAGCCCTTTAGAAGCTGTAAATATGTTTTAAGTTTCAAGAATATTGTTAAATAAATAAAGGCGTAATTGCATAAGAAAAACTGCAAGATTTAGGCAAAAATAAAAGTAGCTTCGTTTTAGACTGTCCATTATATTTTTCGAGCGTGGGGCCATAAAAATCGAAACCCTTTTTTGTACTTGGATTTGAAGCAGGTTTTAAGGGTAAACAGACCCTATGAGGCAACGGACATTTCTCACAGTTAGGCTTTCAATTTTCAACTAGGGAACCAATAAATGTAGAGAGTAAGTGCGAGAACCAATAGAAACATAGGAAGACGCAGTAACATGTATAAAATTTGGACGCGAGCAGTCGTTGTTATATATGAATGCGAGAGTGGTTTTGGGACAGTTTGTCATGATTTTTCGTTGAGGTAACACGTAGCACTCCGGATCCAAAAAGGACGCTAAGTTCCAAAATTTGATAAGTACCGCGCAATTATAAAGTGATGTAGGTAGAAACATTTATATAATGTGCTAACTGTATTCTTCGATATAATTATGTCCAAGCTCATAAACGAGTTAATGAGGGGCTATTAAAAGTTCGCGCGGATCTAAAGAACGGTGATAGAGCACCGAAATATTAAATAACTAGCCGGAGCAAACTTTAGTGTTCTAAGAGACAATAGTGGGAAAAACTCACCTAAAAAAAGAATCACGCGTGTTAGAGAATATCAATGAATCTTGCAGGATTTCTAGCATAAGAGTGAGAGAAGTGAAAACAGTGTTTCTTTCAAGACAATATCCTGGTGTCACAACTCCTGCAATCCTACCCTGAGAACAACTGTAGGGAACTTCAGGCCGATTCGCCGACAGTTGACTCCGAGAACGAGAGAAGTGCTTCCTGACTGACATCGGCGATTACAGTCCTGAAGACTTAACCTACAACGACGGAAAGACGAGAACGACTACGAGGTAAGGTACACACAACGAAGTAGCGCTACATAAAGCAGATAAACAATGGAGAAACGGGATGTACACACAGTGCGACAAGACCTCTACAACACGGATTG
Organism: Deroplatys truncata; assembly: GCA_030765065.1. Classification (NCBI taxonomy): domain Eukaryota; kingdom Metazoa; phylum Arthropoda; class Insecta; order Mantodea; family Mantidae; genus Deroplatys; species Deroplatys truncata. The sequence continues at coordinate 220,873,043 of CM060981.1, read as the reverse complement.
TTGACTTGAAAGTATACATGGCATTAGGTGGCGCACCGAATGACTAACGGGGGAGAGCACTAGGGATGTAACCAACAGTTATTTTCGAGTAACGGTTATAGCTGTCGCACTTACTTTAAATTAACGGTTACCAGTAACGATTAGATGTAACTACGTTTCAGTACGAACGTAGTTTGAACTTAAATGCCCACGCATACTCTTTTACTAAACAGCATTCATTGTTTATTTACATCATCTACCCACGAAGTGTAAAAACTCATGCACCTATAATTGTATGTCAATAACCGTCTTAATGCAACGCAGTGCTGATTAGCCTGTCATCTATGGTGCATCTGCTTTGTGCATCCCAAAGGTGAAAGTTTATTCAAGAAACCTGTGTTGTATATGACTTGCTTAAGAGTGTTAAAACTTTGTTATTAGTTCACTGCAATGCCTGCAGACTAATTCACACTTGAGCACATTTTTATGTACGCTACATGCGCAAAAATCGAATCATGTAGATCATTTCAGGAGAAATTTCTTGATATTCCAGTTCCAGGTAGAAAAATTGTTAAGACGTCTGGTTAGTAAGTTTAGGATAACGGTATTGCTAAACGCTAAACCTAAGAAGCCAAAACGAGATGTTCTATTTGTGGTGCATCTATTTGTGGGGAACCTTAAAAAATGTTTAGAGGAACAATCCCCACACCATAGACGAACTTAATTATCAACAGTACGCAAGAAGAACTTATGCGTGTGAAATTGTGAATGGGAATTTCATCCGAAGATGCCAGGAATGTCTTCACGCAGATACACACCACTTACTTCCAACACCACTTATAACAAGGTTGTACTCATTATAGTGCATACTACTATCACACGTGAGTAAGTGACGCGGGAGTTACGGAACGAAAACCCCCCAGTATAATAGACAGTGTACGGAGCACGCGCGATCCGTACCCTCACCATAAAACGATGACACTATTCTAAATGTCGCGCTAATCTTTTCACTAAAATATGGGTTTAGAAGAATTTAAGTTAGGTATGCCGGATAAAATTTTCCGTTGTAACTTATTTATTTGAACAACTATATAAAGAAATAAAATACTTAAGTGTAAAATTTATGCCCTTTCCATTTGTACTTTCTCAAACATACAGAAGGAAAATAAAAAATAACCAACATTTTTTCATAGAAAGGGTAGTTTGGGGTGGAGCGGATTTTCTTGAAAATCTTCGCGTCGCAATCTTGGAAGATGCTGAACTTAAATACCAAGTTCGACTTTTTAGATTCAAAGGGTCCCAGAACGTATAGGTATTTCTGCAGAAATCTCGATATCCAATTTTTGAGTGGAATGCAATACTTCCTATAAATAAATAATTAGTATAAATATTTGCAAGAGAGGGAAAATTAATTATTAAAGAAAAACGAAAGAAAGAAAGAAATTACAATGCTGATCCTCACATTATAGACGGTCAATTTAGAAATCCTCTGAACAGTATAATCAGGGGTAGCGTTTATTCCTTTATTGAGCGAACATTACCGGTTTCCCTAATTTCAACGGTCACAACGCTATTTAGTATAATTTAATTACAAACTAATGTAAAAAAAGTAAAGTAAAAAAATACAAGAAAAACAATACGAAAAATTTAATTACAGAACAAACCATAAGACAAAAACTTTGATATAATACATTCACATGACTTTCTCTACCCTATATCGTTTATTAGTGGGTATACAAACTAATCTTACTAAAAATTATTTTTCTATCTACTGCATTTTAATCCTAATAAATCTGCAATTGCCGATATAGCTACATTACACATTTCGTTATAGATACAAAGAGAACAGCGACAGTCAAATGTTTAAGAACTGGGCACTATATCATGACCTTAAAATTCCATACTGTTTCCATGCAATCGCGAGAAACAACTGAATGTTGACAGAACTTCAAGAGAATGACCAAATAATGAAAAATTCGAACCATTAATAACGGTTATCTCAGAAATGGCGTATGCTACAAAAAAGTATTTGAAATAAATTGTGTGTTTTAAAGATATCTACATTTTTTGTGTAGTTCGTTTTCGTCTCTCGCTTTAACGTTTACCAGTTATACAAGAGTATACAAAATTCCTTCCGAGTGAAGAGAACTTCACAGACTCTATTTCCAGAAAAATCAAGATATACTTTTAATTGTTATATAAATATTGTAATATGTAGCATTTTAATTCAAAATCATTCTAGACATTTTTTAGAAAATAAAAAATTTCGAAAAATCTTCTATGTAAAGGGTAGTTTGGGGTGCGGGGAGTTTCCTGAAAATCTTTGTGTCTCATCTTTGGAAGGTATTGAACCTAAACACCAGTTTGGTGTTTATTGGCCTTTTCGGTTTCGAGTTATGCTGTTCAGACACATACACACGGACCTCTTCTAAAAATACGTTTTTTTGGATTCAGGGGGCCTCAAAACATAAATTGTGATATCCTGTGAAATCTCGATATCGGATTTTTGGGTAGATAGCAATACCTTCTCTACTTACTAAATACTTGTAGAGAGGGGCCGTGACTTGCGTTAGTACTGTCTAGACAAGCGAGGCTACGAAGTGTTGTTAGTAGCTTGAAGCAGAACGTTAAGGTGAGGATTGACAACCCTGAGCACAGAATGCTGCGATGAAAGCCACAGAAGCCCGAGGCATCACCTTGCAGTCAGTAATAATAATTACAGCCTCCTGTTCTTGGTGAAGATGTCGGCGAAGCAAACCAATATCTCAAAAGTTAACGAGATGGTCGAGAGAAGCCAAACTCGCTCGCAACTTGTCCTCAAACTGAACACAGGAAGAACAATGACGTCCCTTGCCCAACTCTCTCAAGTTCTGAGCTCAATCTCAAACGAAGAGAAGGGGTACAGACCGCATCCATCCGTCCCATCATCGATTTCAAATCCAACGGTAAACAGATGAGTATTTACGTCGTCTTTCTCTCGTAAACTCTTCAATTTCTACAAAATCTTGTCTTAAGTAGCCTTCGTGTAAAACACAAAAGAACTGTTCGAAGGTTTTATAGTGACGGCTGTAGAAAGGTTTACGTCACTCCATTAATTTGCAAGGAACTGAAAGAAAACTGTTTTGTAGCTTACGCCTTAAGGGGTCACTAAATCGCAAAAATTGCCAAAAACATATTTTTAGTTGTTTGTGCAGATTTGTTACCTTGAATTTCCTCTTTAATTTGATATATATTGTGACTTTATCCACTTTTCACTGTCACTGCTCTAGTTCAATTTTCAATGTCACTTAATTTTCTTCGAGTGTAGCGGTGTATACGCGCGAAATCGCATCTTCCTCCGTCCGTTTCTCTCCGGGGGAGTCGAACAAAAGGACTCTCTAATCTCTCGTAGTAAAAGCACTCCCTACGCTTCGCAACTGACGTCACAACTTCACTCTGAGAACACATTTATATCGCACCAGAAACGCACTCATCAATTCACTTATTAACCGGTTTACTCTCGAACACACTCCCTTAGGTTATATAGTAGCTGAATTTTCCATCGAGTTCTAGAATATTGGGGAGGTGGGGAAAAGGAAATCTTACAAAAAATTCTGGTTATCTCTCAATAACAGCTTCCAGTGTTTATGATGGACCCGTAGCTCAGTCAGTAGCGCATCTTCTTTTTGTGCGAGGGGTCCCGGGGTCAATTCCCGCTGGGGGTGGAAATTTTCTGTAGCCAGTATTATTTCCTATCCACCCCAGAGTCTGGAAATATAAATGTGAGATATTCTTTGGACATTTTCTTTCCAGTTACTTCTAACTTGATTTATTCTATCCAGAAGTTTAAAAATATTTAACTCATTTCTAATATGTTTATTTTTTCTCGTATCCAATAATGTACAGTCGGCCACATTTCTCAAAAATCTCATTTCGGCTGCCTATATGATATCTTATCTTTAGTTAAAACCCAAAACTTGCAAACACACGTTATACGGAAAGTACCATCACCTTGCGAAACTTTACATTAGTTTCGTTTCTAGTATCTTTTTAAGTTCTCCTAATTGTCCATATATACCAGGTGGAAGGGACGTCATTACATTAATTTAAACATATTTTGTATCTTTAATTTTTTTCTCTGACCATTTTCTGCGGAGATATTTAAAGTTTTTCGAGAACATAAAACGCACACTCTGGCAACGTTGCAGTGGCAGTCGACCGGTAGCCGGTAGCATGGGTGGTACTCTCCCTTCCAAAACCAGAAGTAGTTCAGCGCGTAAACAGATTTCACTTTCGCTGTATGACAGGTGAATCATGAGTTCAGATAACCGTTCCAATGATTGCATCTGCATCTTTCAATGACACATTTTATAACCTAAGCTCAGAATCTACAGATAATCGACTTGTTCAGCATTAAAATTAAGTATGTTTTGTAATTGATACTTCCTAATTTAATGAACCAAACTATTTTGCTGATATGTAAACACACACAAAAAAATCTGATGTGATACACTCACATGACTTTCTCTAATCTTGTACAAAGTATTTTAACAAACGCTTATTCTCCATTTAGTTCATGTTAATCGAGATAAACATTTGCAGACCCTATCTTATTGCTAATTTTCTTGTAGATGTAGGGGAAAATATATTTACAAGGGCAATATAGAAAAACAGTAGCCTTTAAGCACACACATATCTCTTAATAGCTGGTTGCTAGGTGCAGCACCATTCCCTTTGCCACAGATTATAACTCTTTGCATATCCAATACAAAAAAAATCTGATGTGTTGCACTCACATGACTTTCCCTACTCTTGTACAAACTATTTTTACAAACGTTTATTCTCCATATGCTTCATGTTACTCGAGATATCGAGATGTCAATCTTATTGCTAATTTTCTTGTAGATGCAAGGGGAACATGGTAGGTTATAAGCGATAGTCAAATCTTTTAAGCGCTGGTTGCTATGTGACGCATTGTATTCTGTTTGCATATCCAGGATATAAAAAATTGAATAACGAATTTGAGAAAATGTATAAGTATTGGAAAATTTAAGGAAATAACAAGCAATATCTCGAAAATGGTTCACTCAACTAAAAAAATGTATATGACAAATTGTGTATTTTAACGCGATCTACATTTTTTGTGTAGTAAACTTTTGTCTATCTCTTATGGTTTACCAGTTATGCAAAAGTCGTTCACAATAAAGAATACTTTTGGAGACATTCCCAGGAAATTCAAGATATACATTTGATTTTTCATAACAATATCTTACACATATGATATTTTAATCAAAATCGTTAGAGCCATTTTTGAGAAAATTAAAATTTTCGAAAAATCTTCCATGTAAAGGGTACTCTGGGGTGAGGGGATTTTCTTGAAAACCTTCGTGTCTCATCTCTGGAAGATACTGAACCTAAATACCAAGTTTGGTGTTTATCCGACTGTTCGTTTCTGAGTTATGCTGTTCACAGACACACACACAGACACACAGACACACAATAAGACACACAGACACGCACACGGACATGTTTCCAAAAATGCTTTTTTTGGATTCAGGGGGTCTCAAAACATGTATTTCCGGTGACATCTCGGTATCGAATTTTTGGGTGGAATACAATACTTCCCCTACTTACTATACGTAGTAGAGAAAGTAAAAATGAATAACGAATTCCCATTTGAGAAAATAAGTATTGAAAAATTTAAGGGAATAACAAGCAATATCTCGAAAATGGTTCACTCAACAAAAAAAATGTATATGACATAAATTGTGTATTTTAACGCCATCTACATTTTTTGTGTAGTACCATTTTGTCTATCTCTTATGGTTTACCAGTTATGCAAAAGTCGTTCACAATAAAGAATACTTTTGGAGACATTCCCAAAAAATTCAAGATATACATTTTATTTGCCATAAAAATATCTTAAACATATGATATTTTAAGCAAAATCGTTAGAGCCATTTTTGAGAAAATTAAAATTTTCGAAAAATCTTCCATGTAAAGGGTACTCTGGGGTGGGGGGATTTTCTTGAAAAGCTTCGTGTCGCATCCTTGGAAGATACTGAACCCAAATACCAAGTTTGGTGTTTATCCGACTGTTCGTTTCTGAGTTATGCTGTTCACAGACACACAGACAGACACACAGACACACAGACACACACACGGACATGTTTCCAAAAATGCTTTTTTTTGGATTCAGGGGGTTTCAAAACATGTATTTCCGGTGAAATCTCGGTATAGAAATTTTGGGTGGAATACAATACTTCCCCTACTTACTATACGTAGTAGAGAAAGTAAAAACCATATAGTTAGGCTCTTACAAAGCCTACTAAATGGTTGTTTTAACATGGACAGCAAAAGAATAAATAATAAACCAAATGATTCACACGATTCACAGATATTATTCAAAATATCCACTATTTGCGCACCTATAAGCTTCACACCTTCGCAACAAATTGCGTCATACTCTAGCAAAGACACTTTCATTGTTGCATATTTCCTCGCAGCCAAATGTATGCGTTGTCTCAAAGATTCGACGTCAGTAATCGGTGTTTTGTAGATCCCACTTTTTCATATTCCTCCAGAAGAAAAAATTCAAAGGATTCAGGTCTGGCGAACTTGCAGGCCATACACTAACAAATAACAAGGCCACCGGAAAAGTGAACGTGGGGCGAAGGCCACCGGAAAGTTTGTATCGTACGTGCGTGGTCTAAACAATTTCAAGTTTGGCTTTCCAACAGTGAGGCATTAATCAACTTCAACATAAAAAAACAAAAATGTAACATCTACAGTATGTAAGACAAAATGCAGAAAGCCCTTTAATTGTAAACGTATAAAATACTACTATTGAGCATGTACAGAAAGTTAAATTCCTATATCTAATTTTGGACAAAAATCTCTTGTTTGATCAACATATCGACTTTGTTTGTAAAAGAGTAAGTTCAGGCTATTATCCATTAAGGAGACTTTCAAAATATTTAGATACTGCTGCATCGACAATGTCATATTTTGGTGTAATATTATCATTACTTGCAATATGGAATTGAGGTATGGGGAAGCACCAGTATACATAACTTAAATGGTTTTACAGAAGAAGTGTATAAGAACTGTGTATGGGTTAAGAAATATAGCATCATGACATAATATTTTTAAATAAAACAATTTGTTCACTGTAACTTCCTTATGTGTATATAAGGTAATACTGTACATTGTAAATAAGAATGTACATATAACAGATTGCAATAATACATTTTATAGCTATAACAAAGATGGCAAGAACAATATATACAGGACCAGCATTAACAAAAGTACAACTGAACAAGACCCACTAATATGTGGTGTGAAGTTGTATAATATATTAATAACTACTATAAAAGACAAGCATGGTTGAAATTTGAAAAGACTGGCATGTCGTAAACTTTGTGCTGTACGTATGAAAATCCATTAAACACACCTCGGATTCTTTTATTACTAAACCTGTGAGATTCAAGGTATAGTACGATGTTACTCTAATAATGACAACTTCTAGTGGAGCTGACATAAACACGACTGATTTTCACTCAGCGACCGCGAAACGCTTATTGGAAGACGAAGACATTAGTTCAATACTGTTAGTGTAGGCCAGTAGCTACCAAGTTGTACTTGTCCTTTCATCAAAACAATACACCACCCTTTCGTCGTGTTTGTTTTGATTAGGTGTCGTGTAGAAAACAAAACCGCTAGTCCCCTTACATTCCAGTTCAGGTATGTTGTTTTATTTACGACAGAGAGTCGGTTCTCACACTGACCTTCCTTGACCTAGCAACGTTTTCTGTCTCCAACCACATTACGCCAGCAAAACGGTGTTCGGAAAATGATTAATTATTTCAAAACCTGAATGTTCCACATAGTTACTAGCAAAACTATGTCAAAAATAAGTTACTCTATCCATCTTACAAGTAACAAACTATTATCTTCATTCAGGTGGAATAAGCCATCTAATTTTGAAAAACAACTGTTTTTAAAACGACTGATCACAGAACAAAATGATAATATACTTTTTGTTTGTAATATCTCTATAAAGTGCATATTAGAAGGAATACAATACTATTCCTTTCATCCAGTATAGTAAAATTAGCTAAGATTATGAAAAAGGCTTTTAAAGTAGGACACATCACAACTGTGATTCACCTGTTCGGTGGGTTTTCTATCCAGAATTATTTTGGTTCTTAAAGGTAGTAGCCAAGGTTACTGTAATAAGGCTACATATTAAATTTAGAAAACTTTAGGTATGAAAGTAAAACGCCCAAGCTTAGAAACCTTTACAAATTGTAGATAACTTACCTAACTAAAACATGACAGCAGATCAGGTCTGCACAGTGATTGTTTTGAATTAAAAATCTGATGTGTTACACTCACATGACTTTCTCTACTCTTGTACAAACTATGTTTACAAACGTTTATTCTCCATATGCTTCATGTTAATCGAGATATCGAGATGTCAATCTTATTGCTAATTTTCTTGTAGATGCAAGGAGAATATGGTAGGTTTTAAGCGATAGTCAAATATTTTAAGCGTTGGTTGCTATGTAGCGCATTCCATTCTCTTTGCATGTCCAGGACATAAAACAAAATCTGATGTGTTACACTCACATGACTTTCTCTACTCTTGTACAATCTAATTTTACAAACGCCTATTCTCCATATGCTTCATGTTAATCGAGATATCGAGATGTCAATCTTATTGGTAATTTTCTTGTAGATGCAAGGGAAATATGGTAGGTTTTAAGCGATAGTCAAATATTTTAACGCTGGTTGCTATGTGGGGCATTCCATTCTCTTTGCATGTCCAGGACATAAAAAAAATGAATAACGAATTTGAGAAAAAGTATAAGTATTGGAAAATTTAAGGAAATGACAAACAATATCTCGAAAACGGTTCACTCAACAAAAGAAATGTATATGGCATAAGTTGTGTATTTTAACGCGATCTACATTTTTTGTGTAGTAAAATTTTGTCTATCTCTTATGGTTTACCAGTTATGCAAAAGTCGTTCACAATGAAGAATACTTTTGGAGACATTCCCAGAAAATTCGAGATATACATTTCATTTCTCATGACATTATCTTAAACATATGATATTTTCATCAAAATCGTTAGAGCCATTTTTGAGAAAATTAAAATTTTCGAAAAATCTTCCATGTAAAGGGTAGTCTGAGGTGGGGGGATTTTCTTGAAAACCTTCGTGTCGCATCTCTGGAAGATACTGAACCTAAATACCAAGTGTGGTACTTATCCGACTGTTCGTTTATGAGTTATGCTGTTCACAGACACACAGACACACACACACACAGACACACACACGGACATGTTTCCAAAAATGCTTTTTTTGGATTCAGGAGGTCTCAAAACATGTATTTCCGGTGAAATCTCGGTATCGAATTTTTGGGTGGAATGCAATACTTTCCCTACTTACTATAGTAGTAGAGAAAGTAAAAATGAATAACGAATTTGAGAAAAAGTATAAGTATTGGAAAATTTAAGGGAATAACAAGCAATATCTCGAAAACGATTCACTCAACAAAAAAATGTATATAACAGAAATTGTGTATTTTAACGCGATCTACATTTTTTGTGTAGTAAAATTTTGTCTATCTCTTATGGTTTACCAGTTATGCAAAAGTTGTTCACAATGAAGAATACTTGTGGAGACATTCCCAGAAAATTCAAGATATACATTTCATTTTTCATGACAATATCTTAAACGTATGATATTTTAATCAAAATCGTTAGAGCCATTTTTGAGAAAATTAAAATTTTCGAAAAATGTTCCATGTAAAGGGTAGTCTGGGGTGGGGAGATTTTCTTGAAAATCTTCGTGTCGCATCTCTGGAAGATATTGAACGTAAGTGCCAAGTTTGGTGTTTATCCGACTGTTTCGTTTCTGAGTTATGCTGTTCACAGACAGACACACAGACACACACACGGACATGTTAACAAAAATGCTTTTTTTGGATTCAGGGGGTCTCAAAACATGTATTTCGGGTGAAATCTCGGTAAGAATTTTTGGGTGGAATGCAATACTTCCCCTACTTACTATACGCAGTAGAGAAAGTAAAAATATTACTTAATATGAAAACACGAATTTTAAAAAAAATTGTAAATTTTCAAGTACTGTTCCATGCCCACTAACCCTTAGATTAGTCCTACCATCTTGTAATGCTATCAGTTTTTCCATCATGCTATTCTTTAAAAACTGTGAAAATTTCAAGTCTGTACCTCTTAGACTTTGTGGGATAACTGTACCTGTATTGTACCCCTGTCCCCGGAAAAATGTATTTTTGAGAGAAATTTAGTTAAAGCTTAAAAATACTCTAGATATGTTTGTTTTATGCTTTAGAATTGCAATTAATACATTCTAGGACTGTATGTCGGATCAATTATCTCCTGTTGTTCTCTCTTTCTTTTCTTGCCCTCTGTGCTTTTCTGGCTTCTTTTGTTGCTGGTTGAAGTGTGGTTTCAGCAGATTTAAAACATTAATCTTATTTTACAATGGATTTATTGTAAGAAATAAATGGCAGAATTACGCTTTTTGTTGTATTGTTTTTCTGTAATTTTAACACCTGAATTCCTCACATCAACAATTTTAATTACATTAGTATATGCTAACGTACACGTTTATTTACTCTCTGAAGGCGGCAGTAGATTTTTAATTTGATTAATACTGACAACTCTCATGGACTGATTTTGCTGTTTTTCCCAGTTATACTTGCTGAAAACTGCAAGTCATTTGATACGAGTCGAACTGCTTTCTGCCGTTAAGACAGCCTCTATTTCACGCCAGAAATATGCTGTTTGCGGTGTGTGGCTAGATCTGCTAAGTGCTCTACTCGCCTGTGGATTAGGATGGGGTGAGCCCTGGTTAAATAATCGGTGGTATGGCATGTCTGAATGACGACGAGGCGGATAGGAGCAGCCGGTGTTATACCTGTTTTGTACATTTTTGAAATATATTGCTATATTCACTTTTTTAAAGTAATATTGTATTTTGAGCTTCCTTGTAATAAACCACTTACATTATTTAAAACAATTTACATTTTACTGGAATAAATAACAATATATACTCTAACAAACACAGAGCTGGTGTCTATTTAAAAAATGGGCATAGTGGCACCCCTAATGCATTTCAAAATTTAAAAGCATCTATGGTGGAGAAAACAAATAAAAAGTCATTGTAAATGTGCTCATATGTCTAATATATCAAATAAGAATGTTAGAAAAAAATCAGTTTTTTTAGACAAAGTTTGCTTACCCTCTTTCCTTGGGATCTAAACCTTTAAATGCTAAAACTTTGGTTTTCTTGATTGATATATCAAACTTTTATTACTTTTTCTACCATGTGCATAGTAGGTAGAGAAGGCATTGCAAACCAACCAAAAATTTATAGCGAGGTTTTACCGGAGAAACACGTTTTGAGACTCTTAGAATAAAAAAAGGCATTTTTAGAAAAAGGTCCGTGTGTGTGTGTGAGAACAGCATAAATCAAAAACGAAATGACAGATAAATACCAAACGTGGTATTTAGATTCAGTACCTTCTAAAAAGATTTTCAAGAAAATCGTCCACTCTAAACTACCCTTTACATGAAAAATTTCCCAAATTTGGATTTTCTAAAAACTAGCCCTAATAATTATGATTAAAATACCATATATTAAATATATTTATATGAAAAATAAAATGTATATTTTAAATTTTCTGGGAATAGTCTGCGAAGTCCTCTTCATTCGGCAGGATTTTGTATAATCTTGTATAACTGGTAAACTGTAAGTGATAGACGAAAACGTATCACACAAAAAAATGTAGACCGCTTTAAAACTCACAGTTTATTTGCAGTAACTTTTTTCGTGGCATTAACCATTTACAAAATGTATATTTCGAACTGATGAATACTTAGCCATTCTCTCAAAGGCTTGTCGATTTTCAGATGTTTCTCGCGATTACATGGAAACAGTATGGAATCATAAAGCCAGCGTATAGCGTCCAGTTCCTTAAAGATTTGACTATCGCTGTTTTCTGTGTGTACAACGAAATGTGTAATGTAACTATTTCCGGAGAGGTTTATAGTCGTATACCCACTAATATGCGAAAGAGGGTAGAGAAAGTCATGTGAATGTAACAGATTATTTTTAATTTCTGCTCAAATATTTTGTGAATAAATGCTGTACAACTCTCGGAATACAGCGGTTTTGTTTAATAACTTAAGCAGATTAAATAAATACACAAACCACCTAAGCCTGTGCTGGTGCTGTAAATTCAATTTAGCTTTAGCCTTTGAAGAGAAATTTAGGAAAAAGACAGTTCTTTTCTTCCGTACCTTGACAATGTAGGTATTTTTTTTCGGACAATGACAATGGTATCCCACGGAAAGAAACTTTTTCGCAATGTTCCTTTTTGTCTGAGTCACTGTTGCGTGGCAGTTGGGAGAAGAGGATGCACAAGAAGTTTTATCCAGCGCCATTGTCCCGTTCCCCTCTTGTTTCTGTCTGTACCTTGACTGTGACTGTTCCACACCGGGCCCTAAAACGGATTAGTGTCCTTCCTTCCGCGTATAGGCTTTAAATGCCTTTTCATCTTCTTTATGTAAAACAAGCATCAGCTTCATTTCTTTTAACACACAAACCAGGAGTTCTAGCATTCACTAGTCATGTTCACGCACTTCCAACGCCTTGTTTATATGTGTATGATCCTAGACCTAACACATATTACTAAGAGAATTAAATAAAACAAAAATCTGATGTGTTACACTCACATGACTTTCTCTATTCTTGTACAAGCTAATTTTACAAACGCTTATTCTCCTATGCTTCATGTTAATCGAGATATCGAGATGTTAATCTTATTGCAAGTTTTCTTGTAGATGCAAGGGGAATTGCTAGGCTTTAAGCGATAGTCAAATATTTTAAGAGCTGGTTGCTATGTGGAGTATTTAATTCTCTTTGAATTACCAGGACAAAAAACAAAAATGAATAACGAATTCCCATTTGAGAAAAAGTATAGGTATTCGAAAATTTAAGGGAATAACAAGCAATATCTCGAAAATGGTTCACTCAACAACAAAAATGTATATGACATAAATTGTGTATTTTAACGCGATCTACATTTTTTGTGTGTTAAAATTTTGTCTATCTCTCATGGTTTACCAGTTATGCAAAAGTCGTCGTTCACAATGAAGAATACTTCTGGAGACATTCCCAGAAAATTCGAGATATACAATTCATTTGCCATAAAAATGTCTTAAACTTATTATATTTTATTCAAAATCGTTAGAGCCATTTTTGAGAAAATTAAAATTTTCGAAAAATGTTCCATGTAAAGGGTAATCTGGGGTGAGAGGATTTTCTTGAAAACCTTCATGTCGCATCTCTGAACCTAAATACCAAGTTTGGTGTTTATCCGACTGTTCGTTTCTGAGTTATGCTGTTCACAGACACACAGACACACACACGGACATGTTTCCAAAAATGCTTTATATGCACTCAGTGCACCTCAAAACATGTATTTCCTGTGAACTCTCGGTATTGAATTTTTGGGTGGAATGCAATACTTCCCCTACTTACTCTACGTAGTAGAGAAAGTAAAACACACAATTACATGGCTTTTTCTACTAGCTCTGCTGCAAACAAAGCTTACATAAGGTTTATTATTCTACAGCGCTTTTCCTTTACTTTATGAACACCGCGCGGCTGCTTGCGCGCAGACCGGACTCCCGCCGAAACGGATCACCCCCGTAACCGCCTCACATTCTCATACTTATAGTTGCAATTATAATGATAATAAGCACATGTCTTTGTATAAGAGAGTTGGCAATGTCCTTCTCTAATCAGACATTTCTGGCATTTCAGAAAATTGTCATTCAGACTCGAAAGTTCAATATCCAAAATTATATGAATTTCTCGCCTGATGCTTTCTTTTAGTTCTTACAATGTATGGTTTTTTTTAGTTCAATTTATACCCCGTCTTTAAGTATATTGACCTTCTCGGCGGCCTTTCCTTTCGAACTTATTGCCTATTGGCAATGGTGTTAACTGGTATTCTCTTGTCATTAGATCACACAGATTTACACTCTCATTCATACTTCTAGACTCTGGAGAGGATAGGGAATAATGTTGGCTAGAGGAAAATTTCCACCTCCAGCCGCGAATCGAACCCAGAACCCCTTGCACCGCAGGCAGGTGCTCTACCGACTGAGCTGCTGGACCAGGCCGTATGGCTTTTGTTGCATATACTTTATTACTTTTTCTACTACGTACTAGTAGGTAGAGAGGGTATCGATTTTCACCAAAAAAATTCGATACCGAGATTTTACGGAAATACATGTTTAGAGACCAAAAGTGAATCCCAAAAAAAGTATTTTTAAAAAAAAACACAGTGTATGTGTCTAACTGTGAACAGCATAACTCAAAAACGACAAGTTGGATAAATACCAAACTTGGTATATAGGTTCAGAACCTTCCAAAGATGTGACACGAAGATTTTTAAGAAAATCCCCCACCTAACAAACTATCCTTTACATGGAACATTTTTAGAATTTTTTTATTTTCTAAATAATGGTTCTAATGAATTTGTTTAAAATACCATAAATTAAAGATATTTTCATTAGAAATAAATGTCTACATTGAATTTTCTGGAAAAAAATTCCAGTCATGAGAAATTTTGTGTAATCTTGTATAACGTAAACGTTGCAATTGACGAAAACGTACTTCACAACAAATGTAGATCTCTTTAAAACACACAATTTATTTCTAATACATTTTTTTGGCATCACCCATTTCCGAGATATCGTTATTAACCATTCGAATTGTTCAATGCCTATAATTCTTTTAAAGTATCATTGATATTTAGTTGTTTCTCACGATTGCATAGAAACAGTATACAATTTAAGATGTCTAGTTCTTTAACATCTCACTATCACTGTTCCCTTTCGAAATCTGTGATGTAGCTATTTCTGCAAAGGCTTATTTGGATTAAAATGTAGTAGACAGAAAAATAAGTTTCAGTAAGAATAGTTTGTATACTCACTTATAAACGACGGAGGGTAGAGAAAGTCATGTGTATCCCACATCAGAATTTGTTTCATGTGATGATCAGAGTCGGGTAAATTTATGCAATTGGAGTTTGCGAAATGATAGAGTAATTGACTCACGCTTAATATTATTCTCTGACGAAGCTAGGATGCCATATATGGCTATGTTTTGTTTCAAAATAACAGATATTGGAGCACAGAGAAACCCAATTTTACTCACGAGATTCCCTCGCATGACGCGAAAATTGCTTTGTAGTAAATGCATACGAATAACACGACCTATATTTTTTTAACAAACAATAAATACAGAGAGATACTGGAATGTCGTACTCTCAGCATTTTTTGAACAGCTGACCGACGTTGAATGCCAGGCTGGATTTTTCCAACAAGACTCTGCTACACCGCATACGGCTGAGGAGTAGTTAAATTTAATTCGGAAATTTTTTAAGTTAGAGTAATTACTAAAGGAATACGGCTTTCTCAATCCTCTGATTTAACTCTATGCTATTTCTGTCTATTAGGAAAACAGAAAATTAAAGTGTATGCAACAAATCTCCATACACTGGAGAACTAAAAGAAAGCGAGAAATGTACTCAATTTCGGATTTGTATCTCTCGAGTGTGAATGCAAATTCCCTGAGAAACCGCCAGAAATGTGTGGATAGAGAAGTACATTTCCAACACCTCTTTAGATATGGTATGTATTTATTATCATTGTAATTGTAGCTATGAGAATGTGAAGCGGTTGCGGGGATAATAAATCGTTTTCTGCGGTATATCGAGCCGAGGTGACGGCGTGCGAGCCACCGAGCGGTGGCCACAGTGTGAGAGAAAAGCACTGTAACTACTTTTTGTTAATTCAGATAAACTTTAAATTCACACATTTATATATTTCCTTGCACTATACGGTAGGTAAAGCAATAGTCAGGCTGCCCAACAACGAGAAAAAAAAAGAGCAACGATTATCCATTTGAGAAAAGTTTCAGTATTTCAAAATTCAAACCAATGACAAAGAATATCTCAAAAATGGTTAACTTCACAAAATAATTTACTGGACATAAATTGTGTGCTTTAACGAGATGCACATTTTTTGTGTGGTGAGATTTGACCTAACCCTTATGGTTATGTAATATACAGAATTATCAGAGTAAAAATATTCAATTTAACAAATAAGAAGTCTAGAATGTGCTCTAAATGGTGACTTAGATTTCGAATAGTTTTCTTTGGTAGTAACAAAAGATTCTTAATGTCACTACCGTTACCACATAAAATTAAAACTAAAGCAGAGTATAGTGGAAAAATCTTATGTGTTGCAGTCACATGACTTTCTCTGCTTTGTACAAACTATTTTTACAAACTCTTATTCCCCGTCTACTTCATGTTAATCGAGATAAACATTTGCAGAAACTATTTTATTGCTAATTTTCTTGTAGGTGGAAGGGGAATATGGTAGGCTTTAAGCGATAGTCAAATGTTTTAAGAGCTGGTTGCTATGTGAAGCATTCCATTCTCTTTGCGTGTTCAGGACATAAAAAAGTATAAGTATTGACAAATTCAAACAAATAAAAAGGATTATTTCGAAATGGTTCACTCGACAAAACAAAATTCCATGTGACATAAATTGTGTATTTTAACGCGATCTACATTTTTTCTGTAGTAAAATTTTGTCTATCTCTTACGGTTTACCACTTATGCTAAAGTCAATCAAAATGAAGAGAACTTTTGGGGACATTCTCAAGATATATATTTCTTTTTCCGTAAAAATATTTTAAACATGTGATATTTTAATCAAAATCTTAGAACGATTTTTGAGAAAATCAAAATTTTCAAATGTTCCATGTAAAGAATAGGTGGGCAGATTTTCTTGAAAATCTTCGTGCCGCGTCCTTGGAAGATACTAAGCTCAAATACCAAGTTACTTATTTATCCGACTTTTAGTTTTTGAGTTATGCTGTTCATAGCAAAGATAGACAGATACACACGCGCGCGGGTAGACATGTGTCCAAAAATGCTTTATTTGGATTTTATATAGAATTTTTTAGTGGAATGCAATAATTCCCCTACTTTACGATACGTAGCAGAGAAAGTAAAAAGACCAAATATGCATGCGAATATAGTTTTCAGGCACAGCGCGTCTTAAACTTTTGAGCAAATATAAGGCTTTAGACAATCTGATATAGGTGACTGTGAATTCCTACAATTTATGCTGATCGCAAATTTTTACGAATTTTAAATGATTCCATTAAATCACGTCAGCTGGCATCATCTTTCTTGTTAATTTGATTCTTTCCAGCTCGTTGCGCGTCGGTGCGTTTCCTAGCGTGGGTTGCTTTGGTCTTTACGACGGGTAGAGCATTCTTCCTTTGCCTATGCCACGGGACATATCTTGAGCTTGGTGAGTTGTCGAATGTCTGATAAGCTGTGAAATTTTAAATTTGCTTAGAGGGTTTCTGACCAGGATTTTCGTAGGGCTCGCCCATTGTGATTCATTCTGCTACCTGCCGACTTGTATGTAAGGAAATATTTAAGGAATCACAGTAGGAATTTATGATTTTTCTAAACTTAATGCGTTTTATATTGTATTCTGGTCATTTAGATTCATGTACGCAATTTCTGAATACATTGCAAGTTTTAGATAATCTCGTTAGTTCTTCTAGGAGTTTTTATTAATGATTTTAAATAATGTTATATGCCCATAAATTTTATATAATTTTTAAATGGTTGGCAGTTTATGCGAATATGTTAAATGGAACTGTTTATTAAAGTTGTTAATTTCTTCCCATAGTTTATTAAATTGTTAGTTTTAGCTTTAATAGCTAATTGTTAATGTGTGACATTTCAGACTTGGTTTTGTTAATTACTCGTTTACCGCCTTACGGGGGCTTATAAAAGATGGGTTAATTGGTTGTTGGCTAAGGGTGAGGTAGACAGTTGTGAATATATATTTAGGTCCGTAATTACAATCTTTCTGTGCATTAATTTTACGTAATATTGCACTATGACTTTTAACTACCTGAGAACTGATAATTTGTAATTCAAGACATACTATTTTGTCAACGATGTTCCCAAATAAACCCCGAATATAAGACTTAACATGTGTTTTCAACAAATGTTTTGGTTGGGGGGGTGGGAATTCCTAGTACTTACTTTCGGTCTACCCCTTAGCCTTGGTCCGAAAATTCCTTTGAAGCTGTTTTACTCTCCTGTCATTGAGTAAGAGGCGCGCAAGGATGGTGCAAACTTTTTAGATTAGTAAGCCTTGAGGCAATATTTTATATCATAACATACTGTGAATGCCAGAGTGATTGTAGTGTAAATTAATATTATTGTATGCACAGAATTTTAGATGTTTGTTAGCCATAAGTATTGTTAGGAAAGAAGTTTACACGGCCTAGCTAAAACTGACAATAGAAGTGGGTAACAATAAACCGAGGGGATGAGTTGTTTATCACTAAGAAGAGATAAACAAATGACGTCAGGGTAGCGTGCCTTTTTTAGAAATGGAGGGAATATCTTCCCTAGAGTATATATGTTAGTAGTAGTGATTGGCTGACCAAAGCAGACGCTAAAGTGGTAACCAATAGGAGCTATATTATAATGTTTAGGCAATTCGAGGTGAAGGAGTATATATTCTCGAGCCATAAGCAAGTGTCGCACAGTTCTGAAGAATCTCTCACAAGGTGCACGTCGGAGAGTTAGTTACAAAAATGTGAAGTACGCGAAGTAATTGGTGCGCGGCAACTAAGACGACTGTAGTTGCATTCGGAAATATAACAGTTTCAGTCAGGCGTGTATAAAGATTAAATATGTCAATTATCAATTAAGTGTGACCGCAACAAAAGTCTAGATTCAAAATTTTTTATCAGTGTTATCTTTTAGTAACAACTCCTTTCCGTTTACACGCCCTGCTTAGAGACACGTGCTCGACTGAGCTAGCCGGAGGACAAAGAACCCAAATTAAAAAATAATTAAACAATAAGCGCCCAACAAATAAGATAACACAAGCCATTGAGAACTGCGAAGCCTAAACCATTCGGAGCAACCTTGGCGTGGTTAAAAATAACACTGTCAAAGAGGTAGGCATTAAAGGCTTGCCAAACTAGTTTAAAATAGATATGTCAAATAGCAATTTTCAATAACTTCTCCATCAAGAAAGCACAATTCACGAAGTACGTCAACCCCTTTTCCTATTTCGCTCTCACCAGCAACAAATTGCTTGCCTAGAGATTAAGTCGCTGCACTCTGATGACAGACAGTCATTTGTTCATTACGATGCAAGTATGATGATGTCTGTGAAGCCTCAGGATCAAATATTAGATGAATTTTGTGATTATATTGCCACATATACAAGAGAATAATGCCCTTTTCCCACGTGGTCTTCTTTATTTACATACTGTGCTAAGCGGGAAAGCAGTTTTGTCTTTGTAGGTATTCACAGAACCTGCTGTTATATACATGATTTATATGATGTGAATTCCAAGATAGTCTCTCGTCTATAACAATACATCAAAGTTTCAGTCTCATTCTACCTTTCTAACCATTTAAAGTTCAAATGCCCAAACAAATTATTAAAGTAACTTTTGTGTGGAGGGGGATGACAGGGAGTTTCTCTGCACTCTTCCAAACAATAAGCCCCCAAATTCAAAAACTTCAAAAAAAAATTTTTCATTTTTCGGTTGGTTGAGTTCTTAGGTCCCAGCGTGATGGTTTTGCGATAACGTGTGAGGCTCGCATTCCTGAAGTTCCGGTTCGATTCCCATCGACCTTGGTTTTGTTTTAGGTTTTCCCTCGTGGCAGGCGAATGCTGGGATGATTTCTCATCTACCATGATTTCCTTTCCATCATTTCCCTTTAATTCCGTTTCATTCTCGTCTTTTAGGTGTGCTTCTAGGTTTCGTGGCGTATGGCGGTGCCGGAGAGGTGGCGCGGATTCTTGCTCAAAGAAAAGCACTCCCCGTGAACACCAGAGGTCTGATTGGTCGACGGGCCGTTCATCGCCCTCTCCAGCAGTGGGGTGGGACTTGGAGCCTGGAACTGTTAGGTTCCTTCACTTCATCCCTTCCTCCTGAGGGGTGGTATACACAATAGCTTATGTAGGACGCAGTGCGGGAGGTGTTCCCTTCAGCTGTGTAAACTATAACCAGAACTAGGAACAAATATCCTTTGGTTTTCAATGCGTGCACGCAGCGACGATGTGGCGAGGGGAAGGAAGTGTCATAGGTAACGTGGAACTGTAAACAGTAGCGTCAAGGTTAGAACAGAACATAAACACAGAGCTCACAGAGAGCAACTCTTATCATACCAGTAACGCAAGCGAATACTGTCGATCGTACAGCCCTAGGTCCGTGTATTCATTAGTCACATGTACTAGGTAGGGGGTAGTTATGTTGATTCCTCGCTCAAGATATTTGTCCTAGCTGTACCTATATCTTAGATCCACAAGAGCGCAGCTATCGCTCCACAGTGCAGCCGAGAAGACCCCTACAGCTGCAGAAGTGCATGGACTTCGTTAATTCCCCATTTCTAGAATCTTGTATAACGCTTGCTTGTTCATATTTCAGCTCGGGCAGTGTTGATTGCCATTTGTTTAATGGTACTCATGTTTCGGCTAATACGGTTTTTAATCAAGCTGCACACTTTTCACTTGGAACGCAAACAATTCAAGGAAGGCTGTTAGAGAACACCCCAGAAAACATAAAACTGATATTCCATTCACGTAAGCTGCCGTACATGGAAGCGAGTGAATAATAATAATAAAAAAAGCGACTGAAGGTAGAAGTAAGAGAGAGTTCGATGGGATGCCCGGAATTCGTAATTAATTACATTTTCTGGTTCCTTTTTATCGCTAATGAGTAGTGCAATGGAGAAAACCTGACTAGATTTGCATATCGTTTCCTCCTCCTGGCTTCTCTCGTTCATTCCCTACTTTTTCCTTTCCTCATCCTTCTCCCCATCCTGCGCCCTCCTCCACCCTCGGATAAAAAGACGGCGACGTGGTTACGTGGAGGGTGTCCATCGCATGTCAGTCGTGCTCTCCGCCTGGCTATTTATTTACACTTTTTTGTTAATTTCCTTGAACAGGGATGGTGCTACGGGGAACTGAAGAAAAAGTTGTGCTCTGCTTGCCCAAAAGCGACAGACAGCAAGTAAATACCGAGGTAAAAGACAAAGCCGAAAGTTAGCGAGGGTTTCCAGGGTTTTTGTATGCAGCCCATGGTCTATTAGGGTGGTTTTTGTCATCCCTCTGGTGCAATGACTTCTGGGGCCTTCGTCCTGGTTGCCACAGGGTAACCGCGTAATAGTAGGTATGGACTGTTTGCCAAAGATCATGTATGATTCAGTTTTCTTATCTTTAGCTAATAAACCGTAAGTATGAGAGAGGAATAAGCCATTAAACAAACATTATTATTATTATCATTGTTGTTATAATTATTATTATCATCATCATCAATACTTTCTCTACCACGTACATAGTAGGTAGAGGTGCTGCATTCCACCCAAAATTTTGATACCGACAGTTCATCGGAAATACATGTTTCGAGGCTCTCTGAAAAAAAAATTAGTGTGTGTCTGCGTGTGTGTATGCATCTGTGAACAGCGTAACTCAAAAACAAGAAGTCGGATAAATACCAAATTTGGTATTTAGGTACAGTACCCTCACAGATGTGACATGAAGATTTAAAAGAACATCATCCATCCCAAACTACCTTTTACTTGGAACATTTTTCGAAAGTTTTTATTTTCTAAATAAAAAGGCTATAACGATTTTGATTAAAATGCCATACATTAAAAATATTTATATGACAAATAAATTGTATATCTTCAATTTTCTGGGAATAGCCTGTGAAGTCCACTTCAGTAGGAAGGAAACTTATACAACCTTGTAGGAACTTGCATGAAAACGTACTACAAAAATAATGTAGACCTCTTTAAAGCACACAATTTATTTAAATAATTTTTTTGTGGCTACAGCCATTTCTAAGATATCTGTTATTAATGGCTCCAATTGTTCAATACTTTCGTCATTCTTTTCAAGCCCTTTCGAGATTCAGTTGTTTCTCGCGATTTCACGCAAAGAGCATGGGATTTTAAAGATAGAGTATAAAGTCCAGTTCTTAAACATTTGACTATCACTACTCCCTTTGTATCTATAAGAAAATGTGTAATGCAGTTATTTCCAGAAAGGTTTGTCTGTATTAAAATGAAGTAGGTAGGAAAATTACGTTCTAAGAATAATTTTTATACCAATTAAGTGGCAGAGAGTAGAGAAAGTCATGTGAATGTAACACTTCAGATTTTTAACTACCTGGCCTACCTTATGTTCCACGGATATCTCCTTCATTTCGAATGAATTTAAACTCCTTACTAATATTGTAATTTCGTACAGACCAAGCAAGCGAGCGTATAACAAAAACTAGGAAAAACTTTCTAAAATAACAAAGGTCTTTTATCCACTCTACATGCTAGAGGGACGTTAAGTGACTGACACTCCAGGAATACCCGAAAGTTCTTGAAACAGGGGATTCCTGTATTGTATTCAATCATGTGACCTTGTGAGAACGAATAGGGAAAGCCTAAAACACCTCCAGATCTCTTGAAAATTAGAAATCGTGCTTTTAAGGAACCAATCACAAAATTCAACACACCAAACACTCCGCGTATATAAGCTGATGTTCGGCAACAAAATTCAGTCTCCTCGCGAACTCACATGCATAACTAACCTGCGACGCTCTTAAACAAAATACCACACCAAGAATTAATAATAGATCAACACACAAAACAACATCGTGTGTGCGATGAGAACTTAAAGTGTACAATCTTCTAGTGCACTCAGTCGCGAACTTAAAGTGTTATAAAAAACTGTGTAACGGTGTTCGATAATTACGCGTCGTCATGAACAGTTAAATTCGTTCAAGTATTATCGTGTGCGCGAGTCATAAGAAAGTAGAATTCGAGTGACAGGTGGTTGACAAGTAAAATCAGTGAGAAATAACAGTCACTATACAACGACGCGCCCAGCAATAAACTTAAATCAAGTGAAAACGTGTATTATCATGGTTCTTCCTCAAAGTCAAAGTGGAAAAATGTCCAACCTAACGATCTTCAAACCCAGTCTCAGAACCGACCGCAGCCGAGGACCAGAACAGAAGAGGAGAAAACTTTGATGTAGCTACCACATAGAAGTTACAAACTCGTACCTTGCAGGCTCAACAATTTATTAAATACATATTAATTAGAGTCTAGCAAGAAATATGTTCAGGTACCACAATAAATAAAACTGCACAATTAATAATAATAATAAACGAATACCCGGCGTATGGTCGAGTATTTATTAAATAACATAAAGCCTACATAGTTATCATACAATGTAGAAATCCTTTTACATATACAACGAAATAGAAAATTAAATTGAGTTTTATTTATGGACGCTCTTTAACTGCTGTGGTCCTTAGCGTCCCGTACTATATTGGGTGTGAAAGACGGGTAATTTGCTCAGAGACCTCTATATCAGGCTTGAGGTATTTTACGTGCCGTAAATCTATGACACGGAACCACCGGCTTTACTTCCCTCCCGAAAGAAGCCATGCTAAGGATTTTTACGCCCGAAAAAATTCATCACCCTACGCCGGGTTTGAACCCGCGACTCTGGGAACTAGAAGCTACCATGGTAACCACTACACCACGGAGGACGACAACAACGAAATAGAGATGAAGCTGGTGAAACAAAGGTTTCGCACTCCAAGGCCACTAAGTTAACCTGTTTGGAAAAAGAACATAGTCTGCGACCAACGAGAAAAATAATCGTCTCCATTATTAATTGCAAAGTATCATGTGGCACACTTGGGCTGCGTGTTTTGATTCTTCTATAACAGCATCTCAGTTGAGGGAGAGTCGCTCTCAGCTCTTCTTGGACTAACCGATCAGATCGATTCCGGCTTGGTGGACTACGTGTGTTTGCATGGCCAAATAGTTTCTTTTCATAATGTAGTTTTGTGTAAAAGAGAAACACTAGCGTGTTTGGATCGAGCGGGACGGTTCAGGCGATTACGTCTGTGGCCCGCATTCGGGAGGTCGCAGATCGATCCCTGGCGACCGCCCACTCTGACCCATGGCTTTTTCGTGGTTTCGCTAGGCGAATACTGGAGTGGTTCATCTTCTACCATGACTCTCCTTCCTCTTATTTCCAGTAACCATCATCATTCTTGCATCTGTTTCAGGGTTGTAGGACCAAGCGACGGCGTTCGGGGGGTTTCGGCTGGGCGGTGGCTTGCGCTCTGTAAAGGTTTCTTCCCTGGTGTCGCTGCAGTACCGTTCAGTTAGGTCTCCCCTCGGCGTGGGGCTCCGCTCTGGAGAACCTTGAAGGTTCGTGGCTTGTGGGTGGGGACCGTGCGGCGTCGGATGCGTCCTATATGGAAACATTAGGGACCCCGTCCATGCTTGCGCCCGTCGGCATCCGGATCTGGTCGCCCAGGTCTCTCTCCTCATCCTTCCCTCCCAGGAGTCACGTTGGAAGCACGAAAGGCAGACTGGCTTGCGTCCGGTGCTCTGTCCCTTCCGTGATACGTACCTTTACTTTTTACCTTTGGTATGTTTGAGGTGATCTGAGAGGATTTCCTTTGAATTTTAATTTTGCCAGTAAAACCATTTACTGTAATACTTGGTAAATCTCGAAGTTTTACTTTCTCTACTATGTATAGTAAATAGGAGAATTGTCTTTGTATTCTATCCAAAAATTCGATAAGAGATTTCACCGGATATACATGTTTTGAGGCTCCCTGAATAAAAAAGAGAATTTTTAGAAAAAGGCTGGTGTCAGAAATAAAAAGTCGGACAAACACCAAACTTAGTATTTAGGTTGAGTACCTTATAAAGATGCGACATGAAGATTTTCAAGAAAATTCTCCCACCCTAGACTACCCTTTACGTGGATGATTTTTGGAAATTTTTTATTTTCTAAAAAATAGCACCAATGATTTTGATTAAAATGCCGTATATTTTACATTAAAAAATGTGTCTTGAATTTTCTGGGAACAGCCTGTGAAGTCTACTTCATTCAGAAGGAATTTTGTATAATCTTGTACAACTGGTAAACGTTAAGCGATAGACGAAAACGTACTACACAAGAAATGTAGATCTCTCTAAACATACAGTTCATTTCAAATAAGTTTTTGTGGTACAAGCCATTTCTGATATATCCGTTATTAAAGGTTCGAATTGTTCATTTCTTAGTCATTCTCTTAAAGACCTGTCAACATTCAGTTGTTTCTTGCGATGTCATGGGAACAGAATGGAATTTTAAGGCCAGCATGTAGCGTCCAGTTCGTAAACATTTGACTATCGCTGTTTTATTTGTATCTATAACGAAATGTGTAATGTAGCTATTTCTGCAAAGGTTTATTTGGATTAAAACACAGTAGAAAGAAAAATAAGCTTGAGTAAGAATAATATGTGTACCCACTAATAAACGATAGGGGTAGAGAAAACAATGTTAATGTATCACATCAGATTTTTTGGATGGCATCTTGCCTAGACATTACAACTACTTACGGTAATGTTTAGAAAAGGTATATAGATTATAATTATGTGATAAGGAATTATACCACATCAAAAGTGCAGGTTTATTCGCGGCTGCTTACTTGGTCAAAGTTTGTTCATTTAGTTTGTGGCCTAAATTTTCATGTAATTGGAATACTCATAGTAGCCATTCATTCCGCTTTAATTATACCTTGGATCTTTTTTCTTTCCTTTGTCCCTTTTCGTTTCTTGTTTTAAAACTTTCGCTAATCTTTTACACGTATCTTTAATAATGAAATTAGTTGCACTATCTGAATCGAGCCTATTGCTGTCCTCGTTTACTTTCTTTATTAAGGGTACCAGTTGTTGAAATTTGGGCAATATTTTCAAAAAAAATAAAAAAATTAGTTTTTTTGTGCAAAAAAAGAATAAAAAAGAATACTTTGAACCTTGCGGCAGTCGCCCGTTTGTTGATAAAAAAATGTAATTAATTAGCGTTTATTGCACATAAAAAATGTGTCTTTCTGTAATAGTGTTAATTAGTGCTGGATTTCTTATACTCATGGTCCCTGATTTTTCTTCCTCGGCTAGCCAGCTATTGCACCTGTGGTAGAGCGTGATTATGTACTGGAGATCTCAGAGTAACGAGACGAAAGACAATATATAAAATAGTATTTTTTTAATTTATTCATTTTAAATCGCGTTAACTCACACATGTCTATCCGCGACTCTTCCATTAATACAGTGGTGGTTGAACATTAATAGATTTTTAGGAATATACATACATAATATCGTTTGGTAATAAATACATAACGTTTTTCTTGTGTAATCAACACAATTAAAGAACAGTTATAATTATATTACAATTGTTTTAAGTTTTATTATACACTTGTATATTTTGTAAGAACATTATAATCTTCTTATACATTGTTGAATCATTAAGACAGCTAATATTATTTGGGATATCATATATTTTCCTGCGTGGGTAATAACGTTGGCATTTGGTGATCAGATAGGAGTGTGTCATCTTTTTATGTCCAATTCTTAAGCGGGTAATGATAACTTGATGTTTCCTGTTTAAGTTTGTAACAATACATTTGTTGTTTTGAAGATCCTATCAGTAAGTAGCTTGTTTACCTGATTTTGAGGCCATATTTTTCCATGAAGTAATGATTTTGGTTCGGATGTATAGGGCCAAGTCTGGATGGCTTGTTGTTATCTCTGCATTAAATGCTGGTTTTTGGATGGCTGCTTTAGCTGTTTCGTCCGCTCTGTCATTGCCTCGTATTTGTTGGTGCGATGGAATCCAAAACAATATCACTTGTTTTCCTTGTTCCATTGCATGGTTATATGACATCTGTATTTCTAGGATAAGTTTGTATTCTGTATGTTATTTTGAGATAGCACTTTTGAATCAGAAAAACTTGTGTATAGTTCTTTATGGGATTCTGTAATGCAGAGATGGCGAAAACGTGACTCGCGAGGCTTTTTGACTCGCAGGCGCACGTTCCCTCTCTGCAACCATCCGTTTGATTTTCACATGCTGCTGAGTGACGCAGTGCGTGTTGCATATTTGGTGACTCGCGAAAGGAAGTCGTTTTCGCCACCCTTGCTGTAATGTATGTAAATGCTTGTTTCAGAGCGTGTAACTCACTAGAATTAACTGAGAAGTAGTCAGGGAACCTTTCTATATGAATTTCACTTGGTAGGACGGTTGTACTTCCTACTCCATGTTGAGTTTTTGAACCATCTGTAAATATTTTTTCATAGTCATAGTAGGTTCCAGAAATTTCTTTAAAGAGTTGTTGATAAACAGCGGTGGCAGTCTATTCTTTTTTACATTGTTCCATCTCCAGATTCAAAGCAGGTGTTCTTAGGTTCCAAGGAGGAGTTTCATGATTTCCAATTGTTGTCATCTTAGGTAAATTTATTTATATTTTCATTGTGTAATATTCAATACGACCGTGTAATGGAAGTGAATTAAATGAGCTTTTAAGTTGGTCTGTTTGAGATTTTATAGGGAATAGTGAACCATAGTATTAGGTAAAGCAGCTATTTTAATTGCATATTTAATACTTAAGTATTTCCTTCTTATCCCAAGTGGTGGCTCACCTAGTTCCATTTATAGACTTTCAATTGGACTTGTGCAATAGGCTCCCAATATAATTCTCATGGCTGCAGATTGTATACGGTCAAGGTTTTTTAGTGCTGTAGAACGGGCCGAATTGTATATAATTGAGCCATAGTCTAATTTGGACCTGATCAGTGTTTTATAAGTTATGCTTAGTGCAAACAAAGATTCTTAGTATATTTAGTCTTTTGATTGATGCAGCATTTCCAAAATTACATTTGCACATACTGTTCACAATTTCACCTGTCTTACGACAATTCCACTATTCCACTAAAATTATTGCTCATAAAGCGCGAACATGTTTCACTGTTTCCCAACATATGTTTTCGCGAGGATTTGCGAGTAAAAGCACGGTGAACACTTTATGCATATATTATGTCTTGTAGACGAATTTATTTAATAAATTTATAGTGCGACATTATCTCCTTCGTTTTCTTGGCGCTAATTTGCCTCCCGGAGTAACCTGGAGACACGGTGAATTATTTTAACAAACTGCCTCAACTAACACATTTTCTAACTTTATACACTTTCTTAACTTCGCACAAACATCAAACATTTATTTTTCTTAATTCTGATTGGCTATGACTAACGCGTTGAAGTTTCTGGAACATTTTAAAAATCTTTACCGTTACATCATTGGTTCTTACTATCCACGTGAGCTGTTGCTTGATAGATGAAATCAAGTGAGTGTGTCTGACAGATCTTGGATATAGCTTGACATAAAAGATGGGTACGTATCTTGTCCTTGCCCCCTTATTTCTCCTTTATGGCTTTTCCCTTAGTGAAAATTGCTTCGTATCAGTGGAAAATTTAACATCTAAGAAATCTTAGTATTACATAAATATATGTATAGATAAAACCTTATCTTTCCTTCTCCCCTCTTTCTCCATATATAATTATTCTTAAGTATTATACATACAATAATTTACTGAATATCTACATGTATTTCAATAATTGATTTACCATAGTTTATTTATTTGATAACAACGCCTCAACCTTCAGCTTCAATTACATTATTAGGCTTTTGCTCTGAGTCCTTTAACACGTGACCATTTAAACGTACAATAGCACACGGCCTAAATGCTTTTATTTACTTCCAAAGTCTTTTATTCATTTTTATTTCTCTTACACTTTTGCGCATTAAAAGTGTTTCTTTCGATGTAGTTTTGCAACTAATCTTTATGAAGTTTCAGCAAAAACTCCGAGGTAATGAAGTTAAAAAACTGGCATATGATTTTTGCCCCATTGCTCGTTATTAATTTGACCACGAGGATATACTGTTATGAAAATTGCTTTTAAAAGATGTAACTTTTTTTCTGAAACCACTAGAAGAGTGAAAAAGATTTTATAGGTCGCATTACTATATTACTCGAATTATTTAAATAATATGAAGGTAATTTTATTTTTTCAAAATTGCGATTTCTGCATTATGTGGAACGCCTGATTAATTAGCATAATGGAAGTACAATAAATCTTTTTGTCAGTAAATATTAAATACATGCATGAAATTTAAAACATTTGTGATTATGGTAGAACAATGATAAAAGAATTTAAAACATTTGGATAAGAATATTTTTTTTCTAGTTGCATTTATAGCCCACCTTTAATTATTATATTGGTCTTACCGGCGGCCTTTCCTTTGAAACTTATTGCCTACTGGCAGCTGGTGTTAACTCGTATTCCTTTGTCGTTGGGTTTCTTGCACTCTTTGGGTTTTTTGGTTTTGTTTCGTTTAATCATTAGTTCACACACACACACACACACACACACACACACACACATTCACACTCTCATTCATATGTCCAGACTCTGGGGAGGATGTGGAATAATCTTGGCTAGAGAAACATTCCTACCTCTAGCCAGGAAACGAAACACTCGCACAGCAGGCAGGAGTTCTATCGACTGAGCTAGGCGGCCAGCCTATAAAAATCTTACGTGTAACATTTTCATGATTATCCACACTCTATTGCTTATTAGTGCGCATTCAAATTATTCTTACGAAAGTTTATTTTTCTATCTACGACATCTTAATCGAGATAAACGTTTGCAGAAATAGCTACATTACACATTTCTTAGTATACAATGGAAACAGTGACAGTCAAATGTTATAAGAACTGGATGCTATACGCTGGCCTTAAACTTCCATGCTGTTTCCACGACATCGCGAGAAACAACTGAAAATCGACAGTACTTTAAGACTAGCTAAGTATTGAACAATTTGAACCATTAATAATGGATATCGCGGAAATGGCTAATGTCAAAAAATGTTTTTTGAACTAAATTGTGTGTTTTAAAGAAATCTACTTTAAGTGTGGTTTTCCTTTATTGCTAGGTTATACAAGAGTTATACAGGATTAGGTACACAAAACTCCTTCCGAATGAAGTGGACTTCACAGGCTATTCCCAGAAAACTCAAGATATACATTTTATTTGTTATGTAAATACCTTTAATACATGGTATTTGACATTTTTTTCAGAAAATCAAACATTTCTAAAACTGATTCATGTAAATGGTATTTTGGGGTGGGGATTTTCTTGAAAATCTTGAGAAGTTTGGAAGGTACTGAACCTAAATACCAAGCTCTTGCAGACACACGCACACACTTTTCCCAAAAATATTGTTTTTAATTTCGGGGGCTTCAAAACAGGTATTTCCGGTGAAATGCAATACCTGCGCTGCCTACTCTATACATGGGAGATAAAGTAAAACCATCATGACAGAAATTTCACTTACGTGTTTCCTTAAAAGGCTGGAACTGTAAGTCGGTAATTTGGATATCTTTTAAGGTACCTTCCGAAGTTATTGATTAGTACCACACTTTAGTAACCTAACGTTTAATTTAATTATAGTAAATGCGAGTGAGGTTAGTTAACATTATTTGCATATTTCGTAACCTTATACTATGATCCAGGATTATACTGGGACTAGCGATGCGACTGTGCATACTGCCGATACTTCGATACTTTCGACACTCGGTGGTATCGAATTATGTCTAATACTTTAGGATAAACTTACCATACTTTTAGATTTTTAAGTTTTGCATTATTAAAAGTTGTTGCGTTTAACTTTATGCTAGATAAGCAATGAAAGAGGTCGAGACTTCACGTTTTTGCCTCGTACGTGTCACCAAAGGGTTGCTGGACTATAGTTCTTGATAAACCTTGACTGCCTTTCCTGTGGGCGAATCAATGTAACATTCCATAGATGTTTGTGTCTAAATGTAACCATGCCAAACAATGGAGGATGGAGTAGAGCCACTCCTGTAACACGTAGTGTTAACTGAGTTGTGAATGAAGCTGATTTAGCTGACGCACTAAATCACGTTTCTGTAACAGCCTGACTTGGTGACTCACTCTCAGTCATTACATATACCTATTCCGTTGACAATCTGTGAATCCAGCAGAAACAAATCAGAATTTAAGACTAGAGATAACACAACGCATGGCAATATTTGTTCTTTTCTTCCATATGGTACAACAGGTATACCATACGACTAATTTCCATAATATGGATAGAAAATCCTTTAAAAGAAAGTTTTCAGCGCAAAATACAGTTATATAGAAAGCAATGGCAAATAAGTTATTATTATTATTATTATTATTATTATTATTATTAGCCACGACTAACATAATGAATGTATAACCTCTGGCATTATCAACAAAAGAATCTGATGTGTCGCACTCACATGACTTTCTCTACTCTAGTACAAACTATTTTTACAAACGCTTATTCTCCATATGCTTCATGTTAATCGAGATATCGAGATGTCAATCTTATTGCTAATTTTCTTGTAGATGCAAGGGGAATATGGTAGGCTTTAAGCGATAGTCAAATCTTTTAAGAGCTGGTTGCTATGTGGCGCATTCCATTCTCTTTGTATGTCCAGGACATAAAAAAATGAATAACAAATTTGAGAAAAAGTACAAGTATTGGAAAATTTAAGGAAATAACAAGCAATATCTCGAAAATGGTTCACTCAACAACAAAAATGTATACGACATAAATTGTGTATTTTAACGCGATCTGCATTTTTTGTGTAGTAAAATTTTGTTTATCTCTTATGGTTTACCAGTTATGCAAAAGTCGTTCACAATGAAGAATACTTTTGGAGACATTCCCAGTAAATTCGAGCTATACAACTCATTTGCAATAAAATGTCTTAAACTTATGGTATTTTATTCAAAATCGTTAAGAGTCATTTTTGAGAAAATTAAAATTTTCGAAAAATGTTCTATGTAAGGAGTAATCTGGGGTGGGGGGATTTTCTTGAAAACCTTCGTGTCGCATCTCTGGAATATACTGAACCTAAACACCAAGTTTGGTTTTTATCCGACTGTTCGTTTCTGAGTTATGCTGTTCACAAGCGCACCCACACACACGCGGACATATTTCCAAAACGGCTTTATATGCATTCAGTGCACCTCAAAACATGTATTTCCTGGAAATCTCGGTATCGGGAGTAGAGAAAGTAAAAATTTCTGCCAATTGCAGAATGTCAAATATGAACAATTTCGGAATCAGCCTACGATACAAAATTGGTTACATACGTTTATACACAGAAAACAACTAATAAGAACATAATTCAGTGAACAAGTTATCGCCTTTACAGTTATAAAGTGAGTGTCGAATATCGGTGATCAAAATTCAGTACCGGCGTCATATATCGAGTAGTGAAAACTAGTGGTATGTCCCATCACTAATTGGGACAAATTAAATTTCACTAAAGAATGCCAATTCGTAAGTGTATGTCTATAGTTGCATCACTTCCTTGTTATTTTATGAAGTTATATTTCTTCACACACATTTTTGTAATCCACCCAAAAATTCGATACCGAGATTTCAGCGGAAGTACCTGTTTTGAGAGCCCCTGAATCCAAAAAAAGCATTTTTGGAAACATGTCCATGTATGTGTCTGTGTGTCTGTCTGTGTGTCTGTGAACAGCATAACTCAGAAACGAACAGTCGGATAAACACCAAACTTAGTATTTAGGTTCAGTATCTTCCAGAGATGCGACACAAAGGGATTTCCAGAAAATCCTCCCACCCCAGATTACCCTTTACATGGAACATTTTTCGAAAATTTTGATTTTCTCAAAAATGGCTCTAACGATTTTGATTAAAATATCATATGCTTAAGATGTTTCATGGCAAATAAAATGTATATCTTGAATTTTCTGGGAATGTCTCCAAAAGTATTCTTCATTGTGAACGACTTTTGCATAACTGGTAAACCATAAGAGATAGACAAACTTTTACTGCACAAAAAATGTAGATCGCGTTAAAATACACAATTTATGTAATATACATTTTTTGTTGTTGAGTGGACCATTTTCGAGATATTGCTTTTTATTCCCTTAAATCTTTCAATACTTATTTTCTCAAATTGGAATTCGTTATTCATTTTTTTGTCTTGGATATGCAAAGAGTATTAATCTGTGGCAAAGAGAATGGTGCTGCACATAGCAACCAGCTATTAAGAGATATGTCGATGCTTAAAGGCTATTGTATTTCTATATTGCCCTTGCAAATACAAAACAAGGGGAACAATACGCCTTAAGTGATAGTCAAATATTTTTAGAACTGGTCGCTATGTGTAAAATGTAATTCTCTTGGCATATCAAAAGGTCGTTTCTGCAAATGTTTATCCCGATTAATATGAAATAGATGGAGAATAAGAGTTTGTAAAAATAGTTTTACAAGAGTAGAGAAACTCGTGTGATGTAACAGATCAGATTTTTTTCATAGCATAGTACATTTAACCTTTCAGGACTGAAAACATTTGTTGTCTGTAATATAGATGCAAGGCATGTATTTCCCTACTACGCACATAGTAGGTAGAGAAGGTATTGTCGTCCTCCGTGGTCTAGGGGTACTAGTTACCGAGGTTGCAGTTTCAAACCCGGCGGAGGGGGATGAATTTTTTTCGGTCGCAAAAATTTCTAGCATGGCTTTCTCCGGAAGGGAAATAAAAGAACTCAACCTGATAAAGAGGCCTCTGAGCAAAATTTCTGCTCTTTCACGCCCAATATAGAATGGTACGCTAAGGACCATAGCAGTTAAAGAGCGTGCATAAATAAAACTCAATTTAAGAGGTGTTTCATTCCACCGAAAAAGTCGATATCGTGATATCACCGGTAATACATTTTTGAGGCCCCCTGAATCCAAGAAAAACATTTTTAGAAGAATGTCCGTGTGTGCCTGTGAATAGCATAACTCAGAAACGAAATGTGGGATAAATACCAAACTTGGTATTTAAGTTCAGTATCTTCCAAAGATGCGACACAAAGATGTTCAACAAAATCCCCCACCCCAAACAACCCTGTACATGGAACATTTTTCGAATTTTTCTTTAAAATGCACATAATTATTAAAGATAATTACTTGTTAATTAAAATGTACAAAATAAATTTTCCGTGAATTGTGAAGGCCTCTTATTTCGGAGGGAAATTTTGTATAATCTTGCATAACTGGTAAATCTTAACCGGCAGACCAAAACGTATTACACAAAAAATGTAGATTTCTTTAAAACACAATTTATTTCAAGTGATTTTTGTGGCATCAGTGTCATGGAAAGAGTATGGAATTTTATGGCCAGCGTAAACCGTCGAGTTCTTAAACTTTTCTTGGGGGGGGAGGGCAATAATAATATTGCGGTTTCTTTTACCCTGAAATAACTCACCAGTATGTACCTTATACTTACCGTCCATCTTCTCCCTAAATTATTTTGAGTACTCGACATCACACACGAAACTTGGAGTAGGTACACGAGGGAAAATTGAGGAATGCCAATGAGAGGAAAAGATCCATGTCGGTGTCACCTCCGTGTGTTTGTTCAACAAAGTGAAAAGGTGACAAGAGGAGTGGCGTCTAACGGAAGGTTCTCAAAAGTAAAAAGAGTTCTTTTTGTTGCGCTTCACCCGCGGAGACAACACGGGTAGGGTTTTGAAGTAAAAGGCGAGACCGAGAGGAGAAGGGTGGGAGGTAGTGCAGGAAAAAAGGTTACTTAAATTGATTAAGCCAGGCAGAAGAACAAAAAGGGCAGAGAAACGGCAGGACAAGAACTTGTGTCTCAGTTCTGCCAGCTGAAATGCTATTTGTGATATACCTACAATAAAAATATATGTATCATTCTCGTAATTGTAAAAACGAATAAACACATAATACACATTTACCATAATATGACTTTCTCTACCCACTTACTAACATCTACAAAATATTCTTAAAAAATCTTATTTTTGTATCCACTTCATGCTAATCGAGATAAACGTTCGCAGAATTAATTTCATTACAAATTTCTTGGTGGTAAAAGCAGAATAGAGGAAATCGAATCGATAGTCAGATGTTTAAAGGCGGGTCTCTATATGCTAACCTTTAATTTCCATACTCTCTCCATAACATCCCGAGTAAAAAATTATAAAGTATTGAAAAATTCAAACCAATAATAACCCATCCTTCATAAATAACTGATGCCACACAAGGTTATTAAAACTAAATTGTTTATTTTTAAAAGTTCTTCACTTTTTGTTGAGTAAGGTTTTATTTATCTCTTACGGTTTTCCGGTTATACAAACTTCATGGGTTACCCCTAGAAAATTAAAAATATACAGTTTATACGTCATGCGAGTCCTAAATACATGGTATTTTAATCAAAATAGTTGCATTTTTGAGAAAATCAAAATTTCCATACAAAAGTAATTTGTGGGGAGTTGGATTTTCTTAGAAATCTCGTGTAGCCTCTTTTTAATGTACTGAACTTAAATAACAAGTTTGGTGTTTATCCGACTCTTGGTTTTTGAGTTATACTGTTCACAGACACACACACGTACCTTTTTCTAAAAATCTGATGTGTTCTATTTCACATAACCTTCTCTACCCTGTGTCGCGTATTTATGGATACACAAATTATTCATACGAAAGTTTATTTTCCTATCTACTTTGTTTTAATCGAGATGAACCTTTCTGGAAATACCCGAATTACACATATTCATATACATACAAACAGAACAGCGATAGTCAAATGTTTAAGAACTGGGCGATATATGCTGGCCTTAAAACTCCATACTCCTTCCTTGATATTCCGAGAAACAATTGAAAAAGGACAGGACTTTAAAAGAGTAAGTTGAACAATTCGAACCATTAATAATGGATATCTCGGAAATAGCTCATGCCACAAAAAAGTTATTTTGGAATAATTGTGTTTTAAAGAGGTTTAAATTTTTTGTGTCTGTCACTTAACGTTTATCAGTTACACAAGATTATACAAAATTTCTTCCGAATGAAGAGGACTTCACAGGCTATTACCAGGAAATTCAAGATGAATATTTTATTTGTCATATAAATATATTTAATATATGGCATTTTACTCAAAATTGTTAGAGACATTTTTAGAGAATCAATAATTAAGAAAATTCGTCCACGTAAAGGGTACTTTGAGGTGGGGGAATTTTCTTGGAAATATTTGTGTGGGATACTATATTTGATGTTAATCCGACTTTTCGTTCACAGACACACACACACACACACACACACACACACACACAGCACAGCACAGAGCTTTTGTGAGGTTTTTTTCTGGTTCTGGAGGCCTCAAAACATGCATTTCCGGTGAAATCTCAATATCGAAGTTTTGGGTGGAATGCAATACCTTCTCTATCTACTATGTACGTGGTAGAGAAAGCAAAACGCTTTTTCAATTAGGACCTCACAACAAGGATTTCCGGTGAAATCTCCGTATCGACTTTTTTGTGGACTGCAAGACTTCCTCTACCTACAGGTAGGTGGTAGAGAAAGTAAAACTACATGCAGGCCTTTTCATGCATATAAATCGTGTAATTAGCAGTAATTTGCTAGTAATTTGCAGGGCCCGAGAAAATCAACATCAGAATGTTATCATGTAAAGTGTAGTAGAAGGATTTTTTTCAAAAATCTTCGTGTCGCTTCTTTGGAAGATACTGAACTAATATGTATTTTATATAATATATAGTATACTGTACTAATTACATTTTATTTGTCATGTAAATCTCATTAATATATGTTTCTTTTAATAAAAAAAACCTTGAGATATTTTTTAGAAAATAAAAAATTCAGAAAAATATTCCATGATAAGAATGGTTTGAGGAAGGAGGATTTTCTTGAAAATCTTCGTGTCGCATCTTTAGAAGACACTGAAACTAAGACAGAGCTTGGTGTTTATTCGACTTTTCGTATTTAAGTTATGCTGTTCACAGACGCGCGCGCCGACCCTTTTCTAAACTTGCTTTTTTTTTTATTCAGGGGGACCCAAAAAGTATATTTCCGATGAAATATCGGTTTGAAATTTTTGGCTGGAATTCTATACCTATTATGTACTTGGTACAGAAAGTAAAAGGAAATACCTGGTGCATAGAGGCAACTTTGCCATACAAAATGTGTTAATGAAGGAAAAGTCGAGGAGAAAAAGCTAGCTTGTGCCTCCCTCATGCCAGCTAGCGGCGAGACCACAAAGGAGGAGAAGGGTGGAGAACAAAGATGAGTTGAGTATGTTTGTGTCGTCTCTCTTCCGTTTCCCTGGCACAACACAAAGAACACAATAGAACTTGTCATATGCATACGGATGGGCAGCACCTTAACCCCCGAGTGAGATTCCTACCACCTTACTGCCAGCATTTTAAGAAATTAGGAATTTCTAGGCCTCTGGGATTACAACTTCACAAGCACCTGGATTAGGCTGAGCTATAACGTGACACCAATATCCAAAACGACAACACGCATGCGTGATCGAAATACTTGTGTAGTAATTAGAAAAATCTCATGTTACATTCACATAATTTCTCCAACCACTATAGTTTATGTATACATAGCTTCTTAGGTACATACTAGTCTTACAACGTAGTATTTTTACTTTCTCTACTAGGTATAGTAAGTAAGGGAAGTACTGAATTCCACCCAAAAATTAGAATACCGAGATTTCACTTGTTTTGAGGCCCCCTGAATAAAAAACACCCTTTTAGAAAAATGTCCGTGTGGTGTGTGTGTGTGTGTGTGTGTGTGTGTGTGTGTGTGTGTGTGGATGTGTGTCTGTGAACAGCATAACTCAAAAATAAAAAATCGGATAAATTCCAAACTTGGTATTTAGATTCAGTATCTTTCAAAGAAGATTTGCAAGAAAATTCCCCACCCCAGACTACCCTTCACATGCAACATGTATCGAAAATTTTTGATTTTCTCAGAAATGGCTAACGATGTTGATTAAAATGTCATATATTTAAGATATTTTCATGACAAATAAAATGTATATCTTGAATCTTCTGAGAATGTCTCCAAAAGTCCTCTTCATTCTCAATAGCTTTTGCATAACTGGTAAACGTAAGAGATAGACAAAATGTTTCTACATAAAACACAGAATTTATATCATACAGATACATTTTTTTGTGTGGAGTGAAACCATTTCCGGAATATTCCTTGTTATTTGTTTGAATTTTCCAATACTTATACTTTTTCTCAAATGGGAA
This sequence comes from Deroplatys truncata, assembly GCA_030765065.1. Classification (NCBI taxonomy): domain Eukaryota; kingdom Metazoa; phylum Arthropoda; class Insecta; order Mantodea; family Mantidae; genus Deroplatys; species Deroplatys truncata. Next base: position 220,834,888 of record CM060981.1, on the reverse strand, counting down.
TTCGTTATTCGTGTTTTATGTCGTGGACGTGCAAAGAGAATGGGATGCTCCACATAGCAACCAGCTCTTAAAACATTTGACTACCGCTTAAAACCTACGATATTCCCCTTGTACTTACAAGAAAGTCAGTAATAATAGCAAATATTTATCGCGATTAATATGGAGCAGATGGAGAATAGGCGTTCGTAAAAGTAGTTTGCACAAAAAGTCACCTGCTTCACGTTAATCGAGATAAACTTCACAGAAATAGTTCCATTACACATTTCATTGTAGGTACAAGTTGGATAGAGGAAATCGAATCGATAATTAATCAGATATTTAAAAGCGTGACGCCATATTCTGGCCTTAAAATTCCACGTTTCCATGTTTCCATGATATTGGGAGAAATAGCTGAATAGCGACAGACTTTAAAAATGTGTTACATTCACATGACTTTCGCTACATTATATGGTTTATTAGTGGGTATACAAGCTATTCTTACTAAAGAATATTTTTCTATTTCGTTTCAATCGAAATAAACCTTTGCAGAAGCAGCTAAATTACCCATTTCATTATAGATACAAAGAGAACAGCAATAGTCAAATGTTTAAGAACTGGACGCTATATGCCGGCCTTAAAATTCCATACTCTTTCTATGCAATCGTTAGAAACAACTGAAAATCGACAGGACTCGAAAAGAGTGATAAAATTGTTGAACATTTCGAACAATTAATAACAAATATCTCGGAAACGGCTGATGCTACAGAAATGTTATTTAAAATAAATTGCAAGTTTTAAAGAGATCTACATTTTTTTTGTGTAGTACGTTTTCTTCTTCGTTTGACGTTTACCAGTTATACAATTTCCTTCCGAAGGAAGAGGACTTGACAGAATATTCTCAGAAAATTCAAGATATAAATTTTATTTTTTATGTGAATATCTTAATATATGATATTTTAATCAAAATCGCTATAGCCATTTTTCAGAAAATCAAAATATTCGAAAAATGTTCAATGTAAACGGTAGTTTGAGGTGGGGGGATCGTGAAAATATGTGTGTGGAATCTTTGAAAGGTACTAATATGAAATATCAAGTTTGTATGTATTCGACTTTTCATTTTGGAGTTATGCTGTTCACAGTCACATAGATACACGTACACGTGGTTATTTTTTCTAAAAATTAACTTTCTTGCATTCAGGGGCCTCAAAATATGTATTTCCGGTGAAATCTCGATATACGAGGTGTGTTTTTAAAGTAAGTACCATTTTAATATTTTGCCACGCTGCAGTCGCACTTCCCCCATTCATTAGGAAGCCAAACGCAGTTGTGACCGATCGTCACTTTGTGTTTTCCTGTTGTTAGAGCGTTTCGAAATGCTCAATACAAACGGACGACCCACCGACTGTGAGGTCAGATCAGCGATTCGTTTTTTGAATACGAGAAATGTTACGCAGCAAACATTCATCGCCAATTGTATGAGGTTTATGGGGAAACAATAATCAGTGAGAATGACCAGACACGCGCAGCCAAACAAACTCAAGATCTGATCGCATCGTTTGGTTGTGGACAATTCGACCACCCTCCCCACAGTCCGGATTTGGCACCAAGCGATTTTCCAACTATATCTTCATCTGAAGAAATTCCTTGGTGGAAACAGTTCAACGGCGATGATGTGAAAGTCAAGAAGTGCAGACTTGGCTTTCATCACAGGCGGCATCATTCTTTGACAAAGGCATACAAAAACTGATTTCCCGTTCACAACAAGTGCCTGAATAACGACGGTGACTAAATGGAGAAGTAGTGTAAGGTGGAAGTAATGAATGAAAAGTTATTTTTTAAAATATTATCCGTTCTTACTTTAAAATAAAATTTTGGGTGGAATGCAATAGTTTCTCTACCTACTACGTATGTGATAGAGAAAGTAAGAAGGGGGAACTATGGAACTATCGGCGTCTCTCTACTACCTCCTACCTCGTAAGGAGGAGGTAGTAAAGAGGCGCCGATAAAGTCTGAGTCAATCAGGACCGCGATTGGTTGAAACACATTTGGTCATTATCTCGCATTTGGGGCCATGAATGAAATAGTACGTAGTAAATAGTACAGTTTGTTATTGAGCTGCACGGCAACAAATAATACTAACATTAGATGGAACTGGATAGGATAATAAGACGCAAGGAGCACCCACCATTGGAACTCAGCACCGCACATAGGCCATTTCGTTACGTGACCCCTGGGAGGAACGGAGAGTCCAGACTATGTGCGCGCTTATAAGGATGGAGTTTATAACGATTCCAGAGTGACCGCTCAGCGAGCCTATCTCCCGGGGATCTCGGAAACAAGTCCCCAAGGAGGCGGCACCAGCCGGATATCCAAGCACCAGGAAGAAATCGTTTACACAGCGCAAATTTCACCGTCTCTCCGCCACGCACCAATCGCCGTCGGCCCTGGTCCTATAACACTGAGACATAGGAAGCTGAAACAGATGAAAGGAAAGGATGGGGGGCACAAAATTAAAGGTAGAAGAGGTGACACTTCGGCATTCGCCTAGCGACCAGGGAGAACCACAAAAATAAGATCACGGTGGCCGGTCAAAAGGGATTCGAACCAACGTTACTGATGAAACATCTCGCTCAACGGACATAAGCATACAACAGTTTAAATCTGATTTTGTCCTTTTAGAGTATTCCATTGAATACAGCTTTACCTTCTCTACCACGTACATAGTAGGAATAGAAAGTATTGCATTCCACACAAAAAGTCGATTTTATGGAAATACATGTTTTAGAGTCCCTGAATCAAAAGAAAAGGTACTTTTAGAAAAAGGTTCATGTATATGTGTGTGTATGTGTGTGTATGTGCGCGTGTGAACAGTATGACCTTCGAAAGATGCGACACGAAGATTTTCAAGAAAATATCCTGAAACGGCAACTCTAGGCCGGGCCCGAGAACAGTAATTCTAGATAACTTATTAATTAACTTTTAGTGATGTTAAATCGTATTATGTAAATATCTTTTTCTCATACTGCTTGTATATTTTAAGAAGGGTGATTTAACGTTATGTATCTATCTAGGTTATTAATATTAGTAGAGTTATAAATGGTTTAATGTGAATAATTTAAGCGCTATGTTAAAATACTGTCCACGGTGTAATGTTTTAGCTACAGGAATAGTGCTTTCGAAGGCAGAAAACCTAGTTTTATTACCTCTCTCCGGTCGCCGTGCTATTATTCCTACAGCGAGGGTGTAGAGCCTTTGTCCCATTATTTGATAATTCGCCGTGACCAAGTGAGTGAGACAGACAACCTTAACGGTAAATGTAGGAAAAGCCGCGATTTATATTAAAATTGGACCAATGAAATCCCTGGAAGTTTATTCGAAATAGTTAGACGCGTCGAGTCGCGCTAAAAATGTACCAATAGGAAAGGAAGCAGCCTCAGGAGCCTGAGACTATAAATGGATCTGTTTGGGGAAAATTCGGGACAGTTTTTGTCATGTGTGGTCAGGGAGAGATGCTGCAGGATGTGTGAGATATCGCGCCAAGACAGGGAATCCAAATAGTTTTAGCAACACACCTAAGATCCGCTACTCTTAAAGCGACAATAAGAATATTTAAACTTCAAGTCATATCCGCGCCATAGTTTAACAGCGGTGGACAGTATTTTACAGCGGCCATACCAGTTTTGTATACTACGAGTGTTAATTAAATAAAAAGAAACGGCAGTGTCATCTTTTCATAAACAAAGCAAGTCTATGTCTTCCTATATCACCACCCGAGATCTACGTTTTCCTTTACCGAGGATAAGTCCATGCTCCCATAGAATTTAAGAACAATTACTGAGGCTAGCCGAGGATAAATTGAAGAGAACCAACCCACTGAGAACTTCTGGAAGCAACGGGAGAAGCATCCAGGTAAGCCTAACAGCAACGGATGAGGAGGTGATCGCCGCAAACTGGCGCCATAACGTGGAGCTCGAAAGGAAGAACGACACAAACGGAGGACTAGGAAACAACGAACAGACGAAGAATCTTCAGAGGAAAGGGGCACAGCAGAACAAAATTACAACGCGAACTTCTAGTCTACCTACGTGGGACAACAAAAACAGCTGAGAACATCGCTTCTAGAACTTCACCAGGATTCGAACCCGGAACGCATCAGTTAACATTGAAAAAAAATACAGGTGAGAACTTTTATTCAAAAACAAACAAAAAGGCATGCAGAGTAGTGACCCAGTTTTGTGAACACATGTTATTGAGAGGGGGTAAAGTCATTACTAGGGAGGTAGAACTTGCTAACGGAACCATGAGTAGGTCAAGGGAAGATTTGAAAGAATTGAATGGGGAGGCTATTGTCAGCATAACAACAGATGGAGAAAATATGGGCGCAGCAGAAGTAGAAGTTAGGCTAGAAAGGCAATCACCGAATAAGCAGGTCATTGACGCAGGTCAAAACCAGCTGCTAATATTGCTTCAACAGTTGAGCGCAATAATAGATGAACGGGGTAAGATCTTCAATGAACATAGTAAAAAGTTAGAAAGCATAATAGATGAACGGGGTAAGATCTTAAGTGAATATAGTAAGAACGTAGAAAGAATCGGAAGTCAACTAGATAAGAATTTAGAAGGGGAATCAAATGGGCATAATAAGGACGTAGAAAGAATCGTAAGTAAGCAGAGTAAGGGCTTAGAAAGAATCGTAAGTGGACAAGATAAGAATGTAGAAGGTGAATCAAATGAGCATAATAAGGACTTAGAAAGAGTCGTAAGTAAGCAGAGTAATGACTTAGAAAGAATCGTAAGTGAACAAGATAAGAATGTAGAAGGGCAGAGTAAAGACTTAGAAAGAATCGTAAGTGAACAAGATAAGAATGTAGAAGGGAAATCAAATGAGCATAATATGGACTTAGAAAGAATCGTAAGGGAACAAGATAAGAATGTAGAAGGGAAATCAAACGAGCAGAGTAAGGACTTAGAAAGAATCGTAAATGAGCAGAGTAAGGACTTAGAAAGAAAATTGAGTGAACAGAAAAAGGATTTCGAAGGGAAATTAAGTAAGCAGAATAAGGACTTAGAAAGAAACTTAAGTGAACAAGATAAGAATGTAGAGGGGAAATTAGTTGAGCTGATGAAGGGGAAGCTAATAGAAACACTTGAAGGGAAATTACTACAGATACTAGAAACTAAAGAGCCGAAAACACTAACGGGAGAAGAGACGTTAAAGAAAGCTTTTGAAAGAATGTTAAAAAGGGCGCAGAAAAGAAAGCAGGAATTTAAAACAAGGAAGCGAAAGAAAGGGTTGATCGAACTTGGAGAATTAGTATGGGTATAAAAAAAAAATCCAGCATTCAAATTAAAAAAAAAAAAGAAAAGAAAAGAAAGACATAATATCATTGATCCTGACTCTACAGTGCCTGGAAAGGAGAGCTTTCACATGTGAATTAATGAATTATCGTAAGCAGTTGTGCAGAACATTTTTTTTTTGCATTACTAAAGAGACTTGAGTATTAAATGCTCATTAGTGATAGTGAAGAAGAACAAGAAACACCTTTGCCATTAATATGTTTCAGTTTCTTTCTGCTTGAATAAGTTTGTCTTAAGGTTGAAACAGCTTTTATTGTCAGAACATTTATTATATTTTTTTTTGATATTTAGCAATATTTGTAAATTATTAATTGGTTGGTATGCTAGCAATATGCTGACAGTTTTCTTTAAACATATAAATTAGTTTTATTAATTATAAAAAAAAAGGTATCATAGAATGGAAAATTTATTTAAAGGTCCATACAGGGTGATTTACATTTGAGTTACAAGAAATAAAGAATTCCAAGATCGTAGGGAGATACCATAAACAGTTGCTCAAACCGTACAAATGTTTAGAGAATGAGAAGGGTGAAGAATGTAATGAAAATGGTCAGGTTAGTTTTACTCGAAATGAGGTAGCAACCCTATGAACAAATAGTAAAGGTAATACACCCGATAAATAAGGAGGTAAAGAAATAAATAAATGCATAATAATTATGTATCAATATGTATGTAAATAGATTTAATTTTAGAACTTAATTTAGGTATTAGCGTATTTCTCTCCACCACAAGTTATTCGTGTGCGCGAAATGTATTGTGTAAGAATGTCTCTCGGAAACCTGTTTTTAAATGGTGAGAGGGGATCAACCATAACAAATGTGGAGTGAATGACCCAAATATAAACACCACTGGTGTGGCAGAACCCTTGTGAAGAAACAGGTATAGCGAAGGGTCTCTGCCAACAAAACAAACCTACAAAGGCCATAATCAGAGGAATTATTCTGGAAAAGAAAATTGTATCAAGTGCTGAAAAATTTATTCTTTTCCAGAACAGGGCAATTTGAAACGGCAACTCTAGGCCGGGCCCGAGAACAGTAATTCTAGATAACTTATTAATTAACTTTTAGTGATGTTAAATCGTATTATGTAAATATCTTTTTCTCATACTGCTTGTATATTTTAAGAAGGGTGATTTAACGTTATGTATCTATCTAGGTTATTAATATTAGTAGAGTTATAAATGGTTTAATGTGAATAATTTAAGCGCTATGTTAAAATACTGTCCACGGTGTAATGTTTTAGCTACAGGAATAGTGCTTTCGAAGGCAGAAAACCTAGTTTTATTACCTCTCTCCGGTCGCCGTGCTATTATTCCTACAGCGAGGGTGTAGAGCCTTTGTCCCATTATTTGATAATTCGCCGTGACCAAGTGAGTGAGACAGACAACCTTAACGGTAAATGTAGGAAAAGCCGCGATTTATATTAAAATTGGACCAATGAAATCCCTGGAAGTTTATTCGAAATAGTTAGACGCGTCGAGTCGCGCTAAAAATGTACCAATAGGAAAGGAAGCAGCCTCAGGAGCCTGAGACTATAAATGGATCTGTTTGGGGAAAATTCGGGACAGTTTTTGTCATGTGTGGTCAGGGAGAGATGCTGCAGGATGTGTGAGATATCGCGCCAAGACAGGGAATCCAAATAGTTTTAGCAACACACCTAAGATCCGCTACTCTTAAAGCGACAATAAGAATATTTAAACTTCAAGTCATATCCGCGCCATAGTTTAACAGCGGTGGACAGTATTTTACAGCGGCCATACCAGTTTTGTATACTACGAGTGTTAATTAAATAAAAAGAAACGGCAGTGTCATCTTTTCATAAACAAAGCAAGTCTATGTCTTCCTATATCACCACCCGAGATCTACGTTTTCCTTTACCGAGGATAAGTCCATGCTCCCATAGAATTTAAGAACAATTACTGAGGCTAGCCGAGGATAAATTGAAGAGAACCAACCCACTGAGAACTTCTGGAAGCAACGGGAGAAGCATCCAGGTAAGCCTAACAGCAACGGATGAGGAGGTGATCGCCGCAATCCCCACATCCTACTACCCTTGAGGCAGTATTTTTTATTACTTAAATGATATCAATCTAATTATATAGTATAAAAAATCACAGCCCGCCTAAAAGCAATATGCATATTATAATACATAAAGTTTATATTACAGTCATTGTATTATGTTTATTTTATTATGTATATGTATAATATATTATGTGAATGTATTTCGTAGTTTAATAATGTCGGAGCTGTGAGAATAGAAGCAAGCTGCTTTTAGTAGCAAACAGAATTATAAAGTAGAAGCAGAAGGTTGCTAACAATAAGGTAACCTTGAGACAACAATAAATTAGAAAGTTAAAAAAAAAGGCTACTAATAGTCCATGAAACAATATCAATGTAGTATTCAAAACAATTTGTAAATGTGCAGAAAGCAAGCGAAAGTAAAAATAAAGGTATTCTATTGGAGTAGGCTTAGCCAATCAGAAACTAGAAATATAAGGTTTGTTCCAGCACGATTCAGAATCGATTCCGAATTATCTGAGTGTGCGCAGTAGCTAAGTGGCGTTCCAATACGACAGAGAATCAGTTCAGAACCAATTCTGAATTTCCAGTTTGCTGTTCCAACGTATTTGGGAACTAGTTCGGAACGAGTGAAATCGGTTCGGGACTAAGAGTAGGTACTGAAAATTCCAGACATGCGCAAATTGTATGGTCTACAGCGCATACTCAGTCAATTCAGAATCGATTCTAATCGCTTGGAACAAACCTGACAGAGAGTATAGAAAAAGTGACATACTCTCTGTATTCAGTAGAAAATAAAGTTTAATATGTAATTTATTCCTCCATGCGTGTTTATTTCTCAATACGGAATAGCAAAGGTGTTTGGTAAGCAGTTGCTTGCCGTTGAGTAGTATGGCGACATACTTGAGGAAAAGAACAAACGTCTAACAAAGCCAGGTAGCAAAACAGCGTTCAAAGATAACAATAATGAGTGATTTAGAAGGTGACAGTGATCTTTTTAATGATGCATCGACTTCCGAAGAAGAGGATGATTTCCATTTAAACATTATTCCGTTATTTTGGGAACTTTACCCCTTTTTGGCACCTTTATACCATTTCCCCCCCCCAACCATGCCCATAATCCCCTTTTTTCTTTTAAGTTTCATTCCAATTTATTCTTTAACTTTCAATTAACGTCTCCTCAGCTTGCTGTGTACGTGCGAATAGTAAGTCTACCTCTTTCAGTAAACGCCGCGCGGGAATTGAAAGCACACCCGCAACAATGGAAAATAATTGTGTGTTCGACGAAAACCTCTTTATCTCACTTTACTGCTATAAAGTAGCCCGCAATAATGCAATTCACAATGAGTGATTCTATTCCACCAGAATCAGTAGCCTGCTGTTCGTGAATGTGAGGTTGTTGCTGTGAGAGACGTCATCTGTTTACGTGGAGACGAAGCCTGGGCAGGCAGAGACGACAATAACCTCAACCGCGCAGTTCCGAGAATTATTAAGACTGGGCTATAATTCACAAAACAATTATATATAAAGAAATAAAAATTTCAGCCCAATTGAATAGATAGTTTAGAAAATAGCAATTTCAGTTGTGCATCCCCTTAAATAAACCAGCACCTTATTGTGCCTTTTTCACCTTATTTGAGCACCTTTTCCCTTCCTTTTTTCATCTGAAATTTGCAACTAAAAATCCTAACCCTGATCATAAGCATACATTGGTACCATGTAGTTTTGTATTATTTGAATTACGTTCGGAATAGAATTTATGTGGGGTGTCATTGTCTCAGAGTATTGGAGTTTTAAATTAAACATTGTGTTTAGAAGCTTCTGTAGCAGGAAACCTAATGTTAAATTGGAATTGTGTTAAATTACTTTTTCCGGGTTCTGGTTTAAATACAATATCTATAAATTACAATTGTTATTCCAAATAACTCAGTATCAATGGCTTTAAGCCGATAAACGAACGCGATTTATTTTTGCTCGAATATTAGGACTGGAATCCGTATGAAAGAAACGCTTACGATGTACATCGGCGGAGTTTGATTTCATTCATCAACGCTGTAAACGTAAATATTTGATCGTCTTCTGATTGACCGTGCAACGAAGAAGGCCGTGACAGAACGCGAACGGTTCAAGTAGTGTTCCAACCACACAAAATTCCGAATTAGTTCTGTGAGCGTACCGGACTGGCGCATGTGCATTTTAGCATGTGTTGGGATTAGTTCCGAACCCGTTCAGAACCGTGTGCTGGAACAAACCTATAGAAATGTACAAATTTAAACGGTAGATGCTAGGAAGTAGCGTACCCAAGCAGTACGGGTTCAGTGGTTGTATGTGAGTATGGGAGACGTGAGAATTCAGTGCAGTGCAGATATATAAATGTTAAACTTTTAAAAGTGTAATTAAGAATAATCATCACAGCTCCATGGTTAAATACGGCAGTAAAGTGTTATTAATGTGCCGTAAAGGATAAATAAAGAAGTGAAAACTTACAGTTATAATTTGTGTAACGTGTGTAAACATTATTCTGCAGCCGTACCAGCCCTATTTAGAGATACTTGCTCTACCAGATATTACTGGCGCAGATGAGGCATAAATAATAAACAAATAAACATTAAAAAAATATTACACATAAAAAACTTTATTAACACACGACACCGGGGCAAAAGTTGGTTCCTAAACGTGGGGTAACACAACCGCAAATTTGGCGTAAAGCGTGGGGCAACAGACAACAGCATGGAAAATCTTTCGAAATTTTGATTTTCTCAAAAATTACTCTAAGGAATTTATTTAAATAACATATTTTAAAGATACTTACATGACAAATAAAATGTGTATCTCGAATTCCTGGGAATATTCTGTGAAGTCCTCTTTATTCGGAAGAATTTTGTATAGTGCTGTATAACTGGTAAACGTTAAGCGATAGACGAAAGCATACCACACAAAATTGTAGATCTGTTTAAAACACAGAACCTTGTGGTATCAGCCATTTCCAAGATATCTGTTATTAATCCTTCGAATTGTTCAATACCTAGCGATTCTTTTACCGAGCGAAAATAAATTGAGTTTTATTTATGGACGCTCTTTAGCGTCACATTCTATATTGGGCGTGAAAGACCGGTAATTTTGCTCAAAGGCCTGTTTATCAGACTTGAGGTTCTTTTACATGCCGTAAATCTACGACACGGTACCACCGGCTTTACTTCTCTTCCGAAGGAAGCCATGTTAAGGATTTTTACGCCCGAAAAATCCATCGCCCTCCGCCGGGTTTGAACTCGCGACCTCGTGAACTAGAGGCTAGCATGGTAACCACTACACCACGGAGGGTGACTTACCGAGCGAGATGGCTCAGCCGGTGACGTCTGTGGCCGCATTCGGGAGGTCGTGGGTTGGATTCTCGTGGTCGGCCTTCCTGACCCATGGGTTTTTTCAGCGTTTTCACGAGTCGCTAGGTCAGTCCTTACATCCCCCATTCTTGTCCCTCCATTTTACCCACATTCTAATTTCACTTCACCTTTCATCTGCTTGGTCTGTTTCAGGGTCGGTGGGAGTCTCGGCGTTGCGTGGCAGGGGAAAAGGATGCTCTCGTAACACCGAAATGGGGACGGTCACCGAGTCCCGGGCCTCAAGGGGGGAGGGGAGCCGGTTACACCAGCTGCCATCCGAGAAGGTTTTATCCCTAAAAGGTGGGTCCCTGACCTCTGTCCTGTCGTGCCCCTTAGTCCGAACTCACTCTGTCTCCTCTGGCCTCACCGCTCCCTCCCGGGGCACCTCGTCAGGGGCTTCAGGCACTAAAGATCTTGTAGGCCCAGGTGCTAAGTCCCCCTCGCAATTGGTGCTAGTGGTCCTGCAAATTTTCACTTGTTTCTCGCGATGTCATGGAAACAGTATGGAATTTCAAGGCGCATATAGCGTCCAGTTCTTAAACATTTGACTGTCGCAGTTCCCTTTGTATCTATAACGAAATGCGTAATATAGCTATTTCTGGAAAGGTTCTTTGGAATAAAATCTAGTAGACAGAAAAATAAACTTTCGTAAGATAAATTTTTATATCCATTAATGAACGATAAAGTTTAAAGAAAGTCATGTGAGTGTAACACATCCTAATTTTCCTTTAATTGAAAATTGCCAGAAAGGTAAAAGCAAAGGTAGGATCGCGGAGGTGCCCCTGGAACCGGGGCAGAGCACCACACTCAGACCATCGGCCCTTTATGCTTCCATCGTGACCCCAGGGAGGGAAGAATGAGGGAGAAACCCGAAGGGCGACCAGATCCGGATGCCGAAGGGCACAAGAGTGCCCGCCGAACACCGTCGCCTGGTCCTACAACCCCGAAACAGATGACAAGGAAGGTGCTGGGCACAGAAAATGAGAAGAAGAGTCGTGGTAGAAGATGAGCCACCACAGCATTCGCCTGGCGACGCGGGGAAACCACAAAAAACCCATGGACCAGAGTGGGCGTTCGCCGGGAGTCGATCCCAGGACCTCCCGAATGCGGGCCACAGATGTAACCGCCTTAGTGATTCGCTCGGTAAAATTACCAGAAACATTATATTTGTGGTTTCATTAAATACATAGCTAACCTCATTTATGTTAGGGAAATGCAACGAATAATTGCAAAACAAACTGAAGTTAGTGTTGCTAAGCAGGAAATTAACAAGACTTACTAAAAGTGCAGCAGCAAGTACGTCCGTGTGTAGGTATATACCTAAGTTATTCCGGTCACGACATTCTTGTTACACAAAACCGCTACCCCTCCTGGCTCCTGATTGGAACGAGCACCTTGTTGCTGAGGTGCATACCATTTTCTTTCCTACAACTATCTTGTATTTCCTCCTTACAATTTCTTCCCTTTCTTATTCTCCACCCGACCGCCGCGGCGCGGCGCGGCCCCGGAAATGTTGTATACACCCGGGTCGTGATCGAAATAATTTTGAAAGGCTCATCACATGAACGCATAAATATTTAACTGGTTGAAACGGAAAGCTACAAAATCGGAATTGTGGTTTCTTAGTACACACAAAACCAGCGGTGAAAACCCTTTGGTAACATTTCCTCTACCATCATCGCGTTACACAGAATCAGAAAGTTGCGATGGTGTATTTGAAGCTACAGAGCGGTCGTTTTATGGCTCGGCCGGGATCGCGCGTATGCGTGCCCCGCATCGAGCGAGGTAGCGCTGCGGTTACGTGAGCGACTCGCATTCGGGAGGTCCCGAGTTCGAGGATACACGAGATTCAGAAGTGCATTCCTATATTAAACAAATATTCTGATGTGTTACATTCACACGACTTTCTCTACTCTATCGTTTATTAGTGGGTATACAAACTTGAAGCTTATTTATATTTACTTCATTTCAACACAAATAAACCTTTGCAGAAATAGCTACATTACACATTTCGTTATAGATACAAAGGGAATACCGATAGTCAAATGTTTAAGAACAGGATGCTATATGCTGCCTTAAAATTCCAAATTTCCATGCAATTGCCAGAAAAAAAATGAATGTTGACAGAACTTTTAAGAGAATGGCTAAATAATGAACAATGCGAACGATTAATAACAGATATCTCGGAAATGGCTGATGCCACAAAAAAGAAAGTTATTTCAAATAAATTGTGTTGTAACGTGATCTACATTTCCAGTAGTACCTTTAGTCTATCGCTTAACGTTTACAGTTATAAAGATCATAGAAAGTTCCTTCCGAATGAATTAGGACTTCAATTGCTATTCCCAGAAAATTGAAGGTGTATATTTTATTTGACATGCAAATATCTTTAATATATGGCATTTTAAAGAAAATCGTTAGAGCTATATTTTAGAAAATCAAAAACTTGCAAACATGTTCCATGTAAAGGGTAGTATAGGGCAGGGGGATTTTCTTGAAAATTTTCATATCTCATCTTCAAAAGGTACTGAACTTAAATACCAAGTTTGGTGTTGATCCGAATATTCGTTTTTGAGTTATGCTATTTACAGTCCCACACATAGGCACTCATACACACACACATACACAGAGCTTTATATAAAAAAATTGTATATTCAGGGGACCTCAAAACATGTACTTCCGGTGAAATCTCGGTATTTAATTTTTGGGTGGAATGCAATACCTTCCCTACATACTAGGTACATGCTAGAGAAAATAATAAAACATGCTGGCCTTCTATCTCCAGTCAGTAACAGCCAGCATCTTTCTTCCGTAGACAAATATAACTTGCTACATTATTCCTGTTGGCTTGGTGTGTTGATCCAAACTGGTGCCCAGTGGAAAATCCTGGTATTATCAGATCCAGAGAATGAACCACATATCTTATGAGAACTGCAACTGTTTCACCTCTCCCTAAAGATTCTTTGAGATAGGCCGGTTAATTCTGTCAAAATGAGGTGATGCAACGTCTTGCTAAAAACAGTTTCTTTTCAGCTGCGTTTCCAGATTGTGTTCGCACATTAACGCACGTCATAGTTGGAGGATAAAAAGGACTTACGTAAAAAATATAACTTTTCCAAAATAAATAACACAATCGCTACATATGACTGAACAAATGGATGTTTCACTTGTTTCAGCTATTCAAATGTTTTTTTATATATTTTTAATAATATCGTCGACTCCCACTCCCTTCAGGGATGGTGAATTCACTCACTCCAGATTCTAATGGGTTGTGTATCAAACCTGTTATATTAGTTAAAAATCCGATGTGTTACATTCACATAACTTTCTCTACCCTCTATCGTTTATTAGTGGGTAGACATACTGTTCTTACGAAAGTTTATTTTTCTATCTACTTCATTTTAATTGACATAAACATTTCCAGGAAAGCTACATTACACATTTCGTTATAGATACAAAGGGAACACCAACAGTCAAATGTTTAAGAACTGCACATTATATGCTGGCCTTAAAATTCCACAATCTTTCCATAACATCGCGAGAAACAACTGAAAATCGACTGAACTTTAAAAGCATGGCTAAGTATTGAATAATTTGATCTATTAATAAGGGATATCTCGGAAATGTCCGATGCAATAAAAGAGTTATTTGAAATAAATTGTGTCTTTTAAAGAGCTCTACATTTTTATGTAGGAAAGGGTCTTTCAACAAGAGAGTCCTATCTTTAACATGTGATAGCTGCCGTTGTTATTGAGTTACAGCAGTCATGTTTCATGTGGTTACAGTTGTTATTGACAAGTTGCCATGGAACGTTACAGCATTCACTAACGCGTAGAAATTATGAAAATTTATTATCAAAATGGATCATCTGTTCGCCAAACCTTCCGTGTATTGCGTGAAGTTTACGGTGTGCATAATCGTCCCTGCGAGAGAACGATTCGACGTTTGATCGATAAATTTGAAAGAAATGGTTCTGTCAGCGATCAAAGAACGTCTGTACGTAATCGACATAAGCGCTTCAACGAAAACATAGGCGCCGTTCGGAAGAGTGTATCCGAGAACGGAAACAAATCAATTGGAGCTTTCGTCGACCACAACTTGGCGAATTCTGCATCTGGACCTGAAGTTTCACGCTTACAAAATGGTGTTAACTCAAGAACTAAAGCCCAGCGACCATAGGCTGCGCCGTGTGTTCGCTGACTAGGCTGTGGAGCAATTGGAAGCCGACCCGGATTTTTGTCGAAAAATCATCTGCAGCGATGAAACCCACTTTTGGGTGGATGGCTGTGTTAACAAACAAAATTGCCGCTATTGGAGCAATCACAATTGAATGCAGATTCAAGAACGACCACTTCATCCCCAAAAGGTTACTGTGTGGTGTGGATTTTGGTATGATGGAAACATTGGTCCATATTTTTTCCAAGATGAAGATGGAGAAGCTCTAAATGTCAATGGACAAAGATACCGGGCTATTATAAGGAACTATTTTTGGCCTCAATTGGATGGTATGGATCTTAGAAACATCTGGTTCCAGCAAGATGTTGCCACATGGCATACTGCTCTCGAAACAATCGATCTTTTGAAGGAGAAGTTCAGAGGTTTCATCATTTCCCGTAGTGGTGATGTTAACTGGCCCTCGAGGTCATGTGATTTAACGCCGTTGGATTACTTCTTGTGGGGTTATATTAAATCTCGAGTTTATGTCAACAAGCCAGAAACAATAAATGATCTTATGTATAACATCACGCGTGTTATTCGTGAAGTTGGACCTAATTTACATTCTTCTGTCATTGAAAATTGGGTCAACCGTATACGCGAAACCCAACGAAGTCGCGGCGGTCACTTAACTGATGTTCTCTTCCACACGTAATGACATTATTTATGTTCCAGAAAAAAAACTCTATCATTTATAGAACGTGTTTTATTTAAGGTCAAAGATATGACACTTGTTGAAAGACGCGATAGATACATTTCGTCTATCGTTTAACGATACCGGTTATTTAAGAATGTACAAAGTTCCTTTCGAATGAAGAGGACTTCACAGGCCATTCCCAGAAAACTCAAGATATACATTTTATATACTATGCAAATATCTTTAATGTATAGTATTTTAATAAAAATCCTTACAACTATTTTTTGGAACAGAAAATTTCAAAAAATGTTCCATGTAAAGGATGGTTTGCGTTTGGGGGATTTTCTTGTAAATCTTCGTGTCGCATCTTTGGAAGGTACTGACTTCTCGTTTTTGAATTATGCTGTTCAGAGACACTTATACGGATCTTTTCTTCAAAATGCTTTTTTTTTGGGTTCAAGTGGCTTATAACACGTATTTTCGGTGAAATCTCGATATCGGATTTTTCGAATGGAATACAATATTTCCTAGTAAAACGGAGAACGGATAAGGGCCTTTAGAAACTCATGTATTCCTCGGGGACTCATCACGACACTCTTCTGGCGCCTTAAACGGAGCAGTCTCTGCTAAATTAAGCGTAACAAATGACGTTAGAAGTAAATAAGGCATTAGTGTAAATTTAGAAACACGCATGAAGTGCCTGGGAGTAATAAACTTATGTACAATTTGTTTTATCCCATACATCACTCTGGAGACGTGTTGTTAAATGAAACACTTCATCGTTGGAACAGTTTCCGGGAAACAAGGAATAAACACGTCAATGGCACACACTAAACATACGGAAAATATTACCAGAGTCAAACAAAATTTTGCAGTTAACGCAGTATTGTGTACATGAAAACAACGACCTACAAATTCGCTGCCAGCTCAGCACAATTAAAAATACTCAACATCCCCACTCCTATCAGAAAATAGTAACCGCTAAATGTCGGGAGAATTTGAAACAGCGGCTCATTACAAGTGGATGGGGTGGAAATTTCAGCTCATGCTATTTGCAAAACAAGACGTGAGATTTAAATTGATAGCAAAGACATCGCCTGCGTGTTTATGAGCACTCCATGGCAGGCAAAAGTATGTACCTACTCGAAAAAGCGCACTCTAGTCATAAAAATATCTAAAGTTGACACTAATTTGGGTCGTGAATGTCGGACTGTTGCAATGTCAAAGGATGCAGAAGTTAGCTGTTTTGTATTACATTGCCAACACTTCCTACTTTCATTTAAAAGAAATAGGCCACACTTTGGAAGTAGGGAACATGGCCGTCTTCAAGGTTTTTCTTGAAGGGCAAAATTCAATATTATTCCAAAACCGATACTTCTTAGTTATTATCTGGATCCAAACATTAACTCATTGGGAGATTTCAACGGAAATACGTCTCTTGAGCCCCCAGAATCCAAAAAACAGAAAAACACTTTTTAGGAAAAAGACTTTGGTCTGTGTTTGGGTGCGTCAGCAATAACTCAAAACCGAAAAGTCGATAAATACCAAACTTAAATAATAAGGCACGAAAGATAAGGCACGAAAATTTTCTAGAAAATCTCCCCACCCCAAACTACCCTCGAAATTTGTTATCTTCTAGAAGAGGGCCCTAAAGGTTTTGATTAAAATATCATACATTATGGATATTTACATAACCCATCTCCGAGATATCCGTTATTAATGTTTTGAATTAATCAATTTTTTCTCATTTGTTCAATTTCCTTTATATCTAAAACTAAATTAATAATGTAGCTATTTCTGCAAAGGTTTATCTGGATTAAATGTATACAAATATTCTTTATAGTCTGTCCACATTCAGTTTTTTCACAATTGCATCGAAAGAGTATGGGATTTTAAAACCGGCATATAACATTTGAATCGATTAAAATGAAGTGGATAGAAAACAAATCTGATGTGTTGCACTCACATGACTTTCTCTATTCTTGTACAAACTATTTTTACAGACGCTTATTTTCCACCTACTGCATGTTAATCGAAATGTTAATCTTATTGCTAATTTTCTTGCACATGCAAGGGGAATTGGTAGGTTTTAAGCGATAGTCAAATATTTTAAGCGCTGGTTACTATGTAGAACATTCCATTCTCTTTGTATGTCTAGGACATAAAAAAGGGAATAACGAATTCCCAATTGAGAAAAGTATTAAGTACTGAAAAATTCAAACCAATAACAAGAAATATCTCGGAAATGGTTCACTCAAAATAAAAAATGTATATGAAAATAAATTGTGTTTTAACGAGATCTACATTTTTTGTGCACAGAAATTTTATCTCTTACGGTTTCCTAATTATGCAAAACCCATTCACAATGAAGAGGACTTTTGGGGACATAACCAGAAAATTCTGGATATACATTTCATTTGCCATGAATATATCGTAAACATATTATATTTCAATCAAAATCTTTATAGCCGTTTTTGAGAAAATCAATATTTTAGAAAAAAATGTTACATGTAAAAGGTAGTCTGGGGTGG
Organism: Deroplatys truncata; assembly: GCA_030765065.1. Taxonomy (NCBI): domain Eukaryota; kingdom Metazoa; phylum Arthropoda; class Insecta; order Mantodea; family Mantidae; genus Deroplatys; species Deroplatys truncata. The sequence goes on along the minus strand of CM060981.1, from coordinate 220,816,770 downwards.
AGGAAATTTCTTGAAAATCTTCGTGTCTCATCTTTGAAAGATACTGGACCTAAATACCCAGTTTGGTGTTTATTCAGCTTTTCGTTTTTTATTTATGCTGTTCACAGACACACACGGACCTTTTTCTAAAAATGCTTTTGTTTTATTCAGGGAAACCTCAAAATATGTATTTCCGATAAAATCTCGATATCGAATTTTTGGGTGGAATGCAATACTTCCCCTGCTTACTATACGTAGTAGAGAAAGTAATAAGCTTTCTTAAGAATAATTTGTATACCCACTAATAAACGACAGAGAGTAGAGAAATATATGTGAATGTAACATTAAGATTCTTTTTGGACAGAAATGGAGATAAAGTTTACGAAAGGAGAGATATTTGCAAACAGTTGTTTAGATGGGAATGTTCGGCCGATATATAATAGGTGTATTTTATGGTAGTGAATGAGTTGCATACTTATCTATGTGAGTGTGTACACGCGCTGCATATAGAGCGTTTCTACGTTCATGTTTAATGTTCGCTGTCAACACGTCTTTTGAAGCAAATGGTATGTGGAGCCAAATGATTCAGGAGTAACTCCGCGCACCGGCGCCTTCGCCCTGTATAAGAGCAACTCCGAAAATAACCTCGGTTACTTTATCCCGAAAGGCATTGAACCCAGTAGCCCCATATAAGAGCTAGACAGACTGCCATAACCAGAATAAGGATTTGTTTCCTTTTTCAAATTTTCGGGATTTTGTTTTTAAAAAAACTTCCCCTTCTCTTCCACGTGCACAAAAGGTGGTCAATTCCCCTACTCCAAATAGTGTTTTTCTCTCTGCAAGGTTTCCACCTTCAAGTAACTAACCTTTGACTGCACACTTTGACTCCTCAAATGCCGTTTGTAGACTAAAGTAGGAATGGTAGAATCGGGCTGAAAACTGCAAAGCCATAGCCGGTATTTGATCCACGAGTTATCGGTTTTCCGTGCCGCTGTTCTAAGCAACTGAGCTACCATTGCAACTTTCCACAATTAAATTCCCCAACTGACTGACATTTTTCGCAGTAAATCACAAGGTGTTCTTAAATTCATTCTGAGATGACATACCCCAATGGTGATTTACAATGGAGTAAGTACTCCAAGTTTCGGGCTTCATAGTTTAACCACTATTGTGTAAATTAATGTAATTACCTAATGGAAACACGAACAAGTCATCCAAAAGATTCCTCAATAACGTGCCCTAAACCCACAGCTAACATAACAACCAGCTATTCTGCGGACCTACCGAGGACCAAGCCATCGTGGTAGAAGCATATGCAGGTATATCATTTGAAGATTACATATTTGCTATTGAAAACTAACGATATTTAGACTCGTCTCGCGTATATCCAATAACAGGGTATGCATTTACTTGGCAAATAAAGCAATAGCTAAGGAACTTAGCAGTAAGTACCCAAGGATTTCAATAAATGATATATCTCTGGAGCTCCGCACTCCCCTGACACACCGCAAAGGGGTAATTTTTCTTAATTTACTGGAAAACCACCCGATAGCAATGGATATACACCCCACGTCTTCCATATCACACATTAAAGCTGGGTTTACTGCACTGGTTACACTCATATTCTGAGTTTTAGGAGGCAGCTTTATGTATGTTTTTCCTACTGATTTGGAAAAGCTCACAGATAATTTCCAGGTTAAGTACGAAGACACCAACTACTGGATCTACATCTCTACAGATAACCCTACTTTAGTTGAAGATGGAGGGCCATTTAGTTAGCCAATGCAATACTGCTCCTGCAGTACAAACCGAGCATGTTGCTACTTCTGAGGAACTTCCTTCTCGTTCTTGCTCTGACTTGAGTCCAAAAATAGCAAAAAATTCATATAACGATGACCTAACCACCATCTATTCTCCCAGAAACTCCAAGTAATGATAACACCCCAAGCTGAGACCTTATGAGACCTTACAAGAAGGACTTGACCTGTCTCAACAACCAACAATGCCATAGATGTCATTGTTACAAGCCTCATCAAAAGGGACACTCCACCAAGAGAATATGAATCTGACGATTCTGTTTTACTAGCACAAGGTACACATCAGCCTAAAATATCTAACACTACAAAACATGCTCCGAACTTAAGCGAATTACCTCTACCAATATTGCAAAGTAATCCCAAAAACTATGCACTCAATTTTGAACAACTCTGCAGTTTCTACATCTTTTTAAGAACTCGCGACCTAACAGAGTCGCCCTGGGCTATACAAACGACCTTCAAAGCCTTGCTGATACCTTGCGTAAGTTGCGCACGCATCTCAGTAATTCCAGTCTTAAAAACAGAACGACGTGTCTGCAAAAGAAGCTTTTGGCTTCTATTCAGAAAACGTAGCAACTAATGACACTGTTAACCAGAACCTGTAACTCTTACCTATAACAAAATGTGGTCATACCACAATGGAATTTAGACGGATTTCAAGCTCAGTTCTAATATTTACAACTACTTATCCGTAACCACAGCCCAGAAATTAATTTGCCTACAGGAAATAAACTTTCGTGCTGATAATGTCATTTACCTGCGCCTGTATTCATTCCCACAAACTCACTTCATGCTAGCGGTCGTTGTCTATTTACATTAAAAGTATCATTCCACACAAGGTGATTCCACTTAACAAAACTTTAGAAGTAACAGCTATGCCTGTACACATGCCTTCAGAAATCTGCATCTGTAATCTATACCTACCCAACAGCACTGAAATCGATGTTTCTACACTCTCTGATCTACTTCAACCACCACAACCCTTCATATTATTAGGCAACTTCAACAGCCACAACATATCGTGGGGTAATAATACTAACCAACGAGCGAAAATAATTGAGTCATTAATTCACTCTGACGATTTAGTTGTGCTAAATTACCCTGAGCCTATTCACTTTAACGTAGCTTACAGCACTTTTAGTAGCATTGATCTAACATTATGCTCGCCCTCAATTGCTCCATATTACACTGGTTTGTTTATAACTCGCCTTCGGGGAGTGATCGTTTCCCCATTGTTATTAATGCCAATTATACACCTCTACGATATTCTCGACAACCGTCATGGAACTTTCATAAATTGAACTGGATTTATTTTCGCACGCAGTTTCTTACCGCTCTAGAGAATCTGCCACAACTTGAGTGTTTCCCGGAAATGACTATATATGATGTTGTGGCCTTATTTTCCCCAAATGCGCTCTGCAACTCTATTTCTGGTAATGTCTTAGGATCCAGACTCCCATAGTGAAATTATACTTGCCGAAATGCTATCAAATGGAAGCAAAGAACCTACTACAACGTAAGAGACATCCAAGCTCAGAAAACAAACTAGAATCCCAAAGACTCCGAGCTGTAGCTCGTAGAGAAATTAAAATAGCAAATGAACCTCTTAGCTGACGTTTCTATCCTCCTTAAACGGACAGATTCCACAGACATTGTTGTGGCATAAACTTCGCACTATTTTTGGTAGCCGATGTTTTTCCATAATATCACATCTCCAAACTTGGAATCCTCTTCTCTCATCACAGATTCTAAACTCATAGCTGACACATTAAATAACGCATTTTCAAACACTACGAATGATTCTACCTGTCAGCCAGAGTATCTTGAAGTCAAACACAAGTCTATTGACCTGAACATCCCTGAGATATACTTGGTTACGGACGAACATTTAAATTAACCCTTGACGTTAACGGAGGTTGAAGAAGCCTTACGCCACTGCAACAGTAGAAGTCCAGGCCCTGACAATATTCCATACGAGCTATTGATTTACCTACCAATATAATATAATTTTTTTGTTGCACATCTTCAACTACATCTGGTCATTCACATATTTCTCAGATCAGTGGCGTACCTCTATAATAATTCCGATATTCAAATCAAATAAGAATCGCTCTTTACCAGACAACTTCCGTCCTATATCCCTAACGTGCACTATGTGCAAACTGCTAGAAAAAGTAATAACTAAACGACTGCAATGGTTCCTAGAAAACATCCACTTCTTCAGAAACACACAAAATGACTTCCGCCAAAACCGATCCACACTTGACAGTTTGGTAATTCTTGAAAGCGAAATTAATAAAGCCTTTTTTTAAAGACAACTTGTTTGCTGTTTGTCTGGATATCGAACGAGCCTATGATACGGTCTGGCGTGATTACATAATTAATACATTTAAATAAAAAGGTATAGACGGAAACATGCTTGCTTTTGTCTACAACGTCCTCCAGAACAGCCAGCTACGTGTAAGAGCAAATGGACAACTCTCAAAGAGCGTCTCATAGGACAATGCCATACCTCAGGGCTCAGTATTGAGTATAATGCTGTTCCTGGCGGCCATCAACAATATGATACCCTGTATTGATTCTTCTATCAAGGCATGTTTATTTGCACATCACCTAGTGTTCTTCTGTAAGGGAAAAACTTTACACAAATGCTTATACAACAATGTCTACGGTGACTTCAATGTTGGTGTTATAATACAGGTTTCAAATTTTCTGTTCATAAAAGTCAGTGCCTTGTTTTCTCCAAACAACGTAATAATCATCAGAAACCCATACTACTATTGGGAGCTCATCATCTGCCAATTACCAACACAGTTCTCATTCTTTGATTATTTTTTGACCGCAAACTCATCTGGATTTCACACCTTGAACTTCTTAAGGCAGCTGCACGCTTTGTCTCAATATATTGAAACCATTAGCTGCACGAAATATGTTTTGTTGCGCACGTTAATTAATAAATTATTAAGATAAGAGTACAAATTGATAAACCAAAAATAAGGATAAATAAAAAAAATACTGTTTTGGATAAATTATTTTTTGGTTCTTTAAGAGATAAAAGTATATATCCTTATTTAAGTTTGTTTGATTGAAACCAATCATCCGCTCCAAACTTTATTATGGATGTATCGTCCACCAAGGCTCCTTTGTTTTTAAAATGATCGACATCGTACAGCACTCTGCCCTACGAATAACCTTAGGATCCTTTTGTTCCAGCCCTTTAGACAGTCTCTGTATAGAAGCCAATGAATCTGCATTAGCATATTCTGGCTGTCAAAACATCCTAAAGAGAAACTATTGCAGTTTAAGCAGATTAACAAAAATCTAGGAAACACGGGACGATATAACTAAAAGCGGTTTGCTACGAAACGCCTGTGGCAAATTAGCCAATTCTTTCACCGTGGAATCGCTGAAATCCGCATTGCAAATACTGCCAACTTGTTACTTGAAATAGTATATTGCTATATAAGTTTAGTAAGTGCAGGTAAGTGCATAATTGGAGAAAGAGGAAGAGATTGATGATAAGAAACGAAATCGAGTATAGCATACTTATGAGATTCTATAGTGCACTTAACGCATTGTATTGCACACTATTATTTCGACGACAGTGTGTAATAGAAATACGCGAAAGAAAAATAATCACTAAGTGTGTTCAACATGGTGACTCGAGTGGCAAGTTCACCAACATAGGTAGCGAACAGGCAAATGATTGCCCACACCTGATTGTTGATCTTAGAAAAAAATCGGTAACTTGGAACTTATACTGAACTGCTGCAGGAATTAAATCCTAAGTAAATATTAACAAATAAAAAGGAAGTAAATATCCAGCTAAGATTTAAATGGTAAACTTCTCGCCCAGGTAAACACCAGAAGCACTATCGTCAGATAACCGGAATCTTCTGGAAGTTTCCCTTCTCCCTCCATTCCAGAACATTCTAGACTGTTCTTTGGGAGTTTCCAACAGTTGTACAGGTCTTACCGCCAGTCGGTTTAAATTAATGACGTCATTAGTTCAGCGAGACCGCTGTCTCAAAGGGGAGGTGCGGAATTAAAACCTCAGACTCCATGCGTTTCTGACTTAGTAAGCAGATTGATGAACTGTGGTGGTGCAGAACTGCTTTCACTAGAACATTTTGTGCGTTCTTGGCACGAGAAATGGAAGTGACCACCGATCATGCATGGTTGAATGCTAACCCGAGACACTCCACTACAAAAGCCGTTTACGAGACGCAAGCGAAAGACGTTTCAAATATAAATACTGGAAAAGTCCCATTTCACTAAAGTGATCTCAAAACTGTTGACATTCAACCCTTCCACTCATCTTTCGCTAGTCCTCTGTCATAAGCACTGGTGATAAACTCGCTTCAATGTATTGAAGTCATGAGCAGACAATCGACTGGCCGAATAAATCTGAAGACCTTGTATAAGCGACAGTTCTCGTGCGATCGAGTTAGTGAGTGCGTTTTGATGCGACCTCAAGAGCGGTTCTCCGAGTGAGTTTATGGCAAATGTTGTGACGTGTAGCGAGTGCTGCTTCCGCGAGAGACTAGACTTCCTGTGTTCGACTCTCCCGTGAGTGAGGTGAACCGAAGAAGAGGCCATGTGATGCGTATTTCATTACACCACTACGACGCGAAGAAAGTGGAGCGATAAGTAAACTTTGGATGTCTCTCGTCTCGAACTGGAATTTACTTTTAAATGTTGTACACAGACTCATTTCACAATTCTAACCAAGCCTGCGAAGACATTTGATTGTTTCGCTTGGTTTGTACACGACAGGCTTGTAGTCTTGGAGGAGGGGGAGTTAAAACGCCAGTCACTCAGTCGCCTCAACAAGTAGTTGACGTGTTTACTATATGCGTGTCAGTATTTTCATACAAATGCAGTAAAAATGAACGAAACCATTAATACAGGGTGCACCAATAAAATGTACCTGATGCATAGCTTCCAAACTATTTAAGATTGAATATCATATTGATACAGAGTTACAAAAGAAAGATGGGTGAATACTTTTAATGCAAGCAACTGCTTTTGAAGTATGTCCCAATGAGAATTATCCATTTTGTAGCGGGGATAAATAAGGTTTTCTTGGTTCGGGTTTCTGACTCGGAAGGATTTGTTTTGCCGGCTGCTCAGGTTGGGGGTTAATGGTTGGATATGAGATCTTCTCTCAGGGAGTGTGGTTAGGAGGTTAATGACACTCGCATTTCTCCTTCACTGGCCCGTTTATTGTGATGATCCACACTGCGTTCCTCTTACCGAATCCCCGTCACGCAAGACTTAATTCCGCCTGGCATTCCTTGCTCTCATTTACGTGCTTCCCCCTTTCTATTTCCCTTTTTGCGGTGAAAAGTATAAAGTTATTATTTTCGTAGACCGGAATTTATTCATTTCTAGACGCCTTTCCGCACACTAACTTGACACTAACTTTCACATATATTCTGCCTCGACGCTTGACATGAAGTCTCACCCACAGTTCGACACGAAGTGATCCATGTTATCCACGTCTCAAACTCCTCTGCCTCCTAGATACTTTTTCTATTCTCCGCCTATTTTCTAGTTTAATTCCTCCTTTTTACTATTCACGTGACTTTTCTAACTTCTCGTTGGTCACTTTTCTAAGCTTTACGTCGCTTCTCATTGGTTTGCTATATTTTAAAGTTGACCTTCACCGCGTCTAACATTACCGTCTTATTTCCGCCTGATTACCTTCTCTGTGCGGTTGACTGCATCTGACTTCCCGTCTGTTGTATTCGTTTCCTGCGGGTTTCACAAATTCTATGTAGCTTAAGTGCTCGCTAATGTCTTCACCTGTTTGTTCGTGAAACATTTCCCATTTTTACAGTTTTCGCTAGTCTCTCTTCGCTCTGAAATACGCGGTTTCATACATTTTATTTTCATCTGTTTTTTTAATTTAAGTTCATTTTATTTATTAGTGTCTGTTCTTTACTTAATCTCCGTCGTTATGATTTTATTCCCCTCTTTCCTAGTCCTTCATATTATCTTTATTCTTCTTCCTATTATTATTCCCATCTTTATTATTACGATTATGATGATTATCATTATTATTATCCCCATCCTTATTATTATGCTTATAACGATTATCATTATTATTATTATTATTATTATTATTTCTCTTCGGGTGGATCTTATCATTTCAATTTACAACAATATTTTCAATATGACCACCTCTAAGAACAAGGCACTAATCCATTAAGATGGAAATAAGCTTCGTCTGTAAACCAAACATTGTTCACCCATTCATCATTGTCTTCCATTCTTTGATTAAAAGTGTTGCACATTTCAACACGTTCACGTTTTTGTTGAACTGTTAGTGACTGCTTCACTTGCAGTTTATACGGGGACGGTTTGAGCTCTTGTTTCAAAATCCTCCTCAAGGACGTCGGTCTCAGCCTCAGTTCGGTGCTCTTTTTTGGCCTCTGGTTGACTAAAATCATACAGCTGCAATGTTTTCTTGCGTCCTCGCCGGTCTCGCTCTACCTGAATTTGCTTTATTCCGGTTAAGAATAGTCCCTTGATCATTAAATTTCTTTACACTACCCAATATTGCCTTTGAAGATCGTGCAAATCCCAAATTCATTACGACATCTATATTGTGTCTGTACTACTGATTTTGTTTCCAAATAAAATGTAACAATTTTAATTCTTTTAGCCGTGGTGAAAACCATAATGAAAGTTTCTCCCAAGCTTGGACAACAATTACGTGAAAACAGAAGAAAGATGTGTTACCAACGTAGTGAAATATCAAACATTAAAAACAGGGACATTTTATTGGCGCAACCGGTATTGGAATGTTTTAAATATTGTGATATCCAAGTTTAGAAGGCGTTATCCTACGGAAGACTGTGTAGGATGATTACAATTTCCCAATCTTTTGTTGGATTAGATTGTTCAGAAACATAAAAATCCATTTGACTCCACAACTGAAATTGCATTGGATAGGATAGTGGACGAAGAAAAATACTTTGTAGACGATAACGCGATTAGTAGTGTTAAAGATTGTAATGGTAGTGTCAGTGGCGAAAACAGTACTCCTCAAAGAGAAGCCAACAGTTCTAGTGACTATGAACTTTCGCCAGAAAAGAAATAAAATATTGTTAGTATTTTAGCTAAATTTTCGGAAGAACGTCTTAAACGTATTTATGATTACCATACACCTGCACGTAAAGTTTAGACCTACAGTTCGTTATTGAAGAGACATCCATCTATAAAAAGCACATCGAACATCAAAGTAATATTGATTATGTGCAGAAAAAAAAATGTAATGAACTTCAATTTCGAGGAAACAAGACAATCAAAGAACAGGTGATAAAACAAAACATTCTATCCCAATTTGACATGGCAAGGCATGAAGGAAAATGTGTCCATTACTGGCACCTGAAATTTTGGACAATGCAAAAGCAGAGAAATTGGGCACAGAGATTTTATATGTTCAGCATCTCAAGAGAGAATAAAGAACACAGAATGTGCCGTAGACACATCACTGCTTTCATGACAACCAGATATACATGAAGACCAAGACCTTCGCCAGTCTGGGGCTCGTTTTGTCGAAGAAGTAAACCAGAAAACTGCAAGTTTCCAAACACAGCAATACGCCATTTGGAACACTGATCGAAGTGGATTTAATTATGAACTAACTTCTGATGCGACATTATACAAAAAGGGGACAGATCAACAATTGCCTTGGTTCAGTCTGCACACAATACAACTCATAATTATATAATAGATGTCGGAATTTAAATGAGTGGATACCTATTAAAATTTGTATATTTACCTTCAGGGAAAAACTTTCGACCCGAAAGTTAAAAAGGATATTGAATACAATCTTCAAACAAACATACATTTGGAGGCTGGCACAAGTAGAAAAGTGTCAAAAAACCATTTAAAATCTTTTTTCTTGGACATCCTTTGCGACAATGTCGCAAATATGCGATTCTTGGAGTGCTCACAAGGATACAACAATAGTAAATGAATCATTTTCGGATAAAGACATTGAATACAAGATTATTCCGCCACAAACAACAAAATACGCACAGCCTTTGGAAGTATATTTTCCCGGTAAAATAACATATATGCAAGAAGGATAACGGAGTATATATAAGGACTCTCCTGCAGTGACCTCAATACTAAATTAGGAAATAGAATTTTCATACTGAAAATACATCTATTATTCATAACCAGTTGTCTGCTTCAGACAATACTTCAGTATTCCTAACAAGCAGCTGGGTACAATACTCCCACACATGTTGCTCAATTCAAGAATGTGATTCAAGTGGCATTTGATTTTTCAGCGCAAGAATGTGATTCTGAGAATTGTCCAGATATTGCTTTTGCCAAATGTGGCTATCGTGAATCTCCATATTGTTTCATGTATTTTGTTGAGGAACCTCGTGTACATTTTTAAAGTCGAATATTGGACAAACTAAGAGTAACACAATCGAATGTTTTCACCATCCTAATCGCAGTGGTACGTAAAGCTTCTAAATAAAAGCAACACAAAATTCTTATTCGAGCCGAGAGACACCCCTTATAAGTGAAGTCGCAGTGAAAAGTTGAAGTAGATCAAACTAGTGAACAGGCAGTGAAAACTTATTGAAGTGACAGTTGAAAAATGGACAAAGTCACGTTGATGTAAGGAATGGGATACAAAAACCAACATCGAGGAAATTCTTAAAATATTATTGACCGGAATGGAGAAGATGTATACGATAATTGAATCTGGAATGGATAAGATAGGAAGGGAAATGAAGAGTGTTAAGCAAAACACTCCTATGCGTAACACTCACTTACTTTATCTACTCTTGTACAAACTATTTTTACAAAGATTTATTCTCCACCTACTTCATGTTAATCGAAATAAACATTTGCAGAAACTATCTTATTGCTAATTTTCTTGTAGGTGCAAGGGGAATATGGTAGGCTTGTCCTCCGTGGACTAGTGGTACCGTGCTCGCCTCTAGTTCCCAAGGTCGCGGGTTCAAACCCGGCGGAGGGCGATGGATATTTTTGGGCGTAAAAATCCTTAGCATGGCTTCCTTCGGAAGGGAAGTAAAGCCGGTGGTCCCATGTCGTAGATTTACGGCACGTAAAAGAAGCTTAAGCCTGATAAAGAGGCCTCTGAGCACAATTACCGATATTTCATGCCAAATATAGAATGGGACTTTGAGAACCATAGTAGTTAAAGAGCGTCCATAAATAAAACTCAATTCAATTCAATTCTTTAAGCGCTAGTCAAATCTTTTAAGAGCTGGTTGCTATGTGGAGCATTCCATTCTCTTTGCATGTGCAGGACATAAAAAAAGAATAACGAATTCCTATTTGAGAAAAGCTATAAGTATTGGAAAACTCAAACAAATAACAAGGAATGTCTAGGAAATGCTACACTCCATTAAAAAAGGTATATGATATAAATTTTGTGTTTACATGAGATCTACATTTTTTGAGTAGAAAAATGTCTATCTCTAGCGGTTTTCCAGTTATGCACAAGTCATTCAAAAAGATGAGGACTTTTGGGGACATTCCCAGAAAATTCAAGATATACATTTTATTTGTCATGAAAATATCTTAAATATATAATATTTTAATCAAAATCGTTAGAGCCATCTTGGAGAAAATCAAAATGTTCGAAAAATATTCCATGTAAAAGATAGTCTGGAGTGAGGGACTAATTTTGGTATTTATACGACTTTTCGTTTTTGACCCATGCAATTCACAGGCGTACAGCCATACGTCCACACAGACCGACCACATATAGATCTTTTTCTTAAAATGCTGTTTTTTTTATTCAGGGAGCCTCAAAACATATTTTTCTGGTGAAATCTCGGTATCGAATTTTTGGGTGGAATGCAATATTTCCCCAGAGAAAGTAAAAATGAAGAACGCCATGAATAAAATGGAGATGGAAATGAAATCCGGAATGGAGGAGTTGAGAAGCGAAATGAAGAGTGTGAAAACGTAGATTGAAATAAAGAGAGATTTTGACCATATGTATATAAGTTTTCAGAACATCTTAACTGGTTTCTGTGATACTCCATACAAATGAAGTAAACGTTTAGCCTACTACATTCCTCAGCATTAATACTGCAGATAATATAACATCCAGAAAGTAGGTTACAAAAATGTATTGCCTCGAAAGCAAATGCGTTCCCCGAACAAGTTGAATCTCTCTTCCCTTTCTGAATGTGTATGATACTGCTGCTGTTGCTACGACTTTCGCATCTTTCGGCAGTCGCCCAAAACTCATAACTCACACGATTAACGAAGCAGCCAGAACAACATCGCTGAGGGAGGGAGACTTTACTTTCAACTTCGAAACGTCGCACATGTCCCGCCTAAGGCGCCCATATGAATAAGAAAAGAAATAGGCAAATAAAGACAGGTGGTATAGGGGTGACATTCACACCTATCTCGCTGCGGACCATGGTTCAAATCCCGACTGCGTAAAGGTACCAATGCAGCCTTTTCTTTCTCCCCCACCCTCTCAGGACGGATTTGAAGTAGTTTCAGCATCTTATTACCATTTTACGTGTTTATTTCAAGCTATGGTTCACGATCCAATATGACCTCTCCTGTTAAATACGTTAAACCAAAAAAAAAAAAAAAAAAAAAATGATGTGTTGCACACATGACTTTCTTTACTCTTGTACAAACTATTTTTACAAACGCTTATTCTCCATCTACTTGATATTAATTCGCTTTGTATGTCTAGGACATACAAAATCGAATAAAAGTAGTAAAATTTTGCCTATCTCTTACCGTTTACGAGCTATGAAAAGCCATTCAAAATAAAGAGGACTTTTGAGGACATTCCCAGAAAATTCAAGATGTACATTTCATTAGTCATAAGAATATCTTAAATATGATTTTTTAATCAAAGTCATTAGAGCCATTTTTGAGAAAATCACAATTTTTGAAAAATATTCCATATAAAGCGTAGTCTGGGGTGGAGGGATTTTCTTGAAAAAGTTCGTGTCGCATCTTTGAAAGATACTGAACCTATATACCAAGTTTGGTATTTCTCGGACTTTTCGTTTTTGAGTTAGAAAAAGTTAGTTTTTTGTTGGCAGACACACAGACGCAGACAACGCACATACACACAGGACTTTTTTCTAAAAAGGCTTTTTTTGGATTCAGGGACTCTCAAAACATGTATTTGTGATGAAATCTCGGTATCGAATTTTTGAGTGATATGCATTATACCTACTTAATTTTATATATATACTATACGAGAACAGAGAAAGTAAAAAGACTTAAATAGTAATTTACCTAAATTTTGGAGAGGTAAAATCAGACTGAAAAATTCGATGCCATAGCCGGGATTTGAACTACGGATCTTTCGGTTTTGGTCCGGTTACACTAACCAACTGAGCTCATGGCAACATACCAGCACAACATTAAATTACCCAACTGACTCGCATTTTCCCCGGTAAACCACGAGCAGATCTCAAATCCATTTTGAGATGACATACCACATTTAGGTTAATTACTTTAAAATTACGTTAATAGCCAAGCTATTACCGCATTACAGGAATAATCAGTTTTCTATAGCGAACATTATTTTCAAGTAATTAATGTAGTTCACTAAATGATCTAAGAACACTTGCACTGATTTACATCGCCTGTGAGTGTACAACTGTACATCGTCTGGGTGCTGAATGAAGGAGGCACGTTGACACACATCCTTTTTTTTCAATTACGCTCCGTCTCCCGTTTAGGACATTCTCTTAATACTGGCACGTTATTCTTTCCCTCCTTGCCTACGTACACGTTATTCTTTCCCTCCTTGCCTACGTACAATGGCTGCCTAATTCTCAAAAACCCTAATCTGCTTCTACCTGGTGTTTGCTTAGTGCTCAAATACGTTACGACTTCCCTAACAGCTGACGCCGATCCGAGCCTCTAAATTACTTCCCGTTAATCTTTCTCTATTTTCCAATTCCAATTGTTACATAAAATTTTACATGAGGTTTGAAATCAGAATTAGTATATAAATATCTAAAATGCTGCAATCGTATTTAACCCTAAATATTCGCTGTCCTATTCTATTATATTAATATTCAGTGTTGTTGTTTTTTATGAATCACTTACAAGCATATTTATTTAAACTATTGAATATTAAATGCCAGCAGAGTCTACATATACTATCTTAGTCTGTATACACTAAAATATTTTGAGTTGTACATTTGTTTGGAATTCCAAATGTAAATATTAATGACAAGTTGCGAATTATATTGTAAGGATTTCGAATACTTTAAGCGGGTTTCCGCATTGCTGCTAGTGTTAGAATTTGGGATTCAGCACCCGATAGTTATAATGCAGTATAAAATAGTAGGTAGAGAAGGTATTGTATTTGACCCAAAAATTGATATCGAGATTTCGCCGGAAACACATGTTTGAGGCCCCTTGAATAAAAACAAATAATTTTTAGAAAAATTTCCGCGTGTATATGTATGTGTCTTTGTCTGTATGACTGTCTGTGAGCAACATAATTCAAAAACGAAATATTGGATAAACACAAAACTTGTTTTTAAGTCCAGTGCCTTCCAAACATGCGACACAAAGATTTTCAAGAAAATCCCATTACAAAAAAATAAACTTTATGTGGAATATTTTTCGAAATTTTTTATTTTCTGAAAAATGTCTCAAAGGATTTTGATTCAAATATTATATATTAAAGATATTTACATGACAAATAAATTTATATCTTGAATATTCTCGGAAGTCCCCTTCACTCGGAAGGAAATTTATATAATTTTGCGTAACTAGTAAAGGTTGAGAGATAGACGAAAACGTACTACACAAAAAGTAGATTTCTTTAAAACACACAAATTATTTGAAATAACTTTTTTGTGGCAACAGGCATTTCCGAGATATGTATTATTAATGGTCAAAATTGTTCAATACTTGTCATTCTTACTAAGTCCTGTCGATTTTTGGTTGTTTTTCGCGATGTCACGGAAACGGTACGGAATTTTAGACCAGCATATAGCGTCCAGCTCTTAAACATTTGACTATCGCTATTCCCTTCGTATCCGTAACGAAATGTGTAATGCAGCTACTTCTGGAAAGGTTTATCTAGATTAAAATGAAGTAGATAGGAAAATAAAGTTTAGTAAGAATAAATTGTATACCCACTAATAAGCTATAGAGGGTAGGGAATGTGAATGTAACACATCCCATTTTTTTAGTCATGTGTTACTAGTGAATTTAAATGCGCTTTAGTTCGAACACTCGATTCAAATGAAAACACCTGAGAATTTGGCGACGGAGGAAGACTTGAGCTAAGAGGCGGAAACCTCAACTGGACATTATCTGCCAAGATGTCGTGTCTTAGCTGATTTAATTTGAAAGACAGGCGGCCAGTTGGCGTCGCGATAATGCGACAAGAACTCACCTGTTCTGACGTGTCTACAACCTTTCCAATTACCAACCGCTTCTGTAGATCAAAGGAGAAACTGACTATGTATTTCACCTGGGATGTTAGTGTAAATTTTAATTAACATGACGGAATTAGAGCGGATTTCAACATAACAACGGGCATTACCTGAGGTTTATTTCTGTACATATGCTGCGTTAACATTCTGTGTGCTTGCTGGAAAGTCATTTGTTGAAAGATTAATGGCAAAGTTTAGGACAGGGCTGATGACATCGAATTAATTTGTGTTGTTACTTTCCCTTCCAGCAGGTAGAGAAAGTATTGCATTCAACCCAAATATTGATATCGAGATCTATGCGAAATACATCTTTTGAGGCCCTGAATATAAAAACAACAATTTGTAGAAAAGGAAAAAATTAAATATCAAACTTCGAATTTAAGTTCAGTATCTTTAATGATATGACTCGAGGATTTTCCAGGAAAACCCACCACCACAAAATGCTCCTTACATGAACATTTTTAGACATTTTCTACTCTCGCAAAATAGCTTTAACGATTTTGATTTAAATAACATCATATATTTAAGATATTTACTTGGCAAAATATCCACATATTGAACCTTTGTGGAATATCCTGTGAAGTCCTCTTACGTTTAACTGGTAAACGTAAAGAAACAAAAACATATTAAATCAAAAATATAAGTCGCTTTAAAACACTCAATTTATTTCTTAGAGCTTTTCTTGTGGCACCGGCCATTTTCGAGATATCCGTTAATATTGGTTTGAATTTTTATTATTTTTAAGTGCTGCCACTTTGAGTTGTTTCTAGCGATGCAATGGAAGGTCAACTTATAACGCACGCTTTTAAACATCTGCCTCCTCAATCCCGGTTGTACCTATAACGGAATGTGTGATAAAACTATTTCTGCAAGGGGAACAACGTAGTCCGCCTCCACACGTTGTTCCCTAGGCAACACTAAATGGACTACAACACAGGCATCCTTCCCAAGCCAAAAAAGTTAAAAGAAGAGCACTTCTTAGTGCTATTTTGGAATATAACGATTATAAGAATTTTAAAGATAGAGTTGATATACAAAAAATGCCAAGGAAAACTGCAGTGGCCTTATTTAGGATGGCAACTGGCCACGATTGCCTCGCATAACACCTCCACAAGATACGATGCCTACCTACACCCAAATGCACTCTCTGTGAAGATATCATCCTGAACAAACAGCATCTCGCCAAATGCAAAGGCCTTAAAAGTGATAACTTACAGACTTTATATTGGGAAGCCAGAGGGAAAATGATGCAGATCAATTAATCCCCAGTGGCAATGGTCAACAACAATTTCTGCAAAGGTTTATTTCGATTTGCATGAAGTAGATAAAACAACAAATCTGTGCTTTATTCACGTGACATTCTCTGCTCTCTTCCTTTATTAGTAGGTATACAAACTATTCTTACTAAAGCTTATTACTTTCTCTACTATGTATAGTAAGGAGCGGAAGTATGACATTCCACCCAAAAATTTTGTACCGAGATTTCATTGCAGATACATTTTTGAGGCACCCTGAATCCAAATAAAGCATTTTAGAGACATGTCCGTATGTGTGTTGGTGTTTGTCTGTGAGCAGCATAAAAGCGAAAAGTCGGAAAAATACCAAAATAGGTATTTTAGTTTAGTATCTTCCAAGAAGATTTTAAAGAAAATCCCCGACCCAGACTACGCTTTAATGGAACGTATTTCGAAAACTTTGATTTTTTAAAAAAATGGCTCTAATGATATACTAAAAAAGTGCAAATAAAAGATATACACATGAAAAATAAAATGCATATCTTGAAGTTTCTGGGAACAGCCTGTGAAGTCCTCTTCACTCGGAAGGAATTTTGTATAATCTTGTATAACTTGTAAACGTTAAGCGATAGACGAAAGCGTAGACAAAAAAGTATATCTCTTTAAAGCTCACAATTTATTTCAAGTAAGTTTTTCGTGGCATAAGCCGTTTCTGAGATATCCGCTATTAAAGGTGGAAATTGTTCAACACTTGTCATTCTTAAAGTATCATCGATTTTCAGTTGTTTCTCCCGATTGCATGGAAACAGTATGGAATTTTAAGGCCAGCATATAGCGCCCAGTTCTTAAACATTTGACTATTGCTGTTCTCTTTGTATCTATAACGAAATGTGTAATGTAGCAATTTCTGCGAAGGTTTATTTGGATTAAAATGTAGTAGATAGAAAAATAAGCTTAGGTAAGAATAATTTGTATACCAACTAATAAACGATAGAGGGTAGAGAAAGTCATGTGAATGTATCACATCAGAATTTGTTTGTATCTACTATGTCTTAATCCAAATAAACTTTTGCAGAAATAGCTACATTATACATTTCGTTATAGATACAAAGAGAACAGTGATAGTCAAATTGCCGGCCCTCGTAGCCGTTGAAGGGGTATAGCTCCGGCGCTACGCCAAGCTGAGGGCCGCGGGTTCGAGTCTCGCCATGGTCATGGGTGTTTGTGTGTGTGTGTGTGTGTTGTATAACTGCGTAATAAGCGGTAACTAAAACATTAAAAACACAGTAAGATTAACTGGGTAAAACAAGGAAATTAAAAATAAAATGTTTAAGAACTGGACGCTATATGCTGGCCTTAAAATTCGATACTGTTTCCATGCAATCGGGAGGAACAACTGAAAATCGATGGTTCTTTAAAAGAGCGACAAGTATTGAACAGTTCTAAACTTTAATAACGATATCTCAGAAACGGATTATGCCACAAAAATTATTTTAAGTGAACTGTGCCTTTTAAAGAGATCTACCTTCTTTGTGTAGAAGTTTTATCTGTCTGTTTTGGTTTAGCGTTATACGAAATTTCTTCCAAATCAGGACAGGCTATTCCCGGATAATTCATGATATACATTTTATTTATCATGTAAATATCTAATATATGGCATTTTAATCAAAATCGTTATAGACATTTTTACGAAAATTAAAATTTTGGAAAAATGTTCCATGTAAAGGGTAGTTGGGGGTGGGCGATTTTCATGAAAATCTTCGTGTCGCATCCTTGGAAGATACTGAATTCAAATTCCAAGTTTTCTATTTACCCGACGTTTCATTTTTGAGTTATGCTGTTCACAGACAGACACACAGACAAACAGTTTCAAAAAATGCTTTATTTGGATTCAGGAGGTCCCAAAATATGTATTTCCAGTGAAATCTCTGTATGAATTTTTGGGTGAAATGCAATACTTCCCCTACTTACTATACGTAGCAGATCAAAATAATTAGCTTTCGGGAGAAAAGTTTGTAGAAACTTATAAAAATAAACCTCGGTGGGAGAGAAAGCCATATGAATGTAACACATATGAATTTTACTTATTCTATGCTTACCTAAAGAAAATATTGTATCCCTACTGAAAAGTTCTATACCGAGATTTCGCTGGACATACACCTTATTGAACTCCTAAGATCCAAACATTGCACTTTTACAAAAAAGGCCCGTTTACGTGTACGCGTACACGCGCGTGTTTGAACGGCATAGGTCTAAAACGAAATGTTCGATAAATACCAAACTTGGTCTTTAAGTTCAGTATCTTTCAAAAAATACGAAGATGTTGAACAAAATCCTTGCATTTGAAAATTATTCTTTACATGGAACATTTGTCGATATTGTTTATTTTCTCAAAAATGTGTAAGCATTTTTATTAAAACACCATACATTTAAGATATTTACATGGAAACTACAATGTATATCTTGAATTATCCGAGAATAGCCTAAGAAGTCGTGATTCGGAAGAAATTTTATATAGTGGTAAACCATAACAGATAGACAAAAGCTTTCTAGAGCTCTTTAAAACACACAGTTTATTTAAAATAAGCCTTTTTGTGCCATGAGCCATTTATGGGATATCCGAAAGGTTCGAATTGTTCATTTCTTGGTCATTCTTTGAAGTCCTTTCACATTCGGTTGTTTCTCCCGATTGCATGGAAACAGTATGGAATTTTAAGGCCAGCATATAGTGTCCAGTTCTTAAACATTTGACTATCGCTGTTCTCTTTGTATCTATAACGAAATGTGTAATGTAGCTATTTCTGCAAAGATTATTTGGATTAAAACGTAAAAATAAGCTCTAGTAAGAACAGTTTGTATACTCACTGATAAATATAGGGAGTAGAGAAAGTAATGTGTATGTATCACATCAGATTTTTACAAATATGTCTGTGTGTGAACAGCATAACTCAAAAATGAAAAGTCGGATAAATAGAAAACTTAGTATTTGAATTCAGTATCTTCCAAGGATGCGACGTGAAGGTTTTGAAGAAAATGCTTCAGCACTTAACTACCCCTAATATTCATTGAAACTTTTTATTTTCTATCAAAAGGCTCTAACGATTTTTATTAAAAATACCATGGAGTAAACATATATTTAAACGACAAACCAAATGTATATCTTGAGTTTTTCAAGTTCAGTCTAGGAAGTCCTCTTCATCCGGAAGGAATTTTGCATAATCTTGTATAACTGGTAAATGTTAATCAATAGATGAAAACGTACTACACAAAAATGTAGATATCTTTAAAACACATAATTTATTTCAAATAAGTTTTTTGTGGCATTAGCCATTTCTAAAATATCCATCATTAATGGTTCCAATTGTTCACTACTTGGTCATTCTCTTAATGATCAATTCTCTCGCGATGTCATGAAATGAGTATGGAATTGTAAGACCAGCATATAGCGTCCAGTTCTTAAGGGGACAGGTACTCTGAAATGGTCAAAAATCACATTTTTTGTTTTAGGCGCTAATAAAATCTCTATTATTTCCTTTCAGTAAATATATACTTTTAGGAGGTTAAGAGGTTTTTAAGACATTTATATGCCATTTAAATACTAGTCTGCATTTCTCTAAATCTGTCATACAACTCCCGTTTTTAGAACATTTTTGTATCTTTCAACAACTATATCTTGCCCACCGAGCAGTTCAACAATTAAAAAAAGAGTCCAGGAACAAGAGAAGACAATCAGAAAAGCTGGAAGCAATCCAGGAATGAAGGTGTAGATGATGATGACCCTGGAATGTACTGAAATGTCAGAATTTTTATGTTCTAACTTTAAATTCAATTTTCTCAAAACAACATTTTTGGATACTTATGTACTTTTTTGCTCAGAAAGTATGCGAGATAGAGAGTTGAAATTTTCAGCACATGTATACAACACATATTTAAACTTTCTGAATCACAATCATAATTTTATAATGTACTTTAATATTGATATTAAGAAAGCAACAACATTGCAAATTTTCCACATTTTTACTCTTTTGAGTTTGTAAATATTTTTTTTTCAATTCCTAGTGAACTGATATACTACTAAATAATTGAGATTCAAAAGAGATCTGATTATATTAAGAATAACAAGCAAAAGTGTGATTCTGTATTGCAAGTAGTATCAGAGAAAAAGGTATATGAATTCATATGTTTTAACAGTAAATTTTATTATTTTTCTGTTGAATGAAATCATTTTTACGGACTCAACTACACAAGCTATCAATGCAAACAAACACTTCAAAGAATTGTTATGATTTTTAGAATAATTCATAAAAATTTCAGGAAAAACCATTGAAAACTTTAAGAGCAGAGATAATTCAACACACTTGAGGTGTAATTTCCATGTGTTCAGATTACTTTGTCCCCTTAACATTTGACGGTCGCTGTTCTCTTTGTATCTATAACGAAATGTGTATTGTAACTGCTTCTGTAAAGGTTTATTTGGATTAAAAGTGTAGTAGATACAAAATAAGATTTTGTAAGAATAGTTTGTATACACATTAGTAAACGATAGAGGATAGAGAAATTGATGTGAATGTAACACATAATATTTTTTATTAATTGACATCGTAACTACGTACAGTACATTTGGTTGGAATTTTATGCCACTGTGTAGATGCAAATGCTCCCAGCTTCAATTGAGGGATTTCCTGATTGTGCTTGAAGTGCGAGGGTATAACTGGAGTGCCAACCAGCAAGTTAGTTGACAGCCCACGTCATGCCAGCCAAGGATTAACTCTCCCGTCTGGGGAGAGATTATACCTTTCGCACATGTTTTGCTACTTCAATAACAAGGTGCTGGCCTCCCACACCTGCGAGTCCGCGTGCAAATGTATTTCTCTAA
The DNA here is from genome assembly GCA_030765065.1 of Deroplatys truncata. Taxonomy (NCBI): domain Eukaryota; kingdom Metazoa; phylum Arthropoda; class Insecta; order Mantodea; family Mantidae; genus Deroplatys; species Deroplatys truncata. The sequence continues at coordinate 220,795,412 of CM060981.1, read as the reverse complement.
TACCATTACAATGTGGCAAAAAGACGGGGCAAGTTGGTCAACTTATCGCGTTCTCGCCTACCGCTTTCATGATTTTGTGACACTCTGCAGTAATCTCCACTCTTTGCTTCTTTCTTCTAATTTTTCACCTGATTACACAATCATTCCATTCTCGATAACCAAGTATCATTTCAGTGTATTTTTAGTTTCTCTACTACGTATAGTAAGTAGGAGAAGTATTGCATTCTACCCAAAGATTCGATACCGAGATTTTATGGAAATACATGTTTTGAGGCCCCTGAATCCAAATAAAGCACTTTTAGAAAAATGTCCGTGTGTATCCGTGAACAGCATAACTAAAAAATGAAAAGTCGGATAAATACCAAACTTAGTATTTAGGTTTTCCCACTCCAGACTACCCTTTACAAGGAACATTTTTCGAACATTTTGATTTTCTCAAAAATAGCTCTAACGATTTTGATTAAAATATATATTATAATGCATATCCTGAATTTTCCAAGAATGTCCCCAAAAGTCCTCTTCATTCTGAATGGCTTTTGCATAATTGGTAAACTGTACGAGATAGACAACATTTTTCTACATAGAAAATGTAGAGCTCGTTAAAACACACACTTTATGTCATATACATTGTTTTTTGTAGAGTGAACCATTTCAGAGATATTCCTTGTTGTTTGTTTGAACTTTCCAATACTTACACTTTTTCTGTAATGAGAATCGTCATTGTTTTTTTTAATGTCCTGGACATACAAAGAGAATAGAATGCTCCACATAGCAACCAGCTCTTAAAACATTTGACTATCGCTTAAAGCCTCCATGTTCCCCTTGCACCTACAAGAAAATTAGCAATAAGATTTAGCAATAACATTTTCTGCAAGTGTTTATCTCGATTAACATGAAGTACATGGAGAATAAGCGTTTGTAAAAATAGTTAGTAGAAGAGAAGGGAAAGTCATTTGTGTGCAACACATCGGTTATTTTGTTTTTGAATTTTTTTTTACGTATAGTATATTTTAACTACCCTCTGTCGTTTATTAGGGGGGACACAAATTATTCTTACGAAAGTTTATTTTCCTATCCGCTTCATGTTAATCGCGGTAAACCTTTCCGGAAATAGCTGCATTACACATTTCGTTATAGATACACAGGAAATAGTGATAGTCAAATATTTTAAACTGGACATTATATGCTGGCCTTGAAATTCCACACTGTTTTCATGCCATCGCGAAAATCAACAGGACTTTAAAATAGTAGCTAATTATTGAACTTTTCGAACTATTATTAATGGATATCTGGAAAATGGCTGATGGCATAAAAGAAGTTATTTGAAATAACTTGTCTGTTTTAAAGACATCTATATTTTTTATGAAGTACATTTTGTCTATTGTTTAACATTTACCAGTTATACAAGATTATACAAAATTCCTTCCGAATGAAGAGGACTTCACAGGCTATTTTCAGAAAATTTAAGATATACGTTTTATTTGTCATGTAAATATCCTTAATATATGGTATTTTAATGAAAATTGTGAAGTAATTTTTATAAAATAAAAAAATTCGAAAAATGTTCCATGTAAAGAAACGTTTGGGGATCAGGAATTTTTATAAGAATCTTCTTCTCGCATCTTTGGTAGGTACTGAACTTAAATACCAAGTTTGGTATTTATCCGACTTACATACGCGGCCCTTTTTCTAAAAAGGTTTTTGTTTTAGTTTATGGGGCTTCAAAACATGTATTTCCAGTGAAATCTCGACATAGCATTTGAGGTGGTATACGTAGTAGAGAAAATAATAAGTTTTTATAAGAATGGTTTGCATCCCATGTCATGTGAATCTAACATACAAGACTTTTTTCCTTTACTTTGCAAGCCTTTTTTAGAAGTTGAGTTTTTTTTTCAGGCAAACTAAAAAAGATATACTGATGAAACTTTAAAGGAAAATGCAAGTAATATGGTCACAACACAGTAATTTGCTTACACTGATATTTCAATTACATCCAGAGATATCCATGTTGTTTTGGGGTACTACATGCATTTTTGTGTATTTTATGCCTTCGCAGTTATTTAAAATAAACAATATTTCATGGAATATTTACAGAATATTCAGCATGTAAGATCTATTTATGTAAATATCCAAAACTTACATTATAATAACAATTGTTGGACCACAAGGAAATTTGTGTACAGGAAATTTTCCAGTAAAACGTTGTTAGTAGAGAGATAAGATTTTCTTTATAACCTATTACTTTCTCTGCCACTTGCGTTATAGTTAGCAGAGGAAGTACTTGTATTCCACCCAGAAATACCGATGGAATAGGCTTCACGTTAATGTGAGAGGCGCGCATTCGGGAGGTCCTATGTTCGATTCCTGTTGGACCAGCTAGTCTGACGTTGGTTTTATTGTTTCCCCGGTTTGGTAGGCGAGTCGTGGAATTTCCTGTCCATTATTTCGTTTCATCCATTTAGGGTTGTAGGACCAGGCAACGGCGTTTGTTGTGTTGCGACAGGATCTGGAATTTGCGGCGTGGAAAGATTTCTGCTTGGAGCTTGTTGCAACTCCTGGGGTCCCCTTCCTGGAAGTTGTCTCAGCTTCCGGCGTAGGGTTGACATGTTGGAATCGTTAGGGACCCCTTCCTTGTTAGCGCACATTAAGTTGGCATGGGGCGGCGCCGTGGCCGAGTGGTTAGACCACTCACCTCCCTCCAAGGCGTCCCGGGTTCGATACCAGGAGCCCCATGTGGGATTTGTGGTGCACAACACGACGTTTGGGTGGATTTCCTCCGTGTTCTCCGGTTTCCCCTGCCAATCATCATTCCACCGGTGGTCCATCTTCACCTTTCCTGTCATCCATCTCTCCATCTCACTATCATCTCATTCTTCGCTCTCATCCCGGGCGTCGGGCTGATCCTCCACCCTGGTTGTCACTCTGATCCACAGACCCTCAGCTCTCCGATAGGAATCTGTCCACAGGCATTGGCTTGTAAGTCCTACAAAGGGGAGGGTAATCAGAGATTGCTTTGCTTTTTATTCCGCTGCCATGGAAAGAGTGTGAAATTTTAAGGTCTGCATACAGCAACCCGCTTTTGAACATCTGACAGACGATTCGATTTCCTCTATTCTCCTTATACTTAAAACGAAATGCGTAATGAAATTGTTTCTCCATAGGTTATTTCGATTAAATGAAGTAGATAGAAAAATGCAAACATAAATGATAGTGGGTAGAGAAAGTCATATGAATATAAAACATGAGAGGTTTTTTTAGTTTCAAGACTTTCAAGCCAAAACAGACCCTTTTGGTCTCAGTGATACCCATGTATTGTTAGTGTCCAAGCACGCCGAGCACGTTTGTTCCACGTGGGCTCACCCCATCTTGAATAACAGACATAATAACACCGCAGAGGGCACTTGAACTTAGCCTACCTATGACATTGAATTTGCTGAGAGCCCTGTTCTCTATAAAATCACTGCACAACGTTCTAGAAGATTTTTATGGCTAATCCTACCCTTTACCCCTTATAATTGTAATTTTGCACAGCCTCGGCCATTTATAATAACAAATAAAAATTCCCTGTTATCCATGTAAAAGGATGTAAAGCATCGGCGGAACGCCTGACTTCCTTAACCTCCTGCCGACACTCTTCAAAGTCCTGAAAATGGTGCATAGCCTATCTGTTCATCGGTCAGAATGATCGAGTCATTTATAGATAAATACAGAAGGTGAAATTTTAAGTGTTTTTAGCTTCTCTTTGGTGCCAATGCTATTTAATAACATAAACCCTACATAGTTCTCACATAATGCAGAAACCCTTAACATATACAACGAAATACGGGTGAAGCTAGTAAATATGAAGATTATGCATTCTCGTGATTTCTAATATTATCAATCTTTCAGTGCTTTCCAATGTTATCAATCTCTTCTCTTTATATAATTATTTAGCACGCCCTGCTAACGAACTTGATTGCAACGGAAATACAAAGGAAATAAAACAAAACTTTCTAACATGAGGGTTATTACAAGGTTTTGGCATCCAGAAGATTCAATGCATACATCTATAGAATTAGAGTAAAAGTTATTCGGAGGTTTTGACACTGTTTCATTGCATTCACACACATCTGCAGTATGTGATAAATGGCAATCAAAGAAATGAATATATCATACGATTCATACTGTTATAAACAGGATCCATTGTAGTTTTTAAACTTTTGTCTCCTGTTGCGAACTGTTACATCATGGCCATATGGACATATATATATATATATATATATATATATATATATATATGTGTGTGTGTGTGTAGTGCTTGGGGTAGCTTTTGTTTCTACACACATTCTCTAAAGGAATATCTCTGTGGAGTACAGCAACTATTTTCTACTACATGGCATTCTGAACGAAGGCTTTGTAAATGCTTTTTAGCCTTTTAGTAGTCCATGAATTGAAATTAGAAGGTATTTTATAGCACATGTCCGACAGAAAGAATAAGGCTTTCGAGTGATGAATTAATTACCAAAATTGCTTGATGGGTTTTTGAGATTATCCTACATACACACACTTACATACAAATTTTCTCTCTTTGTAATATAAGGTATTGCATTCAACCTAAAAATTCGATACCAAGATTTAACCGGAAATTCATGTTGTGAGGCCCTGAATAAAAAAAGATAACATTTTTAGAAAAAGGTCCACGCGCGCGTCTGTCAGTCTGTCCCCACCCCAAACTACCCTTAACGTGGGACATTTTTTCAAAAAATTTTATTCTCTAAAAATTAGCTAACGGTTTTGATTAAAATACCATGTATTAATAATATTTACATGTTAGATTCAATGTATGTCTTACATTTTCTGGGAATAGCCTATGAAGTCCTCTTCACTCGGAAGGAATTTTGTATAATCTTGTATAACTGGTAAACGTTAAGCGATAGACGAAATCGCAGTACAGAGAAAATGTAGATCTCTTTAAAACACAATTTATTTTAAATAAGTTTTTTTGGTAGCATAAGCCGTTTCTGAGATATGCGTTATTAAAGGTTCGAATTATTCATTTATTGGTCATTCTCTCGGTCTAAAATAATCCTAGGTTTTTGACAGAAAATGTATGAGTTATCAACAAAATGGTACTGTTATTTGTAATGGCCTGGGATAGAACCTGGGTTAGCTGTAAATATCACTGTAAATAGCTTAGTACAAATAAATATCTTCAAAGGATACATTTATACTTTTAGACTCTAGGAGGATAGGGAATTTCTCTGGTTAGGTAAAAATTTCCCGCCCCAGTCGGTACTCGAACCCAGGACCTCTGATTTGCAAAGCCAGAACCCTGATCACAGAGGCAGTCTGCTATGTGTCCATTTGTCATTCTGTGATCGTTCATCTACATAGAGACGAAACAAAAGACACTACACATGATATTACGGTAGCAGAACGAGAAGGTGGCAAAGGATGGGAGGGCCCACGTAAAATAACCGGTGTGATAGCTCGCATGGATAATGACGGTTGCATGTATTTTGCTTATCGTTCTGAAAGTAAAATAATATGAAAGAAATGCATTTATGATATAAAATGGCTACAAATACCTGTATTTTATTGTTAAAGACCAGTAAATATGAAAATAATATAAAGAAAAGTGTTAAAATGTTCTGAAACTGACTAAACACCTTTGCTGCATGTAGGCAACACCATTGTTAATATTAAATTCATACATCCACTCCAGACACTATGGGGAATAAAGAGTGTTTAAAACAAATTCCCCGCCCCAGCCGGGATTCGAACACGCGACCTCAGGTTGAGAAACCAAAACGCTGACCACATAGGCAGTCTCGTAACTGTTGATATCCAATATATTAATTTATTATTCTGAGTAGAAAAAAGAAAATAGTATTAACATAGTACCATTATGTGCAGACGGTATCCGATACAAGGTTTAAAACATTAATACAATAGCGTATTTAATTAATTACATTGATGTGTTAATATTTAAGTTCATTCTTACACAACAAAGAGAAAAAAAATCTCTTTTTTATTCGGTGCAAAAATTATACATGTTTTCCAATGAAACTTACGATTCGTTGGATGAAAGCGATAATGCCCTTTCAAAAAACATGCAACAAGAAGACAAAGGACAAAAATAAAATTCAAAGTAAAGAATAAAAGGGTCGCTGACCATAGCGGTGTTTCCATCGATAACAACAAGGAATATCCATCTACACAAACAATTAGCTTGGAGGTTGTTAAAAGTAATTTCCATATGAGGCATGGTCGCTCTTCTACGTGGGGACGAGAAAAAGAGAAAACGACGCGACACGCGACAGTACGGTAGCACAACGGGAAAAGAATAAAAGTTACAATTACAATAGAGGGCGCTGTGGGTACAATGCTTTTTGGATGAAATGTCGACGAGATCCGGATAGCTCCCCCATCCCTGTTCCTGAGAAGGGACGCAGGTACTATCCACAACGATAATTTCACACCTTTTTTTTTTAATACCGAAAGCTACATTATAGTCTCACTGTAAATAAAAATGCTTTTGTTATTTCTCCCAACGCGACAGAATGGACGTAGAGGGAGGTAGAGAAACTTGGGGTGGGTTTATGACTAACCACCTGGATTTATCGTAGCTTATACTGAAAATTACAATTGCATTTGAGCACGGTGCACGGTGTACAGTTTCAATAGGGAAGAGGGGCACTGGGAAAGAGGGTGAAATGGATTTATAGGGACTGCATATAGGCTTCCATGAGATAAAAGGGAGAACGGACATCACCGTGATGGAGGGCCGTAGCGAAGAAATCTACTGCAGAAACTCCTGCAACTGCTCTGTTTCAACACACATACCAGGGGCCTGTTTCGCACTTTACAAACAAGCTTAAATATTTAGAAATGAAACTTTATAGAATTTACAAGTGTTTTGTTTCAAAATCAAATAGTAATCTCACACATTTGTAAAGTAAGTAAATTACCTAAAAATGACTTAAGGTTTGCAATTCAAGGTATATTTAATATCAACCAAAAGCAAAACGGATAAAAAAGGTATACAATTTGTACTTTCTCTCTACATATAGTAAGTAGGGAAAGTATTGCATTCCACCCAAAAATTCGATACCGAGATTTCACAGGAAATACATGTTTTGAGGTGCCCTGAATCCCAATAAAGTATTTTTGAAAACATGTCCGTGTGTGTGTGTGTGCCTATGAACAGCATAACTCAAAAACGAAAAGTCGCATAAACACCAAACTTGGTATTCGAGTTTAGTATCTTCTAAGCATGCGACACGAAGATTTTCAAGAAAATCCTCCCACCTCAAACTGCCCTTTATATGGAACATTTTTCAAACATTTTGATTTTCTAAAAAATGGCTCTAACGATTTTGATTAAAATACCGTATATTAAAGATCACAAAGATTAAAGATGACAATTTTGTCACATAACAAATTAAATGTATATCTTGAATTTTCTGGAAATAGTCTAGGAAGTCCTCTTCATTTCGAAATAATTCTGTATAATCTTGTATAACTTGTAAACGTTAAGCGACAGACGAAAACGTACCACACAAAAAGAAATGTAGATCTCTTTAAAACACACAGTTTACTTAAAATAAATTCATTAATGTGGCATAATCCGTTTCTAAGGTATTCGGTATTAAAGGTTACAATTGTTGAATACTTGTCATTTTTCTTTCTTGTAATTCCCTCGATTTTCAGTTGTTTCTCGCGATGTCATGGAGACAGTATAGAATTTTAAGGCCAGCGTCCGGTTCTTAAACATTTGACTATCGCTGTTCTCTTTGTATTTATAACTAAATGTTTAATGTAGCTATTTTTGCAAAGGCTTATTTGAATTAAATGTAGTAGATAGAAAAATAAGCTCAGTAAAAATATTTTGTATACCACTAATCAAGATAGAGCGTAGAGAAAGCCATATGAATGTATCGCATCAGATTTTTAGTAGGAATACAGCAAAATGTCACTGAAAACTACATAAAATGCTAATTAGCAGCAGTTTCAGTGTTTCAAATAATGAAGGGAAAGGTAGAAAAAGCAGACATTTTAGGCTCAGAACAATTTAATGACTTCACATTTATTTATGAACACAATGAGAGGCTTAGAATGGGTCTTTTTGCAATGGAATTGCTAGTAGGATATTGGACATCACATTCAGCATGTAACAGCCATAAGTGGTGTCTTAAAGCAACAACTCTGGGATGCCTTGCACTTGATGGGAGCTGGCAATACCAGACATATTACAATACAGTTGTTAGTTCGTTCGTACCTATTTTCCTCTGAAATAGCAATTTTATTTTCATTTGTGGCCTTAAGTACAGTCACATTGAACCTAAAGTGAAAATCCCGCGTTCGCGCCTAGACCAATCAAACAAATTAACAAAGCATGTTTGTCAAACGACCTATAAAATCAAAGGCCATCGGCATAGCCAATATACTACTATGTGAGAATTTGTAAATGCGTGTGCAATATCTGGCTTGTTTTTATGTTAAAACACAATCAAATATCTTTAGACGTTAGTCTTTAAGGTAACACACAATACTTAACGCATGTGCTAGAAGTATGGAGACGTATTTAGTGGTTTTTGTTTCTGCGTGGTCGGTGACGCTTCCAAACGGGGGAATACGACAGAATGCGCATGATATTTACGTGTGTCAATCGTTTATCTGGATTTGTAAAGTTCCTCAAACGTTACAAGTTGACAAACTTTTATTGTGAAACAGAGTTTACAAACATTTGTAATCTTTTCCTTGTTATTTGTAAATTGTAAATATTGTGAATCAGGCCCAGGTTCGTATTTCTTTAACAACTGTGTAACTGGAATTGCACAGTTAATGTTTATTTCTTTGAGTACTCGGCGAGTTTTGGTTTAGAAAACTACGATACCAGTATTAAAACATAACATAAGAGATTTCTTGACAATAGTGGTTTTTGATCCACTTCCCGTTCAGCTGTCATGGTGGAAAGTTGAATTTCCTGCATTCAGTACTGGTAACCTGACCTACCTGCGTGTTTTGTCTATTTTACTGCAAGTAAGTGCATGAGCTGTATTAAATCCTCTTAACTTTTTATATATTTATTATTGCAAATATGGAATAGCTCACTTTTATCACTGAAATCTTACCCAGATCTTCACTATATTTTAATTGTTAATATTTACTTACGATTTAATTTACGCAGTAGCTAATATGAGCTGCAAGTTCTTCGATCGCCAGCTCGCTTAATGTTGATGACCTTCTACTGGAACCACCATGTTTAACAAATGTTAGTAATTTTATTTTCGCGTAAGTGCTATTTCTATTATTCACTGACATTGAAAAAAATATTAGGCAATGTACCTTCGTTAAAGCATTGGAGAATCTTGGAAATAGAAAATGCTCGACTTCCTGAGCACTTATCGCATTTATATCGCAATATACTATTACATTATTCTGTATATTCTTAACGTTGCTTTAGCTGCGACTATTTTTATAAGGATCTTTGGTGCATATGAGTCAGCGTATGTCAGGCAGATGGCCCCAGGTGGTAATCGCCTTCCTGCATCAATTATTTTATTTTCTATTTATTTTAATCGACATGTGTATCTTAGAGTCGTGACTTCTGGAATCATCTATTATCCGGCGACTCGAGGGAATTACACAACAGAAAGAAAGAAAAAGCACAACAAATGAAACACAGGTTTTTGACCCAAAACTTCGCTACTTGGGCCAGAGACACTGCCACCTAAGCCAACTAAGTTTGTAACTCATTTTTGACGATGAGTTACAAAACCAATGTAATACCTTCGTAACAAAAAGGCCTGATTTTGAGAAAATTAAAGCTGAATGTTTGATTGTAGTGGGAAACTGCAGGTCTCAGGATTTCAAATATATGAAGCAATTTTCTGGTTTTGTTAGGGTTTATTTAGACGAGAATGCTCATATTTGCATCAGTAAAATAAAATAAAAAAACCAACAAAAAACCGCCAGTTTTTAAGTTCCATTTTGAATGCATAGAGTGTGATTATTTCTTTTGGCTTGCAGAATATGGACGCATATGGTTATATGGTTATGGTTATATCAGAATATGGTTATATCATCCTGGATTGCCAATCACACAGCAGTCGTATCATACATTATGCGCCAATGGTTGTAAGTAAAGTCACTACATTTTGTCTATGCCATAATCACACGATAATGTTCACTTGAATCCACCATAGTATCAGTTAGGTTGACAACACAAATTTTTTACTGTCAGCTTTCGATCAGTACTGAAATACGTACCTTACATTTTTATATATATGGTTGTGCAGAATCCGGTAGGAACTCGTATCCCAACCCATATCAATATCAGGTGGCCCACACAAGCCACCCTTAGTGTTCCGGGTTCGATTCCCGGCTGGGCTCCAGAAAGTTGTCTTTAAACAAAAACATTTCACGGTATGCCCAGGGTCTGGTGTTTGAATGTGAGAGTACCTGTGTGTGCGTGTGCGGGGGAGTTGTTATCCATTATTTAATAACTAATTTGCCAATTAACAGGAATTCAAGGTTGCCGCTTGACGCAAACCCGAGCACACGTGTTAAGGCATTTAGTTACATGACAGTTAATCTACTATCAATATAATTATATGTTAGATCAAACAACATTTTTTATTATATTTATTAACCTTTAAAATTGCATGAGAATTAAATTAGTTTCTATTAGTGCATTATAATAAGCAGGTGCAAAAACATGCCCGCCTCTTGGTGGACGAAGAGCATCTCAGGCCCACGTTCTACCTGGGGTGATCCATCATTTCCTAATATTATTTCTGTACGTCAAAAGGCACAAGAACAAGCGCACAGAAGACAGATGCCGCGTCTGAAAATGTTCAGAACACAGCCTTCGAGCCTCAGCTGCATTTTGGTGCTTCTCCGCACAGATCGTAACCACATCTGTGTTCGTTATTGGTGAACGTTACCTTCTTGTCTCAATGACCTGGCTCAAAGTGCATTCAGGCAACCACGCGACGCTTATCAGTACGAAACTACCACGTAAACACCTGCAGACAGCAGCACCACCTCAGTGATCTTTCGCTTTATACCTGCACTGCCCCTTTGAACAGCAATGACGTGGCATCTGCTTTTGCGCCTATGTATATGGGAAACATAAAACTGCAAAGGACGGTTTGTTTGGGCCACCTAGTTTATCTACTATTGCACAACGTCGCATTTCGTAAACAAAGATGATTGTATAGAATATATTTTTAAAGGTTTTTACTAGCTACTACACACATCTAATCATGTGTAGTTAGCTAACACTTTCGAACCAACAACATACCTTGTGTAATCAGCGATCACGAATTGCTGATTGGGCCGCTCTGACATAGTTCTTCCAACGCCTGTATTATTTACTTCCTTCAAGAAACCACTTTGAAAATTATGTCCTTTTAATAAAAACCAGCTAGAAATGGTACCCACATAAAGCAAAATTTGATACTATAAGCCAGACATAAGCTAAAGTTAATCTGGTAAGTTCTCCATAAAACGAATACCTTGAACATTTTTTGTTTACATTTTGTCAACAAGCCTGGTAGCTCTGTACAGAAAGTCAACAGAACTATGTAAACATTCCTCAGAGGTAGCAGGCTTATAGGCAACTTAAGGGGAATCGAAATGGTGAAAATTGGCCATTTTGAATTTTCTGTGCATTCTTTATTAATTAAAATTACTTAGTAATTTGATACATACTGTATCACTGTAACTCAAGATTTTGTATGGTGAATTCTCTACTATTTCACAGAAAAAAAACAACTCCTGCACACTTGGAATAGAGTGGCAAACTTTAGAATAACTTTTAGAGAAAGTTTTCCTCTGCAAATTCATACTACTGTCAAGTGTGCGACATCTTGCAAGTTCTGTTGTTTCTTTCTTTACAAACATTTGAAAATTTGTTTTCTCTATTTTTGCTTTGAATAGCTTTTTATGTCAATGACATTTTCTGGCAGAATGACCACTTTTCTCAGATAGTAAAATTAAATTTTAGGATGATAAAAACAACCCTTAAGCGCTGTTGTGGATGTACTTTGGTGTGAATAACATGGTTGGTTATTTAAAAAAACATAATTGCTGATAATATTAATAAAAATCTGAAGTGAAACAATTATAAGACTTTCTCTACCCTCTATCTTTTATTATGGGATATACAAATTACTCTTACTAAAGCTTATTTTTCTATTTAATACAGATAAACTTTTGCAGAAATAGCTGCATTACACATTTCACTAAAGATACAAAGAGAACAGCGATAGTCAAATGTTTAAGAACTGGACGCTATATGCTGGCCTTAAAATTCCATACTGCTTCCATGCAATCGCGAGAAACAACTGAATGTTCACAGGACTTCTAAGAGAATGGCCAAGAAATGAACAACGGGAACCTTTAATAACGGTATCTCAGAAACAGCTTATGTCACAAAAAAGTTCATTTTAAATAATTTGTGTGTTTTAAAGAGATGCACATTTTTTTGTAGTACGTTTTCGTCCATAGCTTAACGTTTATCAGTTACACAAGATTATATAAAATTCATTCTCAATGAAGAGGACTTCATAGGCTATTCCCTGAAAGTTTCAGATATACATTTTATTTATCATGCAAATATCTTTAATATGTGGTATTTTAATCAAAATCGTTAGAGCCATTCTTTACAAAGTCAACATTTTCGAAAAATCTTCCATGTAAACGGTAGTCTGGAACGGGGGATTTTCTTTAAAATGTTCGTGTCGAATCTTTTGAATGTACTGAACCTAAATACCAAGTTTGGTATTTATCCGACTTTTTCTTTTTGAGTTATGCTGTTCAGACTCTCTCTCCCTCACACACACACACACACACACACACACACACATGGACATTTTTGTAAAAATGCTTTTTTTATTCAGGGACATTAAAACCTGTATTTTCGGTGAAATATCGGCATCGAATTTTTGGGTGGAATGCAGTACTTCCCCTACTTCCTATACGAAGAAGAAAAAGTAAAAATACATAAGCAGAATTTCAGGCCAGGTTTTAAAATGCTCCTTACGATGCAATGTTTAAGCTATCAGAGTGAAACTTCGGGAATAGTTTCCCCAATATATGTTAACTAAAAGTTCCTCTGCAGCTATTAATATCCCAAGGCAAATATATTACCACATTAAGCTCACCAAAATTTGATAAGGCTAACAAACAATTGAACAAAAATTATATTTTAAACCAATGAATTTAAAAGTATATTTATTATTTCCTATATTATAAGGAATATAAATATGAAATGTTGTTTAAACATTATGAACATATATGCACCATATTTTGCAAGTACATTTCTTCATAAGCCCTAAGATGTGATAAAAATATTCAAAACACTTATTAAAATAATGCTTTGGGTTTTGGAAAATTCACCGATCGGTCTCCTAAACGTTGGCGGGATGAGCTTAAACGAAACAAGCATTATGGGCTTAAAATTGATATAAAGTACATCTCAGAGCATATAGACGTCGTCACGATGGGAGCAAAGAAGCAATCCAAGCACACAAGTCCAGCGCGACAGACATCCGCTACAGCAGCAACACTCCTGCGGCAGGGTGTTCGGCACCGCGGCGGGATGTCGTGCGACGTGTCACACGCTTGAAACCGCCACATGAACAGGGAGCCTGACTTTTCTATGGCTCAACGTCTGTTTATCTATGTGGACCAACTGCACAATTGTCGCGCCTCGCCTAGGGAACAAGGGTACAGACTCGGGACAAAGAAAAACAGCTCAGGTGACACGTCGACATCTGGCGAAGTACCCACGTCTTGACCGATTGCAATTGGATACTAGCACAAGCAAGTTGAAATTAACATCAAATCAGCTAAAAGTGGTAATTGTAATAACTGACACATCTGGGTGAAAGCAATTATTATAACTTATATCTTATACTTTATTGGAAAATTGCAACGGTGAAGGGAGATGTCGATTGTAGCGGTGTGCTGTTACTGAAGTTTCCTGCTTCTCTTCCTCGCGTCGTCGTCGTCGTTGTTGTTGTTGCCCTAAAGTGTGTAAAGTTGCCTAGCTATTCTTATCTCGGGTTGGGTAATGAGAGTTGAATAATGCCACGTGTTTCTGCTTGTCTGTATTTATTCCAGTTAAATAAACAGCATAAATGAAGCTGCTAGCCAATTACATATTATACTTGTCCAGATTACTTTACAGTCATCCAAATTACATATTATTTCCCGTTAACTCCCCACTAGTTGTCTAAATCTCACTTCACACGCTTCCCAACCGCATTGACGATATGAAGTGGACTTTTTGAAGGTCAGAATTGAAAGAAAATTTCTCGTAATTGCACAATTTTTATACTCTGAGAGATAGACGCTAATTTTCCCACTATAATATTCAGGATGGATCATTTAAATTGAGACTGTACAATATCTCCAAAACTATGGTAAGTTTAATTTTCTTAAACTAAACCTACGTTTTCTGTGTTGTTTTCTTACTCCCCATAAAAAACTAAACAACATTTGTATAAAGCACTTTGCAATTTCCTTACACCAACGCAGTTAAAGAGCGTCCATAAACAAAACTCAACAAACTTACATCAACGTAAATAACAACGAAAATTCTGAATGGCTGTGTACGAAGAGCGCAATGAATGGTTGGACCATCCATGGATGGTTATTTGAGGGTCAAGTTACATTTCGTAATTGTAAACCAACATTTTTCTATTTTTCTTGCTTATTCCTCACACAAAATAAACAGCTTCTTATAAACCGTTATCTAATGAGAAAACAACATACAAAATGTAGGTTCCCATTTAAAAAAAATTACATTGACCCTAAAATAGCAATCATAACGTCCTCCAAATAAAACACGACTATTGTCATTTACTTTCCCCCATAATATAAAGCAACTTTTATTCAAGACATTTCTTTCTACAACGCTTAGTTTTGGAGATATTGTGCAGTCTCAACTTAAATGGTCCATCCTGTATAAAGAGCTTTTCCACTGGCCACTCTGTTTGATGTTTATGAAAATAAAATCATTCATGTATTTTACTTTGGCAAAATTTGACTATTTTAGGAATTCTGAGTTAGCACTGTCTCTTTCTACTATTAACTATTTCACTCGCTCGTCACTATTTATCCAAACCTCTGTGCAAATCAGTCACTTATTTAACTTAATCCCTATTATTTCCCAGCTATCCTGTGTGGTCCGTTCGATAGTTAGTATATATCTTTCTCTGTTAGCCAGCTTTTTGTACAAATTTTACGCTTTACAATATTCAGTTCTGTAGGTATACATACTCTTATTAATTATTTACATATTTATTTACTATTCCAATTCGTTTCCCTATTCTCTGCTCTTTCTTAATTAGTCTCTCATTTTGAGTTTTGATATGTTTCTTCCCACAGTTATTCCTATTTTATCTAACATTTCTCTTTTATATACCTTATCTCTTTATAGGAGGAAGGTGCTTACCTTACAAAATGCTACCAGTGGGAGTTAAGAGAGAGTATAGGTACTATGTTAGAAGTAGAATACAGAAAATCATACTTTATCATCCACCCCATTCAATATTTGCTTAGAGAATTTATTTGTAAATGTTTGTATATAAATAAATGAAACAAATCCCAGTTTTATGCTATTTTTAGAAATGATGTTCATTTTATACGTCTTTTTTAAAACATTTTAAGTCATAAAACTCCGGGCCCTGGTAATAAAGAATAAAGACAATTTAAAAAAAGAAGAAAATAAATTTGATTTAATGTTATGTTAAAAGGAAAACTATTTTTTTCTTTTATTTTAAATGCTATATTTACCGTATAAATGGACAGCCACAGAGTATTTTATAATGGACACAACAATGTGGTCCTGTAGCTGTTTGGAGATCCTATTCCTGTCCCCACTGCATAAATGATTATGGGATTGTGCCCCTAGATAAAAAAAACAGACCAGTGACCTCCAAGTTACAGATATTGTATGGCGTACAGAAGAACGGAATGATCGGCTTACATGTGTTTATATTTTCCTTATCCACTTCCGTTTGTTGGTTTGAAAAAACGCGCGCTTATGGAAGAACCCTAAGGCAAACCTCGGGTTAAATCCATAAATGACAGGACCCAGTGGTTTTGCTGCGGCTCGCTACGACCTGACGGCTTCCGCTCGCCTCCTACTGGTTTTTGCAAGACCTTGCATCCGAGGGGTTACGCTTGCGACATGAGGTTATCCTCTCTTAATGATATATTAGGTTCACTTCTCTTAAGGATATCCAACTGCGGAATTTAAAAAATTCAGAATTTCGGGTAGATTCATTTCAAATATTAATACAGCAATGAGGTTTTAGTATAGAATACGTAGATGAAATTTCATGCATATTTCTAAATTAGTACTAAAAATATACTTTTTATAATTATTTTACGTTTTGAAAAATAATTGCTCTACACGATGCAATTATTGTTTTTAAATTAGTAGTTAAACTCTAAAATAACATGTAAATAAGTTGTAAACATTACTTTCTAATTATTCTTATCTTAGGAGAAAACAAATGTTAAATATGAGAATTCAATCTTTTGCTTAAAAACGTACACAATATGAACATTACTGTTTAATGACATAACAATTAAGCGTGTTAACAGAAATTCATCTTACCATTTTTTATCCAAATTAAAATAAAAATGTAAATGGATTTAAATCACTTGAATAGTAAGATAGCGGCTTACATTCGATCAACACATTTTCTTAATTGGAAAATATTTCCATTTTATCATTAACAGTGATATACCTCTATTTGGTTTCAATTAAACAAATGTAAATAAGGATATAAATATATTTTATTTTCAAGCAGGTAATAAAATGTCATTGATTTACATCGAAAACTATGCCGTGTACAACAATGTGACAATGAGAATGTGGCGAGAAATGAAAGTTAAAAAATTATAACGCGAAAATAACACTGTTTCTGACTTATGCTATTCAAAAGACATTTGGTGCACATACAGGCTCTCCATCTTCTTCTGCTCTTCTACAACTAATTTAGTACTTTAACATTCCTTAGGCCTCTCTTGAATAATGTGCCGTCCTCCGTGGTATAGTGGTTATCTCAAGTTCCCGAGGTCAAACCTGGTTCAATCATGGCGGAGGGCGATGGATTTTTTTCGGGCGTAAAAATTCTTAGCAGGGCTTCCTTCGAAAGGGAAGTGAAGTCGGTGGTCCCGTGTAGTAGATTTACGGCATTTAAAAGAAACTCAAGCCTAATAAAGAGGCCTCTGAGCAAAATTTGCGGTCTTTCACGCCCAATATAGAATGAGACGCTAAGGACCACAGCAGTTAAAGAGCATCCATAAATTAAAAAAAAAAACGAGAAAAAAAAAGAAACTCAGAAAAACTCTCTTGAACGATTTGTTCACTTTTATATAAGAAATATTTATCGTTCTTTAAATCAGGTTTTATAGGAATTTAGGCTTACAAACATATATTTAAATCACTCTGTGACATGCTTTAAACGGTCCTACAGCTATAAAACCAATCAGGCGTGTTTTTAAACGTACCGTTTTAATATTGTAGCGCTGCGCGATCACTTCCTCCATTCATTGGGAAGCCAGACGAAGCTATGAGCGATCGTCAATTTGTGTTTTCCTATTGTTAGAGCATTTCGAAATGCTCAAAAGAATCGAACGACCAGCAGACTGTGAAGTAAAATCAGTGATTCTTCGTTTTTTGAATGCGAGAAATGTTACGCCAGCAAACATACACTACCAATTGTGTGAGGTTTATGGGGAGGAAATAATCAGTGACAATGGTCGGTCATACACGCCAAACAAACTCAAAGATTTGATCGCCCAAATCGACTTTCCATTTGTTTCTTCATTTGAAGAAATTCCTTGGTGGGAAACTTTCAAAGACGATGATGTTCTAAAAGAAGAGGTGCACACTTGGCTTTCATCAGAGGCGGCATCATTCTTTGATGAAGGCATACAAAAAAACTGGTTTCCCGTTACAAGTGTCTGAATAACGACGGTGACTATGTGGAGAAGTAGTGTAAGCTGTAAGGTAATGAACATAATGAAGTATTTGGAAAATAATGTTTTGTTATTTTTGAAAAAATTTTCGGTACTTAGTTTAAAAAGACACATCTCACGTGGAACTAAATTAGAGTTTGTGATGTTTAATAACACTAAAATTCATATTGATGAATCTTGGCCTTTTTCACAAATGGGTGTTTTTAATGTGATTTCAATGTCACCATCTGTTTCTTTCTTTCTTTCTTTTCAAGAAATTGGTTTTAGAAAGAATGTGTATTAGGAAAACTGACCGGGAGTGACATGGGTACGATCATCTAATTCACAGTCTGTTTCATTTATTAAGTATACTTAAGAGATCAATTATTTTAATAATTATTACGTAAGACTTTATGTACTTACGTAAAACAGCCGAAGTTCTTACCTGAAACAAAAGCAATCCGTTAATACAAGAGTCACTTCTTCGAGTTAACCAATGAATATTGATGTATCGGTTTATTTGTATAATGTGCACAGACATGGCTGTAACCAAAGATCTACACTGCAAATGAGACTCTTTACTACAAAATTTTAAACTACTAACAGTAATCTAGGTTACTGTTAAGATGAGTGCTTTATAACTACTGCGGTTTTGGTAATTAATTGTTCTGCGATACATAGATATAGGTCAAGGTTGGAAAGCTAAAATCAGACTGAAAAAAATCTGTGTTACACTCATATGACTTCTCTTGTACAAATTATTTTGACAAACGCTTATTCTCCATCTATTTCATGTTAATCGAAGCAAATATCTTATTGCTAATTTTCTTGTAGGTGCAAGGGGAATATGGCAGGCTTTAAGAAATAGTCAAATATTTTAAGAGCTGGTTACTATGTGGAGCATTCCATTCTCTTTGTATATTCAGGACATAAAAAATGAATTAAAATGTTATATATATATTAATGGACGCTCTTTAACTGCTGCGGTCCTTAGCGTCCCATTCTATATTGAGCGTGAAAGACCGGTAATTTTG
This sequence comes from Deroplatys truncata, assembly GCA_030765065.1. Taxonomy (NCBI): domain Eukaryota; kingdom Metazoa; phylum Arthropoda; class Insecta; order Mantodea; family Mantidae; genus Deroplatys; species Deroplatys truncata. The sequence goes on along the minus strand of CM060981.1, from coordinate 220,776,408 downwards.
CTGAGAGGCCTCCATCAGGCTTGAGGTTCCTTTACGTGCCGTAAATATACGACACGAGACCACCGGTTTTACTTCCGTTCCAAAGAAAGCCATGCTAAGGATTTTTACGCCCAAAAAATTAATTTCCCTCGCACTACACAAAAAAATGTATATTCATTTAAAACTCGCAATTTACCTATTTCAAAGAACTTTTTGTGGTATTAGCCATTTTTGAGATATCCGTTATTAATAGTTTGATTTCAATTATTTGTCATTCTTTTAAAGTCCAGTCGACATTCAGTTGCTTCTCGCAATTGCATAGAAAGTGTATGGAATTTTAAGACCAGTATACTGGTTGAGTCAATACAACACCGATTAATGTTAAGGTCCGTTTCAGGGGTTCTATTTGAGTATTTTATTTTAGGGAATGCATGCAGTAAACCTTTTGTTATCGAGCTAGAGGGCATTAACGTTTTCGAAACATCGTGTCGGGTTAGATGAAGTTCCGTCAAAGAGATTGCTACACATCTTTTGCAAGGCATTGGAACAGTAATTTTGAAATAAGAGTAGTCGGAATACTTAATTTTAAACAATGAAAAAATATCTAAAATTGATTTAGTAAGTTGTGAATCTTGATTTAATTGTATGGTACTAAACTGTGTGCTCTGAAGCAGGTCAAAACTCTTTTAACCGATCTTGCAACTGCAAATACAGGTTATTGTCAATAACATAAGCAAATAATGTTATGGTTGTTCATATTTTATCCACAAAGTTAAAACAATGTTGAATGAGGCAAACATATTTCTTTATTAAAGGCATTAATCTAAGAACAAAACAAGGATTGAACAAGTACATAAGTGTTTATAAAAGAGTCTCAAAATGCCGACCTTTGACTTCGGAGCTGAAGTAAAATATCTTTACGTTATTTGCACTTGCTTTGGGCACCAAACTTGAGGTAGTTGCAGCCCCACGTATGATACAAACTTTCCGGTGGCCTTCGCCCCACGTTCACTTTTTTGGTGGCCTTCGTCCCAAAGTTTAAAAAAATCAACTTTGTATTTTAATCTTTATTTAAGTATTATATATGTATGCCTCGGTTGCATCAGTAGTAATTTGCAGAAACACGTATCTCTTAGCAGGGGTAGTACGGCTAAAGAATGAAGGCTTACACAAATTATAATGGTATTTAACTTAGTTTTATTAATCTTTCTCACGATTAAATAACACTTCACTGATATATCTTACTATAGAGCTGTGAGATTATTGTTACTCGTACTTTTTAACACGTAAACTTTATATTATTTACGCCGTAATGAATTTTTTGTCTCACACTGAATACGTACCGAGCAAACTGCTCGGGAAAGCTGTCTTCTAGCATTGGTTAAGAACGCTGTCTTCTAGCGTCTGCCGCTTGAATTCGTATATTTACTATATTTCAAGTCTCTGATTGGCTAATTCTACTTCAATAGAATACTTTTATTTAACTTAAAACCTTTCTAGTTTTTGATTGGCTATTTATAAACCGTTTTAAATATTACATTATTGTTCCAAGAATTATTAGTAGCATTATTAAACTTTCTAATTCATTATTGCCTCATTGTTACCTCATTGTTAGCAACTTTTGGCTTCTATTCTCACAGCTCCTACATTGTTAAATTACTTAATACATTCACATAACATTATTATACATGTACATAATAATATAAACATAATACAATTACTGTTACACACACTTTATATATTATATTATACACATATTGCTTTAAGGCGGCCTGTTATTATATTTTATATTATATAATTAGACTGATACTATTATACTGCCTCAGAGCATAGATGATAATTTGTTGTAGTTGTGGCCGAGTTTTCTAGCTTGATAACAAGGCGATTATGCACATACATTCCCTATAAGAAAAATAGACCCCCTAAATCACGACTTAAAATTATTCGGTATTATTCTGACCCATCCTGTATAGCATCCCGTTCTTAAACATTTGACTATCGCTGTTCCCTTTGTATCTATAATGAAATGTGTAATGTAGCTATTTCTGCAAAGGTTTGTCTCGATTAAAATGAAGCAGACAGGAAAATAAGCTTTCGTAAGAATAATTGGTACAGCCACTAATAAGGGATAGAAGGTAGAGAAAATCTTGTGAATGTCACACATCAGATTTTTCTTCCATCTAACCTGCGCATTGTCCAGTTTTCTGATCCATTCATCAGCTACACTTAATCAGCAAATTTGTCCAACTCTCTAATTAACTTTTAATTGGAATATTCCAAAACGATTATTCAACGGACTGGTACCCACTCAGCATCGTGTGGAAACTGAGGAGCTGCGATAGGCAGCGATCCAAGCCATGAAAGCCAACATTCCGGCTGGGGATGTGTGATGCTAGCCACATCACGCACACGTATCGGTTGGATGTTTGTCCACCTCGTAATGTTGCCACAGAGGTCGACGTGTCATGGCGAACGATGTTAATGTACAATGTCAGGTACCAACTGTAAAGCAGAAAAAAAATACGCTGCGGCTATATGAAACACGGAAATAGTTGGTAGAGTTGCAAGATGTTACAAGCTGTGGTAATAGAAAAGTGCGAAACAGTAAATATAATACAAGTGATTACAGCGAAGCAGTAAACAAATGTAATACAACAAAATAATTACCGCAAAGTAGTAAACAAATGTAATACAACTAAATAATTATCGGGAAGTGATAAACAAATGTAATACAACAAAATAATTACCGCGGAAGTGGTGAGCAAATGTAATACAACAAAATAATTATCGGGAAGTGATAAACAAATGTAATACAACAAAATAATTACCGCGAAGTAGTAAACAAATGTAATACAAGTGAATAAAAATAAATGATACTGTCATTATGTCAAAGGACATACTTGTCCTTTCTTGATTCAATTGTTAACCTTAATAAAGGCTGTTTTGCACATAAAAAAGAAAGGAAGTTAAAAGTTCTGGGAGACTATGTAGAAGAAAGATGGAGTTCTGGAGGAGAGGACAGTCACTGAAGTAACGCCAGATAACATAACCAGAATTCAATAAATCGCGCCAGAATACGTAATCAGAAGTGTTGTAACAACTTTCGGTATTTAAATGGCCAAATGCAACACATTCCCGTAATTTTAGAGATGTTTGTATCTACAACGTAGCCTGCCTCATGTTGCGCGGTACCCGCCACGGCACGTCGACTTCTGCAGCAACATTACCTCCGGCTATGCCGTGCAGACGTGGGCGTGAGGCCGGTACTGGGTTAGTAGGCCCAGCCCCAAACGAGCTGGAGCATTATTCCAAAATGATATACCATCGTTAACATTAGATATGCAGTTTACTCGTAGTGTCACACACTACTATACTGAAATAAGAGACGAGGAAGAATAAAACCTCTTTTAAAGAGCTGAATCAATCACTTCCATCCCTTTTATTTTAAAAATATTAATGTTGCATATTAAAACAAGGTGAATACATAAAGAAGCAGCTAAACATAAGAAAATAGCTGCCAATCGTCAGCTTGTAGGGCAGAAACTCCAAAATGTCCCATCTTACATTATACAAAGCGTGCTTTAAACTATTTTACGTAGCAGGAGCGAGTCTGTAATCCCATGCCTGTGTTCTCCCCCTCATTTCTTTTGCGAACCTTCGGCAGTATTCCAGAGAACTATAAATCTAATCCGGTTGTCACCTAACATTCGCTCACCTTTTATTGTGCACGCCTTGCTCCACCCTCTCCCCCCACCCACGTCAGCAACCAACCCTTCCGTCGCTTTGCCTGGGAGCCATCGTCATTTTTTACCTTCCTCTTGCATCGCCTCCTATTTCCTCCCCATTCGTCTGCCTTCCACTGGACCGGTCAACTTGAATACTGATCCCCTTCTCGGCTTTGCTTAAGTCAGCGATGAGTGTTCGGCCAATAGCTGCAGATGATGTCTCATTCTGCTGATGTTTAACATCCAGTATTATCTTGCAGTGGAACCCACCTTAACCGAACTAAAGGGGGGTACGGCCGTTTCGGATAATGCAATTTTTACTTTCTCTACTACGTATAGTAAATATGGGAAGTATTGCATTCCATCCAAAAATTCCACTCGAGATTTCACAGGAAATACATGTTTTGAGGTGCATTGAAGGCTTATAAAGCATTTTTGGAAACATGTCCGTGGGTGTGTCTGTGTGTGTGTGTGTGTGTGTGTGTGTGTGTGTGTGTGTGTGTGTGTGTGTGTGTGTGTGTGTGTCTGTGAACAGCATAACTCAGAAACGAACAGTCGGATAAACACCAAACTTGATATTTAGGTTCAGTATCTTCCAGAGATGCGACACGAAGGTTTTCTAGAAAATGCCCCCACCCCAGATTACACTTTACATGGAACATTTCTCAAAGATTTTAATTTTCTCAAAAATGGCTCTTACGATTTTGAATAAAATACCATAAGTATAAGTCTTTTTGGCAAATGAATTGTATATCTTGAATTCTCTGGGAATGTCTCCAAAAGTATTCTTCATTGTGAACGACTTTTGCATAACTGGTAAACCATAAGAGATAGATAAAATTTTACTACACAAAAAATGTAGATCGCGTTAAAAAACACAATTTATGTCATATACATTTTTTTGTTGTTGTGTGAACCATTCTCCAGATATTGCTTGTTATTCCCTTAAATTTTCCAATACTTATACTTTTTCTCAAATGGGAATTCGTTATTCATTTTTTTTGTCCTGGTAATGCAAAGAGAATGGAATACTCTACATAGCAACCAACTCTTAAAATATTTGACTATCGCTTAAAGCCTACCAATTCCCCTAGCATCTACAAGAAAATTAACAATAAGATTAACATCTCGATATCTCGATTAACATGAGGCATATGGAGAATAAGCGTTTGTAGAAATAGTTCGTACAAGAGTAGGGAAAATCATGTGAGTGTAACACATCAGACTTTTTGTATAATCGAGGGCAACAGTTTTAAGCAGCGACAGAAGAAAATAATTGCATTCCAAATTCATGCCATAATGTTCAATTAAAAAGTCTGAAGTTATATATTCATATGACTTTCTCTACCCTGTACAGTTTATTAGTCGGATACAAATAACTGAAAAAAAATGTTGGCAGGACTTTAAGACAATGACCAGGAAATGAACAGTTCGAACCTTTAATAACGGATATCACAGAAATGACATGCCACAGAAAAAAACTTATTGAAAATAAATTTTGTGTTTTAAAGAGATCTACATTTTTTGTATAGTACGTTTTCGTCTATCGCTTAACGTTTACCAGTTATACAAAATTCCTTCCGAATGAGAGGACTACAAAGACATACATTTTATCTGCCATTAAACATCTTTTATATATTGTATTTTAATCAAAATCGTTGTGGTATTTTTTTAGAAAATAAAACATTTCGAAAAATGTTTCGTGTAAAGGATAGTTTAAGGTGGCGAATTTTGCTGAAAAATTTCGTGTCGTATTTTTGGAAGATACTGAACCTAAATACCAAATTTGGTATTTATTCGACTTTCATTTTTGAATTATGCTGTTCATAGCACACAGACACACACACATTTAAACAAATTCTGATGTATTACACTCGCATAACTTTCTCTACTCTTGTACAAACACTTATTCTCCATCTATTTCATATTAATCGAGATGAACATTTGCAGAAAGTTTTTCTTGTAAGTGCAAGAAGAATATGGTAGACTTTAAGCGATAGTCAAATCTTTCAAGAGCTGGTTGTTATGTAGAGCATTCCACTTTCTTTGCATGTCCAGGACATAGAAAAAAAACGAATTAACGAATTCCCAGTTGAGAAAAAGTATAAGTATAGGAAAATTCAAACAAATAATATGGAATATTTCGAAAATGGTGCACTCAATAAAAACAGAGGATATGACAAATTGTCTTTTAACGAACCTACATTTTTTGTGAAGTGAACTTTTATCTATCTCTTACGGTTTACAGTTATGCGAAAGTCATTCAGAACGAACAGGGCTTTTGGGGACATTCCCAGAAAATTCAAGATATACATTTCAATAGCCATGGAAATGGCTTAAACATATGATATTTTAATAAAAATCGTTACAGCAATTTTTTAGAAAATCAAAGTTTTCGAAAAATGTTCATGTAAAGGGTAGTCTGGGATGGGGGGATTTTCTTGAAAATCTTCGTGTCGCATCCTTGGAAGATACTAAATTCAAATACCAAGTTTGTATTTAACCGACTACTCTCTTTGAGTTACGCTGTTCACAGAAATACACACGGTCCTTTTTCAAAAAATTCTTTGTTTTAATTCAGAGGGCCTCATATATTTCAGGTGAAACCTCGATATTGAATTTTTGGGTGGAATGCAATACCTTCTCTACCTACTATGTATGTGGTAGATAAAGTAAAAACACTGCTACTGTTTACAGTATTTAGAAAGACTACTTCATAAAATCAGCAACTTTTGTGTGAACTTTCTTCTCGCAACGCTTGCCAGCACGTCACTATATGATAAGCATTATATCTGTTGGTGTTTATTCACTGCTTTGTTCCACAAAATGCAAGGAACCTTAAAAACAAATGGTTTTGTTATTGATAGTGCCGTAATTCAATATTTCTTGTTAAGGTTTGACTACGAATATGCAGTTTTATAGCCTCTAATACCGAGCGGGATGGCTCAGGCGGTTGGTATGTGGCCCGCATTCGGGAGGTCGCGGGATCGATCCCCGGCGACCGCCCACTCTGACCCAGGGTCTTTCGTGGTTTTCCCGGGTCGCCAGGCGAATGCTGCTGTGATTCACCTTCTACCATGACTCTCCTTCCTCTCATTCCCTGTGCCCATCATTTTCCTTGTCATGTGTTTTAGGATTATAGGACCAGGCGACGGTATTTGGCGGGTTGCAGCTGGGTGGTGGCTTGCTCTCTGTAAAGGTTTCTTCACTGGCGTCGCTGCAGCACCGCTCTCCTCAGCGTGGGGCTCCGGGGATCCTTGGAGGTTGGTGGCTTGTAGGTAGGGACCGTGCGGCGTCGGATGCGTTGTATCTGGAAGCATTAGGGACACCGTCCATGCTTGCGCCCGTCGGCATCCGGATCTCTCCCCTCATCCCAGGTGTCACGTTGGAAGTATAGAGGGCCGATAGACCAGCGTGCGGTGCTATTCCCCAGTTCCGGGGCCCCTCCGTGTCACTTACCTTTTCCTTTATCTTTAATGCTTTGAATCCCTGATCCGCTATCACCCTGTCGCTAACTGCTTCGTGTTTCTGTTCAGTGCTTATTACAAGCATTCTTTTCGCCAACATTTTAAATACAATAAACTACACTGACCAACACCAAGAATAAAACAATAGTGGGCCACCGAATGCAATCATTTAACACTCGGTATAACGGTGCAATACTTCTTGGAATGTGGGGTAGGGGCTGAGGATTGACTGCACATCTGTAGTACCTATATTGGAATTTACTGTTGGGGCAAAATAAGATTGCCAAATGGCGCAGCAACTTTGCCAGTGCGAAGTTGAGTATGTCGTATTTGTTCGTTCATGCTTTCTTACTTTTTTCTTCTTTTCCTTCCGCCATTTCGTTTAAACGTGGTTTTACTGTACTAGCTGCTGTCTTTTCTGAAGTCAGTGATGACTGTTCGGCAAATTGCTGCGGATGATGTCTCATTCTACTGATTCTTACATGTAGCTGCCTTTGCTGATGTTTACGTTTACTAGTAGCAATATTTATACTCAGTCTTATATCAGTAGATTTACTGGCTACCAAAACATTTGTGGAAAAAAACGTCAGGGCCCAAGGCGAGGTTAATACCTTAGTATGACCCTGGCACTTCCTGGTGTCGTTAAACAATAATTGGTTATGTATGTATTCCATAAAAACTAGGATGGGACCTCGATACTCGGTGGTATATATGCCTAATACTTTGAGATAAACCTTCGAAACTTGCTTTTAAATGTTTAAGTTTTGCATTATTGAAAATAGCTGCTTTAATTTAATGCTAGATAAGGAATGAAAGGAGTTGTTGCCTTCACGTTATTGCCTTGCACGTGTCTCCAAAGAATTGCTGGACTATAGTTCTTGACAGACCTTGATTGCGTTTCCTGTGAGGGAATGACTGTAACATTCCATACACTCTTGTGTCTAAATGAAAACACGCAAAACAATTGGGGCAGCAGTAGGGTAGCGTTAACTGAGTTGTGAATGAAGATGACATTTACTTACTCTGGTGACCAGGCTCTGTGAATCCAGCAATGACAAATCAGAACTTAAGATATCAGATAATGCAGCGCAAGAAAATATTTGTTTTTTTCTCCTAACTGTTTGTGTTTACGCTAGTCAGAGCTTTGTATTAAACATGTATATGCTAATATATGTGGTGCGTAGTAGAGAGACTTAATTCTAAACTTACTATGTTCCCCAGTGTTATATGGCTAATTACTTATTACCGGATGAAACAATACTTACACTATGTGAACAAAAGTATCCGGACACCCCCCACAAACATCTTAGGTGCATTGTGTTGCCATCTACAGCCTGGTACTCATTATCCGCGACCTCAGTAGTCATTAGACATCGTGAAACAGCAGAATGGAACGCTCCGTGGAACTCACCGACTTCGAACGTGGTCCGGTGATTGGGTGTCACTTGTGTCAGAAGTCTGTACGCGAGATTTCCACACTCCTAAACATCCTTAGGTGTATGTTTCTGATGTGATAGTGAAGTGGAAACGTGAAGGGACATGTACAGTACAAAAGCGTACAGGCCGACCTCGTCTGTTGACTGACAGAGGCCGCCGAAATTTGAAGAGGGTCGTAAAGAGTAATAGGCAGACATCTATCCAGATCATCACACAGGAATTCCAAACTGCATCAGGAACCACTCCAAGTACTATGGCAGTTAGGCGTGAGGTGAGAAACCTTGGATACCATGGTCGAGCGGCTGCTCATAAGCCTCACATCACGCAGGAAAATGCCAAACGACGCCTCGCTTTGTGTAAGGAGCGTCAACATTACACGTTTGAACAGTGGCAAAACGTTGTGTGGAGTGACGAATCACGGTACACAATGTGGCGATCCGATGGCAGGGTGTGGTATGGTATGGCGAATGCCCGGTGAACGTCATCTGCCAGCGTGTGTAGTGAAATTCGAAGGTGGTGGTGTTATGGTGTGGTCGTGTTTTTCCTGGAGGGGTCTTGCACCCCTTGTTGTTTTGCGTGGCACGATCACAGCGCAGACCTACATTGATATTTTAAGCACCTTCTTGTTTCCCACTGTTGAAGAGCAATTCGGGGATGGCGATTGCATCTTTCAACATGATCGAGCACCTGTTCATACTGCACGGGCTGTGGCGGAGTGGTTACACGACAATAACATCCCTGTAATGGACTGGCCTACACAGAGTCCTGACTTGAATCCTATAGAACATCTTTGGGATGTTTTGGAACGCCGACTTCGTGCCAGGCCTCACCGACTTACATCGATACCTCTCCTCAGTTCCGCACTCCGTGAAGAATGGGCTGCCATTCCCCAAGAAAACTTCCAGCACCTGATTGAAAGTATGCCTGCGAGAGTGAACGCTGTCATCAAGGCTAAGGGTGGGCCAACACCATATTGACTTCCAGCATTACCGATGGAGGGCGCCACAAACTTGTGCGTCATTTTCAGCCAGTTGTCCGGATACTTTTGGTCACGTAGTGTATGTTATGTGGTAGTTGTGAATACTGATAGAATGGTGTAACACACACATCATTTTTAGTTGTTTGAGTTTCATGTAATATATGTGTGTTAGCTTATACTTTCAAGAGTGCAGAATAAAGAGGAATTACTAGTATTTCTATTTCTATGGATAGAAAATCCTTTAAAAGAATGTTTTCAGCACAAAGTATAGTTATATAAAAAGGGGAAGAAAAGAAATTAAGAGGATTTTCTTGAAAATTTCCGTGGAAGTTGCATCCTTGGAAGTTGCTGAACTATAAATACTAAGTTTGGGATTTATACGATTTTTAGTTTAAGTTATGCTGTTCTCTATCTCTCTCTCTCTCTCTCTTTCACCTACCTTTATCTAAAACGTTTTTATTTAGGGAGCTCAAAACGTGTATTTCCGGTGAAATACCTGATATATTTTTGTGTAGAATGCACTACCATCCTACCTACTAGGTATACTAACATGCACAGTAAGTGATCCATAATGAATGCAGCTGTTTGTTGGTAATATAGGCAAATATAGCCTCACCTCTGCCAGCGTGGGATAATCCAGCCGTTGGATAATCAGAGTACATTCACTCCCCCAAAATATGGCCGAACTGCATGAGGGTGATATTACACGTTACTTGCAGCCGGCCCTCGTAGCCGTGGTCGCTGGAGTGTATAGCTCCTTAGCTTCGTCAAGCTGAGGGTCGTGGGTTCGAGTGTCGCCATGGGCATGGGTGTATTCTTCACGCTTCTCTAAAAGGTAGAATTATGTTGAAATGGGCAGGCGTTTCGTTGTGTATGTGTATTAATAGTAGCAAATCTGTTTCATAGAGGCGGAATCCGAAATTTATAACATGGTTCATTGGTTCGGTTTCTTTTTATGCTCCATTCATATGTCGCCTTTAACATTTAGGGGCATATCTTTAAGTTGGTATTACTTTTGGTTATTACATTAAATTCGCACTGCCATTCATACTTCCAAACTCTAGGGAGGATGGGAAATAATCCTGGCCAAAGAAAAATTCCCACCGTCCAGCCGGGAATCGAACTCGAGACCTCCGGATTTGGAGGTTACGGTTTGTTCAGTGACATAGCTAGTGAGTGAGGGAGCCCTTCTAAGTAGGTAAGGTTTAGCTACTGGAAGGAGATAGTGTTTACTTGGTCTAGGTAAGTGAGGGGTAAAGCCGCGCGGTAGTGAAAGGCTGTTGACTGTTTTCCACGTACGGGTCACGCGTGGCAGAAGTTCAGCATATTGTGTATCCCTCCCACTAGCTAAAGTTTTACCTGAGATATAAGCTACCTCACCCCACTACCTAAAACGTCATTGAACAGATGGTAGCATGCTAACCACCAGACCACACAGGCAGTCTAGTTCTTGTTTGTGTCTCTGGATTACTTTTTCAGACCTGGGTGGAGTCAGAGGTTGGTTACCAGAAGGTGCATCCCTTACGGAGGGGGAAAAAGAAACTATCGCGATTTAGGAGAATGTGCTACTTTTTATGCACGTTACTGTACATACGTGGTAGAAAAAGTCAACATAATTGCTGAAAATATTAATAAAAAATCTGATGTGTTACACTTACATGTCTTTTTCTACTCTTGTACAAACTATTTTTACAAACGCTTATTCCCCATATGCTTCATGTTAATCGAGATATCGAGATGTTAATCTTATTGCTAATTTTCTTGTAGATACAAGGGGAATTGGTAGGTTTTAAGCTATAGTCAAATATTTTAAGAGCTGGTTGCTATGTGGAGTATTCCATTCTCTTTGCATTACCAGGACAAAAAAATGAATAACGAGCTTGAGAAAAAGTATAAGTATTGGAAAATTTAAGGGAATAACAAGCAATATCTCGAAAATGGTTCACTCAACAAAAAAATGTATATGACATGAATTGTGTATTTTAACGCGATCTATATTTTTTGTGGAGTAAAAATTTGTCTATCTCTTATGGTTTAGCAGTTATGCAAAAGTCATTCACAATGAAGAATACTTTTGGAGACCCAGAAAATTCGAGATATACATTTCATTTGTCATGAAAATATCTTAAACATATTATATTTTAATCAAAATCGTTAGAGCCGTTTTCGAGAGAATTAAAATTTTCGAAAAATGTTCCATGTAAAGGGTAATCTGGGGTGGGGGGATTTTCTTGAAAACCTTTGTGTCGCATCTCTGGAAGATAGTGAACCTAAATAACAAGTTTGGTGTTTATCCGACGGTTCGTTTCTGAGTTATGCTGTTCACAGACTTACACACACAAACAGACACACACACAAACAGACACACACACACACACTTACATGCTTCCAAAATGCTTTTTTTCGATTCAGGGGGCCTTAAAACATGTATTTCCGGTGAAATCTCGGTATCGAATTTTTGGGTGGAATACAATAGTTCCCCTACTTACTATACCTAGTAGAGAAAGTAAAAACTGGTACAATTAAGAAAATAATCCTGTCGTCTTGAATAAACAAACTTACTTAATAAAAGGTAGTGAACTTAGAAAGAATACATCTAAGTCGGTAAACATTTCAGTCTGATATCTTAATTAGCTTCATGAAACTCATGAAACGTTTAATGTTGGTGGTATAGGGCTTTTAATCATTCCTTATAGTGCAGCACCAAATGTATAATTGTTATAATTCAGCAGGGTCAAACATAATAGTAGATTACGATACAAGTGTTAAATAGGGTTTTATTTTACGAGTAGGAATATTTGCCTTCGTTTCACAATCCTACGAGCAAAATAAAACCACTTTTAACACGGTGGTGTATACTATTTTTAGACAGCGCCCGAATTTGCAAAATATCAATAATATTATATTGATTCCTAAAACTAAGAGAAATGGCGTTAAAAACGAGATCAACTCTCGTGTGCAGCGAGATGTCAGATGTTTTATTGATTCGCTTCAGTCATTTTCAGTGAAGTTATTTTCAACATGTTTAGCCTTATAGCGATTAAGTGCTATATCATATAAGTACTTCTAGTGTTATTCTTTCTGCTGCTTCTGTAATTTCACCTGCTCTTCCGTTTCAGTTGCTTCTGAATTCCTAATTGCCGCCAGTTAATCTTTATGTAGGTTATTCTAGATAAAAGAGTAACGTTTTAGATAAAAGAAAGCATAATACTACCAATGTATAGGTTAACTCCACAAAGAATTGCGATAAATTGTAGTAGGTGACGATGTGTGTTGTGAACAGATAATAATGCGAGCGCCATGAGAAATCGATCACGTAAAACTAAAAAGGCACAATGAAAAATAAAACCTAATCAAACAAGTCGAGTTATTAAACATGTACAAATACAAAGGGTAATTGCTATGTGATTGGACTTGAAACGAAAGTTGGTCACAATGGAGTGGTATAAAAATTTTAGTGTTAATACTTCTACTTTTAGGCCATGCTATCTAAAAAATATTTTAAGGCTTAATAATTAATGTACTCGTATCAAACATAATGACTAAGACTTCTGTAGGAAAGAGCTTGGTTTCTTCAACTCCTGCTGAGACCAGTAGCCTTACTACTCTTCAATGTGTTGTCGTTAACCAAAAATAAATCCCTGAGAGAGTTAGGGACCAAAGCTTCATTTGCAAGCCTCGTAAAAGAGAGACTATAAAGAAGGGCTAGAACGTTGAACCCCTCTAGATCACCTGCTGCCTCTGCGCGTGCCGCTAAGGTATTCTCTTTAATTAGGTCTTAACTTTCTTCTGCCATTAACGTATTCCTTTTATTCGCAAGGGATTAGTACTCCAGCAGCCGAGGAATCCAAAATAGAAAAATCAGATGTGTTGCATTCACATGACCTTCTCTGATCACTCTTTTAAAAACTATTTATACAAAAGCTTTTTCTGCTATCTGTTTCTTGTTAATTGAAATAAACTTTCATTAAGATTTACACATTTCGTTGTAGGTATAAGAAGAATACAACCGAGCGGGATGGCTCAAGCGGTAACGTCTGCGGTACTCATGCGGGAAGTCCGCCGGGTTCAAATTCCGTTAGCTGACCAATCGACTGTTTATTTTTTTCGTGGTTTCCCACAGTCGCCATTTGTACGTCACCAAGCAGAAGTACAATTGCTGTACACATGCCTCTATGGACAAGCGACGACGATGGTATGGTACAGGGATGAGACCTAGAAGACTAACTGATCGTCACACCCGATCCACGAGGTATTTCCTAACAGATACGTAGTTAAGCGTAGTTACAACAATGAATAGTTGAGGGGGTACGGTAAGTTAAAGCGATAGTCAAGATTGTTATAAGCAGTTCGTTATCTGATAGCTTTGAAAGGCCATGCTCTTTGCTATCCCACGAGAAAAAGCTAATAGCAATTCACCACTTGAGCAAAGTATAAGTAATTGAAAATTCTAACAAATAGCAAAAAATATCCCAGAAATTAAACAAAAAACTTATTTGGCATAAATTGCATGCTTTAACAGGTATCTATACATTCTTGTATAGTAAGATTTTGTCTATGTCTTAGGTTTACCAATAATTATACCGGGTGAGTTTGAAGTCCACCGACAAACTTCAGGGGGCGATTTCTGACTGGAAATGGGGCATAAAGGTTAATGCTCCTTGTGTCCACAGTATCCACAGTAGATGGCACTGAAGAACATCAAAGAGCCCTGCCACTTAGTACATGGTCTGAATACCATCCATGTCACAACAGATGTTCCAATTGGTCTCCATGGGATGCAATGCATGCGTTCATGGATTGCCTCACTCCTTCGAATGTTTCGAGCTGTGTCCGAATATCGTCCCAGGCTACGTGGACACGCTGTTGAAGAGTCTGGACATCAGGAACAGGTTCACCGTGCGCAATGTCCCCACAAGTAAATACAGGGGCTTTAAGTCCGATGATCGAGCAGGCCATGTTACAGGACCTCCACATCATATCCAACGTCTGAAGATGACGTTGAGGTATCGGCGAACATTAATGCGGAAGCGGGCTAGCGTTCCATCGTGCTGCAGCCACATTGCCTGTGGTATTGCCAAAGACACATTTTTCAGCAATGGAGGCACAGAGTTTTGCAGGAAGTCCAGATACGTTTCTCCGTTCAGGCGTTGTGAAAGAAGAACTGGTCCAAGTAGGCGGTCGCCAATAGTTCCTGACCAAACGCTGATGCTGAATCGCTGCTGAGACAATTCAACCATTCCGTGAGGATTTTCTGTACTCCACATATGACAATGATGCCATCTCTACCAAAGATCACTTCATCGTTGAAGAGGACTGAAGATGGAAATCCCATAATGGTGATGGCCTGTTGCACAAACCGCGACAGAATCTTTCCTGTGGAGGAAAATCCGCCCCTAATAATCTCTGCACACATTGGAGGTGACAGGGATAATAGCGGTTGTCATGTAGGATACAGATAACTATCCTTCCTTTGGCTTACACCATGTAATTGCTGGAGCTTGTGCCAGGGTTGCTCTCAATATCATGGAAAAATATGTTCCTCCACATCTGGTGTACACACAGTGCGCGGTGGCCCTGAACGTTCGTCTGTTTCAAAGGACCCATGCTCACACAAACGCCGAAAAATATCTCCAAATGTTATGTGAAGTGGGCGGTGCTGTCTGTCAGGGTACGTGGCTTGGTACATCCGTGCTGCCTCACGATCGTTTCCACTACTTGGCCATACACGAACACCATCTCGGCTTGTTTCTGGAATGAATACCGGACCATTGTACTTCTACGTTGTTTAAATCACACTATCGACAAAATACACGCTGCAAGTTAAGAGAGAATGTAGTCACTGCCATCTATCGTGGAAACTATGCATTTCCGGACACAAGGTGATATGAGCTTTTGTGCTCCATTTACAGTCAGGAATCACCCCCTGAAATTTGTCGGGAGGTACTCTGTAGAAAGCTCACTCTGAATGAAGAGGACTTCGCAGGTTATTCACAGAAAATTAGAGATATACATTTTATTTGTCATGGAAATATCTTATACACATGGCATTTCAATCAAAATAGTAGCCATTTTTGGGAAAAACAAAAAAAAATTGAAAATTGTTCCATGTAAGGGGTAGTTTGCTGTGTGGAGATTTTCTTGAAAATCCTCGTGTCCCACACTTGGAAGATACTGAGCTTAAATGACGACTTTGATATTTATCCAGTTTTCGTTTTAGAGCTACACTGTTCCAGGCACACACACAGACCTTTAACTAAAAATTTTTTGGGGGGGTTCAGGGGACCTCAAAACATTTATTTCCTGTGAAATCCAAGTTTTTGATGGAATTATTATTCTCTTTCCACTAGGTATGTGATAGATAAAGTGAAACTGATCAAAAAATAAACCAATAATAACGGATATCCCAGAAACGGCTAATATCACAAAAAGTTATTTGAAATAACTACAAGCTTTCTGTGTAGTAAATTTTTGTCCATCACATATCGTTTAACAGTTTACAAAATTCTCTCCGAATGGAGAGGATTTCACAGACTATTCCCATAAAACTCAAGGTATACGTTTTTGTTTGTCATGTAAATATCCTAAATACAGGAGTATCATAATTGATACCCCAAACTGAAACGTTTGAAAGTATTATTGCGAATGTGTGGTTATGAGCCGCGACTGACGTGAATTGCTTCAGAATATTCTCCTTGAGTAACGTCGGAGTACGTGGTACATGCATTATGGAGCATCGGCACATTTTGCTGCTACTGTAAGAATACATCTAACGCGGGGATGTATTCCAAGATGGATAGGTCGAGGAGGGCTGTAGCTTGGCCTCCACGATCACCTGATCTCAATCATTTGGATTTTTCTGTATGGGGTCACCTCAGAAGTATAGTGTACAGCACTCCGGTTGATATCGTTGAAGTACTGGAGCAGAGAATTGTAGGTGCTTTCAAGAATTCTGAGATGATCCGGGGGTGTTTGAAAGAATTCAAAACTCACTGCAGAGACGAGTGCAGTATTGCATCCAGGTGCAAGGACGATAATTTGAACGCCTTCTTTAACAGGGAAGAACGTAAAGTATTAATAACATGTAACATACTAAAGTAGAATTGTATTCCTTGTTAAGTTAAACTATGAGTGAATTTTGAGACAACTTAGAATGGCAAGTATTAAACGAAAAGTCTACTTTTCAAATTTGAAGTAGCAGCTGTATTGTAGTTCAACTGTTGGTTGCAACCGCACATATGGTACCCGGTAGCCTTCGCCCCTAGTTTAAAAATATTAACTTTGTATTTTTACTGTTGCTTTAAATATTATATATTTATGTTTCTCTTGCCTGCGTCAGTATTTATTTTAGAGATATGGATGTCTTGGCAGGGTTGTGATGCAATAAGAATGTAGGCTTACGCAGATTATAATTTTACTTCACTCCTTTTATTAATGCTTGACACGATTTAAATAACACTTCACTGTTATAGAGAGAAAGCTGTGAGATTATTTTTATTATTAAATCGAATACGTATTATATTTCTCGAGGACGCATCATGCATCCAGTTACAAACACTGTCCGCAGGCAACTGAACTCTAAATTTGTAAAATTTTCTCCTTTTCAGTTTCTGATTGGCTAATCCTACTCCAATAGAATACCTTCATTTAACTAAAGCTTTTTCTGGTTGTTGATTGGCTATTTTATAAACTGACACAAAAATTACATTATTGCTTTCAAGAATTACAAGTAGTATTTTTAAACTCTCAAACTCATTAATGCCTCATTGTTACCTCATTGTTAGTAATTTTTGACCTATTTCTCACAGCTCCTACATTATTAAATTACGTAATATATTCATATAACATTATTACACATGGATACAATAATATAAACATATACAATGAGTGTAATAAACACTTTTGCTTTAAGACGGGCTGTTATGGAATTATATTTATATAATTAGACTGTAAATCATTTAAGTGTTAAACATACTGCTTCAAATTCATTTGTACTAATTAGGACGATGATGCATAAAAAAGTCAGTGGCGGCTTGTAGTCACATTTGCAATTATCTCGCACCTGGCTCGTTTGCGGACCCACGTTTACTGGAACGTTTGGGAGATTCAATGGACCTCAAAATATGTTTCCTGTCAAATCTCGATACCGAAGTTTCAGGTGGAACACGATACTTCCCCTACTTCCTGTAAGCATGTACTAGAGAAAGTAAAATCTAAACGTACTCCATTAAGTTCACTGGCTCCTGTGTTTGTTTACTACAATCACATTTTCTTTTCACAATGTTTATTCTTTCCTAAAGATGAAAGACAGCAAAGTGAAGAGGAAAGAAAAGCAAGTCATTGTTCAAACTCAGTGGTTGCATTCATGCTCAGAGCGTAGGAATATTTGGCAAGAATAGTCAGCGATTTGTATGCAAACTTAAGATGAAAAGTAGCTTATATTATAACGTAGCAGGATGGTTCAGTCTCACAATTGGCAGGCTCCGTGTTCGATTCCCGATGGACCATTCGCAGTGACCACAGGTTTTCCCAGGTATAGGTAGGCAATTGCTCTCACTTAATTACCTTTCAGGATAGCAGGACCTGAGTGAGACAGCTCCGTGTTAACATACGAGACTGCACTCGGGAGGTCCCGGTTTTGATTCCTGTCGGGTCGGCCACTCTGACCATGGAAATTTTCGTGGTTTTCCCGGGATGGAAGGGAGATTCGAAGAGCGACCAGATCCGGAAGGTGTGCGCTAGCAATGACGGGGCTCCTAACGATTCCAGATTGAACACATCCTGACGCCGGGGGATCGTATGAGGCACCAGGGGACTAGGCCCCACGTGACCCAAGGAGGCGGGCGTCATCCAAGTAACACTTCCACCCCCGAGAGCTTTTCCTTTGGGCCGGCACCTGAAAACTTTAATCTGCGCCCCCCCCATTACAGGGTGGAAGTGGATGCGCCGTTTACGCGCGTTAACCTCAAAATGGAAAGACTACCGAAGAACCTCGGTGGGGCCGACATCAATCTAGCAGCTACCTACCGGCTCTCCAGGTCGCTACCGGAGGAGCTTGAGGTGTCTCACACCCTCGCCTAGATGGAAAACTGCCCACACGCCCCCAATCCCCCATGGGTATCAGGAACCACTGCCCCTCCGAGTCCAAACCAATCCAAACGATATCCTTACGGGTGGGGCTCGGAAGTTTGGCTCAGCGTACTTCTAGTAACGTCAGAACTACCACAAGTAATCAGGGTCCACACCACGGTAGCTGAAGGAGTCGAAACCCCCTTACTGGGAAAGGGGGGTCGTACAGCCCGGGGGTCTCAAGAACCGAGCCACCCTCAGGAAAGGATCCTTAGCGCCCAAGCAGAAATCTTTCCAAAGCGCACAATCCGCCGTCCTGCCGCAACGCACCGAAGCCGTCGCTTAGTCCTTCAAGCTTGAAATAGATGACAAGAAATGGACAGGAAATTCGTTGTACAGGAGGAACCACCCCAGTATTCGACTACCGACCCACGGAAACTAAAAGACCGGCCCGACAGGAATCGAACCCGGGACATCCAGAATGCGAGCCTTGCGTTAACGCGGAGCCATCTCGCACGTTTCAATGGGTTCAACTAAATATTTAGAATAACGTATTACCCCTCTCTACATTTGGAAAGGATCAAGTAGACATCAGGGCCAGTGACACTAAGTCTAAAGGGGAAGAACCTTATTAATTTCAATGAATTGCGTAAGTAACGGTATTTTACAACGGGAGAATAAAAGAAGGTTTGGTAGCATCTCGTAAATCCCACGTCCTTCCCGAGTAAATAGCATAAAGGGAGAAAATATATACTGCAATAACTGTGTGATGGGCGCGAAACGGAGGAAGAAGAGGCAGCGGATAAAGGCGTTTTGAGTAGAATCTTGAGGAGATGAAAGGGAAGGTGGGCCGCCAGCCTGTTGTGTGTTGGAGGCTGGTGCTGCAGTGGCGGATCCCACGTATTGTATGTGCCAGGGAAATTATTGTTTTAGAAAAGTTGCTGCTTTTTACACCCTCAGCCTCAAGTTTACTGAGTGAGTGAAGGATCAAGAATTCGATTTATGGCTGGAATTAATTTACAGCCTGAAAATATTCTTTTCGTTAAATTTCTGTTTCTGACAGATTCCTAGCTAAAACACATTTTACCTCGGAGGATAATCTGGCAACGAAGAAAATCTTTAAACATCTTAATCACTTTCTTTTCTCTTTTATCGTTCAAACCTGTTAGAACTAAGTAGGAAATGAGTATGCAGAGAGACGAAGGGAAAGACTGGGTGTTTGAAGATAATAATACAGGATGATTAATAAAGACTATTCCATTGATACGCCGGGTATTTGATATTGACCAGTAACGTTTAGCAATACTTCAGATATCGACGGTCATTTATCTTATAATGTACTTGCAAGGGTGTTATTGTGTAGATGAAACATCAACTCGTTATTGAACCGTAATATTACTAGGCTACGTCATTCATCTCGAAAACAGTATCAAATTTGATTCAGATTGCAATTAGGATCATGAATTAATAAAAAAATTCCGTGATACTTTCACATGTCTTTCTCTATCCTCTACCTTTATTAGTGGGTATAGAGACCCTTCTTACTAAAGCTTATTTTTTATATACTACATTTTAATACAAATAAATCCTTGCAGAAATACAGACATTGTACATTTCGTTATAGATACAAAGGAACAGCGATAGTGAAATATTTAAGAACTGTGAGCTATACGCTGGCCTTAAAAGTTCCATACTGTTTCCATGCATTCACGAGAAACAACTGAATGTTAAAAGGACTTTAAGGATTGACAAGTAATGAACAAATCGTACCATTAATGACGTATATCTCGGAAATGGCTGATGCCACATAGAAAGTTATTTGGAATAAATTGTGTGTTTTAAAGAGATCTACTTTTGTTGTGAAGTAATTTTTCGTCTATCGCTACACATTTACTAGTTATATAAAATTATACAAAATTCCTTCTGAATGAAGAGGACTTCAAAGGCTATTCCCAGAAAATCCAAGTCATACATTTTATTTGTCATGTAAATATCCTTCATATACGGTATTTTAATCGAAATCGTTACAGCCATTTTAAGAAAATCAAAATTTTCGAAAAATTATCCATGTAAAGGGTAGTTGGGGTAGGGGATTTCCTTGAAAATCTACGTGTCGCATCTTTAAACACCAACCTTGTACTTTTCCGACTTTACACATACACACACCAAATCTTTTTCTAAACATGTTTTTTCTAAGGAGGATTCAAGGAGTCTCAAAACATATATTTCGGGCGAAATCTCGACATCGAATTTTTGGGTGGAATACAATACCTCCCCTGCTTACTATATTAGTAGAGAAAGTAATAACAGGACATACAAACGCATCTTCACTGAAGCCATATCCGCAGATAAATCAACGGTTCCATTCATCAGTGTTGGAGAAATTACAGAGAAATCCTACTACCTAAACATGCACTTCATTTTCCATTAGGAAAACCAGCGGATTCCTAAAACTTTCAATTTAAAATTGTGTTTAATCAATGCGCATTCAAATAGTGTATTTATAAATAAATTATGTTCTTGAAAAACAATATATCTTTATTGTGTTCTGATTTTAGCTTAGTTTGAGGCGGCTAACTACTTTCCTATTCC
This sequence comes from Deroplatys truncata, assembly GCA_030765065.1. Classification (NCBI taxonomy): domain Eukaryota; kingdom Metazoa; phylum Arthropoda; class Insecta; order Mantodea; family Mantidae; genus Deroplatys; species Deroplatys truncata. The sequence continues at coordinate 220,755,160 of CM060981.1, read as the reverse complement.
TAGTTTGGTAGAATTCATTAGTATTCCGTAACATATTCAATTGATCATTCATTTAGTATTACGTGAAATTTGGTTATTTAACGTTGAACAGCACCAGATGGTAATTATTTTATAATATGTTACATTTTATTCATGCAACACTCTAAATAAATCCGATGTGAGTTTACGGGTTTCATCACATACCTATATTCGTAACCCCTTTTGGAATTACCTATAATAATTTAAGGCTTAGGTAGACAAGAAGCAGTTAGCTCCTTGTCTATATACGAGATTAAACACAAAGCAATTCCAAAACAGAGCTCCTTCCGCATTTGGACCCCAAATAGGGGGTACATTGGGGTACTTAGAGTCTTTGAAAAAAATATTTTGCCCCCAACTGGGGGATGAACTGGGTAAATAATATCAAAAGCTACACGATTACCTTAACGAAAAATATGATGTGTTACATTGACAATGACTTCCTCTACTCACTTTCCTACAAATGTTCTTACAAAAGCTTGTTCTTATACTTCTTGATGATCCAGGTAAGCTTTCATTACACAGGGTGGAACATTTTAGTTGAGACTGTACAATATTTCCAAAACTAAGCGTTGCAGAAAGAAATGTCTTTAATAAAAGTTGCTTGATATTATAGGGGAAAGTAAATGCCATTAGTCGTGTTTCATTTACAGGATGTTGTGGTGGTCATTTTAGAGTCAATTTAATTTTTTAAAATAGGAACCCACCCTTTTTGTGTCGTTTTCTCACTCATAAAAACTAAACAATATTTGTATAAAGCACTTTGCAATTGTTCTTACACCAACGTAAATAACAACGAAAATACTGAGTGGCTGTGTACGAAAAGCACAATGAATAGTTGGACCATCCATGGATGGTCGTTTGAGAGTCAAGTTACGTTTCGTAATTGGGAACCAACATTTTTTATTTTGTTTCCTTATTCCTCAGCTTCTTATACACCATTTTCTAAAAACGATTTTCTAATGCGAAAACAACATACAAAATGATATCGAAAGGTCTTTAAAAGAATGACAGTATTGAACAATTCGAACCATTAATAACGGGTATCTCGGAAATGGCTAATGAGACAAAAAAGGTATTTGAAATAAATTGTGTTTTTTTTAAAGAGATCTACATTTTTGTGTGGTACGTTTTCGTCTATCGCTTAACGTTTACCAATTATACAAGAATATACTAAATTCTTTTCGAATGAGAGGACTCCACAGGATGTTCTCAGAAAATTGAAGATATACATTTTATTTATAATGGAAATATCTTTAATACATTATTTTAATCAAAATAGTTAGAGCCATTTTTGAGAATGTTTCCTATAAAGGGTAGTTTGGTGTGGATGGATTTTCTTGAAAATCCTCGTGTCGCATCTTTGGAAGGTAATGAACCTAAATATTAGGTTTGATATTTATCTTACTGTTCGTTTTTGAGTTATGCTGTTCACAGATACACAGCACACAGAAAGACACAGGAACCTTTTCTTAAAAATCCTTTTTTTTGGATTCAGAGTGTCTCAAAACATGTATTTACGGGGAAATCTCGGTATCGATTTTTTGGGTGGAATGCAATACCTTCTCTACCTACTAGGTAAGTGGTAGAGAAAGTAAAAATGCAATAAACTTCCGTTGAATGGTATCAAAACAGACAAAACCGGAGAAATGCCTCCAGCAAAGTCTGCTGCGAATATCCCAAAAAAGTTGAAGCACGACCTAAAACATATGATGCCTTGCTCTATCGCCGAAAGAGAAACTGACGCTACCTGAGGTTAACAGAAATGCACGCGTAGATGACTTAATATTCATTTATATTCACCAAAATCGACAGCATAAGAGAAACAACTGCCTAGCTCTCACAGCACATGACTGCAGAGGTTTCTCCGTACAACTTTTCAAACTTGTCTCTGCGATTAATTGTAGTAGAAAGGTAGAATCAGACTGAAAAGTTCAGTGCCATAGCGAGATTTGAACCGCGGATCTTCCGGGTTTCGTCCGGTGCTCTATCGAACTGAGCTACCATAGCAACTGCCGGCGCGACATAAAGTCCCCCAACTGACTCGCCAAATTCATTTTGAGATAACATACCTCAATGGTGACTTACAATGCCGTAAGTACTTTAAGTCCCGGACTTGATAGTTTAACCAACTATTACGACATGTTGGGGAATTTAATTTAATTTCGTGCCAGCATGTTGCCATGATAGCTGAGTTAGAGCAATCGGACGGAAATCGGAAGATTCGTGGTTAAATCCCGACTATGGCATTGAATTTTTCAGTATGATTCTACCTATCCAATCCTGTCCTACAATCCGCCTATGTGAAAGAACAATTAATTTCCACTAGTCATTATACTGATTGATTTGCTTTATCAAGTAATTAGTTTTTGAGAAGAATTGCTCCATAATACGAATGACTGTGATGGATAGATATTACCAAGTAGTTACTAAACCTCAGCAAAACCTAAGCAGTCAACATTTTTCTGTCTAATCAACGCTTAAGGTGAGAGTAATAGCCCTAACCCATGGATATTAAATCTAATAAATTCATAGCCCATTATCTCAGAAATATTTAAGATGTCACACTTAACATGTTATAGGATATAAATGCTAGCTTCCTAAGTTCACTCGTCACATTTGTTCATTAAGGTATTTATTATTTTCTTAACTATGTCATGTTTTCATTAAAATTCATCATTAATTATATTTTTAAATAGACAAACATCTTTCAACACAAAAGTAGATCCACAATAGCACTTGAGGTTGATTTAATCATCCTAATATTTAATTTAGCTATCTCCAATAACGTCCGAGGCCCGCATTCGGGAGCACATGGGTTCGATTCTCGTGGCAGACCTTCCTGACCGATGGGTTTTTTTCTGGGTCGCCAGGCGAATACTGGGAAGGGTCATTACATCCCCCGAATTCCTTGTCCCTCCACTTCATCTCCATTCTCATTTCACTTGACCTTTCATCTACTTGGACTGTTTCAGGGTTGCAAGTGTCGGCGAGAGGTCTCGGTATGTGCATAACAGGGAAAAAGGATGTTCTGAGCAAACCTTCGTCCCCCGAACTATGAGCGGTCTCTGGGTCACCCAGGAGATGTGTAAGCCCGCGGGGGGAGGGGGAGCTGGCTGCACCAACCACAAACCGGGGACTTGAAATCTGTAAATGACAGAGACCTTGGCCTCTGCCTGTTGTGCCTCCTGGTCCACCCTCCGTCTCCTCTCGCCTCATCTCTCCCTTCCGGGGTCCTAGGTACAAAAGATCTATGTAGGTCGACGTACCAAGTTCCCCATCCTCTTCTAGTCCTATCCTACCTTCAAACGTTTCTAAGAAAACGGGTCATTTATACCAGAAAATGTCATTCACAGAAAAAGCTGCTCATAGCAAAAATGTAGAAAAGAGCTCTAACATTAGCAAAGAAAGGAACTACATGGCTTTGGGCACACAGAAACTGCAACGCTTAATAGTAATTCAAATTTCTATAGCAAAGTTTAAAAGGTGGGCAAAAGTTTATCTCTCTACTCGAAAGTTTGTAGGAGTTATGTTTTTTTTACTTTCTCTACCACGTATAGTAAGTAGGGGAAGTATTGTATTCCACCCAAAAATTCGATACCGAGATTTCACCGGAAATACATGTTTTAAGGTGCACTGAATGCATAAAAAGCATTTTTGGAAACATGTCCGTGTGCGTGTCTGTGAACAGAATAACTCAGAAACGAACAGTCGAAAAAAAACACCAAACTTGGTATTTCGGTTCAGTATCTTCCAGAGAAGGTTTTCAAGAAAATCCCTCCACCCCAGATTACCCTTTACATAGAACATTTTGCGAAAATTTTAATTTTCTCAAAAATGGCTCTAACGATATTGATTAAAATATTATATATTTAAGATACTTTCATGACAAATAAAATGTATATCTTGAATTTTCTGGGAATGTCTCCAAAAGTATTCTTCATTGTGAACGACTTTTGCATAACTGGTAAACCATAAGAGATAGACAAAATTTTACTACACAAAAAATGTAGATCGTTAAAATACACAACTTATGTCATATACATTTTTTGTTGTTGAGTGAACCATTTTCGAGATATTGCTTGTTATTCCCGTATATTTTCCAATACTTATACTTTTTCTCAAATGGGAATTCGTTATTCATTTTTTTGTTTGTTTGCTCTGGTAATATAAAGAGAATGGAATGCGTCACATAGCAACCAGCTCTTAAAAGATTTTACTATCGCTTAAAGCTTACCATATTCCCCTTGCACCTACAAGAAAATTAGCAATAAGATTAACATGAAGCATATGGAGAATAAGCGTTTGTAAAAATACTTTGTACAATAGTAGAGAAAGTCATGTGAATGTAACACATCAGATTTTTTCTGTGATTGGTGCAGAATTCACAGTACAAAATACAGAGGCAGTGCCAGTGTGTGTGAACGTACAGTCAAAAACGAAATGTCGGATAAATATTAAAGCTGGTACTTAAGCTAAGTTATTTTTTTAAAGATGCGACACAATGATTTTCAAGAAAATCCCTGTACCCCAAACTACCCTTTACATGAATAATCTATCGTAATTTTGCAGTTTCTCAAAAACTGCTCTGTGTGTTTTCATTGAAATACATATATTTAAGATATTTACGTGAATATCTGTGACGTCCAATTCATTCGGAAGAAATTATGCAAAATTTTGTGTAACTGGTAAACCTTATGAGATAGACATAAACGTACTATACAAACATGTAGATCTCTTTAAAACAAACAATTTCAAATTAGTTTTTTTGCGTAATCAGCCATTTCCAGAGCATCCATTATTACTGGTTTGAATCTTCAATGCCTTGTAATTTTTTAAAGCGCTGTCGCTAATCAATTGCTTCTCGCGATGTCATGGAAAGATTATGTAATTTCTATACAACGTATAGCAACTCGCTTTTAAAGACCTGGCTGTCGCTTAACGTTCGACTTATACAAGATTATACAAAATTACTTCCGAATGAAGAGGACTTCAAAGTTCCCAGAAAATTCAAAATATACATTTTATTTGCCATGTAAATCTCTTTAATATATGACTCTTTAATCAAAATCGTTAGGGCCATTTTCGATAAAAATAAGAATTTTGCAAAATGTTCCATGTAAAGGGTAGTAGAGAGTGTGGGATTTTCTTGAAAATCTTCCTGTCGTATCTTTGAAAGTTATGGAACCTAAATACCAAGTTTGGTATTTATCAAATTTTTCGTTTTTGAGTTATGCTGTTCAAAGACAGATACTGTTCGCAGACGATACCATGAAGCGATCGTTTTCTAAAAATACTTTTTGGGGGGGTACAGGAGCCCTCAAAGCATATGAATTTCGACATTGAATTTTTGTGTGGAATACAATACTGCCCCTACTTACTGTATGCAGTAGAGAAAGTAGTAAAGGATAGTGGGTAGAGAAAGTGATGTGAATGTAACAATGATAATTTCACATTGTGCGATAATAATACATGTATATATAAAATAAAAGAGAAAATTTAAATTTATATAATGTTTTGATAATTTCTGTCATTTAAACTCCCCATAAGGAAGAGGCCTGTGGTTGCTGCACAAATCCTCAAATGTACATATAATTTGCTTGGGCGTTGTACTCTCCTTGTTCTGACAAGTGTTACCACAAGAACAACAAGCACTAGCCGCCACTGTGTGTCTGAGGTGAGCAACGAGACGATGGCAAGGTAAGAAAAGGACCTGGAGGTGTCACGCACCAACGACCCAATCGATCGAATTATCGACCCCACCCCCACACAAAGGGAGGGGTGATGGTGGACACCGGCGTTTTCTTTCACTGCCGCTCTTTTCTTATCCTTCCTTCTTTTCATTTCATCTGTCGATGCGATTTATTCCGTAGATGTTTCTTGCCACCTCAGTCCTCTCAGGTACAAAGGGCGCCGGATATGGCTAGGAAGAAAGGCGATCCATTTTTGCTCTCATAAAATCCTCAAGCGATACTCGCCTCCTGTCTTATGAACCTAAGGCAGGTTATGTTCTTGTCCCATCTAGTAACTTTACTGAGTTATTGCAATGGTCAAAATCGACAAAACTGTAACGTTACCCATCTGTAAAATACCTAAAGTCCACAATTTCAGTCGCATTGCTGCACAATGCAGGTCATTTTAATACACTCAGGATGGACTGTGTATACAGTGCTTTTCCTTCACACTGCGTCCACCGCACGGCGGCTCGCGCCGGCCGCACTCCCGCTTAAACAGTTATAATATCCCCGCAACCGTCTCACGTTCTTATAGTTCCAATTACAATGATAAGAAACACATATCTCATCTTAAGAGATATTAGGAATGTTGTCCTTTTCTATCCACACATTTCTGACATATTTTTCAGGAAATTTTCATTCATACTCGAGAGTTCAGTGTCCGAAATTGAGTACATTTCTCACCTGATGCTTTCTTTATTTCTTACAATATATGGGGTTTGTTGCATATATTTTTTTACTTTCTCTAATACGTATAAGTAGGTAAAGTATTGCATTCCACCCAAAAATTCTATATGGAGATTTGACCGGAAGTACATGTTTTGAGGCCTCCTGAATCCTCCCTCCCCAAAAAAGCATTTTTATAAATAGGACCGCGCGCGCGTGCCTGCGTGTGTGCATGTGTCTGTGAATAACATAAATCAAAAACGAAAAGTCGGATAAATACCAAACTTTTATATTTAGGTTCAGTACCTTCTAAAGATACGACACGAAGATTTTCATGAAAATCCTCCCACCCCAGACTACTGCACATGAAACATTTTTCGAAAATTTAGATTTTGTTAAGAAATGGCTCTAACGATTTTGATTAAAGTACCATATGTTAAAGGTATTTATATGACAAATAAAATGTATATGTTGAATTTTCCTTTGAAGTCCTCTTCATTCGGAAGGAATTTTGTATAGTTTGTTATTTAATCTATTTATTTTACGTCGCTTTAACTATATATCTTTAACTTACCTAACATTATTTTAGGTCACTTTAACTACATATCGCGATGGATCTATTGGTAGATAACTCGTGGATCGATGTGTGACGGACAGTTAGCCTTCTAGGTCTCATCCCTGTAACCATACTATCTTGCTTCGTCACGTATCCACAGAGACCTTAGCGAATAGCAATAGGACCTTCTGCTTGTAAAACTGGTAAACGTTAAGCGATAGACGAAAACATATCTACAAACAATGTAGATCTCTTTAACACACACAATTTATTTTAAATAACTTTTTTGTGGTATCAGCCATTTCCGAGATATTCATTATTAATAGCTCGAATTGTTCAATACTTCAGATATTCTTCTAACGACCTATCGATTTTCAGTTGTTAGGACTAGGAGTAGGAGCGGAAGGGGACTTAGCACCTCGACCTATACGATCTTTTATGCCTAAAGTCCCTGACAAGGTGCACCCGGGAGGAAGGGGTGAGATGAGAGGAGACAGAGGTCGGCCGGACCATAAAACACAACAGGGCAAAGGCCAGTGTCCATAGATTTTACAGATTGATACACCCGGATAGCAGCTGGTGAAACCGCTGCACTTCCCCCAGCAGGCTTGCACATCCCCTGGGGGCGCGGGACTCGGAGACCGTCCCCATTCCGGGGGACGAAGAGTGTTACATAGAGCATCCTTTTCCCCTGCCATGCAACCCGAAACTCCCGCCGACACTTGCAATCCCGAAACAGACCAAGCAGATAAAACGTGCAGTGAAGTGAAAATGAGGTGAAATGGAGGGACAGGAAATTCGGGGGACTTAATGACCTTCCCAGCATTCGCCTAGCCACTCGGAGAAACCCCCCAAAAACCCATGGATCAGAAAGCTCGGCCGCGGGAATCGAACCCACGTACTCCAGAATGTTGCCCACAGATGTCACCGCCTGAGTCATGACGCTCGGTTTTCAGTTGTTTCTCGCGATTGCATGGAAACAGTATGGAATTTTAAGGTCAGGGTATAGCGTCCAGTTCTTAAACATTTGACTATAACTGTTCCCTTTGTGTCTATAACGAAATGGTAATCTAGCTACTTTCGGAAAGTTTCATCTCGATTAAAATGAAGGACATAGAAAAATAAATCTCGTAAGAATAATTTGTATACCCACCAATAAGCGACATAGGGTACAGAAAGCCATGTGTGTAACACATCAGATTTTTACTTTCAGGTATAAAATGGTACATTAGGCTAAAGCTATGGCCAGATATTCAAAAAGTAAAGTTATTTCAAAATTCAAACCAATAACAAAGAATATTTAGGAAATGGTTAACGCCACAAAAAAGTTCTATTTGACATACGTTCAGTGCTTTGACGAGATCTTCTTGCGTGGTAACATTTTGTCTATATTTTACGGCTTAGCAATTATGTACGTAAAAGTTATTCAGGATGAAGAGGATTTCACAGGCTCATTCCAGAAAATTCAAAATATAGGTACCTACGTTATGTCATGCAGAATCTTAAGCATAAGGTTTGAACTAAAATCGCTAGAACAATGTTTAAGAAAATAAAGAATAAATAAACTTTTTCCATGTAAAGAGTATTATGGGGTCAAAGGTTTTCTAGAAAATTTCGTATCGCATCCTTGGAAGATGCTAGGATACGGAATTTAAATAGTAAATGTGGGACTTAATAAATCGTTTTGTTTTTGAGTTATGCTGCCCATAGACACACACATAAGTTTGCGGGCGAAGGCTACCCGGAACCGAAACTCCCCTCTTATGACCAGGGAAAGGCGCAAACGAATGGCACTCTCCTCCGTGGGCATTTCTATTAGGACATTACCTGGTTTCCTAATAAGGCCTTGCCATGTTCGCTGGGACGGGAGTGGATATGCCATTTACGCGCGTCATCCCATAAGGGAAGACTATGAACCGCGGTAGGGTCGACAGCGATGTATCACGCCGTCTCCCAGCTCTCCAGGATGGTATCGGAGGACATTAAGGCGTCTCATAACCCCGCCTGGGCATCACCGCCCAGATGTACCCAATCTCCCATGAGTTTCGGGAACCATTGTCCCATCGAGACTAACCCAATCCGAACAGATTCCCTTCAGGAGGGGCTTAGATATTCGGCCCGACGTACTTCTGGTAACGTCAGAAGTTAGGGGTACGCAGTGCTCTCACCACGGCAGCTGAAGAGGTCAAAACCCATCCCCTTCGGGAATACACATAAACACACGCACCGAACGAGGTAACGTGAGAGGATCGCATTCGGGAGGTACGTGGTTTAAATCCCGCCAGGATCATCTTGCCTGGCTGGGTGATTTTAAAGATTTTCCTGAGACCTCAACTCGCAAATGCTGGAGAGGTAGCTTGAACTTAGGCCTGGAGCGTTTTCTTGTAAAAATTTATTTCCTAAATATTCATTGCATCTAACATCAATGCCCTGTGGTGCTGTAAGTAGTAAGAAAGGGCAGTAAGAATTATTAACCACTCCTCCTCACACACTCACTTGGACCTTTTCTAAAAATCCTCTTTTAGGATTCTGGGAGCCTCAGAAACATTATTTCTGGCGAAATCTCCCTATCGAGTTCTTTAGAGAAGTGCAATACTCCTACTTATTAGTAGGTATATGTGAGTAGCAGAAAAATAATAAAGGAGGTAAAGAACGCAGGTAAGATTTAAATGGTGAAATTCAGCTATGAAATATGACTATTTTTCTTGACTGTAACAGTAAATATACCAAAATTTAGATGATTTAGTATAGTTCATGCATATATGTGCAGTATAATCTGTAGTGTCCCCGTTTATCACATACAATACATCGTATTTCGTAATTTTTTGTCGGTCTAAGAACGAGTCAAAGTCATGAGGGCCAGTTCTGTCATATTTGATATATTCTGTACTTTACCATCATATTTTTTTCTATCTCTGTCTGCTGGTATCGATAGTAGAATTGAAAAACCCCGTATGCAAATTTATATAGATCCGATGTATCACATATGATATAACCTCCAAAACCCACTTAAAACCCGTTCAAAATTAAACCAAATGTGATATTTTGAATATTTGTGTTATTTTGATCTTAAACACTGACTGGTCCACAGAATAAAATGTATAGCTGTCTAGATCTCATTTGAGAGCCCCCCCCAAAAGCCCACTAAATTTTTTTTTCAAGTTTGTTCTATTTCAACCCAGAGAAACTCATTAAACGCACAAATATAAATACAATTGTCAGACAATTGTTTCCTGGGTACAGACGGTTGGTAAGGAAACGCATACCATAGTAAGCATGATGTTCCTCTTAACTTTTATCCACGCCTAAATGTCATTAGAAACATCTGAGTTATACATGGCAAAAGCCATAAACATAGTGGAAGAATTATGTATAACAATTAAGAAAATAAAAGTCGGAGAGGTTAGGAAAAAGTGAGCGATGAGCTTCAGAATGTATTGATGCAAAAAGAAACCGAGCCCAGATCAAAAAGTGTAAGAAATACATCAGACAGTGACATAAGTATATTATTCGTATGCACCTATTACTCTTGCAATGTCGAAAGGAATTTCTCACGATATAGCCTTTGTTTAGGTGTATAAATATGCACTATTCTCCTCTGCAATGCACAGAGTATGTAGTATTCACTTTATATATATATATATATATATATATATATATATAGTGTTCTATAACGGAATAAAAACATTAGCAGTCGCCATGTACAGCATAGTATACGCATTGTTTTGATACAACCTGTACGAGCACTACAGGCACGCGCCCGTTGTTTACATCTGGTCTCGCCCTCACTCCTTCAACATAGACTACAGTACAAGGTAAGTTAACCTCATAAAACGGTCACTCTAATCCGTACCTTAATAATCATATTTAACAGTTTAATTTTACGATTTAAATCTTACCGTCTTTACTTTCCCTTTATTTAAGATTTAATTCATGCAGCATTTAAATATCTCTCTTTCAGTGGAAGCAGGAATCTCCCCTTCAGTTGTTGACTAGCTTGCTGAACACTACCAGGCGTGTCTAATCGTTTACCAGTTCACAGATACTAGCGCGCTCGACCTTGATGCTGCTTTTGAACAGCAAACTGATTAATTTTGTTTTTGCGTAAGCATTTCTATTATTTACTATCTTCGAAAAAACAGTAAACAGTACGCATGCGGTAAGTGCTTTGCAGAACCTCGTCTTCGTTTCGTATTTTCAAATTTTTTCCTCGTTCTGAAGAAGCAGTTACTGCACTTGTACCACAATAAAGGTAGGTATAGGTGTATGTTATTCAACGGAGGACACCTCGCGCCCTGCGACGCATAGATCTATTGCAGTCACCACCCTTCAGAAGCAAGGAATGAAGCGAAGGAACCACGACAGGCTACAGGCCGCTGGCAGACAGGTTCTAACATATTCAAGCTTGAAGACCGTCTCACTCCAGAGCTGCCTAGAGAGGCCGATGAGCGACCCGTCGACCAAGCAGCCCTCTAGTATGCTTTCCATTGAGCATGCATCCGCGCCCTCTGTTCGGCACTGCCATACGCCACGAAACTTTGAAGCACAATAAATAATTATAAAATAAAATAAATCTACAATATATATCATCCTGGAATCTGGATCTCTAAGCCAGGACGTATATTCCAAATTCATGATTTATTATTTAATTCTTCGCAAATAATTGTTTTCACACTTCTTGTGAAGATTAAATCTTAACCTATGTACCTTCTCTATTATTCTACTGTTCCTACTGGAAACCAGCAGTGCCACCAACTGGTTACCATTTGGCATATATTTCCCTTTCCTTTATATTAACTTAAATGCTAACTACGCGCAGCCAGCAGTAGCACCTAGAAGCACACCAAAAAGATGAGAACAAATGAACGGGAAATGATGAAAAGGAAATTGGTATAGAGGAAATCCAGCAGCATTCGCTTGCCGATCTGTGGAAACCACGAAAAACCACTGGGTCAGAGTGGATGGCCGTCAGATCTAACCCGAGACCTCCCGAATGCGAGTCGCAGACGTTACCGCAGCGCCACTTTGCTCGGTTGTATCGCAATATGCTATTCAGGTATGCTGGTATATACGATCTCCAGTTTGAAGGAATATTATTTAACGTCAGGGCAGAAGTATAAAAATACTAAGGACATGAGTGACGCAGGCAGGGCATGACTAGAATTCGGCCCTGCTGGTTACAGCAATTAAACATGGACTTAATGGCCGTCTGCAGGGCTGTGTTTATCTCCCGAGCGGCACGTACCTATGTGGTGGGACACAAAGAGAGAAAGGTATTTTTAGCTTCGGGAGGGAAATTCTCTCGCATTGAAACTCCCGTCTGTCCGCACATTCGCACAAAAAGTCCTCAGAGACGCAGAGGGAGCAGGGATTTCGCAGACTGAGATATTGGCTTGGCGATTGGTTAGGTTACCAATGCTAACCCTACCTTACATATCACACATACTCGCCTCCCCCACCCCTCATTCGGAAACCACTCTCCGTCCCCTTCCGGCTCACTTTAAAAAATTCGTCTTCCTCCCGTTTCCATGTCTCTTTCTCCACAACCACCACCACTACCACCTTCCTCTTTCCAACAACCCTCTATTTTCACCCTCTTCCACCTTTATTCCACTTTATCCGCAAAACGAATCGATTCTGCCTGTCTCTTTCCCCATCCAATCCAACATTCCCCCACCTTAGCATCTACCTTTACGGGCACCCCGAGCTGCTGTTGGCCAGGAGCAGAATGAAAAGACCGACCGCCATTGCACAAAACCCAAGTAACCACCTCCATTGGGATAGATTTGCGAAGGAGGGACGTTGGAAGAGAAGAAGAAATCACTGTACCACTTTGCAGAGAAGTGCACCAATTTCTTGATAGCAAGGAACATCCCACTCCTCTACCTCTCTCTTCCAAAAAAACTGTGGCTATAACAAATAACAAAAACCCCAAACACTTCTGTATGCATGCAAAATCGAATATTTAAAGGTTAAAAATCTGATGTGTTACATTCACGTCTTTCTTTACCCTCTATCCTTTATTAATGGGTATAAAAACTATTCTTAGAAAGCTTATTTTATATCTACCTACTTCATTTTAATTGAGATAAACATTTGCAGAAACGGCTACTACATTACATGTTTCGTTATAAATACAAAGGGAATAGCGACAGTCAAATGTTTAAGAATGGATGCTATGTGCAGACCTCACTCTTTCCGTGCAATCGCGAGAAACTACTAAATGTCGACAAGACTTTAAAAGAAAGACAGATTTGAGCAATTCAAATCATTAATAACGAATATCTCGTAAATGGCTTATGCCGCAAAAACCCTTATCTCAAATAAATCTACATTTTTTGTGTCTCACGTTTTCGTCTATCGCTTACGTTTACAGTTATACAAGATTATACAAAACTCCTTCAGAATGAAGAGGACTTCACAGGCTATTCACAGAAAATTCAAGATACTTAAGCATTTGATTTGTTATGTAAATATCTTTAATATATGGTATTTTAATAAAAATCGCTAGAGCCATTTTTCGGAAAATAAAACTTTAGAGAAATGTTTCATTTAAAGGGCAGTAGGGTAGGGGATTTTCTTTAAAAGCTTTTTGACGCATCTTTTGAAGGTACTGAACATAAATACCAAGTTTCGTATTTATCCGACATTTCATTTTTGAGTTATACTGTTCACACACTTGCACGCGCGCGGACCGTTTTATAAAGAATCCGATGTATTGCAATCACATGACTTTCTCTACTCCTGTACAAACTATTTTTACAAACGCTTATTCTCCATATGCTTCATGTTAATCGAGATATTGAGATGTTAATCTTATTGCTAATTTTCTTGTAGATGCAAGGGGAATGGGTAGGCTTTAAGCGATAGTCAAATATTTTAAGAGCTGGTTGCTATGTCGAGTATTCCATTCCATTCCTAACGAATTCCCATTTGAGAAAAAGTATAAGTATTGAAAAATTTAAGGGAATAACAAGCAATATCTCGAAAATTGTTCACTCAAAAAAACAAAATGTATATGACATAAATTGTGTATTTTAACTCGATCTACATTTTTGTGTAGCAAAGTTTTGTCTATCTCTTATGGTTTACCAGTTATGCAAAAATCGTTCACAATGAAGAATACTTTTGGACACATTCCCAGAAAATTTGAGAGATACATTTTATTTGTCATGAAAATATCTTAAACATATAATATTTTAATCAAAATCATTAGAGCTATTTGAGAAAATTAAAATTTTCGAAAAATGTTCCATGTAAAGTGTAATCTGGGGTGGGGGGGATTTTCTTGAAAACCTTCGTGTCGCATCTCTGTAATATACTGAACCTAAATACCAATTTTGGTGTTTATTCGTTTCTGAGTTATGCTGTTCACAGACACACACACGGACATGTTTCCAAAACTGCTTTTTTTGGATTCAGGGGGTCTTAAAACATATATTTTCGGTGAAATCTCGTTATCGAATTTTTGGGTGGAATGCAATACTTCCCCTACTTACTATACTCGTACGTAGTAGAGAAAGTAAAAACAAAAAAAGAAACTTTATTTATTACGCCAAAAGAGTTACAAACCTCGTTTTGCAGCATTTGACTTTACAAATCGCTCTTTACTCGCTCGCAACTATCTCGTAATTGACTCACATTTGTTTTCTGCCTTCTTTTTAGTCCCCTGTTACTAGAGAGACACACTAATGTAATGTTCCATAATTTACTAGAATGCAGACGGTGAACTTTCTCGAAGAGTAGGCAGTCTCCCATAGGCTCAAGTTTAACAAGAAAGGAGTTTTTACTCATTAGAGTGATTCACTAATAATACATATTTCCTTGCATATATTTCCGAGTTTAAAAAAATATTAAACGAGAGAACTTACAGAACTATGCAATTTTTATCCCTTTAGTTTTTGTTTGTTTTCTTTTTTTTCTTCTTTTTCTTCTTTGAGGCACCTATCACTGGGAAAAATGAAACATAACTGCGACCGATTTTCTCTTCGCTGCATGAAATCTTGGTTGTATGTTATCTTTAATGCGGTCTTGCGCGCAGATACTTGTACCCTCGGTGAGGGGCAAAGTTCATTATTCCGTCCCATCCGCGGTTGTGTTGATGCATTGACGAAAGAATACAGTATTTTCTTTCCATTAGTTCTATGTCTCCATGCAGCATGGTGTATGTTAATTCTCCCTAAACTTTAATTGGGGAATAACATCTGAATGTGAATGTTATGTGTACGTACGTCAATTTAATAATACTGTATTTCTTTATAAGGACTATCATAACGATGTGGTTCGTTTGTAATTAAACTATATTTGAAATAATTTTTTAAAGTTTGGAGCAATATGAAAAGTATTTGTAATAAAATCACTTATACTCAAATTGCGCCTACGTTCTCATATGAAACATGTTTAAAGATGCATCAAATAATATTTTTAATTCACGTATATTACGCATTTCACTTGTCAGTACGAATTCAATATTCCAATTCCTGAGACATTCGACCTTCATTTCCCTTGTGACAACCTTGCATATATTAACCACTGCATCTGTCATAGTACCAGGCAGTTGATTGTTGAACCGAAGACAGATCTAAAGTCAGCCATTACAACTTAAAACTTTAAAATATTTTTCCTGGCAAATAGGAACCCTATGGGGGGGGGGAACTGAGACAGGGTAGGTACCTTTGTGTTATTTAGTTCGTTCAATATTGATTGTCACCCCCCCTATATCTCCTGCAAAGTAGCAGTTTGAAATGTGCGTCTATTATGGGTAAAGATAGACTATAGTACTCTCTATTGACCCAGATGATGTTGCTGCTTCCCATAGGTAGAGCATTGCAGCAGCAATTGTGCCGGCTTGCGAGTACATTTGTGGACATCGATAAAGACCACATGGAAGCAGACAAGCAATGGCAACGGTGGACAGTGTGATATTTCTGGAGGGAAGGAGTGACTGCTTGAGACATCCACAAGAGGTTAGTAGTCATATGTGGGGAGACAGCACCAAGTCGCAGATCCGTGTTTCGTTGGGTATCAGAGTTCAAAGACGGCAGGGACTGTGCTGAAAAACGCAAAAGCACTGGGCGTCCAGCAATTGCACGCAAAACAAACAATGCGCAGCGTGTCAATGACTTGATGATAGAGAACAGCGAATCACGTTTGATGAGCTAGAGAAGGCAATAGGTCTATCACGAGGAACCCACACACTATCAGCCATGAGGATTTGAAGATGAAGAAGGTGTATGCGCAATGGGTGCCCCATACTCTTACCAGAGTGCAGAAAAAGAAACGTGTGGAGATATGCCAACAGTTGGTGTAACAGTACAGTGCAGATCCAGTGAAGTTCTTTGAGCGTTCGTGACCATCGACGAATCAGGTTCTTCCACAAGACTCCAGAAAAGAAATGTCAGTATATGAAGTGGAAGCATACTGGGAGTCCTCGTCCCAAGAAGTCACGGCTGGGACTATTCATGCAGAAACAAATGGCGACTGTGTTCTGGGATAAGAAAGGGTGGATTGGCTCCCTCCCAATACGACCATCAACAGTGATCGGTACTGCAGTTCACTGCAAGTCCGCCGACGCAATCAACAACGCCGCCACGGAAAATAGGGCCGTGGCGTTCTTCTCCAACACGACAATACGCGATCACATGCCAGTCGCCAGACCATTGTCAACGTACGTGAACTAGGATTTACTGTGCTGCCACATACTCCATATTCGCCGGATCTAGCTCCTAGCGACTATTCCTATTCGACGCAATGAAAGAGGTCAAGCGGGGCAAAAGTTCACCACCAATGACGAATCATGCAGTTGTCCACCAGTGACGCTGGGATACCCCGAAAGAATGGTTGCTACGCAAATACGGAAACTGCCAGAACGATGGTAAAACTGCATAGACATTGGAGGAAAAACCTGTAATATAATCTGTATTCTTTTGTTCAGTAAATGGTTGCCGTGAACACAAAAAAGTAGTGCCAATTTTTTGAACGCCGCTAGTAGATGTATTTTTACTGTAAACATCACAGCTTAATCTGTGATACCAAGGTGTTAATGAACCCCTTGTTAGCGTCGTATCATCACTAGCGTTTGTCCTGTAATTATACAATACTTAGTGACAACTTGTGTTCAGTTTTCTGTCTTCCTTATTTAGTTGTGGAACTACTGCACACTTCTGCAGCAGCATGAAACTCAAAGAATTTGAATTGATTCTGTGGCCTAGTGGTTAGAATTACGACTTCTCAACCCAGAGGTTCCGGATTCAATTCCCAGCTGGGGCGAGAGAATATTTCTCTAACTAGAATCTACCCTCCGCAGTCTGGAAGTATGTATGTGGAAGTGAATTCTAGTGTGTTTTATTTTTAAAATGATTAAAGCAGCATTCAAGAATCTACAGTCATGGAGTTAGTTGTTTCTAAAGTCAAAACTAAAGAGGGTTGTAAAAATGAAACACTCAAAAGAAAACAATTGGAACTGCAGAAGTAAAAATGTTAAAAGTGTATTTCTGATGAATTCTCGACATCAAATTTTTAGATGGAATAAAATACTTCCTCTTACCTACCTTTGATAAGTGGCAGAGAAAGCAAAAATGATGTCTTTTTCTCCAACATTTCTGGAGAATGACCCCAAAAATAGTCATAAGCGAATACATGTAATTTCGTTTCCTTTTCCGATCCCTCCTATATCATCCTATCTTTCCTTATGCTTTTTATTCCTTTTTTCCCTTTTCCTTTGGGAGTTATGGTTATAAATCGTAAGAACATCTCTTCCCTCCCCCCAGAGCGAGGTAAAACAGAACATGATGGATTGTCTTCCTGAACAATACATCTCTCCAATGTTGTCAACTGGCAACACCAACATTTTTATATATATTAAATCGCTCGACTTATGGAACGCTTTCCCTTCTTTGTTTCGCTAAGTCTTCCAATGAACTGAGGAGGGGAGTGTAGGTAAGGGAGAATCAGTTAGTAAATCATGTTAGCTTTTGTTCTTAGCCTCGCTGTATATATAGACACGCTCGAGTTCTTCTCCCTCCCTCTCTCTCTCTCTCTCTCTTCGTTTTCCTGAGATTGGCTTCTGTTCCACAGCTTATCACGTCGCTTCAAAAGTTTTCTGTAAGAGAGCGAAGAGCGATGGTGCCGCGGATAATTTTTATCAGCTTCAAGGAAAACTAGTAGCTGAATACTCTAACCAAATTATGAAGCCTTAAGTATCGATATTTTCGCTAAGGGAAGTCGGGGCAAACATAATCATGTAGGCAGAAGGAATCGCCTAAGTAAATTGAACATTATTTATCTGCAAGAGTGGCAGCACTGGATGGTGTTAGTTGAGAGATGGCGCCGCGGTGACATGTGCGCTTCGCATTCGGGAGATCCAGGGTTGGATTCCCGGCAATCACCACTCTCATCCAAGGGTTTATCGTGGTTTCCCCGGATCGGCAGGCGAATGCTGAAGTGGTCCCTCTTCTACGACTTACCTGTTGTTCATTTCCTGCACCCATCTTCCCCTTCATTGTTTCTGTTGCAGGACCCGACGGTGTTTGGCAGATTGCGGATGGGCAGTGGATATACGCTTTGTTTAGTTTTTGTTTTCTCTGGTGTCGGTCGGGACTGCCCAGTCCTGGCTGGGATCGGGTGATATCGGATGCGTTCTATCAGGAAACGTTAGAGACCCCGTCCATGCTTCTGCCCGTCGGCATCCGGATCTGCGGTGCTCTGCCCCCACACCATTACCTTTATCTTTACCAGGCATAATTTATTTGTATTAGAGATTATTTTTACTTTCTCTGCCACCAACCTATATTAGGTAAGAGAAGGTATTATGTTGCACCCAAAAATTCGATAGATAAATACATATATTTCCGGTTTTACAATGCACAAACATTTTTCCGGCACCCAAGACTACACTTTTTAACATCCTCTTATCACGTTTCCCCATTCTTGCCCGTTGGACCATAAATGTTCCTCAATTTCCAATACATCTTTGTGCCTTTAATTCCTTGAATCCACGTGCTATGCGGTCTTTTCTCCTCCTTCCTGGTGGCGTCTACTCCATTATTCTTTTGGGTAACCTTTCATCTTCCATTCTTTGCATGTTCATACCATTCTAATTGTTTCTGTTAAATAAAATCTAAAATTGAAGTTTGAACATTCATATTTTCTTTTATAATCTCATTTCTAATTTTATCTCATTTATGTATCCCAGCAAATCTCCTCCAATAATCCATTTCTGTTGCCAATAGTTTTATTTTTAACTCATAGTTCAGAATCCACCCGTCGGAGCCATAGGCTATAACACTTCTAACTATTGTTTTAAAACTTGTAGTTTTAGTTTCTTTTGAGACCTGTTTATCCCATAATATACCATTCAAAGTAGATATAGCATACTTTCCTAGGTTTATCTTTGATCTTATTTCCTTTTCTTGTTTTCAAACTTTTATAATCTTTACTCCCAGGTATTTATTTTCTCCTGTGTGTTTAATCATTTCCATTTTGTCTTCCAGTACCAATCTTGAACATGTCAAATGGGTATATATTTGGATTTATCCATATTTAATTTTAGACCACATTTGTTGTATTCTTGAATCAATTTCCTTATAAGATATTCTATGTTTTCATACGTTTGTGACTTCCTGAATAAAAATAAAAACAGCACTTTTGGAAAAAAAAAGTCCGTGAACAATATAATTCAAAATGGAAAAGTCGGTTAGATATCAACATTTAAACTCAGCATCTTACAAAGATGCATTTTTCAAGAACATCTACCCACCACAACCTACTCTTTACATGGAAGTTTTTTAAGTTTTTGATGTTTCAAAAATGACTAAAGATTTTTTCTAAAGTACCACGTGTTTAAGATATTTGAAATATAAAGTGTATATCTTGAAATTCCTAGAAATAGCTTATGATTTCATGTTTATTCTGAATGATTGTATGTGTATGATTAGTAAATTTGGCTACACAAAAAATGTAGATCTTGCACCGGTCGGCGGGATACTAATTGATTATTATTTCTTTATGTAATTGTTAGCTCCACTGTTTATAACAAGTTTTGTCATAAACAGAAGACCAGAGATTGTACGTGTACTGGCATTAGCATTGTTATTGGGCTCACTCATTTTTTTTCGCTCCGGCTAGCTAATAACTCTTGAGACGAGCAAGTACTTCTTGCAGGTTGTAGCATGTGAGAGGAACCGAAAGTCTTGGCGTAACTTTTGAAATAACACAGAGGAAATTTGTGTTTCAGCTATTGCTTTTAATTAACTGTATTATGAGCACAATAATGTTTGAGAGTACAAAATTACATGTCTACCTGTTACGTGCTCTGCAGGTTTTGGTCCGAAAATATTCTGTGTGTTGATTAACAGTATGTCTGATAATCACACGCACATAAAATTTATCTCTGTTTGCTCCTACTGTTGTAAACTAGCTCGTCGTTATTCTTAAATCTGCCTTCCTACTTAATTAGTAGTATTTAATTACGCACTTTCTGAGACTTCATTTCGTAATGATCCGACCTCACCGAAATCTAAGCTGGAAATAATTTTATTTCACTTGAGAAACCTTAACGTGGCTTCTCTTCTTCCACACACAATTTTGAAATTTTACTCTTAAGGGCTTCTGGTTCCCTAACTTTAATATTTCAAATCTACCTACACATTACTCTATTTGCTGTTTAAAGAATCGCAT
Organism: Deroplatys truncata; assembly: GCA_030765065.1. Classification (NCBI taxonomy): domain Eukaryota; kingdom Metazoa; phylum Arthropoda; class Insecta; order Mantodea; family Mantidae; genus Deroplatys; species Deroplatys truncata. The sequence continues at coordinate 220,734,508 of CM060981.1, read as the reverse complement.
GACTTATGCAGCGTGTTTCAAAAATAGAGGGCATAAATTCAGGTGTGTATTCCCCATTTGTAGTCAATAAAAAACATTACAACACGTGTCCGGAAATGCTTGGTTTCTGAAATATGGCCTTCAAAACAGCGATATTCACCGGAACGCTTTTCTTCTCGCAGGTAGTTGCCGTAACAGAAGATTTAACAGGACGCCCTGACAGTTCATTCAGGGAGAGTTGCGTTTAGCGTTCGACTGAGCGACATGTACCCAAATCAGGAGCTGGCAGAAACACACTTAATGTACCTACGGTAAGGTGGACGGCAACGCTGCGTTGGCTAGTCGTTTGTACCAAGAGAGGTACCCACAGCGAAGATGTCCAGATCGGAAGACATTTGAATGTCTCCATCGCCGTCTGCGTGATCGTGGGAAGTGAACGTCTCCTGGTTTGGGGAGGGGACGACCAAGATCTACAACTCCAGATGTAGAGGAGGAGGTTCTGGATTATGTGCACACGACCCCTTCTATCAGTACACGAAGGTTAGCGTTGCAAGTGAATGCTCCTCATACGACTGTCTGCGACAGCAACAGTTGTATCCTTATCATTTGCAACGTGTACAGATCCTGTCACCAGTAGATTATCCTGCTGGATTGATGTTCTGCTCGATTGTGGTTTGCACAGTAGAGCGCTACAAATCCAAACTTTCCTGCCTTATTCTTATTTACAGATGAAGCACAGTTCACACGAGACGGCATTACAGATTTCCACAATCAGCAGGTATGGGGTTAGAAAAACCCACATGCAATGTTTCATCTCATCACCAAGTGTAGTTCACTCTCAACATATGGGCGTACAAAAACTTCCTGGAAAACACCATACCTCATGTCCATTGAGGACACTCCACTGAGCATTCGTCAACAAGTTCACTTCTTGCATAGTGACGCTCCTGCATACTTAAGTCGTACCGCTCACCGGTACTTGAATCGAAGGTTTCCTGATTGATGGATAGGTAGAGGTGGCCCAGTTGCTTGGCCACCACGCTCACCAGATTTGAAGGCTGTCGATTTCTACTTGAGGCCATTTAAAAGCGTTGATATATTCGTCTCCGGTGCCCCTTCAGAATCGAATTGTGGCAGGTCATGAGGAAATAGGCAGTACTCCTGGAATTTGTGGTCGTATTCGCATGGCTATGAGACGTCTATGTGAGGCCTGCATTCAAGCATCTTGAATCTTCTTTGAACCTCTTTGAACATCTTCTGTAAAGAAAACTACCTGCGGTAAGAAATACATTGCGGTGAATATCACTGTTTTGAAGGCCGTAACTCAGAAATCAAGTATTTCCGGACACATGTTGAATGACTTTTTTTATTGTCTATATATGGGGAATGTATACCTAAAATTATGCCCTCTATTCTTGAAACATCCTCTATACAGTTGACTCCTATGCTTTCAGCGTTTTTCCACCCTCGCCGCTTTTAACCCTGAGTTGCTTTTGTTGCTGATCCTGACCAAGGACGCTCCCCTGGAATAAACTGTTATGATTCTGTTTAACTAGCTATCCCGCTGGCGTACAACGGCTTTTTCCATATATACATAGTTAAATTATTCAATCACAAATATTACATTCTTTCCTATATGTACACAGTTACAATTACATGGTTACCTATACCAGAATGTTCTAAAAATATTTATTGAAATAAGTATAAAAATAAATCCTGAGATTAGTAATTAATATGGTTTATAAATGACATTGATGATTATTAATTACACTTGTTTGTGAGGTAATTGCTTGTATAACGTTTATGAGTATAAAAATACCGCCATAATCTCCTTAAAGCAGCCAATTTATCTAAAATAACGTTTTTTGTGGCGTTAAGAATATTATTGGTTTGAGTTTTCAAATACCTACTAGCACTCCTCTCCATTGACAAGTCGCAATTCTTTTTTCTCTTAACGATGCAAAGAGCATGGAGTTTCAAAGCCATCACATAGCGATGTAAAAGTCTCACTATCGATCTAGCTTATTGTAACATTCTTATACCTACAATGAAATGCGCAAATGTATAATGGAAGCTTATCTCGATCAAAAAGAAGTAGATTAAAGAATAAGCGTTTGTAGGAATGGTTTGGAGAAGAGTGAGTAGAGAAAGTCGTGTGAGTGCAACATGTAGGACTTTTAAACTAAGTAATAAATAATCGGATGTGATACATTCATATGACTTTCTCTACCCTCTATCGTTTATTAGAGGATATACAAACTTCTTAATGAGGTTTATTTTTCTATCTACTACATTTTAATCCAAATAAATTTGCAGAAATAGCTACATTACACATTTAGTTATAGATACAAAGGGAGCAGCGATGATCAAATGTTTAAAATTCCATACTGTTTCCATGCAATCGCTAGAAACCGCTAGTGCTGAAAACGCTTTGAAGAATGACCAAGAAATGAACAATTCGAACCAATAATAACGGATATCTCAGAAATGGTTTATGCCACAAAAAACTTATTTGAAATAAACTGCGTTTTTTAAAGAGATCTAAATTTTTTGTGTAGTAAATTTTCGTCTATCCCTTAACGTTTACCTGTTATACAAGATTATACAAAATTCCTTCCGAGTGAACAGGACGTTAAAGGCTATTCCCAGAAAATTCAAAATATGCATTTTATTTGTTATGCAAATATGTTTAATGTATACTATTTTAATAAAAATCGTTAGAACCCTTTTTAGAAAATAAAAATTTCCGAAAAATGCTCCATGTAAAGGGCAGGTGGAGAGGGGTAATTTTCTTGAAAATCTTCGTGTCGCATCTTTGGAAGGTACTGAACCTAAATGTCAAGTTTGGTAGTAATCCAACTTTTCGTTATGCTATTTACAGACACACGATAGCACTTTTTTAGATTCAGTGGGCCTCAAAACATGTATTTCCGGTGAAACCTCGGTATCGAATTTTTAGTAGAATGCAATACCTTCTCTGCCTATTATGTACGTGGTAGAGAAAGTCAAAACGTAATAAAGAGTGAAGATCAGCAATATATGGACATTTTGTATTCAATGTTCTCACGAAGAGCAGCAACCCTCTTGGTTGTGTTAGTTAACAACGGAAGGAAACCCAAGCTGCTGGAGTTTGGATATGAATATTCAGGTGAGAAATATCAAACAAGAAGAGTAAGGGTGGCCCCACTGCAACTCACTCTGCCATAATTCATAGTTACGCTGCCAGTGATGGATTGCCTTATCAACGATATACAGTCAACAAAAGTCTCTTACAAATTAATTCATTTCCTAGTACCTATATTATCATTTAACCAAAGCACCTCATATTTAAATAAAGGTATATAAAATGTACATCCCAAATTCTTCACAAACTCGAAAATGGAGGAGATGGGTTTGGATTAATTTTTACTTTCACTACTAGGTATAGTAAGCAGTGCAAGTATTGTATTCCAACCAAAAATTCGATGTTGATATTTCACTGAAAATAGGTTTTGAGACCGCCCTGCACCCCCCAAAAAAGTTGCTAGTGTGTGTCTGTGAATAGCATAATTCAAAAACCAAAAGTCAGATAAATGCCTAACTTGGTATTTAAATTCAATACCTTTCAAAATTGTGACACAAAGTTTTTCAAGTAAATCCTCCCACCATAAACTACCCTTTACATAAATTTATTTTTGAAAATTCTGGATTTCATAAAAAATGGCTGTAACGGTTTTGATTAAAATACCATATATTACAGATATATACATGGAAAATATAATATATATCTTGAATTTTCTGGGAATAGCTTGCGAAGTCCTCTTCGTTTGGAATGAATGTTATATAGTTTTGTATAACTGGTAAACGTTAAGCGATAGACAAAAACGTAGTACACAAAACATGTAATTTCTTTAAAATACATAATTTATTTCAAATAATTGTGCACTAGTGCGATAATAGTCATTGTGTCCAACTTTGGTTTCAAGTCCAATTACGTGGCAATTACCCTTGGACCCGACTAGGATTCATTAGGTTTTACTTTTCATTATGTTCTTTTTACATGATTAATTTCTCATGGCGCTCGCATTATCTGTTCACAATACAAATCGTCGCGATTCGTTGTAGAGTTAAACTACACCTTATATTGGCATCCTTTTGCTTCCTTTGATAACCTACATAGAGAATCAATGACAGAAATCAGGAATTTAGAAGAAACTGAAATGGAAGAGTCAGGTGAAATTACATAAGCAGGAGAAGGAATAACACTAGAAGTACTTAACCAAAAACTTCAGAAAGTAATATGATATAGTATTTAACGCAAAACATGTTGAAAATAATTTCACTGAAAATGACTGTTAGCCAATCAACAAAACAACAAAACATCTATTATCTCGCTTTTTAACGTAATTTCTGTTGTTTCTTGAACCGCTCTCTAAAATGATTTCTCTTAGTTTCGGGAATCACAATAATATTATTAATATATCACAAATTCATACGCTATCTAAAAAATAGTATATGCCACACGTGTTAAAAGTGGTTTTATTTTAGCCTTTGTATTACGATAATCTACCATTATGGCATCAGCCATTTCTTAGATATCCGTTATTAACGGTTCGAATTGATCAATACGTAGCCATTCTTTTAATGTCCAGTCGATTTTCAGTTGTTTCTCGCGATATCATGGAAACAGTATGGAATTTTAAGTCCAGCCTATAGCGTCTAGTTCTTAAACATTTGACTATCGCTGTCCCCTATGTATCTATAATGAAATGTGTAATGTAGCTGTTTCTGGAAAGGTTTATCTCGATTAAAATGAAGTAGGAAAATAAACTTTCGTAAGAATAATTTGTATTCTCACTAATAAGCGATAGATGGCACAGAAAGTTATATGAATTTAACATCGATTTTTTAAAGAAAATGTTCTAGATTTTTGTTTATTGGTATATTAATATTGAATCAATTTACACTTTATTTGTGGTTAATTTTTATTGCTTATCAATTTCTTCACTCTGTTCAATTGCTTTGTTTTTTCGCATTCTCTGTATCCTATAACTTATGTCACAAACAGTTATTAGAAATAAACTGTAAGCTTTAAAGAGATCTAGGTTTCTGTGTAATTAATTTTTGTCTATCTCTTATGGAATTATACAAAATTCTTTGAGAATCAGGTGAACTTCACAGGCTGTTCGCAAACAATTAAAATATAAACATTATATCAGTCATGTAAATATTTTAAACGTATGGTAATTTAATGAAAACCGTTAGCCATTTTCAAGAATATAAAAAATAATGAAAAGGTTTCTATGTAATGGGTAGTTTGATGTCTGCAATTTTTCTTGAAATATGCCGGAATTAATGCCAAGTTTGGTACATATCCGATATTTCGTTTTTGAATTATACTGTTCACAGACGACAGCTATAAAATAGGACAGACAGAGAGAAACACAGAAAGGGATATAGACATTTTTTCTAATATTTTTTAATCTGGGAACTTTGTGACAAATATTTCGGGCAAAATCTCTGTATCTAATTTCCGGGTGAATGCAATACTTCCTCTATAAGTTAAGCAGGTGCTGGATAAAATAAAAACAAAACATTGCTTAAGCGATAGACAAAAACCAAAATTGGTCTTTTCAGTCCAGCGTCGTCTAAGGACGCGAAACGAAGATATTCGCTAAAGCCCCCTTCCAAACCACCCTTTACATGGAAACATTTTCGTGATATTTTATTTTCTCAAAAACCGCTTTGTTGGTTTCGATTAAAATATTATGTTTGGCACACAGAACACAAAAAATAAAATGTAAATCTTAAATTTTCCATGAATGTTCTATGAAGTCCTGTATTGAATTTGTATAATTATTAAGGCAACAAAGTAGGATAGGATATCATCGATCCTACCGTTAGGTTTCAAAAGCTTAAAACATAACCAGAAAAAGTCGACAAAAGGAAAAGGGATACCTATACACCCACAATCCTATGCTTCGACGAAAAATGTAATCTCAATAACATCGAAGATGGTCGGAGCTCAGGGCACTATACTTATATTCTTTCATCACCTCGAAAAAGTTTGAACTGAAGAAGGAAAAAATAAAAGAAATTGTTATATTCGCAATAGGAGGAAAAATTGTCCTTTTTCAAAATGATTTGTATAATAATAATAATAATAATAATAATAAAAATAATATTTATTATTTATATGGTTTATATTCAATTGCTATTAATTATTTACTACGACCATTCTCTATTATCATGTTTAGCAGCCCTTTGCAGCTTTTAGTTTTCTTTTTGACTATCGTATTTAATGAAAAAGATCTTATGTATTGCTCTCCCATATCTTTCTCTACTCTTGTACAAACTATTTTACAAACGCTTATTCTCCATCTACTTTATGTTAATCGAAACAAACATTTGCAGAAACTATCTTATTGCTAATTTTCTTGTAGGTGCAAGGGGAATGTGGTAGGCTTTAAGCGATAATCAAATGTTTTAAGAGCTGGTTGCTATGTGGAGCATTTCATTCTCTTTGCATGTCCAGGATATAAAAAAACGAATAACGAATTCCCATTTAAAGAGATCTATATATTTTCTGTAGTAAAAGTTTGTCTATCTCTTACGGTTTACTAGTTATGCAAAAGTCATTCAGAATGAAGACATGAGAGTGCTGTCTAAGCAGTGTCTCCCCCGAATTTCTCTCCTCTTATTCCCTCTCATTTATTCTTCCTCCTTCACGTTGCAGGTTGGACTGCGGGTCTGTGTGTCGGACGAATGCGGACAGATGGCGCAGATGATTTGCGTACTTCTTCTCGACCCCATCAGATGGATGCCGCTCAAGTCTCCGCTGCTGTGTCGAGCTTTCCCCGGTCTCCGCTGGAGGGGAGCCTGTGAGGCACACTCCGGTGGTTTGGTAGGGCTGCCTTGAGCGTTCTCCGGCTGGGAGATCAAGCTTGTAACTGTTAGGGACTTCTGCGCGTCTCTGTCGCCTGTGCCGGCTGGTCCTGCGGTTCCTTCATCTCATCCGTTCCTCCCGGGGGTGTTTGCACAAAAGATCCCTGTGTAGGTTGAGGTTCTAGGTGTCCCCTCCGTGGCGTAATCTTGGTCCTAATAGCTATAATAACTTACAATATACGGGCGCGGGGGTAGCGCATGGTTATATTTCTGGCTCTCGTACTAGGGGTCCGGGGTTCGATTACATGTTCTGGTGTGGCTATTTTATTTCGGCCCTATCCACGCCTTCACCTTTGATTTGCTCATGTGAAGTATCCCCAAGGACCAATGTGGTTCGGAGTCCACGGTAAAAGCTGTAGGTCCTCCCATTCTACCGTCATCCTCATCATCGCCCTACCATAGGAGGCAACTGATTCCGCCCGCTGGGTTCCTCCACTCAGAAATGGGTAGAGTCACGCTTGGTGGAATGAGGTAAACCTTGAAGGTAATAGGCCATATGGGAGGCGTTAGAAACTACGACATACAATAATCACAAGGCCGGGAGGTAACACAAACTAGTTTCCCCATGCCCTTCAATAATTGCGTCTTCATAATCCATATCTCCGACTTGAAATTCTTCTTGAAATACTGAATCTCTCTTCGCTTGGAGTCACAGCATCAACAATCAATTCAAGGCCTCCTGAATTATAGCATCTTACTAAACCACGGCATTAGTTATTGCTGTTAAATTGGCACCACTGCATTACCTGAAATCCGGGATGAGGATGGGCAAGTTCATTAGAAATTCTTTTCTTTATTAATAAGTCATTCATAATGATAAACACACGATCGTATAAAAATTAATGCGCAGCATGTATGTGAAATTCCTCATTCTGTAATGCACCTGCCACACTCATATAGTAATAAAATATTACAATCGCTATAATTTGCTTCTAAAGCTTTTACCAAGGATACTAACTACCTTGACCTATGTGACCAGCAGCTAAGGAGGGATGCATGGTCTTAGTTGTCTATTAACTCGTTTAATTGTTTTAAACATTCTGAATATATGATGGCTAATTGTTCTTCCACACAAGCCGTGTGTAGTCTAAAGTCGGAATGGTAAACGTAAAAGTACTGACGAGTGGGAGGGACCCCCGAAACCGGGGCAGAGCACCACACGCAGGCCACCCAACTCCTTGTGCTTCTACCTTGATCCCTGGGAGAGAGGGATGAGGGGAAAGACCCGAAGGACGATCAGATCCGGATGATGACAGGCTCAAGCACGGACGGAGTCCCTAATGCTTCCAGATTAAACGCCTCCATCCCCACCCGAGCCTATCAACCGAGCAGTCCCTGTACGACATCACGAAGAAACCTCCGTAGAGAGGCATAGCCACCATCCAGCTTCAACACGCCGAACACCGTCGCCTGGTCCTACAACCCTGGAACAGATGACAAGGAAGATGATGGATACAGGAAATGAGGGGCAGGAGACTTGTGATTGAAGATGGACCACCCTAGTATTCGCCTGCCGACTAGGGGAAACCACGAAAAACCCGTGTGTCAGAGTGAGCGGTCGCCGGGGATCGAAACCAAGATCTCCCGAATACGAGTTGCATACGTTGCCGCGGCGCCACCTGGCACGGTAAGTTGGAATGTATGGAAGAACAATTAACTATCAGTGATTGAGCTAATTATAATTAACTATGACGCCTAGAAACCGAGCGAAATGGCTCCGCGGTAACGTGTGAAGTTGGCATTCGAGAGGTCGATTCCCGTTTGACTCTCGTCGGCTTGACCACTCTGATTATGGCTTTTTTCATGGCTTCCTCAGGCAAGTAAGCGAATGCTGGAGTGGTTTCTCTACCACACATTTTCTATTCCGTTCCCTCTCATTCGGTGTCGGACAGATGGCACAGAGGCTTGCGAACTGGAACGTCTTCTCGGCCCTGCTGGAGGGAAGCCTGTCGAGCCTCCCCTACTGGGTCGTGTTTCCACGGTCCCGCTCGAGGGACGTTTAAGAAGTCGTGGGCTCAAACCTAGCGGACCATCGTGAATTTTTTCGTAAGTCTCCCTTCCCTAATAAAACGTAAGTAAAACTGGTGATCGCATGTCATAGATTTACGGTACGTAAAAGAACTTCAAGCCTGATAAAGGGGTTTCTGAGCGAAATTTCCTGTTTTTCAAGCCCAAATAAAATGGGACGCTAAGAACCATAGTAGTTAAAGGGCGCCCATAAATAAATGAATAACAAAAAACTCGCGTGGCCGGGTTGTCCAGTTTGGAACTATTAGGGAACTCTGAGCGTCTCTGTCTATTTGCGCCGGCCTGCTCTACAGCCCATACACCTCCTGCTGTTCCCTCACTTCATCCGTTTCCGGGGATGTATGCATGAAAGTTGCATTGGAGGTCGAGGTGCTAGGTGTCTTCCCTGTCAACAGGTGATTGTCAGTGAGCTTCCTAAGCTGGGTCGAGTTCTCCCCGATTCCGCCAGAGGGAAGCCTTATCTGAAGCCCGACAGTGTGATCGGACCTTGAAGCTTAGAATTGTTATGGGTCTCTGCGCATCTATGTGACCCATCTAGGCTCCTGTTATTCCTCCACTTCTGGGGAGTGGCATTCGCAAAACATCCGCCATGGGCAGAGGTGAGGGAGGTGTCTCTCTCCGTTACTTTGTCAGTTATAAAGTACTTACGAGATTGTAAGTCGCCATTGCGGTTGTTATCTCAAAATGAATTTGTGAACACCTTGTGGTTTACAGAGAAAGATGTGAATCAGTTGGGGAATTTAATGTGACACCAGCATGTTGCTATGGTAGCTCAGCTGTTAGAACAACTGCACGGAAAGCCAAAGATCCGTTGTTCAAATTCCGGCTATGGAACTCAGAAGTCTCTTATCTACATATGAAATATTATATACCGTAAACATTTTTGTCAAAATTGACATGGTAGAAATGGTCTGTGGGAGGCTCAGGTGCTGCAAGAGGAATTCTGCAGAGGACAAGAGACAATCCCTTCCTTCCCTTCCCAATCTCCCTTTTAATGCCTAATGAGAAATAACCCTCCTGAAGAGCTGGCTCCAGGGAGACGCAGTGATAGACCAGACAGACAGAGACAGAGAATTCAGATGACAATCACGGCTGAGATTACGTGGCTAGGTAGTGGCCGCTATAATAAGGGCGCACTGAACAATGGACCACATGTGAGGTTGCATTATAAGATTATGTTCCTTGCAGCATATGGCGTTAACCCGCTAACAGATATGGTTTTAAAGCACCGTCTAAAAAAGCAGTTAATAATTATTTATGCTCATAACATCATTTTTGCTTTCTCTACCACGTAAGTAGTAGATAGAGAAGCTAGCTACTCTATTCTAGCCGAAAATTTTATACCGAGATTTTACATACTTCGAGGTCGCTGAATAAAAATGGCACGTTTAGAAAAAGATCCGTGTCTGTGGACAATATAACTCAAAAACAAAAACTCCGATGAATACCAAACTTGATATTTAACTTCAGTATCTTATTTTTCCAATTCAGGAGTTGACAAGAAGAATTGTCAAATGTTTTTCAATATTTGACAAGACTGCACAAGACTTGACAAGAACTGGCATAACTTGACAATGTCATAAATGTGTATTTAGACGTTGTCTCTTTGCCAAACTTAACCTCTTCAGAACACATTGATAATTTATGACGTGAAAAGTAAATAACTAAGAGCGTCACTATATAACAATCTGCAATGAAATATTGCTCATTACGTATTATTACATGCCATTTTCACTTATTATAGACCATGAAATAAGGTTACGATTAAAGAATACAATGGAAATAATGCGACTTGTGAGGCAGTGTTTCTGGCCTTAAGCAATTGCCTTGATGACAATATATATATATATTAATTTAATAAACTAATAGCCCGCCTACCACTGATAAATAATCTATGTAATTATATAGGTAGGAGATAGTGTATACAATATATTATTGGAAAAAGGGTAAAATATTTTGTGCAATTATTTGCGTGCATAAAAGATGGAGCTGTAAGATGCTAGGAAGGCAACAGTTTGTGTAAAGTCAACAGTCATAAAAATGAAACCCCAGGGGAAGTAACAATAGCGTTAATCTTGGTGTAATAATACAATACTGAGATGCATCGAGAAAGTTCTTTAACAGTCAACAGCAGAGAATGCTGCTAACGTAAGAATTCTGAATATAGTCACGTGTAAGTTAAAACCCAATAAGGGACAGAAAAACAGTGTTCTGCTAAATAGAAAAAGTAGCTAAATAGCCAATGAGAGTGAGATAGTAGGAGATTTAAAAATTTAAGTATAGGACACCAGGAAGAGCGTACCCAAGTCAAGTTAGTTGTGATGGTGAAATCTTATGGTGCACGTGTAACGTCTTGTTAAAAAAAAGTAGTGAAGGGAAAATAATTAAGTTCCGCCGCAAAAAGTTTGATATAAACACTACATTACTAGATCATTGATATGAATATGTAGTACAAGTTATTCCCGTTAGTTAGTGAGCTTAGAAAATTCAACGGTTGACTGCACATGTGTGAAATAAAGGCATCTGAATATTTCTAAATTACCTTACAGCTTCAACCATCTACAATCTATAAGTGAAACAGTATTGCAGTGCTGACTGCATGGTGGTTATACTATTAAAACTGAAAGGTGATTTTCTTAAATTGAACCTTCGATCTTATTATTTGCATGTTACTAGAACTAAACTTTCCTTACCCGTACCACGCCCTGATAAGAGTTCTGCTCGACCAATTAGAACTGATGCAGCCGAGACCTAATTACTAGAAATATTGAACAATCAACGAACCCAGAAGTAACGTACATAAATAACAAACACTCTATAACCCAATATAAATTAAGTAGACAGCACGCAACCCGCAATTCACAGGTTAACTACACTGTATAATGTTGCATACACTTCGGAAATCTGTCCGGCAATTTCCTCATATGCTTTCGCTTTCATCTTGTGGTAATCCATGGAGTTCATAACGTGCAGATATGACTAGTTTTCGTATAACCTAAACAGCTCACAAACGGCATCCCTTACTCAATTAGCTATTTTCGTTTACTTTTCGCTTTCAGTCATGTTGCAGATTTCGTGACGCACTGTAAATAGTTGCATTTCACTGGACAAAGCCATCAATCAATCTCAAACATTTGATCGTTTAGAGCATGTCCTTGTTTGCTTTTAAGTCTTTAAAAGTACTGGAAGGAATTTGACAAGAAAAATTGTGAAGTTGTAATAACTCTTGGAAAGTCTTGCAAAGCATTGAATCTGACAAAAACTTGATCGTGTACAACGAGCTTAAGATGTGACGCGAAGATTTTCAATAAAATCCCTCCACTTCAAACTATCCTTTACATAGAATATTGTTTAGGAATTGTTTTCTTTTCCCTAAAATGGCTCTTAATGAATACCATATATTTAAGATATTTACGTGACAAATAAAATGTATATTCAGAATTTTCCGGGAATAGCCTGTGAAGTTCTCTTCATTTAGAAGGAGTTTTATATAATTTTGTTTAACTGGTGAAACTTCAGAAACAGACAAAAGTACTACCCAAAAAATATAGATCTCTTAAAATACATTATTTATTTCAAATCTTTTTGTAGCATTACCAATTTCCGAGATATCCATTATTATAAGTTTGAATGTTTCAATACTTATCATTTTTGTTAAGCTAGTTGCTATTCAGTAGTTTCTCGTGATGTCATGGAAAGATTATTAAATTTCAAGCCCGGCTTTAGCCACTCAAATTTAGACATATGCCTAGTGATTTGATTACCTCTGTTCTCCTTGTACCTACAACGAAAAACAAAATCGTATATTGGGCGTGAAAGACCGGAAATTATGTTCAGAGGGCTCTTTATCAGGCTTGAGGTTCTTTTACATGTGTAAATCTACGACACGGGACCACTTACCTTCTGAAGGAAACCATGCTAAGGATTTTTACGCCCGAAAAAAATCCAAAACCCTCCACCGGATTTGAACCCGCGATCTCGGGAGGCAGAGGCTAGCATGGTACCCCTAGACCACAGAGGACGATAACTACAACGAAACCGAGCAAGTTGGGTCCACGGTAAATTGGGAGGCTCGCATGCGAAAGGTCCCGGGTTCGATTCCCGTCGACCGCCCACTATGACCGTGGGTTTTTTCGTGGTACGTGGGGAGGGCCAGCAACTGCTAGGGACTTCCGCGCGTCTCTGTGGGCTGTTTACAAGCGTCCTGTAGCCTCCAGTGGTTCCTTCACTTCATCCCTTCCTCCTGGGGTGTGGTAGCCGCAATAGGCTATGTACCACTATACATGGTGTACTAGTCGACCACGATATGAATGCGTGTGGTGGGAAGAGGAACTAAACGGTTACGTAACAAGTGGGCGGGGCATCTGAAGGACAGTCAGGTAAAGAAAACCTTCACAGTTCCGAGTTGCATTTACTAGTGAGATTGAGGCCTGCACATGTAGTACTGTTTTCATTGTGCGACTCTACATTTCCTTTCTCCTTGCCTCTCACTCCGCTCTGATCCCTAGCCTTATTGTCAACAAAACACAGTGGCGTCCTCAACCAAACGCATTCATACCGTGGCCGACTAGCACGTCGCTCTGCGTGAGGTGTCCCCCTCCGTTGTGTAGCCCATACCTCAACGAATAACATTAAGTATATATAAAAAAAATCAGATCTGTTGCACTCATATGACTTTCTCTACTCTTGCGCAATCTATTTTTACAGACGCTATATCTTCACCTACTTCATGTTAATCGAGATAGACATCTTATTGCTAATTTTCTTGTAGCTGTAAGAGGAATATGGTAGGTTTTAAGAGACAGTCAAATGTTTTAAGAGCTGGTTGCTATGTGGAGCATTCCATTCTCTTTGAATGTCCAGGACGTAAAAACAAAAGAATAAATTCCCATTTGAGAAAATGTATATAAGTTGGAAAATTCAAAAAAATGACAGGGAATAACTCGGAAATGGTTAACTCCACAAAACAATTATGACATAAATTGTGTGTTTTAACGAGATCCACGATTTTTGTGTAGAAAAATGTTGTCTATCTTACGATTTACCAGTTATGCAAATGCCATTCAGAAAGAAGACGATTTTTGGGGACATTCTCAGAAAATTCAAGATATAAATTTTATTTGTCATGAGAATATCACAAGTATATGATCTTAAACTTAAAATCAAAATTTTCGAAAAACGTTCCATGTAAAGGGTAGTCCTGTGTGGGGGTTTTTCTTGAAAAACTTCGTGTCGCATCTTTGAAAGATACTGAATCCAAATACCAAGTTATGCTGTTATGTATAATGTCAAGTGTATAAAGACACACACGGATCTTTTTCTAAAAGTACTTTTTTGGATTCAGGGGGCCTCAAAACATGTATTTGCGGTGAAATCTGGGTATCGAATTTTTGGGTGGAATGCAATACTTCCCTTATTTACTATACCTAGTAGAGAAAGTTAAAAGCTTTCATAAGAATAGTTTGTAAAACCTACGTAAAAATAACAACAGAGGTTACAGAAGGTCATGTAAATGCAACACAGTAGAAGTCTTGGTTTGTATTAAGCGTGGAGAGAAGTCCCCGTAACGTTATTACACCTTTTTGTTGTTCACTCTCTTTATTGATCTGTTTCCGAAACGATAGTTATATGTTCATCCACAGTTACTCTGCGAGTTATTGCTGTGTTATTTCAGAAATACATTTCCGAAAAGCCATTTAGCTACGTCATGGCTGTTACAGTTCGTACACAAGTAATTGCTTATGACCGGTTGGCTATCTGTGTGAGTGCGCTTATGAAAAAATATCCCAATACGAGTTGGATGCTACAGCAGCAATATTCCAATTGCCGATTTCATTGTTGTTTCACTGTGCCAGTTATTTATTTCTTATCTGTATCTAGACTACATTATAAAGAGGACATTTGTATATATGTATGTTTATGAAATGCTGACATTATAAACAGGATGTTACTGCATTCCATATTGTGCATAATTGGCTCATTATGGCACGCGTACCAATAACAGCAATGACGTAATACCGGTATTCCAAGTTAACGTGGCTTATAGAGGGAAGAGAAAACCATTTTGTGATATTCTATCTCTGAGCAACGAAGATGGAAAATGCTATGTATATTGTTAGTTGTATAGGACCTATCAATTTTATAAAGGGAGAAAATTTGTATGTGTGTGTGTGTGTTCTCAAAAATTAAATTAAATTGAGTTTCATTTATGGACGCTCTTTAACGGCTGTAATCCTTAGCGTCCCATTCTATATTGGGAGTGAAATACCGGTAATTTTGCTCAGATGCCTCTTTATCAGGCTTGAGGTTCTTTTACGTGCCGTAAATCTACGACACAGGACCACCGGTTTACTTCCCTCTAACCACTACACTACGAAGGACATGTTCTCAAAAACAACTCAAAACGATGTGATCATGTTTTCACCATTGAAAAGCGCAATTCGTTCGGACATGGGGTCATAAATCACCTTCTAATTTCATCCCATAAATTACAAAGAGATTAAAAAGAATTTTAAGGCTCCTGTACTTGGATACGAACACACTAAATTATAAAAAACACACTAACAAAGAAGGCCTTGACTTTTGGTTGAGAAGAAAACAGTTGTAGTTACTCCACAGAATATAAATAGTAGCTGCACTCCGCAGAGTATAAAAACAAAAGCCGTACATTTTATTGCAAGGAATATACATAGAGGGCTATGAAGTAACTCTTCACCAACAGAAGACAGGGCTTAAAAGCGACAATCAATCCTGTTTGTTACAGTACGTATGTTGTCATTTATCAAAAACTGCAATGTATGTGTATAATGAAATAATATCAAAACCTTGGAATAACGTTTGTTCTAGTCCTATAGAGGCAAGCACTGAAGTTTCTGGGTGTTAAAAATTCTAATAACCCTGACGTAAGGAAGTTTTGGCTTATTTTCTCTGTATTTATATTGTAATCAAGTGTTAATAGGGAAAGATGCATAATTGTATAAAGGATATAAAACTGAGCTCAAAATAATTGAACCGATATTTTGTAATTATCTTCGGATAAGATTATTTTTCTCAATGATCGCAGACTATACGCGTTTTTCAAAGCGGTTAATTTGGTGTCCTAGGAGTACGGAATCTTCATATTCCCCACCTACATCTCTGTTTTGTAGTATATCTTAAGGGTTCTGCATTATGTGAAAACGATGTAGTTTTTATGTTATTAAATGACTCTGTGACCAAAGAGAAGGTACAAACCTATAAAATGTCGCCTGTGATTAAAAATCTGATGTTTTACATTACATGAACTTCTCTACCCTGTGTCATTTATTAATGACTACACATACCTATCTTATGAAAACTTATTTTCCTGTCTACTTCATTTGAATCGAGATAAACCTTTGTAGAAATAGCTACATTACACATTTCGTTACAAATACAAAGAGAACAACGATAGTCAAATGTTTAAGAACCGGACGCTATATGCTGGCCTTAAAATTGCATACTGTTTCCTTGACATCGCGAGAAACAACTGAATGCTGAAAGAACTTTTAACAGAATGACTAAGTAATGAACAATTCGAACTGTTAATAACGGATATTTCGGAAATTGCTTACATCACGAAAAAAAACTTTTGAAATAAATCGTGTGTTTTAAAGAGATCTACATTTCTTGTGCAGTACGTTTTCATCTATCGCTTAACGTTTACAAGATTATACAAAATTCCTTCCGTATGAAGAGGTCTTCAAAGGCTAATCCCAGAAAATTCAAGATATACATTTTATTTTTCATGTAGTTATCTTTAATATATGCAATTTTGAACAAAATCGTAAAACCCATTTTTGAGAATATAAAGAATTTAAAAAATATTGCATTTAAAGGGTAGTTGGGTTTGGGGGGATTTTCTTGACAATCTTCGCGTCGTATCTTTGGAAGATACTGAACTTAAATACCAAGATTGTTGTATACCAACACACGGACAGACACCACTCAGAGAGACACACATGGACCTTTTTCTAAAAGCTTTTCTTTCAATTTACCTGTAAAGATACCTCAAATCATGTATGTCCGGTGAAATCTCGGTATGGAATTTTTGGGTAGAATGCAATACCTTCTCTACCTACTAGGTACGTGGTAGAAAAGTAATAAACCATAGCGACTAGAAAAAGCCATTGAAATGCAACTAGGGATGGGACCTCGATACTTTAGATACTCGGTGGTACCAAAGTATGCCTAAAACTTTGCGATAAACCTTCCATTCTTGTTTTTAAGTTTTGCATTACTGAAAGTTGTTGCGTTTAACTTTATGCTAGATAAGGAATACGAGATGTCACGTTATTGCCTCGCAAGTGTCTCCAAAGAGTTACTGGATTATAGTTCTTGAGAGACCTTGACTATGTTTCGTGTGGGTGAATCAATGCAGCATTCCATAGACACTTGTGTCTAAATGAAAACGTACAAAATAATGGGGGAAGGAATAGAGCTAGTCATGTAACATGCAGCGTTAACTGAGATGTGAATGAAGTTGATTTAGCTGACGCACTAAATCACGTTTCTGCAATAGTCTAGCTTGGTGACTCACTCTCAGCCATTACATTTACCTACTCCGGTGACCAAAATCTGTGAATTCAGCAGAAACGCATCAGAACTTAAGTCGTGTGATAATACAGCGCATGGAAATATTTTTTCTTTCAAGAATGCTCGTGTTCTTAAACAAAATCTTTGTTTTCTTTAAATCTCTGCATTGCACATAATACTTCCTTGATTTTTTTGTCTTGGAATTTTAATTGTGTCTAATATGCCTTTGGATTAAATATGTATATGCTAATGTATGAGGGTGAATAGTAGAGAGGCTTAATCCATAAACTTACTATGTTTTGAGTGTTATATGGCTAATTACTCATTATCGTATGAAAAACACATATGTGGTAGTTGTGAATAGTGGTAGAATGGTGTAACACACACCTTACTTTTAGTTGTTTGAGTTTCATGTAAAATATATATTAGCTTATACGAGGGCTGATCAATAAAGACTGAGACTAATTTTTTTTCGCAGATATTTATTACTCCATTTCAATGTAGACATGGTCTTTTTCAAAGTAGTCCTCTCCAGTTGAATGCACTGCACTCTGCCAGTCCTCGAACACATGGTACAGGCCATTCTTTGTCAGGTCTTTGAGAATCGCCTCACTTTTCTTCAGCACTGCTTCATTCAAATCGAATGCCCCGGAGCTTTGCCTTTAGCGATGGGAATAAAAAGAAATCACAGGGGACAAGATTGGGGCTATAAGGCAGATGAGGCACACAGGTAATGTTGAATTTAGCCAAAAATTCTTGGACTTGATTTGCAACGTGAGGCCGCAGGTTGTGATAAGTTCTGGATGTTTCCTTGCAATGTGCTTCCTCAATGTAGCCAATACTGACGTGTAGTACGCTGCTGTAACAGTGGTGTGAGTGGGAACAACAATCACAGCAGCTGTGTTGATGCTGACTTCAGTCATAGCAGAAGTCGAAGCACCAGGCCCACCTTGCTTAGCACAGAGGATTCGCTCTACTTTGAAGTCTTTGAACCACCTAAACACTGTTGCACGAGGTAGTGCATCTTCACCGTATGCTTGCTTCTGCTTTTCCAAAGTTTCAGAGGCTGTATGATTTAAACGAAAACAACATTTTATTGCTCCTCTTGTGTCACCTTCATTTTGTGGTATGCGAAATTCAACTAGGGTCAACAATATACAGCATTACTACCAACCTATCGATACGAGAGTGCTGCCGCCTATGGACATTATACATGAAACCCCGCTCTTTTCAAATATTCATGGTAGAGACAGGAAACTCTCAAGAAAGCTACAGGAAAAAATCAATCTCAGTATTTACTGATCAGCCCTCGAATTTTCAAGATTGCAGAATAAGGGAGAATTTCTAGCATTTGTTTTTGTATGTAATAAAAAATAAAAAAATAAGTTTTCAGTACAAAATATAATTACTTAAAAAGGAGATGATCATCATCATCATTAGCCTTGACTAACAATAGGGACTTAATAACCTGTGACATTATCAAGATAAAAAAGTTGCTGCCAACTGGAGAATGTCAAACAAGAACAATTTCGGAATAAGCATACAATATAATTCAGTGAACAAGTTATCGCCTTTGCAGTTTTTTACAAAGTGAGTGTCGAGTATCGGTGCTCAAAAATCAATAGGTATCGAGTATCGAGAAATAGTGGTATCGTCCTATCACTAGATGTAACACATCAAACTAAGTTAAATTGGTTACTTATTTACTTTTAAATTTAAAATGAATTCTCTGCTGTTAAAATGCCATTAACAATTGAGAAATCCACAGGCAAAGCTAGGAATCCCAAGGTATAAGATTAGGGCTGTGGAAAAGGGCGGTTGCTCCGAAAGTAAGTTGGGGTTACGGGTAAAGCACCAGCTTCATTAATCTCTGATATTTAACTGACTGTCGCTGTTTGCTCTGAGCAACGACGGTGTTTGGCAATTGTAAGAGTAAATGAAGCAACCGGAACTGGCGGGAGAAACGCTTACTTCTGTTTTAACAAGTGCGGGGCATTTTCCTTTCGCAGTTTACAGGTTTTGTGATTTTCTGCGAGGCGTAAAGTAAATACCGATAACTTTTTAAAAAGCAATAGAACATTATTTTCCAAATACTTTTATCATTCATTCCCTTGCTTCTCCACATAGTCATCGACGTTATTCAGGCACCTGTCGTAACGGGGAATCAGTTTTTGTATGTCTTCGTCAAAGAATGATGTCGCCTGTGATGAAAGCCAAGTCTGCACTTTTTGTTCCATAACATCATCGTCGTGGAAATGTTTACCGCCAAGGAATTTTTTCAGATGAAGAAACGCATCAAATTCGCATAGTGCCAAATCCGGACTGCAGGAAGGGTGGTAGAATTATTCCCAACCAAATGATGCGATCAGATTTCGTGTTTGTTTCGCTGTGTGTAGCCGGGCATTGTCATTCATTGTTGTTTCCCCATAAACCTCACACAATTGCCGATGAATGATTGCTGACGTAACATTTCTAGCATGAAAAAAAAAGAATCACTGATCTAAACTTGAAATTAACTTGAGTTTTATTTATGGACACTCTTTAACCCCTGTGGTCATTAGCGCCCCATTCTATAGGGTGAAAAACCGGTAATTTTGCTCAGAGGCCTCTTTATCAGGCTTGAGATTCTTTTACGTGCCGCAAATCTACGACACGGGACACCGGCTTTACTATCCTTCCGAAGGAATCCATGCTAAGGATTTCTACGCCCGAAAAAATCCGCCACCCTCCGCCGGATTTGAACTCGCGACCTCGGAAGTAGAAGCTAGCAAAGTAACCACACGGAGGACGACGAAGCACTGATGTGACTTCACAGTCGGCGGGTCGTTCGATTATTTTGAACTTTTCGAAACGCTCTAACAACAGAAAAACACAAAGTGACGACTACTCACGGCTGTTGCGTCTGGCATCCTAATGAATGGAGGAAGTGATCGCGACCGCAGCGCTCCAGCCGCAAAATATTAAGACTGTATTTACTTTAGAAACACGCCTTGCACATAGTATTCGTGTTTATTTTCTTTATGTGTTTATTTATTCAGTACATTTCCCCATTACGAGTACATATTTTGGGTGTTCGCAAAAATTTTGTGACAGTCCTGAAAATGTGGAATAGAATCTGCTGCATAGTACTTATGATTATTAAGAAATAGATACAACTTCAGCTGCTCATAATAATAATAATAATAATAATAATAATAATAATGTAGGACTTGTCTGATGAAAGGGGCTTTATGAATGTTTGTTGTTGTGTGCATAATTAAGTATACCGTGTTAGGACAAGAACGAAGAAATATTTAAATTGAATTGTAGTTGAGATTGTGTATGGTATGAAGAAACCGGAAGAAGTTTCCGCGCTCGTGCAGGTTACTTCTGCTTTAGTGTGCTACCACCTTGTGGCGTCGACATAAAATTACACTCATAGTATGGAAACTGAGTTCGGGAAAAGCTTCGCGCACTAGTGCACTTCAAGTGTACGCATTTGGCCCCATAAGGCAATTACGTCATATCACTTACGCATGCGCAGAAGCTTATTAAAACGTGCACAATTAAGATATGCATCAGGTTTAATAACATTCAAGAAAAAATAAACCATAAATCCGCATTGTGTTAAAAGTTAGGGTGTTCTCATGCTGTTGTGCTCTTACGCAGCAGCCACCACTGATCGTATGTTTTCTACGTCTTTCTGATGATATTTACAAAGAAGGAAGTTTAGAATTCAACACAGTTTCCAAGGAAATCCGTATTTATTAACATAAATTTGGTGGCTGTAATAACATATACAGTATCACTAGGGCGGGAAGTAAAATACACTTCTTCATCACTTCCGGAATTAGGCATTCCCCTGTTCCGTCTTCGCATTCTTCACTTTACTCCCATCTTTTTCTGGTGCGTCCGATGTCTTTTTCTTGAAGGTTTGTGTTTATTAATTAAAAGTGATATTCTTTCTTCACTCATATAGTTCATGTGCTCTTTGCAACTATGTTTATTTTCCTCTATTTTGTTATATAACTTATAAATATTCAGTTCTTCTCTAGTTCTAACATTTCTTATTAAGTCTGACCTAGTGCATCTTCGTAAAAACCTCATTTCCATGTCTGAATTTCACTTCCTATTCTTTTATTGTCCATGATTCGCAGCCATACATGAGCACATAGACCGTCATGATCTTGTACAACTTAAGTTTTGTTTCTTTCCTTGTTTTATTTCTTGTTATGGTTTCACGTATTGATTGAAATGCATTTCATACCCAGTGAGAACAAAAATATGTATCGGAAACAATATGCTGGAACAGGTCATATAAATTTTAATTACTTGGATTGTGCGTAGGTTTCGATGTCGATAGAGTATATATACTTGAAGCATTAATTTACATCTTTTTAATACTCAGTGGTAACATTTCAGTAAATGGCATACTTTGAACAGAACCTTATGCCAACTGTCGTAACGCACTTAACAGACCGTTTGGGAGCTTGCCTGCTCAGTAGATAACCGTGATGGGAGTAACTGAAAGAGGAGCAAAGGGGGAAAATGTTGACGTCATTCATACCCTCCCTCAGCGCGGTGGCGGTTCAGTAAGGTTGTTTTCATTTACCAAGGACAATACGTCAAAGCGTAGACCAACACCAACTAGGTTCAACCCTGCTTGGGAGAAAACACGTTTTGTTTCAGCACAAGATAATGGTGTAAAATGTTTAGTTTGTAATAAGATGTTAAACTGTATAAAAAGTTTAATCTATAGCGCCATTATTCGTCTTGTCATGCGAATCAGTATGAAAAATACCAAAGGGAAGAAAAATTAGCTTTATTGGAACAACTAAAATGTACAACGTTTGTGAATGTAAGATCAGTACATTTTATACTGTAATTTATTGCTATTGATGAATTTGTTTACGCTGGTCGGCTCACAACTTGCTTACGTTGCCTTTGAATATACGAATATCATGTTTTATTAAATAATCGACTATTCATTGCGTTTATAATCCATCCTAGGATGTAATGCACAAATTAATATCTTGTCATACTGAACATTGCTAATTATATTATTTAATAATAGTAGTGTTACATAAGCAATATAATGCGATAGCACAATATGATTACAACCCTTCAAATCAATTTGTTAATTGCAATTAACCAGTTTTCATTAATCTTTGAAGTAACATAAGTCCGATATTATCAGTAGTAGCTTGAGTGAGCTGGCTTTATCTGCTCCGCTACCGTTAGCGTCTGTCACAAGGAAGTTTGAGCAGCAGGCCGGTTTGTAAACTCAGTGGCGTTTCCTGTAACTGCAAGGGAGTAACTTTGCGACACTTCGTGCCTCACTTTAGATTTTTCAGGAATCAATGACGCGGACCCAATCATGCCTCTTCAATATCCACGTCTTCGACTTCAAATTCTTCTTGAAATGCTGTATCTCTATTATCGTCCATATTATTATTATTATTATTATTATTATTATTATTATTATTATTATTATTATATTTTCAAAAACCCGGTTTGAGTCACGGCATCAACCATAAAACAACTGACTCAAAGGCTTCTAAATTATAGTATCGCTCTAAACCATCGTATTAGTTATAGCTGTTAAATTGGCAGTATTGCTTTACCTGAAAAAGAGGTGATATGTTAATCAGAAACTGTTTTTATTAATAATTCAATCAAAATATTAAAACACGCGATCATACAAAAAAGTAGTGTGCAATATATGTGTGTAAAATAAATAACAGAATCTCGCAAATATAAAAGACTCGACTTCGTCTTGTCTTTTCAAACTATTTCTTGATTCCATAATAATGCATTTCCTGCACTCATATCCCATTATACAGCGTCTTCATTTTATGGCAAGGCCGCGGATCGGACGAATGCGGGGTTTTCCGTTCCGTAACTCCCACGTTACTTACTCACGAGTGTTAGTAAAATACATGTACTGAATACTAACCTTGTTATAAGTTCTTTTTTGTTCTTTTTTAAAGTGGTGTCCATTTGTGCGAAGGCATTCTTGACATCGTCGGATGAAATTACCATTCACAGCATAAGCTCCTCTTGGTAATGTTCGTAATTTCTCTTTTATATTGTTCTTAAGTTCGTCTATGGTGTGGGGATTCTAGAAGCCTAGGAGACTAACATTATTTGTGATATGAAACATATTTAGTATAAAGATATGAGTATCTGGATTTTTAAGTTAACATTTTACAGAGCAGGGTCAATTAATAAACTTGACTTTAAATGACACTTCTAAGTTATGTTTTTGTGAGGCTATAGAGCATTTTAAGACTTCTGGAATGCCTATAGTATGTTTACAGGCGTTTTTTCTCGAGTACCATATTAGCTCATAAATGCTGCCATTCTCTTCTGATTTACCTTCTTTTAAGTAAAAACAAATGAACATGTACTCAGAGGTGAGCGTGCATATAACCATGCTCAGCATGAGAATAGAATGAACCTGCGAAACTGAGAATTTGTTAGCTTTTATTCATAGCAAATGTGAGTACATATTCTTTATAGCATAGGGTATTCACCTCACACACGGCGTTCTACGGGAGATTTGTTGCGGCTATCATTCCCCAGGAGGAAGGATGAAGTGAAGGAATTAAAGGAGGCAGACAGTCCACAGAGACGCGCGGAAGTCCTTAAAAGTTCTTTGGTCGAAGACCCGTCCCTGCCCAAAGAGGGCGATGAACGACCCCTCCAACCAGGCAGCCCTCTTTATTTTTCTTTGCAGGATGGACGCTTGAGTATGTTCTACTCTTTCATTGTTTGAGCAAGTTCTCAAAATAAAGTAACTACACCCAAGGGTTTATTCTTACCAAACAGAGTATTGACTTGGAAAAATAAAGTAGCATTACATAGTAGGCAGGGAAGGTATTACATTCCACCCAGAAATTCGATACCGAGGCTTCCCCAGAAATGCATGTCTTAAAGCCCCCTGAATAAAAAAAAAAAGGTGTTTTAGAAAAAGGTCCGTGTGTGTGGTGTGTGTGTGTGTTTCTCCGATAGTAACACAAAAACGAAAACTCGGATGAACACCAAACTTGGTATTTAGGTTCAGTATCTTCCTAATATGCGATAAGAAACTCCCACACCCCAACTACCCTTTACAGGGAAAACTGTTCGAACTTTTTGATTTTCTAAAAGCATGGCTATAACGATTTTGACTAAAATCCCGTATATTAATGATATTTACATGACAAATAAAATCTATATCTTGAATTTTCTGCGACTATCCTGTGAAATCCTCTTCATTCTCAAGGAGTTTTGTATAATCTTGTATATCTCGACAAAATTAAGCAATAGCCAAAAACGCACTACACAGAAAAAAATGTAGGTTTCCTTAAATGCCACAATTCATTTCCAATAACTTTTTCGTAGCATAAGCCATTTCTGAGAAGTCCGTTATTAATGGTTTGAATTGTTCAATATTTTCTCATATTTTAAAGTCCTTTCGATATTCAATTGTTTTTCACGATAGCATGGAAAGAGTTTGGAATTTTAAGGCTAGCGCAAAGCATCCAGTTCTTAAAAATTTGACTATAGCAATTCCCTTTGTATCTATAACGAAATGTATAATGTAGCTATTTCTGCAAAGGTTTATCTCGATTAAAATGAAGTAGGTGGAAAGTTAAGCTTTCTTAAGAATAGGGATTTTTTTAGTGATGGGAAAATACACTATTTCTAGATACTCGATACTCACTTTATAACAAAACTGTAAAGGTGATAGCTTGTTCACTGAATTATGTTCATATTAGTTGTTCTGTGTGTATAAACGATGTAACCAGTTGTGTATTGTAAGCTAATTTTGAAAAGTTCCTTCTCCAATTGGCAGAAATATCTTAATGCTGATAATTCCATAGGTTATATAATCCCTACTGTAAGTGAAGGCTAATAATAATAATAATAATAATAATAATAATAATAATTTGTTTGCTTCTCTTTTTATGTAACTATAATTTGCGCTGAAAACTTCCTTTAAAAGGATTTCATACCCATAGAAAACATACACTGGCAATTATTTATTCTCTAATCCTGAAAATATGAACTAATACATATTTTTTTATGAAATTCAAACAATTAAAAATAACAAATACTTCCATGTGCAGTATTATCTCAGTCTTAAGTTCTGATTTGTTTTGAGGTAGTATTTTTAACACTTAAATGATTTCAGTGTAATTATATAATACATAAATTCAATAACAGTCCGCCTTAAAGCAATATGTGTATGTAACAATATATAAAACGTGTATATTACAGTCATTGTAAATGTTTATGTTATATGTACATGTTCAATAATGTTATGTGAATGCATTACGTAATATAATCATGTAGGAGCTGTGAGAATAATAGGTTAAAAGTTGCTAACAATGAGGTCACAATGAGGTAACCTTGAGGCAATAATGAACTTGAAAGTTTAATAATACTACTAGTCATTTTTGGAGCAACAATAATGTAATTTGTATGACAGTTTATAAAATAGCCAATCAACAACCAGAAAAAGCTTTAGTAAAATGAAGGTATTCTATTGGACTAGGATTAGCCAATCAGAAACTGAAATATAGCAAAATTTACAAATTTAAAGTTCAGTTGCCTGCAGACAGTGTTTCTAACCGGACGCGAGACACGTCCTCGAGAAATTTAATACGTATTTTTTGAGACAAAAATAGTTTACGTGTTAAAAGGTGCAAGTAATCAATAAAATAATCTCACAGCTCTTCCTATATCAGCGAAGTGTTATTTAAATCGTGTCAAGCATTAATAAAAGGGGTGAAATAAAATTATAATCTGTGTAAGCCTACATTCTTCAGTCCCACCACAACCCTGCAAAGAGAAACATGTCTCTAACAATAATACTGACGCAGCCGAGGCAAACATAAATATATCATATTGAAAGAAACAGTCAAATTACAAAGTTAATATTTTTAAACATTTGGGGCAAAGGCCACCAGAAAGTACATTTGGGGCGAAGGCTACTGGAAAGCGGGTACTAAACGTGGGGTTAAAACGAACTTCAATTTCGGCTCCCCAACAGTTGAACTATAATACAACTAATTCAAATCGGCTTTCCATACGTGAAGCAAAATACAACCTACTTCAAATTGATGTCCAAAGCGTGGTGCTAAAAATAACTAAAGATACAATAACTACTTCAGTTTCTGCTGCATTCATAGATTTTGGTAAATGTAATACCTGAGAGTGAGTCACCAAGCCAGGCTATTGCAGAAACATAATTTAGTGCGTCGGCTAAATTAGTTTCATTCACAACTCAGTTAACGCTGCATGTTACCAGATTACCTCTACAGCTTCCCCCATTGTTTCTGCATGTTTTCATTTAGACACAAGAGTCTATGGAATGTTGCTTGATTCACACACAGGAAACGAAGTCAAGATCTATCAAGAACTGACACGTGCGAGGCAATAACGTGAAGTCTCGGCTCCTTTCATTCCTTATCTAGCCACAAAGTTAAACGCAATGACTTTCAATAATGCAAAACTTAAACATTTAAAAGTATGGAATGGTTATCTCAAAGTATTAGACATATTTTGATACCACTGAATATCGTGGTCCCATCCCTAGTTCTTATGCCATTAATAAACGATAGAGGGTAGAGAAGGTCATGTGAATGTAACATATCAGATGTTTTATTATTTCGCACAATATTTATCACTTATAAATACAGTATTTTAGGCTCTATATTTCCATCGCGTGTGGGCCAATTCGCAAAGTTCGTCCAAAATGATTATACTTGGGATGTGCAAATTTTATGTGTGCATTTGCACGCTCGTTTTCACAGCTGTAGAATGCCAAATTTGGGATTTTTCGTTTCCCCTTAAATAAAAAAGAAGAATGTTTCTCTCTGCGGCTCGGTCTTATTGTAATATTACTGCATTTTGTGGGAAATTAGTAGCAAACCAAATAAAGTGACGGTACCGAAAGTTTTTGAAGAAAGCAGCAACAAAAACAAAACAAGGGTGGAAGGAAAAGCGAGAGGGGGATGAGGATGGGTAAGTGTGGAGGCATTATCTGTATCCGTTGCAAGACAAAGGGAGAAGTTCCGGTGCGCTCGCTCTGAAGATAGGAGGGAAGAAAGAGAGAGAGAGAGAATTGGATGATGGCAAGATCCGCGGGAACCTATGACAGAGAAATAAAGGGAGACATGCACAGGATGTTCTTTGTTTACCACTTCGTTCTTTAGTTTCGTTAAATCCCTTTTTTCCCTACTTTTCTCTTAAATCAATACCTCTGTCCTTTTAAACGAAACTTCTCCAGTTCATTAAAACTTACAAGATGAACTGTGGCAGAAACCGCGCACCAGCATCTTGTGAAGGAAGAATTCCAACATTGAAACTAAGAAATTTAAAACATTTATCTACCATATAACACATAATATACATACATAATATAATATTTAAAGTTAGGATAAAATTTCAGTCACAGCGTAAAATCTGTAGCAATGTCTTATATACAGTATATACAGGATGCTTCAAATGCTTCTTATAACCACTCACTTAAAAAAATTTGATGTGTTACATTTACCTCTATCACTTATTAGTGAGTACACAAAATATTATTCTTACGAAAGTTTATTTTCCTATTTACTTCATTTTGAAATAGTTGCATTACACATTTCGTTTTAGATACAAAGTGAATAGTGATAGTCAAATGTTATAGAACTGGAAGCTATATGCTGGCCTTAAAATTCCTTACTGTCTCCATGACATCGTAAGAAATAGCTGAACAGCGACAGAACTTAAGAATGGCTAAATATTAAAAAATTCTAATTAATAACGAATACCTCTAAAATGACTTATGTCATAAAAAAGTTATTAAAAATAAATTGTGTATTTTAAAGAGATCTACATTTTTTTTGTGTAGTATGATTTCGTCTAACGCTTAATGTTTACAAATTATACAAGATTATACAAAATTCCTTCGAATGAAGAGGAATTCACAGGCTATTCCCAGAAAATACAAGTTATGCTTTTATTTGCCACGTAGAACGTTTTTAGTATGTGGTATTTTAACAAAAATCTTTAGAACCATTTTTAGAAAATCTAAAGTTTCGAAAAATTGTTCATGTAAAGTGTAGTTTGGGGGTGGCCGGATTTTCTTGAAAATCTGCGTATGGCATCTTTGGAAAGTACCGCACCTAAATATCAAGCTTAGCATTTATTCGACTTTGCTTTTTTTACTTTCTCTACCACGTACATAGTAGATATACAAGGTATTCTCTATCTACTTTCACCTAAAAATTCGATACCGATATTACACCGGAAATACATGTTTTGAAACCCCGTGAATCCAAGAAAAGCATTTTTAGAAAATGGTCCGTGTGTGTGTCTATTCATTAACGAAAATTCAGATAAATACCAAATTTGCTATTTAGGTGCAATACCTTTCAAAAATGAGTCGGGAAGATTTTCAAGAAAATTCTCCCTCCTCAGACTACCCTTTATATGGAACTTTTTTCGATGTTGAGTTTCTAAAAATGGCTCTAACGATTTTTATTAAAATACCATATATTAAGGATATTTGCATTACAAATAAAATGTGTATCTTGAATTTTATGGGAACAGCTTGTGAGGTCCACTTCATTTATAAGAAATTTTGTATAATCCTATATAACTGGTAAATGTTAATGGATAGACGAAATCGTACTACACAAAAAATGTAGATCTTTTTAAAACACACAATTTATTTTTATGGGGGAAAGTAAATGCCATTAGTCCTGTTTTGTTTGGACGACGTTTTGATGATCATTTTAGGATAAATTTAATTGTTTTAAATGGGAAACTACAGAGCGAGCCAAAAAACGGTGGCTAGTTTCAGCATCTCCTTTCATAAAATTCGTAGTTAAAGCCTTAAGTAGTTTTGAAAATGTCGTATGGTTTCATCCGCGCCTTTCTAGATAGCGGCAGACGGCAACGAGCGCCGAGGACGCGGACAGAAAAAACACCGTGCAGGCGGTTCGGAGTCTTTTGGCTCACTCTGTGCAATTAGGGCCAATTTAAATTGATCCTAAAATCACCATTACAATGACCTCCAAATAAAACACGGCTAATGGCATTTACTTTCCCCCATAATATCAATCAACCTTTATTCAAGCATTTCTTTCTAATCGCTTAGTTTTGCAGGTATTGTACAGTTTCAACTTAAATGGTCCACCCTGGATATAAATACTAGCTGCCTTTACCGACGTTGCACGGTTAGGTATTTAAACTCCAGTGACGAATTCATTTATTTCATTTACCTACCCTTCTTTATGAAACTGTTGTACAGTGATCTAGAGGGTTTTATAGTTAATCCTCCCCATTACCCCTTATAACTGTAATTTTGTACAATTGCGACTATTCCAAATAACGAACGAAAAAGTAATATTCACGCAAAAGGATGTGAAACATCGGCGAAACGATTGACTTCCTTAACCTCTGCCGACGTTCTTCCAAGTTCTGGAAATGGTGTATAGCATATAAATACCCCTTGACTGTGGAATAATCCTCAGTCGGAGTGTTCCAGTAATATTTTAGGAGGTTAAATTTTAAACCTTTGAACTTTTTTTTTGTCCCATAGTTATATAATAACATAAAAGTTATACGTATAATTTAGAAACCATTAACATACACAACGAAATAAGGTTTCACACTCCCAGGCCACCAAGTTAACCTTATGGCAAAAGACACATAGTCTGCAATAATCGAGAGAAACAATATTCTCAGTTAATATAAAAGATGGTTTAATGATTTCTAATGCTACCTGTTTTCTCTCCTTATTTAGTATGTCCTGATAAGGAACTTGATCACAACATAAATAATAAAGGAAATAAAGCAAAACATTCTTACATCAGCGTTATTAGAAGATTTTGGCACCCAGAAACTTCGGTGCATACATCTACAGAATTATGGTAAGGGGTTTGACATTGTTTCATTACCTGCACATCTGCAACTACTTGATAAATGGCAAATAAAGAAACAAATATAACAAGGATCGATTGTCGCTTTTTAAACTCTGTCTTGTGTTTGTTGAAGTGTTAGATAATGGCCATCTATCTAGTATATTTCATGTTATAAAATGTAACTTTCTTTTGTTTTATACCGTGCGGAGATAAGCAACTATGTATATTCTGTGAAAAAACAAGTACTATATTTTCTACTCCATGACATTCTCAAATGAAAGTCAAGGCCTCCTTGCAAGCATGATTCTCTGTAACACTAATGTGTTCGTATTCAAATACAATGGCCTTGTAAACTCTTTTTACTCTTTTAGTATTTTATGGAATGAAATTATAAGGTGCTTTATAGGCGCATGTCCGTCAGAAAGAATTCTGTTTTTCAATGGTGAAAAAATTATCAAAATCGGTTCATTGGTTTTTGAAACTACCCTACATACATGATGTACACAAACACAGATTTTCTCGGTTTATAATATTAGTATGGATTATACTTAATACAAACAATCTGATGTGTTACATTCCCATGGCTTTCTCACCTCTATCGTTTATTTGTGGATATACAAATTATTCTTACGAAAGTTTATTTTCCTATCTACTTCATTTTAATGGAGATAAATCTTTCCGGAAGTAGCTATATTAGACAATTCGTTATAGACGCAAAAGGAACAGCGATAGTCAAAAGTTTAAGAACTTGACGGTACACATTAGCCCTACTATTTAATA
The DNA here is from genome assembly GCA_030765065.1 of Deroplatys truncata. Classification (NCBI taxonomy): domain Eukaryota; kingdom Metazoa; phylum Arthropoda; class Insecta; order Mantodea; family Mantidae; genus Deroplatys; species Deroplatys truncata. Next base: position 220,703,363 of record CM060981.1, on the reverse strand, counting down.
CTCAGTCCATGATATCGCGAGAAACAGCTGAAAATCGACAGGACTTTTAAAAGAATGGCAGTACTGAACAACTCGAATCATTAATAACGGATATCTGGTAAATGACTGATGCTACAAAACGTTATTACAAATAAGCTTCGTGTTTTAAAGAGATCTACAATTTTTGTGCAATACGTTTTCGTCTATCCTTTAACGTTTAACAGTTATACACGGTTCTACAAAATCCCTTCCGAATGAATATTTCAGAGGCTATTCCCAGAAAATCCAATATACATAGTTTATTTGTCATTTACGATCTTTAGTATATGATATTTTAATCAAAATCTGTAGAGACATTTTTAGAAAATAAAGTTTCGGAAAATGTTCCGCATAAACATCAGTAGGGGAGGGGGGATTTTCTTTAAAATGTTTGTGCCATTTTTTAAAGATACTCAACTTAAATACCAAGTTTGGTATTTATTCGACTTTTCGTTTTTGAGTTATGCTACTCAAATAATAAAAAGGGATCTCAAAACATGCGTTTCCGATGAAATCTCAAGATCTAATTTTTGGGTAAAATGCAGTACTTTCTCTACCTGAGTATGTACGTGGTAGAGAAAGTAAAAAAACTGAGAACAATGGAGCGCGTAATCTGAAGAGTTGTGTGTAAATTAGCACAAAATATATTAATCATTTATATCGAAACAAATTCTATTGTTTTTCGTGGGTGGGGTGGGACGTTTTGATGAGGGAAGGAAAGATATTAGACAAAAGCAAAACTATTCCTATTTCCTACAGTACATAAAGAATATGCAAGTCTGTATGGCCGATGTTCTTTATTGAAATACATAACACATATCGTTAAGAGCGCCGCGGAATAAAATGCACACATACAAAACGCTGTGTTCTTGCAGCATTTGTTGACAAAGCTTTTAATACCGCTGAAAACGTTAGTGGTACCTTCCCCTCCGCCTTTTTTCCTCATAAAGGAGACGCTTCAATCATTATTATTCAGAACCACAGACAAGGCAGCATTATCTGTAATGCAAAGTGGAAAGAGACGGGAGGACAGATTTTTGTTTCGTCTTTATTACTCCGGTATTCTCTTCTTATTATGACCGTAGTGAAACAACAAGCGGCGTTCTACCTGCTGCTATTCATTTGTCTGCACTGTGAAGGTATACCAAACTAACTCCACGTACTTTGTGTAGACTGCCTTTTGTTTCATTTTCTCTCGTTACTAACTCTTGTGTTCTCCGGCGTTGGGTTATGCATCGGTGGTGAGGGAACGCTGAGGTAAATTTCAGGGGCGACCTGGCCACAAAAACAGAACTTCCAAAAATTATCCTTTTTAGCCTGACCAAAAGCCGGCGTAGACTGAGATGAATAATAATGTATTGTTCAACGAACATTACGTGTCCAAATGTTTATTTATTTTGAGCTAACAGGCATAAGCCCAATTACAATGAATATTATAAAATGCAATCACAGTAATTAATATCTAGCTAATATAGAAAAGACAAACAAAATTTATGCATGGAAATGGAAGTTGTGCATAAGGACAGAAACAACTAAGAAAAAAAGAAGGAGAAAGTGGCATGGTTGTTAAATTATGCAATTTTTTTAAGTTAATTATTTATCTTGATCTTCTAATAAGTAATTATAGCATTTTGGCACTAATACGGTATGTGAGTAGGGATAACGCAGAGTAAACACTTGCGAAAGAGATGTTTTGATATCCAGGTGTGTCAGTAAATAATGCGGATTTGTTTTATGCAGGATTTGTGGCCGTACCAAAGTCATTTGGCACAACCACCCTTCCTTCTTAACGGCCGTTCTTATATTGTGACTACTGGTGACATTTTGTGATGTTCCAACCAAAGAAAACAAAATGTCGCTAAAGGATTGTCGTCATCAAAGGTAAGAGAATATGCTTATCATGTATCTTTGGAGTTTAGCCTCGCATACCCTACGGATACGCCGTATCACCTTTGGCCGCAACTGAACCACTCCTCTACTTATAAAAAGCTCCCCTCTGCTACGCTTTGCTGTCAATGTTGGCAGCAGGACAACACAAGCAACGCTCTCATAATACCTCGAGTGGGATACATGTGTTGGGAGTTGTGTAACTGGTTAATATGGTACAACAGTGACAATATTTTCACAAATGTAATGAAATATGTTAACCAAAACACCCAGTAGTGTTCATGATGTATAATAATGTTATGAAAGTAATTAAGATAAGCGTGTAGATGCATGCGTACTATGTGCATCTTTCAACTGAATTTCAGACATGTTGAAAATATCTAAATCAAAATAATGAAATTTTGTTTAATGGTGAATATTAATGGATTTCGATATTTCTCTGAGGGTGAAAAATAGTTTTTTGAATCTACTTATTTTACTTGCTACATAAAAGGACGTTTTAGTAATATGCGTGTCATCAATAACAATCGAATACAGAACCTTATATAGAAATATTAATCCCATAATGTCTCTTCTGAAATTTAAAGCTTTAAGTATAAATTTCTCTGAAAGGTTTTCGTAAGTACGAGTATATGTAGGGTAATATCCAATTCCTTTATACAATGAATATTTTATATACCTACATTATAAGGTATTTCCTAAAAACAAATTTCTCTTCAGACTTTTAAATATGTATAATTAATTATATTCTCCCTGAAATAATAATAGAATCATAATAATACGATAAAATGTGTGTAATTGGAATATAAAGGGTGTCTTGGAAGGGTATTGTTTACTCGGGTCTCAGGGTAGAGGATGGTTCGTCAGGTAAAAGGCTTTTATTTCAGGATAGTGTGGATAGAAGTTGAATAATACACGGTAGTTTCTCCTTCTCATTGCCCCTTTATGTGATAATCCACACACAAAAACACATCTTTCCCCTCTCGATTTCCCGTCATACAAGATTTTTTATCGCAATCCCGTCTACAGTTTAAATTCGTATAATATACTTCCCCTTGTCTATTCCCGTCTTCATATAACATTTACATCGACAATGACTTGTAACTTAGAGAACTTAGCAGTTATTTCAGCGCGTGCACTTTTACGTCGAGCGATATAGCTTCACCTTCCAGCAGGACGACCCGAAGTGAAGCGCTTTCTAAAAGTTTGCTGTCGTCATAGATAATTCTTAGTCTACTCCCTTTTCTATTTTAGTCAACCTTTTTCTATGCACGTGATTTTCGTATACTTTTATTGGCTATTTCTATACATTTGACTCTGTTTCTACTGGTCAACATGAATTGCAAAGTCTGCCTTCCTCGCGTCTAACATTATTTGATTATTTCAGTTTGATTTAATTTTCTGTGCGCTTGAGCGGCTTTGGTTTTCCCGTCTTTTGTACCTCTCGCCGGACGAACTTTCATTGCACATATAAATTTATTGTCACCAAGCGCTTCTTACTGACTTTCAGTCCGGTCGCTGCTTGCAACATGCTAAAATGTACGATTTCAGTTCACATTTCTCCTCTCAAAAGTACTTTGCTTCGTATATTTTATAATTTATTCACTTTTATTTATATTAAATTCTCTTATTTATTGCGTTCTGTTCGCTTTCTTAGCTTATATGCTGATATTTCTATTCCCCCTTTTTCTATCCTTATTACGAGTATGATTTAGTTTGTTACATTGGTATTTTATTTACTTAGCATTTCTTTATACAATTCTTATTGCTTTTAATAGTTTATTAATCTAGCTATTCGTTTTCATATTATTATTATTATTATGTTTCTCTTTTATTCGTTCTCAGGCGAAAGTTATGGCCTCAAAGGTCTAAGAAAATATTCAAATTATCCAAGAATTTGAATTTTAAAAAGTGGTATAGGCAATCTATATAACACGTATTCTGAAGTCAGCAGAGTAATACGAAAAAATACAGTACAGTAGTAACAACAGTACACAATAATAAACCTAATGATAACATGAATCATTCTTATATAGGTTCGCTGTGAGTACATTATGTTTATAGCGTTACAGTCACAAGAGTTTATGTTTTCTAAGAGATGCTCAAGCCTTGATAATATATAGGATTCTGAGTGTACACTCGCTGTAGTTATAAGTCTGCCGGATGTTTAAAGACGGGACGTAGAAAGTTACTTAACTGTTAAACAGAGAAAGGAATGAGAAATATTTAATAACAACAGGTAAAAGAAATTCTTGCTATGTCCCCTTAATGCTGACGGGTAGTCATCGTTTTCATTGAAGGCAAGCACATCACAAACAGTTTGGGGCCCCATGATCTGCACTGAACGTCCATAGATCCACGAGTGTTTAATTACTTCTGTTGTTTGGAGTACTGTGATGTATGCACTCACTTGTTTTTGTGTCAACTGTTAATTTTAATGTATTTTACAGAGGTTCTTTTGTTTTTATGCTTTAAAAACTAGCTTCTGGGAAAAACCTGATGTGTCGCATTCACATCTCTTTCTCTACCCTCTATCGCTTATTAGTGGGTAGACAAATTATTCTTACGAAAGTTTATTTTCCTATCCACTTCATTTTAATCGAGATAAACCTTTCCGGAAACAGCTACATTGCACATTTCGTTATAGATACAAAGAGAACAGCGATAGTCAAATGTTTAAGAACTGAGCGCCATATGCTGGCCTTAAAATTCCATACTGTTTCCATGACATCCCGAGACAGGAATAGCTAAGTATTGAACAATTCGGAACATTAATAACGGATATCTCGGAAATGGCTGATGCCACAAAAGGTAGTCGCTTTCGAGTATCACTTAACGTTTACCAATTATACAGGTTTATACAAAATTCCTTTCAAATGAAGATCTCGTAGGCTATTCTCAGGAAATTCAAGATATGAATTGTATTTGTCATGTAAATATCTTTAATATATGGTATTTTAATCAAAATTGTTACAGCCATTTTTGAGAAAATAAAAAAATTTGAAAGATGTTCCATGTAACGGGTAGTTTGGATGGTATATTTTCTTGAATTTCTTTGTGTCGAACCCTTGGAAGACCTAGAACTTAAATACTAAGCTTCATAACCGAACTGCGGTATCGTCTGTGGCCCACATTCGGAACGGCCCGGGTTCAAATTCCGTGGGCTGGCCAATCTGACTGGTTTATTTTTGCGAGGATTCTCTCAGTCGCTAAGGTAAGGACCGAACTGGATTAATACCACGATACAAAGTTCCACCGTATCTAAAACAATAGTAAAAATGAAAATAGATGGTAATAGGGAATGCTCTGCCATCTATCCAATAATAATGAAAGCAGGTAAACTGGACGGCACCCTAATGCTATGTGCTAGATACATGTAGAAGCAGATGGTATGGTACAGGGATGAGACCTAGAAGGCTAACTGTCCGCTACACACAGAGCCACGAGTACCTTCTAACAGATCCATCAAGATATGTCCACGTAGTTAAGCGACTAAAATGAATAACGAAAAAAAAATAATGTATTTAACCGACCTTTCGTTTTTTAGTTAACCTGTTCACACACAAGGGGAGATATTTTAAAATACATTTTGGGGGGATTCAGGGTGCCTCAGAACATGCATTTCCGGCTAAACAAGTATCGAATTCTTCGGTAGAATGCACTACTCTTTCTGCCTACGGAAGAAGAAAATATTACATTAAAGAGCTGCCAGCTGATGCAGTAATTTGTATCATAAATTGTTTAAATGTAAAGAATGATTATAGTATGAATATGCATTTTTGTGTGTCATTGATTTAAGATGTTTGTTTATTGTAATTATTGTTGAGAAGTAAGTTTATACTGCCTTACTGAAACTGACAATAATAGCGTGCAATAATGCAGCGAGGGGGTGAGCTGTTTATCATTATTAGAGACGAAGTTACGTAATGTTGGCGCGTTTTTCTTTAGAATTTGCTGGAACATTTTTCCCTAGAGCATATGTATTCATAAGTTTCATTGGATATAAAAATAGACGCTAATGCTGGCGCGTTTTATTAGTCAATAGCAAACTCAGTTATAATCTTTAGGCATATCGGGGTGTAGGAGTATAAAAAGGGCTAGATTAGAGGTAGAGTCCGTCAGTTCACCGAAAATATTTGTATGCTACACGTCGCCTTCAGTCCGTCAGTTCGTCGAAAACATTTGTACGTTACACGTCACCTTCAGTCCAGCAGAAATATTTGTAAAGTACACGTCGGCTATCGATTTGCAAGTTACGCGTAGCAGAGTTATGAAAAATCTAAAGTGTTGTAAAGTTAATTATACAAAAAGTTGAAGTACGCGAATTAAGAATGATCAGTAATGAAGTTATTATAACAGTTTCAGTTTGGCGAGTGTCAAGATCAATGTGTAAATTGTTATAGTGAATGTGTTCGACAATAAAAAGTGTAAAACAAATTCTTTCATCAGTGTTATCTTTGGATAAAGGACTCCTTTCCGTTTACACAACCTGTATAAAGAGAAGTGCTCGACCAAAAAGATCATAGCTATCCGGAGGACAGTGAACCAAAATTAAATAAAATAACAGTAGCATTCTTTAAAACAAACACTAATACTGCCGCAAATTGCTAACACCAGATGGAGCTACAAACCTAACAAAGAATCACGTCACAAAATGACTTCACCACGTGGAGTAAACACAAATACACAAACATTATAAGTAATACCGCCGCAAATTGGCTCCCAAACGTGGGGCTCAAAAAATAAATAAATATAACAAAAGTTTCCATCACACAGAAAGGCATTTTAATGAGATTTCTGAGACTTATAACTGGTTTAAAACTGAAGGATGAGAATACAGAAATGGTTTCCTATAGACTTTTCTCGCCATCTGAACACACCTGTCGGTCTGTTTCCTGAAGGATCAGGCTGTTCTGCTGTTCGCCTGAACCTGATGTACATCAAGTTAAGTAAATATAGGTTTGGTAAGTCTCTGTTTGCCATGCCCTGCATAAAACATCTGTCAGACTCAACACTTAGTAGAGAACGGAATACGAGGCATAAGTATAGGATATACAACAGAGGTGGATATCTCGAGCACAGCGACCTGTAGGTACAGATCTGTTGTGGTACCACACCCAAGGAGAAAGGGTAAAGCAAAGGAATCACAGGAGGCTACAGGCAGCAGACAGACAAGTTACAGAGACGCGCAGAATACGACACGACACGAGCTACTGGCAGCCTGAGGTTCAGCTTGAATGATTTTTCTGAGAGCCCACACTTACTACAAGTTTTTTTTGGGGATGGTTATATAAGGATGCCCGTTTTTAATTTAGGATGACTAGTTGGATTGTGGATTTAAATTTATTTGAATGAGAAAACACTTTTGAAGCCAATAAGTTCTTGGTTGGAACGCGCACAAGTTATTAAACATTCCAAGCTCTAAGACTCGACCCACTGCTGGAGCTGCCAGAGTAGGCGATAAAGGACCTACAGGGGAATACTTTTTCCTTGCAGCAAGCATCTGGGCTATCTGTCGGTCACTGCTTCAAACTGGGAAACCTGAAAACACACCAGAAACATGAGAAGGCAATGGAATGAAAAGAATCCGCCTACCCACCAGGGAAAATCACCAAAAAGTCAAGGAAAAAGTAAGCAGTCAACGGGAATTGAACCCGGGTCCTCCCGAATGCGAGCTTCACATGTTACCGCAGAGCCAACTCGTTCGATAATACGAGTTATAACTTAGATGCAGAGAATTTCCTTGACAATTCCACCACATTAATTGTTCACCAAACGCTTGGTGAATGCACATTTAGAAGCAAGTGCTTTAAACATTGATATCGGCTTCCTGCACTCGACTGCACTAAGGTAAATGTTTAGCTTGTGCGACCATCACCTACACATGAAATGAAATGCGCTTGCGGACTGCAGGTAAAGCAGCGATTATATGGTACAACTCCTACGTTACCCTTAACTGCATGTATTTGCACTAGGTATTGTCACACAGCCCATACTGTGACATTCAAATAGCAGATTCAATCGTTGTTTTTATTTTGCTCCAACAGTTTTAATCTGAGAAATAATGGCAGAGTTAGGCCTTTCGTTGCATTTTTGTTCTGTAATTTTAATACCCAATTTTTCCACATCATATATTTTAATTACATTATTATACGCTAACCTACACATTTATTTACTCTCTGAAAGCAGCATAAAATTTTTAATTCCATTATAACTCATCTCTCACGGGCTGCTTTTCGTCTGGCTCAGCGTGGCTGAAAACTGCAAGTCGTTTAGTACGAGTCAAACCGCTCTCTACCCCAAGACAGCCTCTATTTCACTGCCGGAAATATGCTGTTGGTGTGTGGCGTGGATTAGGATGGGGTGGGCTCAGGTTAAATAATCGGTGGTACTTCAGATACTCGCGTCACAGAACGGATAAGATACCAGGTTCTTGCAGCTAGCGCAAAACTAGAAACGGGTCCTAATCCAGTGAGAAAAATACTTCAAATAACCAAAAATGTAGATATTGATCTCTAGATTAGAAACCAAGAAGTGCACAAAAAGTCTTTTAGGCTGAGGTGTCTAAAGGGAAACCTGTTTTCAAATTAGCACTATCACTACTATTCACTCTTTTAACTAATATTGCATTCCAAATAGTGATTTTGTTGGTTCACTTGTAATTTTAAAATAAGTAACAATTTTTATGGTCCTGCGCCGTGGCGCTGTGGGCTAGAATACGAAGCTCTTATTCGCGGTCGCGGAATGCACCCGTGTTAGATCCCACCTATGAGGGTACAGATTTTAAATCCCAGATGTAGGACCGGAATAGGATTTAGCATCGTGAGTAAAGTGAAGAGCTGCGGTAGACAGCAGTCCTGGCCTCGTGAGCCAACTTTCCGGGTGGGGGTACGCGATACTGGCCAAATCACCCAGGGGGTTATTATTTTAGTGGAATAAATAAAATATAAACGCACACAAAACAAAAATGCAACTGGTACGTGTTTGAAAAAGAGGCGTGGCACAGTTGCACTGCTAAGGTTTTGATACCGTAATTATTGACGGGAGATATAAATAATTAAATAAAGGAATTCTAGTAAGATAAAGAAATATATAATTGCAGTAAATAATTTCCGTATATAAACTAATGTATAATGCAATAAGCCTGAGTTGAAATATTTGTCCAGAAAGAAAACGTAATTAGTGAGTTATGTTATGGAAATACATTACCATAAAAGTTCCTGGAATGCAGTTAATTCAATGTGTTTGTTTGCAAAATCACGCAGGCAGCAGTTCTGTAAATTTTAAAAGTGAAAGGTAGGCTTAACAACAAGGTAACAGGCGCATATGTAGGATTTTGGGATTGGACCGCGCGAGAAGAAACGTTGCTAGGGATATTGATATGTAGGCGGAGCTTAAGCTAAAAAAAGTTCGTGCATACTCTCGTATGTAATTTTCAAGTTGTGTAGCGCATATGAAGGCATGATTGATCAGCTATTGAGAGAGATCTTTCCGAGCAACATTTCTGCGACGTACGGTAAACGACGCTTCGTCCAATCATTATTATAGAAGGAATTAATTCGTAAATTCAAGAGTCTGCAACTCTTCTCAAACTGAAGATTTTAAGTCAACAATAAAATTTATCCGTTAACTAAAATTATATTATCCTTTCACGCAAAGCACTCATAGCTACACTACTAGAGCAGCTGGCGCACGTGGCGCAGAATGAGCTACGAGATGACGTCATAAAACTCATAACCAGAGCAGGTAACATTAAATGTTATCAAAATTTGAAGCAGTGAGCGACATCAAAGTTGTCGCCCCGAGAACGCCTTCAGTATATACATTTTTAAATGAACTTAGGGGTGAAAACAAACAAAATACCCTTGAAACATGTTCTCAAGTCTAATATATCACATAAAAGTGTTTCAAATCAGTTTTTATACAATTGGCTACATCTCCCCTTAAGCGAATCTACCAGACTCAAGACATTATGGAGAACGGGTTAAGAGCCATAACGCAGATCCAGAAGAATTCTCTTGACAAGTGGACCACATTAAATGTTGAGTTGTTGCCAAACGATGGCTGAATGGTCATTTAGGAGTTACTGCTTTAAACATTGATATCGATTTCCTGCACACGACTGTACTAAGGTAAATGTTTAGCTTGTGCGACCATCATCTACACAGTGAAACGAAATGCGCTTGCTGACTGCAGGTAAAGCAGCGATTATATGGCGCAGCTTAGTTCCAGTCATTACCTCCTAATCGCGAGGATTCGAAACCCTAAACAATTAAACCAAGGGTATTCTGAAAGTTTAAGCCCAGGCGATTCGCTCGAAAACAAATGAATCCCCTGGTTGCTATGGCTACTGGCCGCGTCTGTGTTCACAGAGATCGCCAACAGTCGATGAAAGATTACAGCTTCATTCAAATAGTCCAACAGTCCATGTTCTGCACGCATTAAACCTACCGATAGCATCAACTCTTCATATCCTAAAGGATATGCTTCCAAAGCGCAGGCTCAAGAAGCGCTCAAATATATAATATTTTCAGTTTCATCTGTGTTGCCCTTGCATTCGGTAATAAATGCTATCAGAGCTAAAACTTGATAAAGAATTTTATAAGATAAATGCATTTCAGTAAATAGTTTCTTTGTCTCAGGGCAAAAGATTAAGAATTTATTTACTTTCATTCACCCGACCATCCTCTTAATTTAACACCTTCTTTACTACTTCCTATAGTAGGTAGAGAAAGTCTTGCTTCCATTTAAAAACTCGTTACCGAGATTTCAATGAAAATAAACAATTAGATGCTCTAATAATAATAATAATAATAATAATAATAATAATAATAATAATAATAATACCGAGCGGGATGGCTCAGGCGGTAAAGTCTGTGGCCCGCATTCGGGAGGTCCCGGGTTCAAATCCCGTGGGTCGACCAATCTGTCTGAGGTTTTTTCGTGGTTTTCCTCAGTCGCTAAGGTAAATATCGGACTGGATATTTAATACCACGACCCAAAGTTCCATCTTAAGTCTAAAACAGTAGTAAAATGAAAAATAAGTGGCAATAGCGAATGCTATCTACAGACAATGTAAGCAGTTAGACTGGACGGCACCCTAATGCCATCTGCACGACATGAAGCAGAAGTTACAGGATGAGACCTAGAAGGCTAACTGTCCGCCTTTCTGTGTGAGGGCGGCGGTTAGACTGGACGGCACCCTAATGCATGAAGCAGGGGTTACAGGAATGAGACCTAGAAGGCTAACTGTCCGTCATATATCGTTCTAAGAGATATCCACCAACAGATCCGTCGCGATATGACCAAGGAGTTAAAGCGACGTAAAATAAAATAGAATAAACAAAATTGAGATAAATCTTTTCGGAAAGCAATACATTACACATTTTGCTATATACATAAAGGGAATAGCGATAGTCAACTATTTTAGAACTGGACACTATATGTTGGCCTTAAAATTCCACACTCTTTCCATGACATTGCTAGAAACAGACAGGAATTTAACAAAATGGTAAGTACAATCAATTCGAACCATTTATTAAGGAATGTCTTGGAAATTATTGGTGCACAAAAACAGTCGTTTGAAATAAATTGTGTGTTTTAAAGAGATCTACACTTTTTATGCAGTAAGTACTTTTCGTGTCTATTCCTTAATGTTTACCAGTTATACAAGATTATATAAATTTCCTTCCGAACGAACAGAACTTGACAACTCTTCTCAGAAAATTCACGATATACATTTTATTTGCCACTAAATCAAAACTTACGTAAAATGTTCCAGTAAAGCGTAATTTGGGGTGGGAACTTTTCTTGGAAATCTTCGTGTCACATTAAATATTAGTTTGGTATTTATCCGACATTTCATCTTTAACTTATGCTGTACACAGGCACTCACAAGAACATTTTTCAAAAATTCTTTTTTGTTTATTCAGGAGGTCTCAAAACTGTATTTCGGTATTTCGTATTCTTCGACACGAAGAACTTAAAAATTTTTCGCCCAGCCCAAACTATTCTTTACATGCAAATTTGTGTATTACTTTTTATTCTCTCAAACAATGTCTCTGATTAAAATACGGTCTGTTTTAAAGGTTTGCATGACAAAATGCACATCTTTGATTTTCTGCGAATGAACTGTGAAGTCCTCTTCATTCTAAATGATTTTCGTAAACTATCGGTAAACCGAAGGGATGGACGAAAATCTCACTAACAAAAAATGTAGACCTTTGAAGCACACAATTTTTACCAAAAACATTTTTTTCTGGCATTAACCATTTACGAGATATTCTTTGTTATTTGGTTTGGTTATATATATTTTTCAAACGGCAAGCTGCTATTCGTTTTTCTCTTGTGATCATGTCGCTTTAGCCTAGTGTATCCTTCTTATAACTAAACGAATTATGAATGTGCAATTAAAATTTATCTTGTTTTTCATAAAGCACAAGAATAGCTTGTAGAAAAGTGAGTGGAGAAAGTCATGTGAATGTTACACATAAGCCTTTTTTTGATACGAGACATGTTTTTAAAGTATCGTTTTAATATTTTGCCCTGAAGTCGCGATTTTAAGCATGCAGGATCACTTCCTCCATTCATTAGGAAACCAGACGCAGCTGTGAGCGATCATCACTTTGTGTTTTCCTGTTGTTAGGGCGTTTCAGAACGTTCAAAACAATCAAACGACCTGCCGACAGTGATGTCAGATCAGTGTTTCGTTCTTTGAATGCGAGAAATGCCACACCAGCAAAGATTCATCGCTAATTGCATAAGGTTTATGGGGAAACAATAATGAGTAGCAATGGCCGGCCACATATAGCCAAACAAACTAAAATCTGATCTTATCATTTTGTTGGGAACAATTCGACACCCTACCTACAGTCCGGATTTGGCACCAAGCGACTTTCATAGGTTTCTTCATCTGAAGGATTTCCTTGATGGAAAATATTTCAATGACGATGATGTTGTGAAACAAGAAGTGGAGACTTGGCTCTCTCTCAGGCGGCATCATTCTTTGACGAACGCATAGAAAAACTGGTTTACCTTTACAAGTGCCTGAATAACGGTAGTAACTGTGTGGAGAAGTGGTGTAAGGTAATGAATGATAATAAAACACTTGGGAAATAATGTTCTGCTATTGGTTATTCTGTTACTATTCTGTTATTGGTTCTTAATTTAAAAACACACCTGAAGGTAATAGCGGTAAGTATGACTGTGTAATAAACAAAACAAACGACAAAAATGAATATTCGTCTTCATCTTCAAAAGAACAAGTGCAAGTGCGGTTGGGAGGCGAGGCAAGCCGAGCTGAGGCCCAGTAAGAGCAAACCTTTAACCTAAAACTACATCCTTGTGTTCATAGGATATTTACAGGTACCAAAAATCTGATGTGCTACATTCCCATGACTTTCTCTATCCAGTAATATTTATTTTTATACAAGTATCACAAACAATTCCCACGATAACTTGCTTTTGTGTCTTAGTCGAGATAAACCTTAGCAGAAATAGTTGTTGTTCACAAAAGGCACTGAGGATTAATTGATCTGCATCATTTTCCCTCTGGCTTCCCAATATAAAGTCTATAAGTTATCACTTTTAAGGCCTTTGCATTTGGTGAGATGTTGTTTGTTCAGGATGACATCTTCACAGAGAGTGCACTTGGGTGTAGGTAGGCATCCTATCTCCTTAGCAGAAATAGTTGCATTACGCATTTCATTTTAGGTACAAGGGCGATACAGAAATCAGGATCGATATCATATGTCTCTGAAAATTCTATACTTTTTCATGTCATCGTGAGAAACAACTGAACAGCAGCAGCAGATTAATAAAATGACTAATTACTGAAAAATTAGAACCAATTATATCGTATATCTCGAATATAGATGAAATGGCATCTGTGATGCCACAGAAAAGGTTATTTGAAATAAATTTTGTGTTTTAAAGAGCTTTACATTTTTATGTAGTAGGTAAGTTTTCCTCTATACCTTATGGTTGACTTATACAAAATTATATAAAGTTACTCCGGAATAAAATACTTCCTAGGTTACTCCCATTGTTTCTTTGTTTATTTATTTTACTTCCATCTATATGTCACCTTTAATATCTAGGTCACATCGGCGGCTTTGCCTTTGAAAGAATTGCTCATGGCAATGGTGTTCACTCATTTATTGTTTTTGTAAATCTTTGGACTGTCTTCAAATTCACACGTTTTCTTGCTTTCAGGCCTTAGAAACGATAAAGAATTATCCTGACTAAAGAAAACTTCCTACTCTCCAGCCGGGAATCAAAGCCGAGACCTCTAGATTTGGAGTTCAATAAGCTAATCACCAGACCACAGAGACAGTTAATTACCATTTTGTTTTTAACTTAAATATCTTAAATATGTGGCAGTATAAACAAAATGGTTGGAGTCATTTTGAGAAAATAAAAATATATGTGATACCGTAATTATTGATACGAATATATAAACAATTAAATAAAGAAATGATAGAAACATAAACATAATTGGAATATATTAAATATTTCTATATATTAAACCAATGTTTAATATAATAACCCTTAGATGACAGATTTGTCTGTAGATGTAATTAGCGGGTTATATTAAGCTAAGTCATTAGTAACAGAGTGAGGAGCGAAAGCATCAGCTTAAATATTCTTGGAATGGAGTTAGGTTATAAGTTCAGTACGTTTGAACGGTCGCGTAGGCAGAAATTCTGAAAAAGTAAAAGGTAATGAAATTCTGAGAGTCGGGGAGGTAATGCCTAGTAACAATGTCACCAACGCATACGTAGGAGTTTTGAGATTGGAGCGCGTATGAAGTAACTTGGTGGGGGGAGTAATATGTAGGCGGAGCTTGAGTTAGTATATTCTAATCAGAGACACATTCGTGAGCTCTCTCTTGAGACTTACTCATTTATTGATGTGATTGCTCGTAAATTATTTCAGCGCTCAGTGACGCGCTTGTGTGAGCAAGATATAGCCGCCATCGCGAGGGGTCTTACCGGTAAGCATTTTAGCGACTCACGGAAAGCCACGCTTCTAATTTATTTTACTGCGGAAACAGTTATTTCGAACCGTAAAATGTATACTGCAGAAGTTAGGTATAATAATTCAACTGTTATAGTTTCGAGTGCTACGATTCATAATCAGTTTCATTCTTTACCTTCAAAAGATCGGCAACTCGCTTCAATAGCCCAAGTATTAGATCACATTCAATTTCTCGTTTAATTTAAACTGGTATTATCCTTTCAAAATATGCCCACACATTCCTGAAAAAGTACTCATAGCTGTACCACTGGAGCAGCTGGCGCACGAGACAACAGAACGAGCGACGAGATAACATCATCAGAATACACTGCTTCAAAACTGTCGCACCAACGCGCGGTTTTAAAACTTCAGATAACATAGTAGGTTATCAAATGAAAGGTATTTACTCAGCATTTCATGTTTTAGTTACACTGTTCATAGACACACATTACACGGTCTTTTTGATTCATGGGGCCTCCAAACATGTACTTTGGTGAAATCTCGACATCGAATTTTTGGGTGGAATACAGTATTTTCTATACTCACTGTAAGTACGTAGTAAAAAAAAAGTAAAAAGGCGGGAATAGTTATACCTATACTCACTGTATAGGAAGTGGTTTTTTGTTTTTTTTAAGACGAGTAAGATGTTTACGATAGAAGCGATGCTGAAGTCGGAATATAGAAATGAGTTTTAAAAAAAACCACTTTCCTATACAGTTACGTAAAAAACAAACATATTTGTTAAATATTGGATGCGTATTATATTGGACATAGACGCAGTCATAAGTTTCATATGCTCATTACAGGGCCAATGCACTCATAAATGTTGGATTGGAGTGCGGAAAGTAACCGAACGGAAAAATTCAATTTGACGAACTAGTCTGCAGACGAAAAAACATGAAATTCGGACAGTATGAAACAAATGATGTTTTCGTAGCGTATGTTTACATCTGTAACAGCAAACGACGTCGCTAACAAATGGTGTAGCAAATGTTGTAATCAGCAGCCTGTCCCTAGATGCCAATTCGCCACTGACGCTCAGCTGGCTGTCTATGCTGCAGGCGCAAAGCTACCTGCCCCTCAGTTCTCTGTACAGTGTTTGTGGTTTGTATTGAAAAGTGACAGTGCGTAAAGACATACATTAACCCACAAAGTCCCGTCACAGAGTTCGATCCGTGCAACACCGGCACAATACCCGAAATTAAAATCCCTTCCTACGTGAAAAAATGAGTATAGTGACGTACCTTACCGTGCGTACAGAGGATCAACATGTAACTACTTCATACCGATAAGTTGGTAGTCTTCTTACCTTTCTTCCTCGTGTCTAGGTAGGATTGATATTCACAAAAAGTGAAACAAATCCTTACTATACGCACTGTCGTGCACAGTAAGTAGAGATGGTGTGGTATTGCATTCCACTCAAATATTCCATATCGTAATTTCACCAGAAATAATGTTTTGAGGTCCTCTGAGCAAATAAATAAAAAAGAAACAAAGAATTTTTAGAAAAAAGTCCCTGTGTATATCTGTGAACGCATAACTCAAAAACGAAATCTCGGAAAAATACCAAACTTGCTAAGTTCAATACCCTCCAAAGATGCGACACGAAGTTTTCAAGATAATCCCCCGACCCCAAACTACCCTTTACATGGAACATTTTTCGAAATGTTTGTATTTTTCAAAAATGGTTCTTACGATTTTTATTAAAAATACTTTATATTAAAGATATTTACATAACAACTAAAAGGTATATTTAGAGTATTTTGAGAACAACCTTTGAAGTCCTCTTCATTCGGAAGGAATTTTGTGTAATCTCCTATAAAAATCGTAAACGTTAAGCGATAGACGAAAGCGCACCACATAAAAAATGCACATCTCTTTAAAATACACAATTTATTTCAAACAGCTTTAAGTGGCATAAGCCGTTTCCTTGATAACCGTTATTAATGGTACCATTTGTTCAATATCTTGTCATTTTTCTAAGTCCTGTCGATTTTCACTTGTTTCTCGCTATTGCATGGGAAGATGGAATTTCGAGGCCAGCATATAGCTTCCAGTTCTTAAACATTTGGCTATCGCTGTTCTCTTTGTATCCTAACTAAATGTGTGATGTAGCTATTTCTGCAAAGGTTTATCTCTGTTAAAATGAAGTAGATAGAAAATTAAACTTTCTTATAAATAATTTGTATAGCCACTAATAAAGGATAGAGGTTAGAGAAAGGCATGTGAATACAATACATCAGATTATTTTACATAGTTTACACAAACTTTTCTTCACTTTAGCCATTAACCTTTACAAAAATTGTTCCATTACAAATTTCGTTGTAGGTACAACGCAAATAGAAGAAACTGAATCGATATTCAAATGTTTAAAAGCGTAAACACCCCCACCTACGGATATATTTCTAAAAATGATTTTATTCAAGAGGCCTTAAAGCGTGCATTTCTGTGAATTATTAGTATCGACTTTCTGGCTGGAAAAGTAACCAGTCGAGAAACTAAAAACGAAAGATTTAAATAGTAAAACTCAGTTATCACATATGATTATATTCCAGGTCTGCATTAATAAATACATAAAAGTTACTAGTTTATGCATATACGTTCACTCGGTCGATTTAAAACTGGCCGGTTTCTGAGAGAGGGAAATGAATCTGGTACTTCAGTGAGCGCTCGGGACAGTCAGGCTTTGTTCACAAGACTGCGTATATTCTTATAGTAGTTATAATGGGGAACACAAATATAATAACAAAAGTCTTCCCAAAAAATAATTCATATACCAGAGTTCAAACAGACAGTGTTTCAACAGTGAATATTTGTAACCAAAACACACTTTATTGATTCATGGCTCGCAAGCTGAGTGTGACTAAAGGTACCGAGCGGGATGACTCAGGCGGTAACGTCTGTGGCCTGTATTCGAGAAGTCCCGGGTTCGATCCCCGACAACCGCTCGCTCTAACCCATGGTTTATTTCGGGGTTTTCCTGGGTCGTCAGGCAAATGCTGGAGTGGTTACTTTCACCCCCTGAATTTTCTGTTCTTCCATTTCGTTCCATTTATCTTTTCATTCATCCTTCAATCCGAATGGTCTAAATCAGGGTTGGAAGTGTCGATGATGGTGTTTCGGTGCAGCGTGGCAGGTAGAAGGATAATCTCTGTGACTTTCTCTGTCCCTTTGGCTGGTTGCCGGGGTATAAAGACCGTCCCCTGGTGTTGCACCCTATGTGGGGCGGGTCCATTGCTGTGCCGTCACTCCTGTTCGGGCGACCGGTGTCTACCTTCACCTCATCTCTCCCTTCCCGGGACAACCCCTCGAAGGGTAATATCCTCATTCCTGGATCGGTGCCCAATCCGCTCCACTTCACACTCCACGTTTTCTCCCCTTTCATTTTAAACACAGGAGTAAACGTATAACAGGTTTTCTTAATTATTTTTATTTTTGGGTGTTTATTTGTAGTCTGCCATACTGGTAGAGGCAACCATGGCATTAATTTATCGGCCAGGAGGAGGTTTCATATCCAAGTCAAGTTAATTTTATAACCACAAATATCACCATCATTGTAATTAAGCTTATAAATAAAATGAAGTAGCACAAACAATATTATTTAAGTATATTACAGTAAAACGAGTTGTAAAAAATAAAAGATAGAATCCACTACGGAGAATCGAACTCGAGCTACTTGCGTAGAAGCTAAGTAGCTTAACTACTGCTCCACGCCGAGCACGGTGTAGACACAGCCCAAATCAATGCCTTGTGGCTTCTATTATAGAGTTAGCCAGTCCTCATAACTGGCAACTGTCAGGGAGGTACCCTTAACTTGTTTCCTTCCCTAATTGTTTTCCTAGTTATTTAATTCCATGTATAATTAGTGTCAACCGCCTGTAATACGGGACTACCAAAAAATGCACACACGTGCATTACAATCGACAAACCCAGCACTGAATATAGGAAAAACGTATTTTACGCAACGCCCGTTATAGCCTCCTCACAGCGTCTTTGTGCGGGATCAGGTAAGTGAATCAGATCACATTGACCACCATGCTCCTGTACCTTAAAACGTCCATTGTTTCGTATTAACACAATGCAAGCATCCTGCAAAAGAATACAAGACCATCATACCTTATCAAGGCTGTAGCACCCGCAGTAATCAACACCGGTTACTGGGTTACCGATCGTCAAATGTAACCGAATACTTCCATACATGTGTGGTCACACATTCTGCAATAATGTGCTTTTTAAAAATATTTAGACGTTTATTTTGATTTAGTTAATTAAATTTCACCAATGTAGACATATATGCAGTGTGGTCCACATAAAGTGTCTTAAACAATACAAAAACTTTGATGTGTTGCACTCACATGATTTTTTCTACTCTTGCACAAACTATTTTTACAAACGCTTATTCTCCATCTATGGCGGCGCCGTGGCCGAGCGGTTAGACCGCTCGCCTCCCACCGAGGCAGCCCGGGTTCAATCCCAGGGACCTGCATGTGGGATTTGTGGTGGACGAAGCGGCGTCTGGGCGGGTTTTCTCCGGGTTCTCCGGTTTCCCCCGCCATTCATTCCACCAACTGCTCCATCATCACCTTTCCTTTCATCCATTTCACCAACATTTCGTTTCATCTACTTCCTTCATCCCCTACCAGGCATTGGGCTGATCACCCATCCTGGATGCTCTGTCTGATCCATGAGTGTCTGATCCTCGACGGGCCTCTGACCCCAGGCATCCGCTTGTAAGTCCTGGGGGGTGTAAGTCCTACATAAGAGGAGGGTAAACAGATAATGAATGAATGAATGAATGAAATTATTCTTCATGTCCATTGAGATAAACATCTGCAGAAACTATCTATTGTAAATTTTCTTGTAGGTCCAAACGGAATATGGTAGGCTTTAAGCGATAGTCAAGAGCTGGTTGCTAAGTGGAGCATTCTCTTTGCATGTTCAGGACATAAAAGAAGAGAAAAAGAGAAAAAGTATAAGTATTGGAAAATTCAAACAAATAATAAGGAATATCTCGGTTCACTCGACAAAAAAATGCATATGACATAAACTGCTTGTTTTAACGAGATCTATACTTTTTGTGTAGTAAAATTTTGTCTATCACTTACGGTTTGCCAGTTATGCGAAAGTCATTCAGCGGACATTCCCAGAAAATTCAAGACATACATTTCATTTCACATAAAAACATCTTAAGTATATTTTAATCAAAATTGTTAGAGCCATTTTTGAGAAAATCAAAACTTTCGAAAAATGTTCCATGTAAAGGGTAGTATGGGTTGGGGGATATTTTTGAAAATCTCAGTGTCACATTCTTGGAAGATACTAAATTCAAATACCAAGTTTGGTATTTATCTGATTTTTCGTTCTTGAGTTATGCTGTTCATAGACAAACATACACACGGACATGTTTCCAAGAATGCTTTATTTGGATTCAGGGCACCTCAAAACATGCATTTCAGTGAAATTTTGGTATCCAATTTTTGGGCGGAATAGGGAAAGTAAGAGCTAAATACCAAGAATTTCAAATCTTATAGGAGCAAGGGGCCTTCCAAACTGTGATGTAGATAACATTTCAATGGGGCCCCTTGGGCACACGGGGCCCAACCTCAGAATTGTAAATGAAACCATGATAATTATTTTTGTTTCCTGGTTGCCCTCATTAAAGTAAGCAGCTTTTATTAAAACATGTTTTTAAATGAATTGTTGAGCTCTTAAAGAGTCTTTTCACTGAAGTATACAATAGTAGAAAATAGTACTAAACGAGTAGGTAAGTAAATAAATACCCAGATGATTACTTTAAATTACTTTATTAAATGCTCAAAGTAGGCTCCATTAACATATACACACTTGGCAATTCTTTTGGAAAGGGTTTCTCTAACTGTTAACAACATACAGGGGATAATAGTGGGACAAGCATCACGTATTCGAAACTTCATATTCTCTTTGGGTGTAGGTGCTTTCAACACGACTTTCTGTTTTATATGTCCCCATAAAAAGTAGTTCAAGGGTGTTATCTGTGGATTTACTTCTACAATCCAGCAGTCCAGCTGGATCCGAGGTTATGAGAACTTCAATGAAAATTCCTATAACAGCTCAACAATTCATTTCAGAAAAAAATGTTTTAATAAAAGTTGCTTAGTTTATTGAAGGGGAACCAGAATATAAAAGAAAAATCATCTTGCTTTTATTTAAAATAATTGATATTGGGCCCCGTGTGCCCAAAGGACCCCATGGAAATATTTTCCATGTCGCAGCAATCCAGCAAACGAGAGCAGGACGCCCAGGTCGTCTGTGACCTGCATTCGGGAGGTCCCGGATTCAAATCCCGTGGGCCGACCAATCTGAGGTTTCTTCGTGGCTGCTCTCAGCCGTTAAGGTAAATACCGGATTGGATATTATACTACGGCCCAAAGTTCCATCTTAAGTCTAAAACAATATTAAAAATGAAAAATAGTTGGTAATAGGGAATGCTGTGTCATCTATCCACAGACAATGAAAGCAGGTAGGCTGGACGGCTCCCTAATATCATCTGCACGGCACGAAGCAGAAGATCCGGTTGCTATGCACTAGGTCTCTATGGACACGTGACGAAACAAGATGGCATGGTTACACGGATGAGACCTAGAAGGCTAACTGTCCGCCACACTCGATCTAAGAGTTATCCACTAACAGATCCGTCGCGATATGACCCTGTAGTTAAAGCGACGTAAGATAGAGTAATAAAAAAAAACGCAAGAATAATGATAGTATTTTCATCATTCACTTTTGATTTTATCTTCAAGCGATTCTTACACTTCCATACTTACGTAGTTGTGTTTCCAGTCGTTTGAATTTAATATGCGACATTTTCATCTCATATCTCTCATTGAACACTACCGATGCAGTTCGAAATTTCACTGCATTCACCTTGTACTAAAAAAATATCTACCCCTACATCAAAATCTTCCATATTCTTTTAATTTTGAAGAGTCACAGTAAAACATCGGCATGACTAACTACATAGTACCTTTTAGGAGTTCAGGTGGCTTTGAAACCACAATACCCATGTTCTTTCATATGATACTTTATTTACTCCCTGAGTTCATGAGGTGTGACAACTTCAAGGAAAATATTCTATAACAGCGCAACAATTCATTTTAGAAAAAAAATGATTTGATAAAAGTTGCTTAGTTTATTGAGGGAAACCAGAATATAAAAAAAAATCATCATGGTTTAATTTAAAATTTGAGGTTGGGTCCCGTGTTTCTATATCACAATTTAGAAGGTCCCTTGCTCCTATAAGATTTGGAATTCTAGGTATTTGGTTCTTTCTATTTGTTTAAGAGATGTTCACCTGTAACACTTTATGTGGGTCATGCTGTATATGCACCCTTAATATCTAAGGCCATATTGGCGGCTTTTTTACCTTTGGAGCAATTGCTCATTAGCAATGATGTTCACTGGCTTACAGTTCTTTGCTAATTACCCTATCTTCAAAAATCCTCTGAATTAAATTTAACGACTCATCCACTGTATGAGCGGTAACAAAATCTTGTTAGAAAAATCCAGACTGACATTCGATGCCAGCTCTTCAAAAAATGGTGTAAGTCATTGCTGTACATACCGCATTTATTGCTGTTTTATTCATGAAAGTCCTACTATTATTTATGCATTTACTGAATACCAGTTTTTGCGTCATGCATGTGAATCTCGTGTATAAAATCGGGTTTCTCTGTGCTCCAATAACTGTTACTTTACAACGAAGGTTTAGGATTACACTACGGAGGGGACTAGCACCTCGACCCACACAAGGATATTTTATGTATACACCTCTGGGAGGAGCGGATGAGATGAAGGAGACATAGGTGACATATGGGCTGCAGGACCGGCCGACGCAGGGGACAAAGACGTGCAGAGGTTCCTAACAATTATAAGCCGGAGAGCGCTCAAGGCATTCGCCTAGTGACCCGGAGAAACCCCCGAAAAAAAGCCATGGTAAGGAAGGGAGAGCACTGGAATCGAACCCACGACTTCCCAAATGCCGGCCACAGAACGCAACCGCCTGAGGCATCCCGCTCGGTATCTTCAACGAAACATAACCTTGTAAATGCTTCGTCAGAGAAGAATATTAAGCATGGATCAATTACTCTACCATTTCGCAAAATCCAATTACAGAATTTTACCCTACTCTGGCGATCACATGAAAAATAAAAAAGTATGCAACAAGAACTAAAAGAAAACAGGCGAAAAATTCACTCAGTCTCTCATATTGAAATCTCCAGTGCGAATGAACGTTTCCTGAAAAGATGCCAGAAATATGTGGGTAGAGGACATTTCCAGCATCTCTTATAAGGCATGTACTTATTACCATTGTAATTATAACTATGAGAACATGAGGCGGCTGCGGAGATACTGTAACTGTTTTGACGGGCGTCTGAGATACGATGGCCACAGTCTGGAGGGAAAACACTGCATATCTGCATAGGTTTATCTCGATTACGTGAAGTAGAGAGTAAAATAAAAATAGTTTGTAGTAGGTATTTAGAAATAAACTATAATGGGTAGAGAAAGTCAAGTGAATGTATCACATAGGATTTTTAAAGATTATTGCGCCTCGTCTATGCTCTCTACAATTACACAATTCGGTCACCTTAAGGTCATCTAGGACGTGAACTTAATGAATGCTGGTTAAACGATATTTACTTCAAGTTGGTGAATGGTATTATCCAAAAACGCAGAGCCTGGTAGCGGCACAGAACGCTGTAATCTGCTGATAAGCCGTTTGCTTGAATGCGCAAGGTGATGTTTGTTTAGTTGGGTGCACAGTTATTAGGTAGCACGGTATCCTATTTTTAGAGCTGACTTTCCTCCCAAGATGAGCTTTATGACGCTTTGGGAGCCGGCTCTCCTTATCACATTTCTACTTGAGTGCCCTTCCACACCTTAACTTGTGCGTGGAGCAAGGTGAAATAGGGTCCCTCCTTTCTTACTGCAGGGCTACTCAACCTGCACACCATACAAGTGTATCTTGTTGCAGCGCAAAGAAAAGGTCAACATATCTGATGTGCTGCAATCACATGCCTTTCTCTACTCACTCATCTATAAACTATTTTTACATAAGCATATCTACTACGTGTTAAACAGAGATAAACCTTCATTATGCATTTACAAATTCAGTAGCGGCTCGTGGGCATATATTTTGGGTGCTTACAAAATTTAGTCAGACAACCCTGAAAACGTGAAATGACATCTGCAGCATAAAGTTATTATTACGAACTAGTGATGGGACATACCACTATTTCTCGATACTCGATACCGATACTGAATTTTGAGTACCAATACTCGATACCCCATACTCGCTTTATAAACAGCAGTAAAGGTGATAGCTTGTTCACTGAATTATGTCCTTTTTAGGAGTTTTCTGTATACAAACGCAATTTACCAACTTTGGTATGCCATTTTCGAAAATGTTCCTGTTTGACATTCTCCAATTGGCAGCAATTTTTTTATCTTGATAATGTCACAGGTTATACCGGTTGGACCATTTAAGTTGAGACTGTACAATATCTCCAAAACTAAGTGCTGTAGAAAGAAATGTCTTTAATAAATGTTGATTGATATTATGGGAGAAAGTAAATACCATTCATCGTGTTTTGTTTGGAGAACGTTATGATAGTTATTTTAGGGTCAATTTAAATTTTAAATGAGTACCTATACGGTCAAATTCTTGAAAATCTTCGTGTCGCATTTTTGGATGATACTAAACTCAAATACCAAGTTTGGTATTTATCCGACTTTTCGTTTTTGAGTTATGCTGTTCACAAACTGACAGAGTGAAAGACAGACAGACAGACACACACACACACACGGACATGTTTCCAAAAATGATTTATTTAGATTCAGGGCACCTCAAAACACGTATTTATGGTGAAATATCGGTATAGAAATTTTGGGTGGAATGCGGTACTTTCCTTACTTACTATACGCAGTAGAATAAGTAATACGATTTAGTAAAACTAGTTTATATATCCATTAATAAACGATAGAGGGTAAAGAAAGTAATGTGAATGTATGAATAGATTTTGTTCTTTTTAGTGTTTCTAGGTTTTATGGTGTATGGTGGTGCCAGACAGGTGGCGCGATGCTTGTTCAAAGTAAACAGTACTCCCCGTGGACACCAGAGGGCTGCTTGGTCGACGGGCCATTGATTGCCCTCCCTAGGCAGCTCCAGCGGTGGGACAGGTCTTTGAGCCTGGGATTGCTAGGGACTCCCGCGCGTCTCTGCGGCCTGTAGCCTCCTCACTTCATCCCTTTCTTCTGGGGGGTTGTAGGCACTATAGATCTCTTGTAGATTGCAATCCGCGAAGTGGCCCTGCGTTGTGTGACCTATAGCTGTTCTTATAATACACAAATACCCATACAAAGTTTGAGGCAGTAATATTCCTGGTTTAGGAGACAATTCCACCTAAAGTTGAGCCAATTGTGGCTCTTCTTTCACCGAGTGGCTGTTTTCGCAGAGATTGCCGCAGTTCTTTCATGTACCTGGAATCATGAGCTACAATTTTCGGCCGCTGCTTGTCATTACGTCGGCAGCCTGATTAACATCAGTAGTCGGTTGCACCAGGTTCCCACAGCGCTCGCCAAGTTGCGTCCTGTCCGCTAGTGTAAGTAACGCTTAGGCTGTCTCCACGTCATCACCTGATCTTCCCGGTGACCCCCGAGCGATGCGTTCCGAGGAAGAAGAGATGTGACAGTTCTCGACGACCAGCGAAGGAGGACTTTCTTGAGCTTCGTGTCTAGGAGCGGCCGTGTCCACACTTTTCGGCCTTGTCAAAATTATACATAATATATACTTTTGGCGTAAGTAAAATTCGAACTTATTTTAGTGTGTGGAGCGGCATTAGAATCTTATGGAAGCGAGTTTATATCTTAGTATCGCGTGTTAAATTCCATTTCTGGCAAATGTTGTGTGACGGAGAGAAATTCAAATGCTATGTTTCTGCATTTGAATGTTAATATATTCAGTACTTTTGGGGCTGTAAGGATTGTTACTTTTATTTACAGCTGGTTTTTGAGTCCTTGTTTCATTTCCTTTAACCTAATTGTGACTCTGGGGGAATCCTTTATTTCCAATGCATTCTATAATGGGCCCGGCATTTTATTTTTCTAGTTAATTTTTACTTTCTCTACTACGTATAGTAAGTAGGGGAAGTATTGTATTCCACCCAAAAATTCGATTCCAAGATTTCACCGGAAATATATGTTTTGAGACCCCCTGAATCCAAAAAAAGCATTTTTGGAAACATGTACGCGTGTGTGTCTGTGTGTCTGTGTATCTGTCTGTGAACAGCATAACTCAGAAACGAACAGTCGGATAAACACCATACTTGGTATTTAGGTTCAGTATCTTCCAGAGATGCGTCACGAAGTTTTTCAAGAAAATCCCCCCGTCCCAGATTACCCTTTACATGGAAGATTTTTCGAAAATTTTAATTTTCTCAAAAATGGCTCTAACGATTTTGATTAAAATATCATATGTTTAAGATTTTTATGACAAATTAAATGTATATCTCGAATTTTCTGGGAATGTCTCCAAAAGTATTGTTCATTGTGAACGACTTTTGCATAACTGATAAACCATAAGAGCCAAATTTTACTACACAAAAGATGTAGATCGCGTTAAAATACACAATTTATGTCATATACATGTTTTTTGTTGAGTGAACCATTTTCGAGATATTGCTTGTTATTCCCTTAAAATTTTCAATACTTATTTTCTCAAATGAGAATTCGTTATTCATTTTTTTGTCTTGGATATGCAAAGAGTATTAATCTGTGGCAAAGGGAATGGTGCTGCACCTAGCAACCAGCTATTAAGAGATATGTATGTGCTTAAAGGCTACTGTTTTTCTATGTTGCCCTTGTAAATATATATTCCCCTTACATCTAAAAGAAAATTAGCAATAAGATAGAGTCTGCAAATGTTTATCTTGATTAACATGAAGCAGATGGAGAATAAGCGTTTGTAAAAATAGTTTGTACAAGAGTAGAGAAAGTCATGTGAGTGTAACACATCAGATTTTTTTTAAAGTAATTGTGACATACTATGTATCGACTACCTTTATATCGGCCTTGCAAGAACGTTACAACTTTACGTTACCAAGGTAGGGGAAAGCCGCATGTCCTGGTTCCCTTAATGATATTTTAATTGGAAGCTGACAAAGAGATCGTCTTCTGCTTCTAGTAGTTTTACAATAAACCACTTAATATATTTTGGAAAGTAAGAAAGAATTTGAAACCAATTGCAACAGTAATGGTTAGGAACGATAATATAACGGTTTGCGAGCCGAGCAATTGAGAGAAGAACCGACCATTGGGGGGGGCTATGGACCATAAATCCGCTCTGCTGTACATGATATCTGCACGTAATAAAACAATATCACTCAGTTCCTCATAATACATATGAACAATGCGTGTGGGTGGGCGGAAGGGGGCTGTGCGGGGTACACTCACACATACACACGCGTGATTTACGATCATATGCTTATGATTTACTCACATGTGATTTATGATTCATTACAAATTAGAGGTGTGTGCGAGGGATGTTATAGCAACAAACACTCCCAATGGGCCAGGCAAAACGTCACAAACCAGCAACCTCCTCAGAATCTATTAAAGTGGCGAGGAGAAACTCGCTCTTACCCAACTCAGTTTCGTGTTTCAGACTAAGGAAATGACTTTTCCGCTTAAGGGTGTCCATACTTGAAATTTGGCCAACATTTTCAAAGAATTAAAAAATTAGCTCAAAAAATACCCTGAATTCTTAGTTTCAATTACAAACCATGGTTTTTGCTCTCAGCGTCCTTTAAAGTTTCAACACGTGACAGTTTAAATGCCCAAGAGCAAACGATCTAATGACTTGTATTTACTTGCAATGTCTTTTACTAACTCAGAGAGAATGAACTTAAAAATTCTGATAAAATGATCAGAGGCCTATTTATCAGGCTTGAAGTTCTTTTACGTGCAGTAAATCTACGACACAGGACCACCGGCATTACTTCCCTTCCGAAGGAAGCCATGCTAAGCATTTTTACGCCGAAAAAATCCATCGCCCTCCACCGGGCTTGAATCCGCGACCTCGGGAACTAGAGGCTAGCATGGTAACCACTACACCTTGGAGGACGACCACATATACCTGCATTACACATTTCATTATACATACAAAGAGATAAGCTTCTGCAGCAATGGTTTTATTATACATTTCGTTGTAGGTACAGTAGGCCAAAGCTGTTTTTAAAAAGCGGATCTCTATATGATAGTTTTGATGGCATTTCAAAGCCATCACATAGCGATCCACTTTTTATTATACTTACAATCTCGATTATCTCATTAACAAAAAGCAGATAATATTTGTAAGAACAGCTTGTAGAAGTCATTTGAATGCATAGGTGCATTCTAGTGCTTTTCGCTTTCTCTACCACGTACATTCAGGGCAAAAAAAAAGTGCCGATACGAGGAACCGCGGTTTAAGTTGGCAATCAATAATTAACACGTCTCTGCCGCGCCTTCCATCCCCCATTCGCTTACAGAGGTTAATGCTTGAATGCCGAACCGATAAGAACCGGACTCATTCAGGAACTAGTACGGACAGTTTTTGAGAGGCAAACTTTGAATTTTCTAGAAATAGCCTGTGAAGTTCTCTTCATTCGGAAGGAACTTTATATAATCTTGTGTAACTTGTAAACCTTAAGCAATAGACGAAAACGTACTTCACCAAAATGTAGATCTTTTTAAAACACACAATTTATATAGAATAACTTTTTTGTGGCATCAACCATTTCCGAGATATTCTTTATTAATTGTTGATTTGTTCAATACTATGTCATACTTTTAAAATCCCACCAATTTTCAGCTGTTTCTTGCGATATTCTGGCAAGATTATGGAACTTTAAAAGCTAGCATATAGCCTCTACTTCTAAAACATTTTACTATCGCTATTCCCTTTGTATCTATAACGAAACTGTAATGTAGCTATTTCTTCATAGATTTATGTCGTTTAAAATGAAGTAGATAGGAAAATAAAATTTCGTAAGAATAATTTGTATTCCCACTAATAAACAATAGAGGGGTAGTGAAAGTTGTAGGAATGTAACACATCTGGGTTTTTATAAAAGTTGCTGCTTA
Organism: Deroplatys truncata; assembly: GCA_030765065.1. Lineage (NCBI taxonomy): Eukaryota > Metazoa > Arthropoda > Insecta > Mantodea > Mantidae > Deroplatys > Deroplatys truncata. The sequence continues at coordinate 220,674,281 of CM060981.1, read as the reverse complement.
TTATTTACAGCCCAACACCCACTGAAAAACTAATTTGTCATTCTCAAGTGCTTCCAAATGAATGCATTCATCCTGTGAAGTCTGTACCAATCCCAATAAACGCACTATGTGAATACAGCGACAATTTAACTAAATATAGCTGAGTTGAATAAAAGTGCCTGTAAAGTACAAGGGAAAAGGGATGCTATCGTAACAAAAGATGCATCTTCGCGATGAAAATGGTGAAAAGTAAAACCACACAATTTACATGGCATCTGTACCTGAGAGAGAGTGAGAGAATAAAATGTACTTCTAGCTGTTCTATTTTCTGAGTTTAGGTGAGGAAACCGTTGCAGATGTCATCGTGCCTCTAGGCTATGGAGGGTTGCCATCTCATTCGTCTGGCTCATGCCCTGTGGAACAGAGTAGAGGTGTGGAAAAAGAGAACTGGCGAAAAAATAATAAAAAGGAAAAGGAATTGAAAACCATTACTGGCGTTGATGAAAGAAAAGTTTTTTCTCCTCCCCTTACACAACTTTTTAAAGTCTTTATTCTCAACCTGGCGTGTCTCACTCTCCTTTTTCTCAACCCGAGGTGTTTTTCCCCGCTGCTTCCACTCCGTTGGATTCGTGGATTTTCCTTCAGATCGCCACTTTCGGGCTCCTATTTTCCTTTTGTGTCATTCCACCATAAATTTGGATGCTCAGAGTGCAACGCATTAAAACGATTACACCTCACGCAAGGCATTAAATTTACCACCTGGCCTTATCAAAATGCGTATTATATTCTCAGTAAATTATAATTAGTTATATACTCAAATATTCCCCCAACATACTTAACCATTAAATAAAACTGTGTGCGACAAATGTAAAATACCTTCTTATGCCTATGTTCCCAATAAACTTAAATGTTTCTCTCCTCATTTGTTCTTTGATGCTCTCTCCCCATAAACACTCGCACACCTCGCCATCAAGAACATCAGTTAATTCTTAACAATGATGATCAACAATTATCTGGGGTTCATCTTCCATGGAGGGAAGGAGAGTTTCCTGAAATTTCGAAAAGCTAAAACAGAAAATGTTATGTGGAGATGTGCCGAGCGAGGTGGCACCGGGGTAACGTGTGCGACTCGCATTCGGGAGGTCCCGGGTTCGATACCCGGCGACCGCCCACTCTGACCCATGGTTTCACCGGGGTCGATAGACGAATGCTGGGGTGCTTTCTTCTCTACTTCGGCTTCCTTTCCATCAATTAACTTTCATCCGTTTCCTTCTCATCTTTCAGGTGCGCTTCTGGGTTTCGTGGTGTATGGTGGTGCCGGATAAATGGTGCGGATGCACGCTCTTGAAAGAGTATTGCCCGTGGACACCAGAGGGCTGACTGATTGGTGGGTGGTTTGTCTCCCTCTCTCGGCGGCTCCAGCAGTGGGACGGGTCTGAGAACTTGGAAATGTTACGTGCTTCCGCGCGTCTCTGTGACAATTAGCCTCCTATGGTTCCTTGCCTCGCCCCTTCCTCCTGGTGGGCGGTAGCCGCTATAGATATATGTAGGTCGCAGTGCACGAGGTGTCCCCTTCTGTTGTATAAATCTATACCTATATCTATGGGGATATTAAGCAAATTGAGTGAAAAACTGAATTTAACAGTTATAGTAAGTAAGAGAAAGCATTGGAATCAAGCTAAAACTCGATAACGAAATTGAACTCAAATTAGAGTTTTGAGACCCTCTGAATAAATAAAAACGTCCCTCTGTGTGTGTATGTGTCTTAGAAGTCTGCACGGGCTCAGGCTAAGCCCTCGGGCCTAGAACTCGCCTGGCTCGCGTTCCGGGTTCAGGCATAATCTGAAAAATGTTTTTCGGCTCAGGCTTGAAAATAAAAACGAAAAAATTTCAATTGTCACGTTCAGCAAATTCATAATATCTTTAAAGTTATGGTATTGTAATCAGGCCATTACTGCCACAGTTGTGAAGCAAAATAACGAAAACTTTTCCATGCAAAGGGAAGATAAAGACAATTTTTTTTGAGATTCCCCGAATAGCCCAATAAGCGCTGCATGCACACATATAATGCTGTATTAACACTAGTAATAACAAATACATGCTCGCTTTGGCCAGTTGCGAATAACGTTACAACAGTGTGGCAGCTACAAACTCTGCTTCTTCCATCCACCCACACCCAGGACATCCTGGACAGTGTAGTAATAGAGGCGAAATATGCTCAATAAGAGAGTAAGCCGACAACATGCCACGTACATGAGGATTCTAGAATCTCGGCCGCCAATATTTCTCTAAACTGGCTCCTCAGTTGTTTCCAAGGACCTGTGTGCATCCCTTACCAGCAACCCCCCAGCAGGTGAAGAAATTCCCATGCCAGTCTGCAAATCGAACCCAAATCCCTTCGCACCCCAGGCAGCAGCGCTCCTTGGACTGACGATAATAATAATAATAATGATGACGATGATGATGATAATAATAATAATAATCGATAGCTGCAGAATAATGTTCTGTAAAACAAAATTAGATAATCGGGTCGGACCCAAGAATCGGCCCGTGCAGACCCCTAGTTTGCCTGGCTGTCTGTGAACAGCACAACTCAAAAACAAGAAATCGGTTAAATACGAAACTTGGTATTTAAGTTCAGCATCTTCCAAAGATGCGATACGAAGATTTACAAGAGTATGCTCCCCCAACTATCCTTTAGATGGAATATCTTTCGAAAATTTTAACTTTTTAAAAATGGCTCCAGCAATTTGCATTAAAATACCATATATAAAAGATATTTATATGACAAATAAACTATATATCTTGAATTTTCTGAGAATAAACTAGGAAGGAATTCATTCGGAAGGAATCTTGTATAAACTTGTAATAACTGTAAACGTTAAGCGATATATGAAAAAGTACCACACAAAACATTTAGATCTCTTTATAAAATACACAAATACTTACAGTTGACACAGTATTTTATATCACAACACTGTGAATGCCAGAGTGATTGTAGTGTAAATTAGGATTATTGTATGACAATGATTGTTAATTATAAGCATTGTTAGGAAATAAGTCTACACGGCCTCACTGAAACTGACAATAGGAGCGATTAACAATGTAGCGAGGGGATGAGTTGTTTATCAATTAGAAGTGACAAGTAAATGACGTCAAGAGTAGCGCGCTTTTCTTTAGAAATGTAGGGAATATCTTCCCTAGAGCATATGTGTTCATAATTTTGATTGGGTATAAAAATAGACGCTAATGTTGGCGCGCTTTATTAACCAATAGCAGCTCTGTTATAATGTTTAGGCATATCGGGGTGAGGGAGTATAAATTCTAAAGCCAGAGACAAGTATTGTCCAGTTTAAGAGAAACATTCACGCGTTACACGTCGCACAGTTTAAGAGAATCATTCACGGGTTACACGTCGCCCAGTTTAAGAGAATCATTCACGCGTTACACGTCGCACAGTTCTACAGAATAATTCACAAGGCAAACGTCGCACAGTTCAACAGAATCATCCACGGGTTAAACGTCGCACAATTCTACAGAATCTCTCGCGTCGTAAAGCTAGTTACAAAAATGTGAAATACTCGAATTAATAATGTGCGGCAAATAAGTGATTACAGTTACATTCGAAAATATAACAGTTTCAGTCGGGCGTGTATCAAGAGTAATTATATGAAATAAATAAAGTGTGCCAGCAATAAAAGTGTAAATACAAATTCCTTTATCAGTGTTATCTTTTAGTAACTCGTTTCCGTTTACGCAGCCTCTTTAACAGAGTTGCTCGACTGGTAATAATAGCTAGCCGGAGGACAAAGAACTCAAAATTAAAAATAGTAAAACAATAACAGGCGCTCAGCTAATAAGATAACACGAAAGTTACCGCGACAAAGTAAGTTATTTTTGTGGCATAAGCCGTTTCTGAGATATCTATTATTAAAGGTTCGAATTGTTCAATACTTGTCATTCTTTTCAAGTTCCATCGATTTTCAGTGGTTTCTCGCGATTGCATGGATACAGTATGGAATTTTAAGGCCAGCATATAGCGTCCAGTTTTTAAACATTTGACTATCGCTGTTCCCTTTGTATCTATATCGAAGCATGTAGTGTAGGTGTTTTTGCAAAGGTTTATTTAGATTAAAATGTAGTAGAAATAAAAATAAGCTTTAGTAGAATAGTTTGTATACCCAGTAATTAATATAGAGGGTTGAGAAAGTCATGTGAATGTATCACACCAGAAGGATTTCTTTTAGTTTATACCCCGCCATTAACTGCAATGGTCATTTCGGCGGCCTTTTACCTTTGGAACATATTGCCTACCGGCAATGGTGTTAAATCGTATACTTTGTCACTGGATTTCTGGTTTTTCTTTGGATTTTATACATTACCTCACACACACACACACACACTTCCAGACTCTGGAAAGGATAGGGAATAATCTTGATTAGAGAAAGCTTTCCACCACCAAGCTTGGAATCGAACCCGAGACCGCTCGCACAGCAGGCAGGTGCGCTACCGACTGATCTACGGGGCCAGCCGGACACAATTATAATGGGGTAAAAAATTGGTTTATGGGGAATTACTTGAAGAAACAAAAACATTTGGAAACCACATGAATTGTTTTTTATTCCATTGTTGGAGATGAGTTGTCTGCAAAATAATATCCACCAAATAAACTATTGCAGATGATGAGTTTGAGCACTGCAGCGCCATATTTTGTCCGTAAAAACAACTAAATGAAAAACAAGTGACGCGAACAATGGGTCTGATTTATTGTTACCTTGCAGCTCGCTCCCCTTCAAGGGCTGTCGAAAGTCAGTTGCAGATTTATGATTACGGATAGAGAAGGCATGATATACTGCTGCTTCACTATGTTGCCAATAAATTACCAAGTCGATAAATTTTACTCTGGGATATGATAATGGGGACATGATGACGCTTATTTTTGAATTGAAATATGTAGTTTGGAGTAAATATAGCAAGGGGAAAAATACATTGTAGTCATCAGAAGAATATCGGCGCTGAAAACAAAGTTGTAGGAGCTGCAATGCGTCGCAGCGTTTGGGATCAAGATAGTATATAGTGCAAGGCGCAGCTCAACACTCAGATACGCTTGTAAAATTCTTCCAAATTTATGCTGATGCTTGCCTGGGCTAGAACTCTGGGTCTTCGTGTTGGGGTCAAGTTCTCAAACTCCCATGAAACTTGAAATTTCACCAGTTACTACTTTTTCTAGTCCTGTATTGCTCTAATCCTGCATTGCATTGATACTGAACTGTAAACAAATTCACAGTAATTCTGTGATGAGAAGCCATTAGCCAGAGGTGGGCAGAGCTTGTGTCACTACTCAGGGTGTAGTTGCAACGTAACGCGACTGGTCAGTGTTGCTAGAGGCGAGAGGGTGCTCGGAAGTAAACAGTTCGGTGGTGGAGCTCGTGATGGCATTGTCTACTAAACCATCGTTTTCCGGAAAATGGAAATTTAGTGCAGAATGGGAGGGTCAGGTTTTTTTGATGTGCAGAAGGAGAGAATGTGAAATGTTTAATTTGCTCAAAAACTTTACATGACGCATATGGAAGCAACATCCAAAGACACCACGTTTGATATCGTGCTTCATATGGTGAAATTAAAGGTATGTGTTGCACGGGGAGGTTATTGTAGTTTGTTGTTATTATTATTATTATTATTATTATTATTATTATTATTATTATTATTATTATTATTATATTTGTTTTAGGAATTGAACTGCAAAATCATAGCAGGAGTCAACTGCAAAGAACGTTGTACAGAAATTGATAACTGCAAATGCAAAACTAAATATGTTAGTTACATACTTACCTGGGAGATGGCTTGGCCCCTAAAAACCTTTTCAGCAGGGCGAATTTCTGAAACCACTTCCCTATTTTAATAATATTAATTTATCTCGAAGAAATCTTACAAGGAGAGTGAAAAACCTTTCAAAAATGTATAAAATCAACTTAAACACAATATGATAGTGAACTAAACTCCTATCAACCACAACTGCAGGAGCTCTACAACCGCAACTCCCCGCTACCCTCGCAGCAATGCCTTACTTTCGTGTATCTTGTGAGGGTTGCGCTGTGTTGTGTTGTCGGCGCAAAACTGTCTTCTACCCACCTCTGCCATATGTGCATTTTGGCCATTTTTACAAGGCACCACTTGCGCTCGTAAGCTTCTCGGTTCAAATCTCGCATTATTTATTCTTATTTTATGTTGTTAATTTTCTGACTGGATGTGTAGAACATAATAGTGTATTAATAAAGCTTACCATTTTAAGTTTTATACAAAAACATAATTCTATTAAAACGCTCGTTTTAAATAACTAAAGAAGAACTGCAAATAAAGTATTATCTTCTTAAACTAAAACACAAGAAATAAACAAAATTAGTATCAGGTGCATAAACACTGAGCAATCATATAACTGCCCTCAATTTTTGGGTTATAGATGAAATTAAATTCCTGTAGTAACGTGGACGAGAAGCTACAACATCCCGGCTTATTGAATTTGTGCGCAGAAGCAGTCGAAATTCCAGCGCAGCTACCTTTTCACCTAAGGCCACACATTTTCAGGAGAGTTCAAATCTAGTGAACAGGAAGGCCAGTCTAATTTCCTGACTGAGAAATAATTTGAAACCTTTCGACATATGACAGATTGATTATCCTGAACGAATTGAATAATTCCATCAGGATATCTCATCCTCTCAGAGGGAATCAAAATATTCTCAAGTATTACCGTGTATTGCGCGCTGTTCAGTGTATCGTCAAGCTGCCACAACACACCCAGACCGTCCCTTGATATCCAACAAGATACTGATATGCGATCATGATGAAATTGTGAAGTCATGTATGTTACATCGTAATGACGATTCTATTATAACTTTACCAAATACCATGTATGAAATGCAATATATCGAAAATAAGTAGTCACTGCGTGTTGATTAAACCTTATTAACAGAAAAAAAATGTTTTTGCTACATGCGAGAAGCAAACCTGCGGTTTTAACCACAGAAGCACCGTATGCTTTGCCACAGCGCTCCAGAGAAGACAGATGGGAGATAGCATGTTTAATAATGCCGTTCAATCACTTGCTGCAGCGGCTATACAACTGTATTGCGTATGGCGTAAATAAGGTGCTGTGCCGTGTAGGACTTAAAGTTGAGGCAGTATTTTTAACACTTAAATAATATAGTCTAATTATATAATAACAGCCCGCCTTAAAGCAATATGTATAATATATAAAAAGGATGTAACAGTCATTGTATTATGTTTATATTGTTATGTACATGTCTAATAATGTTATGTAAATGTATTACGTAGTTTTAACAATGTAGGAGCTGAGGGGATAGAAACCGAAAGTTGCTTACAATGAGGTAACCTTGAGACAACAATAAATTAGAAAGTTTAATAAAAGCTACTAGTAATTCTTGGAACAATAATGTAATATTTAAACAGTTTATAAATAGCCAATCAACAACTGGAAAAAGCTTAAGTTAAATAAAACTATTCTATTGGAGTAGGATTAGCCAATCAGAGACCTGAAATAGAGAAATTTACAAATTTAAGCGGTAGACGCCAGATGCTAGAAGCCAACGTTCCCGAGCAGTTCGCTCGGTACGTATTCAGTGTGAGACATAAAAAATTCATTACGGCGTGAATAATATAAAGCTTGCGTGTTAAAAAGTACAAGTAACAATAATCTCACAGCTCTACAGTAGGATATATCAGTGAAGTGTTATTTAATCGTGAGAAAGATTAATTAAACGAAGTTAAATACCATTATAATTTATGTAAGCCTTCATTCTTTAGCCGTATTACCCCTGCTAACAGATACGTGTTACTGCAAATTACTACTGACGCACCGAGGCATACATATATAATATTTAAATAAACATTAAAATATAAAGTTGATTTTTTAAACGTGGGGGCGAAGGCCACCGGAACGTTTGTATCGTACGTGGGGCGTACACTCCAAGAAACATATCTCCCGCAATAGTGGTGCAACAACCCCAACAATTAAACTATTTCAAGTTAGGTGCCCAAAGATATTCTATCTCAAAGTGTCAAACTTGGTATTTAAATTCAGTATTTTCCAAAGATGCGACACAATACTTTCACAAAAATCCCCTTACCGCAAACGCCGCTTTACATGGAGCATTTATCGACATTTTTTATATTCTAAAACTATGGCTCTAACGATATTGATTAAAATACCACGTATTAAATATATTTACATAACAAATAAAACTTTTACCTTGAATTTTCTGGGTATAGTCTGTGAAGTCCTCTTCATGGAAAGGAATTTTGTATAATTAGTAAGCGTTAAGAATAGGATAAGGAAAACGTAACCAAAAAATGTAGAGCTCTTTAAAACACACTATTTCAAATAACTTTTTTGTGGCATCAGCCATTTGCGAGATATCCGTCCTTCTTCCTCTTCTTTATCGGAGCAAGCAAAATCTGGACCACAGCATATTTAGGATGGATGATCAGCCCAATGCCTGGTATGGCGGTGAAGAAGTAAATGAAATGTAGTGATAAAAGGGATGATGAAAGAATTCGCGGATCAAATTATCCAATCCAGTATTCGCCTAGCGACCAAGGAAAAATGCGAAAAAACCTTTGGTCAGATTGGTCGGTCCCGGGGTTTGAACCCAGGACCTCCCGAAAGCGAGTCGCACACATTAGTGTGGCGAGATCTATCTCGATAATATCCGTTATTAATGGTTCGAATTGTTCAATATTTACGACTTGAAGTCTTGTCGATTTTCAGTTGTTTCTCGCGATGTCATGGAAACAGTATGGAATTTTAAGGCCAGCATATAGCGTCCGGTTCCTAAACATTTGACTATCGCTGTTCTCTTTGTACATATAACGAAATGTGTAATGTGGGTATTTCCGGAAAGGTTTATCTCGATTAAAATTAAGTTTTAGAAAAATAAACTTTCGCAGCAATAATTTATATACCCACTAATAAGCGATACAGGGTAGAAAGTCAGGTGAATATAACACACCAGGTTTTTTCTCTCCAAATCCATTAACACGAGCATGAAAGCTTGGAAATTACAAGGTTTGGCGTTAGCGTCTGGTGATAGCTTTCATTTTAAGAAAATCATTGTGTTGGCCCCTTTTTATCTCTATCACGTACATAACAGGTAGAGAAGGTATTGTATTCCACCCAAAAATTCAATACCCAGATTTCACCGAAATACATATTTTGAGGCCCCTGAATAAATAAAAAACAAGAGTGTTTAGAAAAAGGTCAGTGTGCACTTGTATGTGTGTGTGAACAGCATAACTCAAAAACGAATAGTTGGATGAACACCAAACATTGTATTTAAGTTTAGTATCTTCCAGACATTCGACACGAAGATTTCCAAGAAAATCTCCCCCAAAACTACCCTTTGCGTGGAGCAGCTTTCGAAATTTTTATTTTCCAAAAAATGGCCCCTAACGATGTTGATTAAAATACCATATATTAAAGATATTTACATGACAAAATGTATATCTTGAATTTTATGCAAACAGCCTGTAAAGTCCTCTTCATTTGGAAACAATTTTGTATAATCTTGTATAATTGGTAAACGTTAAGCAATATACGAAAACGCACCACTCCAAAAATGTAGATTTCTTTAAAACACGCAATTTATTTTAAATAAGCTTTCTGTGGCATAAGACATTTCTGAGATATCTGTTATTATTGGTTCGAATGGTCATTCTTTTAAAATCCTGTCTACATTCAGTTGTTTCTCGCGATTGCATGGAAAAAGCATGGAATTTTAAGGTCAGCATTCTTAAAACAATTGACTGTCGCTATTTCCTTTGTATCTATAACGAAATGTGTAATGTAGCTATTTCTGGAAAGATTTATTTGGATTAAATTGAAGAAGAAAGAAAAATAAGCTGCAGTAAGAATAGTTTGTATACACACTAATAGAGGTAGAGAGGTAGAGAAACTCATGTGAATGTATCACAACAGATTTTTCTAGTTACTATAGCTAAATTTAAAGAAGGTAGAAAAGTAAGGGCTCTGTACTTTGGTATTGTAAAACCAGGTTGTGGAAATCAACAGTTCTTGAAGTAAATCAAGAATAAGGTGGAAGGTGATTCTGTGAAGAAGGTGTAGACAGATAATCCAAACCAGCAGACATTGCCTCAAGGAGGGCCCGCGCCTTTAATCCACCGAGTATTAACTATCATGAAGTGTTTGCAAAAGACGGGGTGCTGAGGAAGGGCTGCTCTAAAGAAGGGGTTGAAGGAGTAATTTGCATCCATTATGAACTTAGGTGGAAATAAAAGTGTTCGTAGCTGGAGCAGGCGAGGAGAGGGGGGAATAAGCTATTTTAACCACTAGCTTCTCTTTCTTGGGCTCTTTCATCAAGGTATGTAGGTGAAGAGTGGATGGGAAAATGAATGAGAAGTGCCTTCTTGAGATGCTTCGGTGTTGATAGCAACGGTGTCAACGTGGAGAAAAGAGCACAAACACGACTTTTTATGTTTCGGAAACATTCAATACTCAAGAAACACATCAATAATAAACATGGAGCTCAATTTATAAACCACAAAAAACATGGGCCTAAGATACAGGAAGTCGTGCACCTTATTTCAAAAGAATCCGATATGTTACATTCACATGTATTTTTCTACCCCTACCCGCTTACTAATGGCTATATAAATTATTCTTACAAAAGTTTATTTTTCTATCTTAATGCTGACCTATATCCCAAAGTATTGAACAAATCGAACCATTAATAACGGATATCTCGGAAATGGCTTATGCCACAAAAAAGGTAATTGAAATAAATCGTCTGTTTTAAAGAGATCTACTTTTATGTGTAGTACGTTTTCGTCTATCGCTTAACGTTATACAAGATTTTACAAAATTCCTTCCGAATGAAGGAGACTTCCTAGACTATTCCCAGAAAATTCAAGACATACGAGGGTCTTCCAATAAGTAAGTTTTCCTATTTTATAAAAACATTACACATGATTGATCATGTTGAATTAATTTTATCTAAATTGTACAATCCTTCTGTTACTTTACTACATAGTTAACATGTTTTTCCAAGCATTTTTAGGGACGTGACACAAGTTTTTCCAAGCCAGTGTTCTACCAGGTCGGGTCCTGTGCTCGCAACCAGCTGTTCACTTCTGATTGATGTTCGTCACGGTGTTAAAGTGCTTACCTCCTTGATGACCTTTGAGTCAGGGAAGCACGTGAAAATCACTTGGGAAAAGATCTGGTGAACATGGAGGATGCGAGAAAACTTCCCAGTTGAATCTTCTCAGCTCCGCCTGGGTCAAGATTCAACTTGGAGGTTTTCTCGTATCCTCCGTATTCCGGAGCTTGCCCCAAGTGATTTTCACATGTCCCTCCAACTCAAAGGTAAGCACTTTTAACACCGATAATGAAGTCAAATCAGTGAACATCTGGTTGCGAGTATAGTACCCGACCTGGTACAACACTGGCTTGGAAACACTTGTGTTAAGTCCCCAAAAATACTTGGAAAAACATGTTGACTATGTAGAAAAGTAACAGAAGGATTGTACAATATAAATAAAATTAATTCATCATGATCATTTGATGTAGTGTTTTTTATAAAATGGGGAACTTACTTATTGGAGGACCCTCGTACATTTCATTTGTCATGTAAATATCTTTAATATATGGTGTTTTAACCAAAATCGCAAGAGCCGTTTTCTAGAAAATTAAAACTTTCGAAAAGTGTAAGAGGTAGTTTGGGTTGTGAGAATTTTCTTAAACTTCGTGTTGCACCTTTGGAAGCTACTGAACATAAATACAAAGTTTGGTATTTGTCCGAGATTTCGTTTTGGAGTTAAGCTGTTCACAGTCCGTGTATTTCCGGTGAAATCTCGGTATCGAATTTTTGGGTGGAATGCGGAGAAAATCCTCCCCCCCCAAACTACCCTGTACATGGAGCATTTTTCAAAAGTTTTTTGTTTGTTAAAAATGACTCTAACGATTTTTTTAAATAGCATATATTAAAGATATTTACATGACAAATAAAATGTTTATTTTGAATTTTCTGGGAATAGCCTGTGATATCCTCTTCATTCGGAAGGAATTATATATAACCTTGTATAACTGGTATACGTTAAGTGATAAACGAAAAAGTACTACACAAAAAGTGTAGATCTTCTTAAAACACAGAGTTTGTTTCAAATATCTTTTTTGTGGCATCAGCCATTTCCGCGATATCCGTTATTAATGGTTCGGTTTGTCCAATTATGTCCGGTCGATTTTCAGTTACTTTTCGCGATTGCATGGAAAGGGTATGGAATTTTATGACCAGGATATAGCGTCCAGTTCTAAAACATTCAACTATGGCTATTCCCTTTGTATCTATAATGAAATGTATAATGTAACTGTTTCCGGAAAAGTTTATCTGGATTAAAATGAAGTAGATAAGAAAATGTACTTTCGTAAGAATAATATGTATATCCACTAATACGCGATAAGGGTAGAGTAAGTTATGTGAGTGTAACACATCAGAAATTCTTTTATTAAAATGCTACGTTTGATACAAGACCTTATGAATAAAATGTACATTCGGTCAAACTACATATAAGCGGACGATCTCTTGGGTAGTTATAATTTTACAATGTCCCTTCCCCGTAGTACATTTTACTTGAAAATATAATTACAATGATGGTGAAATTTGTGGTTATAAAATTAAATTGGCGAGTATAAAACCTCTTCCCGACCGATAAATTAATGTCGTGGTTGTCATCTGTCGGAATAACTTACTACTAAATAAACCCACATACATAGAAGATGAAGAAAACCTGTTATACTTTTACTCGTGTATTTACAATGAAAGGGGAAAACAGTTGAGTAGTTCCACGGAGATTTGAACTTGCAACCTCACAACATATGCTATCTAATACTGAGCTAAAGGTGTTGCAATAAGCGTGGTATAGTAATGAGCTTTAGTCATTCTCCATTGAGAACCACAAATCAGTGGTTTGGTTATAAATACTCACTGTTGAAACACACTGAAACATCTGCCTATTTGAAAACTCGTGTACTATTTGTTTTCTCGGAAGACTTTTGTGATTATAGTTGTGTTCCCCATTATAACTACTACAAGAATATACGCAGTCTTTTGAGCAAAGCCTGGCGGTCCCGACCGCTCACGGAAGTAATCGATTGTAAATCCGTCTCTCAGACGCCAGACAGTTTTAAATTGACCGACTGCACATCGAATATCTGCTGCAGTACTCACTTTTAATGAGCAATGAGCTTTGGCAAACAAAAAACTATTGGTAATATAAAGAAATGAGTTTTATCTCCTCTCTTGCATTTAACATAGTCCATGTTGCTAACGAAAGAAACTACCTATCATAATTAATACACAGTGGATAGAGGTGTAAACGTTTCATATGATAGTGAATATGAGGTATGCGGCGGAGGTGTTTGGGGCGGTGTCGCGCGTGGGTATTAAACGTTATTAGAAGTTTTCTTGGGGTTTGAAATGTTGAAGGAGATGTGCCGTGTAGAGATATATGTGAGTATGCTTCTTGGAAACGTGAGGGGCTAATTATTTATGAGTAGGTGTTAATCGTTTGGTCTCCTCTTGTATTCTACCTGCCTATTGACTCCTATCTCTTTCTCCCTCTATTTCTCTATCTCTCTTATGGGAAGTGCTAACAGCAAGTAACTAAGACCCCAATACTTTTCTCTAGGGGCGCCTTGTAGTTAAAAGAAAACTGATATTCTATTCTTTTTTCATTACTGAAATCTCCTTTTATTCTGAATCCATTGATATATAAATTATGGGTTAATGCATATTTTATAGCTGTCAGATTCACAATTAAATACATATCATATTTAAAAATTAAATACGCATTGCTTGCTTCTTTTTTTCTTCTTTTTTTCATCTTTCGCTAGCTTAAATATTTTTCTACGCTTAGATACCATTATCTCCTAAACTATTGCACCCACGAAGCTGAAACCTTCTGAGAACCTAAAACATCATATGAACGTTAAAATAAATGTAACAGTTCTGCCATCATTTTCAAATAATTTTACACATTGGGAAAATTGAGGTAAAGCATTTTAATTGCATATTAGCTTGTGATTTTTACTAAAAGATTAGAATATTGAAAATCTAAGCCACTCATTTTGTCGAAATATCTACTATTTTCTGGATAGAATATAGTTTAGACTCATTATAACATGATTCCTTAAATAATAGTACTTAAATGAACTTCGGTAGCCTAAAAACATTTTTTGTTTGCATTGTAATTTTTCCTATTAACAAAGGTTGCCAAGGAAAGCATGTTTGTCAAGTATTAGCATCTAAAACTCAACGGTTGTCACGTTATTGAAAGATAAATGTATCGTATTAATTCCCTTTATTTCAGAACGTTATATCAAATCTCATTTTGTAAATTAAAGTCCGCGTTTCATTAAAGCATATAGTAATTATTTTTATAATATTCACAAAAATCTATATACAGTTTTTACTTGTTTTAAGCGCCTCCGGATTTTTATAAAACTGAAATACTAGATTGAGAACAACCTACAGCGTCAATACGAAAAGTCGGCAATTGGTAAAGTGGTTATGTCTGGGTGTTTCTCGTTATAGCACAAAAAGTGAATAAACGTAGTTGATGTACGACTCACCAAGAGTTCTGTGAATCTGTGAAGCAAATCGCATACTGTACAGAGGTGACGAAAACGTGACTCGCGAGTCATTTTGACTCGCAGGCCCCGTTCCCTCTCTGCAACCGTCCGTTTGTTTTTCACCTGCTGCTGAGTGATGCAGTGCGTGTTGCATATTTGGTGACTCGCGGAAGAAAGTCGTTTTCGCCACCCTTGCTGTATAGTAAGCGTTCTCATCGAACATGGCTCCTGGGGTCCGAGGGTGCGGACTGAGTAGTCAGTCCAGGGCCGTTGGTCTTTATGTTTAATCATGTGCAGCAATTTGCTTAGCCTTCAGTTCAAAACAAACGTGCGAGAGCGACCATGAGCGCCTAAGTAATCTACTTCTTTAATTATTTTAGACGAAACCTTATCAGTAAACATTGCAGTAAAATATATGTTTGATTGTGTTTAAATTACGGATTCTTACCACATACACAGTGAATCACCTAAACCTTGCACCGCAAATATTTCGGAAATGGAAAGTGCTATTGATGTGCAGTTTTCACAGCATTGATTGGTAGTCAGGGGTTCATACATTTAGCCTATAAACAGATTTTAGTAATACTGAGAAAGCGTATTTTTTGAGCAAACATACAATTTTTTAAATAGAACAGTGCCTAGTTACATCAACAGATTAAAGGTAGGTAAATTAGAATGCCAGTGGCGTTTGTTGCAAGATTCCAGTGAAAGTGGTTTATGAGAAATCTTATTTTAAAACTTTTAAGCACCGACACTTGTACAACCTGTGGTAGCACAAACTAAAGAAAAACAAATGGGAATTACAATACTTCTGTGAATTCTTATAAGCAGAGAGAACATAGCCTTTCAAAGGTTGTGCTCAAAATGGCCACCGGCAGCCAGTCTGCTATGGAAAGACTGCTGCACACGTTCTTGCATTTCAGCGGAAATTTCAGAGCAGGCAGCAGTAATACGTCGTTTCATATCGCCTGGTGTAGTTGGTACATCCTTGTAGACAGAGTCTTTCAGCCTTCCCCACAGAAAAAGGTCTAAAGGGTCAGATCCGGTGAACGGGCCGGCCAAGGTACAGGTCCTCTTCGTCTAATCCAACGATTTGGAAACAATCCGTTAAGACAAGCTGCAGTACTTCGTGCACTATGGGCTGGACAGCCATCATGTTGGTACCACAGGTTCCTCCTAGTCTGCAAAGGAATGTCTTCTAGCATCTGTGGCAGTTGGTCTGGCAGAAATACTTGTGCGAGTTCATTGCTTCTTCTAGTATGGACCTATGAACTGATGGCTCACTATCCCATACCACACGTTTAAACTCCATGGACGCTAACGTTCCACCTGACGAAGCCAACGAGGATTGTCAACAGACCAATAGCGCATGTTTCTGCGGTTTACTTGACCATGATTAGAAACGTTGCCTCATCACTAAACAAGACACATGATGAATCTGGAGTATCATGTCTTAATGCCCATGTACAAATGTTAACACGATTCTCAAAATCGTTTCCATGCAGCTCTTGATGGAGAGAGATGTGATAGGGATGGAACCTTTGTCGATGGGGAATGCGCGGTACACACCGACTTATGCCACTTCCACGTGCGATTGTGCGGGAACTAATTTGCGGATGTACTGCAACGGCAGCCAAAACATTAATTTCTACCTCTTCACCAGTCACTTATTTGTTTCTGTTACGTTTTCTAGGTGTTACAGTATCACTTTCGCGTAATTGGTTGAAGAGGTTGATAAATAATTGCCGAGATGGTTGACGTCTATTGGGATACGTTTACGCATACACCGTACAGGATTGAACTGCATTCTTTCTACACTCTCCATACACGATGAGCATGTCGGCTTTTTCTGCATTAGTAAACCCCATCTTCCACTCACGACTTACTGCTTCAACTGCCACAAAGTAACTGACCAGAAAGTCGCAATGCAATCAATGAAGAGAAAACACAGGCCAAACAAACATAACAACATCGTACCTAGCAACTAAGCAGGTTGAATGGGGCAAACAATTGTCGGGGTGGAAACTTTTCAAAATACGATTTCTCGTAATCGACTTGCACCAGAATCCTGCAACAAAGACCATTGACATTCTAATTTACCCTACCTTTATTATGTTGATGTAACTAGGCATTGTTCCAATTAAAAAAAATGTATGTTTGCTCAAAAAATACACTTTCTCAGTATTATTAAAATCTGTTTATAGGCTAAATGTACGAGCCCCTGACTACCAATCAATGTTGTGAAAACTGCACATCAATAGCACTTTCCATTTCCGAAATATTTCCGGTGCAAGCTTTAGGTAATTCATCCTGTATAATAAAATTATTTTTCTTAATCCGTAACCACCTGCACTTGAAAAACTAGAAATTTCCTTATTTAAAAATAATAACATGTTTACTTATCAGTAAGAAAATCAAACCTTAGGAAATTAAAATGCAGCTCGATTTAAATAATTATATTTAAAAGTTTCAGGGTTACAACAGCTTGCAGTTGGGAATTTTAAGAAGATACGATAAATTTTAACAATTTTAATTGCAAAACTATGATGTTCTAAATTTTAAGAGTTTGCATAAAGCAGTGTATCGAGGTTGTCTCCAAATAAAAAAAAGTTTCGTTTCGTTTGAAAAATGCAACGTCGATTTTCCTTCCATTTCGGACGATTTGAAATGGAATGTCCCGTATACGAACAGCAAAACTCTCAAAAGAATAGAATATTATACAGCAAGACTATAATGGCAGCATTTAACACGCTACCGCTCGTTTCATACTTTCTATACCATTACATTCGAGGTGCACAGGAATGTTTTTGGTCGACCACACACGGACTATAATTTCAAAACTTTTGAGTTTTTACAAAATTATCTTACTTTGTAAATGTGTGTAATTAAATGTTTATCGAATAGCAGAACCTAGAGCGTGCTGACGACTACGGCAACAGATGGCAGTACTGTTGAGTCCAGGCCGTATTTATTGATTTTTGCAGGTAACGTGAATGATACATTGAAGCAAAGGAAATGAACTCAATTTATTGAAATATTAAAATTACAAAGAACAGAATTTATTTTATTTTAAATATACATATTTCATTGTCAATGAGGGAATGGATCCCAGTGGACTGCTGCTTTGAAGGCGTTAAAAGGAATGGGCGAAGTGCACTCGCAGACGAGTAACTTTATAATGAGTCGCTGAAGTATTATGAATGTCGTTACAGTTCGGTTAGGTCACATATAATCATCGCACTATGGTATGGTCGACCAAAAAAGCTAAATACCAAAGTTCTATGTCTTCCAAGGAAGCGATACGAAGGCTTTTACGAAAACCCCTTCACCCAAATTATTCAATACGCAACACATTTTCGTTAATTTTTATTTTCTCAAAAGTTGCTCTAACGATTTGGTTTAAAATATCATATGTTTAAGATATTTTCATGACAAATAAAATGTATATCTTAATTTTCTGTGATGTCCTCTTCATTCTGAATGACTTATGTAGGAGTAGTAAAGTCATTCAGAATGAAGTAAAAGAGATAGCCAAAATCTTAGTACACAAACATTGTAGATCTCATTAAATAACTCAATTTTTACTTTCTCTACTACGTATAGTAAGTAGGGAAAGTATTGTATTCCACCCAAAAATTCGATACCGAGATTTCACCGGAAATACATGTTTTGAGACCCCCGGAATCCAAAAAAAGCATTTTTGAAACATGTCCGTGTGTGTGTGTCTGTGAACAGCATAACTCACAAACGAACTGTCGGATAAACACCAAACTTGGTATTTAGGTTCAGTATCTTCCACACATGCGACACGAAGGTTTTCAAGAAAATCCCCCCACCCTAGATTACCCTTTACATGGAACATTTTTAGAAAATTTTAATTTTCTCAAAAATGGCTCTAACGAATTTGATTAAAATATCCTATGTTTAAAATATTTTCATGACAAATAAAATCTAGAATTTTTTTGGAATGTATTCTTCATTGTGAACGACTTTTACATAACTGGTAAACCATAAGAGATAGACAAAGTTTTCCTACGCAAAAAATGTAGATCGCGTTAAAATACACAATTTATGTCATATACATTTTTTTGTTGAGTGAACCATTTTCGAGATATTGCTTGTTATTTTCTTAAATTTTTCAATACTTTTCTCAAATGGGAATTCGTTATTCATTTTTTTTTGTCCTGAATATGCAAAGAGTATTAATCTGTGCCAAAGAGAATGGTGCTGCACCTATCAACCAGCCATTAAGAGATGTGTCTGTGCTTAAAGGCTACTGTATTGCCCTTGCAAACACAAAACAAGGGGAACATGGTACGCCTTAAACGATAGTCAAATATTTTTAGAACTGGTTGCTATATGTAAAATGTAATTCTCTTTGCATGTCAAAAGATCGCTTCTGCAAATGCTTATCTCGATTAACATGAAGCATATAGAGAATAAGCGTTTGTAAACATAGTTTGTATAAGAGTAGAGAAAGTCATGTGAGTGTAACACATCAGAATTTTTTGTGGAGTTAACCATTTCCGAGATATTCCTTGTTATTTATTTGAATTTTCAAATGTTTATGCTTTTCCCTACTGGAAAGTTGCTGTTCTCTCTCCCTCTCTCTCTTTTCTCGTCTCTCAGGTTGCAGCTTCAAATCTGGCGGAGGACGATGGATTTTTTCGGGCGTAAATATCCTTAGCATGGCTTCCTTTGGAAGGGAAGTAAAGCCCGTGGTCCCGTGTCGTAGATTTACGGTAGGTAAAAGAACCTCAAGCCTAATAAAGAGGCTTCTGAGCAAAATTATCGGTCTTTCACGCCCAGCATATAGAATGGGACGCTAAGTACCACAGCAGTTAAAGAGCGTCCATAAATAAAACTCAATTTAATTTAATTTCTTTTCTCGTGATCAAGCCAAGAGCATGGGATATCAAAGTCATCACACAAGGATCCCCAGTTTACGAATCTGGCTATCGCTTTAGCTTACTATATCTTTCTTATACGTACAAAGAAATGTGTAATGACAGTTTATTTCGATTAACAAGTAGTAGTTAGAAGAAAACGATTTTATTGCAATAGTTTCTACTGAGAGAGTCGTGCAAATACAACAGTCGAGATCTTTTTAGTTTTGTGTTCACTCACACAAAGGAATTTTATTTTTTCTACTACGTATAGTAAATAGGGGAAGTATTGTATCCCACCCAAAAATTCGATGTCGAGATTTCACCGGAAATACATGTTTTGAGGCATACAGAAACGTCCGTGTGCGTGTGTCTGTGAACAGCATAATTCAAAAATGAAACTTGGTATTTAAGAGGCGACACAAAATTTTCAAAAAAAATCCCCTCAAATACTCCTCACATGGAACATTTTTCGAAATTTTCTGCTTTCTAAAAATGGCTGTAACGATTTTGATTAAATTACCACATCTTAAAGATATTTACATGAAAAGTATAATGCATATCACGGATTTTTGGTAATAGCCTGTGAAGTCCTCTTCATTGGAAGAAATTTTGTATAATCTTGTATAACCGGTGAACGTTAAGCGATAGACGAAAACGTACTAAACAAATTTAGATCTCTTTATAATACACCATTTATTTCAGATAACGTTTTTGTGGCATCAGCCTTTTCCGCTATATTCGTTATTAATGGTTCGAATTGTTGAAGACCTTATTTTAAAGTCCTATCTATTTTCCACAGTTTCTCGTGATATGTCATGGAAAGAGTATGGGATTTTAATGCCAGCATATAGCGTTCAGTTCTATAAAACATTTGACTATCGCTATTTCCTTTTTATCTTAAGAAAGTGTGTAATGGAACTATTTCGGAAAAATTTATCTCAATTCAAATGAGGTATATAGGAAAATAAACTTTCATAAGAATAGTTTGCATACCCACCAATAAGCGATAGAGGGTAGAGGTATTCATGTGAATGTAACACATTTTCCCCCCTATATTTTGGGGGGCAAAGTTTCAGGGTACCTTAAGAGCCGGAAATCTCTGGAGGAATTATTATTTGGATGGGATGCAAACGGATGATGTTTAAATCAAATAGTGCCAGTGTACAGGATAAACATGGACCACAAGAAGTTCCAGAGTGGAAGACAGTCTTCCTGTAGGACATTTCTGATATGTGATTCCTCAAGAACTTGAAAGAGAACTGCACTAAACTAGCTGATAGCGAATCTATATCACAAATGATGTCCTTTCATATCCCAAGTGCAGCTTCGAAATTCTTCATTCCTAACAGTCAATTGGGCCCTTGCTGCTTCCTGAGGACGGCACATCCCTTTCTTTTTCTCCCTCCTATCTTATTTCAGTAAGTTTCTGATCAGAAGAAACGGGAAAGAAAAGGAGAAGGAAGAGGAAGTAGAAGTTTATATACAAAGTTTGAGAACAGGTTGAGAAGGGAGGAGAGACTTGATCTCTTGGAATTGAGTCTTTTCCCCTGGCCCGCTGGTTGCGGAAAGGAACTGTATTGCCCCCTTGAGGGGGAGAAAATAGAGGGAATGGGAGGGAAAGATTGAGGTTTTTAGAGTTTTGAAACGATAAGAGTAGGTATGTTAGCTGAAGAGCGGATGAGACATATAAAAAAAAGAGGGGAAGCAACGTAAGACGAAAACAGCGAGGAGGAGGAACAGAAGATGATCTTGTGGGACACCTGGAGAACAAATGCGTGCTCTACGTCCCACAGGACTCATAGCAAATCCAGCCAGGCTCGTTTTCCGACTGAATAATTTTACAATATCCGTATAGCGGTTTCTACAGGTGAACTTGCGGATCGTGCGAGACAAATTGATAGAATGTTTTTACGTTCCTACTGTGCTTGTGGACAGAACATAGCGGCCTTCAGTACTTACACATCTCCATCCTGCTGACCACACACCAGGGATCATAATGTGTGTCTCAACAGAGTTGACGTGTCTTTTTACTTTCTCTATTATCGACCTTTTATAGTAAATAGAGGAAGTTTCATAACACAAGTCCAGTTGAGTAGGTTTTGAGATAATTAAAGAAAACTTAACTTTTCAAATTAAGCACTCAGTATCCTAATTACTTTCTCTACTACTAAGTAGGGGAATTATTACATTCCACCCAAAAATTCGATACCGAGATTCCACCGGAAATACATGTTTTGAGGTCTCCTGAATCCAAATAAAGCATTGTTTGGAAACCTTCGTTGTGTGTTGCTGTCTGTGTGTCTTTGAAAAGCATAACTCAAAAACGAAGAGTCGGATAAGTACCAAACTTGGTACTTGAGTTTACTATCTTCCAAGGATGCGACACGAAGATTTTCAAGAAACTCTCCAAACCCCAGACTACCCTCTACACGGAACATTTTTCGAAAATTTTAATTTTCCCAAAAATGGCTTTAAAATTTTGATTGAAATATAATATCTTTAAGATATGTTTATGGCAAATTAAATTTATATCTTGAATTTTCTGGGACTGTCCCCAAAAGTCCTCTTCTTTCTGAATGACTTTTGCATGACTGGTAAACCGTAAGAGATAGGTAAAATGCTACTACACAAAACATGTAGATCTCGTTAAAGCACAAAATATGTCATTTTTTTCAGTTTATCATTTCCTAGGTATTTCTTGTGATTTGTTTGAATTTCCCAATACTTGAACTTTTTCTCAAATGGGAATCGTTATTTATTTTTTTTTAAACGTCCAGGACATGTAAAGAGAATGGAATGCTCCACATAGCAACCAGCTCTTAAAAGATTTGACTATCGCTTAAAGCCTACCATACTCCCCTTGCACCTACAAGAAAATTAGCAATAAGATTAACATCTGGATTAACATGAAGGAGATGGAGAATAAGCGTTTGCAAAAACAGTTTTTACAAGAGTAGAGAAAGTCATGTGAGTGCGACACATCAGATTATTTTTTCAGTAATCTTTTATTTATCCAATTAGAAGCTATATACTGATCATACCTTACTTTAAACCAAACATGGAAACATGAGTTCAACACAATATATCTGGTTCACGTCTTAAACCACTTCATAATTCGAAACCCAGACCTCCCTCCCTGATTCAACATTATCACTGTAATCCTGTCGATATTAACTTTTATATTTTGAAAGGAAGGAAGCTGAAAAAAGATTTTACCAATACCTTTAGTTTTAGCTACTTTGAGTTGGATTTCAGAATCATATACTTTACCCTTAACGGATCAAAATTCACTTTCCCTTACATAATAAATGTTTCACCTCCTAAGCCACTGCTTTTTTGCTTGCAGTTACGATATTTGATGTACAT
The DNA here is from genome assembly GCA_030765065.1 of Deroplatys truncata. NCBI lineage: Eukaryota > Metazoa > Arthropoda > Insecta > Mantodea > Mantidae > Deroplatys > Deroplatys truncata. Next base: position 220,651,385 of record CM060981.1, on the reverse strand, counting down.
GTTGCGAGGAGTGATCAGAAACTATGGTTACAAAGCCTGCAGTGAAACCTGTACATTTTATTTTCTTACAACCAATACAGCCAACTGATAGTATATACGTTAAGTTATTTAGGTATAGGTTTAAGCACTTGTCGCTTTATGGGACAAGTGCCTAAGTGCTCCAGCAAGCGAGGAAGAAAGGTGAAAGTCGTTTACAGCGAGGTCCGGGCTGCAAGAGGATGGTCGATGATGTCCCAGCGAAACTGCTTCAACAGCATGGTGGTCTTCTGTTGTCGTGAAGGAAGAAGACGCCCTCGTTAGAAGTCCTGGCCGTTTCCTCCTGATTGCTTCGCGCAATCGTCTCAAGGTTTCGCAGTGTTGGTCAGCAGTCACTGTGTGCCCTCTTTCCTAAAACTCCAGGAGTATGACACCCGCACTGTCCCAAAACACTGTGGCAATCACCTTCCCGGCAGATGGTGTCACCTTAAACTTCTTTGCCTTTGGAGAGGAGGGGCGTTTCCACTCCATTGACGACCGCTTACTGCTGGGGGTGTAGTGATTGACCCATGTTTCGTCACCGTGAGAATGTTCCCTTCCATGGAGAACCAATGCAAAAGTTGCAGACTTGCAACCCCATACAGTTCTCCTTGTGTAGGTAGACAGATTTCCTAGAACCAATCGGGAACTAACTTTCTGGTACCTACTACAGAATAAATTGAACAATGTGACGAACGCTTCCGAACGACATTACGAATTCTTAGGCGTGTAATAACTATTTGATCTCTTCTGGGAAGATGCTTTATTGGATGACTGATGTGTGGAGATGGGGAAATATCGTGTAGCTTGCTGTTTGGTGTATCACTCCAGTGTTTTCTTCAGGCAGTATGCTTCGTTTGACGTGGATTAGAAAGTCGTGATGTGGAGGTTCTGTAAACTATATGGTTGTCTTGCGGTTTCTTCAGCGGCTGTGACGGCTAACTCATTACCTGCAATCCCGGTGTGGAAAGGACCTTAGATGAGTATTAACTTGAGTTCCTGCAGCTGCAATCTTATGGAATAGGACCCTGATTTCGTAGATTAGCATATTTTCAGGTGATGGTTGTTGAAGGCCTATGGTGCACTCATAGAATCGGAGACTATTGTCATACGTTTTACCAAGAATATATTTCAGAGCGACCTTAATGGCGAAGAGTTCGCAAGAGAAGATGATAAGATGCTGTGGTAGATTCAGGAAAAACTATCGCATTCCCGCAGCCGGCTTCGCTCTTGGAGCCATCCGTGCAGGACTTCGCAAACCCACACGGATGGCTCCAAGATCGAAGCCGGCTGCAGGAGTGCAATAGGTTTTCCGGGTGTTATGAATCTCAGACACGCTTATTCTTGTACTGCTATCTGTTTTCCGTACCTACACAGGTTCTGGAGTGATATGTTTAACTACACAGTGCCAAAAAGTGGACTTGTGTCGATATGAAACTAGCGGCTTCAATAATTGCATACCAATCAAAAATTCGATACCAAGATTTATACGTTTTGAGACTTCGAATCAAAAAGAAGCATTTCTAGAAAAAAGGTATGTATGTGTGAGCGTGTCTGTCTCTAAACAGCATAAACCAAAAGCGAAAGGTAGGTTACATGGCAAATTTGGTATTTCAGTTCAGTGTCTTCCAAGAGTATAACAGAAAGATTTTCAAAAAAATCACCCCACCAAAAACTACCCTTTAAATGGAAAAAATTTGGTCATTTTTGGTTTCTCAATAAACGCTCAAACGATTTCAATTAAAATGACACAGATAAAAGTATCTTTATCTTGAATGTTCCACTACTAACCTTTGAATTCCTCTTCATTAGGAAGTAATTTTGCATAATCTTTTATATATATATAGGGGTTACTAAAATGCAACTTTGGCATTTTTCCACCATAATGAGATAAGTCACTAGAATATGGTGATATTCGGGTTGTTAGGTTCCGTCCGTAATCGCAACTCCTACGCAAATACGCACGTGTTAATTGTATTGGGAAGATTAGTTATATTGTATCTGCGTCCTGTGTTTATATTCGCAGCTGTTCAAACCGTTTAGTCGACCGTTTAGTCACCTACTGACGCACTAATTATAATATTAATTATATTACTAAGAACATTGGATTATTTACTTAATTAGGCTAACTATACAAGAATTTAATTATTAATTATTAGGTTATTATTAATTACTAGGTCTTATCCATGCCGTAAATACAAATTTAAATTATTTTTGCAATTTTTACTTCCTCTACCACGTACAAAGTGGGTAAAGAAGGTACCGATGTCGATACCCACATTTCACCAGAAATACATGATTTGTGGCTTCCTGAATTTAAAAAAAATCGTTTTTGGAAACATGTCCGTGTGTGTGTGTGTGTCTATACACAGCATTTAATAAAAAACAAAACGTCGGATAAATACCAAACATGGTATTTAAAATCAGTATCTTCTAAGGATGTGACACAAAGACTTAAAAAAAATTCCCCACCACAACTTCCCTTTACATGAAACATTTTTACAAAATTTTGATTTTCTAGAAAATAGCTAAAGATTTTAATTAAAATACCATATATGAAACACATTTGCATGACAAATAAAATGTATATCTTGAATTTTCTGGGAATAGACTTTGAAGTCTTCTTCATTCGGAAGGAATTCTATATAAACTTGTGTAACTGGTAAGCGTTAAGCGACCAGATTTCTTTAAAATGCACAATTTACGAAGTTTTGTGGCATAAGCCGTTTCTGAGATATCCATTATTAAAAAGGTTCGAATTGTTCAAATTTGTCATTCTTTTAAACTCACGTCGATGTTCAGTTGTTTCTCCCGATGTCGTGGAAACAGTATGGAATTTTAAGGCCAGCATATAGCGTCCAGTTCTTAAACATTTGACTATCACTGTTCCCTTTGTATCTATAACGAAATGTGTAATGTAGCTGTTTCTGCAAAGGTTTATTTGGATTAAAGCGTAGTAGATAGAAAAACAAGCTTTAGTAAGAATAGTTTGTATACTCACTAATAAACGATAGAGAGGTAGAGAAAGTCATGTAAATGCATCGCATCAGAATTTTTTTTGACAAAGGTTCCTTTAACAGTGAAACATTTTTGGAGTATTGGCAAAGAAGTGAAATTTGTATGCAACCTTAGCCAAAGAGGGTTATTCCTTTAGAAGGAAGATTTACTTCTGGTTTTTATTTCAAACAAACCGTGAAAGTCAAGAAACGCTTCCACACCTTGCTGGAGAGAGAGAAATTGAAAAATTTTAAGAGCAGGTTAGATCTACTATTCAGTGGCGCAAAGCAGCGGCGAGTGCTTATAGAAAAATCTAATACGCTACATACATAATATGACTTTCTCTGTCCCCTGTTATTTATTTTTATATAATTTCAACAGATTATTTTTACGAAAGGTTATATTCTTATCTACTCCATGTTAATCGAAATAAACGTTTGGAGAATTATAGTAAAACAACTTAGTAAAATCCCTCAGTCTATGGACTGCGCGAGTATTCCGCAGAGATAAACCGCCCCCACTCTGCCTGTATTTAGCATTTAATTATTGAGTTATCCAATGAGGTGCCTTAAAGAGGAAGTGGGCTGATATGCGGAAACAAGTGTCACGTTACTGTTGTGAACACGGCAATTTTATAATGTAGAAAAATTTAATAGGATATTCTTTACATGTAATAACTCAAAAACTAAAATTCTTATTCCAGTTCTGTAAAAGGTAAGTATGTTAAAAAGCACGGTTTCGAGTTGATGATGATGATTTGTGATTCGTCTCCCCGTTAAAAAATTAAAGCCGCTAGTTTTCTTTATAAAACTTCAATTTAAATAATTTGTATTATGAAAATCAATCAGCTAAGAACTTTTTTCCTTGAAGAGATAGGTGTAGGAGTGAAGGCTATGAAATACCCAAAAAAGTGTGAATTAACTTTTGGAAGAAATCCCATGATAATACCGCATGTATATGACATGCTATCGCTAGTTATATGCAAACATTTGTTTTCACAGCCGCTGCACCTTGCTCTTCGCGTGTCACAGCAAACTACAAACATAACATTTTTGTTTCAATGCTCGTGTGTCTAGTCCTGTCTCTCAGTTTGATAGTTGCAACAGTGGTGTGATAAACAATTTTGTGAGAATAAAATAAAATAAAACACAGGGTAGAGAAATTATGGTGGTTAAGTAGAGACTCAGAGGCAGAGTATTAGTGGCATCCCTGCACAATACAGTTAAAGAGGGGGAATACATCACCAGGTGAGTTACCCCTTCCAAGGGTTTTTTCTAACTTGCTGAACTATAGTTTCATTATACATTTGTAAGCGTGCCTCTGAACAGCATAAATCAAAAGCGAAAGCTTCGTTTAAGGTCCATGAGATTTTGTCTACAACGAAATGCATGACGAAACACCCAAACTACCCGTTACATGGAAAATTCTTCTACGATTTGATTTTTTCAAAAATGGCTTTAACGATTTTAAGATACCATTTATTTCAGATATTTACGTGACAAATAATGGCATTTTCTGGTATAGCCTTGAAGTTCTCTTCATTGAGAAGGAATTTCGTATACTTTTCCATAAAGAGCGTTATATGGCGTTAACTATTTCCAAGATGTTCTTTGTTAAGGTTTGGTTTTCGAATACTTATACATATTTTAAGTGGAAAGTGTTTTTACTTTCTCTACCACGTGTATAGCAAGTAGAGAAGGTAGTGCATTCCATCCAAAAATTCGATACCCGAGATGTCACTGGAAATACAGGTTTTTAGGCCCCTTAAAGAAAGAAAGAAAGGCATTTTTAGAAAAAGGTTCGTGTATGGTGTGACTGTGAACAATATAACTCAAAAACGAAATGTCGGATAAATGCCATTGGTTTTAAGTTTAACTTCATCCAAAGGTGCGACACAAAATGTTTTAAACGAAATCCCCCCGCCACAAACTACCCTATACATGGAACATTTTTCGAAATTTTAGATTTGCTAAAAATGACTAACCATTTTTATTAAAATACCATATATTAATGACATTTACATGACAAATAAAATGCATAATTATATTGAATTTTCTGGGAAAAACCTTTGAAGTTCTCTTCATTCTCTAGACATTTTGTATAATCTTGTACAACTAATAAATGTTAAGCGATAGATGAAAATGTACTGCACAAGAAATGTAGATCACTTTAGAGGACACAATTTATTTCAAATAACTTCTTTGTGCCATAAGCCATTTCCGAGATATCCGTTACTAATGGTTTGAATTATTCATTATTTGGTCATTCTTTAAAGTCCTTTCAACATTGTTTCTCGCGATTGCATGGAAACAGTACGGAATTTTTAAGACCAGCATATAGTGTCCAGTTCTTAAATATTTCATTATCGATGTTCCCTTTGTATCTACAACGAAATTTGCAATGTAGCTATTTCTACAAAGGCTTGTCTCGGTTAAAATGAGGCAGACGGAAAAACAAGCATTACTAAGAATAGTTTGTATACCCACTAATAAGCGATAGAGGCTGGAGAAAGTCATGTGAATGTAACATCAGATTTTTCCTAATGCACCTCCAGTGATGGCAAATAGTACATTTTCTTGCAGTCTTTACCCTCCGGCTAGGGCGCTTTTCAACCGCTCTACAAATAGCCCGAGTCCGAAAATACACTTTATGAGACTCTTTTAATATCATCATTGAACCCGTCGTTGCTGATACGAAACATATTTTCTCAGCTCAGTGCCTTACCTTTACGTATTTATTTAGCACCATAAGTAATGCTAGCTATACTGAAAATATCATGATTCGACTGACAATATGAAAACACAATCCGCAGCTGATAACCGCTTTCCAACGCCATATGCTACTCTGCTATTGATTCGCAAGTGCAAGCATTTTCATGTTAATTCCGTTATTACTGAAGGATTACAGGTCATATGGGATTTGAAAATTCCCTCCTAAGCCCTATAGGAAGTGGTGTTTACTTCCGTTATATTTATATGATTCAGCAGAACGCTATCACGATCTTTCTAACTCTTGCTCAATTTATAAAACAAGACCATAAATTCTTTTGACAACAAAAATTATGTCAGTATTTATTTTCCTTATGCAAGTCAATAAATCAATATTGCGACTTTAATACTTTCAAGAATTTAATGAATTTAAGGCAATGCATCGGTGAAATTTTCTAACTTTTTTTTTGCATTCTTATTACACCTATACGAGGGCGATACTAACTAACTTTTAGAATGCCATGTTTCTGAAAAGAAATGAAAGGTTTTATATTCAACAACTACTTTCTAATGTTTTGCGTATTGATTGGAGTGCAGTTTGTTCAATTTGCTCTAATAGCTTCTTAATTATCTTATCATTTAAACATTTTGTGTTCACCCAAAAACGAATTTGACTAGGGAACACTTACGGGCTATGGTTTTTCACGATTCTAAATCGTTATTAATGCCTATACAATGTGAAGATCGGCTTAGAAATGCATTTGACGAAGAAACCCCATCTAAAGTTAACAATTTATGATTGGTACAGCGAATTCAAAAGAGATCGCTTTTTTCTTAGTGATGAATTTCGTGAAGGACGTTCAAAAACTGCTGTTACCGTTGAAAATATTGCCGCTATTCAAGCAATGCTTGAAGAAGATCAACAGACATGTTTTGAATTTTTTTCGGGCGACATTGGGCATTAATATGAGTCAAATCCAAAACATTTTATATCAACAGTTAGACGTGAGAAAAGTTTGTTGTCGATGGATTCCGATCAAAAAAAACAACGCGGTGATTGGTGCGAAAAAATCTGGAAAAATTCCAAGGCGGCACTTCAACATTGATATGGAATATCGTTACTGGTAATGAATCTTGGATTTATTCTTATGACCCTGAAAAATGTCAATCGGCTCAATAGGTATTTCAAACATAATCTAAGCCTACAAAAGTCCCAGGAATTCGCAGTGCTAGTAAGAAGATGGTTAGTTTTTTTCCCCTAAAACGGACCATATTACTACTGGAATTAAGACATATACTTACTGCCTTTTGTCACACAAATGCAGGGTTAAGGGGAAAAACACTTTCAGTCCATTCATCAAAAAGTTTCAGGAGACTAAAAACAAAGCTTCTATTTAAAAAAAAATCTGATGTGTTACACTCACATGACTTTCTTTACTCTTGTACAAATTATTTCTACAAACGGTTATTCTCCGTATGTATCATGTTAATCGAGATGTTAACCTTATTGCTAACTTTCTTGTAGGTGCAAGGTGAGTATGGTAGGCTTTAAGCGATAGTCAAATCTTTTAAGAGCTGGTTGCTATGTGGAGTATTCCATTCTCTTTGCATGTCCAGTACATAAAAAAATGAATAACGAATTCCCATTTGAGAAAAAGTATAACTATTCGAAAATTTAAGGGAATAACAAGCAATATCTCGAAAATGGTTCACTTAACAAAAACAATGTATCTGACATAAATAGTGTATTTTAACCCGATCTACATTTTTTGTGCAGTAAAATTTTGTCTATCTCTTATGGTTTACCAGTTATGCAAAAGTCGTTCACAATGAAGAATACTTTTGGAGACATTCCCAGAAAATTCGAGATATACATTGCATTTGTCATGAAAATATCTTAAACATGTGATATTTTAATCAAAATCGTTAGAGCCATTTTACAATTTTCGAAAAATGTTCCATGTAAAGGGTAATCTGGGGTGGGGCGATTTTCTTGAAAACCTTCGTGTCGCATGTGTGGAAGATACTGAACCTAAATACCAAGTTTGGTGTTTATCCGACTGTTCGTTTCTGAGTTATGCTGTTCACAGACACACACACGGACATGTTTCCAAAAATGCTTTTTTTGGATTCAGGGAGCCTCAAAACATATTTCGGTGAAATCTCGGTATCGAATTTTTGGGTGGAATACAATACTTCCCCTACTTACTAATAGAGAAAGTAATACGGTTTGATTACACTGTTAGAAGCCTGGATTTAATATTATATTATGTCAAATGTGTACAGAACTAAACACAAGTATTTTTATAAGTAATAATAAAAATGGGCGTGAAAAAACTTTCTCGGCCTCCACCTTGTCGTTTGAGCAGGATTCTAAAATAAAACCCACAGTTGTACTGTATCAGTTACAGTGTATTAAATGCTGATATTTGATCATTATTATGGCATGGTATGGTGAAATAGGTAAAAGTAGGTAAGATTGGTTGTAGTGGAGAAAATAATCACCTTTAGTCATCATTGTCGTTGATGAAGTCCAAGTATACGTCATCATACTCCTCCTTGCTCTCCGTCCATTCTACATCAAATTGATGCAAAAGCTCTCAGAGCTGCAATGAGAAACCTTGTTAAAAATTGCAGGTCCTTGTATTTCATACGTGACATTGGAACTCGGGTCTCATACAAAACTTTCAATTCGTCCAACGGGACGGGTTTTTTGTCTATGGTGGGTTTCGTGGTTGAAACTGACGGTACTGATATATACAAAGCGTTAAAATATGAATTTAGACTTTTCGTGGACTGAAAGCATTTTTCCCACTGGCCCTTCAATTGTCTGTTCACAGTAAATTTTTGAAAAAGTTGGTGAAAAATGCCCAAAGGGAAGAATAATGTTACATCATGACAACGCATCGTCGCATACAGCAAAACTAACAACTGAAGGACGCCCTAAAGGTCGGCACTATGGACCCTCTACCATATACCCTGACCTAGCACCTTGTGATTTCATTTTGTTTCCAAAAATTAAAGATAAAATGTGTGTAATCACATATTCATCAGCAGATGAAGCACTGGAACATTACAAGTGTCTCAGGAAGCGGGTCATCATTGCTTTAAGGACTGGTTTTATCAATGCAAAATGTACGATGTTAAAAGGGAATATTTTGAAACACAATAAAATCATTTAAATTGTTTAAAAATAATCCTTTTTTGATTTTCTAAAAAATGTCAATGTTGTCCTCGTAACTTTTACTTCATGTTACAGAATTCGTTTTCACTTTCTCTACTACGTATAGCAAGAACGGAAAGTATTGTATTCCAAACAAAAATTCGATGTCGAGATTTCACTGGAAATACATGTTGTGAGATCCCTGAATTTAGAAAAAGGTCCATGTGTGTGTGAACAACATAACTCCAAAACGATAAGTAAAGCCAGATAAATATCAAACTTGTATTTAAGTTCAGTACCTACCTTCCAAAAATGCGACACGAAGATTTTCAAGAAAATCCCCCTTGCCTCAACTATCATATATACGAATATTTTTCGAAAGTTTCGATTTTCTCACAAATGACTAATAATTTTGTTTAAAATACTATATATTAAAGATATTTAGATGACAAATAAAGTGCAATCTTGAAGTTTCTGCAAATAACTGTGAAGTCCTCTTCATCCGGAAGGAATTTTGTAGAATTATACAACTGGTAAACCTTAAGTATAGATGAGAACGCACTACACAAAAAGGTAGGTCTCTTAAAACACACAATTTATTTCGAATGACTTATTTTGTGGCATCAGCCATTTCCAAGATATCTGTCATAAATGGTTCGAATTGTTCACTAATTTGTGATTATTTTAAAATCCTATCCACTTGTTTCTTACAACTCATATTCTCAAATAAACACAAATGCATAAATAAAATTATAAATTAATTAAACAAAATATTAAACTATTATAAATCAAATAATTATTATGAAAACAATGAAATTTAATAAACAGACAGCTTTAAGTATATAATTTTTAATTAGGAAAATTTTTAAATACAATAGAAACAAATAAACTTATTAAAATGCTTAGTAGAAGGTTTTGTGCTGGCTAGTGAAGTGACAGTCAGAACTGTAAGCGGAATGGCAACGAAAATTTGAACTAAATCATATTACTGAAATGGCATTGAGAACTAAGTGAAGTGACAGCGAAAATTCAACTAGATCACATTAGTGAAGTGACAGCGATATCTTGAACTAGACTGCATTCGTGAAGTAACTGTGAGAACTAGAAGTGACAGGGAAAATTCAATTAGGTCACATTAGTGAAGTGACAGTGAGAACTAAGTGAAGTGACAGCGAGAACTAAGTGAAGTGACAGCGACAACCATGTGAAAAGTGAGCGAAAATTTGATCTAGCACACACTAGTGAAGTGACAGGAGAACTAAGTGAAGTGACGGGGAAAATTGAAATATATCAAATTAGTAAAATGACAGCGAGAACTAAATGAAGTGACAGCGAAAATTTGACCTAGTTCACATTAGTGAAGTGCAGTGAGAACTAAGTGAAGTGACAGCCAACATTTTTTTCTAGCTCACATTAATGAAGTGATAGTGAGAACTAAGTGAAGTGACAGACAAAATTTTATTTAGCTCACATTAGTGAAGTGATAGTGAGAACTAAATGAAGTGACAGCCAAAATTTGATTTAGCTCACATTAGTGAAGTGATAGTGAGAATCTGTGAAGTGACAGCAAACATTTTATCTTGCTCACATTAGTGAAGTGATAGTCAGAACTAAGTGAAGTGACAGTGAAAAGTATATCTAGCTCACAATAGTGAAGTGACAGTGAGCACTAAGTGAAGTGACAGCCAAAATTTGATTTAGCTCACATTAGTGAAGTGACAGTGAGCACTAAGTGAAGTGACAGCCAAAATTTGATTTAGCTCACAATAGTGAAGTGACAGTGAGCACTAAGTGAAGTGACAGCCAAAATTTGATTTAGCTCACATTAGTGAAGTTAAGGTGAGAATCTGTGAAGTGACAGCGAACATTTTATCTTGTTCACATTAGTGAAGTGATAGTGAGAACTAAGTGAAGTGACAGTGAAAATTTGATTTAGCTCACATTAGTGAAGTGTCAGGGAAAACTGAACAATATCATATTAGTAAAGTGATAATTAGAACTAAGTGAAGTGAAAGGAAGATTTGTATTAGAACACGTTAGTGACGTGAAAATAAACGTAGTAAAGTGACAGTGAAACTGGACAAAGTCACACTATTAAAGTTATACCGCTTCCTTCTACACACAGCATTAACATTCTCACACCTGGTTAACCCTAGGTTGTCGACACCCTCCTCTACTTTCTGGGAGAACAGGATCACAAAACAAGCTCTGCTAATAAAAACATTTATGTAGAGAAAAACAATCTGTAATAATATATTGCGATATGAGTGCTGCAGGAGAATCGAGGAATATTTTGAAAATACGACATGAAGTGCATTGAGTTAAGATGTTCGGACACAATCTCATCAAGCAAAGAACGAGAAAATGTTGGGGAAGGAAATCTGCAACTCTCTAGAGTTCCACCTCTGTCTTAAAAGATTTTGTTCTTCACTCGATTCTTCAAATCATTGTGATAAATGTTGAACGGGTTTTCGTTATGCATATTTGTTCGCTCATTATTGAACATTTGAAACCACTTTCTCACACTTCTTTGTTCTTTACTGCATCATCATACACTTCCTTTAGTTGACTGTAGATTTCTGCAGTTTCAAATTCCAAGCATTCAAAAATCCATCCCTCTCACCTCACAGTCGACGGAACGTTGTATAACATTTCATTTTGAACAATCACAGAATGCACAAGAATAATTTATTTGGATAGGTATTACAAAACACTGAGAAAAATTATCGAGGAAGCCATTTGGCATTGGACACAACAGCAGCCTGCGCAACGGAAATGCGCAATTGGTCTTTACTTCCGGGATTAACCTCGTATCATCCGTAAATCTTATGTGTTTTGCATCTGTACTTTGAATGTATCCTTATACTTTCTCAACGCATTAAAAAATTTGCTTAAAGTAAATGGGTTATGTTGTATTCAATGGACCACTTTTAGACTGTTACGTTTCTTCATTGTTTATCACATGTTCCATTGTTTCACATAAGTGCTGTTGCTGCGGTTTGCTATATGAGAAGTGATAAGTAGGCTACAATTGTGTTAAGTGAATCGAGGGCTATATGTGAAAAATAAAATGACAACGTTGAAAATAGAGCCTAATAAAGTAGCGGAAAAGTGCGCAGGGATGGCAGGGAGGGAGAGTTATATTTTACACGAAGGATGGCAGGCAGGCACTCGAGTTACGTGGCTGCTTCCAATACACGGCGCTACACTCCACTAACTGTCAATTAACATATGAATTACTGTACCCATGCCTCGCCTTGCCCATAATAACAGCCCAGGCGTATATACCTATACTCGCGCACCAATAACTGTAATTGCCGGGTTTCCAAATACACTCCCAATTAGCAGCGGTAATGACGCTAAGATATCTGATCGTCTGCTGCGCTTCTTGAAGCTTGCTTTACGTGGCAGTGCTGCCTTCAGTAACCCACCAAAGCCTTCTTCTATTTTTATTTTCTCTATCCAATTCTATAATATAGATTTCAACAGCAATACATGTTTCGAGACCTTCTGGATAAACAAAACCGTTTTAGAGAAAGGTCAATATGTGTGTATGTGTATGTTTTGGGTGTGTGTGTGTGTGCGTGTGTGTGTGTGTGTGTGTGTGTATGTACGGCATAATTAAAAAACGAGAAGTTGGATAAACACCAAACTTAAGTTCAGCACCTATCAAAGATGCGACACTAGATTTTTAAGAATATTACCCCAGCCTACTACCCTTTACTTGGAACATTTTTCGAAATGTTTTATTTTCTAAAAAATTCGTCTTAACCATTATGATTAAAATACCATACTGAAGATATTTAAATGAAAAGTAAAATGTATATTTTGAATTTACTCCGAATAGCCTGTGAAGTCCCCTTTCGGAAGGAATTTTCTAGAATCCTGTATTTGATAAACGTTAAGCGATAGGCGAAAACGTAATGCACAAAAATGTAGATCTCTTTAAAATACACAATTTATTTAAAACAAATTTTTTTCTGACATACGCCATTTCCGAGATATCCGTTATTTATGGTTCGAATTGTTCAATACTCAGCGATTCTTTTAAAGTCCTAGTTGTTTCTCGCGATTGTATGGAAAGAATATGGAATTTCAAGTCCAGTGTCCAGTTCTAAAACATTTGACTATCGCTATTCACTTTATATCTATAACGAAATCTGTAATGCCGCTATTTCCGAATAGGCTTATCTCGATTAAAATGAAGAGATGGGAAAATAAGCTATAGTAAGACTAGTTGGTGCCACTAATAAACCATAGAGGGTACAGAACGTCATGTGTGTGTAACACTTAACATCCTTTCTTTCTCTTTCACGTGCATAGAAGGAACAGAAGATGCTGCATTCCACCCAACAGTTCGTTACCGAAATGTCACCGGAAATACATGTTTTCAGACCCATTGAATTAAAAAAAAAAAGCTTTTTTAGAAAAATGTTCTTGTGTACATGTGTGTGTAAAAAACAAACGATACGTCTGATAAATACCAAACTTAGTATTTAGATTCAGTACTTTCCACAGAAGCAACACAAAGATTTTCAAGAAAATCCCCCCTCCAAACTAACGGAATCTTCATCGATACTTTCTAAAAAAATTTTGATGTGTTACACTCACATGACTTTCTCTACTCTTGTACAATCTATTTTTACAAACGCCTATTCTCCATATGCTTCATATTAATCGAGATATCGAGATGTCAATCTTATTGGTAATATTCATGTAGATGCAAGGGGAATATGGTAGCTTTTAAGCGATGGTCAAATATTTTAACGCTGGTTGCTATGCGGCGCATTCCATTCTCTTTGCAAGTCCAGGACATAAAACAAGCAATATCTCGCAAACGGTTCACTCAACAAAAGAAATGTATATGACATAAATTGTGTATGTTAACGCGATCTACATTTTTCGTGTAGTAAAATTTTGTCTATCTCTTATGGTTTAGAGTTATGAAAAAGTCGTTCATAACGAAGAATACTTTTGGAGACATTCCCAGAAAATTCGAGATATACATTTTATTTGTCATAACAATATCTTAAACATATGATATTTTAATCAAAATCGTTAGAGCCGTTTTTGAGAAAATTAAAATTTACGAAAAATGTTCCATGTAAAGGGTAGTCTGGGGTGGGGGGATTTTCTTGAAAACCTTCGTGTCGCATCTCTGAAAGATACTGAACCTAAATACCAAGTTTGGTGTTTATCCGACTCTTCGTTTTTGAGTTATGCTGTTCACAGACACACAGACACACAGACACACAGACAGACACACAGACACACAGACACACAGACACACAGACAGACACACACACGGACATGTTTCCAAAAATGCTTTTTTTGGATTCAGTGAGTTTCAAAACATGTATTTCCGGTGAAATCTCGGTATCGAAATTTTGGGTGGAATACAATACTTCCCCTACTTACTATACGTAGTAGAGAAAGTAAAAATGGCTCTAGATTATGATTAAAATACTATATATTAAGTATATTTACAAGAAATAAAATATTGCTATTCTGTTTTGTATCTACGATATATCGAAATGTTTAAAGCAGCTATTTCCGGAAAGGTTTATCTTTAAAGGGTAGAAAAAGGCAAGTGAATATAACACATCAGGTTTATTAATTCAGTTACACTAATATTTTTGATTCCTCTAGTCATTCCATTATTAATAGCGTACGTAAAAGAGATTTGTTTACTTTGATAATTTCTACGATTTTTTCTGTCCCTTTTAGTTATTTTTGAGGCAATAGCCAGTTCTGAGTTGCGTACAAACAAACTATAGGTGATGCTTTCGCTATAAGAACCAACGTTCAGTGGATCTGAGGGAGTCAGGATGCACATTTACTGGAATTTCTAACGGTTTTATTTTCCCAGCTTGACTAGAGAGAGCTCTAGCGGCTGTTTCGCTGCACAGCCACCTTGAACAATTTCTACAGTTAAGATCAAATATGCAGATTATGGATCTAATATGCCGTCCCCAAGTACGGGTCGATATTTGATGGTCATCTTTCCCTTTCCCGGACAGCTTCTCGTTAATAAACTGTGAACGCTCACATTACAATACACATATTTTAACTTTATCTTTCTCGTTCTGGTTTCCGTTCTTAGTTTTTGTGAAACCAACCTTCAGGGTGGAATCGAACTCACCTTTAGACAGAGACAGGCAGGTCTCTGAACTTTGAAGTATTAATACATTTACAGGAATGTCACCTTCCTGTATTCCGCATAGTTTCAACAGCTATACTCCCAACTAAGCTCGATGCTTTGACAAGAGCAATGCCACATTCCCGATGAAGTCGGTAGCAATCAGTCCCGCAATGTTATCACAAACATAGGAGCAACAGCAAATCAAAGGTATTTAACAAATCTGTAACAAATGGAATACACTCCATTTGGGAATACTCGCAACAATCAAGCAAATTGCAGCAACGGAGGGGCAGGTAATACGGAGAGGAGTGAGGAGAGGTAGGTATGTTTTACCTTCTAGCTTTGTATAATTGCAGTAGAATAAAAAGTCATTCATTGTCCAACAAAACAAACTTTATCAGACTAAAAGTGGAGTGAGTGCAAATTTTACATTTTGTGTGCGAGGGTAAAGAACAAGTGTAAATACACTGCTCAAAAAGATTAGAGGAGCACACGCTTAATCCAAAGTCCCAAAATAATAATTATACAATTATGTGTAAAATATGTAAATTTCTAATAGGTATTCTTAAAATTTTTATTTCACAGCATTAGAAATACGATCAAATTATTGATTGTCACACAAAACAAAGTGGAAATACAAGATTAAATTGTGTACTAATCAATGTTTCCATGGTTATTTCAACACTCAGTGTCTAGTGTGTCTTGTGAGCTCAAAAAACTGCATAAACACTCGCGTGGCATATTTCGTACCAGCCTCCTAATAGGGATTTGTGAAATTTTCTCGCATTCTTCAGTGAGTGCATCTGCGAGTTCTCCCAGGGTCTGTGGCACACAAGATTTCCCGCTTATTCCATAGACGCTCAATCGGATTGGCGTCAGGACTGTGAGCAGACCAATCCATTATTGCCTGAATTTGGCATTCTTGTGGGATATCCGGCATTTCGTTATTTATGGGGTTTGGCATTAT
Organism: Deroplatys truncata; assembly: GCA_030765065.1. Lineage (NCBI taxonomy): Eukaryota > Metazoa > Arthropoda > Insecta > Mantodea > Mantidae > Deroplatys > Deroplatys truncata. Next base: position 220,635,393 of record CM060981.1, on the reverse strand, counting down.
CAAGTATTTAAGAAAACTAGGGTCTATTACATAAGCAATGGGTACGACATGTTGATGGATAATGTTATTAATATAAACATCAGCATTCATGAGTGCTGTGGGACAACAACAAGCTCTGTCCGAGACTCAATTGTAATGTCAGCCGAAGCCATAACGGAACGTCTCCAAATCTGTCATGCTCGATAATAGCGACTGGAGCAAGACGTTCACCAGGACGTCTCCATATACGAGTGGGACAACAACAAGCTCTTTCCGAGACTCAATAGTAATTCCAGCCCAAATCATAACCGAGGTGCCTCCAAATCTGTCATTCCCGATAATAGTGGCTGAAGCAAACTGTTCATCAGGACGTTTCCATACACGTGTGGGACAACAACAAGCGCTGTCCGAGACTCAACAGTAATGCCAGCTGAAGCCATAACCGAGCCGCCTCCAAATCTGTCATGCGATAATAGTGGCTGGGATAAGACGTTCACAAGGACGTCTTCATACACGCGTACGTCCATCACAACCCGTCAAACTAAACCTTGATTCGTCTGTGAAGAGCCGCCAGCTGAGATGATTCTGAGCAAATTTCAGCCGGGCCTCCTTGTGCTGACGTGTCAAACGAGGGTCTTAAAGGAAATTCTAGATCTACTTAGGAGTATCCTACAAACAACTGGGATTACTTTCGGGGTACATGCAAAAGAGAAGGCAATAACTGCCATAAGGGCCATATAAACATAGACCACATGCTTCAAATCCCCGTAGAGATGGCAATGAAACTCTTCAGACTAAAAATTGTCCCAATTTAGACATATGGCTTACACCAAATAGGAGAAAACCTAAAAAAAGGACCTAATAGAATGGGAGAAAATGAATGCTACTTTCCTCAAGCGAGTAAATGGGGTGTCGATATACACTCTATCAAGGTATGTACACATTTTGACGAAAGAGCCCTTTCTGATGGAAGATCTCTCCTACGAATTACTACTACCTGCAACAAGGCCTATAGAGAGCTGATGGCAGAAAACCTGAGGAAAAGAAGTGAGGTCGAGGAGGACTTCTATGCAACAAGCGCCATGACAGATAGGAGTTGGACAAGACCGAATCAAAACATGAGGAATGTTATAACGAGGCTGGCTGTGCATGGTTTCCACCATCAAGTATGCTACAAAAACAATTTTCATACAGTGACGGATAAATGTGTTTCTGTGCAAATTCTGTGATCTAAAAGGTGATAAATACCACGTGTTGAACGCAGGAAAGGTCCAAAAACAGTGACAGAACTCGGTGCTGAAAACTAAAGTGCTGTTCATTCTGCACGCCTGTACGTACTTCACTTATTGTTGTTGTTATTATTATTATTATTATTATTATTATTATTATTATTATTATTATTATTATTAACCCTGCATTTCTCAGCCTGTTTCTTACGTTTGATAAAAAATCAGCACTCCAGTTGTTGGGCGTCATTTTGTAGATCTCTGGATGTAGGTTTGCGTCTGCGTAAAGCTGATAGGACAAGATATCTATGTTGTCTTCTTCTTACGCCCTTGTCTAGACCACCTCTGTATCCACCTGTCTCTACATATTGCCTCCAAGCCCTTAGGATGACAGAAGAACTGACATGAAAATCCTGTAGACAAAGCAAATGGAATGGCCATCTTCTATCCACGCAACTGCTTGTGCGACTGATGTTTCATTCAGATGTATCATTGCTGTGTATTAGCCTCAGAGAACACAAAATAACAATTTACTACCACTTATTGCTGTTAAGACCTGTTCTTAAAAAAATAGGTTAATACATCAAAGAGCGCTCACTTCGATTTCCATAGATTTTTTAACTTCGCTAATTTATTCAGAGAAACCAACGTTTACTCTGGTTTTAAACAACACTTCCAAACATAAATCTGGCTGTCAAACTATTCACCGCTTCAATATTTTATTCTGGGCTTTGTCTTAAACATGTGTTACTGTAATTTCAAATTTGAAATCTATACGAAATTTGGGATAATTTCTCTCAAAGGGTTATGGTTATTAGGTGAACTCCTGGAGTACGGAATTGGGATTTTGTGTTTTGAGCCTGGACACTTATTTCTATACCTATAGTAAGTAGAGCGAGTATTGCATTCCATCTAAATATTAGATACCGAGATTTCACCGGATATACACGTTTTGAGAACCCGGGATCCCAAAAAAATATTTTTAGAAAAATGTCCGTGAGTGAGTGTGTGGGGAGGGATGCGTGGACAGTACAACTCAAAAACGAAAAGTCGATTAAATACGGAACTTGATATTTAAGTTCAGTACCTTCCAGGGATGCGTACTTACTTGGTACACTGACGTGCATAAACAGTGGCCCATTCCCCTGGATCACCTTAGTGTTTTTCTCTGTGTAAGGTTTCCACTTTCAGGTAACCAACTTTTTACTCCATCCAGATGGTATCAGTTCTCTGAAAAACTGGCCTGAAAAACAATACAGGGACATACAAACTAAACAATGGACAATGTTTATAATTATGTGGAATGAAGGGGTGGTTCGGATACCACCTCTATGAAACACTTTCGCTACGATTGGTACACAAGGAAAGGCTAAATCAATTACAATGTAATTCGGCCTTCTAGTGGAAGGGGTGAAAAATTATTTGCATGTAAGGTTAAACTGAACGACGGTTCATCTTCGACAAGGAGACGAAGGTTAAGTTGATGCCGTTACTAAACGGCAATAAGAAAACGGTAGTGTAGCATGAAAATGTAAGGTTTAAGTTGTAATGTTATCCTTCAGCAGTTCGGCCATACTTTGGAGGGTATTCTACCAATCCAGTGGCTAGAATTATTCCCGAAAAACAGAGGTGGTAGCTTGTAGGGGTGGGGCTAGATTTTGTCAGTACCAACTTAAGCAGCTCCGCTCCACTATGGTCCACATTTTATGCACGCCAGTATACATGATAAAGTAAAAACAATTTAATGTGTTGCACTCACATGACTCTCTACTCACTCTTCTACGAAGTATTGTTACAAAAAGTTATTCTTCTATCTACTTCTTGTTAATCGAGATACACATCTATATATTTTGTTGTAGATATAAGAAGTATACAGTTGGCTTAAGTATTAGTCAGATTTTTAAAAACCATATCACTACGTGATGCCTTTGAAATTCCAAGCTCTTTGTATCACTGAGAAAAAAACTCTTATATGTTACATTCACATGATCTTTTCTACTCAATAGCAACAGAACTTATAAAAGTTATAAATAATGAACAATTAAAACCAACGTTACCAATATTTTCTGTAGGTAATAGTTTTTCTCTCTCTTAACGTTTTCCATATAAAATTCCTACCGAATTGAGTGGGGGTCACGGAATATTTCCAAAAAGTTCAAGATATTTGTCATTAAAATAGGTTAAATATATGGTATTTTATTCAAAATTGTTAGAGCTATTTTTGAGAAAATAGGAAATTTCGTAAAAATGTTGCATATAAACTGTAGCTTATGGTGGGGATTTCCTTGAAAATCCTTGTATTGCATCTTATCCAACTTTTGGTTTTTACTTGCTCTACTGCGTATAGTAAGTAGGAGAAGTATTGCATTCCACCCAAAAATTTGAACCGAGATTTCAATGGAAATACACGTTTTGAGGCCCCTGAATAAAAAAAAAGCATTTTTAGAAACATTTCTGTGTGTGTATGTGTGTCTGTGAGCAGCATAAGAAAATTCCTTCACATAGACTACACTTTACATGGAATATTTTTCGAAAATTATGATTTTTTCAAAAATAGCTAACGATTTTGATTAAAATATCATATATTTAAGATATTTTCATGACATTCAACGTATATCTAAACTTTCTAGGAATGTCCCCAAAAGTCCTCTACATTCAAAATAACTTTTGCATAACTGGTAAACCGTAAGAGGTAGACAAATTTTTTTTACACAAAAATGTAGGTCTCGTTGAAAGACACAGTTTATGTCAAATGCTTCTTTTTTGGTCGAATGAACCACTTCCGAGATATTCCTTGCTATTTGTTTGAATTTTCCAATACACTATTTCTCAAATGGGAATTCGATTATTCGTTTCTTTTTATGTCCTGATCATGCAAAGAGAATGAAATGCTTCACATAGCAACTAGCTCTTAAAAGATATGACTATAAACAGTTTCTGCAAATGTTTATCTCGAAGTAGATGCAAAATAAGCATTTGTAAAACTAGTTTGTACAAGAGAAGAGAAAGTCATGTGGGTGTAACAAACAATATTTTTTAGTTATGCTTTTCACGGACACAGGTAGGCTGGCAGTCGGACATAGGATAGACAGACACACACATGCGGACCTTCTTTTAAAACATGTCGTGTGTATTCACTCTAAACTATTCTTACTGCCAATTGTTTGTGAAGATAGATACATTTTCAATACACATTTACACATTTCGTTGTAGGTATAAGAAGAATACAGTAGGCTACACCGATAGTCAGATTTTTAAAATGTGTGTAGTATGTGATGGCTTTGAAATTCTAAGCTCTTTGTATGACCACAATTACCACTGGAAAAGGCACAGGTATTTGAAAATTCAACCAATAAAAAGAAATATCGGAGATGCTTACCGCCACAAGATACAATATTTTGCATAAATTGTGATTATATGACATCTACATTTTCGGTGTAGTAAGATTTAGTCTATTTGTAATGGTTTACCAATTATACAAAAGTCACTCAGATGGAATAGGAATTTACAGGCTATATCTAAAACATTTAAGATAAACATTTTATTTGTTATGTAAATATCTTAAACACACAGTATTTAACCAAAGTGAAACAATTTTCCAAAAAATAAAGAATAACCAATTTTTACTTTCTGTAATACGTATAGTAAAAATCTGATGTGTTACACTCACATAACTTTCTCTACTCTGTGTACAAACTATTTTTACAAACGCTTATTCTCCATCTACTTCATGTTAATCGAGATATTAACCTTATTGCTAATTTTCTTGTAGGTACAAGGGGCATATGGTAGGCTTTAAGCGACAGTCAAATCTTTTAAGAGCTGGTTGCTATGTGGCGCATTCCATTCTCTTTGTATGTCCAAGACATAAAACAAATCAATAACGAATTCACATTTGAGAAAAAGTATAAGAATTGGAAAATTTAAGTGAATAAAAGCAATATCTCGAAAATGGTTCACCCAATAAAAAAATATATATGACATAAATTGCGTATTTTAACGCGATCTACATTTTTTGTGTAGTAAAATTTTGTCTATCTCTTATAGATTACCAGTTATGCAAAAGTCGTTCACAATGAAGAATACTTTTGGTGACATGCCCAGAAAATTCAAGATATACATTTTATTTGTCATGAGAGTATCTTAAATATATGATATTTTAATCAAAATCGTTAGAGCCATTTCTGAGAAAATTAAAATTTTCGAAAAATGTCCCATTTAAAGGGTAATCTGGGGTGGGGGGATTTTCTTTAAAACCTTCGTGTCGCATCTCTGGAAGATACTGAACCTAAATACCAAGTTTGGTGTTTATCTGACTATTCGTTTCTGAGTTATGCTGTTCACAGACAGACACACACACACACACACACACACACACACACACACACACACACACACACACACACACACACACACACACACTCTCTGCGACACGAAGATTTTAAAGAAAATCTCTCCACCCAAAGCAACCTTTCCATTAATTTTATAAACAAATGGTTATAACAATTTTGATTAAATTATCATATATTGAAAATATTTACATGACAAATATAGCGTATATCTTGAATTTTCTGGGAATAGTCTTTGAAGTCCTCTTTATTCGGAAATAATTTCGTTTAATCTTGTGCAACTGGTAAACGTAAAGGGATAGACCAAAATGTACTATACAAAAAGATGTATATCTTTTTAAAAGACGCGATTTATTTCAAATAACTTTTTTTACCTTCTCTACTACGTATAGTAAGTAGGGGAAGTATTGTATTCCACCCAAAAATTCGATATCAGATTTCACCGGAAGTATATGTTTTGACAACCCCCTGAATAAAGAAAAGAATTTTTGGAAACATGTCCGTGTGTGTCTGTAAACAGAATAACTCAGAAACGAACAGTCGGATAAACACCAAACTTGGTATTTTGGTTCAGTATCCTCCAGAGATGCGACACGAAGGTTTTCAAGAAAATCCCTCACCCCAGATCACTCTTTACATGGAACATTTTTCGAAAACTTTAATTTTCTCAAAAATGGTTCTAACGATTTTGATTAAAATATCCTATGTTTAAGATATTTTCATGACAAATGAAATGTATATCTCGAATTTTCTGGGAATGCCTCCAAAAGTATTCTTCATTGTGAACGACTTTTGCATAACTGGTAAAGTATAAGAGATAGACAAAATTTTACTGCACAAAAAATATAGATAGCGTTAAAATACACAATTTATGTCATATGCATTTTTTTTTGTTGAGTGAACCATTTTAGAGATATTGCTTGTTATTCCCTTAAATTTTCCAATACTTTTTCTCAAATGGGGATTCGTTATTCATTTGTTTTGTCCTGGACATACAAAGAGAATGGTGCTCCACATGGCAACCAGCTCTTAAAAGATTTCACTATCGTTTAAAGCCTACCGTATTCCCCTTGCATCTACAAGAAAATTAGCAATAAGATTAACATCTCGATTAACATGGAGCATATGGAGAATAAGCGTTTGTAAAAATAGTTTGTACAAGAGTAGAGAAAGTCATGTGAGTGTAACACATTAGAAGTTTTGTGACAACAGCCACTTCCGAGATATTATTGATGTGAATTGTTCAATTCTTTGTCATTCCTTTAACGTCCTGTTGACATTCAGTTGTTTCTGGCAATGTCATGGAAACAGTATGGAATTTTAAGGTCTGTATATAGCGACCAGTTCTTAAACATTTGACTATCGCTGTTCCCTTTAGGAAGAGTAGAAGAATAGTTTTTATAGCCATTAATAAATGATAGAGGATAGAGACAGTCATGCGAATGTAACAAATAGGATTTTTTGGGGGTGGAATACAATACGACAGGTAAGCAGCAAGGGAAGTAAAAAGAGCAGCAGTGTACAGTTTGTCCAATAGTTGGAACATAACAACTGTAGGTAAGACAATTAAATTGCGTGACGAAGAGCTAGCTCGCACTCCCTGTGAGAGAGAGAGGGAGGTGGAGTCCCGGTAAGTGCTTTATATCACACAAATTCGACATGATCGCTCCATTCATTTAACCCATCCTGTCCGCTATTCGCAACGAGCGCCACATTTCATACACAACCCCCTAGCTGCGCGCGACAGTGGCACATGTCCCAGTAATTACATCATCTCCACCACCTGCTAATGATTTTTCCAACGCTTTGGCGGCGCCACTTTGGGGAAGGGGGAAAAAGAGAGCTGTTTTCCGAGAAACCCTCCCCTCTAGAGGGATGAAGTGTCTGACATGCACACGGTCATTTTGCTGCCACCCGCCATGGTACTTAAAAGAGAGCAAAAAAATCATATTGTGGAATAAAAATCATTGATTGCGCCGCTACGCCATCACGGCGACAAAATCGCTTTTTTTCGGTATTCATTTTTATCTGCTACAAAAGAGTGCTTGACAGTTAAACTGCTATACGAGCCGAGGTTTGGTTTCAACACAAAAGAAACACGCAGCAGCAACAGTCTAGCGAGAGTTCATCCACAACCAACAAAGCGGTAACGTGTGAGGCTCGCCTTCGGGAGGTCCCAGGTTTGAGAGGACTGTGTACCGATTCTTATACAATTGCAGTATATCAAAACATAATTTTAGTTGAAATTTCTAGACTTCTACTGCTCAGATTACAATGAAATTTGGTATGAATGTACAGTGATTCATTGTAATTCCAGTGAGATAAGAAACAAACTCCATAATTATTTAAAGTGGCCATAAGAAAGGTTATAATTGATTACACGTTTTTGAAAAAAAAAGTATATCTAATACTTGCGGTGTAATTTACTTCAACAATAAAGCATATTCCTTGAATATTTTAGGGCATTAAGCAATGTCTATTCTTAATTCGTAACCTAAAATTTACTGAAATATTTCTGACTGTATTCAAGAGAAAAATTCTGAACTTTAGTAAATGTTTTTTACATTTAAAAAAAATGCTTCAGCAACTTTTCATTAAAATAGGTTCAGTAGTAGAAGAAAATTGCATCTAAGTTTGAGAAGTTTCAATTTATGTTGGCAACACCAGCTAAGTGGGCATGACCAGCGTGCCGCCATATTTAAATGGACCATTTAAAGTCTTAAGTGTGCAGATACACTTACAACGTATATAACACTTTAAAGAGGAAGATTTCAATTTTTTTAAGATCAAAACAAAAAATCCCCTTAATTCCCGTCGGGCTATGGTTTTTTTTCGTGGTTTTCCCGAGTATCGGTAGGCGAATGCTGGAATAGTTATAGAGAGAGATAGCTCCTACACTGCGACCTACATAGATCCATTGTAGCTACAACCTCCCAGGAGGAAGGGATGACGTAAAGGAACAGGAGGCTACAGACCGCAGCCAACAGGCCACAGAGACGTACGGAAGTCCCTAACGGTTCCAGGTTCGAAGAGCCGTCCTACTGCTGGAGAGGACGATGGACGACCCGTCGACCAAGCAGCTCTCTAATGTCCGCGGGAGTACCTTTTTTGAGCAAGCATCCACGCTATCTGTCCGGCACCACCATACGCCACGAAATCTAGAAAGAGAGAAGGAAACGAAATGAAATCGTGGTAGTTGAGAAACCACCCAGGAATTCGCCTATCATCAGGGAAGACAACGAAATCCCAGGTTCAGAGTGGGCGGTTGACAAGACTTGAACCCGTGACGTCCCGAATGCGAGCATCACACGTTATCTCGCTCGGCTGGGGTGGTTGCTTTACTACCACATATTTCCTGTTCCCATCATTTCCTATGTGTGTGACTGGGCGGTGGATATGCACTTCGAAAATTCTTTTCCCTGGCGATGGTTGGAATGCTGATGGACCCGCTTTCTGACCTTAGAGGCGCCTGGGGTGCTCGGTGTTTGTGGAGTCGGGTTGGCCGGCGTTCTATCTGGAATAGTTAGGGACCCTTCTATACGTGTGCACTTCGTCGCCTGGATCTGGTCACCCTTCGGATCTCCCCCTCGTCCGTCCATCCCTCCCTCCCATGGGTCACGCTGAAAGCACAAAGAGTCACTCTGACCTATTTGCGGTTTCGAGGGCCTCTTAGTGATATGTACTCCTATTTCATCCACGGTGTCGAACAGTTACTAGTGTTATAAGGAATATATCGTCTCATCGCTACTTTTTGGCATTCAGTTCGATAACTAGATATTTTCGTGACACTTACAAAGTTTCGTAATACAAATTTATACAGGTAAATTAGAGTTGGATAAAACATTTTATGCAATCTTAGCATTATAAATTGTAGGAATTAAATCATGTCAGCGTCCATAGCTGACATAAGGGAGGGCGTCTTCACATATGAGTAAATCTATAACATCTAGGACGTTGCACGTGAAGGTGAGTGCAGTATAACTATGTTACCTGAGTAAGGCGGGGAGCTAAGGTCAGTTACCGCAGTCAATACAAACAGATAAAGCTGTGTAGTCACCCCTCGCTCCAACCCTTGGGGATAGTGACGTAAGACGCTCGCCGTGTAAAGGTAACTTGTATTCTTACAGCGATCCTAAATGTTACAACTCTAGTTATGAGTGGACATCGAATTTACAGACACTAAAATTAACTAAAATAGGCATGCATTTATGCTGTCAAAACCTTTAAAATACGCTGTATAATTTCAAAAGTATGCACCAAAATTATTAACTTTGAACTTATACTTTTTGCTACATATACATTCTTTTCTTCCTTAGACATTCTTCCAGTCTCTGTAATTTGTTTTGCAATGATGATTTTCTTCAAATGCTCAGGCGTAAGTTTATCACGTTTATTGGTTAACACAAGTTTGTATGCTTCTCACCCGGAGGTCCCAGTTTCGATTCCCAACCGTGTAGTCGGAATTTTTCTTTAATTAGGATTATTCCCTACCCTCCATAGAGTCTGAAAGTGTGAATGTGGGAGTGAATGATATTGAGAAAATATGTTAAGAATGACGAAAACCTAAAACAACCTAAAAGTTCAAAGAGTAAAAACACTATCAAATGTTTCAGTCAAACTCCCGGATGTGACTACTGCAGTATAAAGGGGGCTATAGAAATGAACCGTAAAACAGTTAGTATGCTGAGAAGGATCTTTCTTCGTCTACAGAGTTACTGGGAAACATTTGAAAGCACTTGCTAACTCTGTGGAAATTTCAGGTAGCACTAGGTTTTCACCTTGAAGATATTTATTCACAGAACACAAATCTTTAATGTCAGGATTTCGGTGTAAAACACTGCACAAATTATCACTTAATTTTCCTTTAACTCTTTATCTGGTAATGTTGTTCACAAGCAACACGAGTTTATCATGTGCTTTATACAAGAAATACGTTTTATTCCTAGAGAAGAATTGTTTTACGTCCTTTCACACAATAGCATACTGCATTTTTATAAAAATAATTGAAATATTTGAAAAAAAAACATATAAAAGTGTTCAGAAGACCTTATTTACTTCATCCCCTACCCCAAAAAAAGTTTTGCTTCATTTTTTTCATGAGTGGAGATGAAGGGTTAAAGGAGCGCATTCAAGTTTACACTGAGCCATACTAGGAAAGCATATGAGCGTCTAAACAGTATTTTGCCACTGGTGTGTTAAAATTAATTTTAAAATTAAATATTAAAATACTATATTATATACTGATATAGAATTAAGTTTTGCAATATATATAAAGTAAAAACAAACTAAATATGCATTTGCACACAAATCCCATTTCTAGTTATGAGACCTTAACTTATCTCCCTGCATTTATTTCATTTGTTAGTACCTGGCGTGTTGAACCGATAACACTTCCATGCATTCCCTTCCTGGGAGAGGAGTGAGGTGTTACGGACTGTCAGTAGCTATTATCAGCACAGCATGGTGAGCGATTATAAACTCAGATCTTAATTATGCTGTAATTAAAACTGTAAAGAGGTGCTTGCATCTTCGTTGCCCAGAGAAAAGAATATCACATAATGGTTTCATCTTCTTTGAATAGGCCACGGCATTGCGTCATTGCTATTATTGGCACGCGTGCCACAATGAGCAAGTATTCAGATATTAAATACAGTTACAACCTGCTTGTAACTGTAGCATTGCATAATTAGCGAGCGAATTAAGTAATTGGATTTATCCACTAAAGCCTTTGTGTACATAGAGCACATAATAGCTTTCAGTAAAAGCTCTCTAAATTATATTAAATAAAATAAATGTAATACAAATAATGTATAAATATAAAAGCCGTAGTCAGTCATTTGTTCACATATTCTCACAGCCGCCTGAATCCTACGCCATGAACCGCACCAACGCCTTCTAGGAAGCGTTGACCGTAACAATACGAGATGCGGATGTAGATGGCAGTGCTTATTCTGAGCTTGTGACTAAAAATATGGGTGAAAATCCCGAGGAAATCTCAATCCAAGCCAGAAGCATTGAATCTAAAGTATTCGGCTGCAGTATGAGTAGGAATATTGTATTTAAAGACTGGTGCAAAAGTTTATGAGTAACATAAAAAACCACGTTGGCTTATAATTCTTGTTTTAAGATCATGTATTTTGTTTAAAGTTGGTATGGCTGGTCACCGACATCTGCTAAAGGCTTCCATGCTGACTTTAGTGACCTAGGCCGCTAAAGTATTACTTTTCGGCGCGTTAAAAGTCCCACAAGCAGCTGGTTTAGACAGCGCGTACTAAAAATGGTTTACTCACATAATTTAAATTAATCTGTAAAGTTAATATTATATTAAATTTGTTTGGAGGAATCAATGTCCAGTAGGTAATATTTTGAGAAACTGAGGACTGTTCAGTGCGGTGAAAATATCCGTATCTTCTTGCAACAGAATAAAGAGGTGCTAAACACAGAAGGATTGATTTCTGAAGCTGGAGAAGGATTTTTAGAGGAAATTTGTGCATGACCATTCACAGTCTGTTTATTATGACCTGGTATTTTCAATTTAAGGTGACACCGTGGCCAGGTTAGACCGCTTGCCTCCCACCAGCGGGCCGGGTTCGATCCCAGGGATCTGCATGTGGGATTTGTGATGGATGAAGCGGAATCTGGGTGGGTTTTCTCAGGTTCACCGGTTTCCCTTGCCATTCATTCCATCAATTTCTCCACGAGCTTTCCTTTAATCCATTTCACGTTCATTTCATATCATCTTCTCTCACTCTCATACCTGGCTACGGGCCGATTCCAGTTCTTCATTCTCTGATTCAATGTTCGTCTGGTCCTCGTCATGCCCCTGACCCTAGGCACGGTTGTAAGTCCTAGAGGGTGTAAGTTCTTCATACGAGGAGGGTAAGCCGGCTAAGTAAACAAGTACATAAGTATGTTTTCAATTTAGAGGTTTATTTGATGAAATCGCAGTCAATCTTTTTTACTTTCCCTACCACATACCTGCAATCCATCCAAAATTCGAAGTTGAGATTTCACTGCAAATAAAGCTTTGATGTCCTCTGAATTAAAACAAGGGAAAAAAAGCATTTTTAGAAGAAGATCCACGCTGCGCGTGTATCTGTGAACGGCACAACTAAAAACTAAATGTTAAACAGATATCAAAGTTGGTATTAAAGTTCAGTGTTTTCCAAGGATGCGACACACTGTGCCCACCTCAAACTACCGTTTACTTCGAAATTTTTTTATATTTTATATACTCAAAAATGGCTCAACGATTTTGATTAACAGGCCACATATTTCACACATTTACAATAATAAACAAAACGCATATATTGAATTTAATAGAAATAGCCTCTGAAATCCCTTTCATTCCGAAAGAGTTTTGTATAATTTGGTATAACTACAGTGCGATCGTTTTATGGCGAGGCCGTGGATCGCGCGTATGTATGGGAGTTATTAGTTCCGTTAACTCCCGCGCTACTTATTCACGAGTAATAGTAAAGTGCACTATAATGAGTACTAATCTTGTAATACGTGGTGTTGGAAATGGTGTCCATCTGCGTCAAGACATTCCTGGCATCTTTGGATGAAATTTCGTTCACACGCATAACTTCTTCTTGCGTAATGTTCATAATTTCTGTTTTTATATTGCCCTTAAGTTCGTCTTTGGTATGAGGATTGTTCCTAAAAACTTTTTTTAGGGTTCCCACAAATAAATGCACCAATTTAGTCATTTTTTTACTGCGTTAGAACATTTACTTCTCAGGTTTAGCGTTTAGATATTCTATTGCCCTAAATTTATTAACCAGACGTCTAACATTTTCTCTACCTGGAATTGGTATACCAGGGAATTTCTCTGAAATTTCTGCACACTTATCTACATGATTCAGTCTTTTACGTACGAATCGTAAATAAAAATTCACTGTTCAAGCGTGAATTTGTGGCAAGCATTGAGTGGCCTAATAACAAGACGTTAAAACTCTTAAGCAAATCACACAACAAAATGTCTTGAATAAATTTTCCACCTTTGAAATGCACATCTCTTTACAGCACGAACACAACAGATTACAAAGATAACCTTGAACGCGTCAGGCACCGACATTGCGCACCGAGGCCACTGCTGCACAGCGTACTACGTATATAGCCAGTCTGTGGCCTCGCCTTAAAACGCCCGCACTGTGGTAAACCATAAGAGATACACTTCCTTTATTCTAATAATAACTACATTATAAGGATTCGAAAAGCTATTTCTCATCCCTCCTTTCTGAGAAACTCATTTCTATATTTAATACTACCATAGAGTTGAGAACTGACATATTTATAATTAAATGAAACAGTTAGCAAATGTTTTACACGTTCTGTTGATAACCTACTTCGCTCATCTGACCAGTAAAAATATATTACGGAAAAAATATTGTCAACGGCTGCGTTATGGGCCGTTATGAAAAAAATTTAAGAATTTTCAACACTTCGATGTATCTGTCGTCTAAATTACTGCTCAAAACATTACACCTCCTGTCCGAAACACTCTTTCCTAAAAATGTTGCTCTATTTTCTTATCCTACCTGTTCACAAACCTTTTTAGACAGGTAGATCATCATAGAGTGCACCCACATCTACAGTAATATTTTTAGTCCACCACACCGTAATACGCCGATTACACGTGACGTAACTGAACTGTTATGGTATCCATAATACTTCAACGACTCATTATGGTCAGCGCGGCAGCTCCCCTATCGCCCATACCTTTTAACAGCTTCAAAGCAGCAGTCCATTAGGATCCATCCCCAGATAAACAATGAAATATATGAATTTAAAATAAATTCTGTGTTGCTTTCACGTTACCTGCAAGAAATCAAATACAAAGTGCTGCAATGTTTTGCACTACTCGCAAACCACTAAAGGCCCTGCCATTAGTGTTGCCATACGATCAGCATTTAGTTATACACATTTAACAAGGTAAGATCTTTTTGTAAAAACTCAAAAGTTTTGATATTATAGTGTGGTCGACCAAAAACAGTCGTATGCAACTTGACTACGATGCTTGTATGAAAATTATGAAACGACTGATACCGAGTCTTAACATACTACCATTATAGTTTGTTACATAATATCCTATTCTCTCTCTCAAGTACAACATACAATTTATAACATATTCCCACTCGGGTTCTTTAGAAAGAGTCAACCAATTGAATAAGCTAATTCATTACATGCAGTCATCCATTTGCTTACAAAGTTAGGGTCGCCCTTCGTGGTGTAGTGGTTACCATGCTAGCCTCTAGTTCCCGATGTCGCGGGTTCAAACCCGGATGGATTTTTTCGCGCGTAAAAATACTTAGCATGCTTCCTTCGGAAGGGAAGTAGTCGGTGGTCCCGTATCGTAGATTTACGGCACGTAAAAGAACCTCAAGCCTGATAAAGAGGCCTCTGAGCAAAACTACCGGTCTTTCACGCCCAATATAGAATGGGACGCTAAGAACCATAGTACTTAAAGAGCGTCCATAAATAAAACTCAATTTAATTAAATTTTACAAAGTTAGGGATTACAAACATATGACGCATAAGTACGGAAATTGAGTATTCATTGGGTTTTCTGGATTTTTAATCGGGGATTAAAAACTAGGTGGTTCCCGGCTGTATCAGTGATTTGGTGACCCCGTACTAGATCAATAAACTTAACAATAATGTGACTACACTTTACTAATAGGAGAGCTGACGATTCTGTTCCTTTGCCGCAACGATTGTTGGCCAACTGAAAGTTCAAACCTATAACGTATCATTATGGCGAGATTTTCGTCATAAAGTGTTTCTAGGACGTGCGCCATTCTTATCCTGAGCCACAGGTGGCACACGCTACATTTCCATACACGGTCACCAGGGGGATACGACCTATTAAAACATCTGATGCATGGAAAGCAGATTACAGGCAGGAGCACGTCATGTGTGCAAGTGAGATGGAAAATACATACAGCAGAGGAGTTTAATTTCGGTGTTACTTGCTCTTACTCTGATAACATTAAGATTTTTATCGTGTAAACCATTTTCTGACAAAAATTATGGATAGATAAACAGTTTTATAAACACACTGCTACTACAATACTGAATAATATATAACGATGTATACACATAATCAGTTAATGAACGTTGAAATTCTCTTAAATGAAATCGAGTTTTATTTATGGACGCTCTTTAACTTCTATAGTTCTTAGCGTCCCATTCTATATTGGGCGTGAAAAACCGGTAATTTTGCTCAGAGATCTCTTAATCAGGCTTGAGGTTCTTTTACGTGCCGTAAATCTACAACAGGGGCCCACCGGCTTTACTTCCCTTCCGAAGGAAGCCATGCCAAGGATTTTTAAGCCCGAAAAAATCCATTGCCCTCCGCCGGGTTTGAACCCGCGACCTGTTGAAACCCTCTTAAATGAATTTCAACTGCATACAAAAAATATTCAGAAACAGAAGCACATATCACTGATCACTTCTGACATTTGAAGGAATATTTACAGAATTTTGAGACAGGGTATGAATAAGGAGAACTACTACAAATTATTATAAGTAACACTGAAAAAAGAATATGATGTTTTACATTCACATGACTTTCTCTACCCTTCATCGCAAATTATTCTTACGAAAGTATATTTTTCGAGCTACTTCGTTTTAATCAAGATAAACCTCTCCGGTAATAGTTGCATCACACATTTCGCTATAGATACAAACAGAACAGCGACAGTCAAGTGTTTAAGAACTGGACGCTATATGGACGCTATACTGTTTCCATAACATCGCCGAGAAACAACTGAAAATCGACAGGACTTTAAAAGAATAAGAAGTATTGAACAATTCGAACCATTAATGACGGATATCTCGGAAATGATGATGCCACAAAAATTATTTGGAATAAATTGTGTTTTAATGAGACTACATTTTTTGTGGAGTATGTTTTCGTCTATCGCTTCACGTTTACCAGTTATACAAGATTTTACAAAATTTCTTCCGAATGAAGAGGACTTTACAACTATTCCTAGAAAATTCTATATAAACATCCTATTTTTAATGTAAGTATCTTTAATATATAGTATTTTAATCTTAATCGTTAGAGCCATTTTTTAGATAATAAAAAATTTCGAAAAATTATGAATCTAAAAAGTAGTTTAGAGTGGGAGGATATTCTTGAAAATCTTTGTCACATCATTGGAAGGTAGTGAGCCAAAATTCCATGTTTGGTCTTGATCCGACTGTCCGTTTCTGAGTTATGCTGTTCACAGACACACACACACACACGCGGACATTTTTCCAAAAATGCTTTTTTTGGATTCAGGGGGTCTCAAAACATGTATTTCCGGTGAAATTTCGGTATCGAATTTTTGGCTGGAATGCAACACTTCCCCTACTTACTATACGTAGTAGAGAAAGTAAAAATTAATTTATACTGAAAAACAAGTAGCACCAAAAACTTCACAACAAAAATTGATTTCTCTACAAGTCATAATATCGATTTCAACTTATATTCGTTTTCACTATACTAAAGTATTATAAAATGTAACTATTGTACTTTTCGGACAAACTGAATGTGCAAGGCGTTTTAGAAAATTAAAAATATTTAATTGTATTATCTGAGACACCGCTTGAGCTTGAGTTATGATGTTTTTCACAATAATTTATCCATTCACTCATATTAAGTGTGCTAATTTTCAATTAAATAGCTTTAATATTAAGAAAAGGATAGAAAATTTAGTCCCAGTGTATCTTAAGGTTTGTGACATTAAAACAAATTTTTTGGTGGGAAATCAGTGTGGCGAATTTTATACATTTATTTTGACGCTGTGTGTATTTCTACCGTTGTTAATAATTAATTCGTTATTTTTTTTAATAGTAATCACTTCCATTCATCAAAATTATTCGCTTTTGCCGAAATCAAATGTATTGTGGAACGTGTTTAAGTATCTGTTATTTCCAATGGAATTACTGTTCAACTGGTAAATAATGAAGAATGGTACTACAGGTAGACAAAACATATTTACTCAGAACAGCAAGCTGCCCCGAATGACTGATCAGTATAATGAATAAACAAATGTATTGATGAAAATAAATTAATAATAGGAAAACTCGTAAATATTCCTTCCAAAGAATTGCCATCGGACAAGGAACACCATGAATAAACCTTCGATGAGGTTGAAACTTCAGAAACTTCTATGTCAAACACAAAGGTAAAAGTAAAGGTACTGAGGAACGGAGGGGCCCCCGAACCCGGGGCAGAGCACCACACGCAGACAATCTGATCCCTTGTGCTCCTACTGCGACCCCTTGGAGAGAAGGATGAGGGGTAGAGGCCCGAAGGGCGACCAGATCCGGATAACCACGGCCGCAAGCACGGACGGGGTTCCTAATATTTGCAAATTGAATGCCTCCAATGCCGGCCGAGCTCACCAATTGAGCCCCGAGCCTCCGAAAAGTCCCCGAAGGAGCGCCTACCCGAAAGCACCCAGAGATGGGTAGCCAAATAGTCCCTGGACGATGTCATGAAGTAACCTCCACAGAGCGCATAGCCACCGCCCAGCCGCAACCCGCCGAACACCGTCGCGTGGTACTACAACGCTGAAACAGCTGACAAGGAAGATGATCGATACAGGAAATGAGGGACATGTGAGTCGCGGTAGAAGATAAAGCAAGTATTCACCCGCCGACCCGGTGATACCACGAAAATCCCATGGGTCAGAATGGGCGGTCGCCGGGGATGGATTCCGAGACCTCTCGAATGCGAGTCGCACAAGTTACCGCAACGCCACCTCGCTCGATGTGACAATCACAAACATTACCGTCAGAGCCAGCTCCTCCATCAAATAACCTTAAGATGTGCATTCGCGTGTTTCGGAATGTCTCTGCTAGGGTTGTAGTCCAACAAACGCACCAATGAAAAATAATATAAAAGATTATATTATGTAGTATCCAAAATGATCGGTTTAATGTGAAGATGTATTATTCTAGAACTTTTCCAACATTATTAATATCCTGGCAGCATTTTAGTGAAACCTGAATATTCATACAACCGTTTCTAATTCGGCTTCACGATTTGTGAAGGGTTCCAAAATTAAATTCACATCGTGCACATCTTGCAGTGCAATTACTCTTATCAACACCAAGGACATAGGGGCATAGGTAAATTCTGTGACAAAAACGAGACGAGTTACCAAGTAGAGTATCTAAACCACTGCATGAACGCATTAATTTTACAAGAAAGATGACTCAAATTTCTAAAATTCATTTTAACTCTCTGTAGCCTTAAGCACGTTTTGATATTCAAAACTATCGCAGCATACTTCTAGGCGAATCTATTTTACAAAAACGAAAACACTATTCTGTCATTCATTATTGTGGAATTATCACTTAGCTATGCTATAGTTATGTAAACCCACCCTTTCTATCCTCCATAATTTTCCGCTAAAAGCATTCATTTTCGGAATATTATTTCTCCATACAGTAGTATACAGCAGGTTTTTATTAGTTTATATAAATTTAAAAGTTTGGGCTGTAGGTCCAGTTATTGTGGTTAAATTCGTTGATCTTGTAACAAATTCTAAGTTATCCGAGTCACGAAAGACAGAAAGAAGGTACTATAAGTTTCCGTTACGAGAAGCTAATCTCTGCGCATGCGCTAGTGGCGCGTATGTTAATAGATTGGCTTCCCTCGAGGCAGTTGCCTGGAAGTCTTTGTGAGTGTAGGACGTGTGTACTCGTCTACCTTCGGGCTGCCATCTTGGAAGTTGCCGCAGTGATTAAGCGACCATTAACATTTTAAGTGTTAACTCTCTTAATAAATGTAATCCATTCCTTTGTGACGCCTGATCCAGCGTGATTCCTTCCCGTAAGTTTTAGCTGTGTGATCCCCTTTAGTTTATAGTATGAAGTGATAGTTTAGTTAGTGTCCTCGACCAAACGAGTTTTCCCAACAGTTGCATAATGGCGTAGATTTATGTTGAATTTTAATGTGTGAATTTATGCCATAGTGTAACAATAGGATATATGTTCAGTCCTCAATTTTCTTTCAATCTGGTGAAAATGGAATCAGCGATATTAGTAGTACTGTAGAAGAGTCAACAGGAGTCGAGAGTCAAGTCGGACTTGGTATGGTCAAGTAGAAGACAAGAGTTGAGGGGTTACGTAATGTGACTGCAAGCTATCGACTATAGATAGGACTCAAGAGGCCGTAGAGTAGGCAGCACATCTAGAAGAACTACACTGAACACAAACCACAACGCAGTGTATGTCTCGGAATCACAATAAAGATATATTAGAAGGGACACACAGATCCAATCCACAACGCGTAGACGGGCCTCGGAAGCTACAGTAAAGGCAACGCTACAAGGAAAAGGATACTCCGGAAAGAAACCACGAGTAGTCAGGCCTCGAAAGACATAGTGAAGACAACAACGCTTCTAGAAAAAGGATACTCCGTTAGAATATCCAAAAGGTAGATAGCCCTCAAAAGTCATAGTGAAGATAACAACACTTCTAGAAAAAGGATACTCCGGAGAGAATCCACAACAGTAGACAGGCCTCGAAAGTCTAGTGAAGGCCACGTTTCTACAAAAAGAATATTCCGGAGAGAATCCACAACAGTAGGCAGGCCTTGAAGGCCACAGTTAAGGCAACACTTCTAGAAAAAGGATATTTTTAGGAGAATCCACAACAGTAGACAGGCCTCGAAATTCTAGTGAAGGCAACGCTTCTAGAAAAAAGATATTCCGGAGAGAATCCACGAAGTAGACAGGCCTCGAAAGTCTAGTGAAGGCAATGCTTCTAGAAAAAGGATATTCCGGAGAGAATCCACAACAGTAGACAGGCCTTGAAGGGCACAGTTAAGGCAACACTTCTAGAAAAAGGATATTCCGGATAGAATCTGCAACAGGTAGACAGTCCTCGAAAGTCATAGTGAAGGAAGCACTTCTAGAAAAAAGGATATTCCTGAGAGAATCCACAACAAGCAGTCAGTCCTCGAAAGTCATAGTGAAGGCAGCACTTCTAGAAAAAAGGATATTCCTGAGAGAATCCACAACAAGTAGACAGTCCTCGAAAGTCATAGTGAAGGCAGCACTTCTAGAAAAAAGGATATTCCTGAGAGAATCCACAACAAGTAGACAGTCCTCGAAAGTCATAGTGAAGGCAGCACTTCTAGAAAAAGGATATTCCTGAGAGAATCCACAACAAGTAGACAGTTCTCGAAAGTCATAGTGAAGGTAGCACTTCTAGAAAAAAGGATATTCCTGAGAGAATCCACAACAAGTAGACAGTTCTCGAAAGTCATAGTGAAGGCAGCACTTATAGAAAAAAGGATATTCCTGAGAGAGTCCACAACAAGTAGACAGTCCTCGAAAGTCATAGTGAAGGCAGCACTTCTAGAAAAAAGGATATTCCTGAGAGAATCCACAACAAGTAGACAGTTCTTGAAAGTCATAGTGAAGGCAGCACTTCTAGAAAAAAGGATATTCCTGAGAGAATCCACAACAAGTAGACAGTTCTCGAAAGTCATAGTGAAGGTAGCACTTCTAGAAAAAAGGACATTCCTGAGAGAGTCCACAACAAGTAGACAGTCCTCGAAAGTCATAGTGAAGGCAGCACTTCTAGAAAAAAGGATATTCCTGAGAGAATCCACAACAAGTAGACAGTTCTCGAAAGTCATAGTGAAGGCAGCTCATCTAGAAAAAAGGATATTTCTGAGAGAATCCACAACAAGTAGACAGTCCTCGAAAGTCATAGTGAAGGCAGCACTTCTAGAAAAAAGGATATTCCTGAGAGAATCCACAACAAGTAGACAGTTCTCGAAAGTCATAGTGAAGGCAGCACTTCTAGTAAAAGGATATTCCTGAGAGAATCCACAACAGGTAGACAGTTCTCGAAAGTCATAGTGAAGGCAGCACTTCTAGTAAAAGGATATTCCTGAGAGAATCCACAACAAGTAGACAGTTCTCGAAAGTCATAGTGAAGGCAGCACTTCTAGTAAAAGGATATTCCTGAGAGAATCCACAACAGGTAGACAGTTCTCGAAAGTCATAGTGAAGGCAGCACTTCTAGAAAAAGGATATTCCTGAGAGAATCCACAACAAGTAGACAGTTCTCGAAAGTCATAGTGAAGGCAGCACTTCTAGAAAAAGGATATTCCTGAGAGAATCCACAACAAGTAGACAGTTCTCGAAAGTCATAGTGAAGGCAGCACTTCTAGTAAAAGGATATTCCTGAGAGAATCCACAACAGGTAGACAGGCCTCGAAAGTCATTGTGAAGGCAGCACTTCTAGAAAAAGAATATTCCTGAGAGAATCCACAACAGGTAGACAGGCCTCGAAAGTCATTGTGAAGGCAACAGTGCTAGGAAAAGGATACACAGGAGAGCATCTACAACAGATAGAATACCATGAAGACAACAACACGTCTGGGAGAAGACAAGCTCTGTTCCTTCATATTGGTTTTTATGCGAAAGGCTGGTACCATTCCATATAAAACCCCAAAATTAATGAAAGTGTCCTGATTTTAAAAAATCCACAGATACAAGTAAAAGATACAGACCATTAGGATTTAAGGATTTCCGATATTCACAACAAAGTATAAGAGTTAGGATTATTATAACCCTCAGGAGAAATGACCTCAGGTTGATAAAACAAGACGGAGTCAACAATTTGGAACCAGAATGGCTGAGGTCCAAACCGTGAAGAGGAATAAAAAGAAGACTATAGCATTATAATCAAATTGTTAATTTTAAATGGTAACTCAAGGAATAAAGTAGGTGTCACAAAATAACAAATTAGAACAGGCTACCTGTGTTTAATGAGTACTTGAGCACCATGTAATCTTGGACGCATGAAATCTCTGCCAGAGCACCTGCCAGGTGAGAGGTATTTCTGTAAAGCGCGAGGTATTCTTGTGAAGTCGCCAACTGCAACTGGTGCAACGGGATTTCCCCGCAATTATGTAACTACTTCTTGTTCACTCTCTCTTCCAACCTCTTGTATAAGCGATCACAACACGTCTCTCGTGGATATTGAAACAGCGCTGAGATATCCGTATAGGTTTACAACACGTGATGTTCAGCCTGTCACTTTTTACTGTCTATACTACTATTGTATTCCGTGGATAAATTCAATGTAGAGATCTCACCGGAAAAAAATGTTTTGAGGCCCTCTAAACCCGAAAAAAAGTGTTTTACTTTCTCTACCATGTGATTACATAAGTAGACAAAGTATTGCATTCCACCCCAAAATCCAACGTCGAGATCTCACCATAAATAAATGTTTCGGTGCACCTTGAACCCCCTCCCAAAAGAGCATTTTACTTTCTCTACCATGTGCTTACATAACCAGAGGACGTATTAAATTCCAACCAAAAATCTGAACTCGATATCGCACCGAAAATTGATGTTTTGGGGCACTCTGAACCCATAAAAGCATTTTTAGAAAAAGGTCCGTGTTTGTATGTGACTGTGAACAATTTAACTAAAAAACGAAAAGTCAGACATATACCAAACTTGGTATTTGCTATTATTTATAAACTTGGAATATATATCTTCCAAAAATGCGACACGAAAATTTTCAAGGATGTCCCCGCACCCCAAACTATCCTTTACATGGAGCATTTTTCGAAGGTTTTTATTTTCTAAAAATGGCCCTAACACTGTGATTAAGATACTATACATTAAATTACATGACAAATAAAATGTGTATCTTGAATTTTCTAAGAATAGCCTGTGTAGTCCTTTATTCGGAGGAAATTTTGTGTAATTCGTAATCTGTATGAGATACATAAAAGAGTACACAAAAGTGAACACAATTTATGTCAAAAAGTTTCGTGTCGTTAAATATTTCCGAGATATTTCTTTATTAATCGTTGGAATTCAGAAATACTTAGTGGTAACTTGCTATACGTTGTTTGGCTTTTCTCGTGGTCGTGCAAAGAGCATGGAATTTCAAAGTCCTCCCATAGCGATCCGCTTTGTAAAAATCTGATTGTAAATGTGTAATGAAAGTTTATCTGGGCTAACAAGAAGTAGATAGAAGAATAAACTTTTCTAAGTATAGTTTGTAGAAGAGTAGAAAAAGTAATGTGAATTCAACACTATTTTTTTTAAAGTCGTCAAACATTTTAAGAGTGTGCCTACATATTGCAATAGTCTCTAGAATGGAGACCTTATTTTATAGTTTACTAATGAAATAATATTCTGAATAAAATTGAAGCAACAAACTTATTGTCCTTTAACACACAAATGAAATCATTATGAGCTGGACGATTTTAAGTAGCGATGGGTAACCAGCTAGTGAGAAGTAACTTTGTGAACTCACCACTTGTTTTAATGAGTGTCACTACAGAAATTCATTTCATACTCACTTGAAATTCCTTCCCTACTCATAGTTCATAGTTCTCAAATGTCGCAACATTACATAACTAAATTCTGTAATGAGCCGTTTGCCGTCTCGCTGTATTTCGCTTCACCCCGGTAGCCTAGCCTCACTTCTATATAGGTCGTATATTACTCTTCTTCCACTCAAAATCGAATCTAGAAATCAAGCATGTAGAATGAAATACAGGAAACCTGCCAATGCTTCTGGTTTCCTATGGTGTTTTTGCTTATTTAATCTTGGCAGAAGCTCCTTAGTCCACAATAGCCCTGGGTAAGCCATATTCGTTTGAATTACAGTCTGGCACACACGAATTAGCCTAACCTAGGAACAAAGATCAGACCTAGGTGAGTGGCGAAAGGGAAAGAGTACGGAAACATTGCATCTGAATGAGTAGAAGGAATGCTTCGCAACGACGGTCCACACCATCCTCTTGTTGAGTACGTCTCATATTGGCTTGATGTCAAAAGTTTGACAGTCAAAAATTAACCTCTGTACGTAGGTCGATTTCAGACTCAGAAGCGAAGGAAAAGAGAGAGTAAGACAAACATAAGTGAAGTATCAGGTATGGGATGGCACTGGGTATGGCAAAGACGGTTTATTATTTGCTTATCAACATAACCACTGCACATTATATCGGCACGATTCCATGCACTCGAATATTGAACCAAAACCTAATAATCAATGAAGAGTATTCTAACACCGCATACACACTGCTTCAATACTTCAATATAGGAATAACTTGAAAATCAGTCTTTATTAAAATAATCACAATACGCGACTGCAAAAATCGAATTTGCCACATTCATATGACTATCTCTACCCTCTATCGCTTATAAGTGGGTATGCAAACTATACTTACGAAAGCTTATTTTTCTATCTACTACATTTTAAACCAAATAAACCTTTGCAGAAATAGCTACATTACACATTTCGTTATAGATACAAAGAGAACAGCGACAGTCAAAAGTTTAACAACTGGACGCTATATGCTGGTCTTAAAATTCCATACTGTTGCCATGACGTCGCTGAATGTCGCCAAGACTTTAAAGGAATGACAAAGTAGTGACCAGTCCGAACCATTTCAGAAATGACTTATGACACAACGAAAGTTATTTGAAGTAAATTGTGAAGTGCTTTAAAGAGGTTCTGCATTTTTTGAGTACTGCGTTTTGATCGTATCGCTTAACGTTTGCCAGGTACACAAAATTCATTCTGAATAAAGAGCGCTAACAAGCTATTCCCAGAAAAGTCAAGATATACATTTTATTTGTAATGTAAATATATTTAATAGCTGGTATTTTGATCAAAATCGTTAGCCATTTTTGATAAAAACAAAACTTTCTAAAAATGTTCCATGTAAAGAGTAGTTGGGAATGGACGGATTTTCATGAAAAGTTTTGTGGCGCATCTTCGGAAGACACTGGGCTATGCGAAGTTTGGTATTTATGCGACTTTTCCGTTTTACTTTCTCTACTACGTATAGTAAGTAGAAGTATTGCATTCCACCCAAAAATGTGATATCGAGCTTTCGCCAAAAATATGTTTAGAGACCCCTGAATAAAAAAAGATTTTAGAAAACGTTCCATGTGTGTGTGTGTGCGCGCGCGTGTGTGAACAGTATAAATCAAACAAAAGTGGCATAAATACCAAAATTCTTATTTAGGTTCAAGTACCTTTCAAAGATACGAAACGAAGATTTTCAAAAAAAAATCTCTCACCCCAGAGTACATTTTACATGGAAATTTTTCGAAAACTTTTATTTTCTAAAAAATGGCTCTAACGATTTTGATTAAAATACCATATTATGTTTCATATATTTTCATTGCAAATGTAAATGTATATCTTGAATTTTCTGTGAATGTCCCCAAGTCCTCTTCATTCTGAATGACTTTTATATAACTGGTAAACCGTAATAGATTGACAAAATTTTAGTACATAAAAAATGAAGATCTCGTTAAAACACACAACTTATGCCATACACATTTCTTTTGTAGAGTGAACCATTTAAAATATATTGCTTGTTATTTGTTTGTAATTTCAAATACGTGTACTTTTTCTCAAATGGGAATTCGTTATTCGTTATCTTTTATGTCCTGGACACGCAAAGAGAATGGAATGCTCCACATAGCAACCAGCTCTTTAAAGATTTGACTATCGTTTAAAGCCTACCATATTCCCCTTGCACCTACAAGAAAATTGGCAATAAGATATTCATTCATTCATTATCTGTTTACCCTCCTCTTCTGTAGGACTTACACCCCCCAGGACTTACAAGCGGGTGCCTGGGGTCAGAGACCCGTCGAGGAGTAGACACTCATGGATCAGGCAGAGCATCCAGGATGGGTGATCAGCCCGATGAAGGAAGTAGAGGAAACGAAATGTTGGTGAAATGGATGAAAGGAAAGGTGATGATGGAGCAGTTGGTGGAATGAATGGAAACCGGAGAACCCGGAGAAAACCCGCCCAGACGCCGCTTCGTCCACCACAAATCCCACATGCCGGTCCCTGGGATTGAACCCGGGCCGCCTCGGTGGAAGGCGAGTGGTCTAACCACTCGGCCACGGCGCCGCCGGCAATAAGATAGTTTCTGAAAATTTTTATCTCGATTAACATGAAGTACATGGAGAATAAGCATTTGTAAAAATAGTTTGTACAAGAATAGAGAAAATCAGTGAGTGCAACACATCAGATTTTTTTAGTTATGCTGCTCACACACGGGACCTCAAAACACGTATATCCGGTGAAATCTCGGTATAGAATTTTTGAGTGTGATGCAATACCTCTATACCTACTATATACGTGGCAGAGAAAATGAAAATAGTATCAATGACAAAACGGTATATAAAAGACACGTATTCTAACATATAATAGTAGATTATGATACAAGGGGTAAAAGTAGGGTTTCATTTTATGAGTAGAAATCCTGGGAGCAAAATAAAACCACTTTTAACACGTGTGGCATATACTATTTTTTACACAGCGCTCGAATTTGTAAAATATCAATAATATTATATTGATTCCCGAAACTAACAGAGATTACGTTTAGAACGTGGTGCTTGAAACAAGTGAAACGACGTTTAAAAAGTAGATGTTTTGTTGATTCGCTAGCAATTATTTTCGGTGAAATTATTTTCAGCATGTTTTGCCTTACACAGACAATGAAACATTAATTGCTATACCATATTGCTTTCTGGATTTTTTGGGTAAGTACTTCTAATGTTATTCTATCTGCTGCTTCTGTAATTTTACCTGGCTCTTGCATTTCAGCTTCTTCTAAATTCATAATTTCCGCCATTTAATCTTTATGTAGGTTATACTAGGTAAAAGAATAACGCTTTAGATTAAAGAAAGCAGAAAGCTGTCGATATAATGAATAGGTTAACTCTAAAACGAACTGTGACAAATTGAAGTATGATGATTTGTACTGTGAACAGATAATGCGAACGCCATCAGCAATTAATCATGTAGAAAGACATGATGAAAAGTAAATCCTAATCAAAGCAAGTCGATTTATTAAACGTGTGCAAATACAAAGGGTAATTGTCATGTGATTGAACTTGGAAGCAAAGTTGGTCACAGTGGAAGCATTTAGCTCGTGTGCACTTTGTTAGTAGTTCTACTTTTAGGTCATGCTTTCTTAAAATTAATATAAATCATTTCAACTCACTTACTGTAAAAATAAACATTCTGGCAATCTGGAGACTAGCAAACTTGTTTCGTATAACGCTATTCATAGTATTTACAGAAAGATACATCCGATTCAAATGTTTGCAGAACTATGTAGTGCAGTCTCGGATCGGAGAGGAACCGATGGTAAATCGGTTTGCCGACGACACTGCAAGCCAAATTGTCTGAATGTCTGGCTGGTTGCTTCAAACCCCCCCCCCACTTGTGTTGGGCTAAAACAAAAACTTTTTTTTTATCCTTTCAACCCTTGTAGTTACTCACCTCACCGCCAAAGACGATAATTAAGTTGCTGAAATTTTGGTCGGGACGTGGAGCGCTAATTGGTCGAGAAGACACTTCCAATCATTCACTTACCTGCGAACAGAAGAGAGAACAAAACCGAAGCATTAGTTGCTTGTCGAGCAAAGCTGTAACAAGCTGTTAGCACATAATCCAGAGACAAATTTGTCTGCTTCTGCAGCACAGAATTTAAGATTAAAACTGACTGCAGTGAGACACTAAGCAAAACTAGAGATGGCAGTTATTACCACATCTATAGGACTTTGCACAAAACATTCGTCAGGACTCATGGTATTAGCTGATAAAGACTAACACTGGATATCTAAGAACTCGGACCGGAGGCATCCTTATATACATAGTGTTTACAACGTTTCAATACATTCGGAGAAATCTTATGTTATATTTACATAACTTACCCTCTATAGTTTATTAATGTGTATACAAATTATTCTTACTAAAGATTATATTTCTATCTACTGCATTTCAGTTTAATAAACCTTTGCAGAAACAGCTAAATTACGCATTTCGTTATAGATACAAAGGAAATAGCGACAGTCAAATGTTTAAGAACTGGACGCTATATGCTTACCTTAAAATTCCATACTCTTTCTACGGCATCGTGTGAAACAACTGAATGTCTACAGGACTGAAAGGAATTACAGTGTTGAACAAATCCAACTATTAATAACGTATATGTCGGAAATGGCCGACGCTACAAAAAAGTTATTTGGAATAAGCTGTGTGTTTTACAGAGATCTACATTTTTGTTTAGTAGGTACATTTTCGTCTATCACTTAACGTTTACCAGTTATACAAGCTTATACAAAATTTCTTCCGAATAAAGGGGACTTCACAGATTGTTCCAAGGAAATTCAAGATATACATTGTCATGTAAAAATCTCAATACCTGGTATTCTAATAAAAACCGTTAATGTGACTTTTTCAGAAAATAAAAAATTTCAAAAAATGTTCCATTGTAAAGGGTAGTTTGGGTGGGAGATTTTCACGAAAGCCTTTTTGCCGCATCTTTGGAAGGTAGTGAAAGTAAATACTAAGTTTGGTGTTTATCCGAGTTTTCGTTTTTGAGTTATGCTGTTCACAGATACACGCGTACACACACACCTTTTTCTAAAAATCTTATGTATTGCATTCAACGACTTTCTCTACCCTATGTCGTTTATTAGTGGGTATACAAACTATTCTTACCAAAGATTATCTATCTGCTTCATTTAATCGAGATAAACCTTTGCAGAATTGATCACATTATACATTTCGTAAGTATACAAAGAGAAGAGTGATAGTCAAATGTTTAAAAACAAAATATTGCTCTCTGCTGGCCTTAAACTTCCATGAAAATGTGAAAATCGACGGAACTTAAGTATCTCGGAACTGACTGATGCCACAAAAAAACTTATTTGAAATAAATTGTGTGTTTTAAAAACATCTACATTTCTTGTGTAGTACGTTTTCGTCTATCCGTCTATCGCTTAACGTTTACCAGTTATACAAGATTAGCAAAATTCCTTCCGAATGAAGAGGACTTCACAGGCTATTTATAGAAAATTCAAAATATATATTTTATATGCAATGTAAATATCTTTAACATATGATATTTTAATAAAAATAGTTAGAGACTTTTCTGAGAAAATCAGAAATTTAAAACAATTGTCCATTTAAAGGTTAGCTTGGGGTGGGGGATTTTCTTGGAAATCTTCATGTCTCGACTTTGGAAGATATTGAATTTAAATGTCATGTTTGGTATTCATCAGACTTTTCCTTTTTGAATTACGTTGTTCGGACACACACACGAGCCTTTTTCTAAAAAATGTGTGTTTTTGTTTTATTCAGAGATCCTCTAAAATGTATTTCCGGTGAAATCTCGGTATGGAATTTTTGGGTGGAATGCAATCCTTTCTACCTATTCTGTACGTGGTAGAGAAAGTAGTAAAGAAACGAAGAAGAAATAGCTAGAACAATAAGCTTCTGTCGGAATCATTTGCGGAAGAGAGGATAGAGAAAGGCATATGAATGCAATGCATCAGAAGTGAAATGGTACATAATTCACATTACAGAATGACAGATGCATTATCATCTTTCAAAATATATTTAAAATATGTGTTGTACCTAGATTAAGTATATATATATAATTACAGAGGAAATAGCAATTAATAAGAATGCTCAAAAATCTAAAAATGTTATTGAAAGTGTTGTAAATGTTGGTAATTTGTTACTTAATCTTCCCTTAAAGGAATGGTGAAATCGTCAAACAGTGGGATTAAAACATTATTATTATTATTATTATTATTATCATCATCATCATCATTATTATTATTATTATTAAATTATTTTGTTGAATAATAAACACGTTTTACATGGATGCCTCATAGGGAAATATAAATGTTTGCCACCTGTGCTAAAAGCGCTTCGTGAACTAGCTTGTATGAATAGCTTGGAGACGGTAAAAATGTTGAAATATTAGTGCTACATGCGCCCGAGATGCTTGCTACCTCGCTAGACGCTGTTCTGCTGTTCTCTGGGACACCGTCCTGTGTTCTCGCTGGCAGCCGAGTCGCCCAGTGCGCATGCACGTAGGCACGCGCAACAACACATTCATACGTGATGCGGTCGTTACGGTTAATTTCTCTGTTATTCACACGTGGAATTGCTTTGACTCGTTCCAGCTGCCACCAGCACGGACGGGGTTGCCATGTTTACAAAATAAACTTTTCCTCCCACTACAGAATGCCGGATTGGATTTCCTGCCCTCTTTCAATGACTTTTTTTTCTTCCCTGCCTATTTCTAGGAATGCTGAAAACGACATGCCGCAATTATCCTCGTCAGCGACCGCGGCTCCAGATAGGCTCGTCACGGCATGATCCCGCACAAAGAGAAAATTAGGGATACAGCGCTGGAAGATTGCCACATCACCTTCTTCAGCAAAGGGAACCGAGAAGATAAGAAAATCACGCAGTAGCTGGCTTTTAATAAAAAAGGGAGAGCGTTGTAGATGAGATCATTAGCGGTCTAATGAGATCCATAACGAGATGCGACACCTAGTGGCAAGACGTAGCAAAAGCTTTTTTTTTTTTTTTTTGACAAACTGCTTGAAATTTTCGTTTTGTGATTGCCACAAGAAAGATTAGTAAAGAAAACACACAAATGGAAACCAGTAACTTAAATTCAGGTTCACCTAAGAATACGATCGATGACACAGTAGAAGATAACAGCTGAACATAGTGGATTGGTTTCCATATGTTCAAAATGGCCAAGGAAACTGCACAAATTTGATAACAAATACGGTCGAAATTACCTTGTTCTCATTTGTTGTTAGGAGTACATGAATCTGTAAGACGAAACTAGACCGATGTTTCGCATTTAGAAAATATTTCTTATTATTATTTAACTCTTTTACGACTTATCTCCCCAATAACTTACAAAGCCAATGCTTTGAGTCAGTAGCCTGTCGAGGAGCAAGCAACTCCGGATCATAGCATATCCAGGATGGGTGATCAGCCCAATGTCTTGTGTCAATACCTGTCGAGGAGCAAGCAAACTCTGGATCATAACATATCCAGGATGGGTGATCAGCCCAATACCTTGGGTCAGTAGCCTGTCGAGGAGCAAGCAAACTCTGGATCATAACATATCCAGGATGGGTGATCAGCCCAATACCTTGAGTCAGTACCTGTCGAGGAGCAAGCAAACTCTGGATCATAACATATCCAGAATGAGTGATCAGTCCAATGCCTCGGGTCAGTAGCCTGTCAAGAAGCAAGCAAACTCTGGATCATAGCATAACCAGGATGAGTGATCAGCCCAATACCTTGTGTCAGTAACCTGTCGAGGGGCAAGCAAACTCTGGATCATAGCATATCCAGGATGAATGATCAGCCCAAAGCCTGGTACGGCGATGAAGAAGAGGGAAAATGAAATGTAGTGATTAAAGTGATGACAGGGAAATTCGCGGATCAAATTATCCAACCCAGCATTCGCTTAGTGACCTGGAAAAATTGCGAAAAAGCCTTCGGTAAGATTGATCGCCCCGGGGGTATGAACCCGGGACCTCCGAATGCGTGCCACAGACGTTACCGCCTGAGATTTTGCTCAGTTAGAAAAGACTTAGCGAGGAAAATTCAGAGTAGGGCATAAGCACCTGACAGTTTTTAAAGTAGTAGTAAATAGTTGTTTGAGTGGCGCAAAACTACTGTGGTCTTCAGCGCCACCCTCTGGCTATAGATTTATTCATGTCGAATACGTAAGTAATTACAGGGTTAAGCAACTGAGATTACAAAATTAGAAAAAATAAACCAAAAATATACAAGTTATAAAAAAACCTTACAAATCAATATATATCAGAACTAATCTTCAGGAAACACAAGCAGTTATGTCAGTACGAACACAGTTTGAAAGTCATTAACACCCCAGAAACTTCACGATTAAATTTTTGTAAGAAAACCACTGAATTTAACATCGAAAAAGCCTGGCGATAGAGGTAGATTCATCCCCTAAAACCGTAATTAAATTAGGAGAGAGTCCTAGTCGTTCGCGAAGGGCGGAACAGTAACGGCATTGGGTGAGGAAATGCTTCACCGTTAAGGGCACATTGCAGTGGAGACAGCGAGGCGGGGGTTCACCCTAAGTTTTTGTGTGCTTGTTCATAGATACATTAAGGGCCTGTATTACGATCTCCGGTTAAGGTTTCGGTTAGGTGCTAACTAGGATTCAGGGCAAATTTTGGTATTACGACCTTCGGTTGACAGCTAACCGGGAGCTATTCTTAGGGAGTCTAAGAATTGCTAAGAATGTCTATTCTAACCGCCACTTCGATTAGCTATTAGGGTACTAACTTTGAGATAACCATACATAATAACGTACCTTCGCCCTTGATAGTCGATAGCGATTCCAAGGCGAAATATTATAGCAGTATTTATATAACAGGAAGAACGTCAGAACAGTTGTAGACTTCTGAAAGAGTTTGAAACGAGGATGTATTTCGTAAACGTCATAAGATTGTCCAAAGTTACACTGGTTCCTTCAACTTCTATTACATTTCTGCTGCGTAAATGCCTCAAGCATTATTCTTAGAGATAGTTTGCATACATTTTTTCTTTTTTATGTGAACGATAGTAACCTTTGGTTAAATATAATGTAACTGATATTAACCTGCAAGTAATCTTTACAAAATAACACCGGAACTTCAGCTTTATTCCTACACACACACGTGCACGCGGACATTTTACTAAAAATGCTTTTCTTTTATTCAGAGGCCTCAAAACATGATTTTCGTTGAAATTTCGGTATCGAATTTTTGGGAGGAATGCAATACCTTCTCTACCTACTATGTACGTAAAAGTAAAATGAAAGTGCAAATAACTGCACTCATTCTTGCAAAAGAAAGCAAAAAAAAAAAAAAATAATATGTTCTGTTACATTCACATGACTTTCTCTACCCTGTATAGTTTATTAGTGGGCATACAGGTTATTGTTACTAAAGTTATTTTCTTATCCACTTCATTTCAATCCAGATGAATCTTTCCGGGAATAGCTGCATTATGCTGCCCAGCCCAGCACGCCCAGAACCATTAACGTCGTCGAAACGTCTCAAGGTGCCCTACATGCAGTCAATTAAAGCTATGATCGGGAAGAATTAAACGAGTTTCCTTTCAACAATCTGCTATATTTAATAGGAATAATGTACAACATACACAAAACGCCTCAAACAAACTCCAAGCTAAACAACAAATTTAGTAAAATACACAAAAGTACAATTATGACGTGAAGCGTGGCAAGATATTACACTAGAGAATAAAAAATTGCAACAAAAGTCTGCCCACATTATCGCCGCTTCCAAACACACACACTATACATACGCAGCGAATTCTAAGCTGGTATTGCAGATTATAGAAGGAGCAATAAATAAGTTAATGACTCGAAGCTGGAAGAGAGCATTCTGTATTGAAACATTTTGTAAAAGTTTAAAGAATTCCCAACAAGAACCAAATAAAACTTTTATAATTCCCACCTCCACAATCAAACACGTACGTGTACATGCGATACCACAAGTACACACATTAAAAGTAAAACACTTCGCTGCCCTGTAGCACGAGTCGAACTCGCTCTCTCTCGCTAGACGTCCAAGGCGATGAAAAACAAAAGAGGCATCACAGAAAACGGGTATCGTAAGTCCGAAAATTTCCCTTTAAACTTTCAATATATCGAACGTCCAGAGGGAAAAACAAAAACGCACAACACATATCATTATAGATACAAAAGGAATAGCTATAGTCAAATGCTTTAGAACTGGACGCTACAAGCGGGCTTTAAAATTTCATAGTCTTTCCGTGACATCACAAACAATTAAAATTCGACAGGACTTTAAAAGGATGGCTAAGTATTGAACAATTCGAGCCATTAATAACAGATATCTCGGAAACGACTGATGTCACAAAAAATATTTAAAATAAATTGTGTGTTTTAAAGACATCTACATTTTCTGTGAAGTACGGGTTTCATCTATCGTTTAAAGTTTTACCAGTTACACAAGATTATGCAACATTATTTCCGAATGACGAGGTCTGCAAAGGCTGTTCCCAGAAAATTGAAGATATATATTTCATTTGTCATGTAAGTATCTTTAATATATGATATTTTAATCAAAATCGTTACAGCCATTTCTTAGAAAATAAAAAATTTCGAAAATTGTTCCATGTAAAGGGTAGTTTGTGGTGGGGAGATTTTCATGAAAAATCGTCGTGTCGCACAGACATTTTTCTAAAGCCTTTTTTGGATTCAGGGGCCTCAAAACATATATTTCCAGTGAAACCTCGGTATAGTATTTTTGGGTGGAATGCAATACCCTCTCTACCTATGTACGTGGTATAAATGATGAAAAAATATTTTTTTTGAACATGCTTACCTATACAGAGTGAACCACCCAAAATTGCACCGCAAATATTTCGGAAATGGAAAGTGCTATTGATGTGCAGTTTTCACAGCATTGATTAGTAGTCAGGGGCTCGTACATTTAGCCTATAAACAGATTTTAATAATACTGAGAAAGTGAATTTTTGAGCAAACATACAACCTTTTTAAATGGATCAATGCCTAGTTACATCAACAGAATAAAGGTAGGGTAAATTAGAAAGTCAGTGGCGTTTGTTGCAAGATTCTAGTGCAAGTGTTTCACGAGATATCTTATTTTGAAACTTTTACACACCGACACTGGTACAACCTGTGATAGCACAAACTAAAGAAAAACAAAAGGGAATTGCAATACTTCTGTGGATTCTTACAAGTAAAGATGGTGGTGGTGGTGGTGGTGTGGAGTTTAAGGGCCCGTCGACAGCTAGGTCATTTGGGCCCAACAAGTAAAGAGAACATAGCTCTTCAAAGATTGTGTTCAAAATGACCACCGACTGCTTCAATACACGCTTCCAATCTGCTATGGAAAGATGCTGCACACGTTCTAGTCATTTCAGCGGAAATTTCAGAGCAAGCAGCAGTAAGACGTCGTTTTCTATCGTCTAGTGTAGTTAGTACATCCTTGTAGGCAATGTCTTTCAGCCTTCCCCACATAAAAAAGTGTAAAAAGATCAGATCCGGTGAACGGCCGGCCAAGGTACAGGTTCCCTTTGTCCAATCCAACGATTTGGAAACAATCCGTTAAGACAAGCTGTAGTACTTCGTGCACTATGGGCTGAACAGCTATCATGTTGGTACCAAATGTTCCTCCTAGTCTGCAAAGGAACGTCTTCTAGCATCTATGGCAGATGGTCTGTCAGGAGGCTGCAATACTTGTGCGAGTTCATTGTTCCTTCTAGTATGAACAAAGGGCCTATGAGCTGATGGTTCACTATCCCACACCACACGTTAAACTCCATTGACGCTGACGTTCCACCTGACGAAGTTAACGGGGATTGTCAACAGACCAATAGTGCATGATTCTGCGGTTTACCTGGCCATGATTAGTAAATGTTGCCTCATCACTAAACAAGATACATGATGAATCTGGAGTATCATGTCTTAATGCCCATGTACAAAAGTTAACACGATTCTCAAAATCGTTTCCATGCAGCACTTGATGGAGAGCGATGTGGTAAGGATGGAACCTATGTCAATGGAAAATAGATGTGATAGGGATGGAACCTATGTCGATGGAGAATAGATGTGATAGGGATGGAACCTATGTCGATGGAGAATGCGCAGTACACTTGCCTGACTTATGCCACTTCCACGTGCGATTGTTCGGGAACTAATTTGCGGATCTACTGCAACGGTAGCCAAAACATTAATTTCTGCCTCTTCTCCAGTCACTTGTTTGTTTCTGTTTCGTTCTCTAGGTGTTACAGTGCCACCTTCACGTAATTGGTTGAAGAGGTGGATGAATAATTGCCGAGATGGTTGTCGTCTATTGGGATATGTTTCCGCATACACCGTACAGGAACGAACTGCATTCTTCCTACATTCTCCATACTTCATGAGCATATTGGCTTTTTCTGCATTAGTAAACCCCATCTTGCACTCACGACTTACTGCTTGAACTGTCACAAACTAACTGACCAGAAACTCGCAATGGAATCAATGAACAGAAAACACAATGCAAACAAACATAACAACATCGTACCTAGCAACTAAGCAGGTTAAACGGGACAAACAATTGTCGGGGTGGAAACTTTTCAAAATACGATTTCTCGTAAACCACTTGCACTAGAATCCTGTAACAAATAGCATTGACATCCTAATTTACCCTACCGTTATTATGTTGATGTAACCAGGCATTGTTCCATTTAAAAATTGTACGTTTGCTCAAAAAATACACTTTTTCAGTATTATTAAAATCTGTTTATGTGCTAAAGGTACCAGCCCCTGACTACCAATCAATGCTGCGAAAACTGCACATCAATACACTTTCCATTTCCGAAATATTTGCGGTGCAAGTTTTAGGTGATTCACCCTGTATATACCCACATCCGTAACATGAATATTTCACTACAATTTACAAATAAGCATCGATCTCATGTTATGTCTCAGCTATTCATGAATAACTCAGACTCAGGAACAGGATTAGCACAATAAAATGCAATTTATTTCAGCTTTGGTTTACTATGGGCAGTTCTTTCATATCTACAGTTTTCATTCCCGATGGCAATAGAAATATAATGTATATCTTCCTATTAAATTATTTATAAGCATAGAAACCGCTTTAGCGTTTCCACTTAAATTTGTAACAATACAGTATAATACTAAAGCGCATTGTATTAATCATTGTACAGTGCTTTCACTTCACACTATGGCCACTGCACTGCTGCTCGCACGCCGGCCGCCGCAGCTCGGACTCCTGCATAGTCCTAATGTCCCCGCAACCGCCTAAATATAAAATATTTAGAAAAAGATCCGCGCGAGCGCGCGTGTGTGCGTATCTGTGAACAGCATAACTCAAAAACGAAAAGTCGGATAACCACCAAACTTGGTATTTTGCTTCAGTACCTTATGAAGATGCGACACGAAGATTTTTAAGAAAATTCCCCCTACCACAAATTACCCTTTACATGGAACATTTTTCAAAATGTTTCATTTTCTAAAAAATGGCTAACGATTTTATTTAAAAACACCATATATTAAACATATTTACATGACAAATAAAATGTATATCTTGAATTTTCTGGGAATAGCCTTTGTAGTTCTCCTCATTCCAAGTAATTTTGTATAATCTTGTATGTGTAGTAAACGTTAAGCGATACAAGAAGACGTACTTAATGAGAAATGCATATCTCTTTAAAACACACAATTTATTCCCAATAACTTTCTGTGTGGCATCAGCCATTTCCGAGGTATCCGTTATTAATGGTCCGAATTGTGCGTTACTTGTCATTCTAAAGTCCTGTCAACATTCAGTTGTTTCTCGCATGGAAACAGTATGGAATTTTAAGGTGCGGCAGTCACCTCCTGCCCGATGTCGTGGTTCTTGTTGATGCCCGTTGCTCACGGCTTACCCTGCTGCATCCTCCATGTTGGCTCCAGATGTTCGCAGTGTACTGGTTCTCTGCAATTTTGTCCTCGGCTAGCTGCAGTAATTTTCTTTAAAACTAGGTGGGAGCATGGACTTATCCTTGGTAAAGGAAGCGTAGACCTCGGGTCGTGGTAAAAAGGAGAAATAGACGTGCTTTGGTTACGAAAAGATGACACTGCAATTTCTTTTATTTAACTACTCCACGTAGTACACAACACTGATTATGCCGCCGTTAAAATACTGTCCACCGCTGTTAAAACACGGCGCGGATATGACACGAAGTTTAAATATGCTTATTATCTCTTTACGAGTAGCAATTCTTAGGTGTGTTTCGAAAACTGTTTTTATTCACTTTTGGCGCGATATCTCAACATCTTGCAGCATCTCTCCCTGCCTGTAGTTTACAAAATGTTCCCTGACTACATGACAAATGACCCACACATGACAAAATGCCAAAATGAAATGCCTCGAATTTGTTCCTAGCAGATCCATTTATAGTCGCAGGCTTCTGGGGCTGCTTCCTTTCCTATTGGTCCATTTTTAGCGCCACTCGACGCGTCTCACTACTTCGTATAAACTTACAGGGATCTCATTGGTCCAGATTAACATAAATCGCGGCTTTTCCTAAATTTACCGTTAAGCTAGCTGACTCTCTCAATTGGTCACGTCGAATTATCGAATAAAAGGACAAAGACTTTACACCCTCGCTGTAAGAACAATGGCCCTCCGACCAGAGAGACATCGTAAAACTAGATTTTCTGCCTTCGAAGACACTGTTCCTGTAGCTAAAACATTTCGTCGTGGACAGTATTTTAACATAGCGCTTAAATTATTTCCATTAAACCATTTATAACTCTTCTAATATTAGTAACCTAGATACATACATAACATTAAATCACCCTTCTTAAACTATACAAACAGTATAAGAAAAAGATATGTACATAGTATGATTTAACATCAATAAAAATTAATTAATAAATTATCTATAATTACAGTTCTCGGGGCCGGCCTAGAGTTGCCGTTTCAAAGGCCAGCATATAGTGCCCAGTTCTTAAACATTTGACTGTCGCTGTTCTCTTTGTATCTATAACGAAATGTGTAATATAGCTATTTCTGCAAAGGTTTACTTGAATTAAAATAAAGTAAATAGAAAATTAACCTGTAGTAAGAGGGGTTTGTACACCCACTAAAAATGATAGAGCGTAGAGAAAGTCATGTGAATGTATCACATCAGGATTTTACTTTCTCTACTACGTAGGTACAATAAGTAGGGGAAGTATTGCATTCCATCCAAAAATTCGATACCGAGATTTCACCGGAAATACATGTTTTGAGACCTCCTGAATCCAAAAAAGGGATTTTTGGAAACACGTCCGTGTGTGTGTGTGTGTGTGTCTGTGTGTCTGTGTGTGTGTCAAGGAATATCTCGAAAATGGTTCACTTTACAAAAAATATTTATGACATATAGTGTGTTTTAACGAGATCTACATTTTTATGTAGTAAAATTTTGTCTATCTCTTGCGGTTTACCAGTTATGCAAAACTCGTTCAGAATGAAGAGGACTTTTGGGGACATCCCCAGAAAATTCAAGATTTACATTTTATTTGCCAAAAAAATGTTTGAAAAACATATGTTACTTTAATAAAAATTGTTAGAGCCGTTTTTGAGGAAATAGAAATTTTCGAAAAATGTTCCATGTAAGGAGTGGTTTGTGGTGAGGGGATTTTCTAGAAAACTTTTATGTCGCATCCCTGGAACATATTGAACCTAAATACCACGTTTGGTGTTTATCCGACTGTTCGTTTCTGAGTAAGCTGTTCAGACAGACACACACACACACAGACACACGGACATGTTTTCAAAAATGCCTTATTTTTTATGTCCTGGACATGCAAAGAGAATGCATTGCTCCACATAGCAACCAGCTCTTAAAAGATTTGACTGTCGCTTAAAGCCTACCATATTCCCCTTATACCTATAAGAAAATTGGCAATAAGAGTCTGAAAATGATCATCTCGATCAACATGAAGTAGATGGAGAATAAGCGTTTGTAAAAATAGGTTTTACAAGAGTAGAGAAAGTCATGTGAGTGTAACACATCAGATTTTTTAAATCTATTCTATAAGGATACAAACCACTGTATAATAAATTATATAGTAAAAGTACATTAGTCAGACAACGTTATACTTTGGTGTATATCTTAGTTTGTTTAATATACTTAAGTATCATTTCTTTAAACACTAGATTGCTGATGGCTTACCCCTGGTCTACTTGTTTTAATGTAAGTGTGATATAGCGATAAAGAATAAGGAATTAAAATACTTAAAATGCCAAGGAATAAAGCCATTTAAAAACACTTTCAAACAAAATATGTGGAAGCCATTTAATATTGGATAAGTACCCAGGAAGAAAAAATTCCCCATGAAGTGAATATTTAATAATCTCGCGGGAAAAATGAACTCATGGCTTCCTTCAACTACAACAAAGGCTCACGTTTCGGACGTGATTTGGAGACAAGGAATAATATGTCTGCATTATTCTGCAATGTGTTCACTAAGGGCTGAAATAAGAGCTAGTACCAACCTGCCCCTGTAGCCAACTTGCCCCCTCACCCCTACAACCCGTGCTGCCTGGTCGCGGGTTCTTCATCGCCCTCTAAGGCAGCTCCAGCAGTATGACGTATTCGAAGCGGTAGTGTTAGTTACTTCCGCGCGTCTCTGTGTCCTCTGTAGCCTCCTGTGGTTCCCTCACTTCATCCCCTCCTGCTGGGTGGTGATAGCTATAATAGAACTATGAAGAATGCAGTGCACGAGGTGTCCCCCTCCGTTGTATAAACTATACCTATTAAGGCACTCAACACCTAACGAGATTTTAGCATTTTTTCCCACCAAATCATACTAAGTTTTAACTGAGTTAGATTATTCAGATATACCTTCGTTTATGATTCTCAGACGTAATAGCTTTTTATTGCTGAAGACTGTCTGAATGGAATCTGAAAGACACCTATCTCTGAGATGAGGAACATTTTCACGAAACAATGCACTACTCCGCACAAGTCGTTACCTCTGTAGCACTATTACGCAAGTGTTAATGCCCTGTTTCTTCTTTTACTCGCAGAGAGCTACATAAGCCAAGCTCATCGACACATAATTATCGTCATTACGAAAACGTGCGGCGCC
Organism: Deroplatys truncata; assembly: GCA_030765065.1. NCBI lineage: Eukaryota > Metazoa > Arthropoda > Insecta > Mantodea > Mantidae > Deroplatys > Deroplatys truncata. The sequence continues at coordinate 220,594,321 of CM060981.1, read as the reverse complement.
TTGAGTTGCCCCGTCATTTCTTTAATGGCTCGTTACCGTGGCAACTGGCAAGGTGAAACTGATCCGTTCTCCGTGATACGCCTCGCTAATATAATTTGGGGGGCGTCAGCCCAAGTAATCCCTGGGCATGTTAACAACTCCTTCCTCTTCTCTTATGCTATATATTTCAACCTGAGCAGAATTTTATTCCAGCTAATGCTACCGAATATATGAAAGGTCTGAAATATATCTTTGAATATGTCACCTGCACGTTCTCTGCTACTCAGAATTTATTGAATTTCATGCTAATAACATACATAATAACATACCTAGATATTAAGTTATAAGAGCAAAGTGTTTGACTTGAAATTCACCAGGCATCCTCTGAAGCATCATCATTTGATGAGTGTAAACAACTTTTATATGAAATAAAATCTGATGTGTTGCATTCACATGACTTTCGCCACTCGACTCTTTTACAAACCATTCTTACTAAAGCTTATTCATTATTCAATTACTACACATTTTGTTGAGGTATAAAGATACAGCATTAAAACCAATAACAAAGAATATCTCGGAAATGGTTAACGCCACAAAAAATTGTGCTTGTCATAAACTGTGTTCTTTAACAGGATCTACATTTTTTATGTAGTAAGATATTGTCTGTCGCTTATGGTTTACAAATTATACTAAAGTCAATCAAAATAAAGAGCACTTCAAACGGTATTTTCAGAACATTTATAATATACACTTTATTTGTCATGAAAATAGCATGAAAATAAACATTTTCGGAAACGTTACCATGTAGAGGGTAGTTTAGAGTGGGGAGATTTTCTTCAAAATGTTTGTGTTGCATCCTTGGAAGGTCCTGAGCTTGAATACCAAGTTTCGCATTTAACCAGCTTTTCGTTTTTGAGTTATGCTGTCCATAGCAACACATAGGCCTTTTTCTAAAAATGTTGTTTTTGGGATCAAGGGGCCTCAGTAATGTATTTCCGGTGAAATGTCGACATAGAAGTTTTGGTTGGAATATAATACTTTCTCTATCTAGTGTTAGCATGCAGCAGAGAAAGTAAAAACATAAAAAAATGAGTCGTGGATTTTGAAAAATCGCTCTGCTAACTAGATTACAACACAAACAAGTACAAAGCAAATAAAGAAAACTTTCTTATATGAGGGTTATTAAAAGGCTTTGTCATCCAGAATCTTCGGCGCAAACATCTATAGCATTGTAAAAAAGTTATTTAGAGGTTTTAACACTGTTTTATTACACACACACACACACACACACACACACACACACACACACACACACACACATCTGCAGTAATTAATATATGGTAATTAAAGAAAGAAATATCGAATACGATTCATACTGTTATAAATAGGATGAATTGACATTTTTTACTTTATATACCACGTAAATAGTAGGTAGAGGAGTATTGCATTGCACCCAAAGATTTTATATCGAGATTTCACCGGAAGTACATGTTTTGAGCCACCTGATTCCAAGTAAAGCATCCTTGGAAACAACATAATTAAAAAACGAAAGGTAGGATAAATACCAAACTTGGTATTTAAATTCAATATCTTCCAAAGGTGAGACACGAAGATTTCCAAGATTTCGCCCAATCCCAAACTACTCTTTACATGGAACATTTTTTGAAATGTTTTATTTTCTAAAAAATGGCTGTAATGATTTTGTTTAAAATGTCATATATGAAAGATATTTATATGAAAAATAAAATGTATATCTTCAATTTTCTGGGAATTGCCTACGAAGTCCTCTAAATTCGGAAGGAATTTTGTATCTTGTATAACTGATAAAGCTAAGTGAAAGACGAAAACGTACTATACAAAAAAAATTAGAGCTCTTTAAAACAAGCAATTTGTTTCAAATAAGTTTCTTTTTGTGGCATAAATATAAGTCTGAGATATCCGTTATTAAAGGTTCGAACTCTTCATTTCTTTAAAGCCCTTTAAACATTCGGTTGTTTCTCGCGATGTCATGGAAACAGTATGGCATTTTAGGGCCAGCAAGTAGCGCCATGTTCTTAAACATTTGACTATCGCTGTTCCCTTTATATCTATAAAGAAATGTGTAATGTAGCTATTTCTGCAAAGGTTTATTTGGATTAAAATATAGTAGACAGAAAAATAAGTAGAGTAAGAATAATTTGTATACCCACCAAAAAACAATGGAGGGTAGTGAAAGTCATATGAATGTATCACATCAGATTTGTAATCTCTGTCTTCAGTTTGCTTAAGTATTACCTTATGTACTGAGAGATCTAATAAACTATGAACCAGCCGCGAGGTATTTTTCTACTGGGCATATGGACACGTGTTTCCCGCCGCCGCTGCAATCAAGGTCACGCTATTAACACTGGGTTGGCTATGCTTTGCAGTATTGTGTTGACGGTATCCGGTGTAGTCCAGTGAGTTTGTGTAGTATAGTTGTTACGAGTTTATTTATTACTGTGTGCTGTATTTAGCACAATTATGGTTCAGTACAGCTCATACTATTGCGCAGCGTGTATTTATGTATGAGTTATGTGTATTAACGTATCCGCTTGTCAAGTGTAAATACGATTTGCAGAACATTCCCGTACGTAAACATTCCAGACCGTACAACAATCTATAATCTGTAAAATAAATTTTGGATCATAGGTAGTGCTCAGTCTAAGAAACCTAACAGACAGCATAGGATTCTTACCGAAAGACATTAGCGTGCCTCTTTTTTTTTCAACAAGGCTCTGCAACAGATCATACGGCCAATATTTCAATGAGAACAATTGAAAGGGTGTCTGAGGACAGAATTATTATTAGAGATTTGTGGCCCCCTCGGTCCCCGACCTAACCCCCTGCGATTTCTATCTCTGGGGTAACTTAAAACATAAAGTGTACAAGACAAACCCACACACCCTGGAAGATTTAAAACAAAATATCCGCCAGGAAATTACCAGCATTTCTCAACGTGAACTACGGCGAGTAGTGGATAGTTTCCTAAAGAGGTGCCAAAAATGTATGGACAACGACGGTGGCCAGTTTCAGCATCTCCTTTCATAAAGTTGGTAAGTAAAACCTTTAAAAGTAGTTTTAAAAATGTTGTATGGTTTCATCCGCGCCTTTCTATGATAACAGCAGACGGCAACGAGCGCCGAGGACGCGGACAGGAAGAAACACCGCGCAGCCGGTTCGTAGTTTTTTTTGACTCTCTCTGTATTTAACATGCTCTGCCTTTTTATAACCAACTTGATTACAGCATATGCACAAAGAAAATAAAACAAAACTTTCTTACATTAGAATTATTAGAACCTTTTAGCATCCAGAAGATTCAGTGCACAGATCTGTAGAATTAGAATAAAGATTATTCACAGGTTTTGACACTTTCATTACAAACGCATCTGCAACGTTTGATAACTGGCAATTATTGAAATACCTAAATATAATATAGGATTGGTACAATCATAAACAGGATCGTATTCAGCTATCTTCTGTTTGCTAAGGGTAGGGAAACATAGTTGAAAATTGAGCGAATCTTTCAAAAAGTGAATAGATATTTTATTTGTAAGTCCGTTTTAAGAATCAATCATCTAGTTTCATACTCAGTATTTGGTGTCCATAATCATGATTAGAAACAATTTTATACGAATTTTTAAATGTGCCTGCGTAATAGGCCAGATAGGCCTTTAGAATTTCAAACATATTTTTCTCGCTTTCTGTTTTTTTGTTCTGCATTTTTACACGTTCAAAATGTTCCACAGAATTCAGTAAGTATAAGAACGTTGGTAGTGATTTTTCTTTATCGGTTATCATTGAAGGAATAGTAATAAGAATACATAATTAACACCCTAAAGTTGGTGAAAAATATTGTATCTCATAAGTTTAATTCTTTTGTCAAAAACCAAAACACCAATAAAAAATCTGTTTTAACACTTTTCTTAAATATTCGTTAGAGAATCATTTTGTTTGTCAGTGAAATATTTAATTAACTAATAACTTGAAAATTACTGGAGAGATTGCAATGGAAATTTGTGTACATGATGATGGTGTGTCACGTGCAGTATAACGTTCAGAAACATACTTCTTTACATATTCATAAATGCAGAATTTAGAAATTTCTCCCATGTGACATTCATGTCTATTTATGTGTATAGGCCCAGTTCCGGGGTGCTGTGGGCTAGATCGTGGAGCTCTAGTTACCGCCTATAGAGTGGGCATTTGAAGCCCCGGTTATAGGACCGGTGTCCACTCAACATCGTGCGGAAAGTGAGGAGCTGCGATAGGCAGCGGCCTGGTCTCGTGAACCAATTTTCCGGATGGGAGATGCATGATGCTGACCACATCACCTCCCCATATCGGTTGGATGATCGCTCTTGCGTATGTGGGCGTGCGGTCGGCAGTCGGGTTGGTAGCACTAGGCCCTGCGCTGGCTGCAACGACACAGGATTTATTACATCTATGTACGCTGCTTGAAATAAAATATAACCGGCTCTTGTTTTTACACTCATGTATTTCCTACTCCATGGCATTCTCAACAAAGGCTTTGTAAATCCTTTTTAGGCTTTTAGTAATTTATGAAATTAAATTAGAAAGTGTTTTATAGCCCATGTCCACCGAGCGAGGTGGTGACGTGTGAGACTCGCGCTCGGGAGGTCCCAAGTTCGATTCCCGACGACCGTCCACTCTGACCCAAGGTCTTTCGTGGTTTCCTCGGGGTCAGCAGGGGAATGCTACGGTGGTTTCTTCTCTTACTTTCCTTCATTCCGCTTCCTTCTTGGTTTTGTAGTGTATGGCAGTGCCGGACAGATGGCGCGGGTGCATACTCATTGGAAAGAGTATTCCCCGTGGAAACCAGAGGGCTGCTTGATTGGTTGGTCGTTCATCGCTCTTTCTCGGCGGCTCCGGCAGTCGGACGGGTGCGAGCTTGGAAATGTTAGGGACTTCTGCGCGTGCTTGTAGCCTGTCTGCCTACGACCTATAGCCTCGTGTGTTTTTACTTTCTCTACTACGTAGAGTAAGTAGGGGAAGTAGTGTATTCCACTCAAAAATTCGATATCGGAGATTTCACCGGAAATACATGTTTTGAGGCCTCCTGATCCAAAAAAAAGTATTTTTGGAAACATGTCCGTATGTGTGTCTGTGTGTCTCTGTGAAGAGCATAACTCAGAAACGAACAGTCGGATAAACACCAAACTTGGTATTGAGGTTCAGTATCTTCCAAGGATGCGAAACGAAGGTTTTCAAGAAAATCCCCCACCCCAGATTACCCTTTACATGGAACATTTTTCGAAAATTTTAATTTTCTCAAAAATGGCTCTAACGAGTGAGTGAGTGAGTGAGTGAGTGAGTGAGTGAGTGAGTGAGTGAGTGAGTGAGTGAGTGAGTGAGTGAGTGAGTGAGTGAGTGGGGTTTAAGGGCCCGTCGACAACTAGGGGCTCTAACGATTTTGATTAAAATATCATGTATTTAAGATACTTTCATGACAAATAAAAAGTATATCTTGAATTTTCTGGGAATGTCTCCAAAAGTATTCTTCATTGTGAACGACTTTTGCATAACTGGTAAACCATAAGGGACAGACAAAATCTTACAACACAAAAAATGTAGATCGCGTTAAAATACACAAGTTTTGTCATATATACTTTTTTTGTTCAGTGAACCGTTTTCCACATATTGCTTTTTATTCACTTAAATTTTTCAATTCTTATACTTTTTCTCAAATGGGAATTCGTTATTCATTTTTTTGTCTTGGATATGCAAAGAGTATTAATCTGCAAAGAGAGTGGTGCTGCACATAGCAACCAGCTATTAAGAGATATGTCTATTCTTAAAGGCTACTGTATTTATATATTGCCCTTGCAAATACAAAACAAGGGGAACATAGTAGGCCTTAAGCGATAGTCAAATACTTTTAGAACTGGTCGCTATGTGTAAAATGTAATTCTCTTTGCATGTCAAAAGATCATGTTTATCTCGATTAATATGAAGTAGATGGAGAATAAGGGTTGTAAAAATAGTTTGTACAAGAGTAGAGAAAGTCATGTGAGTGTAACACATCAGATTTTTTTAATCTCATCCCCTCCTCCTGGGGTGGTAACCACAATAGATCTGTGCAGATCGAGCGCCCGAGATGTCCCCCTCCGTTGATTCACCTATATCTATGTCTGCATATAGCCCAATTCATCAGAAATAATATGGCTTTTCAATGGTGAAAGAATTATCAAAATAGGCTGGATGGTTTTTGAGATTACCACACACGTACACATACGCACACCTAGATTTTCTGTCTTTACGATATCAGTATAGACCGATGAGGTATATTATCAGATTTGCAATATCTGTGCACTTGGTTAATATAGTACGATTCGGAAAGGAATCTCGTTCCCCTCTTAAAGGATCTGCTAGTCATACGCAGAGCACGTTCCTTTCTGCATAAAAAGAGGAGGGAAGTTTGTTGGAGTGACCGGTTCCCTAGACGGCAATTGAACTACAGGCATGTCCGCAGAGGCGCGTTTGCTTAATTGCCTTAATAGACGGCATCTTCCAGAACCCTGGGGCCGGGCACGCTTCGTTTAAAGAGCATTCACCTTTCTCCGAAGTCTTCCCAACTCTTCTCGGTGACAAACGAGCGTTTGGCAACGAAAGAAGTGAGTGCCGGCTCATCTGAGACATTTCCCTACACCAGTTGGATAAAAACTACTTTATTTAACACAGTAGTTGAATATGCATCTGAATAAATATACTATCGTGCTAAACAGAAAGTTGGTGGTGAAATTTATTGATCAAGGCTTCTAATTTAATATGTTATTTAGCTAGTCAGCTCCCATTTCTCAATACATAGACCACCAGCAAATAATTAGTTAAAAACATAATATACTATTACACTATCAATTTTCGACATATAATCATAAAATGTGCTACCTACAATATTGTCTGTTTTTATACATAATACATTGATTTATTAACTTCATACTTACTATAACCAATTAAAAAAATATTCAATGCTATATTCGCCATCAACTATTCCAAACTTGAAAACACTGACTTATTACGTTCACATGGCTTTCTCTACCCACTATACTTGAAGGAGTACTATTGCATTCCACTCAAAACCTGCATCTCAAGATTTCACCGCAAATACGTGTTTGAGGCCGGTGAATCAAAAATGTGTATGTGTCACTCTCTCTCTCTCGCACTCTCTCTCTCTCTCTCTGTATGTGTGCGTGTGTGTGTGAACAGCATAACTCAAAAACGAAATGTTGCATAAATACCAAATTTGTATATATATAAGTTCAGTATCTTACAAGGATGAGAAACAGAAACTTTAAAAGAAATCCCCCACAAACCACCACTTAAATGGAAACAGTTTAATTATTTTTTTATTTTCTTAGAATGGCTCAAAGGGCATTTCTGTAAATAAAATATAGATATACCTTGAAATTTCTGGAAAAAGCCTGTGAAGCCTTCTTCATTAAAAGGAATTTTGCATAACTACTAAAGTGTGACGGATAGACAAAACTAATCATTTATTTCAATTTACCTTAAATATCTTTTTTTCTGGCATCAGATATTTCCTAGGTATCCATTGTTTTTATTTTGAATTTTTCAATATTTTGTTAGTTTTTTGAAGTGTTCATCATTCTTTATTTCTCGCGATGCCATGCAAAAAGTATAAGATGTCAAGGCTAGCATATACCGACCCGCTTATAAACATCTGATTTTCGATTCGGTTTCCTGTATCCACGTGATTCCTACAACAAAATGTGTCATGGAACTTTTTCTGCAAACGTTATCTCCTTACTAGGGGAGTTTTTATGGAAAGTGAAGATAAAATGGAAATTGTCAGTTCAAAAATACGAAAGCTTAGATTAAGTTTTAGCTGACAAATGGCATCTATGTAATACTTTAACTTTTGTATTTGTATACTCAATTAGTTATGGCTGGTCAAACAACTAGGGTTAAGATCAGTCCATAACCATGTATGTACTTAGCACTTAAATTAAATTTAAAAAATCTGCTGTTTTGGACTCGCATGTCTTTCTTTACTCTTGAACAAACTATTTTTACAAACGCTTATTCTCCATCTACTTCATGTTAATCAGGATAAACATTTGCAGAAACTATCTTATTGCTAATTTTCTTGTAGATGCAAGGGGAATATGGTAGGCTTTAAGCGATAGTCAAATATTTTAAGAGCTGATTGCAATGTGGAGCATTCCATTCTCTTTGTATGTCCAGGACATAAAAAAACGAATAACGAATTCCCATTTGAGAAAAAGTATAAGTATTGGAAAATTCAAACAAATAACAAGGAATATCTCGGAAATGGTTCATTGGACAAAAAAAAATGTATATGACATAAATTGTGTTTTTAACGAGATATACATTTGTTGTGTAGTAAATTTTTGTCTATCTCTTGCTGTTTAACAGCTATGCGAAAGTCATTCAGAATGAAGAGGAATTTTGGGGGCATTCCCAAAAAATTAAGGATATACATTTCATTTGCCATAAAAATATCTTAAACGTATGGTATTTTAATCTTTAAAATCTTCGTGTCGCATCCTTGGAAGATACGAAACTCAAATACCAAATTTGGTATTTATCCGACTTTTCGGTTTTGAGTTATGCTGTTCACAAATAGACACACACACGGACAATACTTCCCCTACTTACTATACGTAGTAGAAAAGTAAAAGATAAAGTATATACAACACAAGCCTTTAAGAATAGAATGTAAAAGCTCCAGAAACCAGAGTACATGTTTTCGCCAACCTGAATAAACTTGGTTTTATCTGATCATTCAGGATTCAGTTTTGAACTTAACAGAATTCACTATTGAAAAGAATTACCTAACATGCATACGCACTTCTTTGAAGCGGCATCATCTTTAGATCATGAAAATAAATGCATAGAGAATAGATTCTGCCAAAGTATGAACCCGAATCTCTCTGGTTTTCCTTATAGAACATAGTACAACGGAGGGTAACACCTCGCTTACTGCGACCAACGGTCGATCTATGGCGGCTACCACTCCCAGGAGGAACGGAGGAAATGAAGGAACTACAGGTGGCTACAAGACACAGAAACGCAAGGAAGTCCCTAACAGTTCATGGTTCGAAGACCCGTCCCACTACTGGAGTTGCCCAGTGAGGAAGATGAACGACTATTCAACCAAGCAGCCCTCTAGTGCCCACAGAGAATACTGTTTTCTTTTAGCAATCATCCGAGGCATATGTTTGGCACTGCTATACGCCACAAAACCTAGAAGCATACCTGAAACATGAGAAGGAAACGGGAATGATGGAAAGGGTATCGTTGCAAATGAGAAACCATCCCAGAGTTTCCATATAGCACATAGTTACACAGTAGGTTTATTACTTCCATTTGCAAGTCATCACCAATAGCCACAATGAATGGAGTTAAGAAAATACACAGTTGACTTTTCCACCGATCCAAAAGCTTAAATAGCTATTTACGTAAGTATATAGTAAAGTGGGGTTTTTCAGGACGAGTAAGACGAATAATGAAACGACTTTAAAAAAAAACACTTTCCTGCAGTTATATACAATGTTTTACATCCGCCTTTAACTACAGAGCGGTCCCTCAGCGCTCTGGCCGGGAATTGCACGGCAGTCTTGTGCGACACGTCTAAATAAACTCAAGGCCACAGGCTCTTCCACTTATCGGACATGCGGCAGCGGCCTTCAGTCAGCTGTTATTGCTTTTTGTGTATAGACGCGAGACACGTGTGTATTTGTGTGGGATTGAATTATCGGATTATCACAACCCAGAAGTGGTACTCTATTTTCGCTTAAACAAAGGCTTTTTATGTGTGACACGTATGTGAAAACCGACTCATATAGACAGGTGTGTAGGCAATTTCACGATAAATTTCCTGGTGTTCCAGTTCCGAGTAGAGAAACAGTTAGATATCTAGTGAATAAAGTAAAGAGAACGGGATCATTTAATGTTGTAAGTTGTAAAAAGAAACGAAGGGTTCTAACTGAAGAAAAACTAAAGGGTTATAGCCGGCTCGATCGCCGGATCTTACTGTGTATGACTTTTATCTGAGGGGAACTCTCAAAAATAGAGTCTATAGGAATAATCCTCGCACCATAGACGATCTTAAAAACAATATAAGAACAGAAATTAGGGAAATTACACAACAAAAGCTTATGCGTGTGAACGGTAATTTCATCAGAAGGGGCCAAGAATGTTTTTCTGCCGAACGACACCACTTTCAACACCGACTGTGAAAAAGGTTTGTACTGATAGAATAAAAAGTAATTATGTTTGTTCAATAGGTAATCAATATATCGTAATAATCATCATGGAATCAGTAATAACATGCTATCAGTATCAATAATGAGAATAATAAACAGATACACTGAATATAGCGCGCGGAACACGCATCGCGACTACCGGCCAGATAACTGTGGGATAGCGCGCGGAACACGCATCGCGACTACCGGCCAGATAACTGAGGGATCGCGCGCGGAACACGCATCGCGAATACCGGCCAGACGCCAGAGGGACCGCTCTGTACAATGGTTATATGAGCCTATCGGCAATAGTGTTACCTGCTATACTGTCATTGGATTTCCGTCTTTGGGTTTTATACATTAGATCACACACACATTTACACTCACACTTCCAGACACTGGGGAAGATAGAGAATAACCTTGGCTAGAGGAAAATTCTCACCCGAAGCCGGGAGCTGAACCCGGGATTCTTCGCACAACAGGCAGGTGCTCTACCGAGTAAACAACGATAAAGAACGCTTGCTAGTGTAAACACCGGGCACGCAATCGGGAGATAACGACTTTCTGGAAGGTTTATTTCCCTCCTCTTTCAGAAAGTGTGCCGAAATAGTTCTAGAAGGTTCGAGAACGTTCTGTGAAAGATTCCACTGCCTATATAAGCGAGCGCTCTCGCGGGCAGTCAGTCAGTGTGTGTCGGTCGCGAGTTGACTGCGAGGTGAGGAATTGAGTCAGTGGCGACAGTAGAGTCGCGCAGTCCAGTTAGTGCGAGTCGAGGCGAACTGTGAGTTGAGTTGCGTCGGTCAGCGAGCGAGCGAGCGAATTGGCGGGTGAGTTTACCGTACGAAATCAAGAGTGATTCTCTAAGCGAGTTGGTGACGCCTTCTGGGGCGTGCAGCGAGTGCTACCGCGGAGCGACAGTTGTGGAGGTCATGTTTTTAACTCCCGAGTGAAGTGAACCGTCCGGTGTGAAGAGGCTGCGTCACGAGGGAAGCAAAGTGATGGGGAATTGAACCAGTTCCCCTTAGTAATGTGAACTCGTAAAACTGAACTGGAGAAAAACTAAATAGTGATAGTGAGAACTGAGTAAAAAGTGTCTGCTGAAAAAGCGGACAGTCACAATATCGTACTCATATTGTGTTGGACACGGACGCAGTCATGTGTTTCATGTGCTCATTGCAGGGCCAGCAGTAAAGTTATTAATTAAACAGTTGAAGGGACATTGGTGTTGGTCTACGGAAAGTAACTGAACTGAAAAGTTCAATTTGACGGTCTGGTTTGGAGACGGAAAAACATGAAACTGCGGATAGTGTGGAACAAAAATTATTTCTGAATAGATTTAGTTCAACAACTTCTGAAGGGTAGTTCGTATTGTTAACTGTAACGTCATGGCTCCGCGGTAACGTGAGAGGCTCGCATCCAGGAGGTCCAGGGTTCAGTTCCCGTAGGGCCGACCAATCTGACCATGATGTTTTGTGGTTTCTCCTGGTCGGTAGGCGAATGCTGGGGTTGTTACCCTTAGTCCATTATTTCCTGTCTATCATTTCCTTTCATCTATTTCAGGGTTGTAGGACCAGGCGATGGCGGTTGGTGTGTTGCGCCAGGACGCTGGAATTTGCGCTATAGAAAGATTTTCCCCTGACACTTGACGGGACTGCTAGGGCCCTCTTCCACAACTTGGGACCCCAGGTTGCGGGTTACTAGGGCAGGACTGGCAAGTGTCAGGGTTTTGCTATGTTGGAATCGTTAGGGACCCCGTCCTTTGACACCTATGATCGTCCGCATCTGTTCGCCGTTCCCCTTCAAAGGGTCGCTGTGGTTAACGTGCGATGCGGTGCTCGAGTTACTGAAGACCCTTCCTTCTGCCTATTAACTACGTCCGACACTTTGACTTGCCTCAGACTTATACAGAGCGGAATGGTTCAGGAGGAGGTCCCGGGCTCGATTCCTGTTGGACAGATCCGCTTTCTTCACATTTCACTACCATTCATCCTTCAGGGTTGTAGGGTTGTGATTTAGGGGAGGAATATTTCCTCTCTGGCACAGAATCTACCACCCGAACCTGTCCGTCCGGATAGGGGGAGGACGCTTAATCTGGAAAGGTTAAGGACCTCGCTACGTCTGCCACTACCACATCTGGCCACCCTTCGCACTATGTCAGCTCATCTCCTCCTCCCGGGGGGTTTACTAGGCACAATAGGCCTAGTCTGTCCGCAGTACTGAAATCCTCTTCCACTTCTAAAACCCTAATGATGCACATCTAGACGAAATCTTGCTACGCGGTTGTTTGATAGGGATGCTGACGAAGCTACAGTAAATCTCCGAGCGGCAAATTAATTGTCTCGGCGAGCCGCGGATTTACGACTCATTGTGTAGGCCTTGCCCTGAATGTAACGCTAATGTACCTGATCAATACAAACTATTTGTCTATACTTTCCTTGTTTTGCAAGAGAAGAGAAGAACAGCATGTTTCACCGTTTGGAGCAGTGAAGACTACTAAAATTGAGAAATACAGAATAATAAAGTAAAGGATTTATTATACCGAACAGTGCAAGTAAATATCTATTTACTGAGAAAGTGACACTCGCATTCAGGAGGTCCCGGATTCGATTAAGGTCGACAGCCCACTCTGACCTTGGGTTTTTCGTGGTTTTAACCGGTCGGTGGGTTGGAGTGGTTTCTCATCTACCATGATTTCCTTTCTATCGTTTCCCTTTCATTCCGTTTCCTTCTCATGTTTTAGGTGTGTTTCTAGGTTTCGTGGCGTTAGGCGGTACCGGACAGATAGCGTAAATGCTTCCTCAAAGTAAAGAGTATTCCCCGGGCCATCGCCCTTTCTGGGCAGCAGCTCCAGTAATGGTGTTTGAGCTTGGGACTTTCGCGCATCTCTATGGCCTCTCTGAGCGCGGCCTGTAGCCTCCTGTGGTCCCTTCACTTTATCCCTGAACCTGGGAGAGTGAAGCATAGCACAGTGTGAGAGGTGACCCCTCCGTTGTAAACCCTATACCACAAATCACAATTTCATTTTAAACTATTTAGGTAATAATTTTTAAAATCAAATTAACAACAACAGCTGCAGTATTATACTCTATATAAGCTATTTGAATATATAAAAAATATTATAAAGTGACTCCAGTGATAATTAAATTTACTTAAATATTAATAACTTTGGAACAAATATTCCTACATTGTTCACATTTGCTAAAGTCGTTTCTGTTAAGGATATGAACATGTAGTTAAAGTTTCATAGCGATAGTATTATAAATATAGCAGTTGAAAATTTCAGTCGTAAGTCACCTAAAATACCAAGTATGGTATTTATCCGGCACCGATATCGAATTTTTGGATGGAAGGCAATACTTCTCTCACTACTAGGTACGTGATAGAGAAATTAAAATTATAGTCGTCTGCTATTACTAGGTAAATTGAAATTTGTTGTGCTTGTATTTTTTTTTTTTTTTTTTTTGAATACCCGATTCAAATGAAGTTAGCCGTTCGATTAACGCATAAAGTTTAATTTTTTCTGGAATCTACATGATACATCTTAAGGGTAATTTCTCGAATTTCACATTTTAATACAAAAAATTTATGTTTTTAAGCAGTTATTGAAGATAGCCGAATGCATCGTTAGTGCAGGTATACGTCTACTGGCCGATTTCACCAGCTATCTTAAATTCCAGCTAACGTGGCGTTAACCAATGCGTCTTTATAACTCTTGCATTTCCTAATACTTTTTCTTATCTCGTGATCATGCGAAGAAAACGGAATTTAAAAATCACCGTACCGGCTTTTAAAACATTTGACTATAGCTTCAACATACTATATTCTCCTTGTAAATACAAAGAAAATGTGTAATAAAACTGTTTTTGTAAATATTTATCTCGATTAACATAAAACAGATGCAACAATAAGTTTTTGTAACAATCCTTTTTAATATACATTGACGAAATTCTTAAAGAATGGAACATTTTGGTTCATAAAGGTGTAAATTCAGGACAAAACAGTGAATGCTTTGCTACTTGCAAACGATGTGGTTTAAATATTTGACACAGAAGATAACACTACAACATGTCGTATATCAACTACACGAAATATATAAAGTATTTAACATGAGTATATCTGTACAAAAAACAAAAATAATGACATTCTATGCCTGAAAACAGCATAATCGAACAAGTGTCTCACGTGCAGTACTTGGGAATATAATAATGTAATCAAAAATAAACAAGTTCCAAGCAATTTGTCGAATAATTCATTAGAAATTTAAAAATAAGTCAGAAGTTAGACCAAGCTAAGATTAAAATATGTCACTCTATATGGAACTGAGACATGGACAATTAAAGAGAAACATGAAAGTGAATTCAAACAGCTGAAATGAGATTCTTACGCTCAGTCAAACGGCTGTACAAGGGAACACCTAAGGAATGAGCTAGGTGTAGAGTCCATCTTAGACTTAATTACCAAACACAGACAGAAATGCACAAGTTACCTGCAAAGAATGCTAGAAGAACGAACTCCTAGACACGCTTTCAACTACAGACCTACAGGACGACGATCAATCGGACAACCAAGGAAACTATGGGAAATGTGAGAACGGAAAGGCTTCGACGTAAACCACTGGAGGAAGCAGAAAAAGAATTGTTTGTAGAAGAGTGGGTGGACAAAGCTAGGTGAATGTAACAAGTTTTAATCGTATCATTTAGGGAATACTTTGACAACTCAAAAGCAGTACCAAGAAACATTCAAGGATGCCATACATGTTTACTCTCTCTACCACGTAAATAGAAGTAGGGAAGGTATTGCATTCCACCCAAAAATTCTATACCGAGATTTCAGAAATACAACTAAACATTCATCTATTCTTGCTTCCATCAGGATTATAATTCTAAATGTTCCTTTCATTGTCATTGATATTGTCTTGTCGAGAGAAATCTTCATCCCATATTAAATTTAACGTTATAATATATTATCGGATATACAACATTCACTGAAAAAATCTGATGTGTTACACTCACATGACTTTCTCTACTCTTGTACAACCTATTTTTACAAACGCCTATTCTCCATATGCTTCATGTTAATCGAGATATCGAGATGTTAATCTTATTGCGTTTAAGAGCTAGTTGCTATGTGGAGTATTCCATTCTCTGAATTACCAGAACGAAAAAAAAATGAATAACGAATTTGAGAAAAAGTATAAGTATTGGAAAATTTAAGGCAATAACAAGCAATATCTCGAAAATGGTTCACTCAACAACAAAAATGTACATGACATAAATTGTGTATTTTAACGCGATATACATTTTTTGTGTAGTAAAATTTTGTCTATCTCTTATGGTTTACCAGTTATGCAAAAGTCGTTCACAATGAAGAACACTTTTGGAGACATTACCAGAAAATTCGAGATATACATTTTATTTGTCATAAAAATATCTTAAACATATGATATTTTAATCAAAATCGATAGAGCCATTTTTGAGAAAATTAAAATTTTCGAAAAATGTTCCATGTAAAGGGTAGTCTGGGGTGGGGGGATTTTCTTGAAAACCTTCGTGTCGCATCCTTGGAAGATACTGAACCTAAATACCAAGTTTGGTGTTTATTCGACTTTTCGTTTCTGAGTTATGCTGTTCACAGACACACACACAGACTCACACAGACACACACACGGACATGTTTCCAAACCTGCTTTTTTGGATTCAGGGGGTCTCAAAACATGTATTTCCGGTGAAATCTCGGTATCGAATTTTTCGGTGGAATGCAATACTTCCCCTACTTACTATACGCAGTAGAGAAAGTAAAAAGAATAATTTATTTCAATATTTACATCAAAACGTATTATCTAAATGTATTCTAGGTTGTACAGAAACTATTATGTTAAAATGGAATTTAAAGATGAAGTCATACTTATAAACAGGGCCCGAATTTTCATGACCTTAAAATGTTTGAAAAAGACCTACAAAAGACTTAAAGTTTTACTTTCTCTACTACGTAAGGGAAGTATTTTATTCTACCCAAAAATTCGATACCGAGATTTCACCGGAAATACATGTTTTGAGACCCCCTGAATCCAAAAAAAGCATTTTTGGAAACATATCCGTGTGTGTGTCTGTGTGTCTGTCTCTGTGTGTGTGTGTGTGTGCGTGTGTGTGTGTGTGTGTGAACAGCATAACTCAGAAACGAACAGTCGGATAAACACCAAACTTGGTATTTAGGTTCAGTATCTTCCAAGGATGCGACACGAAGGTTTTCAATAAAATCCCCCCACCCCACATTACCCTTTACATGGAAGATTTTTCGAAAATTTTAATTTTCTCAAAAATGACTAACGATTTTGATTAAAATATCATATGTTTAAGATATTGTTATGACAAATAAAATGTATATCTTGAATTTTCTGGGAATGTCTCCAAAAGTGTTCTTCATTGTGAACGACTTTTGCATAACTGGTAAACCATAAGAGATAGACAAAATTTTACTACACAAAAAATGTAGCTCGCGTTAAAATACACAATTTATGTCATATACATTTTTTGTTGTTGAGTGGACCATTTTCGAGATATTGCTTGTTATTCCCTTTAATTTTTCAATACTTATTTTCTAAATGGGAATTCGTTATTCATTTTTTTGTCTTGGATATGCAGAGTATTAATTTGTGGCAAACAGAATGGTGCTGCACATAGCAACCAGCTATTAAGAGATATGTGTGTGCTTATATTGCCCTTGCAAATACAAAACAAGGGGAACATATTAGGCCTTAAGCGATGGTTAAATATTTTTGGAACCGGTCGCTATGTATAAAATGTAATTCTCTTTGCATGTCAAAAGATCGTTTCTGCAAATGTTTATCTCGATTAATATGAAATAGATGGAGAATAAGCGTTTGTAAAAATAGTTTGTACAAGAGTAGAGAAAGTCATGTGAGTGTAACACATAAGATGTTTTTAATACGTGGTATAATGTTTAAAACAAAAATTGAAAATTGAGATGTATTTAATTTAATAAAATTTTTGTACAGAAAATTTATAAAGTAATTTATACATGACTAGTGCTAGGTATAAGAATAACGATGAGATACTTTACAAAATTAATTTTAAATATATTTGTTTAATGTTATAGTTTGTAGAATCTAAAAAGAAAATTAGGAAAATGTTTCTGAAGTAGCATTAACTGTAAAATTGACTCACTTGAGTTCTCAGATTGTACAAAATGTATTGCAAATGAAGAGGGCTTCACAGACTACGACACCACACAAGGATAAGGACAATAGCAACTTGGTTGTACGCAGTCATTAACGAAAGTTGGTATAAACTGATTCATCTCATCCTATTTTGGGACACAAATTCATAACTATCTGCTCCCCTGAAAACAGCCACCCCTCCAATCACAAGCAACCCTCCAGAATAACCATCAAACAGGTATGTGATTTTTCTCCAAGAATGCGAGTAAAGAATGTACAATTCTCTTATTTTTCAGTTGAATAGTGAAATGTTTAATGTTTTAAAGGTTATCCATATGTTAAATGTCAGTACTACAAACCTCTTTATATACTGAATGAAATACAAGAAAATGACTAAATAAGGAAGCAAAGGTCAAGAAAATGACCACATACTGATCTAAAATAGAAAATTGAATAAAATGCCCAAAACATCTTATGCTTTACGTTAACATGAAATCCTCTACCCATTCTTCAACAAGCTATTCTTACAAAAGCTTATTCTTCTATCTACTTCTTGTTAATCGAGATAAAAATTTGTAGAAATGCTTTTATTATATATTTTTTTTGTACAACGGGATTAGGTGAATACAGTAGGCTTAAGGGATAGCAAATCTTTTAAGAGCTGGTCACTGTGTGAGGCTTTGAAATGCCTTTCTCTTTACACGATCACGAGAAAAAAAAAACAATAATGACTTCCCATTTGAGAAAATCGTAAGTATTTAAAAATTCAAACCAATAACAAGGAATATCTTTGAAATGGTTAACTCCACAAAAAAGTATTTGACAAACTGTATGATTTAAAGATACGGTTTACCAGTTATGCAGAAGTAATTCAGAATGAAAGGACTTTAGAGGCTATTTCCAGAAAACTCAAGATAATGCATTTTATTTGTTATGAAAATATCTTCAAGCTAATGACATTTTAATCAAAATCGATATACAGGCTGAGTTTTAAGTCCACCAACAACCTTCAGGGGGGTGATTCCTGACTAGAAATGGAGCATAAAAGTTACATCATCTTCTGTCCGGAAATGCATAGTTTCCACGGTAGACGGCACTGACGGCATTCTCTCATAACTTGCAGAGCGCGTTTTGTGTGTTGCAGTTAGTGAGATTTAAACAACGTAGAAGCACAATGGCCCGGTTCATTCCAGGAACAAGCCGAGGTGTTCGTGGATTACCAAGCAGGTGGAAACGGTCGAAAAGCAGCACGGTTGTACCGAGCCACTTACCCTAACAGACAGCACCACACAACATTTTAGCCATTTGTCGGCGTTTGTGTGAGCATGGGTCCTTTGAGACAGGCGAACGTTCAGGTTGGCCGCGGACTGTGCGTACACCAGATGTGGAGGAACATGTTCTCCATGATATTGAGAACAACCTGGTACAAGCTCCAGACAATTGGTCCACTAACACCTCCAACGTATACGACAGGCAAAGTGACTGCAGCATGATGGAGCGCCAGCCCACTTCTCCATTAATGTTCGCCGACACCTCAACATCTTCCCCAGACATTGGATAGGACGTGGAAGCCCAGTTGCATGGCCTGCTCGATCACCGGACTTAAGACCCCTGGATTCTTTCTTGTGCGTGCATCTGAAAAGCATTGTGACGGTGAGCCTGTTTCTGATGCGCAAATCCTTCAACAGCTTGTCCACGTAGCCTATGACGATATTCGGTTACAGCCCATAACATTCGAAAGAGTGAGGCGATTCATGATGCGACGTGCGCATTGTATCACATGGAGGCCACTTTGAACATCTGTTGTGACAGGGATGGGATTCAAGCCATGTACTGTCTCTTTTTTTGACGTTCTTCAGTGCCATCTACCGTGGAAACTATCCATTTCCGGACACAAGCTGATGTGAACTTTGTGCTCCATTTCCAGTCACCCCTTGAAGTTTGCCGGTGGACTTCAAACCCATCCTGTAGCCATTTTTGAAAAAATCAAAATTTTTGAAAGCTTTCCCATGTAAAGGTTAGTTTGGGGTGGGTGTATTTATCGGATATTTCGTTTTTGAGTTATGTTGTTCACACACACCACACGTGTGCGCGCTGATCATTTTCTAAAGCGACGTTTTGCATAACGGGGCCCTCAAAACATGTATTTCCGGTGAAATCTCGATGTAGAATTTTTGAGTGGAATACCATACCTTCTTTACCTATTATGTACGTGGTAGAGAAATTAAAAATGCCCTAATATCATCATCTACACGGTTTAGTCCATCACTGACAGTTCCGTCCTCACGGCCAACGAAGAAAATCTTGGTCTCTACATCTCAGATATGGTCGTCCTACTCTTCTTTTCCATCTTGGATTGTATTCTAAAATCTTTCTTGGTATTCTATTGTCTTCCATCGGTTGTAAACGTTCTTTACAGTCGTTTCTATGTTATACAATGTGTCTATTAATCTAAAAATATTTAACTCTTCACTAATTTTTGTACTTCTTTTTTTACCCATTAAAAGAATCTGATGTGTTGTACGCACATGACTTTCTCTACTCTTGTAAAAACTATTTTTACAAATGGTTTGCAGAAACTTTAAGCGATAGACAAATCTTTTAAGAGCTGATTGCTACGTGGAGCATTCCATTCTCTTTGTATGTCCAGGACATAGAAAAAGAATAACGGATTCCCACTTGAGAAAAAGTTGAAACATTCAAAGAAATAACAAGGAATATCTCGGAAATGATTCACTCGACAAAAAAGTATAGGATATGAATTGTGTGTTTTAATAAGATCATTTTTGTGTATTAAAATTTTATCTATCTCTTACGGTTTACCAGTCATGCGAAAGTCGTTCAGAATGAAGAGGACTTTTGGGGACATTCCCAGAAAATTCAAGATATACATTTCATTTGTCTTAAAATATCTTAAACATATGATATTTTATTCAAAATCGTTAGAGCCATTTTTGAGAAAATCACAATTTTCGAAAAATGTTCCATGTAAATATGTAAGTCTGAGGTTGGGGGGATTTTCTTGAAAATCTCCGTGTCACATCCTTCGAAGATACTAAACTCATATACAAATTTTGGTATTTATACGACTTTTCGTTTTTGGTTATGCTGTTCACAGACAGATACACAGACACACACACACGTATATGTTTCCAAAAATGCTTTATTTGGATTCAGGGCACCTCAAAACGTGTATTTCCGCTAAATTTCGGTATCGAATTTTTGGATAGAATGCAATACTTGCCCTTTATAGTATGCGTAGTAGAAAAATTAAGCAATACCTAACAGATATGCATTTTCATAACCTGAGACCCATAATAAGGATTAATGCGCACGTTAGTAATGTCTATAGTGCAGCAATTAAAAGATAACACGCCATCAGAATCTGGGCTGTTCTCATAACCATAAGTTTTGATTTACCTTAGACATAAACAGATTTTGGCCTCTCTTGGATATAATATGATTTGGAAATCACCACCTCATATCTTATTTCCAGATTCGGGTTCACAGGGAAAAATATTTGCTTTGTTCAACTCGTCATCGAACACCACCTATAAAAAATGCATGTCTGCGACTTATGCCCCATATAAATAGAATCTGCACGTGTTGCGAAGATTCCTTGTATTAACAAGGGACTTCATAAACAAAAACGTAAAAAAAAGAAGACAACTAGAGCAGGGATTGCGTGTGAAGAAGTAGGAAGCGAAAAGTTTGGATTTTCGTCACGTTATCAAGACTGGTTCCCGGAAAGAAGATTATACCTTGAACCTGGAGGGAGGCTGTATGTAGTTGCATGCATCTTTCATATGTCATGATACGCGCACGTGATCCTGAATACGGTAGCTATCCCCTTCAGTGTATCTGCGCAAGGATGAGGTGGTGTAAAATGTAACTACTTTGTGAATAGTTAATGTAGGCGCACATGGCGCTCCAAACGGACACAAACCAAAAACATTTTCTCCGTCTCTCGCTCTCACCTTCTCACCCGGAACATTGGCAATTTCTTTTGCTTTTGATTTAATAGGGCGCCCAGTTGAAAGTTTGTTCATAATAACTTCCTATTAGTCTGGAATCGCGTCCCTTTCGAAGGGTGCTATCACCGATTCAAAGAAATATGTGTGCTGATGACATGCAGAAGACTCCATTTAATATCTTATGTGTGCATTTACGTGACCTTCTCTTCTCACTCTCCTACAAACTACTTTTATTGCAAAAACTTATTTTTCTACCTACTTCTAAAGGGCACTAGAATGTCGAATGCTTTAAAAATTCCAGTTTTCATATTCTATGTGATAAAAAATAAAAATCTTCAGCTTTAAAATAATATATTTTATATGATTGGGTTTGTTGACAAATTTTACCATTTAAATTGCCAATTTAAACATGGGGCGCATAACCACACCCATTTTACTTTCTTTCTTCCAAACTTCCCGTAACCTGCTTTTATTTTCTCTACTATATATAGTAAATAGGGGAAGTATTGTATTCCATCCAAATATTCGATATCGAGTTTTCCCCAGATTTTGAGCCCATGAGTCCAAGAAAAGCATTTTTAGAAAAAGATACTGGTGTCTGTGAACAGTATAACTCAAAAACGAAAAATCGGACAAATCTCCTGCCAAACTTAGTATTTAGTTCAGTACCGTCCAAAGATGCGACACGAAGATCTTCAAGAAAATTCCCCACACCACCATTTACACTTTATATAGAACATTTTTCGAAAATTTTGATTTTTTAAAAAATGGCTCTAAAGATTTAGATCAAAATACCATATACTAAAGATATTTACATGACGTATATCTTGAATTTTCTAGGAACAACCTGTGAAGTCCTTTTCATTTTGAAGGAGTTTTGTATAATCTTGTATAACTGGTAAACGTTAAGCGAAAAGACAAAAAGTACTTCACAAAAAATGTAAATCTCTTTAAAACAATTTATTTAAAATAAGTTATTTTTATTGGATAAGCTATTTCTGAGATATGCGTCATTAATGGTTCGAATTGTTTATTACTTGGTCACTCTCTTAAAGTCCTTTCAAGATTCAGGTGTTTCTCGCAATTGCATGGAAACAATACATTTCCATGTTTTACTTTTTTTCGTGCAATAGTGTTTTCTTACAGTGGTATTTTCTCTGGTTTCTTCCTATTTTGTCGCTTTTTATTTATTATTATTATTATTATTATTATTATTATTATTATTATTATTATTATTATTATTAATTCTAATCTTGCTTGTTATTTTGTGTATTTTAACGGTATGTGCGGTCTGCGGACTCGTGTGATTGATGGGGATCTGTGTATGTACATAGTTATTTAAATAAATACACTCACTCAGCTTTTTACATTACTTTTGCAGTACACACATATGAGGCCCAGCGAGATGACTCCGTAGTAACGTGTGAGACTCATTCGGGTTCGATTCCTGTCGACCGACCTACCGTTCGTAACTTGGAGTTTTCGTGGTTTTCTCTGGTCGGTAGGGGAATTCATTACCACGGTTTCCTTTTCCCCATTTCCGTTTCCTTCTCATCTCTCAGATGACTTCTAAGTTTCAAGGTTTTGTAGTGTGTGGCGGTGCCGGATACTTGCTCCAAGGAAAGAATATTCCCTTTGGACACTAGAGGGCTGCTTGCTTGACGCTATAGCTGGGCAGCTCCGGTAGGGGACGGGTCTTCCAGCCAGAAACTGTTCGGGACTGTCACGTTTTCTGTGGCGTGTCTGCCTGCGGTCTGTAGCCTTCTGTGGTTACTTCACTTCATCCCCTCGTACTGGGGATAGTAACCGCAATGGATATACCGTAAGTCGCATTGCATTGCATTGCATGAGATGTTTCATTCCGTTGTATACTCTTACGCCTTAGCGTCTGCTATGTAAGAGTACAAGTGCACGTGAACGCCCTAACTTTTGACAACTTGCAGATTTATTGTTTATTTTTTCTTTGTATGCCATTAAACGTAACATTTATGTGGTAATTTAGAATCTACGGTGTTTAAATCCACTAAACACGATAAAACATGGCAGCAGGGTCGGTAGAACAACTTGACTTCACGTTTTAGGAAGCTTCTGCGCATGCGCAACTGGTGTGACGTAATTACCTTAGATATGGATAAAATACAATACGAATCGTGCACACTTGAAGATGTGCACTAGAACCCAAAGATTCTCACTTAAATAGCTTCTCTCGTGCTCAATTTCCAACTATCACTATAACTTTGCGTTAATCCCACTAGATGGTAGCACACTACGGCAGAAGCTAGTGTAACATAAACTAGTCGCGGGCATCCTTTCCCCAACCGGCTTCAAAGCGAACGGAAAGCTTTGAAGCCTGACCATAAACCCATCAGTAAACGATTAGTAGGGTCTTCCCATCCCTTAAACACAACACGTGGTCCTTTCTCCAGCTCCACCAAAGCAAAGCGTTGTTAAGATTTTATGGTGCTTGCGGTTAGGGAGGGTAGGGAACAAGTGTTTGGCTACTGCACAAAGGTCGCCGCTTGGGGATCCGAAGGCTGCGATGACCATACATGAGCATACTCTCAACTACAATTTAATGTAGTTACCCTAAAATGCTTTAATTATGATCACAAAAAATCGACAAAACAACTCTTTCTTCCGTTCGGACATGTTATACACTATTATTATTATTATTATTATTATTATTATTATTATTATTATTATTATTATTATTGAGAGAGAGGCTGTAGTTATTTTCAGGGATATCTGGATGTAAATTTTTGTGAACACACAAAATAAGGAACCGCTACTACCTATGCTCATATAAGGACCTCTAATGTATTTACAACGGAATGTGTTTGCCTTTCGAAATTAATAAAATGGAATATTTCGAAAGGAAGAACAATGGATCAAAGTCTAGAAAATCCAAACCAAGAATGGTGTGTTAAAACTAGGAAAAATAAATTGTCTTTCATAAATGTAAAGGATTGTTTGCATTAAGAAAAGAGCCACAAAATTCGGTATTTAAAGATGTGTATTAATTTAATTTCAGAAAGTGCCATTTGAAAAGTAAAACTAATGTATCAATATATGAGGGTGATACAATTATCGAAGCAAACTAATCGCCTTAAGCCCCAATCCTAGTTTCAGTTACCCAATAAAACATCTAATTCATGTGACCAGGTACTTCTCACCAGGCTACGTATCGGACATACTGCAATTACACATTCATATCTCTTTGGAAAAGATCATCAGCCTACATGCAAGCACTGTCACTCTATTCTCACAGTTCAGCATATAGTTGCAAGGTGCCCTATCTACGATGTTCATCGGCTTCAGTGTGGTATTCCTGCTAACCTCTCGGTGGCCTTGAGTGATTCAACCATCTGTCACAACATAGTAAAGTTTTTAAACGAAATAAAATGTATAATGTTAAATAATCAATGTTGTAATTTGTTTCAAAATATTGTAATTATTAAACTTTATTATAGTCGCGTTATAACTTTATTGTTATAGCGACAATAATAAATTAATAAAAAATTATCGAAGGTTAAAGTGAAGCTTTTATAAAGTGAAAATATTTTTAAATTAAGTAATAAGTGCAGTTGCTACAAATGAAACAAAAGACATCTTTAACAAACAAAAGATAGAATGTGTTACACTCACATGATTTTCCCTACTCTTGTACAGATTTTTACAAACGCTTATTCTCCATCTATTTCATGCTAATCGAGATAAATCTCATTGCTAATTTTCTTGTAGGTGCAAGGGGAATATGGTAAGCTTTAAGTGATAGTTAAATCTTTTAAGCGCTAGTTGCTATATGGAGCATTTCATTCTCTTTACATATTCAGGACATAAAAAAAAACTAATAACGAATTACCATTTGAGAAAAAATATAAGTATTGTAAAATTCAAACAAATCGCAAGTAATATCTCGGAAATGGTGCACTCCACAAAAAAGTGTATTTTAACGAGCTCTACATTTTTTGTGTAGAAAAACTTTGTCTATCTCTTACACGTTACCAGTTATGCTAAAGCCATTTGGGGACATTCCCAGAAAATTCAAAATATGTACTTTGTGTCATAAAAATATCTTTAAAATATGATATTTTAATCAAAATGGTTACAGCCAATTTTGAGAAAAACGAAATTTTCGAAAAATGTTTCATGCAAAGGGTAGTCTGGCGTGGAGGTATTTTCTTGAAAAATCTTCATGATGCATCTTTGAAGGATACTAAATCTAAATACCAAATTTTGCATTTATCCGACTTTTCAGTTTTGAATCATGCTGTTCACAGACACACAGATACACACACGGACCTTTTTCTACAAGGGTTTTTTTTTATTCAGGGGCATCAAAACATGTATTTCCAGTAAAATATCGGTATCGAATTCACCTACTTACTATATGTAGTACAGAAAGTAATAAAATCTGGATTTATAAGAAGATGAATTGGTATAATAAATGAAGGGGAAAACATTTTAAATGGTATTAAGTTGATTAAAGTGCAGCAAAATTTATGGATACTGGATAATTAATTATAATAGGATAATATAATGTGCTGAATAATATAATACTGTTGAGTTAGACGTTAAAGATGCTAGTTATCTCGGGTTGATATTAAATAAGAAGAAAATGAAAGAAGCACTGGCGGATAATCAGGCTCTAAATAGTAATCCTAAGATGTCTATAAAACAACAACTGTATGGTAAATCTACCCGTTTAAGAGCATTCGGGGGATAGAATTGCAAACCGTTTTGTAGACTGCATTAGCTTTAGTATGCAGAGCGTATGGATTGCATCTTCATGAAGCACATACCTGGATGTAATCAAGCTGTGTTGCGTTCCAGGTATGAAGGAGCGGGGCCAGATGCATATCAAGGAGTCTGGACACGTGAGATAGGAAAGAACTAGGGAAGAAATCTCCCTCTTGCACATCCATCACCAGGTACAGCAGGGGATGGAGAGAGAGAGAGAGTTACCCTAACTAGACGATCACTCTCGATCGTTAGAAAATATCCTCCCGGAGGAGACATCTGCGACATAGCTCAGCTTCCCTGCCAGCCAGAATCTTCCTTCCTATGATATAAACCTTGCCATGTGTTTCTGCTTTCAGGTCTCCTTTCTTTTATTTATTCATTAACCACTCCCGGGTAGCCTTTGAAACTCGAATGGACATTTAATTTACTTAATTTACCTACCCCTGATTTTTTTTAAATTATTGTGCAATGATCCAGATTATTACTTTCTCTACTACGTATAGTAGTAGGGGAAGTATTGTATTCCACCCAAAAATTCGATACCGAGATTTCACCGGAAATACATGTTTTAAGACCCCCTGAATCCAAAATAAAGCATTTTTAGAAACATGTCCGTGTGTGTGTCTGTGTGTCTGTCTGTCTGTGAACAGCATAACTCAGAAACGAACAGTCGGATAAACACCAAACTTGGTATTTAGGTTTAGTATCTTCCAAAGATGCGACACCAAGGTTTTCAAGAAAATCCCCCACTCCGTATTACCCTTTACATGGAACATTTTTCGAAAAGTTTAATTTTTTCAAAAAGGGCTAACGATTTTGATTAAAATATCATATTTTTAAGATACTTTCATGCCAATAAAATGTATATCTCGAATTTTCTGGGAATGTTTCCAAAAGTATTGTTCATTGTGAACGACATTTGCATAACTGATACCATAAGAAATAGACAAAAAATTTTACTACACAAAAAATGTAGATCGCGTTAAAATACACAGTTTATGTCATATACATTTTTTTTGATTGAACCATTTTCAGAATATTTCTTGCTATTCCCTTAAATTTTCCAATACTTATACTTTTTCCCCTTATTCATTTTTGTTTGTCCTGGTAATGAAAGAGAATGGAATACTCCATATAGTAACCAGCTCTTAAAATATTTAAATATCGATTATAACCTACCATATTCCCCTTGCATCTACAAGAAATTAGCAATAAGATTAACATCTCGATATCTCGATTAACATGAAGCATATGGAGAATAAGAGTTTGTAAAAATAGTTTGTACAAGAGTAGAGAAAGTCATGTGAGTGTAACACATCAGATTTTTTAGATATTCACTGTAGATGATATTTTAAAGTTATCTTTGGTTCTATAGTTATTAAATAACATAAAAGCTACATAGCTTTCTAATAATACATAGACCCTTTACATATAAATGAGAAATAAGAATATAAGCTGGTGAATATGAAGGTTCCCCGCTCCTAGGTCACCAGGTTAAAAAGACACATGTTTGCGACGATCAAGAAAAATAATCTTCTGAGCTGTTAATTATAATACATCAGTTGCTGATTCCTAATGCTAGCTGGACACCGTTTTATCTCTTTATACCATTATTTAACTCGATCTGCTAATGATGCTGTTTCTAACATACAAAGGAAATAGAGTAAACCGTTCTTACTTGAGGGTTATTAAAACATATATGAATGCGTCTAGTTTACTTATAAGCAGATTCGATTCTCTTTTATTTCGCTGTATCTTACCTGCTAAATCGTGACCATCGTGTATATTGCTTGGAATGAAATATCCGCGGCATTTGCTTTATTTTATATGCGTACTCCGTAGAATAACACCTATTTCCTACTCTATAGCATTCTTAAAGCCTTCTTCAAAACTATGTTCTTTAATAACTTCAGTGTGTTCGTATTCAAGTATAAAAGGTTTGCAAGTCCTTTTTAAATTGTTAGTAATTTAAGAAATAAAGCCAGAAGGTGGTTTACAGACCATGATCGTGAGAAAGCATACGGCTTTTCAACGTGAAAGAATTATCAAAATCGATTGAGCGATTTTTACTTTCTCTACTACGTATAGTAAGTAGGGGAAGTATTGCATTCCACCCAAGAATTCGATACCGAAATTTCACCAGAAATACATGTTCTTGAGCCCCTGAATCCAAAAAAGCAGGTTTAGAAAAAGGTCCGTGTGTGGGTGTCTGTCTCTGAACAGCATAAGTCAAAAACGAAACATCGGATAAACACCAAAGTTGGTATTTAGATTCAGTATCTTCCAGAGATGCGACACGAAGGTTTTCAAGAAAATTACCCCACCCCAGATTACCCTTTACATGGAACATTTTTCGAAAATTTTGATTCTCTTAAAAATGGTTCTAACGATTTTTATTAAAATATCATGTTTAAGATATTTTCATGACAAATGAAATGTATATCCTGAATTCTCTGGGAATGTCTCCAAAAGCCCTCTTCATTCTGAATGGTTTTTGCATAACTGGTAAACCGTAAGAGCTAACCAAAGGTTTTCTACACATAAAAAAATGTAGATCTCGTTAAAACATACAATATATCTTGTATACTTTTTGTTTCTTTTTTTGTGGAGTGAATCATTTCCGAGATATTCCTTTTACTAGCTTAAATTTTGCAATACTTTAAACTTTTTCTCAAATGGGAATTCGTTATTTTTCTTTCTTTCTCTCTTTCTTTTTCTTTCCTTTTTTATTTCCTGAGCATATAAAGAGAATTCCACGTAGCAATCAGCTCTTAAAAGATTTGACTATCAATAAAGCCTACTATATTCCCCTTGCACCTACAAGAAAATTAGCAATAAGCTTAATATAAAGTAGATGTAGAATAAGCGTTTGTAAAAATAGATTGTACAAGATAAAGAAAGTCATGTGAGTGCAATACATCAGATTTTTTAGATTAGCGTACGCGCATACATACACCCACATTCATAAACTTTGTGTCTTTATAATATTAGTATTATTAATTATAATCAGTTAGAAATCTGCCATTTATATTACTTATAATTAATATTATTAATAATTAGAAAATGTAACGTTATACAGACAGCAAGAGAGAGAATATCTATCAAATTTGTAGCCTGTGAATTATCGCTGCGTATTGACACGAAGTGGCGGAAAAGATGTAAATATTCCTGGTGTGTGTTTTAGCGGCCACTTGATTAAAATTTATATTCACATTATTTTGATTATTCTTTCTCTAACATTATCTGCAATAACTAGAGCAAGCATTGAAATTCTACCCAGAAACTCTCTGCAGAAACTTCAGGAAAAGCTCCAGTTTTGAGGTTCGTTTAATAAAAACATCATTTGTAGAAAGAGGTGGGTGAGTGTGGGTGTGTGTATGTGAACAGCACACACACACCGTGAGAAATGAAGTCGATTAATTACCAAACTAGGACTCTATGGATATCCATGGATGAAAAAAGGCTAAAATTTGCCAAAATTCATAAATGTAGATTTTAGTGTTTATTAAACACCAGAAATCTTCTACTTTAGTTCTATGTAGCATTTTAGCTGTACGACTTTTTTAACCATGTCATATAGCGATTTAAATGTCTACCTGTAAGCGCAGATTCCTTCACTGTTGTAGTAAAAGAAATAGTCTTGGCTGTATAAAAGTGAACAAACCATTCAACAGAGGCTTTGGGAATCTTCAAATAGTACTAAATTAATTGCAGAGGAGCAGATAAAAATGAAGGGTCTTTACATGCACTATTTGTGTTAGGCTAATACATGCTGGAGTATGACAGGGCATGTAGTCTAGACTCTTTGCCCGTCATACCCACCCAATATAATTACTTCTACACACATTCCTTTTAAATAATATACGTCAGAAACAAAGTTCTTTTAGCATTGTAATTTCTATTTCCTCTACTACATATAGTAAGTATGGGAAGTACTGTATTCCGCCAAAAATTCGATGTCAAGATTTTACAGAAAATATATGTTTTGAGGCCCCTTGAATAAATAAAAAAACATTTTTAGAAAATGGTCCGCGTGTGCAGCATAACTCAGAAACGAAAAGTGTGATAATTCAGCACCTTCCAAACATACGACACAGATTTTCAAGAAAATGTCCCACCCCAATTTATCCTTTACATGGAAGGTTTTCGAATTTTTTTATTTTCTATCTTCTGGGAATCGTCTATGAAGGCCACTTCATTCGGAAGATATTTTATATAATCTTACATACCCGGTAAACGTTAAGCGATAGACGAAAACGTACAAGCAGAAAATGTAGATCTCTTTAAAAAACACAATTTATTTCAAAGGACTTTTTTTGGCATCAGCCATTTCTGTTATTAATCGTACGATTTGTTCAATACTTTATCATTCCTTTTAAGTTCCATCAATTTTCAGTTGTTTGTGGCGATTACATGTAAATAATATGGCATTTCAAGGCCAACATATAGCGTCCAGTTCTTAAACATTTGGCCATCACGGTTCTATTTGTATCCTAACGAAATGTGTAATTCCTCTAAAATCTGGTTTAAAATGAACTAGACAGATAAAAAAAAAATCTGATATGTTACACTCACATGACTTTCTCTACTCTTGTACAAACTTTTTACAAACGCTTATTCTCCATCTACTTCATGTTAATCGAGATAAAGATTTGTATTATTGCTAATTTTCTTGTAGGTGCAAGGGGAACATGGTAGGTTTTAAGTGATAATCAAATGTTTTAAGAGTTGCCTGCTATGTGGAGTATCCCATTCTTTTGTATGTCCAGGACATAAAAAAGTGTCGCATCCTTGGAAGATGCTATACTCAAATACCAAGTTTTGCATTTATCCGACTTTTCGTTTTTGAATTATATTGTTCACAGACAGACACACAGACACGCGTAAGGACATGTTTCCAAAAATGTTTTATTTGCAATAGGAGCGCCTCAAAACATGCATTTCCAATGAAATCTCGGTATCGAATTTTTGCGTGGAATGCAATACTTGCTCTACTAACTATACGTAGTAGAGAAAGTAATATATTTTCGTAAGAATAGATGGTTTGTTTACTTACCAATAAATCATAAACGGTAGAGAAAGTAATGGAATGTAACACATCAAGTTTTTAAAGTGTGCCGGCCCTCATAGCCGTGGTCGCTGGAGTGGTCACTCCGGCGCTCCGCCAAGCTGAGGGTCGCGGGTTCGAGTCCTGCCACGGGCATGGGTGTTTGTGTGTCTCGGAAATATGCAGTATGAAGAACAGTAAAACACAGTAGCATAAACTGAGTACAACAAAGGAACTTTAAAAAAAGGTGCTGTTTCACTCGATGTCATGGACGGAGTATGGAATTTCAATGCCAGCATATAGCGTCCCGCTTTTAAGCATCTGAAAATCGATTCGGTGTTCTCTATCCCCCTTGTATCTACAACAAAATGTGTAATGAAACTGTTTCTGAGTTTATCTCGATTAATACAAAGTAGATAGAAAAACAAGCTTCTTAAGAATAGTTTGTAGAAATTACAGACTTTTTGTTCATATTTGACTGGCACGACTAACTCCAATCCGTTCACTAAGCCTGTAGCAGATCTGTCGGAGTATCTTACGAGTTAACATTACCGACATAAGAATCCAAATATTAGCTATGTAATCATGTGGTAATGCTGTAAATAATCTAAATTTATTTATTAAATTTTACCTATATACCTAAGATATGGGTCTCCTTGGAAAACCGAGCACACGGTGTATAGAGATGGAGGACAGGTGCAATCATGTCAGAACGTCTTCGCCAGCAGTTTGGGAGGGCCGAGACAGGGGAGAGAGGGAAAAAAGGGAAGGGAACGAAAAAGGTTTGGGGCAGAAGGGAGAGAAAGACGGCAATTTAAAATCAATACTTGTTCTGAGGCATCGTTCATTACTGGCATCCATTCCAACCTTGAGGAAGCGACGCTTCTTTTTCCTTTTCCTGAGGGTGCTGCAACCACCTTGACTTGAACATGCACAAGACTGACATGTCTTTATCAAAGCAGCGTGAGTAATAGACAAGAAAAAAATCAGTAAAACAACACCAAGATGTCCTATAACAATTATCACAAAATATGTAAATATAATGTAATATTATTTGCAGCAGTATTGACAATTTCCTTTGCTCCATCGTTACTAAACTATTTCCTTGTCATTTTTCATTAAACCTTCCCTCCGTTTTCTTTATTTGTCACCTATATATTATAATTCCAGATTATCGCCGGAGTTTTCTATTGTTCAAGTGGAGCTATTGGCAATTAAGAAAGCACCGATATGGACAGAATTTCAAAATTTTCAAGGTTGTATCATCTACAGTGATTCTCAAACGGCTCTTAAATCTATAAATAATAAATTTAATCTAAATGATTTGGTTGTAGAAATTAAATATTGCTTGATATCGTTTACAAATCACATTTTTTTATGCTGGGTGAGAGGACTTCTGGATTAATAAGAAACGAAAGAACTGGTCAACTAGCAAAATATGCTGCTGCTTCCGGTTTGTGCTTCAGTTATATTTTATGTCCTTATTCGTTTGCAAAGAGGAAAATTAATGACTTAATAATAGCCAAATGGAATAATCAGTGGATCAGCAGTACAAAAGGAGAAGCTACAAGAAGTATGTTTTTTATTATAGTCAATATTCGCTTAAGCATTCGAAAATTTACGCCAGATTTTATATCTACACAATTTATATCAGGACACGGAAATATTGGATTCTATTTTGAATGAATTAAATTATAGAAACAGAATGGAAATGTGTGCATATGTCATGAGGAACAAACAGTTTTACACCTTTTGTTGCATTTCCCTATTTTTGAAAGAAGATACCACTTGAATGGTAACTTCTGTGGCATTAATTTACAGACTTTACTGTTTTTAACAAAGATTGTTGATACGTTAATTTTTGCATTTTTATTTTTTATGTATTTGAACATTTATAGTTAATTTATTAAACAGCAATTTCTTTCACTGTTATGTATATTGAAAACCCTAAAATTCAAAATTGCACCTGTAGTAGAATTTGTTTATTTAGTTACTAGAAACAATAAAGTTTGATGCCGTCTATTATTAAATTTTGAGTTTTGTGTAAACTCTAACATTAAAACCGTGTATAATTTAGCTATAACGCTAATATACTTTATGTAAATCAAGGTTGGGGAATTGTAAACTAAATAAATAGTAATAATTAATTATATAAAATGTGCATTATGATTTTCTAACAACAATATTTTATTTATGCATCACCCCACATTAAAATAAAATTTAATGTGTTGAATTCAAATGATTTCTCTACTCAATCTTCTACAAACCACTTTTACACAGGCTTATACTTATGTTAATGTAGATAAACTTTCATTATACATTTATATATTCGTTGAACATATAAGAAGAACACGGCAGTATAAATACTCATATTTTCAAAAAGCGAATCGCTACGCGGTGGCTTTGAAATTCCGTTCTCTTTGCACGATTTGAATAAAAAAACTAAGTACTTGAAAAAAGTATAAGGTATTTCAAAATTCAAAACCAATTATAAAATATCTCAGAAATGGTTAATGTCTCAAAATTTTATTTGAGGTAGATTGCCTGCTTTGACGAAATCTATATTTTTGTGCAGTAGGACATAATCTTATCTCTTATGGTTTACAAGCTAGACAAAATTCATTCTCAGTGAAGGAAGACTGCTTCACAGACTATTCTAAGTAAATTCAAAATATACTTTGTATTTGTCATGCAAATAACTTAAATTTGGTGTTTTAATTAAAATCGTTGGAGCCATTTTCAGAAAATAAAAAATAACGGAACATTTTCCATATAAAAATTAGTTTGAAATGCGAGGGATTTTCTTGAAAATCTTCATGTCGCAACCTTGAAAGACGCTGAATTTAATACTAAGTTTCGACTTTTCGTTTTTGAGTTATGCCGGCCACACACAGACGACACACAGGGACATATATGCAAAAATGCTTTTTCTTTATTTTTACTTTCTCCACTACGCATAGTAAGTAGGGGAAGTGTTGCACTCCGCCCAAAAATTCGATACCTAGATTTCACCGGAAATACATGCTCTGAGGTCCCTGGATTAAATAAAGCATTTTTAGAAACATGCCCGTGTTTATGTCTGTGTGTCTGTGAACACGATAACTCAAAAACGAAAAGTTGGATAAACATAAAACTTGGTATTTAGGTTCACTATCTTCCAAAGATGTGACACGAATGTTTTCCACAAAATCCCCCCACACGAAACTACCCTTTACATGGAACAGTTTTTGAAATTTTTGATTTACTAAAAAAAATGGCTGTAACGTTTATTAAAATAGTATACATGAACTATATTTACATGGCAAATAAAATGTATATCTTGAATTTTCGAGGAATATCCTATGAAGTTCTCTTCGTTCGGAAAGAATGTTGTATAATCTTGTATAACTGGTAAACGTTAAGCAATAGGTGAAAACTTACTACACAAAAACTGTAGATCTCTCTCTAAAACACACAATTTATTTCAAATTACCTTTTTGTGCCAATAGCCATTTCCGAGATATCCCTTATTAATGGTTCGAATTGTTCAATATTTAGCCATTTCTTTAAAATCCTGTCAATATTCAGTTGTTTCTCGCGATATCATGGAAACAGTGTGGAATTTTAAGGTCAGCAAAAGCGTCCAGTTCTCAATACTTAATTTCAGTTGAATATTTCTAGACTTCCACTAAAAAGATTAAAATGAAATTTAGCATGAACGTACACTGATTCATTGTAATTTCAGTGCTATAAACAACTACATAATTGTTTAAAATGACCATAAAAAGCCATAACTAATAACCTTTTTTTTAAAAAAAAAAATAATGCATCTAATGATTGCGGTGTACTTTACTTCAACAATATTCAAGCACATTCCTGGAATATTTTTAGGGCACTAAACAATGCCTATTCTTAATTCGTAACCTAAATTTACTTATATATTTCTGACTGTAGTAAGAGAACAATTTCTGGACTTTTGGTAAATTCGTTTTTAATTCTTTTACATAAATATATTTAATTTTAAGTTTTGAATTTTTCTAGTAATAATACGTTAATTTTATAGAATACATGCTTCAGCGACTACAATAAAAGTTTCATTGCAATTGGTTAAGTAGTTTTGAAGAAAAATGCATCTAAGTTTAAAAAGTTTCAAGGTACGAAGAACTGCATTAAAAGAAAAGTCTGTCATGTTGGCTCCACCAGCTAAGTGGGCATGACCCAGCACGCCGCCATATTTAAATGGACCATTTTAATTTTTAAATGTGCATATACCCTTAAAATTTATATAATTTTAAGGAGTAAGATTCCTATTTCTTTTAAGATACAAACCAAAAAATAAAAATTTTGGGCCCAAATCACTACACATTCCCCTTAAACATTTGCGTATCGCTATTCCCTTTATATCTATAACGAAATGCGTAATGTAGCTATTTCCTGAAATTTTTATCTCCATTATAATGGAGTCAGTAGGAAAATTAAGTTTCGTAAGAATAATCTGTATATTCACTAATATGCGATGGAGGGCAGAGAAAGTCATGTGAATGTAATTCATCAGATTTTTTTAAATAATTGCTGATATATTTTAATCACAAAATGATACAATTAACAAAATAATCCTATCCTCTTTAGTAAACAACATACTGTATAAAAGTAGATCAGTGAAGTTAGAAGGCATGTATCTACATCCTGTAAAATTTTCAGTCTGATATGTTAAACAGTTTCTGAGATAATAGATGAATCCTATCATGAATTTGGTGGGATAGAACTTTTTATGTCGTCTTAAATAACAAATATTGCACATGTTTGCTATTAATTGATCGATAATTTTCTCATGTTTCTGCCTACACTTTATTTGTACGTCATCATGCCGTACCTATCAGAAAACAGTTGCTCTCCTTACACACGCTTAGAGTCATCTGATGTTAGCAACAGCATTTTGTTTCCAAAAAACAAAGCTTATTGTTTTGTTTTTTTTGCGAAAAATGCAACTTAAATAGTTAATCCTAAGTCTCTTCTAATTGCCTTGTAATATATTTTATTTCATTAAAATCAGTATCAATTACGCAATAAAAGGAATTTTAAAAAATTAAATTCAGTTTTATTTATAGATGCTCTTTAACCGCTGTGGTTCTTAGCGTCCCATTCTATAACGAGCGTGAAAGACCGGCAATTTTGCTCAGAGGACCCTTTATCGGACTTGAGGTCCTTTAACGTGCCGTAAATCTATGACACCGGACCACCTGCCTTACTTCCCTTCCAAAGGAAGCCATGCTAGTATTTTTACGCCCGAAAAAATCCATCACCCTCCGCCTGGTTTGAACCCTCGACCTCGGGAACTAGACGTTAGCATGGCAGCCACTACATCACGCAGGACGACAGGAACTTAAAAGATTTACATTATCATATGTACAGTACACATTAGGGAGGGGCCCCTGAAACCGGGGCAGAGTAGGCCGCAACGATCCATTTTGCTTTGAACGTGGCCACTGTGAGGGGAGAGACAAAAAGTAGAACAGATCCGCGAGACTATGTGCGCTTATGTACGGGGTTCCTAACGTTTCCAGTTCGAACGCATCCGCCGCCGCTCAAGCCCGCCCACAAGCTCCTGACCCCCCCCCGGGTGCCCACTGAAGGGGAGGCGGGACCTAGTTAAGCAGTCCGACCGACGCCAGAGAGAAACCTCTACAAAGCGCACCTCCTCTCCCAGCCGCGACACGCCGAACACCGTCGCTTAGTCCTTCAACCCTGAAACAGATAATGAAGGAAACTACGGGTACAGGGACCAAGTGGGAGGCTCAGGTGGTAACGTCTATGGCCCGCATTTAGGAAATCTCGGGATCGATCCCTGACAACCGCTCTCTCTGTCCCATAGGTTTTTCATGGTTTCCTCGGTTCGTCAGGCGAATGCTGGGGTGGTTCATCTTCTACCATGATTCTCCTTCCTCCCATTTCCCGTACCCATCATCTTGTCATTTGTTTCAGGGTTGTAGGACCAGGGGCGGTATTCGGCGGGTTGCGGCGGAGCGGTGGGTTGCGCTCTGTAAAGATTTCTTTCCTAGTGTCGCTGCGGTACCGCTCAGTTAGGTCTCTCCTCAGCATGGGGGCTCCGCCTCAGGGTAGCCCGGAGGTTGATGGCTTGTGGGCATAGGCCGGGTGACGTCGAATGCGTTCTATCTGGAAATTTTAGGAACCCCGTCCATGTTTTCGCCCGTCGGCATCCGGATTTGGTCGCCCTTGGGATCTCTTCCCCATTCTTCCCTCCCAGATGTCACGTTGGAAGCATAAAGGGCCAACTGGCCTGTGTGCGGCGCTCTGTTCCGGTTCGTATACTTACCTTTTAGGGTACAGCAAATGAAGGATAGGATAGTCGTGGTAGAAAAGGAACCACCCAAAACATTGCCATGGAAAGATAGTTTGGAGTGAGGGGATTTTCTTGAAATCGTATCAGTAGAAATCGTGTCGCATCCCTGGAAAATACTGAACTTATGAGTAAATACCAAGTTTGGTATTTAATCACTGTTCGTTTTTAAGTTTATGCTGTTCACAGACACACACACACACATAGGCATACGAACTTTTTCTAATCTTTTAAAGGTTCAGCATAAATTTCGACATCGAATTTTTTAAGTAGACGAGAAAGCAAAAAGGAGGGCCTACGTTTATCACATATGGAGGACGTGGCAAAAAGATGTTGATAAAGTTTGAATCTGCGCCGTGATTGGTTGAAAAATAACATTCTTTCAAACCTTGTTGGTCATTATTTCTCTTTTGGGCCATGAGTCTAAGTCACAATAATCTATTATAAGGGCTCGCTGGATTTTGTTAACGATTCATCTTTAGAAAACTATAATACAGCCCACAATTTCTCTTTAGGACTGTTATATAAAGTTGTGTGTGACGCATAACTCTGTGAAACTGGGAACAATATAAGTCAAAAACAAAATGGTGGATAAATACTAAACTTGGTATTTTACTTCAGCATCTTTCAGGGAGATTTTCAAGAAAATCCCCCTGCCCCAATGTAACAATACAAGGAAGATTCTTTTTTAATATTTTTATTCTGTTAAAAATGGGCGGCGCCGTGGCCGAGTGGTTAGACCGCTCGCCTCCCACAGAGGCGGCCCGGGTTCAATCCCAGGAAGCTGCATGTGGGATTTGTGGTGGACGAAGCGGCGTCTGGGCGGGTTTCTCCGGGTACCAGGCATCGGGCTGATCACCCATCCTGGATATTCTGTCTGATGCTCCTCGACGGGCCTCTGACCCCAGGCATCCGCTTATTAGTCCTGGGGGGTGTAAGTCCTACATAAGAGGAGGGTAAACTGATAATGAATCAATCAATCAATGAATGTTAAAAATGGCTCTAACGAGTTTAATTAAAATACCAATATTAAAGACAATTACGTGAAAAATACAAAACATATCTTGACTTTACTGGGAATAGCCTGTATAGGTCCTCTTCATTCAGACCTTTGTATATTGGTACCCGGAGGCCCCGCATTCGATTTCCGGCCGGAAGTTGGAATTTTTCTTTAATTAGCATTATTCCCTATGCACCATAGAGTCTGAAAGTGTAGATGTGAGAGTAAACGTGCGTGTGAAAATAAGTTAAATTATGGTAACCTAACCTAAAAAATCAAACATTAAAAACACCACCAAATGTATCAGTCAAAGCCCTCGATATGACCAAAGCAGTTTAAGGGGACTACAGAAATGAACAAAAAGAAATGTATAATAATGTATATAACGAGTAAACTATAAGAATAGGCAAAACCGTACTATACAAAAAATGTAGAATACAATTTATTTCCAATAAATGTTTGAGGCATCAGCAATATCCGCTATTATTGGTTTGAATTTTTCAATATATTTATTATTTTTAAACTGTCGCTATTCAGTTGTTTCTTGTGATGACATGGAAAAGATATTATTATTATTATTATTATTATTATTATTATTATTATTATTATTATTATTATTATTATTTATAGAGCT
Organism: Deroplatys truncata; assembly: GCA_030765065.1. Lineage (NCBI taxonomy): Eukaryota > Metazoa > Arthropoda > Insecta > Mantodea > Mantidae > Deroplatys > Deroplatys truncata. The sequence goes on along the minus strand of CM060981.1, from coordinate 220,555,162 downwards.
CTTTAACTGCTGTGGGCCTTAGCGTCCCATTCTATGTTGGGTGTGAAAGACGATAATTTTGTTCAAAGGCCTCTTTATCAGGCTTGAGATTCTTTTACGTGCCGTAAATCTACAACACGAGACCACTGGTTTTACGCCCGAAAAAATCCATTGCCCTCCGCCGGGTTTGAATCCGCGACCTCGGGACCTAGATGGTAGCATGGTAACCACTACCACGGAGGACGATCATGGAAAAAGAGTATGGAATCTCAAGGTCAGTATATTAAAGCGTCTCGCTTTTAAACATTTGAATATCGAATGGGTTTCCTGTATCCCTCTTGTTAAAAATATAGTTTTGTATGTTAACACTGAGATTTCTAAATTCTGCTACCTGCTCTGGTTTATAACTGCTAGGCTATATCCATAAATAAGAAATAACTATTGTTTTAAAAGAAAAAAAGGGGCTGATGTGTTACTTTCACATGACTTCTACTCACTATCGTTTATTTTATATCTAGCTATCACACATTATTCCTACGAAAGCTTACTTTTCTATATACTTCATGTTAATATATATAAAACTTTGCAGAGATAGTTTCATCACACATTTCGTTGTAGGTACAACAGGGAAACAGAATCGATAGTCACGTGTCTCTAGATACTGGCCTAGAAGTTCCATAGGCTTTCCACAACACTGCGAGAAACAATTGAACAACCGCAGCACTTTGGAAAAATCACAAAGTGCAGCACAAATTAAAACCAATAATATCAGATATCTAGGCAATGCTGATGGCACAGAAGAAAGTTATTGGAAATAAATTGTGCTTTTAAACAGATCTATATTTTTTACTTTCTCTACTACGTCTGGTAAGTCGGGGAAGCATTGTATTCCACCCAAAAATTCGATACTGAGATTTCACCGAAAATATGTTTTGAGGCTCCTGAATCCAAACAAAAATTTTAGAAAAAGGTCCATGTGTGTGTGTGTGTGTGTGCGTGTGTCTGTCTGTGTGTGTGTTTGTGAAATCCATAACTCAAAAACTATAAGTCAGATGAGTATCAAACTTGGTATTTAGATTCAGTATACTTCAAGGATGCGACACGGAGATTTTCAAGAAAATTCCCTACTTAAAATATCCTTTACATGGAAGGTGTTTCGAAAATTTTTATTTTCTCAAAATTGCATTAACGATTTTGATTAAAATGCCACATGTTTAAGAAATTTTCATGGCAAAGGAACTGTATATCTTGAAGCCAAAATTATAAAGTCAATAATTATCATAATAATCTGAGAAGGATAGTGATATAAAATAAATAAAATATTTAATTTCAGTGTATGTATAAAAAGAAGAAGTATTGTGAAAATTTTTGACTGTTAAAAGGGACAGAAAGGCCAGACAGGCACAGTTTAGTTAATTAAGGACCAGCCCCAGGTATAAAGGGTAAAATAGCTGAAGCCAGTTTCTCTTGGAATTTATGGGCACAGTTGCACTGGCCGGGATGTGAAGGTCATTAGAGGCTTCATGACGCCAAGTTTGAGGGGAGTTTTGAGGGGTGAGAGGGGAAGTTAGGAGTTTTTCCTCTTTGTAGCGCGGTGGTGAAATTCATTCTATCCTGAGCGATTGGTGAGAACGGGACGACATTCTCGTCGAGTTGTGAACATTGGCGGCGAATATGCAAGAGGGTAGAACGTTCAGCTGTAGTTAATAATCTTCAGTCTTGGTAAAGACACAGTAGCATCGTATGCATTTAAAAGTTATCGGCAAACCTTAAGTTTTATTTTAAATGGTGAAAATAAAAGTGTTCCAAGAAAGCGTTCGTGTTTCCCTATACACATCCACGCATACCCAGAGATTAAGATCTCATGCTCGAGCAGCCGTGGCAAAGTATAAAAAATCAACTAGGAGGAGAAACGCAGCAATCGTGAGGCAAAGGTAGTGCTTCATTGTTGGAGGACGTAGTGTGGCTGCGTCAATCTTGAATTTTCTGGGAACATCCCCAGAAGTTCGCTTCATTCTAAATGACTTTTACATAACTGGTAACCGCAAGCAATGGACAAACTGTTACTATACAGAAAATGTAGATCTCGTTAAAATGCACAATTTATATCATATAGATTTTTGTTTGTTTGTTTGTTGAGTGAACCATTTCCGAGATATTTCTTGTTATTTATTTCAATTTTCCAATATTTATACTTTTTCTCAAATGGGAATTCGTTATTCGTTTTTTTATGTCCTGGACATAAAAAAAGAATGGTATGCTACACATAGCAACCAGCTCTTAAAAGATTTGACTTATGCTTAAAGCCTTCTGTATTTCTATATTCCCCTTGCAACTACAAAAAATTAGCAATAAAATAGCTTCTGTAAATGTTTATCTTGTTTAAGATGAAGTAGATGGAGAATAAGCATTTGTAAAATAGTTTATACAAGAATAGGGAGAGTCATGTGTTTGCAACACATCTGATTTATTGTTCAGTAAGATATTGTCTATATCCTATGGTGTAACCCGTTATACGAAATTATATAAAGTTCCTCCTGAATGAAAAAGATTTCACAGGCTATTTCCTGAAAATTCAAGATATAAATTTTATTTGTAATATATACTTTTAATCAAAATCGTTGGGACGGTTTTTGAGAAAATCAAAATAATTCAGCACTAAAGGATATTTTGGAGTTTTTTTTAATTTAAATATTCGTGCGCATATTTTGAAGACTGAACGTAAACAAAATACCAGATTAGATTAAATTAAAAGGGAGTAGTATAAGCCTTTCGACTTTTCAACACTGCGACCTTCAACGGATTTATTGTAGATACGCTACTCTGTAAGTCCGATTTTAATTTGATGCTTTTTAATATAGTCTATAACTTTCTTGGGTGATGTTAAGGCAATTTGTCCTGAAGTTGGAGAAGCAAACTCCAGGTGCCTTATTCTTTGTCGGGCGGTTGCCTCGCATTCACAAGTATATGCCTTGCCGTTTCTTTTTCCTCAGCCTTGACCATCTTGTATAGTGTACAGTAAGGAAGGCATTTATCATCCTCAGCTCCTGTGTGCTGAGTGTGACGATCCTTTTTTTTTTACTTTCTCTACTACGTATAGTAAGTAGGGGAAGTATTGCATTCCACCCAAAAATTCGATACCGAGATTTCACCGGAAATACATGTTTTGAGACCTCCTGAATCCAAAAAAAGCATTTTTGGAAACATGTCCGTGTGTGTGTCTGTGTGTGTGTGTCTGTGTGTGTGTGTGTCTGTGTGTGTGTCTGTGTGTCTGTGAACAGCATAACTCAAAAACGAACAGTCGGATAAGCACCAAAGTTGGTATTTAGGTTCAGTATCTTCCAGAGATGCGACACGAAGGTTTTCAAGAAAATCCCCCCACCCCAGACTACCCTTTACATGGAAGATTTTTCGAAAATTTTAATTTTCTCAAAAATGGCTCTAACGATTTTGATTAAAATATCATATGTTTAAGATAATGTCATGAGAAATGAAATGTATATCTCGAATTTTCTGGGAATGTCTCCAAAAGTATTCTTCATTGTGAACGACTTTTGCATAGCTGGTAAACCATAAGAGATAGACAAAATTTTACTACACAAAAAATGTAGATTTCGTTAAAATACACAACTTATGTCATATACATTTCTTTTGTTGAGTGAACCGTTTTCGAGATATTGCTTGTTATTCCCTTAAATTTTCCAATACTTATACTTTTTCTCAAATTCGTTATTCATTTTTTTATGTCCTGGACTTGCAAAGAGAATGGAATGCGCCGCATAGCAACCAGCGTTAAAATATTTGACCATCGCTTAAAAGCTACCATATTACCCTTGCATCTACAAGAAAATTAGCAATAAGATTGACATCTCGATATCTCGATTAACATAAAGCATATGGAGAATAGGCGTTTGTAAAAATAGATTGTACAAGAGTAGAGAAAGTCATGTGAGTGTAACACATCAGATTTTTTTATGTCCTGGACATGCAAAGAGAATGGAATTCGCCACATAGCAACCAGCGTTAAAATATTTGACTATCGCTTAAAAGCTACCATGTTTCCCTTGCATCTACAAGAAAATTACCAATAAGATTGACATCTCGATATCTCGATTAATATGAAGCATATGGAGAATAGGCGTTTGTAAAAATAGATTGTACAAGAGTAGAGAAAGTCATGTGAGTGTAACACATCAGATTTTTTTCTTTGTATATGTTTTCACAGAGAGTTTAATGAACTGCTTTGCATGATTTAGCTTTGGAACTTGTTCCCAATTGCTAGTTCTTTTCCTGTGTTCCCAGGCTTTTTTTATCTTACCTCTGATATAGCCATATTCTCCACAGAATGATTCTGGGCCAATGAATAGAGTATTAGCTCCTTCCATGGCTAGGCGATCCGCAATTTCATTGCCCTCATCTCCTTCGTGTCCTGGCACTCACATTAAGGTAACATTTTTTTATTTACTTATTTTAAGTCGCTTGAATTCGCTGGTCATATCGCGACTCTATAAGGATACAAACCAGTATATAATAAATGTGCATTTGTCAGACACATAATAATATGGCTTAAATATAATTTCTTTAACCTTCAGACTGCTACGCTTTTGTACCTCTTCAAACCACTGAGAGGGGTCCAAGTGGACCCGCAGGCAAAAAACTCGAATTAACACAATATCATTATCTACTCTTCTACTTAGAACAAATAAAATCATTTTAAAACAACAATTATGATGTGTCAACTTTTTTTACCAACAATCTACCTCAAAATTAGTATTGTCAAACAAACAACCGAAATGCAAATTACAATATTGATATTATTTTCCAGAACTATCACGTTAGATTAAATAATTTGTTGCATTTTTTATTTTACATTTTATTTTATGTTTTATTTTCACTGGGATTCACAACTATATTTTAACACTTTTATAATGTACTACCAGTATGGATTAAGGTTTTTACACGAGTTTTACAATTCATGTTCACTAAGTGTAACATCCAAGACGTGCACTACTGTATGCAGTGGGCATCGCAAACGAATTTCTTGCAACCCTCACAATTTGTTTTAGCTTTTCTATCATTTTTTCTTGGACATAACTGACATCGGCCTTTCCGTTTCGACATGACTGTATCTTACAATGTACAATAGGAGAGTACTGCACTGTTCCCACGCAATTTCAAACCAACAATGCATGCTAGAATAATGAAAAACACAAGGCAGCCAACACAAAACTCACAAGATTCAGAAAATTTTATGAGACATGGCCCCAAGTTGTACTGTATTATTTTTTTACCACTTATTCTCCATCTACTTCATGTTAATCGAGATAAACACTTGCAGACTCTATCTTATTGCTAATTTTCTTGTAGATGTAAGGGGAATATATATTTACAAGGGCAATATACAAATACAGCAGCCTTTAAGCACATACATATCTCTTAATAACTGGTTGCTAGGTGCAGTACATTCCCTTTCCCACAGATTAATACTCTTTGCATATCCAAGACAAAAAAATGAATAACGAATTCCCATTTGAGAAAATAAGTAATGAAAAATTTAAGGGAATAACAAGCAATATCTCGAAAATGGTTAACTCAACAAAAAAATGTGTATGACATAAATTGTGTATTTTAACGCGATCTACATTATTTGTGTAGTAAAAGTTTGTCTATCTCTTATGGTTCACCAGTTATGAAAAAGTCGTCCACAATGAAGAATACTTTTGGAGACATTCCCAGAAAATTCAAGATATACATTTTATTTGTCATGAAAAGATCTTAAACATATGACATTTTAATGAAAATCGTTAGAGCCATTTTTGAGAAAATTATAATTTTCGAAAAATGTTCCATGTAAAGGGTAATCTGGGGTGGGGGGATTTTCTTGAAAACCTTTGTGTCGCATCTCTGGAAGATACTGAACCTAAATACCAAGTTTGGTGTTTATCTGACTGTTCGTTTCTGAGTTATGCTATTCACAAACACACAGACACACACACGGACATGTTTCCAAAAATGCTTTTTTTGGATTCAGGGGGTCTCAAAAATGTATTTCCGGTGAAATCTCGGTATCGAATTTTTGGGTGGAATACAATACTTCCCCTACTTACTATACGTAGTAGAGAAAGTAAAAATTTCAAAATTCTAAATTAGATATTTTACACATAAAAACTAAAATGTTTAACACTGAGATCCAGCTGGACCCCGCATAGCAGTCTGAGGGTTAAATACTGGATTGTTGATGGCGTCACACTGTCCGGAACTTCACAATCTCGTCTTACACTCGTATGGTGAGAACAATCCAGAATCATATGAGGTACAGTAAAGTGGACAATTACTGAAGTTACAAAATGGAAGAGGGTCATGACATATAAGGTAGGAGTGAGTGATGGCTGTGTGTGCTATGCGCGAGAGCAACTTGGTCCTTGCGAGGAAGGGAAATCACTGGAGAGCGAGGATAGTAGATGTCATGCAGTTTACTTGTAGATAAGCTGTTTCAATGTTGCTGCCATATATGAGCAATCTTCTTGTGTACGTATCTGAGGAAGTCACAGTATGGTATTCAACAGCTCTTTGGAGGATGCTTGGTGGCCTTTTTAGCTGCAATGTCAGCTTCCTGGTTCCCTTGGACGCCGACATGAGACGGGGTCCAGATAAGTTTGATGTATTTACCAGTTTTGCCAGCTGATTGAGTGTCTGCAGACAGTCCTCAACAAGCTTTGACTCAATAGTGTAAGCACTAAAACCCTTTAGCGCTGCTTGACTGTCCGATAAAATATAAACCCTGACACCACGAATGCCTTTATTGACATTTACATGGGCAAATGTTTCTATAGCATGGACTTCAGTTTGGAATATAGTGGGTTCATTACCAAGAGCTTTTCTTAGGGCATAGTTGGACCCATAAATTTCTATAACGGTTCTCCCATCCATTTTTGTGAATAGCAAGTTTTGTATTTATTTGGCATTTCGTCTTTTTAGTTATGCTATTCACAGACATAGAGGGTTATTCAAAAAGAAGGAACATATTTTAAATATTCATTTTTAGTGAACGACAATAGATAGCCACACATCTGACACATCATTGAATACAGGAAAGTTCAAAGTTTTAAGCCCAACTATTACTTCCATTCAGTACCTACAGCGGCACTGTGTATGTTTACGAGTAAATGGGACGCCACAGGAAAGCTCGTTTTGTGTGCTGCATTATGCAAAGAGTGAATCCATTGTTTCATTGCAGTTCAACAACGAACCGCCTCGTCATAAAAATTTACAATTGATACAATAAATTCGTAGAAGATGGTTGCGTATGCAAACGGAAAACCACTGGTCGTCCTCGCATACCAAATGGTGCTCATTTTGAATAAATAAAATAAAATTTTGAACTTTTCTCTATTCAGTGAAGTGTCGCAAGTATCGCCATTTGTTGTCGTTCATTAGAAATAAATATTTAAAGGCTGTTCCTTCTTTCTGACTAACCCTATTTATGGAGCCTTTTCTAAAAAAGCTCAAAACATGTATTCCTGGTGATTTCTCAAAATACAATTTTTAGGTGGTGTACAATTCTACCCTTACCTGCTACATGTAGTTGGCAGAGAAAACAAAATACTTCCTCTAATTGCTGTATGAGAATAACCAGGGAACACGGGGCAACCTCGCACCTCGACCGAAAGCGAATCTTTTGTACTTATCACCCTCATGAGGAACCGATGAGGCGGAGGAACCGCAGGAGACTATAGATCGGCCGACAGAGATACGCAGATGTCCCTAACGATTCCAAGTTTGATAATCCGGCCAAAAGGGCAAGCTGCTCAGAGAAGGCTTCCCTCTGGCGGAACCGGGGAGAACTCGACCCAACTGAGGCGGCTCAGAGAAGGTTGCCAAATGGCAGGTCCGAAAAGAATTGCACAAGCATTTGCACCATCTATACGACTCCGAGACACTGCACAGCCTCTAAGCCCAGCTGCAACATGAAGAAGAATGATGACAAATGAAGGAATAGAAACTAGTGGTAGAAGAGAAATTACCCCAGCATTCTCCTTGCTTAGGAAAACACAGAAAGCCTATTGTTAGAGTTGCCGGCCCCAGGAATCGAGCTCAGAATCTCCCGAATGCGAGTCTAGCACGTCACCGAGCCACTTTGCTCCGTGGTTACCCTAAGTACGTAGTAGAGGAATGGAATACCGCGTTTCAAAAGAGAGTTCACATAAGATTCATGGCAATGTGATTACCAACTCTTTTATTACATAGTTATGTAGCATATCCGTTCACGCGTCTTGCAGCAGAACAAATGAGAAGTGAAAGAAAAGGATTCGAATAGGGAAACGGAGGATTTTCTTTTTGATATTCCCAATGGGATAGAAATGGGGAAGGGAAGAAATCGAAACGATAACCGCCGACTGGCCAGATGAAGGCTTGGGGTGCAGAGCTTTTGATTACCGTCGGCTGTAAGGATATCTACAGAGGTAAAAAAGAAAGCAGAAGTGGCTGAGTTCAAAGCCTCCAAGTTGTTTTTCTCTTTTGCTTCTTCTCTTACCTTATAGCGATAGTGAATAAGGGCAAACCAGAAGAGAGTCCCTGGAGAGGAAGATTTCCAACCCTCCAACCGAGATGACCCTCGCGGGCGAAAGAAAATCCTTGCAGAGGAGAGAGAGAGGTGAGGATAAGAGAAATCAACCATCGCGAGGAGTTATATTTCTCCATCTTTCAGAAAAGCAACCTTCTCATTTCGCTGCCCGGATCTATTAATGTACTAATATACGTAATGCATCATTGCTCTCAACTTTTTACAGTAATGGTGTCTTTGGCGTCTTGAGAAGCATGAAATGTTAGCTTTGCCAAGTCAACGAGAAGACTACAGAGTAAATTTGGAAAGAATTCCGGCATTAAAACATCTAAATTAATGAAATTTTAAACTCTGCGCGTGTTTGTTGTTCCTCCTTTTTACTTATTTTACGTGCTCACGTATCTTATTTAAAGAGCACTTCCCTTGCAACATAATCATCACTGATGTTAAGAGGGTAGTGCCTCGTGCTAGCACACAAAGATCTGCCGGTACGAGGAATCAAAGATTATACAAATCCAAACACTAACGTACTCAAGTACAAGATCCACTTAGTGGTTATTAAACTACAGGGGCAGGAGGAAACATGCCGGTGTGTATTATATCATTAATCTTAACGTTTGAGCCACCATCGTCGTCATTAAGAATGGGTTTGTTGGTCTATATTAAATATATTTTTTTCAACGCTTTCTCATTCGTATTAAGCTCTGTCGATTTTCAGTCATTTCTCGCGATTCATGGGAACAATATGCGTATAGCGTCCAGTTCTTAAACTTCTGAGTATCGCTGTTCTCTTTATATCTATAACGAAATGTGTAATGCAGCTATTTCTGCAAAGGTTTATCTCGATTAAAATGAAGTATGTGATACATTCACATGACTTTCTCTGGAATCTATCGTTTATTAATGAGTATGCAAATTATTGTCTTTGTTAAAGATCTTTGTTATCTTTTTATCATGCAAATTATTCTTACGAAAGTTTATTTTTCTATCTTCTTCATTTTAACACAAATAAACCTATTCAGGAATAGTTACAATACACATTTCGTTATAGATGCATGATAGTCAAATGTTTAAGAACTGGGTGCTATATGCTGGCCCTAAAATTCCATACTGTTTCGATGCAGTCGGGATAAACAAATGCTGAAAGGATTTTAAGAGAATGACCAAGAAATGAAGAATTCGAATATTTAACGGCTATTTCGGAAACGGTATATGTCACAAAAAGAAACTTATTTTAAATAAATTGTGTGGTTTAAATTTTTGTATAGTACGTCTTCATCTATAACTTAACATTTACCAGCTATACAAGATTATACAGAATTCCTTCCGAATGAAGAGAGCTTCAGAGGTTATTCATAGCAAAATTCAAGATATACATTTTATTTGTAATGTAAATACCTTTAATATATGGTATTTTAAAACAACTTGAGCCATTTTTCAAAAATTCGAAAAATTGTCCATGTAAAGCATAGTTGGAAGTGGAGCTATTTTCTTGAAAGTCTGCGCGACATATGTTTGGGAGGTAGTGAACTTAAATACCAAGTTTGGTAGTTATCCGACTTTTCATTTCTGAGTTATGCTGTTCAAAGTCAGACACACAAACATTTTCTAAAAATGCTTTTTTTGTATTCCGGTGAAATTTCGGTATAGAATTTTTTGGTAGAATGCAATACCTTCTTTACCTACGTGTACGTGGTAGAGAAAGTAGGAAATAGCTGTTTTGTTTTGCTAATTTGGCGGTGCTATCATTACAGAATCGAGTTTAAAAAGATGGGACGAAGTCGAGGTTTTGTAATGCGCTTAACGCATATGTACTGTACTCTATGTTTTGCTTGATCGTGTGTTTTATTATTTTGAATGAATTATTAATAAAAAAAACAATTTCTAATAAACTTGACTTTAGTCACCTCGGATTTCCAGTAACGCGATTATATTAGTTTAAGAGCTACAACTAATACAATGGTTCAGAAAGGTACTATAATTGAGGTTTTGAGTCAGTTGTTTGATGCCGTGACACAGACGATAATAGAGATTCAGTGTTTCAAGAAGAATTTGAAGTCGGAGACGTGGATTATGAAGACGCAGGCGTTGAAAAAGCGTGGGAACATTGGATGCGCATCATTGATTCCTGAAAAATCTAGAATGAGGTATGAAGAATTCATTTACCTTTAATTACAGTTAATTCGTTTTAAATAATTTTTGTAATAACATAAATTACTTTGTTCGAAGTGTGACATTCACTGTAATGTGTTATTACTGAAAATATGTGGATTAAGACCAAGTGTGTTTTACTTCCCTCCCTAGTGTATATTGTATGTTATTAGAGCCAACAAATTTATGTTGGTAAATATTATTTCCATGGAATCGAATCCATGTATTGGAATTCTAAATTTGCTTTTGTGTAATTATCATCAGTAAGACATTTTCTGTCTTTTAGAAGTAGATTTTCAGCTAAAAATGACTAAATGTAATAGTTTCAGATATATAAGTAGCTATACAAGTAAATAAACCAATCTCCTGTTTTGTAGGCAGATAGGATAGGATAGGTCTAGAAGGGGGACTTAGCACCTCGACCTATGAAGATCTTTTGTGCATAAGCCCCTGACGGTGCGCCACCGGGAGGGAGGGATCAGGAGGCACGACAGATTTTACAGATTTCAAGTCCCTGGGTGTTGGCTGGTGGAGCCGTCCCCAACCCCATAGGCTTACACATCCCCTGGGGGACCGGTATCCGGAGACTGTTCGCAGTACGGGGGACAAAGGTTTACTCAGAGCATCCTTTTCCCCTGCCGAAACTTCCCGCCGACGCTTGCAACTCTGAAAGAAACCAAGCAGATGAAAAGTGAAGTGAAATGAGAATGGAGATGAAATGGCAGGACAGGAAATTCGGGGCATGTAATGATCCTTCCCAGCATTCGCCTGACGACCCAAGGAAACACCCAAAAAACCCATGGTTCAGGAAGGTCGGCCACGGGAATCGAACCCACGACCTCCCGAGCCATTCCGTTCGGTTTGTCCGCAGATAAATGAACAGATATATGAATGGTGTGATAGTTCTGTGATATAGCAGATCAGTAGAGCATATTTTGCTCAATCTGCAACATATACATAACAGATAATGCTCATGTTGATGGGATTAAAAATTAATTTGAGTTTTACTTATGGACGCTCTTTAACTACTATGGTTCTTAGGATCCCGTTCTATATTGGGTGTGAAAGACCAGTAATTTTGCTCAGAGGCCTCTTTATCAGTCTTGAGGTTCTTTTACGTGCCGTAAATCTACGACACGGGACCACCGGCTTCAATTCCCTTCCGAAGGAAGCCATGCTAAGGATTTTTATGCCCGAAAAAATCCATCGCCCTCCGCCGGGTTTGAACCCGCGACCTTGGGAACTAGATGGGGCATACTCTTAATTGCAGATAAGAAAGTTCCGGTACTATCCCCGGTACAAGCATTAGCTTCTTCCCATGCTAGGAGTCTGGAACAACCTCAGTTTCATGAGGTCCTTGGGGGTCAATTGAGAAGCCGCTTGATAGGAAGTAACAGCTCCGAGTCTGGGGTGATCAAATGTCACCCCATCGTAATGATCTCTACCCATGCTGTCTTAAGTGGATGGTGCAGCAGTCATGTGGTAGACCTCGGGGCAGCTGTTTCCGGGCTAATTTATGACTTTAGGCCTTTTTACTTTCACTATTACTTACATTGTAGGTAGAGAATCTATTGCATTCCACCCAAAAATTTGATATCGAGATTTCACCAAAAATACACGCTTTGAGGCTTCCTAATAAAAAAAATCATTTTTAGAAATAGTCTGACTGTGATGTGTGTGAAAAGGATAACTCAAAAACTAAAAGTCGGATAAACACCGAACTTAGTACCTATTTAAGTTCAGTAACTTTCAAAGATGCGACACGAAGATTTTCAAGAGAATTCCCCAACCCCAAGCTATTCTTTACATGGAAGGTTTTCCGAAATTTTTTATTTTCTGAAAAATGACACTAACGTTTTTTATTAAAAGACCATATATTAAATATATTTACATGACAAATAAAATTTATATTTTGATTTTCTGAGTATAGCCTGTGAAGCCCTGTTCATTAGGACTGAATTATTTATTAGTGGTTGCCATTGTTCAATATTTTGTCATTCTTTTAAAGTCCTGTCGATTTTCAGTTGTTTCTCGCGATGTCATGAAAACAGTATGAAATCTTAAGGGCAGCATATAGCGTCCACTTCTAAAACATTTGAATATCGCTATTCCTTTTGTATCTATAACAAAACTTGTAATGCAGCTATTTCTGCAAATATTTATATCGATTTCTCGATTGAAATGAAGAAGATAGAAAAATAAGCTTTTGTAGGAATGATTTGTATATTCACTAATAAGCGATAGAGGGTAGAGAAAGCCATGTGAAAATAACGCATTAGGTTACTGCTATTTTTCCTTACTTTTCTATTTCTTTCTTTGTTTTTTATTTTTCTCTGTAGTACCTAGTTATAATGAGTAGAGGAAGTATAGACATTTTATTTATCATGTAAAGTCTTAAATATGTGGTATTTTAATCAAGACCGTTAGAGCTATTTTTGAGGGTCAGAATTATCACATCTTGGTGTCGCATCTCTGGAAAATACTGAAGTTAAATATAGAGTTAGGAAATTCTGGAACATTTGTTTTAGTTATGCTGTTCACAGAGATATGTAATGCTGACCTTTTCTAAAAATCCTTCTTTTATTTGTTTATTTATTTATTCAGGTGGCCTCATAAGGTAATTCCCACAAAAGATCCACACCGTATTTTTGGGTGGTATACAAGTATTTCTTTTGCACATATTTTGAAGATTAAATGTTCGTCCCATTGTTGAGCGACTCTTTGTTAACTCAAGGTAAATACCACCGCAAAGGAGTTAATAGCAGACAGCTGAGTTTGGTGGCGTCGAACCTCTGTCGCCACTGCTGAGGGGAACCGAGGAGGTTAATGCTACACCAAGTGCTCCCTAGGGAACTCCCCTCTCTCCCCGCTTCTGTTGCTCTGGGACAGAAGGAAAGAATCTTCCCGCTGACGAAACATCACAAGAGAAAACAATGGCGGCGCCTTCTATCGACGTTGTCTGTCAAAAACATTACAGTTGCGGCAAATTCACAAGCTTCTTAGTGCATCAGAATTCTTTGGCAAATGCTAAATCGTTTCAAATGCGCACTACTTTTAAATGACATTGCTAACTTGATATACTTACTAGAGTGGAGAAAAATCACTTCTTCAGTGCCTACATATTTGCATACGCAATTGTAACTCATGTCGTTGCAAAACAAATTCAAATGTTGCCCCCTGTTGTTGTATTTTAAATTCACAAATAAAAACTTCAGATATATTACACTCAAATGACTTTCTCTAAACTTCTACAAACCATTCTTATCAAAGCTTATTCTTCCGTCTACTTCTTGTTTATCGAGATAAACTTTTATTGCACTTTCTTTGTAGGCACAAGAAGAATGCAGTAGACTAAAGTGATAATGAATTTTTTTTAAAAACGGGTTCTCTAAGTGTTGGCTCTTTACATGACCACGAGAGCAAAAACCTGATGTGTTACATTCCCATGACTTTACTATCTATCGTTTAATCGAGGTAAACCTTTGCAGAAAGAGCTACATTACACATTTCGCTATAAATACAAAGAGAACAGCGATAGTCAAATGTTTAACAACTAAAATTTCACAATACTCTTTCCATGACATTGCGAGAAACAACTGAAAATTGACAGAACCCTATAGGAATGGCTAACTATTGAACAATTCGAACCATTAATAATGGATATCTCGGAAATGGATGATGCCACAGAAAAGGTTGCTTGTTTTAAAGAGATCCACATTTTTTGTGCGGTACGTTTTCGTCTATTGTTTAAAGCCGTGTGCACCATTCTCGATCATGTTTTTACCGTGGTAAAATATGGACTTTTACCGCGGTGAACGGTCATTTGTGGTGCATCGACGAACGGTAAAAGTTACCGAGGATTTTACCGCGGTTAAATCTGACCGGCGATGAACGCCCGGTTGTCGTCAATTGTCTCCAACTTTGCTTGTGTTGACAGGTTAAAATGGCGGAAGGGTATAGGTTAGAATTCCAAACTAATAGGAATACTCCATTTTCGTTAATAAATGCATACTGATAAAGTTGCATTAATGTAATTTGTAATTTATAATGCTTTAGGCTTTTTGTACGACAGGTGTCTTAAATATCCTGAACCAAGACGTAACGAAAATCCACAATTAGTTCAAGCTGAGGGTCGCGGGTTCGAGTCCCGCCACGGGCATGGGTGTTTGTGTGTTTCTATTTGTTGTGTAATTGCGGTGATAAGCGGTAACGAAAACAGAATAAATTGGGTAAAACAAGAAAACTATAAAAAATAGTAATTTTCAGAAATATTAGGTACATTAATTGCACAGATATAGGAATTCCGCAAAAGTGGTCAGTGTCGAAGTCGGCATTGCGAAGTCGTCATCCTAGTTTGGGGCTAGCGTGTGCCACTCATATTCAACAGATCCCGAGTACAAATATTGTCTGAGGTTAATATATTTTTTCTTTCTTTTTTTCTATCTCTCTCCCAGTAGGTGAATGTCGACTAAGCTAAGTGGGACATAGTAGAAAAAGAAAAAACGATTATAATAGTTCAGCATAGTTTTTTCATCAATGTTAAGGCCAGCTTTTCCCACGTGTCCATCTTAAGGTTTTACTTCTATTTCTGTACTTTCTACCTTTTCTTAAGAATTGCATGTTAAATTTAATAACATAATATAGAAACTTGGGTATGCTTTTGCTTTCCTCCATTGCACGCTGAACTACATGCATACGCTACAGCAAAGGGGCAAGACAAGTGAAAAAGAGACCAGGTGATGTACATCCGAGTGCGTTCAGTAGAGTTTACCTGCAATGAGCGTTGCGCTCAACCAAGATGAGCGCCTGCCAAGTAATCACGGTCACCTAAATTGCGGTGAACACTGGTGCACCGCTGTGTGATGATTACCCTGGTCAAATATTTACCGCGGTAAGGTGAAGGTCCCTGAAGGGTTTGTTTAACGAGAATGGTGCACACAGCCATTAAGGTTTTACCAGTTATGCAAGATTATATAAATTTTCTTGCGAATGAAGAGAACTTCACAAGCTATTCCCAGAAAATTCAAAGATATACACTTAATTTTCATGTAAATATCTTTAATATATGGTATTTTAGTCAAAATTGCTAGCGCCAATTTTTAGAAAATAAAACATTTCGAAAAATGTTCCATGTAAAGGGTAGTCTGAGGTAGGGGGGTTTTCTTGATACTCCTCGTTTGGCATCTTTAGAAGGTACTGCATCTAAATATCCAGTTTGTTATTTATCCTACATTTCGTTTTCAGTTATGCTGTTCACAGACACATACCACACATAATTTTCTTAAAATTCCTTTTTGTTTCGTATTCATGGGACCTCAAAACATGTATTTCCGGTGAAATCTTGACATCCAGTTTTTGGGTGGAATGCAATACATTCTCTACTTGCTATACGTAGAGAGAAAGTAAAAAGCAAAATTAAGCATTTGACAAACCAAACCAATAAGAGCGAATATCTCGGAAATGGTTAACAAATATAGTTATTTGACATAAATTGTGTGCTTTAATACGACACACATGTTTTGTGCCAGATTTGGTCTGTCTTTTACGGTTTACTAATTGTACACAAATCATTCAGAATTAGTTGGTAGTGTTTAACGCCCACTCTTACTGCATACGGCGCCACAGGCGGTGGACACTAGCAATACATGAAATGAAACATGAAATTTGGGAAGGAAATGTTAAAGGCCTAATTTTAGGGTACTTCTCAGGCATTCCACAGTAATGAGCACTGAGCAAAACCTGAAAAAATCGTCATTCAGTGAGGACGGTCGTGGCTGGATTTAAACCATGAACCTGTAGCTCACGAGTCTCTGGTTTACATCGGTATTCAGAATGAAGAAGATTTCATAGGCTATACCCAGAATTGTTTAGATCCAGAAATTCCAAAACCATCATTACAAGCTGTAAGTAAACTTTTAATAAATTTAAGGAACACTTGGGTCTCAGTTTTGATAGCGAAATTATTGACAGGAATGTATAAATAATTAAATAAAAATATAGGGAAATAGATGGATAATTGCAATAATAATTTTCCATATATTGAATCAATGCATAATGCAAGAAGAAAGGGTTACAACTTTGTAAGCGAACGAGGAAGTCGGTACCCGGCAGATTAGGGGTTCAGGAGAAGGAATTAGTTAAAGTGTAAAGCAGCTAAGGTAATTAAGCGTTCGGGCGAACTTAAGTCAACAAGAAACCCATTAGCTCAAGGTTCAGATAGCTAAAATCCAAGACACAGAGAAATAAAAGATGAGACTGCACGTAGATCAGTTCGCAAAATTTGAGAAAGTGAAAAAAATCTTAGAATTTAGTAGACAAAGACTAAAATTAGTGTTTCAGATGCGTAAGATTTGGCAACGTATAATCTAGGAACTTTGGTGGGGTAGTTCTACAGTTAATAAAAGACATGTATTGCTAAAGTCAGCGTCTTTCTTTTCCTTCGTGTACAGCCTTGGGGGCTTACAGTCTTTTACGGTGATTCATAGCGCCTAAGACTGCGCTGGATTATCAGTTACTTGGCGGTAGCCGCGAGGGGTTTTGCCAGTAAGCATTTTAGCGATTCACGGCAACTTACGCTTCTAGTTTCTTTTATTGGGGAATCAGTTATTTCAACCCGCAAAATTAATACCTCAGAGGTTAGCAGGTACAATAATTCAAGTGTATAGTTTGTTATATAGCTCAAGTATTGTATCACATTAAATTTCTCAGTCATTTTAAACTGGTGTTATCCTTTCACACTACGCCCACGTATGCCCTGAGAGAAAGATCCCATAGCCAACCACTTCAGCAGCCGGCAACAGAATCAACAGCAGATGTTCGAGACGACGCTAAAATGCGACACTAGCCATTCCTCGTCAGTTTTTAGGTGTAAAGCACAAAGTCTTCGATTTTTAAATTATATCATATAAATATTCTATAGATACCTGTGAATCAGTTTGGCCCAACATTTTTCACGATCCGCCATTTTTAAACGCCGAACGACGTGTTTAATTCACACGCGCGTGCCTTTTTAACCCCACTGACCCCTTCTGTCTGTGTTTTTCTCAGGTTTTTTTTTCTGATTATCGGAGGGAACTCGGCACTGCTCCAGAAAGGATATTGTACCTATGCCTCACAAGGGGGCACTCCCGAGAGGAGGAGGAACTGAGAGGAGACACCGGAGAACCGGAAGCAGGAGTGATGGCACAAGGTTCCTACGGTTTCCAGATTGAGACGCCCTGACAGGCATACCGGAGACCCCACACCACATAGGGGTCCCAACACCTCGCTCCAAAGGGCGTTCGGTTTACCCCCAGCAACCAGCCGAAAGCAAGCCGAGGGACGGAGAAAGTTCCACAGTTTTACGTTACCACGCCGCACCGAAGCACCATCGCCTACACTTCCAACTCTGAAAAAGACCTAAGGGGTGAAGGATGAATGGAACGAAATTGAGGGACAGGAAATTCGGGGGCTGAAAGAAATCATTGGAACATTCGCCTGAAGATCCGAGAAAGCCCCCGAAAAAACCTATGGTTTAGAATGGCCAGTTGCCGGGAATGGATCCCGGGATGCCCACTCGGTTTTCTCCGTTTTACATTTTTGCGTATGAAATTTATTCCTTACATTTCAGTTCTGCTCTGACTTGTGTACAAATTTGCATACTTAAACTAAAATGTGCTACCTAAAGATTCAAGCATGCATTTTATGATTGCTTTATTCATCGCCTAAAAAATGAATTTATAACTGAAAAACAAGGACAATTTTAACACCAACTTCATAAAAACAAAGTTTATTTCTCTACAAACAATAACGTCAACTTCAATCAAATCCTTACATTTATTTTCACTAAACTAAAGTATTAGAAAATGCGACTAACATACACTGTGTGATCAAAATAATCCAAACAGCCCATACTTTTTTCATCTTAAGTACATTGTGCTGCCACCTATTGCCTGGTACTCATTATCCGCGACCTCAGTAGTTATTAGACATCGCGAAACCGCAGAATGGGACGCTCCGTGGAACTCGCCGTCTTGGAACGTGAGCAGGTGATTGGGTGTCACTTGTGTCAGAAGTCTGTACGCGAGATTTCCACACTCCTAAACATCCCTAGGTCCACTGTTTCTGATGTGATAGTGAAGTGGAAACGTGAAGGGACATGTACAGCACAAAAGCATACAGACCGTCCTCGTCTGTTGACTGACAGAGACCGCCGACATTTGAAGAGGGTCGTAAAGAGTAATAGGCAGACATCTATCCAGGAATTCCACACTGCATCAGGATCCACTCCAAGTACTATGAAAGTTAGGCGTGAGGTGAGAAACCTTGGATTTCATGGTCGAGCGGCTGCTCATAAGCCACACATCACGCAGGAAAATGCCAAACGACGCCTCGCTTGGTGTAAGGAGCGTCAACATTACACGATTGAACAGTGGCAAAACGTTGTGTGGAGTGACGAATCACGGTACACAATGTGGCGATCCGATGGCAGGGTATGGGTATGGCGAATGCCCGCTGAACGTCATCTGCCAGCGTGTGTAGTGCGAACAGTGAAATTCGGAGGTGGTGGTGTTATGGCGTGGTAGTGTTTTTCCTGGAGGCAGCTTGCACCCCTTGTTGTTTTGCGTGGCACGATCACAGCGCAGACCTACATTGATATTTTAAGCACCTTATTGTTTCTCACTGTTGAAGAGCAATTCGGGGATGGCGATTGCATCTTTCAACACGATCGAGCACCTGTTCAAACTGCACGGGCTGTGGCAATGGATGGCCTGTAATGGATGGCCTGCACAGGGTCGTGACTTGAATTCTATAGAACACCTTTGGGATGTTTTGGAACGCCGACTTCGTGCCAGGCCTCACCGACCTACATCGATACCTCTCCTCAGTTCCGCACTCCGTGAAGAATGGGCTGCCATTCCCCAAGAAACCTTCCAGCACCTGATTGAAAGTATGCCTGCGAGAGTGAACGCTGCCATCAAGACTAAGGGTGGGCCAATACCATATTGGCTTTCAGCATTACCGATGGAGGGCGCCATGAACTTGTAGGTCATTTTCAGCCAGGTGTCAGGATACTTTTGATCACGTAGTGTATTTCTCTGACAAATATGAGTGCGCAAGGCAGTTTTAGAAAATGCAGTTTTTCGATAATTTAAAATATTTAATTGTAATATATAAGAAACTATTTGAGATAGGGCTTTGAGCTTTTACACAGTCATTTATTTGTCTATCACATTCAAGTGTGAAATTTTCAAGTGAGTAGCTTTAAAATTACAAATCTGATGTCTTACATTCACACAACTTTCTCTATCCACCATCGTTTATTAATGGTATAGAAATTATTCTTACAAAAGTTTATTTTTTTATATACTTCATTTTAATCGAGATAAACCTTTGCGGAAACACCTACATAACACATTTCCATTATACATACAAAGGGAACAGCGATAGTCAAATGTTTGAGAACTGGACGCTATATGCTGGCCTTAAAATTCCATACTGTTTCCATGACATCCTGATAAACAACTGAAAGTCGATGGAACTTAGAATGATAAATCGAACCATTAATAACGGATATCTCGGAAATGGCCGATGCTACAAAAACGTTATTGGAAATAAATTGTGTTTTAAAGAGGTCTACTTTTTTGTGGTACGTTTTGGTCTATCGCTTAACATTTAGCAGTTACAAAATCATACAAAATTCCTTGCGAATAAACAGACTTCGCAGGCTATTCCCATAAAATTCAAAACATACATTTTATTTGTAATTTAAATATCTTTAACATATGGTCAAAATCGTTAGACTATTTTTTTTTAGAAAAATCAAATTTTTTTAATTGAAGTAGTCTCCTCAAAACATATATTTTCGGTAAAATATCGGTATTGAACTTTTGGGTGGATTGCAATGCTTTCTCTACCCATTATGTACGTGGTAGAGAATAAAAGAGGATAGAAATTCAGTCCCAGTGTCCCTTTTCTGTTCTGGGTACAAAACGAATTGTTCCCTTCATTAGTACCTGTCTTTGACATACAACTTCGTTTTGCATCCAGAAAGGAACTCCAGGTCCTCTGAAACTTATGTAAAAGTTTACTTACGCCTTTAAATGATTAATTTGGAATTTCTGGATACCAAAAACTCATCTGCAGTCTGTCTCTAGTCAGTGACGGCCCGTGAGTATACATTTTGGATGTTCACAAAATTTTAGAGTCAGATAGCTCTGAAAATGTGAAACATCATCTACTACATAATGCATTATTTTATATAGTTGCAGCCGCTCCAAATAATAATAATAATAATAATAATAGTAATAATAATAAGTAATAATAATTAAAAATGATGCATAAGTTGTCTGACAAAAGTAAGGGTTGTTTGTGGATGTTGGGTACAAAATTAAGTAGACCGCCCAGGACAAGAACGAAGTAATATGTAAATTAAATTGTAGTTGAGAGTGTGGATGGTTTGGAGAAACAGGGAGAAGTTTCCGCACTCGTGCACGTTATCTATTTCTGCCGTAATGCTACCAGATAGTGACATTGAACGTGAAATTGTAGTACAAGTATGGAAACGGCGTGGGAGAAACGTATGTATTTGGCCCATAATATAATTAGACTTACCAGTTGAGCATGAGCAAAAGCTCTTTAACGTGCACAAGTCAAGGTATGCTACCGACACTGTTGCCACATTTAATAGAATTTAAAGGACTAGTACGGTAGATTTAAACTACCGCATATATGTTAATCGAGATAAACGTTTGCAGAAACTTATTGCTAATTTTCTTGCAGGTGCAAGGGGAATATGGTAGGCTTTAAGCGATAGTCGAATGTTTTAAGAGCTGGTTGCTTTGTGGAGCATATCGTTCTCTTTGCATGTCCAGGACAAAAAAAACCAATAACGAATTCCCATTTGAGGAAAAGTATAAATATTGGAAAATTCAAACAAATAACAAGGAATATCTCGGAAATGGTTACCTCGACAAAAAAGTGTGACATAAATTCTGTTTTCTACATTCTTTTTTGTAGTAAAATATTGTTTATCCCTTACGGTTTACCAGTTATGCGAAAATCATTCAGAATGAAGAAGACTTTTGGGGACATTCCCAGAAAACTCAAGATATACATTTCATATGTCATGTAAATATCTTAAATATATGATACGAGATTTTAATCACAATCGTTATAGACTGTTTTGAGAAAATCATATTTTTGAAAAATGTTCCTGTAAAGGATAGTCATGGATGGGGGGATTTTCTTGAAAACCTTCATGTTGCATCTTTGAAATACCTATTTTGGTATTTATCTGACTTTTCGTTTTTGAGTTATGCTATTCACAGACCATACAGACACACACAAGGACATGTTTCCAAAAATGTTTTATTTGTACTCAGGGCACCTGAAAACATGCATTTCTGGTGAAATCTCGCTATCGAATTTTTGGGTGGAATGCAATACTTCCCCTAGTTACTATACGTAGTAGAGAAAGTAATAACCAACAAATTATCAAATTTAGGGTGTTCACTACTCTTCTGCAGCAGCCCGCCACTGTTCACAGTTCTGTGGTTGCCACTACAAGCTCAACTCTTTGTTCTGGAACGAGCATGATTCATTTGAATCTTTTAGTTAACCTTGTAAACAACATTTGTTTCTTGGCAACACATTCCGTTGGTCAACTCACTTCCGTGCCACACACAAGCATTTTTACATCATTGAAAATTATTACATTTATCAGCTGAGTTTTGAGTCACAAGGTGGCGTAAGGCACATGCTGTCTTGCCTTGGTTATTGGAATACTGCAGATAGCTTCAAATAAGAGATTTTACTTATTAGAGATCCAGTAGTGATTTTCTGGTTGCAGCAGGAAACAAATGCAGAGAGTGAGAAAGATTAAAGGTTAAGAGCTGAGGGACAATACTAGGGCCATTTTTCCTCCTTCTTTTGTCTCGTATTCTTTCCCTTCATTCTGTTTTACGTAGTTTAGAAGTCCAGGCCCGTAGACGGACATAATGAATATTTATGGAGGAGACGTTATTTTTCGTATGTGTCTCATCTGAGCCCACTTCACCATTTCTTTTCCCTTAAGCTGTCTGTTTCTCTCTCTCTCCCACCCTCCATCTCCCTCTCTTTATGCTACACTATTCCCTAAGGACAAGTTCTCGTTGAAAATACGTAAAGCTATAGTTTCAAAGGACTGCTAACGACCCCTCTGGAATTATAAGTTGAGAAACTTGACAGAACGATTTGCTGCTGAATGTTTTCTGTTAGATACGTTCGCCATCGCGGAACACCTAATAGCGACAGTTTGCCATTCTGGGCGTTAAGTGCAATTTTGTGAACCGTCTTAAGTATGTAGTTGAAATTGTAAATGCGTATATATATATATATATGGATGCTTTTGAAGTTGGTTACAATCTATATACCAGGTGAGTCAGCTGCGCCTATTTATTTTTGAATTTATGCAACGTGCTAAGCGACATATTTGACTTACGCCTTTCTTGAATGCCTTATAATGGCTAATTTGCATAACACTTTATAGAGATAACTCAGTGCATAAGTGTTTTACGGGACAGAATGCCATCGCCATGTATGTGGATTCCAAAAACATCCCACCCTGACACTGGGAGCTGCAAAAGCACTTTTAGCTGATTTTACAAACTTTTATTCTTTAGCGTAAATTCATGCACCCCTTTGAAAACACCCCTGAAGAAACAGCCTATCACATGAATCGGTTAACAAAAACATTTGAAAACAAAATGGCATATCTACGCAATGCGACCAATTGCATTTAAGCCATTAGTCAATGTTGTACAGCCTTGTCAAAAAATGCTAAGTATTAGGTAGATTATTTCTCAAACTATGGCATATTTCAGTTCATACAGAAACTGTAATGACTGATGCAGTTTATTTGTTTGAATTAAAACTACCAAACCGAGCTCAAAACACTGTATAATGCTGCAAAAAGCGTGTAAAGATTCGAGCTGGGGTCTAGTTCTGCGATTACTAATTTCTATAGAAACATCAGCTCACAAGATAGCATTGGCCGAATGGTATTATCATGGTTGCTTTAACAATGTGTCATTTCAGTTTGGGTTCAACTCCTTTGGGTTAATTTCTAACTTTTTATTACCTTTTAGTTTATCTCTTTGGGCCTATAATTTGATATTATGATACGAATAACATTTTGGATAACATTATAAGTGTGTCCAAAATAGAATAATCATGTTTTCCACCGCAAAGCCCAAATCATATACAGGCACACTCATACGTGAAGAATGCAGGCAGATTACAACGCGCACGTTACAGCATGCAAGAAGGTCTCTCCGGCAACGTACACAAATGTGCATTGATGAAGGTGGTCGTCATTTTGAACATTTACTTTCTTGATGAAATCCACGCTCTTTAACAATTTATTATTCTGTTTACCCGTGAACTTAGCACATTTACAACTCCTTTGTCAACAGAAGAAGTGAAACATAAGGTTTAAACATATAACAAAAACTGTTATATTTAATGTCGTCGATATGTGCCCAAGAGAATGAAAGCTAACTACGTAACACGGTTTACGACACGGATACAATACAGATTATTACGGTAAACATGATACACAATTATCTGCTTGTAATTGTTGTGTCTTTGGCTCACAGGAGAGCAAATAACAAAAATAAATAAATTAGTATACTAAAATACAGAAAATAAACACGAGAATGAAAAAAAAAGAATCAAAACACTTGATGCTTGTATTAGATTCGAACCTCTGAAGTTAACCTTTGCTTCACCACATTCCGGCAGCTAACCCACTCAATTATATCGCTCTCTCTCTCTCTCTCTCTCTCTCTCTCTCTCTCTCTTTGGAAGAACACTCCTCTATCTCCTTGCAAGCATTATATCCATGAAGAACCGCCTTTTTTAAGGCTTTTTTGCAGCTCCTTGGTTCTCATTCAGGCCTTTAATCATTAATACTAGTTGCGTATAGTACGGAATAGAAGAGCAGAGCTACAATAACAGTTTGTTTACTAAAAGGGTCGATGTTTTCACATTAGACAATAAATTGCGGGTTGCATAGATACGAATACCTAGGGGCATGACTCACCTGGTATACAGAATCCTTAGAATTTACAGTATACCTCTGTACTTACACAGATTGAGGGGAGACTAAAAGGCAAAAATTTAAATTTTTAGTTCTTTTTGTGCAGTATTATAATTGAAATGCCCTCTTTGATTTGATATATAAACATTATGTATTTTTTTATTATTGTAGACATAATATTTAGGTATATTTTAATGATATTTTTAAAATATGTACTGTACCTGCCACTTTGCAGTGTGAATTCTGCACTTCTTCACAGAAAAAAAAATCTTAACTCCTATATAGTGGCGCCTGCTGTATAAGAACACAAGAGTACGCGAACACTCCAACGTTTGATACCTTGCGGATTTATTGTGTATTTTTTCTTTGAATACTATTAAACGTGACGTATATGTGGTATTTTAAAATCTACGACATTTAAATCTACCGCGCTGCTCCTCTAAACTCGATGAGACATATATAACAAGGTTGTCAGCACATCTTGACTGTGTACGTTTTAAGGAGCTTCTGCGCATGCGTAATTACCCAATGCAGTCAAATACATACGGGTCGTGCACACTTAAAGAAGTGCATTAGCGCGCGAAGTTTTTCACGCACTCTTTTTCCATACTATCAGCACTAGTGCTACTACTGCTGATAGTTTTACGACAATTTAATTGAGGTCAACGAATGCTGCTTTTCATAATAATTATTTCGAGACCGAAGGTCTTATGATAAGATGCGTGAGTTTGAAACCAAAATTAAATTGCCATGTAAAACTAGCAGCACGAGTGGTACTCGGCTAGATAATCGCACGAATAACTTATTATGAACTTACCATTTTAGCGCCAACCAAGTTTGTTAGTTCTATAAAACGGAAGCAATTTCTTTGTCGCTAACCGAGCCGTTAGTTTTATAATGTCTCTCCGTACAGAATTCTGAAAACTGGTTCCACACCATACTTCTGTTCTTTTTTGTGTTTTCTGGCGTTAAACTATTACAGCTGCTTTTGTATTACAAATATTTTTGCTTCCAAAGCGCGACATTTTCAGTTGCTATTATTGTAGTCACAGCCTACGTGATCTCACTCACTGCATTCATACAAATTAAAAACAAGTGCACACCATGAAATACTATCAGTGTAGTACGGCTTTGATTAGCACTCTCTGTCATTGGCTAATGCCAGAGAGTGCGATTATCACTACAATTTTACGTCAATGTCACTAGGTGGTAGCACACTACGTCAGAAGTTAGTCACTGTAGCAGAAGAAAGTAACGTGCACGAGCGCGGAAACTTCTCCCTGTTTCTCCATACCATCCATAATCTTAACTACAATTTAATTTATACATTACTTTGCTCTTGCTCTAAACCGTATACATAATTATACGCAACACAAACATACGCAAAAAAATTCTTTCGTCAGACAAGTTCTGCATTATTATGTATTATTATTATTATTATTATTGATGTAAGGAGCAACTGCAATTGTTTATAATCATAACTATTATGCAGCAAATTCTATTTCACATTTATGGGGTTGTCTCACTAAAATTATGTGAACATTTAAAATGTATTTTCACGAGCCGCCACTCCTCCTATTCACTTTCGAGTAGTGTGTGAAACTTCATCCCTCTTTCAGGGGAAGTTTTGCTCTATAAATTGATACTACTGTTAAGTATTGCAGCCCTGCGGCATTTTTTTTAAATATACGTGAGTTTGATTTCTGCTTCGAATAACTTTTCCAGTAAGTGGCATATTCTGCTATAAATTATCCCTTTTCTCTGAAACTATTAAAGATAACTAAGCTAAATTTTAAAATGATAAAATTTACTTTTTCATGCTAAATATATTAACTTATCATATCGATATTTGGATCTACTTTGGTATTAATAAGACAGCTGGTCATTGTTTTAAAACAACATTATTGATAAATTTTAATCTAAAGATTATATAATTATAGTCCAGCAACTTAAAAAAAACCTTGGGTCATGTATTTCCCCTCTCCGCCTTGAGCGGGCATGCCTCTGAGTCGTAGTTAAACACCACACACCATAATTTCGCATAGCCCGTGTTTTATTTTATTTTATTCTCACAAAATCGTTTATCACACCACTGTTGTAACTAACCAATTGTAGAGCAGGACTAAAGACACAAGAGTATTGCAAAAAAAAATGCTGTGTTTATAGATTGCTGTGACAGGCCACGTAAAGAGCAGGGTGCAGCGGGTGTGAAAACAAATGTTTGCATATAACTAGCGATAGCATTTCACATGCATGGGGTATTACCATGGGATATCCTCCAAAAGTTAATTCACACTTTTTAGGGTATTTCATAGCCTTCACTTCCCCATCTATCTCTCCAACGAAAAATGTTCCCCGCTGATTGATTTTCATAATACAAATGAATTCAATTGAAGCTTTAGAAAGAAAACTAGCGGCTTTAATTTTTTAACAGGAAGATCAATCACACATCATCATCTCGAAACTGTGTTTTTTGATACATCTCTTACAAAACTGAAATAATGAGTTTAGTTTTTGAGTTAACACGATGTAAACTAGATTCTATTGAATTTTTCTACACTATAAAATGGCCGTTTTCAAACAATGACGTGACACTTGTTTCCCGCCTATCAGCCCACCTCCTCTTTAAGACACCTCATTGCATAACTCAGTAGCTAAAGACAAAAGAGAGGTAGAGTGGGGGTGATTTATCCCTCGTGAGTACTCTCGCAGTCCGTAGTCCGAGGGATTTTACTAATTGTTATACTATAAGATAATACTATGTTCCTTAATAAACAAACATATTGTACAAAAGTAGATGACTAGCTTAGAAGGTAGTTCCTCTGCATGTTGTAAAAGTTTCATTTTGAAGTGAAAAATAGTTTCTCTGAGATAATGGGCCTTGGCGTTAGGAGATTTATAGCATTGGTAAAATTGGCTTTTAATCTTCGCTTAATTTTTTTACTTTCTCTACTACGTATAGTAAGTAGGGGAAGTATTGCATTCCACCCAAAAATTCGATACCGAGATTTCACCGCAAATACATTTTTTGAAACCTCCTGAATCCAAAAAAAGCATTTTTGGAAACATGTCCGTGTGTGTGTCTGTCTGTGTGTCTGTCTGTGTGTCTGTCTGTCTGTGTGTCTGTGAACAGCATAACTCAAAAACGAACAGTCGGATAAGCACCAAACTTGGTATTTAGATTCAGTATCTTCCAGAGATGCGACACGAAGGTTTTCAAGAAAATCCCCCCACTCCAGACTACCCTTTACATGGAAGACTTTTCGAAAATTTTAATTTTCTCAAAAATGGCTCTAACGATTTTGATGAAAATATCATATGTTTAAGATAATGTCATGAGAAATGAAATGTATATCTCGAATTTTCTGTGAATGTCTCCAAACGTATTCTTCATTGTGAACGACTTTTGCATAACTGGTAAACCATAAGAGATAGACAAAATTTTACTACACAAAAAATGTAGATCGCGTTAAAATACACAACTTATGTCATATACATTTCTTTTGTTGAGTGAACCGTTTTCGAGATATTGCTTGTTATTTCCTTAAATTTTCCAATACTTATACTTTTTCTCAAATTCGTTATTCATTTTTTTTATGTCCTGGACATGCAAAGAGAATGGAATGCGCCACATAGCAACCAGCGTTAAAATATTTGACTATCGCTTAATAGCTACCATATTTCCCTTGCATCTACAAGAAAATTGCCAATAAGATTGACATCTCGATATCTCGATTAACATGAAGCATATGGAGAATAGGCGTTTGTAAAAATAGTGTGTTCAAGAGTAGAGAAAGTCATGTGAGTGTAACACATCAGATTTTTTTGTATACGTTTGAGAAATATGCCTGAAAATTGGTTGAAATCCCCAAATGTAAGGATATTTATATGGAGTGTTTCCAAAAAACATTTAATTTTTGTAGTTTTTCCATAAAATAATCGTGATAATAAAGCTACTACATCATGTTTCACCAGTAAACTAACTGCTAATGTTTAACGTGATGCACATATTTGCTATCCCACTTGGCACCTCAAGATAAATTAAAACAAAATAAACATCCATTTTATCAGCTCATTTCTTTCTGGTGACGTTAAAGCATATCATACGAATACACGTCATGTTCTGTGCAGATCAGATGATGATGCATGTCATCGTGTGCGTTGCAAATGACCGTGCACAAACCTTAAAACTATAATACGAACATTTCTTAAACAAAAACGGAATCTAATGCCATTCATGATTATCAGTCCTAAATCTTGTAGATTTCAAATAATACCCCCACGATAGAATGTGGAGGTAAATAATTTCAACGCCCGGAATTAAATGTGTCCCATTCGCAGAAGACAGGTGTAAATATAAAACACAGTATGTGGGACAATGCGAGGAAACCAAACATAAAGAGGAACTGAAAACATTTAGTCAGTTAAATGAAAACGGACAACATGTACAGCATTTAGTTAGGTTATCAATCAAAGTGAAAAAGGAATCTGATGTGTTATATTCACATAACTTTCTCTACCTTCTATGGTTTATTGGTTTGTATACAAATTATTCTTACGAAAGTTTATATTTCTATCTACATAATTATAATCGCGATAAACCTTTGCAGAAATAGCTACATTACACATTTCGTTATAGATACAAAGAGAACAGCGATAGTCAAATGTTTAAGAACTGGTCGCTATATGCTGGTCTTAAAATTCCGTGTTTCCATGTAATCGCGTGAAACAACTAAAACTCGACAGGAATTAAAAAGAATGACAAAGTATTGAACAAACCGAACCATTAATAATGGATATCTCGGACTTGGCATATGCCACAAAAAGGTTATTTGAAATAAATTATGTGTTTTAAAGACATTACGTTTTTCGTTTAGTACGTTTTCGATTATCGCTTAACGTGTACCACTTATACAAAATTCCTTCCGAATGAGGACTACACAGGCTATTTCAGAAAATTTAAGATATACATTTTATCTCTATGTAAATATCTTTAATATATAGCGGTTTAATCAAAATTCTTAGTCATTTTTAGAAAATAATAAAAATCGAAAAAATTCCATGTAAAGGGTAGTCTGGGGCAGGGGGATTATCTCGAAAATCCTTGTGTCGCGTTTTTGGAAGGCACTGAACCTAAATACCAAGTTTGGTGTTTATCCGACTTTTCGTTTTTGAGTTGTGCTATTCACAGACACACCACACACGCACCTTTTTCTAAAAATGCTTTTTCTTTTGGATTCAGGATGTCTCAAAGCGCGTATTTCAGGTGAAATATTATTATCGAATTTTTGGGTGGAATGCCACACCTTCTCTACCTATGCAAGTGGTAGACAAAAGTAAAAATCTGATATTTCGCATTCACATGACTTTCTCTACTCACTTGTCTAATTATCTTTACAAACGTTTGTCCTTCTCTCTACTTCTTGTTAATCGAGATACACTCTCGTTACACATTTACAGATTTCCTTATAGTATAAGAAGGATAGATTAGATTAGATTGGATTGCACTCTGTGAGTTCACTAGCAGCCATAAAGGCTTGTGAACATAGAACATGTCAAGGAAATGTACAAAGATTACATATAAACAAATATTACACAAATATAGAACATTTGAAATAAAATATACATACTATATGCGTGCAAGGAAATGAACAATATGGTTACATATATACATAAATATTACATAGAATACAGAACATTTAAAATAAAATAAAGACATATTATATACAAAATGAAACAAATCAGGTGTAATTTTGTACAAAATCGAATACCTCCCTACCGTTATAAGGCTAACATTATAATTATAGACAAGTTACTTTAACTTTCACTAGGCTTGTACTTTTGTTCGTCTCATCATTTTGTTCTATTTGGTTTGTAATACATAGCATTTACTGTCAGTTCTTAATATACATACATTTAAACAGCTTCATTAATTCTAGAGAAGGCAATTGGAAAACTGGCAATTGTCATTAATATTTACTAATATTACTTATAGAGCTATATATGTATTATCATCACGATAATTTGTCATTCAGATAATCTTGTACAGAATAATGTGCTTTTAGCATAAGTACTCTTTAACAGCAGTTTTAAAGACATTGAAATTGTCAACTTTTCCCTTAAGATCATTAGGGAGAGTATTAAATATTTTTATGGTCTCATAATATACACGTTTCTGGAAGCAAGAAAGCTTTGCACAGGGATGATGGATGTTACCCTTTTGTCTAGTGTTTATCTCATGAATTTCCATGTTTGTAATAAATGTGGTTCGATTGCATACATAGAATTTTAAGATTGAAAATATGTACATGCAAGGTAGGGTTAATATCTTCAGTCTTCTAAAAAATTTGTGCAAGAGTGTCTGCTTTGGGTGCTGGAAATGATTCTTATAACCTTCTTTTGCATGAGGAATATTCGTTTACTTCCCCAAAATAATATTCCATATTCAATGATAGAGTTGAAATATGCATAGTATACTAATTTAAGCGTATCTATAGAACTGACATTTACCAGTGCTCGGATATCATAACAGCCAGAACTGAGTTTGGGTAAAATATACGTAATGTGAACTTTGCAATCTAAATATCTGTCTATTTGGAGGCCCAGAAATTTAATGTTGTTTAGTCTATAACGATAGTCAGATTTTTAAAAAGCGAATCGCATGTAATGCCTTTGAAATTCCACGGGAAAAAACACAAATTGCGACTTACCACTTGAGAAAAAGTAGTTTGAAAGTTTGAAAATTCAAACTAATAATAAAGAATATCTCGAAAATGGTTAACCCCACAAAATTTTTTATTTGACATAAATCGTGTTCTTTAGCAAAATCTACATTTTGTGCAGTAAGATTTTTGTCTCTCCCTTACGGTTTTTCAATTATAAAAGTAATTCCGAATGAAGAGACCCCACATTCACATAAAATTCAAGATATACATTTTATTTGTCATGCAAATATTTTAAACATATTATATTTTAATCAAACTCGTCAGAGCCATTCTTTAAAAGATTATAAACAACGAAACTTTCTTCATGTAAGGAATAGTTTGAGTGGGGGGATTTTCTTGAAAATCTTCGTGTGACACCTTGGAAGATGCTGAACTTAAAACACCAAGTTTGGTATTCAACCAAATTTTTGTTTTTGTGTTGTGCTGTTCACAGACATAGACACACACACACACACACACACACACACACACACACACACACACACACACAAACAGCACGGTCTTTTTTTAAAACTGCTTTCCTTTTGGAATGAGGAAGCCTCAAGGTGTATTTACGGTGAAATCTGGAAATGTTGCGTGGAATGCAATACTTCCTCTACTTAACCGAGCGGGATGGATCAGGCGGTAACGTCTGCAGTCCAGTGTTGCCAACTTAGCTATTTTATGACTAAATCTAGCATTTTTACAATAGCGTTTTGCCATATAAAATCGTAACATTTTTATAGCCTGAAATTTAGCCCATTTAACAAACGCCTTAGCCAAAATCTAACCTAAATAGCACAATTTCATCTGCACTTTACCTATGCAAAAGGAATAAATGGTTAGCGCGAATCCCCACTACTGTGTAGTTGCATTATGTTCCTATCATGAGTCATGATATGCCATCAAAATGTATACTAATCATAAGGTGTGATTTTTGACACATGGAATTGGTCAGTTTTTACATATTTTACCTAAGTTTTAGTAAACTTCATATTTCAATATCGGTTATATTTAATGTACGCTTTTGGTGCTTAGCAAAAATATACCTTATTCCATTTCAATTTTATATTAAATAAATAATTATTTTGCAATGTTTAAATATTATGGAATTATCTAATCAATTATAATATTTAGAATGTTTTTATGGGGTTTAACTTCTGGAAACAAAACATGGGTAGTTTTAGACGCCAATTATATCTGGCCCTTTTTTTCGTAAAATAATGCCTTTTTAAAGATACTATCAAAACATTATTTCCGAGGAAGTGTTGGCAACACTGCTGTGGTCCGCATCCGGAGGTCGTGGGTTCTATTCCCGTGGCCGACCTTCCGGACCCATGGGTTTTTGGGGGTTTCCTCGGGTGGCTAGGAGAATGCTTGGAAGGATCATTACGTCTTCCGAATTTCCTGTCCCTCTATTTCACCTCCATTCTCATTTCACTTCACCTTTCATCTGCTTGATCTCCTTCAGGATTGCAAGTGTCAGCGGGAGGTCTCGGCGTGTGCACGGCAGGGGAAAAGGATGCTATGAGTAAACCTTCGTCCCCCGGAATGGGAGAGTTCTTCGGGTTCCGGGCCCCCAGGGGATGTGTACGGCCACAGGGGGAAAGAAGCCGATTTGCACCAGTGCCCATCGGAGGAGTTTAAATCTGTAAATGGTAGGGACACTGCCTGTCGTGCCCCCTAGCCCGGCCGCCCTGTCTCCCCTCTCACCTCATCTCTCCCTCCCGGGGGCGTCACGTCAGGGGTCTAGGTACAAAAGATCTATGTAGATCGACGTGCTAAGTTCCTCTCCGCGTTGAAACCTAACCCTAATCCTACTACACTAAGCACTAAGTAAAAGAATAAATGGGCAGACTAATATCGAAGTGAATGTGTGTATACTTATGATAGGAAACATGCCTCTGGCCTATTTCCATTAAGGGTGTATTATTATAATATTATTATTATTATTATTATTATTATTATTATTATTATTACTATGGATCTTTCTGTTACCGAAGTTGTATTTTTATTTTCCACTTACCTATGCCTGTAATTTCATTCCTCCTCCTCCAGTCCTTTTGCTTTCATCCCCGTTCTTATTTGCTGCATCCATGTAATTCTAGGTATACCCCTTCCTGTTCACTGAAGTGGACACCATTCCCGAGCTTTCTTAGGTATTCTTTTCTCTGGCATTCTCCTGATGTGCCTATACCAGTATAGTTCTTAATATCTTATATATTCTACCTCAGAGTTCTTAACTTTAATTTCTTCCATAATAATAGTGTTTCTTTTTTCATTTATAGCCTCCCAATTATTTATACATTTTTTAATTTCTTTTGAATTAATATAGGGACCCCTCTCTATGCTCGTTTATGTTTTCCAACTCCGAGGTACAAATTGTATTACTATTATTATTATTATTATTATTATTATTATAATATTAGGTTTAAAATTCTGTATATAAGTTAAATTAAATCACAAATTACCATAAAATGGAAATTGCTGAATCAAAAAGGTAAGCTAATGGCTATTTCCATTAAATATAGGAACAAGAATTTGAAGATGATGACGATAAGGATGATGATAAGGAGGAGGAATAAATGAACGAATGCATTCATGAATGTTAAAGGTAAAGGTACGTATTACGGAGGGGGCCCCGGAACTGGGGCAGAGTACCGCGTGCAGGCCAGTGGCCCCTTGTGCTTCCAACGTGAACCCCTAGGAGGGGAGGATGAGGGGAGAGACCTGAAGGGCGACCAGATCCGGATGCCCACGGGCGCAGACATGGAAGGGATCCCTAACGTTTCCAGATAGAATGCAACCAACGCCGCCCGGCCGCTGCTCACAAGCCACCAACCTCCAGGGTCCCCCGGAGTTTGAGCCCCACACTGAGGACAGATCTAACTGAGCGGTGTCGCAGCGACGTCAGGGAAGAAACCTTTACCGAGCGCAAGCCACCGCCCAGCCGCAACCCGCCGAATACCGTCGCCTGAACCTACAACCCTGAAAAAGATGACAAGGAAGATGAGAGGAAGGAGAGCCGTGGAAGAAGATGGACCATCCCAGCATTCGCCTGGCGATCCGGGGAAACCAAGAAAAACACATGGGCCAGATTGGGCGGTCGCCGGGATCGATCCTGACACCTCTTGAATCCGCGCCGCCTGAGCCATCCCGCTCGGTGCATGCATGAATGATGAGTGCATTGCAGACTGGGAGATGTTACCAGAGCGACCCTTCCTGGTCATGATGTAGGCACAGGGAATAGACACCCTTAGAAATTGCCAGAGAAGGTAGACTAACAAGAAGAAACAGTAAAATGAAATAGTATATTCGGGTATAAGTGCTGTAAGGAAACATTGGAGAACGAGGAATACTAGACGAAAGTCGAGAGTACTGACGAATACGGGGACATATTCCAAAAACCGGACGATGACCTTCAGAAGCTACGTGTGACTGTAAATCTATGATAAATAATCAAAAACTTCAGAACTGAAGTTCAGTCCTTAACACTCTAAGAAACTTGGTTAACTGGTTTCGAAGTTTCGCATGCAAATGGCATGGTTGTCTAAGAAGCTTAGAAGTGGTTAGTGTCTATGATACAGATTCAGAATTCAGGTTCAGAAATGAAGGCGGAAAGACTGGAAGTTGCATCAGGCACTTATAAGCTATAAAAATACTGAACAATATGACCTATACATTGGGAGTAAAGAGTACTCAAGATACCCTATTGAAATCCTTCTTGAACAAAGCCAAGGTTACAAAATCACGAAGGAATATAGAGGTCACAATCGAGAGGTTACTAAAGAGCTACTGGACATTTTCCCACTATTATGGGATAAGTCACTAGAATCTGGTGATATTCGGGTTGTTAGGTTCCGTTCATAACCGGCAACTCTTCCGCAAACATGCGCTGTTACATTATTGGGAAGGCTAGTTATATTGTATGTGTTACGTTGGCGCCCTATTTTTTTATTCGCAGGTGTTCAACTGCACGCCGACCATTTAGTCACCAACTTACCAATTATGATAATATTAATTATACTATTGTTTATAGTAGATTAGTTATACTATTGTTTATAGTAGATTAGTTATAGTTATGCTAATTACCCTAATTATACAAGCTTATTACATTAGGTTATTATTAATTGTTAGGTCTTAACTGAATTGCTTTTGCAATTTTTGGTGTAAGAATTGTCTGATCGTGTTGAGTTTTATTTTTAGAAGAAAAAGATCTGTGTACGAGAAAACCAAGAAATGCAATTTTTCGGTTTAGAGTACGCCGAAATATATTAAAACCTAACTATAAGTTGTTCTTTATACTATTGTAGTACAATAATTTGCAATTCTAAATAACAATCGCGTGTTATATAATCTAAGTCTATAGCACGGTTCAGTGCTTAATTTAACACTTAAGGTGCATCCAGGTTATAGGTAATCAGCGATTATATGAGAAGGAAGGTGATGACCAAACTTTGCACCGAAGAAAAGAATATTATAGATCAGTGTATATGATATAACAATTTCATAATGTGACAATCTTGAATTTTCATAGCCTCTGAAGTTCTTTTCATCGGAAGGAGTTATGTACAATCTTGTATAACTGCTAAACGTAAAGGATAGACGAAAACGTACTACACAAAAATTGTAGATCTCTATAAAGCACATAATTTATGCCAAATAACTTTTCTGTGGCATAAGCAATTTCTGAGATATGCGTTATTAATGATTTGAATTGTTCATTACATGTTCTTTCTTTTAAAGTCCTGTCTACCTTCAGCTGATTCTCGCGATGTCAAGGAAACAGTATGGAATTTTAAGGCCAACATATAGAGTCCAGTTGTTACACATTTGACTATCGCTGTTCTCTTTGTATCTATAACGAAATGTGTAATGTAGCTATTTCTGCAAAGGTTTATTTGGATTAAAACGTAGTAGATAGAAAAATTAGTAAGACTAGTTTGTATATCCACTAATACACGATAGGGGTTAAAGAAAGTCATTTGAGTGTGTCACATCAGATTTTTTTTCTTCGTGTGATCATTAGAGTCCGGTAAATTTTGGTTGGATTTTGCGAAATGATGGAGCAGTAAAATTGATCCATTCTTAATCTTCTTCTTTATACACGAGATTCCCTTGCATGACGAGAAAATTGGTGTGCAGTAAATCCATGATAAATAATAGCATCGGTATTGTTTGAACAAATAACTGCAAAGAGGTACAGGAATGACACGCCATTTTGAACAGGTGGCCGACGATGAATATCAGTCTGGATTTTTCCAACAAGACTTTGCTACCGCGCACAAGATGATGAGCCAGTATTTAATTCAGGAAATCTTTGGTAAAGAAACATGGTCCTCACGATCCCCTGATTTAGCTGTATGTGAGTTTTATCTATGGAGGTGTGCAATAAACCCCATGCATTGGAATAGAAAAGAAAACATCAGGCGAGAAATTCACTCAATTTCGGGTATTAAACTCTCGAGTGTGAATGAAAATCTCCTGAGAAGATGCCAGAAATATCTATGTGGATAGAGAAGAACATTTTCGACATATCTTATGATAAGGTATGAGCTTATCATTATAAGTAACTATGAGAACGTGAAGGAGTTGCGGGGGTATTATAACTGTTCGGCGGGAGGCAGAGCTGCGTCGGCCGGCGAGCAGCAGCCGTGCGATGGCCACAGTGTGAAGGAAAACCACTGCATATTTCAGCAAATCTTTATTATGCCTGGTTTAAATGAGTAACTTTGTGTGCTTGCAAATGCTTGCAACCGATAAATTAACCTCACACCCGAAATATCGCATATAGTCAAGTGCGCGAGTACCCAATCTTTAATAGTTATAAGTGCAGTAATTCCAGAAAGATCTGTTATGGTAGAGTATATCTGAGACGCACAAATGAAAATTCCGCACACGAAGTGGATCTGAGTCTGGACTAGGAGTCGCCATGCTCCGCACACGTGCCAAGAAGTCCTATCACAAGACAAAGGTTGAGAGATGGGGTTTCTTTATGGATGAAGCGAGATACGACAGCCAACGCCCTACAGCGGCTTCTTCGAGAAACAAAACAACATAGGCTTCTTAACACTCTCTCTTTTTCTCTCCTCCCACCTTTCCTCCCTTCCTCCACCTTTCTGCTGCCAAAGCTCCACAGCTCCTTTCATGCAGGCAGCCCTCTTTCATCCCTATCCCTTCTCCACAGTAGATTGATTCCCTGCTTCCCTGATGTGATTGCACATTCATTTAAAGAGTGATTCAAGGATTCTCCGTTCACTAGCACAGACCGGTCAAGTTAACTCCGCATGGCAGTTTCGTACATGTACGTAAGGTGACCATTTCGCCTTAACACAAATACCGGACACTGCTATCTCATCATACTACTATAAGTGATTTCCTGTATTATTATTGGATTATATTGATTTTAATTATGTTTAACTATCTTTTATTAGGCTTAAGGGATAGTCAAATCCTTTAAAAGGCCGTCGTTATGTGATGGCTTTGAAATACCATTCTCTTTGCATGACCACGAGAAGAAACGAATAGTGGCTTACCACTTGAAAAAATCTGATGTGTTACACTCACATGACTTTCTCTACTCTTGTACAAATTATTTTTACAAACTCTTAATCTCAATCTATTTCATATTAATCGAGATATACATTTGCAGAAACGATCTTTTGACATGCAAAGAAAATTACATTTTACACATAGCGACCAGTTCTAAAAATATTTGACTTTCGCTTAAGGCGTACTATGTTCCCCTTGTTTTGCATTTGCAAGGGCAATATAGAAATACAGTAGCCTTTAAGCATAGACATATCTCTTAATAGCTGGTTGATAGGTGCAGTACCATTCTCTTTGCCACAGATTAATACTCTTTGCATATCCAAGACAAAAAAAAATGAATAAAGAATTCCCATTTGAGAAAATAAGTATTGAAAAATTTAAGGGAATAACAAGCAATATCTCGAAAATGGTTCACTCAACAACAAAAATGTATATGACATAAATTATGTATTTTAACGCGATCTACATTTTTGTGTAGTAACATTTTGTCTATCTCTTATAGTTTACCAGTTATGCAAAAGTCGTTCAAATGAAGAATACTTTTGGAGACATTCCCACAAAATTCGAGATATACATTTCATTTGTCATGAAATTATCTTAAACATATGATATTTTAATCAAAATCGTTAGAGCCATTTTTCAGAAAATTAAAATTTTCGAAAAATGTTCCATGTAAAGGGTAATCTGGGGTGGGGGGATTTTCTTGAAAACCTTTGTGTCGCATCTCTGGAAGATACTGAACCTAAATACCAAGTTTGGTGTTTATCCGACTGTTCGTTTCTGAGTTATGCTGTTCACAGACAGACACACACACACAGACACAAACACACACACACACACACACACACACAAACACAAACAGACACACATACGGACATGTTTCCAAAAATGCTTTTTTTGGATTCAGGGGGTCTCAAAACATATATTTCCGGTGAAATCCCGGTATCAAATTTTTGGGTGGAATACAATACTTCCCCTACTTACTATACGTATTAGAGAAAGTAAAAACTATGTGTTACATCACATGACCTTATCTACTCATTATCGTTTATTTTTATATGTAGTTCACATTAATCGAGGTAAGCCTTAGCAGCAATAGATTCATTACACATGTCTATGAAGGTACAAAGGTTTATAGGAAACCGGATGGATATTCAGATGTTTAAGAGCGGGCCGCTATATGTTGGCTCATAATATATTTCGTACTCTTTCCATTACATCGCGAAAAACGACTGATCAGCGACACTACTTTAAAAAGAAAACGAAGTATTGAAACTAGGAATGGGACCCCGATACTGACGATACCTCGATAGTCTCGATACTCGGTGGTATCGAAGTAGATCTAGTAGTTTGAGATAAACCTTCGATACTTTTAAATTTTTTAGGTTTTGTGTTAAGGTGAGGCCTTGACTGCGATGAATGTAACCTCCCATAGAATAGACTCTTGTGTCTAAATGAAAACATAAACAATGGGGAAAGGAGTAGAGATACTTACGTAACATGCAGCGTTAACTGAGTTGTGAATGAAACTGATTTAGCTAACAGCTTGGTGACTACAGCAGAAACAAATCAGTACTCATGAAGTGAAACAATACAGCATATGGGAATATTTGTTCTTTTGTGAATGCTCGTGTTCTTAAACAAAAATATTTTATTCTTTCACGTCTCATACAATATTTCCTTCCTTTTTTTCTTCAAGGTTTTAATTGTGTCTAAACAATTAAAATTTTGTGTTTTAGTATTAAACATTATTTACTAATGTATAAGGGTAGGCAATAGAGAAGCTTAATCCACAAACTTATTATGTTTCCGAGTGTTATATGCCTAATTACTACTTACCAGATGAAAAAGTACATATTGTTACATGCTGGGATGAAGGCCAAAAGGGTTATCAGAAAATAATCAATTTAGATCACCCCAACACGCATATAGAGGGGGGCCGCTACTCGCCAGCAGTTAGAAGTCCGGGACCTTCGTGTGTAATTAAGGGAAGGCGTGGGTTTTATATTACACAAAAACATTACATAACACACATTACCTGGGATTTATTCACAAAAAACGACTGGCTTCTCTGCATAGTTAACAAAGGAAGCAGGATGAAGGGAGATGCCACAGACCGAAGACCGGCCACATACGACTAGTTCCAACGACCACTTACGCTCGAGTGATGCTAACTTTTGCCCCACCACCTGTCTAGCCAAGCCAGACAGGGCTGACGTCATACCAGACAATTTTAAACAGATCCCTCCCTTTGGCGTGTCGCCCCAAAAGGACAGACCGATAAGCCGAAATATAACTAAAGAGACCCAATAATGCTACGTCTGGTAGCAACAATACAACACAACAGTGAGTCTGGTAATGACAATGAACTTACTGATACGCCACATCATGTGGCATTATTGAGAAAAAATTGCTGTCAATTGGAAAATGTCAAACAGGTACAATTTCGGAATTGGCATACGATACAAAACTAGTTACATGCGTATAATTCAGTGAATACATTTTTTTAAGTTAAGAATAAGTTTTAAAGTTTTTTTTATAAAGTGAGTATCAAGTATCGAATATCGGTGTTCAAAAATCAGTGTCGGTATCGAGTATCAAGAATTAGTGGAATCCACCCATCACTAATTGAAACATTCAAACCAATAGCAAGGGATATCTCGGAAATGGCTAATGCCACAAAAATGTTATTTCAGATAAATTATATATTTTAAACAGATCTGCATTTTTGTGGAGTAGCTTTTGTCTATCTCTTATAGTTTATCTGTTATAGAAAATTGTACGAAGCTCCTTCAAAATGAAGAGAACTTACAGGATATTCAAGATATTATATATTTTATTTGTCGAGTAAATATGTTAAATGTACGGTATTTTAATTAAAATAGTTAGAGCCATTTTTGAGAAACCAAACCTTCCAAAAATTCCATATAACGGGTAGTTTGGAATTTTCTTGAAAATATGCGTGTCACATCTTTGGAGCATACTAACTGAAATAGCAAGTTTGGTATTTAAGACTTTTCGTGTTTGAGTTATGCTATTCACAGACACACGGATCGTTTTTCTAAAAATGCATTTTCTTGGTTTCAGGGAGCCTCCAAATATATCTATATGCTGGTGAAATCTCGACATTGAATTTTTGGGTAGAACAGACTATTTCCCCTATTTACTGTAAACACGTAGTAGAGAAGGGAAAAAGTTTATTTGAAAACCAAAAACAGTAACAAAGAATGTCTCGAAATTACTTAACGCCAGAAAAAATGCATTTGACATAAATTGTGTGTTTTAAGGAGATCTATATTTTGTGGAGTAAGCTTTTGTCTATCTCTAACAGTTTACTAATTATAAAAACATTAATTCAGAATTAAGAGAACTTAACTGGCTATTCACAGAATATATAAGGTGTACCTACGTTTTGTTTGTCTTGCAAATATCTAAAACATGTATTTTAATCAAAATCTTAGAATCATTTTTGATAAAATCGAAAATACAAAAATGTTCCATGTAAAGGGTAGTCTGGGGTGGAGGAATTTTCTTGAAAATCTTCGTGTTGCATCCTTGGAAGATGCTGAACTTAAATAC
This sequence comes from Deroplatys truncata, assembly GCA_030765065.1. Lineage (NCBI taxonomy): Eukaryota > Metazoa > Arthropoda > Insecta > Mantodea > Mantidae > Deroplatys > Deroplatys truncata. The sequence goes on along the minus strand of CM060981.1, from coordinate 220,513,575 downwards.
CAAGTTCGGTATTCAGCCGACTTTTCGTTTTTGGGTTAAACACACACACACACACACACACAGTATTTTCTCTCTACAATATTCTATCAATTTAAATGGCTACAGAAATAAAGAAAACTGAAAAATCTGTGTTACACTCACATGACCTTTTCTACCCTTGTACAAACTATTTTTACAAACGCTTATTCTCCACCTACTTCATCATTGTTAATCTAGATAAAAATGTTGAGAAAACAAACATTTTCGAAAAATGTTCCATGTATAGAGTAGTCTGAGGTAGGGGGATTTTCTTGAAAATCTCCGTGTCGCATCTTTGAAAGATACGGGTATTTATCCGACTTTTCCTAATGCTGTTCACAGACATGGGCCTTTTTCTATAAGAGCTTATTTTGGATTCAGGGGTCCTCAAAACATGTATCTCCGGTTAAATATCGGTATAGAATGTTTGGGTGGAATACAATATTTCCCCTACTTATTATACAGAGTAGATAAAGTAAAAAAGAATGCGTGAGACTCTCGAAACTTCTTCGGTTTTAGCATTTGTTGACGATTTTATTATCGATTGTATTGTATAATGCTTACGTTAGGTCTAAAGTCGAATATTTTTCACCAATTTGGAATCCATATTTTCAGATTCTTATAAATAAGATCGAAATAGTTCAGGAAAAGTCTCTTAGATTTCTCTATTGGCAGAACTATAACTGTGGAAAGATGGTTATACGGGCGGAATAATAGTCTAAAAAATGCCAATACACAATCAAAATTTTATTTAAAACAGGAAGCTCGCTAATACAAAAATAATAATAATACAAGTGTTCAGCTAATGTACAGCATAACACGCAAGCGTCTACCGGTTCCCTATGCTACGTATTAACACGACATACGCGGCGCATGCATGATTCTTCCTCTTTTTCTTCTCAACTGCCGGTTGAAGTCTCTCGCTCAGGTCTACTCATGCGTTTCACTTTTCGTCTGATCCAGGCCAATTTATGCTAAAGATGTTTCACTTAAATAATTCTGTCAATATTTCTTTTAAACGCAGTTCACATACATAAGAATTTCGCCCCAAACAGACTGCATTTCACCTTTCTCCTCTTTACTGTCACTTGAAAAGAGAGCTCTGGATCTCGAATCTGGTTCTAGATTTTGGCAGGAGTTTTATTTAAAAGGGTTGGTGATGTTGCTGTGTTAATAGGGCTTTAATTGCTCATTCAACTGTGGCTCATATGGGATTAGTAATTTCAGGTTTAATATTTCAAATAATGCTTTAATGGATTTACCAGCCCCTTCTAATGTTTCATCATGATGAAATTCCGTGAAACTTTAAAAATATTCATTTTTAGGGGGATAAATCACAAACCTCAACCTAGAACTCGCGGTTTCCATTGTCGACAACGGGTATTTCATACTCCCCCTTTCCACCTCGATCAGTTTCACTCCCCTCAGAGACTAAAATGTACAAATGCTTTCGCCATTGTTATGAATAAACGCATATATTAGTTTAAACCTAAAACAATGTGCATGTTAAGCAACGCCTGCCATTCCTTCAAAGGTCAAAGATATTACGACCGTAGAATTTAGAAGTGAAACAATACTAAGATAAAAAAATCTGATGTGTTACATTCACATGACTCTCCCTACCTTCTAACCTATATTAATAGTTATACAAACTATTTTACGAAAGCTTATTTTTTTAACCACTTTGTTTTTAATCGGTATAAACCGTTGCAGAAATAGCTACACTACACATTTCGTTATAGACACAAGGGGCCAGTGACAAATTAAAAGGTTATTTGGAATAAATTATGTGTTTTAAGAGATCTACTTCTTACTTTCTCTAATACGTATAGTAAGTAGTAGAAGTATTGTATTCCAATCGAAAATTCCATACCGATATTTCACGGAAATGCATGTTTTGCGGCGCCTTGAATCTAAATAAAGCATTTTTGGAAACATGTCCGTGTGTGTGTGTGTCTGTGAACAGCATAACTCAGAAACAAACAGTCGGATAAACACCAAACTTGGTATTTAGGTTCAGTATCTTTCAAAGATGCGACACGAAGATTTTCAAGAAAATCACTCCACCCCACCTACCTTTACGTGGAACATTTTTAGAAATTTTTGATGTTCTCAAAAATGGCTCTAACGATTATGATTTAAATTTTTATGTTTAAGATATTTTGATGGCAAATGAAATGTATATCTTGAATTTTCTGGGAATGTCCGTAAAAGTTCTCTTCATTCTGAATGATTTTCGCATAACTGGTAAGCCGTAAGAAATACAAAATTTTACTATATAAAAATGTAAAACCTTGTTAAAACACAAAATTTATGTCATATACATTTTTTACCTTCTCTACTACGTATAGTAAGTAGTAGAAGTATTGTATTCCACCCAAAAATTCGATACCGAGATTTCACCGGAAATATATGTTTTGAGACTCCCTGAATAAAAAAAAAGCATTTTTGGAAACGTCCGTTTGTGTGTCTGTGTGTCTATGAACAGCATAACTCAGAAACGAACAGTCGGATAAACACCAAACTTGGTATTTAGGTTCAGTATCTTCCAGAAATGCGACACGAAGGTTTTCAAGAAAATCCCCTAACCCCAGATTACCCTTTACATGGAACATTTTTCGAAAATTTTAATTTTCTCAAAATGGCTCTAACGATTTTGATTAAAATATCATGTTTAAGATATTTTTATGACAAATAAAATGTATATCTTGAATTTTCTGGGAATGTCTGCAAAAGTATTCTTCGTTGTGAACGACTTTTGCATAACTGGTAAACCATAAGAGATAGACAAAATGTTAGTACACAAAAAATGTAGATCGCGTTAAAATACACAATTTTTTTGTTGAGTGTACCATTTTCGAGATATTGCTTGTTATTCCCTTAAATTTTTCAATACTTTCCTCAAATGGGAATTCGTTATTCATTTTTTGTCTTGTATATGCAAAGAGTATTAATCTCTGGCAAAGAGAATGGTTCTGCACCTAGCAACCAGCTATTAAGAGATATGTATATGCTTAAAGGCTACTGTATTTCCATATTGCCCTTGTAAATATATATTCCCCTTACATCTACAAGAAACTTAGCAATAAGATAGAGTCTGCAAATGTTTACCTCGACTAACATGAAGTAGATGGAGAATAAGCGTTTGTAAAAATAATTTGTAAAAGAGTAGAGAAAGTCATGTGAGTGTAACACATCAGACTTTTCTATAATGTCCTGGACATGTAAAGATAATGGAATGCTCCACATAACAACCAGCTCTTAAAAGAGATGACTATCGCTTAACTCCTACCATATTCCCTTTGCAATAATTTTCTGCAAATGTTTATCTCGACTAACATGAAGTTACATAGAGAATAAGCCATTATAAAAATAGTTTTACAAGAGTAGAGAAAGTTATGTGACTGTAACACATCAGACCTTTTGTAGTACGTTTTCGTCTATCGCTTAACTTATACCTGTTGTACAAGATTTTACAAACTTTCTTCTGATGAGAGACTATTCCCAGAAAATTATGATATACGTTTTATTTATGATGTAAATATCTTTAATATATAGTATTTTAATCAAAATCGTTACAGCCATTTTTGCGAAAATAAAAAGAATTCGAAAAATGTTCAATGTAAATAGTGGTTGAGGTGGGGTATTTTTTTGAAAATCTTCGTGTCGCATCTTTGAAAGGTATTGAAACTATACACCAAGTTCCGATTTATCCGACGTTTCGTTTGTGAGTTATACTGTTCACAGGTAGACAGACGGACTTTTTGTTTAAAATGCTGTTTTTAGATTCAGAGAGTCTCAAAACGTGTATTTGCGGTGAAATCTGAGTATCGAATTTTTGAATAGATTTACTATAGGTAAGTAGTAGAGAGCGCAAAAAGTGTAAGTATTTGAAATCAAACTAATAACAAAGAACATTTCGGAAATGGTTAACGCCATAAAATGATTTATTTGCCATAAATTGTATGCTTTAGAATCCGAGGGTTACACTGAAAGTTTAGAATGAACGGAAAAAAATTAGAAAATTTATATCTAATCATTGCGTCTTTTCAAAGTATCCTCCACTTCATTCTATACAGCGTCTCGTTCTTTCAAAGCACTTTTCAAATGCCCAACTACATTCTTCGTTGAAGAGGATGCAAATACATTCTTCATAAGCAGTTATTGCAGCTTTAGGTGATTAGTTCTTTGACATCGAATTTTTTTTATTTTGGGGAATACAAAACTGTTGTATGGCGCCAGTTATGGACTGTAGGAAGGATGGGACAAATATTTGACTCCTAACTCCTGAAGAAATTGGTTTGTTTCTGGTGCAGCGTGGGCAGAGGCATTGTGAAATTCCACCTAGAAAAGTCTTAGGAAGCTTTGCTCTCAGTTCATTGAAGACGTTTTGTGATGTACCCATCTGGCAGGAGATTTGTGTTCTAAGTATGACATTATACACCTGTGCTGGCGTGAAGAACGAAGTGAAAGGAGAAAAAAGAGGCATCTGTTACTTCTTCGGTGAATTCCAAATTTCCACTGGGGTTTGTCTTGAATTGCTCCTGGAGCATTTCACAGAAGAGTGTTGCTGATGTATACCACAGATTGTTAGAGAACAGTTTTGGTATTGTATTTAGTTGTTTATTTAGCCTTTTTCCAAAGGAAACCTTCGGCAGCATTCAAGGAGGGAAAATTTGAAATATTATTCCGATGGATACATACAAGGAAAATGCTATAGCTTCCGAACACCTTGTTAGCTTTTTCTTCAAAGTCTCATACTTCCTTGATTGAGCAGTAAACTTTGAGATGGAAGTTTTAATCCAGTTATGTGATAGAGTGATGACCAAAGTGTTGGGTACGAGAAGCAGGATATTTTTACTTTCTCTACTACGTATAGTAAGTGGAGGAAATGCTGCATTCGATACCGAGATTTCACCGGAAATACATGTTTTGAGGCTCCCTTAATAAAAAAAAGCATTTGTAGAAAAAAGTCTGTGTATGTGTCTGTGTGGATGTGTGTCTATAAGCAACATAACTCAAAAATGAAATGTCGGATTAATACCAAACTTGGTATTTAGGTTCAGTATCTTTCAAGTATGGACACGAAGATTTTTAAGAACATTCCTCCACCCCAGACTACCCTTTACATGTAACATTTTTCGAAAATTTCGATTTTTTCAAAAATGGCTTTAACGATTTTGATCAAAATATCATATATTTAAGATATTTTTATGACAAATGAAATGGATATCTTGAATTTTGGGGAATGTCTCAAAAAGCCTTCTTCATTCTGAATGACTTTTGGATAACTGGTAAACTTTAAGACACAATTTTATTACACAAAAATGTAGATCTCGTTAAAGCACACAATTTATGTCATATATATTTTTTTGGTAGAGTGAACGATTTCCGAGATATTCCTTGTTCTTGTTTGAATTTTCCATTACTTATACTTTTTGACTATCGCTTAAAGCCTACCATATTCCCCTTGCACCTACAAGAAAATTAAAAATAAGTTTCTACAAATGTTTATCTCGATCAACATGAAGTAGGTGGAGAATAAGCGTTTGTAAAAATGGTTTGTATAAGAGTAGAGAAAGGCATGTGAGTGTAACACATCAGATTTTTTTTTCATAATACGCGTTTCCCTAACTTGCTTTCCTTTATCATCTCTGTGTATTTATTATCACCTACTTAGAAAAGATCTTGCTCGTCTTAATCACATTCAAATGAACTCATATTTTATTTATTATTTTCGGATGATGACAGAAAGACAAAATGGTCAATCTTCAATAGTATTAACAAAACTTATCTATTTTTTACATACATCGTAATTTATGTGTACCGCCTTTTGTTTTAGCACCTAAATTCATGACATTGTGTAATGGAACATAAACAAAGAATAATAGCCACAATTATAACATACTAGTGGCTAATCGCAGCTTTAGTTGCGAATAAACGACTGTAATTGTAGAAATCAGGAATGCATCTATAAGGAATGTTCATATACTTAGTTGCACAGAACTTAATATTGTGAGTAAATTTCCACTGTGCAATAAAGTTTTTATTTTGAATAGTATTGCGCCCCGATTTACTCCGATTTCACGAATTGTACCATCATTCGTATTCTAGCTCTTGCTGTTGAAAAATCCCTTTAGTACTACACGACACGCCGTGGGCATTCTCTTAAATAGTGACTGGTTATTAAACACAGAACATAGTAAACACAAAATAAAGCATGTAACCCAGTATGACCCAACGAAAAGAACAAAGTAATACCGCATTTCCGCGAATCTAGTGTGTAACATTGAATCTAATGCGCACTCCAAATTTGAAATTTATAATAATAAAAACGAGTTGGTCTGCAAACGTAATGCGCATCAATGATATGATAAATGCATTTAAATTTATTTTGTACAACAGTGGATTTGTGTATAACGTTTCAGAACATGCCTAGTATTTATAAGCAGTCTACTGTTACGTGACATAGTCAGTGTTAAAGAGATTGCCACTACTTATTAAAGTGTACATGAAATACCTAAGCTACATTTTAAATGAGTAGGTACTACCGCCAGTATTACAAGTACTTACCTTTCTGGTAGCTTTAGTTGCAAATAATGCCAATTTCTGCTGCCGTCATAAGTGAACGTTACTCTCCGCTACATTGAACTCTCTTCCTGCTTTTCGTTATCACTTTTTCATAATAGAGAATCACTTTACCCTTGAAAGTAGTGTCCTTACATGTTCTGTTTGCCCTCCATTTCTTGACTACCTACAAATTCCAACGCTCCTTACAATAATAGGCCAACCATATCGTTGTAGAGAATAACAACAATGAACTGTGACGTAGGATAGGTATGATAAATTTGAATGCAGTTACAGGCGAACTGCGGAACGATTTTGCTACAATCAAATTCGCCTTTTAATCACAATTTTCAGTACTGCATTTGTACAAAGAAGGCGCGCATTAGATTAGGGAAAATATGGTACCTATACTAACTTTAAGCTTGCAGCACCCTCTTATTTTTTAGCGGATAAACATTCGGTGACATGGATACCAACACTATGATCAACGTACCAACAGTAAATAAACACTTTCTTCTGTTTTACTGCAACAAATATAGGCAGCTATGAGTCAATTACTTTGAAATCGACACACATTTTGCAAATATTTTGGCAATTAACGAAGTAATTTTAGAATCTAATATTTTTACGACATTGTAGAGACCGAATATTTTTTATTGCTATGCTACTCTTAGACGGTACTTTCAAGATTAATGTGTTAATTCATTTACAGCTTCAAATTAGACACAGGGTGGACCATTTAATTTGAGGCTTACAATATGCGTTATAGAAAGAAATGTCTATAATAAAAGTTGCTTGATCTTTTGGGGGAAAGTAAATACCATTAGTCGTATTTTGTTTGGAGGACATTTTAGTGTTAATTTAATTTTTTTAATGGGAACCTACATTTTGTATGTTGTTTTCTCATCAGAAAATGATTTTTAAAAAGCTGTTTAGTTTGTGATGAGGAATAAGGAAACAAAATAAAAAATGTGGTTCCCAATCACGAAACGTAACTTAACCCTCACATGACCATCCATGGATGGTCCAAACTATTCATTGTGCTCTTCTACACAGCCATTCAGAATTTTCGTTGTTATTTACGTTGGTGTAAGAACAATTGCAAAGTGCTTTATACAAATGTTGTTTAGTTTTTCTATGAGGAGTGAGAAAATAACATAAAAAAGGTAGGTTCCCATCTAAAAGAATTAAATTAACCCTAAAATGACCATCAAAACGTCCTCCAAACAAAACACGACTATTGGCCATTTACTTTCCCCCATAATATCAAGCAACTTTTATTCAAAACATTTCTTTCTACAACGCTTAGTTTTGGAGATATTGCGCAGTCTCAACTTAAATGGTCCACTCTATATAGACTAGACCAGTCGCCTTGAACGTCCTAAACGATTACTCATTATTAAACAAACTAATATAACACAACGAACAGAACAAAATAACAAACACTTTTATGCTTGTGGCACCGTCTTCTTTTCAGCGGATAAATATTTAGTGACATGGTTACCAACGCTGTGATCACGTATTCTTTCGTTTTATTGCAACAAATATAGGTGGCCAAGTGTTGTGAAATCGACGCATACTTTTGCAAATATTTTGACAATTAAAGAAGTAATTGTAGAATTTAATATTTTTACGGTATTGTAGAGACTGGGCAGTTTTGATTGGTATGCCACTCTTAGTCTATACTTTCAGGATTAATGCATGAATTCATGTAAAGCTTCAGATGATATGATGCAACATATTATAATATGAATCCTTCAAACAAACATCAACCATTAACCGTCGCGCAGCAATGCCGATTGTCACACCAGCCGCAGCGCAGTGCAATTTTGCTAGCAGTTTTCAGTTTAATACTAAACGTCTTGAAACTAAAAAACCAAACTGAATATATAGAAAATATGAAACATAAACCATTCAAATGTATTGCCATAAATATTATACAACTGTATATTATTCACAATTTTGCAAAATAATGCAATAAACCTATTAGATACAGCAAACCCAGCACGGCTAGCATTTCGTCCTTCGTCATTTCTCTGTCTCTCGAATATTCGGTGTCATTCTTCATATTTCTTATTTATAAGTTAGTGCGGGTAATTATTTCGTCAACCATGTTATTATCAATCAAGCAGGAAAGAGTATGGTTTTCTTCAGTTACCTACATATCTTGCATTGCCTTTTATGCCAGGGGAAAATTTTTATAATACTATTTCTCTTTGTTGGAAAGCTTTTTGTATGTTGTCTTACTCCAGAGAGTAACACTGTCTTTCCCTTTATAGAAGCTATCGTGATCATCAAGACAATATTCATTATTACTGCCTTCCTGCTCAGAATTGGAATTATGAATGACATCACATTGAAGCATTTCTTCGTTTTCTTCAGTTCAGAATCAAGTCATCGTTATCTTCATTTCCCAAAGCAATATTTTTCTCAACTTCAACATCGGTCAGGCCCTTCCTATTCCAAGACCTGAAGAATTTAGTAAAACAAATAAAGAATTTCGGAGTCAGCCATTCTGAAGTTACATTTGACTTCAGTAAAGTAATTCACATAACTATATTAATTTGTCGTCTTCTAATAAATCATATCGGTGTCTTTGACTTGGGATATAATCACTTATCGGTAATGATGTTCTCTCTAATTACATTTAGTCATATTACTTTTGATTTTTAGACATTTATTTACAATCTCATTTATAATTACAAATAAAAAGGATACGAATAATCCATATTAAGAAACATTCCTCCCTCCAGGTAGGAATTGAATCCAGTGTCTTTAGGTTTACCGAACATTTTGTTTCATAATAAAAACTGATTACATGCAAATAATTTAATATTACTTACCTACATGACCAGCACCGTGTGCAAATTTGCTCCAAATTACTACATCGTAAAACAAACTTATTGTAAGACCCACAACTTTACACTATGAATTCAGAAAAGGCACTGAAGGCATTATTAAAGATCGATAGAAGATTAGCTAAAGCGACAATGTGATTAGTTCATTGTTGTTCACCAATGGCACTGCGGATTAAGTGATCTGCATCATTTTCCCTCTGGCTTCCCAGTATAAAGTTATCACTTTTAAGGCCTTTGCATTTTGCGAGATGCTGTTTGTTCAGAATGACATCTTCACAGAGAGTGCACTTGGGTGTGTGTAGGCATCATATCTTGTAGAGATGTTCTGCGAGCAATCGTGGCCAGTTGCCATCCTAAATAAGGCCACTCAGTTTTCCTTGGCATTTTTTGTATATCAACTCTATCTTTAATATTTTAATAATCTTTATCTTTTAATTTGTCTTCTTCATCAAGTCTCTGCTGTCTTTTAAAAATGTTGTTTAATGTTATTTAATTGTTTATTTATTTCTATTTGTCCTACATGTTTTATTTGGTTATTTCATTGTTGTGTAAATAATAAACAAAATAAGTTCCTTGGTAGCAAATTTGCATCAACATTGCTGCTCGAGGGTTTACACGTAATTAATGTTAGCAATCACTCTTCCCAGGGAATTATAATTGTATTCATAAACCTCTTCAATACTAAGTGTTCGAGATTAGGCCGGCTTCGCCTGTATACATAAGCTTTACTGTTTCCATAGCGCTGTTATGTATATATGTATATATTTGTTTCCATAATGCTATACAAAATTCTTACAAATTTTAATACATTACTTTGAGTTGCTACTTTTTGTTTATTTAGTCCATCATGCATTTTAACACCGTGGTTATTTAGGCATGGTGGGTCATAACAAATTTATATTGCTTTATTTTTCTAAACCATTTTACTTTACTCTCCCCATATATTCTCCTATTCTTTTTATATCCTTCTCCTTTTGTATTTTCATTATCCTAACTTTTAATACTTCTTTGTTAACATTCTCCCATTCTTTAGGTAAAAACTGATCTCTCCACAACTTAGTTTCTTCACATTCAATTATATAATGCAAATCATTATCTGCCTCTCCACAAAGAGGACACCTATCCAAATTCGCTCCCTTCCTATCTCCCCTTAGCCTATGTGCACTTAATCTAGACCAGGCCCACCCTTCTCTCACTCACCTATTCTACACCCACATACTTCTCCCTTCCCGTCCACCTTTAATTGTCTATATAGTTCCAAACTTTTCTTTCCTTCTAGAATTTGAAATAATTCTTATTTCTCTATATCTTCTACTCTGCTCCTCACTTCTTTCCAGAAACCATTAACGAACCCTTCTCTCTCCTCACATAAGTTACCCATTCCTATTTCCTGTAAACATTCCCCTTATTCCTTGAGCCCAGTTCATCCTATCATTGGATTTTTCTTGTATTATTAAACATTGCTTCAAGATATTATGCTCGTCCAATGATTTCAATCTATGTCAATATTTAAGTATCCTTTCTACTATCATGCCCTTGCTACCTACTCTTCCCAACTCCAACATTGCTGCTCCATTAGGCGATGAAATAGATAAACCTAACATACATTTACAGAACGATCTATGTACTTTATCAATATCCCATCCTTTGTTACTTCTCCAAATTTCTGATCCATAGACCATTTTTGTTTCAACCAGCTTTGTAAACCCTTTCCAACAATTTAATTTGCATATTTGGTATTGTCTTTAAGCATATTCTTATAGCTAGCTAAGGCACTTATGTTGTGATCATTCCATCTCCCATTACTACTTATTCTCACTCCCAAATTATCAAACTTGTTTGCTATTTGCAACTCTTCCCCTTTCACATATCACTTTTTCTCCTTCAATTTATAGCTCTTTTTAAAAACCATTATCTTTGATTTTTTAAAATTTATTCTTAAATCCCATTTCTTACAAAATGAATATATGATATGCAACGCTTTTGTTAGACCTCCTACTGAAATAGAACGTACCAAAAATCTATTATAGATAAATATTTAAGTATTAAAAGAGGTAGGGTATATATGGCATTTATTGACTAAGAGAAGGCATTTGATACTATAGAAATAGAGAGGCACTATGGATTAAACTGAGAAGTAAGGGACTATGCTCAAAATTCGTTAGAGCAATACGGAATATATATATATATATGAATAATAAGTTTTATATTAGGCTGAATGGTGATGAAATTATGGGAAAAATCGATAGTAATATGGGGTTAACACAAGGTTGCAAACTTAGCCCTATACTGTTTAACTTATTTATTGACGATATCTTAGACGAGTTGAATAAGGATAACTTATATATAGCGCTGTTAATGATTGGCGTTTGAGAGCCACGTTTGGAGGTAATCCTGCTTCTGCTGCAGAAGAAGATGATGACTCGTATAGCATACGTTTTGTGTCCACCCACCCACCTTGGCGGGCGGGCGGGCGGACAGGCGAGGCGACAGAATATGAGGATATCCTCGTTACATCCACACACACAGTGCGGACGGCCGGAATTCTATTCTATATATCAATTATCGCCGTTATCAGAGAGAATGGCCACCACTCCGGGTCCTCTAAAATATTCACCGTACCCTAACCCTCGTCGTTACAAACGTTGACGTTTTTATTATTATTTCAATTCCATCAAGGGCTTCCTAATTAGAGAATATTTGGTGTTACAGTGGACAGGCATCCCCACCTCGTGCGTGCGCGTGCTTGATGGTCAGCGGCACCGTCCTCTTCTACTCCTTTTGCTCCTCGACAAACGGCAATGCTGTTTCATAGCATTATACATGTGCTAGCTTCTTGCTTTCAATAAACACAGAAAGTGGTAATTACTACTTCTTGGAACCACAACAGGAAGATACACGTGCAGAAAACCTTCAGCTACTTATATGTGCAATATCACCGGATTCTGCCAATTACCAATTCACATATCTCTTCTTATACTCGTATATTATTATCTTCGGGAGGTCAGAGTTCTATTCCCGTTAAAAACCTTCTGACATTGAGGTTTTCGTGGTTTTGCCTGTTCGGTAGGTGTATGCTAGGGTGGTTTCTCATCTAACATGATTTCCTTTCTATCATTTCCTTTCATCCCGTTTCCTTCAGATGTGCTTTTAGGCTTCGTGATGTATGTCGGCGACGGACAGATGGTGCGGGTCGTTAATCGTCCACCCTAGCAGCTCCAGTAGTAGGACGGGTCTTCGAGCCTAAAAATATTAGGGGCTTCCGCGCGTACCTGTGGAATATCTGCCTGCGACCTGTAGCCTCCTATGGTTCCTTCACTTCATCCCTTCCTCCTGGGGGTGGTAGCCACAATAGATCTGTGTAAACCGCAGTGCATAACCAATACCTATGTTACATTATTTTATACAGACAATGATTCTTCTAGCCTAATTCTGTGGTGTAGTGGTAGCGTGTTTGCCTCACATTCGAGAGGTCTCGAGTTAGTATCTCGGTTAAGGTGAGCTAACTGGTTAAGCCAGCTCAAACTCACCTAGATAAAGTATTCCCTATTCCTAAGAAGACCCACAACTCCAAGCTCTAGGGATTACAAGCCCATTTGTACATGATTTCATTAATTTAACCGTCCTATTTTTCTGTTTACTTTGTTTTAATCAAGGCAATCCTTTGCAAGAAATACCTAAATTACAATTATGTGAAGGGAAGCCAAGTGTGGTTCACAACGGGTGGATGTGACTCGTCAGCTCAGGTCAGCAACACATCTAGGAGAAGGAACTCGTAAGAAAACCCCTACTTCTAAGGATTAGAACTTGTACGAAGGGCTGGTAACCCATCCACGTCAAAAAACTTTACACCTGTGCTCCAAAATAAATGCCGGACTGATATACATATGACAACAATTATGTTATAGATACAAAGAGGAACAGTGACAAGCAAATACTAAAGAACAGGACGCTATATGCTCGACTTATAATGCCATACTTACTCTTTCCATAGAATCACGAAACAACTGAATATCGACAGGACAGCATAACTCAAAAACGAAAACTCAGATAAATACCAAACCCATTATTTAGGTTCAGTACCACTCAAGGATGCAACACGATTTTCAAGAAAATCCCCCACTCCAAACTACCTTTTACATGGAACATTTATCGACTTTTTTACTTTTGAAAAATGGCTCTAAGGATTTTGATTAAAATACAATATATAGATATTTACATGACAACTAAAACATATATCTTGAATTTTCTGGGAATAGTCTGCTAAAACCTCTTCATCCGGAAGGATTTTGCAGAATCTTGTATAACAGTAAACTTTAAGCGATGGATAAAAACATGCTACACAAAAAATATAGATATCTTTAAAAAACAGAATTTATTTTAAACAAATTTTTTGTGCCATGTCCGCTATTAATGGCTCGATTTGTTCAACACTTTGCATTCTTTTAAAGTCTGTCACTTTTCAGGTGTTTCTCGTGATGGCATGGAAATAGTATGGAATTTTAAGGTTAGCATATAGCGTCCAGTTCTTAAACGTCGCCCTCCGTGGTGTAGTGGTTTCCATGCTAGCCTCTAGTTCCCGAGTTCGCGGGTTCAAATCCGGCGGAGGGCTATGGATCTTTTCGAGGGTAAAAATCCTTAGCATGGCTTTCTTCGCAAGAGATGTAAAGCCGGTGGTCCCGTGTCGTAGATTTACATCACGTAAAAGAACCTCAAGCCTAATAAAGGGGTCTCTGAGCAGAATTACTGATCTTTCACGCCCAATATAGAATGGGACACTAAGGATCACAGCAGTTAAAGAGCGTCCATAAAAAAGCTTCAATTTAATTTGATTTTAAGTTCTTAAACATTTGACTATCGCTATTCTCTTTGTATCTATAACGAAATGTGTAATGTAGCTATTTCCGGAAAGGTTTATCTCGATTATAATGAAGTAGATAGGAAAATAAGCTTTAAAATAATTTGTATACCCACTAATAAGCGATAGAAGGTAAAAAGTCGTGTGAATGTAAATATCAGATTATTACTTTCTCTACTATGATGTAATATTAAGTAGAGGAAGTGTATTGTATCCCAACCAAAAATCCAATGTCGATGAGCGTGTTTATGTAAAAAGCACAACTCAAAAACGAAAAGTCGGTTAAATATGAAACTTGGTATTTAAGTTAGATCTTCTAAGGATAGACATGGAGATCTTGAAAATAACCCCCCCCACTCCAAACTGCCCTTTACAGGAAAAATGTTTCGTTATTTTATCAAAAATGACTCAAACAATTTTGATTAAAATGCCATATGCTTAAGGTATTTTCATTACAAATCAAATGTTTATCTTGAATTTTCTGGAAATATCCTGTTTAAAGTCCTCTTTAATCGCAACCACTTTTGTATAATTAGTAAACAGCAAGAGGTAGACAAAATATTACTATACAAATAATATATAGATCTCGTCGAAGCACGCAATTTTTGTGAAATAAAATTTCTCGTGGCATTAATCATTTCCGAGATATTCTTTGTTATTTTCAGATACCGCATTCTTTTCCCATCTGAAAATCTGCAAATTGTTATTTTCTTTCTTTCTTTTTCGTGCTCGTGTAAAGAGAGCAGAATTTCGAAGTTAGTGCATAGCGACTGCCTTTGAAAGTATTTAACTATCACTTTAACTTAACGTTCTCTTCTTAAACATATAACGAAACGAGTAAATGAGTAATGAAGGTTTATCTATATTAACAAGAAGTGGATAGAAGAATAAGCTTTTGTAAGAATAGTTTGTAGAAGAGTGAGTAGAGAAAGCCATGTGAATGCAACACATACTATTTTTATTTTCTCTATCACGTACGCAGTAAGTAGAGAGGATATTGCATTCCACCCAAAAATTCGATACCGAGATTTTACGGAAATGCATGTTTTGAGATTACCTAAATCCAGAAAAATCCATTTTAGAAAAAGGTTCGTGTGTGTGATTTTGAATAGTATAAATCAAAAACGAAAAGTAAATAAATATCACACTTGGTATTTAGGTTCAGTACCTTTTAAAGGTGTGACACGTAGATTTTCAAGAAAATCCCCCAATTATCCTTTACATGGAACATTTTTCGAAAATTTTTATTTTCTAAAAAATGGTCCTAACAATTTTGATTAAAATATCAAATAGATTTACATGACAAATTAGATGTATATCTTAAATTTTCTGGAATGGCCTAGGAAGTTCTCTTCATTCAGAAGGAATTTTGTATAATCTTATAACTGGTAAACGTTAAGCGATAAACGAAAAGGTACCGTACAAAAAATATCTCTTTAAAGCACACAATCTACTTCAAATAAGTTATTTGGGGGGGGCATAAGCCGTTTCTGAGATATCCGTTATTAAATGCTCAAGTTGTTCAATACACGTCATTCTTTTAAAGTCTCGTCGATTTTCAGCTGTTTCTCTCGATTGCATGGAAACAGTATGAAATTGAAGGCCAGCATATAGCATCCAGTTTTAAACACTTGACTATCGCTGTTCTCTGTAATGTAGGTATTTTCGTAAAGATTTATTTGGATTAAAATGTAGTAGGTAGAAAAACAAACTTTAGTAAGAGAAATCGGACGGAGACCGGAAGATCCGTGGTTCAAATCCCGGCTATGGTATTGAAATTTTCGGTCGTCTGATTCTACCTTTCCAACCTTGTCCAACACACGGCTTGTGTGAAAGAAAAATTAATTCAATTAATTGCCCCATTAGTAGTCGAAAGTACGAAGCCCGGGACTTAAAGTACTTGCAGCATTGTAAGTCGCCATTGGGGTATGTCATCTCAATACAATTTGATCTCCATGTGGTCTACCGGAAAAAATGCGAATCAGTTGGGGAACTTAATGTCGCACAGGCATACCATGTTGCCATAGTAGCTCAGTGGTTAGAGCAACCGGACGGAGACCGGGAAATCCGAGGTTCAAATCCCGACTATTATTGATTTTTTTCAGTCGTCTGATTCTACCTTTGGTAAGAATAGTTTGTATACCCACTAATAAAGATAGAGGGTAGAGAAAGAAATGTGAATGTATCACATCAGGGTTTTTTTCTTTTATAGTCCAAAGCTTATTTTGCTTTATGATTCTACCATACGATACGGATCATTTTTTCCACCTCCACGAAAGAAAAGTTTGAAAATAAAGACAACTTTTTATAAATGACCTGCTACCAGAGATCGGCTACCTACGTTGTTTCACAGAGTAATAAAAATGGAATCACACAATCGTGTTGTAATTCTGGAGCCCGTGAGCTCTAATGGAAATTCGCTCAGAGCAGGGAAACAAACCGAGCTGAGCGGTTGGTAATACTGCGAGAGAGATACCAACAAGATACCCATCCCTTGCAGAATACGTATGGACACTACGGCCACTGCATGTCGTTTGTTACGTCATGATAACGTTTCTCATGGAAGTACAGCCCGTCTGTAAAGTTTATACGCATTTACAAAACCATTAACCAGCAAGGTAAATGCGTACAACGTTTCAAAAGCCTGACATCCCCTCAAATATGAATTCAAAACAAGAGTTCTAGTTACATAATTTGAAAGATCAATTGCTCTAGCAGTAAACTACTGAAGGGCATGATAGTTTCTTTGCCCCTGTGACCTATTTTTACTTTCCCTAACACGTCCTTTGTTTTTACCGAGCGAGATAGCGTCGCGGTAACATGTGCGAGTCGCATTCGGGAGGTACCGGGTTCGATACCCGGCGACCACCCAATTTAACCCATGGGTTTTTCGTGGTATCCCCGGGTGGAAGCCGAATGCTGTGTTGGTTCGTGCTCTACCACGGCTCTCCTGCCCCCATTTCCTATCCCCCATCATATGTTTCAGAGTTATAGGACCTGGTGATGGTGTACGGAAGGTTGCGGTTGGGCGGTGGCTGCGCTGTGTGTAAGTTTCATCCTGACGTCATACAGAGACTGCTTAGCTGGAACCCACCTTTGGGTCCTTTCGGACAGGAGCTCCTTCGGTGGACCTCCGCAGCCTCGGGGCTCAATACAATGGGATCGGACGGCGTTTTAGGCGTTCAATCTGAAAACATTGGGTACCCCGTCTATGGTTGCACCCGTCGTCGTCCGAATCTGGTCGCCTTTCTGGTCTCTCCCCCCCCTCCCTCCCTTCCGAGGGTCATGTTAGAAGCACAAGAGGCCGACTGCCTGCGTGCGGTGCTTTGCATCGTTTTCGGGGCCCCCCTCCGATCGTCCGTACGTGCACCTTTAAATACTTTTTAGGTACGGGAAGTTGTGTTCCACCCAAATATTCGATGTGAGATTTTAACGGAAATGCATATTTTGAGGCCCCCTGAAGAAAAGAAGCATTTTTGGAAGAATGTGTGTGTAGTGGTGTGTTGTAAAGCATAACTCGAAGAACGAAAGTTTAGTTTAACATCAAACTTGGTGTTTAAATTCAGCGTCTTCCAGGGAGAGATACGAACATTTTCAAGAAACTCCTCCCAACACAAACTACTCTTTACCTGGAAATCTTTTTCTTATTTTTTAATTTTTCATAAATGCCTCTAATGATTTTTATTAAAAGGAATTTGGGATTTTCAAAAACTTACGTTTTTTTCAAGTGGTAGGTCGTTATTCGCTTTTTCTCATGGTCACACAAAGAGCATAAAATTTCAAAACCATCACATAGCAGCACACACTTTAAATGTTTTACTAACATCTCACCTACTGTGTCCCACTACGAAGTATGTAAATGTGAATTGAAGCTTTATCTGAATTGAGAAGAAACGTATAGAATAGTCTGTAGGGGAGTGTGCAGAGAAGGTCATGTGAATACAACACAACCGATTTTTTTATCGTACTGCCGCTGTTCAGTGGTTTCTAGCGATGTCATGGAGCTTTTAGGCCAGCATACAGCGTCCAGTTCTGAAACATGAGACTATCGATTCCATTTCCTCTACACCTTGTACCCACAATGAAATGTGTAACGGAACCTTTTTGCAGAAGTTTATCTCGATAAAATGAAGTAGATAGAAAAATAAGCTTTATTAAAAATAGTTTGTGGAAATTATATAAAACTAAACATAGTGGGTGGAGAAAGTCACATGAATGTAGCACATTAGGTTTTTTCCCCCTCGTCAAACAAAGATCATGGAATTTCAAAGCCCTCTCATAACGCGCTTTTTAAAAATTTGACTATCGCTTCAGCCTACTATATTTTTACTTTCTCTACTACGTATAGTAAGTAGGGGAAGTATTGCATTCCACCCAAAAATTCGATACCGAGATTTCACCGGAAATACGTGTTTTGAGGCCTCCTGAATCCAAAAAAGTATTTTTGGAAACATGTCCGGTGTGTGTCTGTGTGTCTGGGAACAGCATAACTCAGAAACGAACAGTCAGATAAACACCAAACTTGGTATTTAGGCTCGGTATCTTCCAGAGATGCGACACGAAGGTTTTTAGGAAAATCCTCCCCAGATTACCCTTTACATGGAACATTTTTCGAAAATTTTTATTTTCTAAAAAACGGCTCTAACGAGTTTGATTAAAATATCATAAATTTAAGATACTTTCATGACAAATAAAATGTATATCTTGAATTTTCTGGAAATGTCTCCGAAAGTATTCTTCATTGTGAACGTCTTTTGGATAATTCGTAAACCATAAGAGATAGACAAAATTTTACTACACAAAAATGTAGATCGCGTTAAAATACACAATTTATGTCGTACACATTTTTGTTGTTGAGTGAACCATTTTCGAGATATTGCTTGTTATTTCCTTAACTTTTCCAATACTTATACTTTTTCTCAAATGGGAATTCGTTATTCATTTTTTTTTGTCCTGGACATGCAAAGAGAATGGAATGCTCCACATAGCAACCAGCTCTTAAAATATTTGACTATCACTTAAAGCCTACCATATTCACATTACACCTACAAGAAAATTAGCAATAAGATAGAGTCTGCAAATGTTTATTTCGATTAACATGAAGTAGTTGGAGAATAAGCGTTTGTAAAAATACTTTGTACAAGAGTAGAGAAAGTAATGTGAGTGCAACACATCAGATTTTTCTTATACCTACAAGAAAGTGCGTAAATATGTAATGAAAGTTCACTTCTATTATGAAGAAGATAGCTCAGTCAGTTGAGCACCTGCCTGTTAAACAAGTGGTTCAGTGTTCGATTTCTGGCTGGGGGTGGAAACGTTTCTCTAGCCAAGATTATTCCCTATCCTCCCCCAGAGTCTGGAAGTGTGAATGAGAGCGTTATTTAATGTACAAAACCCAAAGAAAAGCAGAAATTCAATGACAACTGCATACGAGTTAACACCATTGCAGATAGGCTATATATTCAAAGGTAAACGGCCGCCTTTATGACCACTGCAAGAAGAATGGAAAATGTAAATGGAAGAATAGACCTTTGTAAAAATAGTTTGTACAGGAGTGGGTAGAGAATGTCATGTAAATGTCACGAATCATGTTGTTTTAAATCCCGGACTTTAAGGCGTTTGTTGCGGTGAAACTTCCAAATCGAATTTTTGGTCTAGCCTAGGAAAAGAAAGAGAAAGAAACCGAGAATAAAATAGTGAAGAAAACGAAGAATGAGGAGAAGGAAAAGGAGTAGAAAAAGAAGAAGTATAACGCTTTATGAGGCAGCAAATGTTTTTTATCCTACGCCACGTAGATCTGAGGGTTTAAACAAAGAGAGAAAACCGCAGCTGTGTGAGCCAATCAATTTCCGACGAAACGGGATGAGGTAGATTTGGAAGGGGCGTGCGGTACCGTCACCACTACAACTACCAAGGTAGAGGAGAGAGACTCCGCCCCCTAGCGAGAAGATAGTTGGTAGCCCTTGAAGTAGCTTCCTATATCTCCCTGCCATTATTGTATACAAGCACACAAAACTTTTTGAATTACAATACCGGGTTATATGCCGTGCTATAATCTCTGCACGCTGGGACTTTTATATTATCCCATACTCTCTTATGTATACAATTCCACTGCTTTTCCTAAGTTGGAAATAAACATTTTTAATAGCGTTATTCTCACAAGGACGATAAATTACCAGATTGTGGCAGAGTACGGTCGGCCTGCCCTCTCCTGGTGGAGGAAATCTCCGCCCTGACATACACGAAAAAAGAAACGGAGACATGCAGGTTGGTATAAGCTACTGAGGCAGGGAAAACGCTTTTAGGGGTGGATAAACTCGGCTCTTTCTTATATTTGTTTATATTTAATAATTCATCCAGACTCACCACTCTGCGTCTATCGTAGCGTGGACAGCTTTTGGGTTGATTGTTCCTTGCCTATCATGGACCACGAAAAGAAATGGCAACCTTTTTGTGCTGCATCTGAGAACGAACTGTTTAGGATTCGATTCCTGGCTATTCAGAAGTGTGTAAAATAAACGGCAAGTACTGGTTACAATAACATAAAAATAATAATGTTTATTTTAAATATGCACCTATAACATCGTGAGAAGGAGCGAACTTTCTCTCAGTAGATGCATATTTTTAGTGAAAACATGGAATTTCACTTTTTCACGCTTAAAAATACACATTATTATATACTGCAAGGGAATACAGTTTGTATCACAAATACTTGTGTACAATTTGACTAACACATTTGGTTTGTATATTGCGTTGTAAATATGCGAATAAGCATACTACCCGCATACATGGCAGTGGTAATGTTTGTATTGCTGATCTATACCAGCGAATAGTCATGTGCTTTCGATGGACAGTTCTTATCTACTAGTAAGCACAGGTACTCTATATACACCGTACCAGTGAACCTCGCGGCGAACTGGGACAAAGTGCCGTCCCTGTTCATTAGTTAATGAATATCATAGCCCTTCCTTGCGCCTTATTATTTTCTATCTCTGTTTTTACTTTATCTACTACGTACATTGACGTGTATAAAAATTATCTATTTCCTTATTGATTTATTTCATTGATATAAAGTTTCAGGTGCGTTATACCTTCCCTTAACACTGAAACCTTTGAGATTTACTCCATTCTTCTCCTATCTTTATAGCTTAGTTAAATAGACCTTTTCTTTTAATAAGGAGCAGTGGGTTTTTAACTAAATTGTTTGTAGCAATACCTTCCTACTCATGGGTTCTATCTTTTCCGACCTAAGGCTTTACATTTAAAGATTATATGAAAATCAGTTTCGTCGTCTTCATTAGATAGTCTACACACTGGTTCTTGTATAAACATTCCCATTGTATGTAGATTTTCCTCAATCTACGATGTACCATTAATAGTCCAGTTATTAGGTTTATTTGGTTCTATTGAGGTTTAGTGCATCTTCAGTTAGCGAAGATGATATTTTACTCATCGTTCGCTTACTGTGTTTGCAACCTTCTGTTTGAACCCACTGCTATGGTGGGAATAACTAATTCATCATCAGTGGTTCTTCGAACAGTATTCAAAGGAATGCCAACAACAACAAAAAAATGGTTCTGGTTGCAGTAAATAATTGAGCAGATCCTTTATTTGATAGGGTCTATGCTTTTTCTTTGTTGTCTGAGATTCCCATGTATCCAGGCACTCACCTAGGAGTAGGGATAGGATAGGACCAGTTAACGGATGGGATACCTTGCACCTTGTGCATACAGCTCCGGGAGGAACGGATGAGGTGAGGAACCGGTGCAAGTCGACAGAGACGCGCAGCGTTCTCCAATAGCTCCAGGCTTGACTACCCGGCCACGTGAGACTCGCTCGGACACGTCCCTCCGTAGAACCGGGGAAACACGACCCAGCAGTGTTGGCTCCATGGGCTTCCGTCTAGCAGGGTCGAGAAGTTCCCGCAAGCCTCCGCGCCATCTTCCCTACACGACCGAACCACAGAGAAAATGGGAGAGATAGAGAGGAAATCTGTACACCACTCTAGCATTCGTCTATGTCAACCAGGGAAAATCACAAAAAAAAAACCATGATCAGAGTGGGCGGCCACCGGAATCGAACCCGGACCTCTATAGCTTTCTCGCTCGGTCACCCACCTTGTTATCTTACACTCATTTCCCTAAATCGTAATAATGTTTTTCCTTAGTAAAGTGCCCACCTTCAGGAAACCAAGCTTTGTCTCCACACAGCCGGTATCACTGCTCTATACGACTGCCCTGAAAAGTAATTTAGAAACGTAAAACTGAACCATTTAACAATGTTAGAATCGGTGTGAAATGATGGAGTGGTTCGGAATCGCCTCTATGAAAAATATTCACTACAGTTGGTACCAGAGAAAGGCTAAGCCAATACAACATAATTCGGCCTTCTAGCGGAATAGGCGAAGAATTATTTGCATGTGTCGTTAAACTGAACGACAGCTACGATATTTGTATGCATTCGAGGCTGGCGTATAAGAGCACAAGATTACATGAACATTAACTTTTGACACCTTGAGAATTTATTGGTTATTTTTCTTTGAATGCTATTAAACGTAACGTATATTTACGTTATATTACGTAACGGTAATTTAAACATCTACATTGTTTATATCTACCGCGATACTCCTCTAAACTCGATGAAATGTGGCAACAGGGTCCCTAGTTCATCTTGACTTGTAAAAGAGCTTCTGCGCATGCGCGACTGGTATGATGTAATTACCCTATGGGGGCAAAATACGTACGGGTCGTGCACACTTGAAGAAGTGCAGCAGCGTGCGAAGCTTTTTCCGCAGGGTTTTTCCACTGTCACTGCAATGTTACGTGAATGACACTGGGTGGTAGTACAATACGGCTGTAGCAGAAGTAGGTAATGTGCACAAGTGCGGAAACTTCTCCCTGTTTCGTGCTCAGGAGCGGATATCTCAAATTAAAAAAAAAATAGCTTGCATATTACTTCGTTCTTTCCCTAACACAGTGTACTTACATAACAACAAACATCCTCAAAAACCCTTTCTTTCGTCCGACAAGTTATGCATTATTATTGTAATTGTTATTAGGAGCGGCTGCAGCTGTATCAATTAGTTGCTAATCATAACTACTGGGTCGTTGCATAAGTTCGTGCCGTTTTTGCAACGCCATGGCTTTATTAGCATAAAAGTACAATACAATACACAACAAGACATTGATACGCTGCGTCATAGATCAATAATCACTCACGCATTCACTCGCTGATGTATACACCATCTCTGTCAATGATCACCTGCCAACGTTTCAGGTAGGAGTCCAATGCCTCTCCTGTAGGGCTGTTGTGGTTTCGGGTTGAAGAAATCTGTTATTCAGTTGCTTAGAAAAGCTTCATGGTGAAACATTTGTCCCTGAATGTTGTTACAGAGAGACCGGAAAAGCTGATAATCAGAGGGGCTATGTCTGGTGAATATGAAGGGTGAGGAAGTTGTTTTAAAGGTTTATTTAAGGTCGCTTTGACTACATGGTCTTATCACGATCTGTTATATAAAAATACAATGAACATTAATTTTCAATTGCACAAATATGGAATAAAGCAAAGATACACAGTAAATCAAAGGGTTTCATATCCATTAGAAACTGTAGCGTCTTCTTGAGCGTATTGGGTCTGTCAACTGCATTGGAAAGATTGGAAATGCCGGCTTGTTGTCTACATCTGCTGTACTATGCACAATCTATAAGGAATAGTTAGAGGACTGTTACAGCCGGTACAGTTTGGAGGTTGGTCCTTAGTGAGAAAATAACAGTGCGTTAGTTTGGAGTCCTAATTCTAAGCCGCGTAGTAACTTGATCTCTTCTTTTGGGAACTCGAGAATGCAGAAAAGGTTTTGTGCAATCTGAGCGAGCTTCATGATTGATGACCAAAGGTGAGGAAGTGGTTCCCAACAAAATTCAGCAATCACACCTGTGGTGATTGTGGCTGTATGCGGGCGTACATTATCGTGGAGTAGCAACAAAATTTACCAGTATACGAGGGCAGCCCCAGAAGTACGCAACCTGACGTATCTATGGTAGAAAGTACCGCCCTTATAAAGCTTAAGTTTAAATTTTGACGATGCTACGTTGTTTAGTAATTTTTGGCAGCCATCAATAGCGAACTCTCTCAGCGAATTTGTAAACATGAATAAAACTGGTCATCGTTGTGCGATACAAGACTTTCATTTGAAGGTCTCTTAGTCCAACTAATATTAAAGCTGAGCTAGATTCTCTCTGGGGGAGTCTGCTCCTTCGTTTACAACAGTAAAATATTGGGTGGCAGAGTTTAAGTGAGGCCGTACGAGCTGCCAAGACGAACATCGCAGTAGTCGACCAAATGAGGTGACCACGCCAGAAATTGTGAAGTAAATCCACAAAATGGTATTGGATGACCGTCGACTGAAAGTGCGCGAGCTAACAAACATCTTAGGCATTTCAAAAAGTGCTGTATATCGCATACTAACTGAAAATTTACACATGAGAAAGCTGTGCGCATGATGGGTGCCGCGTTACTCACAATGAAACAAAAGCAGCGTCGTGAGGATGTCTGATAGAGTGTTTGGTGATGTTTCGCTGCAATAAAACCGAGGTTTTGCGCCGATTCATAACTATGGATGAAACATGGGTCCATCACCTCATACCTGAGACGAAGGAACAGTCAAAACGGTGGATTGAAAGGGGAGAATCGGCTCCAAAGAAGGCGAAGACAGTTCCATCTGCAGGAAAGGTCATGGCGTCAGTTTTCTGGAATGCGCGTGGGATAATTTTCATTGATTATCTTCAAAAAGGAAAGTAATCAATGACTAGTATTATGCAAACTTATTGCAACGTTTGAATTATGAAATCAAGCAAAAACGGCCGCATTTAGCGAAAAAGAAAGGTCTGTTTCATGAAGATAAAGCACCAGTTCACACATCCATTATCGCCATTGCCAAAATCAATGAGTTAAAGTTCAGATTGCTTCCTTATGCACCCTATTTGCCAGATTTAGACCCCTCTGATTATTTTCTGTTTCCAAAATTCAAGAAATGTCTTGGTGGTAAAAGATTTGCCAACAATGAAGAGGTGGACTTTACAGTTGATGGCTATTTTGAGAATTCGGCAGTTCTCACTATAAGTAGGGTATCGTAGCGATTGAACATATCTAGGAAAAGCTATCGAGCTGAAAGGAGAGTATGTAGAGAAATAAAGATATTTTTTTCCCAACATTTTTGTGTTTTCTTCATTAGGTCGGGTACTTCTGGGACAGCCCTCGTGCATAGCAGCATTTATCGTTTGAGTTTTTGGTAGCAATTCGTGCTGAAGAATACCAGTTTGGTGCCAGCAAACGCACAACACGTTGAAAAGGTGTTCCAGAACGTGGTTCATCACACAAGTCGAAATTTCCTTCTCGGAAAGGAGAAAACCATTTCCATGCCATTCTCTCAGCAAGTACTTCCCTTCCGTACACACCACAAATTGTTCTCGTGGCTTTTGCAGCACTGGACCCTCGATTAAACTCGAAGAGTAAAATCTATCGGAAGTGTTCATTCTTCCTTACCTCACTCTCCATACTGATTAGCCCTGAAAATGGCCAAAACGATCTGTTAACAATATACAAGCTCCTGTTCGCAACAATCAAACTCCAAACTGAGGAACAACAATTGAATAACAGAAAGCGAAGGATTTACAATGCAGCGTTGCCAATCCAATGCAGAACGGCACGAACATATGCACCGACACAATATCATGCAGCAGGAGCTATTTCACATTTTCAGAGCTGCCTGACTAAATCTTGGTGAACATCCAAAATGTACGCTCACGAGCTACTGTTTATGTGAAAGCTTTAATCAGGCATGGAGACGAAGATTATTGACACCATTGAACGGCAATAAGAAACCTATTACTAAAGCTCATTTTTCTACGTACTACGTTTTAATCCAAATAAACCTTTCCAGAAACAGCTACATTACACATTTCGTTATATATACAAAAAGAACAGCGATAGTCAAATGTTTTAAAACTGGACGCTATATGCTGGCCTTAAAATTCCATACTGTTTCCATGACATCGCGAGAAATAACTAACTGAATGTTAACAGGATTTTAAAGAATGCCCAAGAAATGAACAATTCGAACCATTAATAACGGATATCTCAGAAATGGCTTATGCCACAAAAAATCTATTTAAATAAATTGTGTGCTTTAAAAAGATCTACATTTGTTGTGTAGTACGTTTACGCTTATCGCTTAAGGTTTGCCAGTTATACAAGATTATACAAAATGCCTTTCAGAGTGAAGAGGACTTCAAAAGCAAAAATTCAAAATAAACTCTTTATTTGTAATGTAAATCATGTTTTTTAATTGAAATCGTTAGTAATTTTTTAGAAAATCAAAATTTTCGCAAAACGTTCCATGTAGTACAGGGTAGTCTGTGGTGAGGGATTTTCTTGAAAATCGTCTTGTCGCATCATTTAAAGATACTGAACGTAAATACCGAGTTTCGTACTTATCCGACTTTCGAGTTTTGCTGTTCACAGACATAAACACGCACGCAAACGCGCGCGCGCTAACCTTCTTGTAAAAATAACTTTTTTGATTCAGGAGACCTCAAAACATATATTTCCGGGAAAATTTCGACAGCGAATTTTTGGGTTACTCTCTACTATACGCAGTAGAAAAAGTAACAAGCTTTAAGTGTATTAATGGATCAAAATCCAAAAATTCTTAACTTTCTCTTTATTTCTATATTTTATTATATTATATTTTTGCGCTACAATTCAATGGGGCCTTTGACTCTGCTATTGAAAACATGGACCACCAGCTCGTAATATTACACTTCAGAAGCTCGAGAGCGCCAGGGTAGCGCAGTGATTTCGTTTCTGACTCTCAAACTGAGGGCCCGGGGTTCGATTACTGGTTTTGGGATGACATTTTAAGTCCGCCCTGACCAGGCCTTCCCCTCTGATGTGCTCATGTGATTCGGAGTCCACGGTAAAAGCTGTAGGTCCTCATTCCACCGCCATCCCCATCATCACCCTGCTAACGGATTCCGCCCACTGGGTGCCTCCACTTCAGAAATGGTTCCAGTCATCGCTTGGTGGAATAAGGTTTCCTGATGGTTATGCTGGCAGAGGTTGGGGCTGGATTTTTCAGTCACAGCATAATCAGCTGTGTTCCGTTATGCACCACTTTTTATGCAAATGAATATACAGGAAGAATTCGATGTCGAAACTTCACCGGAAACACGTGTTTTTAGGCCCCCTGAATACAAAAAGTTCTGTCTGGGTGTCTGAACAGCAAAACCAAATATTTGATAAGTGCCAAACTTGGTATTTAAGATCAGTATCTTTCAAAGACTCGACACTTAGATTTTTAAGAAAATTCCCCTACCCAAAACTATCCTTTACATTAGTCATACCATTTTGTGACACTTGGTGTCATTCTCCTCCTTTCTCCCGCCAACTTCGTGTGTTGGGGATGGTCTGACTTTACGGCGACACAACGCTAATAGAATAGAAGCTCCTTATAGGGTAGGCAAACCGAAGAACAAACAAAGGTTGTGTTAAATGTCGTGTGCCTTTCGGTGGCACCACTGATTTACATGGGCATTTGTTCGTTATCTAACGATTTTTATTAAAATGTCATATTTAAGATCTTTATAGTACAAATAAAATGTATCTATATCTTGAAATAGCCTGTGAATTTCACTTCATTCGGAATGAATTCTATTTAATTTTGTATAACGTAAACCATAAGAAATAGACAAAAACATACTGCACAAAACACACAATTTAAATCAAACCAGCTTGTGGCATCAGTCATTTCCGAGGTATACGTTATTAATTGTTTGTATTTTTCAATGCTTTCTGTTTTTTTTTAAATTGCTGTCACTAATCATTATTTGTTGGGATACCACGGGAAGAGTATGGAATTTCAAGGCTAGCATGTAGCGACCCACTTTTAAATATCTGGCTATCGATTCCGTTTCTTCTATACCCCTGGTACTCCCCACGAAATATGTAATTAATGAAAGTATTTCTGCAGAGCTTTATATTGATTAACATTAAATAGATAGAAAAATAAACTTTCGTAAGAAGAATGTATATTAGTTATATTAAAAAATCTGATGTGTTATGTGGAGTATTCTCTTTCTTTGCATTACCAGGACAAAAAAAAACATGAATAACGAATTGCCATTTGAGAAAAAGTATAAGGACTGGAAAATTTAAGGGAATAACAAGCAATATATCGAAAATGGTTCACTCAACAACAAAAATGTATATGACATAAATTGTGTATTTTAACGCGGTCCTCATTTTTTGTATAGTAAAATTTTGTCTATCTCTTATGGTTTACCAGTTATGCAAAAGTCGTTCACAATGAAGAACACTTTTGGAGACATTCCCAGAAAATTCAAGATATACATATTATTTGCCATGAAAATATCTTAAACA
The DNA here is from genome assembly GCA_030765065.1 of Deroplatys truncata. Lineage (NCBI taxonomy): Eukaryota > Metazoa > Arthropoda > Insecta > Mantodea > Mantidae > Deroplatys > Deroplatys truncata. Next base: position 220,484,838 of record CM060981.1, on the reverse strand, counting down.
TATGATATTTTAATCAAAATCGTTAGAGCCATTTTTGAGAAAATTAGAATTTTCGAAAAATGTTCCATGTAAAGGGTAATCTGGGGTGGGGGGAGTTTCTGAAAACCTTCGTGTCTCATTGGTGGAAGCTACTGAACCTAAATACCTAATTTGGTGTTTATCCGACTGTTCGTTTCTGAGTTATGCTGTTCACAGACAGACAGACAGACAGACACACACACACACACACACACGGACATGTTTCCAAAAATGCTTTTTTTTGGATTCAGGGGGTCTCAAAACATATTTCCGGTGAAATCTCGGCATCGAATTTTTGGGTGGAATACAATACTTCCCCTACTTACGATACGTAGTAGAGAAAGTAAAAAAACCTTGTGTTACATTCATATGACTTTCTCTACCCTCTATCATTTATTATTGACTACACAAATTATTCTTACGAAATTAATGTTCTTCCACACAAGCCGTGTGTAGGACAAGGTTGGAGAGATAGAATCAGACGACTGAAAAACTCAATGCCATAGACGGGATTTGAAAACCACGGATCTCCCAGTTTCGTCCTGTTGGTAACTGAGCTACCATGGCAACATTAAATTCCCCAGCTGACTCGCATTTTTTCCGGTAAACCACAAGGAGATCTCAAATAATTTTAGGATGACACGCCCTAATGGTGACTTATAATTCTGTAAGTACTTTAAGTCCCGGACGACTCTATAGTTTAGACTCTATTAGATCAATTAATTCCAATTAATTTCATGATTTATACGAAAGTTTATTTTTCTATCTACTTCATTTTAATACAGTTAAACCTTTACTTCGTTACGATACAGCGATAGTCAAATGCTTAGGGTTGGATACGCTATATGCAAGCCTTAAAATTACATAGTGTTTCCATGCAATCGCGAAAAACAACTAACAATCGATAGGAGCAAATCGAACCATTAATAACGGATATCTCGTAAATGGCTTATGCTACAGAAAAAGTTATTACAAGTAAATTATGCGCTTCAAAGAGATCTATAGTTTTTGTGTAGTACGTTTTCGTCTATTCCTTAACGTTTACCAATTATATAAGATTCTACAAAATTCCTTACGAATGAAGAGGATTTCACAGGCTATTCCTTGAAAATTCGAGATATACGTTTTATTTGCCATGTAAATATCTTTAGTACACGATATTTTAATCAAAATCGTAAAAGCCATTTTCAGAAAATCAAGAATTTTGAAAAAAATTCCATGTAAATGATAGTTTGGGCGAGTGATTTTCTTTCTGACATTCTGATTTATTTTTTAGTTATGATATTCACAGACACACATCGGGACCATTTTCTAAAAATGCTTTTTTTCAGGGGGCATCAAAACATGTATTTCCGGTGAAATCTTGGTATGGAATTTTTGGGTGGAATGAAATACCTTTTCTACGCTCTATGTACATGGTAGAGAAAACCAAAATCCAAAAAGCACGAAATCGCACTTAAGCAACTGTTCCATCCGAGGATCAGATCTACGTCTAATGAATGTCACGTAGATTCACTATCCTCCACCATGGCGTTGGATGTAGGTGTTTGGCTGTTAGCAAGGTATTCAAGTAACAGAGGATTTATGATTACTACCTGCTGCTTCCAAATACCTTTAGGATACCGAACACACATTAATCGTTTACATATGGTTAGAGCTAACAAGCATTTCAACACTGAAGCCGCATTAAGTTTGTGCACCCCTATGGAAACTAACTTACGAATGCGGGTGGAAAGAGAGAGAAGTGGCAGGGGAAAACATGCCCGGTTTTAAAAAATACACCGACTAACCCTGTGCAAATAAATACACCCAAAGTTGCTTTAGAATCGTAAAAAACAGGTGGAAAAGAAGACAAGGAGAGTAGGGAATAAGCGGAAAAAAAACTGAAGTGTTACATTTACATGACTTTCTCTACTCACTATCGTTTATTACTTTCTCTAACGTTTACCTATAGTAAGTAGAGGAAGTATTGCGTTTCTTCTAAAAACTGGACACCAAGATTTCAGCGAAAATACATCTTTTGAGGTCCCTGAATCCAAAAAATAAACAACGAAATGTCGGACAAATACCAAAATTGCTATTTAAGTTTAGTACCTTCCAAAGATGCGACACGAAGATTTTTAAGAACATTAAACCACCCCAAACTACCCATTTCATGGAACATTTTTCAAGATTTTCAATTTTCCCAAAAATGGCTCTAACGATTTTGATTAAAATGCTACATAATTAAACATATTTACATGAAAAATAAAATGCATATCTTGAAATGTCTGGTGATAGCCTGTGAGCTCCTCTTCAATCGAAAGGAATTTTGTAGAATCTTGTATAATTGGTAAACTTTTTGCGATACACGAAAACGTACCTCACAAAAAATGTAGACCTTTTTGAAACACACAATTTATTTCAAATAACTTTTTTGTGACATCAGACATTTCCGAGATATCCAATATATTAATGGTTCAAGTTGTTCAACACTTTAACATTCTTTTGAAGCCCTTTCAACGTTGAGTTGTTTCTCGCGATGTCATGGAAACAGTATGGAACTGAAAAATAAATTTCCATAATGATATTTGCACACACAGTAATAAACTATAGAGGGTAGAGAAAGTCATGTAAAAGCAATACATCAGTATTTTGAACGCAGGGAGATCAGTTTCTTAAAAGGTGTTTCTTGGGGATCAGAAGCAGCAATTCTGGACTCTGAATTTTTTAATTGAATATAATACTTTCTCTACCTAACACAGGTAAGCGTAGAGGAAGTAAAATAAATACTGGTGTTCGATTTGCATTTGAAAATGTAAAGTGGTGCTAAAGGGAAGCCCTAAAGCAAACTCTTCCGTCATTTTGGGTCGCATATATTTTGATTGTTGTTGCATTTGGCAACATCAACAAACCAGCTAACCTGGCCCCAAAAGCACGCACACACGCACGCGCGTGTAAACTAAACGTTTGGCTAACGCTTATCGTGGAATCAATGATGTATGTTCGTGAGTGTGTGTGTGTGTGTGTGTGTGTGTGAGACAGAGAAGGTGCATTCGGCTTTTGGTACAGACCAGAACGGTTTACACACACACACACACACACACACACACACGTACAGTTTTGCCAATAAAATGTAAAATCCACGGATGTCCATATAGACTGAAGTTTAAACTGTAATGTAAATATTTTCATTCGTTCATTACAGTGTTTTACTCTGTGATTTTGCAGTTTTTCACTACGTTTTTAACATACGTTACTCCTTTATTCAAATGTAAACCTATTTAGAAGACACACATCTATATTAATATTATAAACAGAGAAAATTTGTATGCATATGGGTGTGTGTGTGTGTGTGTGTGTGTGTGTGTGTGTGTGTAAGGTTATCTCAAAAAGCATTCAGCCGATTTAGATAATTCTTCATCACTGAAAGGTACAAGAATTTCTGAAGACATGGGTCTATAAATCCTCTTCTAATTTCATTTCATAAATTACTGAAAGATTGAAAAGAATCTACAAAGCCTTTGTACTTGAATACAAATTCATTGGAGTTATAAAAGAATATGTTTATGAAGAAGGCCTTGACTTTTAGTGGGGAATGTTATGGAGTAGAAAATAGTTGTTACACTATAAAAAATGCGAGGTGTGAGTTAAAAAATAATGGGAATGTTTTAATTTCGCGAGCTTTATACATCCGATGTTCAAAACCTTTATTTTATCTTGTTGGTACACATGTTCCTGATGTATGTCTGCATTTTCAGCTATTTTGAATATTCAATTTATTGTTGAGAGTCGAAAAAGTTATACGTGTTTTCGAGTACTCGGCGAATTTTTAATTTCGAAAAAATGGATCAAAGAATTTGCATTAAATTTTGCTTGAAAAACGGAATAAAGTGCAGCACCGCATTCTAAATATTGACTGTGGCTTTTGGCGAATCTAGTATGAGGAAGACAAGAGTTTAAGAGTGGTATAGACGTTTCAAAGAGGGTCGAGAAGACGTTGACAACGACGACCGCCCTGGACGCTCTAGCACATCAACTACTGACGAAAATGTGGAAGAAGTAAAGTAAATGGTTCTGTAAAATCGCCGAATCACCATCAGAGAGGTTGCTGATGATATCGGCACATTCTTTGGCTCATGCCAAGCAATTTTTTCGGGTGTATTGGCCATGAAACATGTAGAGATCGCGTAGACATCGCTCAGGAATTGCTGAATGAAGTCGAAAACGATTCAGAATTTCTAAGTAAGGTTATAACAGGTGACGAAACAGGGGTATATGGGTATGACGTCGAAAGTAAGGCCCAATCGTCCCAATGAAAACTGCCTGAAGAAGCAAGACCGAAAAAAATCCGGCAAGTTCGATCACATGTGAAGGTTCTTCTCACTGTTTACTTTGGTTGCAATGCATCAGAAGTTCCTGCCTTATGGTCGTGCAATCAATAAGGAATACTACCTGGAAGTTATGCGCCGTTTGCGTGAAAACGACCAGAATTGTGGCAAAACCACTCGTGGAAATTGCATCACGATAATGCACCCGCTCACCTCAATGCTTATTCTTCGTGATTTTTTGCCAAAAAACAAAACCGTTATGCTGCCTCCGCCACCGTATTCGCCGGACATGACCCCTTGCGACTTTTTTTATTCCCGAGGCTGAAGAGAACCATGAAAGGAAGATGTTTTGCTACCACTGACGAGATAAAAACAGAATCGCTGAACACCATAACGGAAACGGAGTTCCAAGATTGGAAAAAGCGCTGGCACAAGTGTATTATATCTGAGCGGGATTACTTTGAAGGAGACAAAGTTGATGTTGATGATTAAATATAAATTCTTTAAGAAAAACAAAAATGCCCTTTATTTTTTATCACAGCTTGTACATGTAAAATAAGAAAATGCCGCAGATATTTAACAGCAAGCAATACGTAGGATATATGGTCACAATTCGGCAACTAAGACACGGCAAAACAAAAGAGAATCGAATCAGTTTATAATGCCACGATACACATATGACAAAGAACGCTCTGCGTTAATTCCTTTATATTTACGGTGTAATCAAATCTGTTATGGCAGAGCCTATTAAATAATTGTACAAAGAGAAGAAATTGCTACCATTAAAATCAATGAACCGATTTTTTAAATTAACAACTGGAAGATTCTTTATTCTCGATGGCCTGGGAGTGCGGAATCTACATATTCACCAGTTTCACCTTTATTTCGCAGCAGATGTTAAGGGATTCTAATAGGGATGCGACCTAGATACCATCGATACTTCGATACTCGGTAACTAAGTATGCCTAATACTTTGATATAAACCTTCGATACTTCTATATTTTTAAGTTTTGAATTGTTAAAAGTTTTTTGCGTTTAATTTTATGCTAGATAAGGAATGAAAGCTGTCGAGAATTCACGTTATTGCCCCGCACGTGTCCCCAAAGAGTTGCTGGACTATAGTTCTTGATAGACCTCGACTGCGTTTCCTGTGGGTGAATCAATGCAACATTCCATAGACCCTTATGTCTAAACCAAAACATACAAAACAGTGGGGGAAAGAGTGGAGGTACTCATGTAACATGCAGTGTTAACTGAGTTATGAATGAAGCTCATCCAGTTGACTAAATCACGTTTCTGCGATAGTCTGCCTTAGTGACTCAGTCTCAGTCTTCACATTTACCTACTCTGGTGACCAAAATCTGTGAATCCAACCGAAACAAATCAGAACTTAATACGTGAGATAATACAGCGCATGGAAATATTTCTTTCCTTCTTCTTATTAGTTTGTGTTTACGGAAGTCAAACTCGGTTCACAAGCGTAGTTTTCAGGTACACCGTCTCACTGATTTCCATAATATGGATAGAAAATCCTTTAAAAGAAAATTTTTAGCACAAACTACCTGTCGTTTGTGGAAATTGCAACACTAAGAAAGAATTTCCCGAATAACTCCAAACTTGGGGGAGGTGTAGGAGAGTGTGTAATCAATAAGTGATTAGGTTTGCAGAGAGATGGGGTACACGTAGGCCTACAAGATCCCTCTCGTATCGATCCGACAAGGTCAGTGTTGCGCCCAGTGTAGTCAGTGCAGAGCTGTCAAACAACGTGGAAACAATAAAGCGTGTGCCAGTATGCCTCGTTGATGTCAAAGGGAGCCATATCGGCAAGCGGGTGAGTTCGAACGGGGTAGAATGATCGGTCTCCAGGAAGCGGGTTTGTCATACCGTGACATTTCGGCTCGTACAGAGCAAGCTGCTACGACAGTGATGCGTGTGTGGAAGCAGTGGATAGATGAAGGTCATACACTGCGAAGAGCGGGTACTGGACCACAGCACGGGATGACTGTCATCTACGGACAAGATGACCGCATGGCCGTACAGCTTCATCGACAGTGTTGGCTCGACGCTGGAGAACTGCAACAGGCGTGAAGTTGTCTGCATCAACGGTTCGTCGCCGTCTGCTGCAGGTTGGACTGCTTGTATGCATGCCATTGCGTCGGCTTCCATTGTTCAGAAACCACAACCGACTCTGACTGTAATGGGCACGTCAACACCGTCACTTGGGTGCTGAGTGGCAAAATATAGTCTTTTCAGACGAGTTCCGCTTCAACGTGTCCTACAGTAATAGCCGCATAGTGTCCGGCGGTTCCGTAGTGAAAGCAAACCTGGAGGGCTGCATTGTTGAGCGGAATAGCGGACAAACAACAGGTGTGATGGTTTGGGGCGCCATTGGTTACAACAACCGATCTCACCTCCTATGAATTGAAGGCACTTTGAACAGCAACCGGTACCTAACGGCGGTTGTAGAGCCTGAGGTACTCCCTCTGCTTCGGGCATCTCCACAGGCCATATTTCAACAGGACAATGCCCGGCCACATATTGCGAGGAATGTACAAGACTTCTTCGAAGAGCAACGGGTACCATTGCTTCCCTGACCTGCACGTTCGCCTGACATGTCGCCCATCGAACATTTCTGGGATATGGTTGATCGGCATCTGGTGCGTCACGGTCCTCCAGTAACCAGTGTCACGGATTTGTGGGCTTGATTACAAACTGCGTGGAGAGAAATCCCTCAGGAACTTATTCAGAACCTTTTTGATTCAAAGCCAAAGCGTATAGCAGCTCTAATTGCAGCACATGAAGGCCACTCCAAATACTGAATATTATGGCTCAAAGGTCATGTATAGATTTGAAACGTTTATCATTTGTTACTTGTCATGTACCCTAACCTGTGGTATTAAATTCATTGAATTCATGCGTTTCCTTCTTGGTGTTGCAATTTTCACAAACGGCAGTGTATGTTTACAGAAAAAGGGAAGCAAAGAAATAATAATAATAATATCATCCTTGACTAATAATAGAGGATGTATAACCTGTGGCATTATCAAGATAGAAATAATGCTGCCAATTGCAGAATGTCAAACAGGAACAATTTCGGAATTAGCATACTATGGAAAATCGGTTACATGAGTTTATACACAGAAAACTACTAGTAAGAACATAATTCAGTGAACAAGCTATTGCCTTTACGTTATTTATAAAGTGAGTATGGAGTATCGGTGCTCAAAATCAGTTTTGGTATCGAGTATCGAGAAATAGTGGTATCGTCCCATCACCTGTTTCTGTAACATGTGAAAACTGTGCACCCAGGGAATTAAAGGCATGCGTTTTAATTGTCATATAAATGTCTTTAATATATTGTATTTTAACCAAAATTGTTAGAGCCATTTTTCAGAAAAATGTTCCATGTAAAGGGAGTTTGAGGTCGGGGGATTTTCTTGAAAATCTTCGTGTCACATGTTTAGAAAGTACTGAATTTAAATACTTAGTTTGGTATTTATCCGAAATCTCGTTTTTGAGTTATGCTTTTCACAGACACACAGATACACAAATACACGCACAGAAGGACATTTTCTAAACATTATTTTCTACTTTCTCTACTACGTACAGTAAGTAGAGGAAGTATTGCCTTCCACCCAAAAATTCGATACGAGATTTCACCGGAAATGCATGATTTGAGGTGCCTTGAATCCAAATAAAGCATTTTTGGAAACATGTCCGTGTGTGTGTGTGTGTGTGTGTCTTTGTTAGTCTGTGAACAGCATAACTCAAAAACGAAGGGTCGGATAAATATCTAATTTTGTATTTAGGTTTAATATCTTCCAAGAATGGGACACGAAGATTTTAAAGAAAATCCCCTCACTCCAGAGCATCCTTTGCATGGAACATTTTTCTACAGTTTTGATTTTCTCAAAAATGGCCAACGATTTTGAATAAAATATCATAGTTTAAGATATTTTCATGACAAATGAAATGTATATCTTGAATTTTCTGGGAAAGTTCCCCAAAAGTCTTCTTCATTTTGAATGACTTGCATGTAACTGGTAAACCGTAAGAGATAGAAAAAATGTTACTAAAAAATGTGGATCTTGTTAAAACACAACACACAATTTATGCAATATACATGTTTTGTGGAGTAAACCATTTCCGAGATATTCCTTGTTATTTGTTTGAATTTTCCAATACTTAAAATTTTTCTCAATTCGTTACTTTTTTTTGTCCTGGACATGCAAAGGGAATGGAATGCTCCACATAGCAACCAGCTCTTAAACGATTTGACTATCACTTAAAGCCTACCATATTCCCCTTGCACCTACAAGAAAATTAATAATAAGATAATTTCTGCAAATATTTGTCTCGGCTAACATAAAATAGATGGAGAATAAGCGTTTGTAAAAATAGCTTGTAGAAGAGTAGAGAAAGTCACGTGAGTGCAACACATCAGATTTTTTTATTCAAGGGCCTTAAAGCTTGTATTTCGGTTAAATATGGATATCGAACTTTGAGGTGGAACGCATATCTTCTCTACATGCTATGTGGGTGTTAGGAGAGGTAAAAAAATAAATAATTTGCTGCTGCATTGAATAAATCGTAAGTTAATATTTTCAAATAAAAAGAAGGTAAATATCCATGTAACATTTAAATAGTCATGATTCAATTTTCAAATATGATTATATTCTAATTCTGCGATAATACTAGTAAAACCTATATCAAAAGTTAGAGGATCTGATACAGTTCATGCACATACCTGCAGTAAAACAGACAAAACATGCAGGTTACTAGCACTGAATGCAGGAAATTCAACTTTCCAGCATTTGTTTTTTTCTACCGTCGAAAAAGGAAATGAACGCCTATTACCTCAGATGCAAGCCCGAGGTGCTTCCCATAACCATGTCATAGAAATGGTGATTTTAACTGAGTTGGCCAAGCTACCAATCTCGACACAACGCATGCAAGAACGAAATATAAACAAACAAACAAATAAATGCGTTCATTGTTTTGCTAATTCGTAGGTAATACAATGCATAATTTGAATGGGCTGCAGAAAGCTAATGCAATAAATCTATTTCATTTAAAATGACCAATTTGTATTCAATTTCACTTTTGGAGCCCATATGAAAAACCGCTGTCATGTACCCAATCCTGAATAATGATTACATGTCAACTACATTAGAATGTTAAATGTAATTCACTTGCTAATTCAGCAGGGTAACTGCACGTTCAATCTTTATTTGTCCATTTTGTTTACAGTGGGCGAGTACAAACACAGAGAGACACAGCAATAACACACGAATATATTCTTAACTTTTATGATGCAATTTAATTCTTGTTTCAATGCTTTCTACATATTTATTCTTTCATTTAATTTACAAGATGTTTATCAGCTATTGAGGTTCTTTTCTTCTCTTTTCTACACTAAAATTAGACATGAATAACTAAAGCGTTTTTTTTTACATGAAACACGTTTTTAAATAAAGTAGCGGCAGTTTTTTTTAAACAATGGAATATTATTTCCCAAATACTTTATTATCATTCATTCTTACTTCTCCACATAATCACCGCCGTTATTCAGGCGCTTGTCGTAACAGGAAACCAGTTTTTGTATGGCTTCGTCAAAGAATGATGCCGCCTGTGATGAAAACCAAGTCTGCACTTCTTGTTTCACATCATCGCCAAATCCGGACAATAGGAAGGGTGGTCGAACTGTTCCCAACTAAACGATGCGACCAGATCTTGAGTTTGTTTGGCTGTGTGTGGCCGGTCATTGTCATTCGTTATTGTTTCCCCTTAAACCTCACACAATTGACGATGAATGTTTGCTTGCGTAATTTATCGTATTCAAAAAACGAATCATATGTTTGACTTCACAGTCGGTGGGTCTTTCGACTGTTTTGAACATTTCAAAACGCTCTAATAAGAAGAAAGCACAAAGTGACGATCGCTCATAGCTGCATCTAGGTTCCTAATGAATGGAAGAAGTGATCGCGACTGCAGCGCTGCAGCGGGAAAATATTAAAACGGTACCTACTTTAAAAACACTCCTCGCATCATTATTATGGCTTATTATTATTATTATTATTATTATTATTATTATTATTATTATTATTATTATTATTATTATTATTATTAGGAGCTGCTGCAGTTATATATCAATTTGTTATCATGCAGCAAATGCTATTTCATATTTTAGAGCTATCTAACTAAAATTTTGTGAGCACACTATTCACGAGCCGCTACTGTTTATATATCAGCTAATTACAGCTTGACTAGTCGATAACTTTTCGCCTCTCAAAGAGAGGAAAAAATCTGTTGCATTCACATGACTATTCTCTACTCACCCTTGTATAAACTATTCTAGCAAAAGTTTATTCGTATACTTCTTGTTAATCGAGATATAACCTTCATTACGCATTTGCCCATGTTAGAAATACGAAGAATATGGTAGGCTAAAGCGATAGTCAGATTTTTAAAAAGCAGAACTCTACGCGATGGCTTTGAAATTGCATGCTCTACTCGTATGCATGACCACGATACAGAGAGACAGAGAGAGAGAGAGAGAGAGAGAGAGAGAGAGAAAACTAATAGCAACTTACCAGCTGAAAGAAATAGAATTATTTGAAAATTCAAAACAATAATGGAAAAGATCAACGTCACAAAAAGTTCCAGTTTACATAAATTGGCTATTTTAACGAGATCTACATTTCTTGTGTAGTAAGATTCGTTCCTCTTCTGATCATGTAAGGTACATACAATTTGAAAGCGCGACATTCTTTTTAAAAAGCTGGCTACTGTTTAGCCTACTATATCCTATTTCTTTTTCATTTTTACTTTTTCTAAGAAAGAGATTGGCATGTTGGGATCTACTGGCTGACCAGAGGAACTGGCAAAACATGGGCAATTTCTTGGCTAAAATGCGTGAAACTAGATCAAATTTGTTCAGTTAGTCAAAGGTAATTTGTCGTGAAAGGGGATATACCATACATATATAAGAATAACTAACCAAGAAACATGTTAAAATATTCAACATCCAACATTTGTACACAGCAAATTGTAAGAAACGGGCGAGCTAGCAAAATTCCAGGTAAAACAGAATTCTAAGTAGAGCACACCTTTCACCAAGCCAACGAGCAGGTAACCGGTAACGGTCAGGAGAAATAGAAAGAGACAGATAAAGAAAAGAAAGAGACGGATATATTAAACCCGCTTCACAACGCACCAGGGTGACGCATAAGCGCACGAATTTGGAGTAACATATTCTCATACATGTTAAGGTAACGCGGACTGAGGACCAATTAGAAACGTCGTTACATTTTGAAACGCAGAGGTGAGCGTCACTAGGTTCAGGTATATAAGGGCAAACAAGGCCCCAGAGCCCACTCTCTTCTCTTCTAGAATTACGTCGGTACGAAGTGTAACGCTCTTAACGACAGATGCACGTGTTTGTGCATATGGGTGGGAGTGCGTGTGCAGATAGTTAGGCTCCTGACTTATTTAAAGTGGTGGGATTGGAATAATGGGAAAGCTAGCCGTCCATAAATATTTAAATTGTGAATAAATTATATTGATTAAGGGAAATGCATTTTATTTTTAATTTGCCCACCCACGATAACCTGAGAACGAACGGTTAGATATATATAGGGAAAAGTTAGGAATGTAAAACGCAACAGCCGACGAGCATCCATAGCCGAGGAAGAACATTGCAGCAGATAGCATCAACTCAAGCACCGACGATTTCCCGCTACAAATAGCGCTCAGCAACCGTTTGCCGCAACAATCTCTAATTTACTTGTTTTTTTGTTTTGTTTCTTTTTCTGTTGTTTATTTTGTCACCATACCTTGTATCTTAAATATGCATGTACGGTCAATGACCATGCACCAAATACTGAGTAATAATTTCAATAATTTGAAACCAATGAAGATCCTTATCTATCTATGTACTTTTTCTACCGCGTACGTATTAGGTAGACAAGATGTTGTATTCCATCCAAAAGTCTGATACCGAGATTTCACCGGAAATACATGTTTTGAGGCCCCTGAATCCAAAAAACAGTTTTTAGAAAACGTCTATGTGTGCGTGTGTGAACAGTATAACTTAAAGCGTAAACTCCGATAAACACCAAACTTGGTATTGGGGTTCAGTTCCTTCTAAAGATGCGACACGAAAATTTTCAAGGCAATCTCCACACCCCAAACTATCCTTTACATGGAATATTTTCGAAGCTTTATTTTCTAAAACAATGACTAACCTTTTTGATTAAAATGCCACATCTTAAAGATATTTACATGAAAAATAGATTGTATATCTTGAATTTTCTAGGAATAGCCTGTGAAGTCCTCTTCATTCAGAAAGAATTTTGTATACTCTTGCATGACTTGTAAAAGTTAAACGATAGACGAAAATGTACTACACAGTTGATTTCAAATAGCGTCATCTGTGACATCAGTCATTTCCAAGATATCCGTTGTTAATGGTTTGAGTGTTTGAGTACCATTCTTTTAAACTCCTGTTGATATTCAGCTGTTTCTCGAGATGTTATGGAAAGAGTAAATAATTTTAAGTCTAGCGTATAGCATCCAGTTCTAAAACATCTGACAGTCGCTATTCCCTTTATATCTGTAACGATTTGTGTAATTCAGTTATTTTTACCTCGATTAAAACAAAGTAGATAGAAAAATAAGCTTTCGTAAGAATGATTTGTATACCTACTAATAAACGATAGAGGGTAGAGAAGGTCATATGAATTTAACACCTCAGATTTTGTTGTAGTAAAATTGTCCTTACGACATGCTTTATGAAAAGCTGGCTATCGCTTTAGCTTATTGTATCCTATTTATTTTTTCATTTTTGTTTAGGCTTAATCTCCTTTAACTGGGTAAGTAAAAAATGACAATGAATAAATGGAATAGTTGAAATTATGCTTAATTGGGCCCGGAGCCCTCATATTCTCAGGGAAAACCAGCAAAAATGCTTATTCAGATAACTCCTCTAACCGAGATTTGAAGTCGTGCCTCTTGAATGTGAGGCAGACACATCATGGAAATTGGCGTATCCTTCTTAAGTGAATATATGTGATGAAAGTTTATTTTGATTAACAACAAGTAGATAGAAGAAGTAGCTTTTGTAAGAATAAGTTGTAGAAGAGAGAGTAGAGAAAGCCATGTGAATGCAACACATCGCCAGCATGTAAATGACTTGAGCGAGATTCCTGCTCCTGCATGTACGATAAAGCATATAGTCGACTAGTATTTTGGAAGGGATTTATGGATTGTTTTAAATGAAATGGTGATGGTGTTGGCGGAGGTGAGGCGGGGGTGAGAAGAGGGAATGTGTGAATTTGTGGCATGTTTGCGTAGTGCCGGAGTATTTGTAGTGCTGTTATAGTGAATGTGCTCGTAATTTTTTCCCCCGCCTCCCCGTCCATGTCTATACAACATTGTGGCAACAAGCTGAAATACCTGGCTCCCCCTCCCCTTCCCTTAGTCGACACTCTACCCTACCAACATTTCACAGGTACAGTTACGTGAACAAATTCTAATGGATTACACCCTCATTCAAAACGTTAGAAACATGTGACATTTAGCGTTTTTAAAAACGAATAAAAGCTTCGGAGAACAAAGTGCTTTTATAGAGGACTAACGCTGACACTTACGGGACTGTTTCTCGTTTAAGTGTTATTTCAACCCTATATCGGATAAACAACTGAATAAGTAAACAAGTCCATAGTTATCTATATTTAATCAGTAATCCACAACTATTAGAACTACTGTTTGGTATACTTGTATATTTACTGATTAAAATCAGCGATTACTTATGTGGTCCAATGGTCAGTGTTCTGGCTTTGTAATTCAGGGGTCCCGGGTTCGATTCTCCGCTGGGGCCGCGACTTTTTTTCTGTAACTAGAAATATTCCCTACCACCGCAGAATCTGGAATAATAAATGTGTGTGAGTAGAATGCAATACTTCCTACCAGGTACACGGCAGAGAAAATAATAAGCTATGAAATACTACTTGTGGTTTCACCTTGAAAGTTGCTTTACACTTATAAATTATTCGCACTTGTAATACACTTCTATTTGTACTATTGATAATACTTAGAGGTTACTTTTTACTATCTCAAAGAAAAACACTTTTGGAAAAAAGTGCGTTGTGTGTCTGTCTGCCTGTGTGTCCTATTACCTGAACAGCATAATTCAAAAATGAAATGTCGGATATACACAAAACTAGGTATTTAAGTTCAATATCTTCCAAGGATGCGACACGAAGACTTTCAAGAAAATCCCTCCACCCCAAACTACTTTACATGGAACATTTTTCGAATTAATTTGTTTTCTTAAAAGTGCTTCTAACGATTTTCATTAATATACTGTGTACTAAAGATCTTTACATGACAAATAAAATGTATATCTTCCATTTTCGGGGAATAGTTTGTGAAGTCCTCTTCATTTGGAAGGAATTTTGCAATATCTAGTAATGGTAAACGTTAAGCGTCAGACGAAAAAGTACTACACAAAAAATGTAAATCTCTTTAAAACACACAATTTATTTCAAATAACCTTTTTATGGCATCATCCATTTCCGAGATATTCGTTATTAATGGTTCGAATTGTTCAATACTTAGCCATTCTTTTAAAGTTCCTTCCGATTGTTACTTGTTTCTCGCGAGTCTTTGCAAGAGCATGTGATTTGAAGGTCACATATAGCGTCCAGTTCTAGAACATTTCAATATCGTTATTCCGTTTGTATCTATAATGTAATCTTTAATGCAGAATTTTATTTTTGTCGTATCAGCCATTTCCCAGATATTGGTTTGCATTTTATATACTTTTGTTATTTAATTTTTAATTTTTCTACTACGTATAATAAGTAAAGGAAATATTGCTTTCCACACAAAAATTCGACACCGAGATTTAACCGGAAATACATGTTTTGATGTACCCTGAATAAAAAAAAAGTTTTAGAAAAAGGTCCGTGTGCGTGTCCGTTCTCTGTTTGTGTCTATGGATGTGTGGATGTGCGTCTGTGAACAGCATAACTGAAAAACGAAAAGTGGGATAAATATGAAACTTTGTATTTAGATTCAGTATCTTTCAAATATGAGACACGAAGATTTTTAAGAAAATACTCCACCCCAGGCTATCCTTTACATGGAACATTTTTCGAAAATTTGGATTTTCTCAAAAATGTCTCTAATGAGTTAATTAAAATATCATATGCGTAAGATATTTTCATGGCAAATGAAATGTATACGATGAATTTTCTGGGAATGTCCCCAAAAGTCCTTTTCATTCTGAGTGACTTTCGCTTAACTTGTAAACCGTAAGAGATAGACAAAATTTTACTACACAAATAATGTAGATACAATTTATGTCATATACATTTTTTTTTGTCCAGTGAGACATTTCCGAGATATTCCTTTTTAGTTGTTTGAACTTTCCAATACTTAAATTTTTTCTTAAATGAGAATTCGTTATTCGCTTTTTTATGTCTTGGACATACAAAGGGAATGGAATGCTCCACATAGCAACCAGCTCTTAAAACATTTGACTAGCGCTTAAAGCCTACCATATTCCTCGGCACCTACAAGAAAATTAGCAATAAGATTTTTACTTTCTCTACTACGTATAGTTAAGTAGGGGAAGTATTGCATTCCACCCAAAAATTCGATACCGAGATTTCACCGGAAATACATGTTTTGAGACCTCCTGAATCCAAAAAAAAACATTTTTACTTTCTCTACTACGTATAGTAAGTAGGGGAAGTATTGCATTCCACCCAAAAATTCGATACCGAGATTTCACCGGAAATACTTGTTTTGAGACTCACTGAATCCAAAAAAAGCATTTTTGGAAACATGTCCGTGTGTGTGTCTGTCTGTGTGTCTGTGTGTCTGTGTGTCTGTGTGTCTGTCTGTCTGTGTGTCTGTGTGTCTGTGAACAGCATAACTCAAAAACGAAGAGTCGGATAAACACCAAACTTGGTATTTAGGTTCAGTATCTTCCAGAGATGCGACACGAAGGTTTTCAAGAAAATCCCCCCACCCCAGACTACCCTTTACATGGAACATTTTTCGAAAATTTTAATTTTCTCAAAAACGGCTCTAACGATTTTGATTAAAATATCATATGTTTAAGATATTGTCATGATAATTAAAATGTATATCTCGAATTTTCTGGGAATGTCTCCAAAAGTATTCTTTATTATGAACGACGTTTTCATAACTGGTAAACCATAAGAGATAGACAAAATTTTACTACACAAAAAATGTAGATCGCGTTAAAATACACAATTTATGTCATATACATTTCTTTTGTTGAGTGAACCGTTTGCGAGATATTGCTTGTTATTCCCTTAAATTTTCCAATACTTATAGTTTTTCTCCAATTCGTTATTCATTCTTTTATGTCCTGGACATGCAAAGAGAATGGAATGCGCCACATAGCAACAAGCGTTAAAATATTTGACTATCGCTTAAAACCTACCATATTCCCCTTGCATCTACAAGAAAATTACAAATAAGATTGACATCTCGATATCTCGATTAATATGAAGCATATGGAGAATAGGCGTTTGTAAAAATAGATTGTACAAGAGTAGAGAAAGTCATGTGAGTGTAACACATCAGATTTTTTTGGAAACATGTCCGTGTGTGTGTGTGTGTGTGTGTGTGTGTCTGTGTGTCGGTGTGTCTGTGAACAGCATAACTCAAAAACGAACAGTTGGATAAACACCAAACTTGGTATTTAGGTTCAGTATCTTACACAGATGCGGCACGAAGGTTTTCGAGAAAATCCTCCCACCCCAGACTACCCTTTACATGGAAGATTTTTCGAAAAGTTTAATTTTCTCAAAAGTGGCTCTAACGATTTTGATGAAAATATCACATGTTTAACATAATGTCATAAGAAATGAAATGTATATCTCGAATTTCCTGCGAATGTCTCCAAAAGTATTCTTCGTTGTGAACGACTTTTGCATAACTGGTAAACCATAAGAGATAGACAATATTTTACTACACAAAAAATGTAGATCGCGTTAAAATACACAACTTATGTCATATACATTTCTTTTGTTGAGTGAACCGTTTTCGAGATATTGCTTGTTATTTCCTTAAATTTTCGAATACTTAATCTTTTTCTCAAATTCGTTATTCAGTTTTTTATATCCTGGTCATGCAAAGAGAATGGAATGCGCCACATAGCAACCAGCGTTAAAATATTTGACTATCGCTTAAAACCTACCATATTTCCCTTGCATCTACAAGAAAATTACCAATAAGATTGACATCTCGATATCTCGATTAACATGAAGCATATGGAGAATTGGCGTTTGTAAAATTAGATTGTACAAGAGTAGAGAAAGTTATGTGAGTGTAACACATCAGATTCTTTTTATTCAAAATTAATTACATGGAACAGGGTTTAGTACTTAGATGAATTGTAATAAATACGGATAGGAACAGAAGGAAGAATCACCTTCCTGGAAGGATTAATCTGAAGAGAAGTCCTTTTGATGGTGTTCCTTTTCTTTTCAGAGCTTTTTAAGGTGTTTGAAGGTCAGTTATATTTCAGATAGGCAAACCTAGAACCTTGCGACATTTAGAATGGTGTTACTTCTGAAATGGCAGGTAGAGGCTGGGTGTTCGGCCACCTCAGGTGCAGAGATACAAGAATAACTTTAGTGTCCATAAAGACATGATTGAGGTTGTTACCTTGGCTCATTTGCTGGAATCCATTGAGGAGCGTGCAGAAAAACGCCTGCTTATTTTTAACAGCCCGAACCTGGGCAATCCCTTTGAAGCTGCGACGGAGCGCGTAGTCGGTATATTTATGCTTCACAGATTCCTTTATTATTTATTTTTATTTACAAAGAGAGCAGCCCCGTTTCCAAAATCGCCACATCTAAGACTCTACCAGCGACTCATTTAATACCTTCGTTGCAGCTTAAATCTTCTGTACGACACTGTTTAATATATCACTGCACCTCTCTTGAGTCAGCACTTTGATTTATGGCTGTAAACAAGAAGTTTATCTTCTCTTCAAAGAAGTTAATTAATGATGAGGTGCAACATTTAAGACACCTTTCCTTTTTTTCTGTCTTTACCAAAGAGTAGAAGGCTACGCTGGTTTCTGCACCACACAATGACTTGGCACATCTCAGTTTTTCGGAAATATATCTTCCCCTAGTAGCTACTACTTGTCATCGTAGTTTCTGAACAAATAACGCTGCAGCCTTTTCGAGAAGCTGCCGTTCCGCATTACTGGCATACTAAAGAAACGTTAAATCATGCATAAGGGCATTTATTTTGGTTTCCTCCATACATTTTCAAAGTCTGGTAAACCTACGCAAAGTCGTACTGCACCACGATGAGGCGCCAATTTTTTAAACCGGGCGATGGTCGACACTTTTGAAGCCGCACCCTTTGTTTCAATGTCTGCTGTTGATTTTTCTGCCGGCTGCTACAATGGTTGGCAACGAACTCTTTCTCTCAGGGTATGCATGGACGTTGTTGAAAGGATAACACCAGTTTAAATTGACCCAGAAATTTAAAGTGATTTAATACTTGAGCTATTGAAGCGAGTTGAAGATAATACATGAAAATGATTATGAATCGTAGCACTCGAAATTATAACAATTGAATTATTATACCTGCTAACATCTGCAGTATCAATTTTACGGTTTGAAATAACTGTTTCCGCAATAAAAGAAACTAGAAGCATGACTTGCCGTGAGTCGCCAAAATGCTTATCGGTAGGATCCCTCGCAATAACCGCTAAATTTTACACAAGCGCGTCACTGAGTACTTAAAATAACAGACGAGTAATCACCAGATTAAGTGACTAATTCTCAATAGAGAGTATCACGAATGTATGCATGAAGGTGTGCACAAACGAGTGTGTGCACGAATGTGTCTCTGATTAAGAATGCAAGCCTTTATTTTAACTTAAGCTCCACCTACTTTAGAACTGCCCCACCAAAATTCTATTTATACGTTGCCAAATCTTACGCATCTGAAACATAACTTGTACTCTTTAACTACCAGATTCTAAGAATTCTTTCTTTCTTTCTCTCTCTCATTTTCGGAACTGGCCTACGTGAAGTTTCTCACCTTGGTGCTCTAATGGGCCTGACTGAGAATTTCATCTACCTTTCTCTTTTACAGAATTGGCCTACGTGACTCCGCAGACGTACTGAATTTAACTCTAAACTGCATTCCCAGAATCTCTAAGCTAATGCTTTCGCTCCTTCGGTTGTTACTAATGACTTTTCTTAACATAACACACTAATGAGCTTTTCTACTGGCAAATCTTTTCAACTTAATGTTAATACATTATACATTGGTTTAATATGCGGAAATTATTCATTGCAATTATTTCTCTGTCTCATTGTTATTTCTTTATCTAATTACTTATATATTTCTGACAATAATTACGTATCAACTGCATCGATCCACATTGCAGTAAAAAATGCAGCAGTCTTCAAATGCTTGTTGTGGCTAGCTTAACATTGTCACTGTTTTCTTTGTTTCTGCAGCCGTAATAAGAAGTTGTGTTTATTACTAGCTGACATATAAGTGTTTTTAAATCTTGAATGACAATTCAATCAAATTTACTCTCTGTACTCCTTAATATATTACTAAATTATTATTTTTTTAAGCTTATAGTTCCTTTAACATACTAGTTATCTCGCGACTTTACAAGTTTCTATAAACTAAATATTTAACAATAAAACAATGAGGTTATTTAGCATACTGGCAGTTTTAAACCCTTACGATGAATTAGTATAAAATTGTGACACGATAACTAATCAAATTGATTGAACATTATATACTTTTATATAAATTTATGCTTTTAAAAAATTCATTTATCTTAGAGTACATCGAATAGTTGAGTGCTGTTTGTAAATCACTGGGTATCTGGTAGTGCTCTCTGCATTGATCGTATTGTGGACATTCCGCCATTATGTGTTTCGTCGTTAACAGAATGTTACACTGGTGGCAGATGGGTGGTTGGTCCTTTGAAAGAAGATAACTGTGTGTGATCTTGGTATGGCCCATTCTCAGTCGAGATATTAAAGACTGATCTTGTTCGGAAAGAGAATTACTGGGAAGATGTGTCGATAAACTCGATATTACATCACGGAGTTTGCTTCTCGTGGAGTCAAGCCATCCTGTCTGCCACTGTTGGTAAAGCTTCTTTTTAATGGTTGAGATAACATCATGGGCTGGTGTAGTTATAGCTGGGTCACTTAGTGGTTGTTTCTTTTGCTGCCTGATCGGCCAATTCGTTGCCTTGTATTCCAATGTGGGATGGAATCCATATTAAAGACACATGCTTTCCTTGCTTATTGGCTCTATGAAGTAGTGATTGAATTTCTTGTGTAAGAGTATGGGTTGATGACTGTGTTTATTGCAAGTATAATCTGAGTTTTAGAATTTGAGTATATAACAAATAACTTGTACAACTAACTGGAAGATTTTATATGCTGAATTTTCCCTTTTACCCCTCAGAACTGTAGTTTCATAAAACTTCCATCCAATGCTTCACAAAAATGGGAAAGAAATATCAACAGATTTTGTATTTATGATCTTAGTCTTTTCCATCCCTTCCCCCGCAAAACTCAAAATTCAGGAAATGTTGTATGGCCTATAGCAGAATTTTAGGGGTGAAATATTGTATTATGATTGAGTCACTTTTACATAAGATAAAAATTATGAAAAAAGACCATGGAAAACAATAACATTCAAAAAATACTTATTTAATTAACATCATTCTCCAAGAACTAATCCCTGAAATTTCAGTCTGAAATAAACCAATGTTATATGGATATTTCATCCCATTTTTGTAACATGTAATCACTAACTCCAGTATCATTAGAACCTTGGACTCGCATTGGGACGTCTGGGGTTCGATCCCCTGCGACCGCCCACTCTGATCCTTGAGTTTTTCGTGGTTATCTCCAGGTCGGCCGGCAATGCTAAAGTGGTTTTTTCTCTATCACGATTTTCTTTCCATCTTTCTCTTTTATTCTGTTTCCTTCTCATTTTTCAGGTATGCGTCTAGGTTTCGGGCGTATGGCGGTGCCGGACAGATAGCGCGGGTGCATACTCAATGGAAAGAGTATTTTCGTGAGCACCTCCCTCGGCGGCTCCAGCAGTAGGAGGAGTCTGCGAGCTTGGAAATGTTAGGGACTTACGCGCGTCTCTGTGGCCTGTCTGCTTACGGCCTGTAGCCTCCTGTGGTTCACCTTTATCCCTTCCTCCTCGAGGGTGGTAGCCTCATAAATTTGTGCTGGTTGCAGCGAGCGAGGCGTCCTCCGTGAATCACTTCTACCTCTACAAGTGCGGTAAGTGCATTTTTGCAGTGGGAGTAAGAACTTTGAAAACATGAGACGAGGTGCTTTTACGTTAATAGCAGTTCATATTCGATAAGAACAGTGAAACCGACTTTTCTGTGCTGTAATTGCAGACATTTGTGGTTCTATTTTGTGCTGCCTATCATCAAAACGGACTCTAAATGTTCATCGTTGTAGCAGACCTATATTTTGATTTGACATATTTCATTTTAGAAAACACACTTTACAGATATACGTTGATGCGAACAGTCCTCGTGCAAAGTCCTTCAAATAAGGAATGTCATTCGATAGGCAGTTATAAAAATCAACCAATGAAAACCCTGAGCAATTAATTTTTGTTTAATCGTTTCAAAATTCCTATAAATAAATCTCTTACACGCGCACCGGTTCTTTATATTTATATTTTTTTTAAGTTTGTAGGTGGGCCAAAAGCGAAAAAAGCTCGCGGGACGGTTTCGGTCCCCGAGCCATAGTTTTCCAAACCATGCTTTATATCAATTGCATCTGTCTGTAATCGTAAGCCAGGAGCGAGTGAGAGAATCGTAAAGGACACCGAATGTGGTTGAAAATGATCGTGTTCGTGGCGTCTTCTCGGCGCCACTCCACAACTTTGCATATTGCAGACCCTGCATTTAGAAGAACAATGCATGAGGGCTTCAGTTTTCATTCCTATAAACTCTAAATTGTCCTCGAACTTAAGCTTACAGATTAGCACAGGATTGCTACTGGAGGTGACACGAGGTTTAATAATTCCCCTGTTTCGTTCTTCGATTTGCCTACCGTCCAAGGAGCTTCTATTCTATTAACACTGTATCGCCGTAAAGTCCGACCATTCCCCAATGACAGAAGAAAGGAGGAGAATGACACCGAGTGTCACAAAATGGCACGCCTGGTTTAGCAGGTAAAGCAGCTCACGCTTAGGGTCATATTCAAACATTAAATCATAAATAGTGTTCCTGTAACTATTATTATACCAACAATGGAACAAATTAAAAACAGTTTCAAATTTATAATACCTATGCTATGAAAGCTGAGGCACCCTGTATTAGATATGGTTGAGTAATTTTGGATGTTACACTGGACAATTTTGAGACGGTACATATTATATACATTGTGAGTGGTTAGGAGATAAGCTAATTTTGTGACTAAATGTTTTAGTTATAAGAAATTTATTAAAGCGTAAAATTGAAAATTAGTGGCGCCGCAAGGCTGACTTTCTGGACACGCCTCCTTCAACAGGACACAAGGTTCGAAGGAGCAAGTGGGGTAAGCGATATGACACTTGCCAGATTACTCGGAAATTCGTTGATCTGAGGGATGTGAGATTCCAGTAGGTTTCCTAGGTTTCCAAAGATGTCTGTTGACGTGAGATAAGGGTAGTGGAGATAAATTTAAAATATATGAATGAGAAAATGAAATTTAATGCATCTAAACGCCCGAGAAAAGTAGCGTCTGTAAGCGTTATAGTTAGTGTTCTATAAAAGGAGATGTTTCAACGTTTACATTCTTCTTGCTTCGTGCTCAGTATTCTGCTTAAAAGAGGATGTGTATAAAAGATAGAAAAGAATAGGCGTGTTCAGAGGTTAACGAGTGGCAATAAATGTGCCAATAATTAATAAAGCCAAGTGTCAATAATCAACAAAGTACAAGTCAACAATTAGTGTCTATTTATCCACCTGCACGACCACACCTGAGACAAGAGTGAATAGGTGAGGGCAACCGAGACTGCATCTTGGCAGCAAGGGCCCACACCCATTAGAGTCCGAGCAACTAACCTAACAACCTGTCCTCTAATATTTTCTCCCTTTATATACTGTAGGTAAAGTTTAAACCGTTGTACCCTCTCTTTAGTCCCATAGCTCTTTAATAACAAAAAAGTTACACAGTTTTCGCATAATGCAGAAACCCTTAACTGTTTCGTTGTTTCATTTCGTTCCCCACTCCCAGGCCATCAATTTAACCTCTGGAAAAGACAAAAGTCCCATCCATCGAGATAAATAATCTTCTCAGCTGTTAATTATAAAATATCGGTTCTCTTATTCCAATGTTAGCAATTTTCTCTTTTTATGCAAGTATTTAGTATGCCCTCCTAACGAACTTGATTAAAACATAACTACAATGGAAGTGTATCGGGTGGAATGGCCCACTTTCGGGAGGTCC
This sequence comes from Deroplatys truncata, assembly GCA_030765065.1. Taxonomy (NCBI): domain Eukaryota; kingdom Metazoa; phylum Arthropoda; class Insecta; order Mantodea; family Mantidae; genus Deroplatys; species Deroplatys truncata. The sequence continues at coordinate 220,460,996 of CM060981.1, read as the reverse complement.
CGGATCGATCCCCGGCGACCGCGCATTCCGGCCCATGGGTTATTCGTAGTTTCCCCGGGTCGCCAGGCGAATGCTGGATGGTTCATCGTCTACAACGGCTCTCCTTCCTCTCATTTCCTGAACCCATCATTTTCCTTGTCATCTGTTTCAGTGTTGTAGGACCAGCGACGGTGTTCGGCGGGTTGCGGCTGGGCGATGGCTTGCGCTCTGTAAAGGTTTCTTCTCCGACGTCGCAGCGGTACCGCTCAGTTAGGTCTCTCCTCAACGTGGGGCTCCACTCCGCGTGACCCTGGAGGTTAGTGGCTTGTGGGTTGGGACCGTGCGGCGTTAGGGACCTCGTCCATGCTTGCGCCCATCAGCATCCGGATCTGGCCGCCCTTCAGGTTTCCCCGCACAATGGGCCGACTGGCCTGCGTGCGGTGCTCTGCTCCAGTTCCGAGGGCCCCTCCGTGATACGTAAATTTACCTTTCACAGTGGAAATAAAACGTTCTTACATGAGGGTTATTAGAAGGTTTTGGCATCTAAACTCTATTTCTTATAGTTATAACCCTACTTCGCAGACATGTATTGTTCCGTGCTGCGTTTCCCTCCCCTTTCCCATGGTTAGCAAATGTACTTAGAATGGTAACAAACAAGCCGTGTGCAGTGCAACGATAAGCGATATAACCATATTGTCCTGATAGATCACGTGCTTTCGACATTCGGAGAGGGTAGGTCTAAACCGAAGGACCCCCCTATTCGTTGATAGGAATTTACATGCATATCCAGATGCATTAAATCTGTTGCGTAATATATTTAATTTATACGGTTATGAAAATGTAAATTTCATAATTATTTTCGAATATATTAAGGTAAATGATCATGTTAAACAAAGGCGTTATTTTGTGTCGCAAAACAACCTAGCAGCCAATGGGAGGTGACTAATGCACGTAACCGTTAAGAGATACAGGACAAAGCTACATAGAATACACCTTAGAAACTTCGACGCATACATCTAAAGAATTAGAACAAAGGTTGTTCAGAGGTTATGACACTGTTTCATTACACACACGTCTGCTGTGTTTGATAAATGGCAATTAGAGATATAAATATAACATACCATTCATTATATTGTGGAGTATTGTTAATCTTTACGTCACCCCATGTGTGTGTTGGGGTAACCTAACTTAATCATTTTCTGGTAACGTTTTTTGGCCTTCACCCCAACATGTAACAATATTTACACCCTTATAAACGCAACCAATTTTCGTTTTTTGAGCTGTGGCTTCCGTTTGCTTAAGTGTTACATCATGACCATATATGTATATTACTTGGAATAAAATGTAACCGGCTTTTGTTTTTATGCGCATACTCTGCGGAGTAACAGAAACTATCCGACTTTTGTTTCTACACGCATTTTCTGTGGAGTAACAACTACTTTTTCCCTATTGCATTTTCAACAAAAGCTTTGTAAACCTTTTTAGTCCTTTATACATTTATGAATTGAAATAAGGTACTTAATCGCCAATGTGCGTAAGAAAGAATAAGACTTTTCAATACTTAAAGAATTATAAAAATCGGTTTAGTGATTTTTGGGATTATATAAAGTGCCTTCGTTTTATGCCAAGGCCGAGGATCGCGCCAATGCGTCCTCCGCACAGTCTACTACACTAGCGGGGATTTCCGTTCCGTTATTTCCGTGTTACTTACTCACGAGTGTTAGTAACATATAATATGTCATGAGTACTAATCTTATTATAAGTACTGTTGAGAGTGGTGTCCATCTACGTGAAGACATGATGAAATTACCATTCACACGCATCAGTTCTTCTCGCATAATGTTCATAATTTCCGTTTTTATATTGTCCTTAAGTTCGTCTATGGTGTGGGGATTGTTCCTATAAACTTTATTTTTTAGCGTTTATAGACTCCGTTGTTCCAAATTTATTGACCAGACATCTCACAAGTCTCTACCCAAAGCTGGATAATCAGGAAATAAATTTCTGCTGAAATTGTATACATACCTGTCTACACGATTCATTTTTCACGTATATATCGTACATAAAAATACGCTGCTAGAGCGTGAATTCGTTGACAGGCATTTCCGTGAACTAATAAGAGAATAATATTCCTAAGGAAATCACACAGAACACACGTATTGTCGAAACACTTCACAACACGAAGACAAAGCAACGACTGAGACAGGTCACAGCTGATAAAATAGCTTTGACACATCCTGCGCCGCCGCTGCGAGGTCACTGCCGTCTTGGCCGATAAGCATATAAGGCGATTGTGGCCTTGGCATAAAACGAAGTCACTCTACAATATACTTATACATGCATAAAAGTTGTCTCCCTTTATAATATTAGCTGGGTTAGGATTTTTAGGTCAGCACCTTTTTTCATAGGGTAAGTTAAAGCTGTGCGGAAAGATATCACAGTGTGAAATTTTGTTTCTAGTTGCAAAAAGAGGCGTTTTTTCTCGCACCTTTTTCCCTTTTTTGGGACATTTACCCCTTTTTGGCACCTTTATGCCATTTTCCCTCAACCGCGCCCATAATCCCCTTTTCCCCCTTTTTTCTTTTAAGTTTCATTCCAATTTATTCTAACTTTCAATTAACGTCTCCTCAGCTTGCTGTGTATGTGCGAATAGTAAGCCTACCTCTTGCAGTAAACGCCGCACGGGAATTGAAACCACAACCGCAACAATGGAAAATAATTGTGTGTTCGACGAAAACCTCTTTCTCTCGCTTTACCGCTATAAAGTAGCCCGCAATAATGCAATTGACAATGAGTGATTATATCCCACCAGAATCAGTAGCCGCTGATCGTGAATGTGAGTTTGTTACTGTGAGAGACGTCATCTGTTTGCGTAGAGGCGAAGGCTGGGCACGCAGAGACGGCAGTAACCTCACCCGCGCAATTCCAAGAATTATTAAGACTGGGTTCTACTAGAAATCGCTGAGACTGAAGTTCCAGTATGAATGAGAACATTCTGGTAATTGTCGCGGGTTATAAGAGAATGTGGATAAAGAATGGGCGCAAGAGTGAGTTGTGTGACAGTCGCATTGTGTTAGCAAGTGAACTAGTTTTAGCTCTCCAAACGAGTGTACTAGTACTAGATTTTACCATGCCAAAGGTGTCCAGTGCTCGATTTATTGTTCTGGCTGAGGAATTCAAACAAGATTTCATAGACACTGATGGAACTGTTATGCGATGTAGTATTTATGATTCAGGAATTTTGTTAGATGAAAAACACCAGCTAGATCGCATCAAACAACACATTTCCAGCTCTAAGCATCAAAAGAACAAGACTCTTCAAGCAAACAAATCACGGCAACCTCTATTACGAAATGCGTTTCAACAGAGTTCTTCAAAAAGCCAAAATTTGAAGGAATTAAACATTGATTTGTGTGCAGCTCTTACACAAGCAGGAATTCCACTCAATAAGGTGAACCATCCAGCCGCCAAGGGATTTCTTGAAAAATACACAAAGGTGTCAATGCCCGATGAGAGTACTTTAAAAAAAAACTACTTGGAGCCTGTTTACCAAGAAACCATAGAAAGAATCAAGGAGAAAGTGTCTGATTGCGATGTGGGAATCATTGTGGATGAAACCGTAGACTCAATGGAACGGTATGTTTTGAACATTTTAGTTTTCCCCGTAGCAGGGGAGAAAGTTAAGCCCATGTTGTTAAAAATGTGCGAGCTGCAGAAAGCCATGCCAGTACAGTAATGCAATCCATTATGGACTTCTGCCAAAAACTCTGGCCTACTGGTATCGAGTTTGAAAAACGTCTTCTGGTGGTTAGGGAACAGGCTCCATACATGTTTCAGCTGTTAACCAATTGAAACCTTTATTTCCTAACTTGAAGCATGTGGCATGCTTGGCTCATGTCCTTCACAGGGTTTGTGAATCCATAAGGAACGAATACGACATCGCAAATCAATTCATCTCTGCCCTCAAGAAGATTCTACTGAAAGCTCCGAGCCGTGTTTACTACAGGGAAATCACTGGCCTGCCCCTTCCAAATTTCCCAGTCATTAATCGCTGGGGATATTGGATTGAGTGTGCTGCTATGTGGTGTGAGAATTTTGACAAAATTAAAGACTTTGTGCTTTCTTTGGATCCATCCGACGCAGGTGCAATTTCCAAGGGACAGCAACTTCTGTTACCGGAGAAAATACATAATTTGCAGACAGAACTATATTGTGTCCATAGTTACAAGTACCTGCCTGCAGCTACTAAACGATTGGAAGAACAAGGTCTGGAAAAGAAAAACGATGGAATATTTTTACTTCCGTGAGGGAGCAGTTAGATGGCTTTGGCAAAGACAAACTTGAATCTAATCTTCAGATGAATCCAAACATTGAGGAATTCGCCACATTTGTAGAGTTGCCATTCCGAGTGAATACAAGGTGTGTCCCACTGGTTTCTGTGGTGTTGAAAGAAGCTTTAGCGTCTACGAAGACATTCTATCTCCAAATAGAAACAGACGCACTTTTAAAAAATGTGAAGATGATTAATGTCTTGAAGTACAACAGCTTCATGCTTTTTCCTTCTCTTGATGAGTGATAATTTGATGTACTTGTTTGTAGTTCAATAAATTAGAATAGAGGAAAGAGAAATCGTTGAATTAGTTAAGGGAATGCACAACTGAAATTGACCCAAAATCTCAACAAATCTAAAAAACCTATATTCCCAAAAATTCTCCATTGCTTGTAGTTTTAGAATCCACTTTTATTTTTGACCTAGGGAACGCTTCAGTATCATTACGACACTTTTTAAATACCCTTGCGCATTTGGTTGCTAGCTGTTTATACTTTTAAAACTTGATTTTAAGACGTTTATTATTTTCAGCATTTCTACATATTCAAAATGTTCCACACGATGTAGTTTTCATCCATTTATATTGATATTTTTTATCCTTATTTCAAAAACCCAAATAAATAAAACTGTCATATAATTTTCCTGTGTAATGAATCGCTTTTGCGCTACTAATTTTTGAAGATAACAATATATATACAAAACAAAAACGAAAAAAAAATGCTAATACAAAACTGCAAAACTTGTTTTCTCTTAAACTAAGGACGGTAGGAAAAAAATATATATGACAGATTTGTAGTTCCTTGACATAGAAGCAATATAAGATTTTTTTTTAAAAAATGCATCATGTGTTGCATTTTGCATATACCCATAATTTTATATATTGAAAATTAATAACTTGAAAACTAATTAAGATTTTGGATTCAAATTCACAAAACGATTATACCTAAAGAAGGCTGACATGTGGTTAAAATTTCAGACGAATTGAATGGATAGTTTAAAAAATAGCAATTTCAGTTGTGCATCCCCTTAAATAAACCAGCACCTTATCGTCCCTTTTCTCACCTTATTTGAGCACCCTTTCCCTTCCTTTTTACTTTCTCTACTACGTATAGTAAGTAGGGGAAGTATTGCATTCCACCCAAAAATTCGATACCGAGATTTCACCGGAAATACATGTTTTGAGACCCCCTGAATCCAAAAAAAGCATTTTTGGAAACATGTCCGTGTGTGTGTCTGAATGTGTGTGTGTGTGTGTGTGTCTGTGTGTCTGTGAACAGCATAACTCAGAAACGAACAGTCGGATAAACACCAAACTTGGTATTTAGGTTCAGTATCTTCCAGAGATGCGACACGAAGGTTTTCAAGAAAATCCCCCACCAGAGTACCCTTTACATGGAAGATTTTTCGAAAATTTTAATTTTCTCAAAAATGGCTCTAACGATTTTGATGAAAACATCATATGTTTAAGATAATGTCATGAGAAATGAAATGTATATCTCGAATTTTCTGGGAATGTCTCCAAAAGTATTCTTCATTGTGAGCGACTTTTGCATAACTGATAAACCATAAGAGATAGACAAAATTTTACTACACAGCAAATGTAGATCGTGTTAAAATACACAATTTATGTCATATACATTTCTTTTGTTGAGTGAACCGTTTCCGAGATATTGCTTGTTATTCCCTTAAATTTTCCAATACTTATACTTTTTCTCAAATTCGTTATTCATTTTTTTATGTCCTGGATATGCAAACAGAATGGAATGCGCCACATAGCAATCAGCGATAAAATATTTGACTATCCCTTATAACCTACCATATTCCCCTTGCATCTACAAGAAAATTACCAATAAGATTGACATCTGGATATCTCGATTAACATCAAGTATATGGAGAATAGGCGTTTGTAAAAATAGATTGTACAAGAGTAGAGAAAGTCATGTGAGTGTAACACATCAGATTTTTTCATCTGAAATTTGCACCTAAAAATCCTAACCCTGAATGTTAGTATGGATCTATCATTCCGTGTCTGAAAACATATTATGTTTACCAATTAAAAGCAAATGAACTGCTTTAACATTCTGTTGCAGTAATGCAATTAATTTCTGATTTCAACAATTTATTTTTCCAAAATCCAAAGCGTAACAATTTCGTAATTTTCTTTTATAATTTTTCTTATCATTCATAAGTCTGTTTAAACCTTCATAACAAGCTGCTTTTTCTTGTACAGTTGAGTAAAATTGATAAATTCGGATTTGGGATTTGGTTACTTCAAATGAATTGTGCAAGACATGAAGGATGTATGTAATTATTATAATAGGAGGAAAAGTGCGGTAACGATATCTCTTGACAGTTCCTGCATGGTTAAATATGACATTTGCCCTCTAGTGCACAAGTGTTTAACTACTTGTAAAGAGCCTCCGCGGCTCAGTAGGTACATTATGTAGAATGTTTTGTAAGTTAAATATATTTCAGGGGCTTATTAACAAGGTGATACTTCTGACATTTACTAGTTTCTACTTTCTCTACTACTTAGGGTAAGTAGGGGAAGTATTGCATTCCGCCCAAAAATTTGATGTCGAGATTTCACCGGAAATGCATGTTTTGAGGCGCCCTGAATCCAAATAAAGCATATTTGGAAACATGTCCAGGTGTGTGTCTGTCTATGAATAGGTTAACTCAAAAATGAAAATTCGGATAAGTACCAAACTTGGTATTTGCGTTTAGTACCTTCCAAGGATGCAACACGAAGATTTTCAAGAAAATCCCCCACCCTATACTACCCTTTACATGGAACATTTTTCGAAAATGTTCAAGATATTTTCATGGCAAACGAAATGTCTACATCTTGAATTTTCTGGGAATGTCCCCGAAAGTTCTCTTTATTCTGAGTGACTTTTGCATAAATGGTAAGCCGTAAAAGATAGACAACGTTTTACTACACACAAAATTTAGATGTCGTTAAAACACACAATTTATGTCGTATAATTTTTTTTTATTATTTTTTTTTGTAGAGTGAACCATTTCCGAGATATTCGTTGTTATTTGTTTGAATTTTCCAATATTTATACTTTTTCTCAAATGAGAATTCGTTATTAGCTTTTTTACATTCTGTACTACGTATATATAGCAAGTAGGGGAAGTATTGCATTAGAGGAAGTAGGGGAAGTACTGCATAAATACCAAACTGGGCATATCTTCAGTATTTTTCAAAGATGCGACACGAAGATTTTCAAGGAAATCTCTCCATCCCAGACTACCCTTTACTGGAACATTTTCCGAAAATTTTGATTTTCTCAAAAATGGCTGTTAACGATTTTGACTAAAATGCCGTATGTTTAAGATACTTTCATGGCAAATGAAATGTATAATTTCAATTTTCTGGGAATGTCCTCAAAAGTCGTCTTCATTCTGAATGAATTTTGCATAACTGTTCGTAAGAAATAGACAAAATGCTACTACACAAAAAATTTAGATCTCGTTAAAGTACACAATTTATGTCATACACAATTCTTTTTATGAACCATTTCCGAGATATTCCCTGTTATTTGTTTGAATTTTCCAATACCTATACTTTTTCTCAAATGGGAATTGGTTATTCTTTTTTATGTCCTGTACACGCAAAGAGAATGGAATGCTCCACAAAGCAACCAGCTCTTAAAACATTTGACTATCGCTTAAAGCCTACCATATTCCCCTTACACCATCAAGAAAATTAACAATAAGGTAGTTTCTGTAAATGTTTATCTCGATTAACATGAAGTAGACGGAGAATAAGCGATTGTAAGAATAGTTTATACAAGAGTAGAGTAGGTCACGTGAGTGCAACACATCAGAGTTTTTAAAATAAAGTTACAACGGACACATGGCAATGTCTCCGTTCTTTCGAACATAAGTAAATAAGCTCAAAATTAATGCAAATTTACCGAGCGGGATGGCTCAGGCGGTAACGTCTGTGTCCCGCATTCGGGAGGTTCCCGTGTTCGATCCCGGCGACCACCCACTCTGACCCATGTTTTTTTTTTTTTAGGTTTTTCCCAGGTCGTCAGGAAAATGCTGGAGTGGTTTCTTTCAACTCCGAATTTCCTGTCCCTCCATTCGTTCCATTAATCGTTTTATTCATCCCTCACCCCATTTGCAGCGTTGGAAGTGTCGGCGATGGTGTTTCGGTGCAGCGTGGCAGGAAAAAGAATGCTCTCTGTGCATTCTCTCCGCCCCTCGGCCTTCGGCTGCTTGCCGGGTCATCTCCATTTGAAACTGTAGGTACCCTGCCATTGCTGCCGTCAGTCCTGGTTCCCGCCGCTCGGCGTCTCCCTTCACCTCATCCCCCCTCCTGGGGGCGCCTCTCGTGGGGTGTCGGTACAATATCCTCATTCCTGGATCGGTGCCGAATCCTCTCCGCTACACAATGCAATTCAATGCTAATGTCGCTGTTGCTTTTCAGCCCGTCATTAGCTATTCTATTATTTTTATATTTGAATGAGCTCAGAAACGTTATATCTAAACACAACAATCGCTCATCAGTAATGATCCGGTTCCAAGTTTTATCAGCTCTTTGTCCACTTAGTTGCCAGAAAGTTAGGATCCACATTGAACATTAAGTCTAATGGGAATGGTAATATTCATCCATGCTTAATAATTTTATTGTGCTTGTAACAATCTCATAAAAATGGTTAGCTAATCTTGATCTTTTACTTAAATACGAAGCTCATGTGTTACAGTCACATGACTTTCTCTATCCACTAAATTGTTTACTCTCTCTATTACGTTGAGCAAGTAGGGGGAATATTGTATTCTACCCAAAGATTCGATACCAAGATTTCACCGGAAATAACATGTTTTGAGGCCCCTGTATTTAAAAAAAATCATTTTACTTTCTATATTTATAAAAGGGTCCATGTGTCTGTGAACAGCATAATACAAAAACGAAAATTCGGATATATACCAAATTTGGTGTTTAGGTTCAACACCCTCCAAGGATGAGCCACGAAGATTTTCAAGAAAATCTCCCAACCCAAACTACCCTTTACACGAAACATTTTTCGAAATTTTTGATTTTCTAAAAAATGCCTCTAACGATTTTGCATATGTTAAAGACATTCACATGAGAAATAAAATGTATATCTCGAATGTTTTAGAAATAACCTCTGAAGTCACTTCAGTTGGAAAAAATTTCGTATTTTGGTGTAACTGGTAAACGTTAAGCGATAGACGTAAACGAGCATACAAAAATGTTGATCTCCTTAAAACACACAATTTACTTCAAATTAATTTTTTTGTGGTATAAGCCATTTCTGAAATATCCGTTATTAAAGGTTCGAATTGTTCATTACTTGATCATTCTAAGTCCTATTTACATTCGTTTGTTTCTCGCTATGTCATGGAAACAGTATGGAATTTTAAGGTCAAGATATAGCGTCCAGTTTTTAAATATTTGACTATCACTATTTCCTATGTATCTATAATGAAATGTGTAATGTAGTTATTTCTGCAAAGGTTTATTTCGATTAAAATATAGTAGATAGAAAAACAAGCTTTAGTAAAAATAGTTTGTATACCTCTAATAAAAGATAGAAGATAGAGAATGTCATGTGAATGTACCACAACAATTTTTTTTATATAACTTGTGCAAATCTATTCTTAAGAAACGTTTGCAGAAACTCATTGTAGAAATTCATTTTATTATACAATTCATTGTAGTTACAAGGGGAATAAAGGAGAACGAAGCAATAGTTCAAATGTTTAAAAGGAGTGGCTATATGCTGACCTTGAAGCTCCAACCATACTGCTTCCATGACATTGCCAGAAACAATTAATGTGACAGTATCCCAAAAAATAACAAATGTACTCTAATAACAACGAATATTTCAATTGATGCCACAAAAAAAAGTTACTTGAAGTAAATTGTGGGTTTCAACGAAATCTATACTTTTAGTGCACTTCGTTTCTCTCTCTCTCTCTCTCTCTCTCTCTCTCTCTCTCTCTCTCTCTCTCTTACGGTTTACCAGTTGCATGTACAAAATTATACAAAACTCCCTCCTCCTCATAGGCTATTCCCAGAAAATTGTAGATATACATTTCATTTGTCATGTAAAAGTTTTAAACATATGGTATTTTAATGAAAGTCGTAAAAGCCATTTTTGAGAAAATAAAAAATACCTAAAAAATTTCGAGGTAAAGGGTAGTTTGGGGTGGAGTTATTTTCCTTAAAATTTTCACTGCTTTGGAATATGTTGAACTTAAATACGAAGTTTGCCTACTTTATCCAGCATTTTGTTGTTGAGTTATGCTTTAAACACACATGGATCTTTTCCTAAAAATGCTCTTTTTGGATAGAATGCAATAGGTAGACACCTCTCTGTTTACTAGGTATCTACCTGAAAATACTAAGATATATACACTATGTGATTAAAAGTATCCGGACACCCCACAAACATACGTTATTCATCTTAGGTGCATTGTGCTGCCACCTACTGCCTGGTACTCATTATCCGCGACCTCAGTAGTCATTAGACATAATGAAACAGCAGAATGGGACGCTCCGTGGAACTCACGGACTTAGAACGTGGTCAGGCGATTGGGTATCACTTGTGTCAGAAGTCTGTATGCGAGATTTCCACACTCCTACACATCCCTAGGTCCACTGTTTCTGATGTGATAGTGAAGTGGAAACGTGAAGGGACATGTACAGCACAAAAGCCTCAGGCCGACCTCGTCTGTTGACTGACAGAGACCGCCGACATTTGAAAAGGGTCATAAAGAGTAATAAGCAGACATCTATCCAGACCATCACACAGGAATTCCAAACTGCGTCAGGATCCACTTCAAGTACTATGACAGTTAGACGTGAGGTGAGAAATCCTGGATTCCATGGTCGAGCGGCTGCTCATAAGCCACACATCCGCAGGAAAATGCAAACGACGCCTCGCTTGGTGTAAGGAGCGTCAACATTACACGATTGAACAGTGGCAAAAAGTTGTGTGGAGTGACGAATCACGGTACACAATGTGGCGATCCGATGGCAGGGTGTGGGTATGGTATGGCGAATACCCGCTGAACGTCATCTACCAGCGTGTGTAGTGCCAACAGTGAAATTCGAAGGTGGTGGTGTTATGGTGTGGTAGTGTTTTTCCTGGAGGGGGCTTGCACGCCTTGTTGTTTTGCGTGGCACGATCACAGCGCATACCTACATTGATATTTTAAGCACCTTCTTGTTTCCCACTGTTGAAGAACAATTCGGGGATGGCGATTGCATATTTCAACACGATCGAGCACCTGTTCATACTGCGCGGGCTGTGGCGGAGTGGTTACACGACAATAACATCCCTGTAATGGACTGGCCTGCACAGAGTCCTGACTTGAATACTATAGAACAGCTTTGGGATGTTTTGGAACGCCGACTTCGTGCCAGGCCTCACCGACCTACATCGATACCTCTCCTCAGTTCCGCACTCCGTGAAGAATGGGTTGCCATTCCCCAAGAAACCTTCCAGCACCTGATTGAAGGTATGCTTGCGACAGTGAACGCTGTCATCAAGGCTAAGGATGGGCAAACACCATATTGACTTCCAGCATTACCGAAGAAGGGCGCCACGAACTTGTACAGCATTTTCAGCCAGGTGTCCGGATACTTTTCATCACGTAGTGTATATCGTATACAGCCATACATAATTTTCGTTATTTACGTTGGTGTAAGAAACAATTGCAAGGTGCGTTATACAAATGTTGTTTAGTTTTTTGAGGAGTGAGAAAACAACATAAAAAGTGTAGGTTCCCATTTAAAAAAGTTAAATTGAACCTAAAATGACAATCATAACGTCCTCCAACAAAACATAACTAATGGCATTTACTTTCCCCCATAATATCAAGCAAATTTTATTCAAGACATTTTTTTCTACAACGCTTAGTTTTGGAGAAATTGTACACTCTCAAATGGCCCAACCTGTATATAGGTAAATACCTTTTGTTTTAGGTATGTGGTAGAGAACGTAAAAATTAACATGCTGTTTTTGTAGATGAAGTAGAAAAAAAATAATAATATTTTTTGTCTGAAAATTATTATTAGAGTACTTAATTCATGATTTCAAGTTACCGATGCAGAGAGCATAACGTCTTGGCGCGTTTTCTCTGTGTAGAGACGGTGGGTAAAGAAATATACTATAATAGGCCTGATGTTCCGCTTTGCAAGCAGATAAGAAATACATCAGACAGCGATATAAGTGTATTACTCGTATGCACCTATTACCTCTTGTGATGTTGAAAGGGGTTTCTCACGATACAGCTTTTGTTTAAGTGAGAGACGGAGAATATTCACTTTCGATAATTACCGCATGTTGTTTTGATACAATTTGTACGAGCACTGCATACATGCGCCCGTTGTTTACATCTGGACTCACCCTCTCTCCTTAAAATAAACACACTAAAGTACCAGGTAAGTTAACCTCATAAAAACGGTACGCTGATCCGCACTAGAAATATTGGAATATAAATGTCATTAATTTTGTTTGTAAACTTCTTAACATTTCGAGACGTATCGATCCCAGCGCTGCTATGCTAAGAAACGTTCCTTTTTTAACCTCGGCAGTGCTACCTTTGCTGACCGTTTCATTCGATATCCACAAACCAGCCCGGCCAGGAATCTGCTTGCGTACATTGCCCAAATCCCAAGTCAATAATAGGGGATCTACATAAAACCTGGGACGGGCCATTTGCGGTTTTCACATACACGGTGGCAGCCTCCCCTCCCCTCCCCCAGTAAAACAAAGCAGAATCGCCCGTCATTCGTTTCCATGGCCAAACAGCCATCCTGACAACTATTGTCGGCAAATATATAAAACACGTTGGCGTCCAGAGGGAGGCGGGTGTTTTTATATACACGGGGAGACTGTTGCCGGATTACAATGAGTTGATGGAGGAGGGAGTTGTGTTGAGGAGAATAAATCCTGAGCTGGATGGACACGCGCGTGATTAATTACGGACCAAACACTTGCCTCTAGCTTTAAAATTACTTGTTGAAAAACAAAAAACGCGAGCCAGTAAAATGAATTTAGGAAACGTTCATCTGATTCCGTTGTTAATTGATACGTAATTCGACTACAAAAATTACACAGCTGTATACATGTTCACAACAGAAACAACATATATATCGCTAACAGCTGGACGTATGAAATATCGTTTTATACTCGAATTCGTAGACAGAAGGGAAATCAAAATACTTGGGCACTGTAAACAAATTTCTGACGTTTTACATTCACATGACTTTCTCTCTCCACTATCGTTTATTTATATAGCTTCTGCAAACTATTCTTACGAAAGCTTATTTTTCTATCTACTTTATGTTAATCCGGGCAAATATTTGCAGACATATACTACGTTTCCATGGGGAATTGAAATCGATTTGAGTCCAATTCCATACTGAATACGATCAGCGTTTCCATGTTAAATTTAATACGTATCGAGATCGATTTGGATACACAAAGTTCGAGAATAAAATAATTCAAGCCTTTATGTTGGTCAACTTGGATTTAGGTTGCCGAGCCTGTTAAACATATGTTAATTTGTTTTTCTGTATATTTTAAGTGGGTTTTGAGGTTAGTGAATAAATACATTACATACTATTATATGCTGACGATATTGTATTAATTGCAAATTCTGAAAATGAATTGCAAAAATCAATCTATCTTTTAAATATAATTAGAAAGGAGTATAATTTTAAGATATAAATAAATAAAACGAAGACAATGGCATTCCATGGGAAATACCCAGTAAGATGTAAAATAGCAATTGAAAATTGGGTCTTGGATCAAGTTCAGCATTTCAACTATTTCGGAAGCTATATTACTTTTAACCAAGATAAGGACATAGACATTAAATTACAGAAATATCAGAGTATCTGTGGTACTATAAGCAGAACATTAAAAATTACACGAAGAGAAACAAAAATTCTGTTTCATCAAACAATGTTAACTTTAACAATGTGTTAAAGTCGGTGTTAGTTACCGTACCCATGTGTTAATGCGTTTAACAGATGTTAGAAGTGGGAAAATGGCTGCCGCAAACCAAGCTGTTGATGCGAGTTTGCTACAATTGGCATTTTTGAATGTCAGTTCTATTACAAAAGCAGTCGTACGTCATAATAAATTTGAAATCCTGCAAAAGGAGAAATTTTTAAAGCGATACAGACTGTTCAAGGGGTCATGAGCAGGGTTTTATGGGAAATACGAGAGGTTAGAATACTACCAACAGAAGCATGCCTCTTTCTCCTATGCTACAAGTGTAAATTGGGTACTTAGATTTTATGCTGCTAACATTTGTCATTTACTTGGTGAGTGATAATGTTGATATTTCAAAAGCTACCGCCTATGGTTTTCTAAAGCAATTGCTTCATGGTGCAAACACTATTTTTTTCGGGTCTCCTTGATTAATCAGATATAAAACATTTTCGTCCACCTCAGTTTCAATGCAGTGTCCACCACCAGTTTTAATCCGTCTTAAACGCTCTTCGCTCCTAACACTTCTGTTGCTGCACTTTGTGTTAGCATAAAACTGCCGCAGTTGGACTTAAGAAACGAGTTCATTCCAATTACTCGCGGATTTTGGCCCAGGCTGCAATCTTTTCCTTTAATGTATGACCGTCGGCTTTTTCACACTTGATAACATGTCTATACTTACTCATGAGATGTTAATTAATGCGTTTTCAAAAAGTGAAACATTTATTTCAGTTGACATTGCGATTCTAACCTAAATAATCCTGAACATCACATGACAATTGCCATTAATGTAAATAGTTGTCTGCTGTTGACAGAGAGCACAGCGATAGGTAAACAAAAGTGCATCGGGCCACTGAGGAGCCTATAAAAACATAGCGCTACCTCCTATCACAACTCAAACATCAACACCAAACCGTCACCTTAGAAAAATCCTTCCTACCTATGGTAAAGCCCTTCCAAGGGTAGGTACATAGCAAAACTCATTTAGGCTCACCACGAGCCTACCAGATTGAAGTCCAAGTCAGAAGCAGTGTAGTTCGATCACCGCCTTCTCGAAAGCTAGCGTTTGCAGTTGTCTTTGACGTTAACAAAATGTTAGCTAATAATTTTCTGTAAAAGCTTGATGAAACGAAAAGTTTTAACCTTATGTTAAACTACATGAGCGGACAAAGGTAACATTGCAATCTACTTCTTGGCGACCCACGCTGATACATGTAACTTCTAACTCATCTCACAGCCAACTACTTTAACATAATGGTATATTTTTGGATTGGCATCATATACGCATAAATTTAAAATTGTACCCCACCAAACAGTAATCTTCTGTCATTGGCTACTGTCACTTGTATTTTGAATCTGGTTTGTAGATCCACCCACGCCGCATTTCCAACTTACGTTGGGGAAACTCACAGCCTTCACAGTATTTCCCGTTTTCTTAACTTTAACAAGGGTTTCTCAAGATCCTTTCCCAAATCGTCCCCACGCCAAGATTCTTAATGCACAAACAACCTTTTTACTTTCTCTACTACGTATAGTAAGTAGGGGAAGTATTGCATTCCACCCAAAAATTCGATACCGAGATTTCACAGGAAATACATGTTTTGATACCCCCTGAATGCATATAACGCATTTTTGGAAACATGTCCGTGTGTGTGACTGTGTGTATGTGTCTGTGAACAGCATAACTCAGAAACAAACAGTCCGATAAACACCAAACTTGGTATTTAGGTTCAGTATCTTCCAGAGATGCGACACGAAGGTTTTAAAGAATATCCCCCACCCCAGATTACCCTTTACATGGAACATTTTTCGAAAAGTTTAATTTTCTCAAAAATGGCTCTAACGATTTTGATTAAAACATCATATATTTAAGATACTTTCATGACAAATAAAATGTATATCTCGAATTTTCTGGGAATGTCTCCAAAAGTATTCTTCATTTTGAACGACTTCTGCATGACTGGTAAACCATAAGAGATAGACAAAATACTACTACACAAAAATGTAGATCGCGTTAAAATGCACAATTTATGTCATGTACTTTTTTGTTGTGTGAACCATTTACGAGATATTGCTTGTTATTCCCTTAAACTTTCCAATACTTATACTCTTTCTCAAATGGGAATTCGTTATTCTTTTTTTTTTATCCTGGTAATGCAAAGAGAATGGAATTCTCCACATAGCAACCAGCTGTTAAAATATTTGACTATCACTTAAAGCTTACCAATTCCCCTTGCATCTACAAGAAAATTATCAGTAAGATTAATATCTCGATATCTCGATTAACATGAAGCATATGGAGAATAAGCGTTTGTAAAAATAGTTTGTACAAGAGTAGAAAAAGTCATGTGAGTGTAACACATCAGATTTTTAGTACCTCTCCCTTGTCCACAGGTTATACCCTAATATGTGTACAAAAACACTTGTGATTAAAAAAACGTTCTCTCTATCCTCGTCATTTTGAGACCAAACATGATGTATGAATGATCAATATTAAAAGTTTATGAATACTTAAAATTATAATTAATAAAGGACTGGTGCTTGAAACAAATTTACCGCTTCAACAGCGATAGCACTTAAAATAAAAATCTGATGTGTTACATTCACATGACTTTTTCTATCCTATATCGTTTATTAGTTACAGTATAGTTATTCTTACGAAATTTTATATTTCTATTTAATTTTAATCGAGATAAACCTTTACAGAAACAGCTACATTACACATTTCGTTATAGATACAAAGGGAACAGCGATAGTCAAATGTTTAAGAACCGGACGCTGGCTTTAAAATTCCATACTGTTTCCATGACATCGCGTGAAACAACTGAAAATTGGCAGCACTTAAAGGAATTACAAAGTATTGAACAAATATAATTCGGAAATGGTTTATGCCACAAAAAAGTTGTTTTAAATTAATTGTGGGTTTTAAACAGACTTGAGCTTTTCGTTTATCGCTTAATGTTTACCACTTATACTAAATTATATAAAATCCCTTCCGAATGAACAGGATTTCACAGGTTATTTCCAGCAAATCCAAGATATGCATTTTATTTGTCATGTAAATATCTAAAGCATATCTATTTTAATCAGAATCGTAACAACCATTTTTGAGAAAATCGAAAATGTTGAAAAATCTACCATATAAGGAGTATTTTGGGGTGAGGGATTTTCTTGAAAATCTTTGGAACATGGTGAACTTCTATACCAAGTTTCGTATTTAACCGACGTTTCGTTTTCGAGTTATGCTGTTAAAAGACACACACGCACACACATCACCACCACCCAGGAGAAGAGGCTACTTGGATGCTGGCAATAAAGATGGGATGAAAGCAAAAGGACTGGAGGAGAAAGAATGGAATGACAGGAACGAACGGAGAAAAAAAAATAAAGCTTCAGGAGGAGAAAGATGTGTAAACATTGTAATTCTGTATACAAATAATAATTATAATATAATAATAAAAAAGTATTATTGTTCACTACAATTGATAGGAATGACAACTTTTAACTTTTTACGGCTGAAATCTGAACATAAACAGCTTTTTACAGCCAGTGCCAAAACACAATTTGTGCTCAAACTTCCTTTGGTTTTCACCTTCCTCTCAGAGCAAACAGAAGCTGATAGAACGCATTTGATGTAGGCTCGTAGAGCAAACACTAGAAACATAAATCATGGAGGGGAAATACACAAAAAAAAGACAAAAACTCTGCGTTTAAGCAATCTCACGTGACTTTTTAATACGATCGGATGAGCACACACAGTTGAAAAACTTTTTATGTGTTTTATGGAACCTCTGTTTTAATCTCTCATTTATTCATACAGTATACTATCGTTAATTTAATGTTGAAAATAAATTTGTTGAGGTAAATTGCAGTTTCTGCTTCCATTTCAAATTAGGTGCACAGAATATAAAATATCAGTTCAGCAACGATTCCTATGCCCTTCCTAATGTTTATCCTGCCAATGTGGTTGCATATCATTTCACCGTAGGACTCTGGCTCGATTCCTGACATGTAAAATTTATTTTGGAGCAGTTTTCCTTTCACAAAGCAGCCCGGAACCACTTGTGCCCCAAAGGATCCTATCTGATCGAGATCTTCAGTCCTAAAAACATTAATATTTAACAGTTATATGGATTTTTCTACCAGTTAATTATTATTTTCTCTACCACTCAAAAATGTGATATCAAGGTTTCTCATAAATACATGTTTTAACGCCCTGTATAAATATTAATAATAATGATTAAAAAGTATATTGAAAAAAGGTTCATATGAATGCCTGTGGAAAGTATAATTCAAAAACGAAAATCGAATGTATTACAAAATTAGCGTTTATGTTCAGTATCTTCCTAACATACCGCAGGAATATTTTCAAGAATATCTCCCACCCCAAGCTACCCCTTACCTATGAAAGTTATTGAAATGTCGTTTTTTCTCGAAAATGGTTATTAAAATACCATTTATTTAAAATATTCTCATGGGAAACAAAATATGAATCTCGAATCTTCTGGGAATAGTCTGTAAAGTCCTCTTCATTCTGAATGAATTTTGTATAACTGGTAAACGTAAGAGAGGTGAACTTAAATACCAAGTATGATGTTTAATCCAGTTTTCGATTTTGAGTGATGCTGCTCACAGACAGACAGACGGACACACAAACACACACACACACACACACACACACACACAGAGTTTTTATTTTCTTTCAGGGCGTCTCTCTTTCTTCAACGGATTAGCCTCCTCTTTGTAGGCCTTACAAGCTAATGCCTTGGGTCAGTAGCCTATCGAGGAGCAAGCAAACTCTGGATCATAGCAAACCCAGGATGGGTGATCAGTCCAATGTCTGATATGGCGGCGAAGAAGGAAATGAAATTTAGTGATGAAAAGGAGGATAAGAAAATTCGCGGATAAAATTATCCGACCTAGCATTCATCTAACGACCGAGGAAAATCACGAAAACTTTCGGTCAGGTTGGTCGGCCATGTGGGTTTGAACCCGATACTTCCCGAATGTGAGCCATGCACGTTACCACGGCTCCACCTAGCTCGCTGAACACTATTAACTCAAAAACGAAAATCGAATACATACAAAACTTGAGATTTAAAATATTTCTTAAATTTTGGTTTTCTCAAAAACGACTCTAACGATTTTGATTAAAATACAATTTATTTAAAATATTTATGTAGTATATAAAGTATATATCTCTTGAATTTTGTGGGAATAGCCTATGAATTTCTTTTCATTCTAAATGAATTTTTTATTAGCAATTTCAATTAAGTTTTCGTTTTTGAGTTATGCTGTTCATAGATAGACACAGACACACACATTCATACACATACGCTTTTTAGTTTCTCTGCCGTGTATATCCCAGCATAACTCAAAAACGAAAATTCGGAAAAATACAAAACTTAGTATTTAAGTTCAGTGTTTTCCAAGATACGACACGTAGATTTTAAAGAAAATTCCCCCACCTTAGCTATGAATTACGTGAAATATTTTTCAAAACTTATTATGCTCTAAAGAACGGTTCTAACGATTTTTATCAAAGTACTATATATTAAAGATAATTATATGACAAATAAAATATATGTCTTGAATCTGCTGGGAATAGTCTGTGAAGTCCTCTTCAATCGGAAGGAATTTTGTACAATCTTATATAACTGGTAAATATTAAGTGATAGACGAAAACGTACTGCACAAAAAATATAGATCTTTTTAAAACACAAAATTTATTTCAATAACTTTTTTGTGCAATATGCCATTTCCGAGATATCCGTTCTTAATGTTTGGAATTGTTCAATAATTTGTTATTCCTTCAAAGTCCTGTCGAAATCTGTAACGTAGCTATATCTGCAAAGGTTATCTCGATTAAAATTAAGTAGATAATGATATAAGCTTTAGCAAGAATAGTTTTATTCCCACTATTAAGCTATAGAAGGTAGACAAAGTCATGTGTATGTAACACATTAAACTTTTTACTTTCTCTGCTACGTATAGTATGTAGAAGAAGTATTGCATTCCACCCAAAAATTCGATACCGAGGTTTCACAGGAATTACATGTTTTGAGGGGCACTGAATGTGTATAAAGCATTTTTGGAAACATGTCCATGTGTGTGTTTGTGAAGAGTATAACTCAGAAACGAACAGTCGAATAAACACCAAACTTGGTATTTAGGTTCAATATCTTCCAGAGATGCGACACGAAGGTTTTCAAGAAAATCCCCCCACTCCAGATTACCCTTTACATGGAACATTTTTCGAAAATTTTAATTTTCTCAAAACTGGCTCTAACGATTTTGAATAAAATACCACTTTAAGCCATTTTATGGCAAATGAATTGTATATCTTGAATTTTCTGGGAATGTCTCCAAAAGTATTCTTCGTTGTAAACGACTTTTGCATAACTGGTAAACCATAAGGGATAGACAAAATTTTACTGTACAACAAATGTAGATCGCGTTAAAATACACAATTTATATCATATACATTTTTGTTGTTGAGTGAACCATTTTCGAGATATTGCTTGTTATTCCCTTAAATTTTCCTATACTTATACTTTTCCCAAATGGGAATTCGTTATTAATTCTTTTTTGTTCAGTAATGCAAAGAGAATGGAATACTCCACATAGCAACCAGTTCTTAAAACATTTGACTATCGCTTAAAGCCTACCAATTACCCTGGCCTCTACAAGAAAATTAGTCAATAAGATTAACATCTCAATATCTCGGTTAACATGAAGCATATGGAGAATAAGCGTTTGTAAAAATAGTTTGTACAAGAGTAGAGCAAGGCATGTGAGTGTAACACATCAGATTTTTTACTTAAAGCGTCTCAAAAGATATATTTCTAGTAAATGTAGGTATTTCGGGTGGAACTGGTAGAGAAAGTAATGAATAAACGACACATTTTTGCTACAAACACATGAAAGAACAATACCTTAGAGACTTACTCTGCGATGTGATCCTAAATTTGTAACAAAGTGAAATGCGCTACAGCTTCTCCTTCCTTGCTTTATCTACAGTATGATACATTATTTCCTTGTAAACAAAAGAAGTTCCTTAGAGCGTAAAAGGACAATGAAGTGAAAATGAAAAATTCTGATAAAGGATGAAGAGGAAGAAGATGCGGTAAAAAAAAAAGCCCTTGTGCACTTCATCAACTGATGCAAATTGAAGTTTTCGTCTCATAAAAAAGAGGTAGAGGGAGAGAACTGAAGACTAATTAGCATTAATTCTAAAAGACAGTGAAGCTCAAAATCATTAACCGCTAGCTGCGGTTGGGGGAGTCCGAACACCAGTAGGTATCTTATCTCCTACCCCACCCACACGTTTAATTAAAAAGTTTTAATTCGTAGCAGTAAATAAAAACTGTCTCCACGAAAAAAAAGACCAACTAGGAGAAAAAGATTCCGATTCTTTCTTTTCTTTTTGAGATGCTTCTTTGAAGTACAGAAACCATACAGCGGATCTTAATGCCACAGGTAAAACATTACAGTCACATTATTTTCTCTACCCTCTATCGTTTAGTAGTGTGTATAGAACTACTCTTACGAAAGTTTTTTACTTTCCCTGCCACGTATAATAAGTAGGGGAAGTATTGTATTCCACCCAAAAATTCGATATCGTGGTGTGACTGTGCATAACTCAAAAACGAAAAGTCTGATAAATACCAAACTTGGTATATAGGTTCAGTATCTCTCAAAGACGCGACACGAAGATTTAGAAAAGACTCCCCTTCGCAAATTTTGATTTTCTCAAAAATGGCTCTAACGATTTTGATTAAAATACCATATATTTAAGATATTTTCATGACATTTAAAACGTATATCTGTGATTTTCTGGGAAAGTTCTAAAAGTCCCCTTCATTCTCATTGACTTTTGCATTACTGTAAACCATAAGAGATATACAAAAATTTTATACACAAAAATGTAGATCCCGATAAAACACACAATTTGTCATACATTTTTTTGTGGAGTGAAGCATTTCCGAGATATTCCTTGTTATTTGTTTGAATTTTCGAATACTTAACACTTTTTTATGTCCTGGACATGCAAAGAGAATGGAATGCTCCACATAGAAGGCTAGCTTCTAGTTCCCGAGGTCGCGGGTTCAAACCCGGCGGAGGGCGATGGATTTTTTCGGGCGTAAAAATCCTTAGCGTGGCTTCCTTCGGAAGGGAAGTAAAGCCGGTGGTCCCGTGTCGTAGATTTACGGCACGTAAAAGAACCTCAAGCCTGATAAAGAGGCCTCTGAGCAAAATTACCGGTCTTTCACGCCCAATATAGAATGGGACGCTAATGACCACAGCAGTTAAAGAGCGTCCATAAATGAAACTCAATTTAATTTCCACATAGCAACCAGCTCTTAAAATATTTGACTATCGCTTAAAGCCTACCAATTCCCCTTGTAACTACAAGAAAATTAGCAATAACAGAGTTTCTGAAAATGTTTCTGTCGCTTAACATTAAGTAGATGGAGAATAAACGTTTGTAAAAATATTTTGTGCAAGAGTAGGGAAAGTCATGGGAATGTGACACACAACATTTTCTTTCTATTTACTTTATTTTAACTGAGATAAACGTTTACAGAAATAGCTACATTACACATCTCATTATAGATACAAAAGCAATAGTGATATTCAAATGTTTAAGAACTGGACGCTATACGCTGCATTAAAATTCCATACTATTTCTATGCAATCGCGTGAAATAAATGAATGTCGACAGGAGTTAAATTATTGAAATAAATTTTGTTTTTTAAAAAGATTTGCATTTATGTGTAGTACGTTTTCGTCTATCACTTAACGTTTACCAATTATACAGGATTATATAAACTTGCTTCCGAATGAAGAGGAGCTCACAGGCTATTCTCAGAAAATTAAATATATAGGTCTATATATTTTATTTGTCATTTAAATATATTTAATATATGGTAGTTTAATAAAAGTCGTTATAACCATTTTTGAGAAAATAAAAATCTTTGATAAATGTTTACAGGCGAAGGTTAGTTTGGCGTGGAGGGACTTTCTTAAAAATCTTCGTGTAGCATCCTTGGAAGATGTTGAACTTAATTGTCAAATTTGGTACTTAAGTTCAAATTTTACACAATATCAGAGAGAATGAACTTAAAAAAACAGGTATATAATTTTTACTACACTTTTAAAATGTTTAAGATATGACACAATTATTTCGTCCATTGATGGTAAATTGTTATAAAAATGATACTTAAAGGTTTAAAATTTATTTCTAAAACACCCAGAATTGTGAATACAATTCTAAATGCCAGTTTTGTATATTTGTGTTTAAATAATTTAGTACAACTGTTTTTTTTAAAATTACGATTTCTGTATAGTGTGGAAAACCGAAATAATTAACAATAAAGGTACAATATCTGCATGAAATTTTAAACATGCTTATAATTGTGGTAAATTAGTATATGACATAAATTTGAGAATATTTAGATAAGAGCTGCTAGATTATGAAATTTCACTCTTAAAGCACAGTCGCCGTATGCCCCACATATCACCGACTATCGTGTCAGGACTGATGATGAAAGATAATGAAACGAGGAAGAGAACATACACCTACCGACCTGGGAAAATCACGAACAAGGCCGATCTCGGGAGTTTCCGAATGCGAGCCTCGGACGTCACCGCTTGACTCATGCCGCTCGGTCTTTAGTAATGTTAGCCTGTTCTATCTATTTTACGCAAAAATATCTTCCCATCGGGCTGTGAACCATCCTATTGCACGACAACCTAATGATCGATGTTGTAGCGGAAAAACGTTGGTCCTCTGGATTGATACCCTCTGCTGCAGAAGTTGTGGTATCTGGCTACCTCTGCTCAGCGGTTGATGATTTCTCCATTCCTAATAAATTACCTAACTAATTTCATGATCTCAGGGTTTGCGTAAGTGGGGCAAATTAAAATACACTGCATTTCCCTTGAAATGTGGTTTATTATCAATAAAGTACTTAGGGCGGTTAGCTTTTCCCATCTTTGACAATTCACACCGTAATAATGATGATAATAATAAATTAAGAGCCTAATCTAGGTGCACGCGCTTCCCCACCCATATGGACACGTATAACTGAATGTCGACGAGATTGTTGTAAGAGAGTGAAAATCTGGGGCTTTCTTTCCCCTTTTATACCTAAGCCTAGTGACGCTCACCTTCGCGTCTTAACATGTAACGACATTTATAATTGGTCCTCAGACCGCGTTGCCTTATTATGTATGAAAATATTCTGCTCCAAAACTTTTCGCACACGCGTCCCAGTGACGCGACTGAAGCAAACTCAATATCTCTGCCTCTCTCCTTTCTATATCTGTCTCCTTCTATTTCTCGTTATTCCTTCAAGTTTCTTGCTCATTAGCTTGGTGAAAGGTGGTGGACTCTACCTAGAATTACTTTTACCTGGAATTAGCTAGCTCGCCCGTCCATTACTTACCTAAGTTACAATCCGCTTTGTACATCTCTTGACTGCTAAATATTCTATAATTTTTCTTGCTGAATTATATTATGATGTACAATTCTTATTTTTATTTATTTTATTCTATTTTATTTTACGTCACTTTAACTCCTTGGTCATATCGCGACGGATCTGTTGGTGGATATCTCTTAGAACGATATGTGATGGACAGTTAGCCTTCTAGGTCTCATTCCTGTAGCCCCTGCTTTATGGTGTGCAGATGGTATTAAGGTGCCGTCCAGTCTAACCGCCGCCCTCACACAGAAAGGCGGACAGTTAGCCTTCAAGGTCTCATCCATGTAACCCCTGCTTCATGCCGTGCAGATGGCATTAGGATGCCGTCCAGTCCAACTGCTTACATTGTCTGTGGATAGATGGCATAGGATTCGCTATTACTACTTATTTTTCATTTTACTGTTGTTTTAGACTTAAGATGGAACTTTGGGTCGTGGTATTAAATATCCAATCCGGTATTTACCTTGGCGACTTGTTTAAGATTTTTAATTATTATTTAGTATTTATATTAAAATATTAAGTTAAATAAGAAAAAATGAGTAAGTATGGTTTAATTAGTAAAATTTGAATTATTTTGTGAATGGAGTGTAATGTTAATTTGAGGAATTAGGCAAATAATTTACTCACCTGTTTATTAAAAACATGGTTTCTTGGAGGGGTAAGAAATTTAACCTGCCCACTGAATATGATTTGAAGGGCCGCAGTATATTGACTGTGCAAAGGTAGCGTAATCATTAGTCTTTTAATTGGGGGCTAGAATGAAAACCACGAAAAAACCTCAGACAGATCGGTCGGCCCACGGGATTTCAACCCGGGACCTCCCGAATGCGGGTCAAAGACTTTACCGCCTGAGCCATCCCGCTCGGTGTACAATTCTTGTTTGATATTGATTTATACGTCTATATATACATATATATATACCAGGTGAGTCAGCTGAACCTATTTATTTTTTAATTTATGCAACGTGCTGCGCGACATATGTGACTTACGCCTTTCTTGAATGCCTTCTAATGGCTGATTTGCGTAACACTTTATAGAGGAGGGATACATAATTCAGTACATAAGTGTTTTACGGGACAGAATGCAATCTCTATGTCTGTCCATGCAAAAAACATCCCACCCTGACACTGAGAGCTGCATTAGCAGTTTTTGCCAATTTTACAAACTTTTATTCTTTAGCATACATCCATGCACCCCTTTGAAAACGTCCCTGAATGAACAACCTATCACATGAATCGGTTGACAAAACCATTTGAAAACAAAATGGCATATCTACCGGTGCGACCAATTGGATTTAAGCCGTTAGTCAATGTACAGGCTTGTCAAAAAAATTCTAATTATTAGATACATAATTTCCCTTATTTCACAAACTATGGCGTATTTCAGATAATGCAGTAATTGTAATGAGTGATGCAGTTTATTTGTTTAAATTAAAACTACCAAACCGAGCTCAAAACACTGTATGCCGCTGCAAAAAGCGTGTAAAGATTCGAGGTGGGTTCTAGTTCTGCGATTACTAATTCGTATAGGGCCCTCAGCTCACAAGGTAATATTGGCCGAATGGTGTTATCATGGTTGCTTTAAGACTGTGCCACTTTAATTCGGGTTCAAATCCCTCGGGTGAATTTCAAACTTCTTATTACCTTTTTTTATCTCTTTGGGCCTATAATTTGATATTATGATATAAATAACATTTTTGATAACATTATAAGTGTGTCTCCAAAATATAATAATCGTCATCTTTTCCACCGCAAAGCCCAAATCGTATACGGGCACACTCATACGTGAAGAATACAAGCAGATTACATCGCGCATGTTACAGCATGCAAGATGGTTTCTCCGGCAACGTACACAAATGTGCATTGATGAAGGGGGTCGTCATTTTGAACATTTACTTCCTTGATGAAATCCACGCTCTTTAAAAATGTATTATTCTGTTTACCCGTGAACTTAGCACATTTACAACTCCTTTGTCAAAAAAGAAGTGAAACGTAAGGTATAAACATGAAACAAAAACTGTTATATTTAATATCGTCGATATGCGTCCAAGAGAATGAAAGCTAACTACGTAACACGGTTTACACCACCAGATACGGTACAGATTATTAGGCTAAACATGATACAGAATTATTTGATTGTAATTCTTATGTCTTTGGCTCATAGGAGAAGCAGTAACAAAAATAAATAAATTAGCACACTAAAATACAGAAAATAAATACAAGGAGAAAAAGAAAGAACCAAAACAATTTTATATTTGTATAAGATTCGAACCTTTGAAGCTAACCTTTGCTTCACCACATTCCGGCAGCTAAACCACTCGGCCAGAACTCACGTAGTTTATCCCGTTCTTCGGGAAAACGTTCCTCTACCTCCTTGCAAGCATTATATCCATGAAACGCCGTCGTTTTCTTTTTTTAAGGTTTTCGCAGCTCTTTGGTTCTCATTCAGGCATTTAATCATAATAGGGATTAAGTATAGTACCAAATAGAAGGGCAGAGCTACAATAACAGCTTGTTTGCTAAAAGGGTCAATGTTTTCACATTAGACTATAAACTGCGGTTGCATAGATACGAATACCTAGGGGCAGCTGACTCACCTGGTGTGTGTATATATATATATATATATATATGTGTGTGTGTGTGTGTGGTATATCTCCTTTCAATGTCTATTATCATAATCATAATCATTACAAAATATACTTTGAAATGTTATACAGTTAATACATTAGGTATTGCACATAATTGTCGTTACATACCTGTAGTAAAAGAGTTAAGGTATTAAATAACCCCTAAGGGACGAGGACTGACAGCTCAGTCCATCGCTTAGGGATGCAGGGATAAAATCCGTGGGGTTTTCCATTAGGACGGTGCCTATTTTATAACCCGCCCCCTGCTTCGCTAGAACGGAGTGGGTAAAGCTACCCAACTACACGTTCCGCTCCAACGCGCGTCAGCCCAATAGGGAAAACCCTATCAGGGAAGACTACCGGACCTCTGTGGGGCGACAGTGTCTAGCCACCGTCTTCCAGCTCTCACTCATAGTTGGTGCCGTAGAACATCTAGACGTCTCACAACCCCGCCTGGGTTTAGGGAATCACTGCCTGCCGAGTCCAACCCAATCCGAACAATCCCTTCCGGCGGGAAAGTTAAGGTATAGGAGTTCTTCTTCGCAAAGATAGATTTAGATTTGTACAGCTATCGTATACAGTTGCGTTTCCTCAACACAAATTTATGGAACTCGCCAATAAGGTACTAAACATGTAACACAAAGTTCAAGATATCGGGCAGCGGAAGAGAATTTTGGCACTTAAGTCACATTAAGGCCTACTGTGCTTCTGGAAATCTCCAGGAGGAAGAGGTGAAGTGAAGGTCACACAGATCCGGGACGGCAGGCTCGGACCAGGTGGGGTCCCTAACGTTTCCAAACATTACACCCTGATACCGGCGGAACCGCCCCCTCATAAGCTTACCACTGAGAGGTCTCTGAAGGCCCGTCACACACCGAACGCCAGGGCGACAGATCCACAAAGCAAACTCCACTCCACACCTCGCCTGATCCTTCGATAAGGGAATTAAATGACAGAAACATTCACAGCATTATATAACGTACCCAAACGCCAACCAGGGAAAACCCAAGGTCAGAGTGGCCAGCCCAAACGGGAATCGTAGTCAGGACCTCCCGAATGCTAATCTCACACGTTACAATCTCGCTCGGTTGCATTTACTTTTAATCTTACATATGCTGTTTTTCTTTTAAACTTTGTCATGCTGAAAACTGAATTTTACTAGGTAATCGTTTAAATCCATAATTATTAAACTACAGAATAAATAAAAATATTCAAGAGATTTAAGACAAGTAAAATTAAACAGCATAGGTGGGAGTAAAACAGCACGTCACTGCCAAAAAGAAGAAAAACATACCCTGTTGTCACGGTAAATTACCAGTCCATGAAACTTCGTTTCACCCATTTCATTCACTGACATACCCAGTTAAAGGGCATTAAAATCCCTACCAAAAAAAATTTCACTCACATATGCAGGGATACGATCGCGCTGCAGGAAGTTTGGGCCAGTTTCGATAATATTTTATGCAAATCAACAGTATGTTTGGACCAGTAATGGTAACCGTTTCATTTCTGTTGGTATACAAGGTTGCCTTAACATGCTCCTGTCTCTGTAGTGTACACTTGAGTGCATAGAATCATGCCGCCAGCCGAGGTGGCTCCACGGTAACGTGTGCGATTCGCATTCGGGAGGTCCCGGGTTCGATCCTCGTAGACCTCTCACTCTGACCCATGGGTTTTCGTGGTTTCTCCGGAGTCAGCAGACGAATTCTGGGTTGGTTTCTCCTCTACCACGATTTCCTTTCCGTTATTTCCCTTTCATTCCGTTTTCTTCTCATCTTTCAGGTGTACTCCTAGACATTATTATTGCTAATACAAGCATCCCCGAAGCATGTATTGTTTGAATGTATCATTATTTAATGAGACAATACAAGAAAGGCAAAGTTTAAGTGAACATCAGATAGCATATATTTCAAGAAATAAAAATCTCTACATACAACTCGACATATTAGCTACAATAAATAGCAAAGTAGCTTGGGGACAACATATTGAACAAGATGAAATTGTTACATTAGTACTTGCAATTAATGATGAAATAAGAAGATCCGAGAGAATTCAAGTCCTACGTACAGCAGAGGCACTTATACAAACATCTTATACCAGCTAACACTAGTTGAATGTATTTTTACTTTCTCTACTACGTATAGTAAGTAGGGGAAGTATTGTATTCCACCCAAAAATTCGATACCGAGATTTCACCGGAAATACATGTTTTGAGACCCTCTGAATCCAAAAAAATCATTTTTGGAAACATGTCCGTGTCTGTGTGTGTGTGTGTGTGTGTGTGTGTGTGTGTGTGTGTGCGCGTGTGTGTCTGTGAACAGCATAACTCAGAAACGAACAGTCGGATAAACACCAAACTTGGTATTTAGGTTCAGTATCTTCCAGAGATGCGACACGAAGGTTTTCAAGAAAATCCCCCCACCCCAAACTACCCTTTACATGGAACATTTTTCGAAAATTTTAATTTCCCCAAAAAGGGCTCTAACGATGTTGTTTAAAATATCATATGTTTAAGATATTGTCATGAGAAATGAAATGTATATGTCGAATTTTCTGGGAATGTCTCCAAAATTGTTCTTCATTGTGAACGACTTTTGCATAATTGGTAAACCATAAGAGATAGAGAAAATTTTACTACACAAAACTGTAGCTCGCGTTAAAATACACAATTTATGTCATATACATTTTTTTTGTTGAGTGAACCGTTTTCGAGATATTGCTTGTTATTCCCTTAAATTTTCCAATACTTGCACTTTTTGTCAAATTCGCTATTCATTTGTTTTATGTCCTGGACATGCAAAGAGAATGGAATGCGCTACATAGCAACCAGCGCTTAAAATATTTGACTATCGCTTAAAACCTACCATATTCCCCTTGCATCTACAAGAAAATTAGCAATAAGAGTAACATCTCGATTAACATGAAGCATATGGAGAATAAGCGTTTGTAAAAATAGTTTGCACAAGAGTAGGGAAAGTCATGCGAGTGTAACACATCAGATTTTTTTATTTAAATTTCAATTATAAATATCGCATTTTCAATCTTTACTTTATTGTTTTTATTTCGTTCACTTTGATCTAATTTCTTTTTATTCACTAAACTATAAGTAAATATCTGTACAATAATAATGTATAAAATGAAAGAGTATTAATAAATAAAAAATTTGGAATGCACCTGCTAATGTAGGAAACAGAATAACAAGAATTACGTATTGCAGATTTTATTATTATTATTATTATTATATTTTTAAAACATTTTTTTGTACTTCTAGCTTTCGTAGTGTATGGCGGTGTCGGGCAGTTGGCACGAATGCATACTCAACGGAAAGAGTATTTCTCGTGGACACCAGAGGGCCTATAGCTATACTAATGGAATTGTCCCGATATAATCCGCAGTGGTTTATGGCGGTAAGGAAGTACTTAACCACATCTGCCACTATCAGCCTGCAACGCTTACCTGGTTCTAGCACTTCACTTATAGCCATGTGCACCATCTCGTTAAACCAACCCTTCAGGGACCTTCAGGTAAGAACTTGACCGGGGTAATCAGCACATAGCGGTGCACTAATGTTCACCGCAGTTTAGGTGACCGTGGTTACCTGGCAGTCGCTCACCTTGGTTGAGCGCACCGTTCACTGCAGGTAAACTCTATTGAACGCACCCGGATGTACATCATGTCGTCTGTTTTTCACTCGTTCTATCTCTTTGTTGAAGCGCATGCATGTAATTCAGCGTGCAATGGCGGAAAGCAAAAGCAGACCCAAGTTTCTCTACCATATTATTAAATTTAACGTGCAAATTC
Source organism: Deroplatys truncata (assembly GCA_030765065.1). NCBI lineage: Eukaryota > Metazoa > Arthropoda > Insecta > Mantodea > Mantidae > Deroplatys > Deroplatys truncata. The sequence goes on along the minus strand of CM060981.1, from coordinate 220,429,784 downwards.
TTAATTAAAGACAAAAAGCACAGAAATAGAAGCAATAACTTTAAGATGGACACGTGGCAAAAGTTGCCCTTACAACTGATTATAAAAATGTGCTGAACTTCAGACCTATTTTTCTTCTTCTTTCTTTCCACAGTGACTAAATTCCAGTTAGCTTAGACAGGCAGAAAATATAAAAAAAAATATATTATTCCCAAACAAGATTTGAATCCGGAACCTCTAAAATAGGAGATGTGCGCGCTACTCCGACACCACGGTGAAGACTTCAAATTTGCAAATTCGGCAGTGTCCTTTTCAGGTTACCGGATTCCTATAGCTGTGCAATTAAAGTATACAATATTCTTGAAAATGTACTAATTACCTTCATTACTCCACTTATTTTTGCCTTGTTCTTAGAAGTGATACAGTTATGATATGCAACGCCGTGATTGTGTGGACCAGGACATTTAAGCCACCCGTCGCAAAAGAAAAAAATAAAATAAAATAAAAGGCCTTAACCATTAAAAATTACCTTATAGGATTTGTATTCATTGGCGAAAATGGAGAGTATCTATTTGTTGGAAATTCTAACCTCTACGCCATTTTAACATTTCAGCACAAGTAAAGTTGGAAATAATCGGTGAAACCCGTCCGTTCATGGCCGGTCAGATTTAACCGCGGTAAAATCCTCGATAAACTTTTACCGGCGTCGATACACCACTAATGGCCGTTCATCGCGGTAAAGTCCATATTTTACCACGGTAAAACCTTGATCGAGAATGGTCCACACGGCTATTAATGTGAGTGGAATTCCCCCCTTTTCCTTCGCTCTTGAACCTGAAAGCGAACTGTGTTCTTAGGTTAATGTTTGAATGCTAGACATTTGACATCAAAACAATACGAGACGGACCCTCGTTTTGAAGCAGGCCTTCCAGCCACTCAGGTGAAATATTTGCGTACGCCTCCCCTTTTGCCACTCAGCACAGCCTGGCTTTGTGTGTGTGTGTGTGTGTGTGTGTGTGTGTGTGTGTGTGTGTGTGTGTCGGAATTTGAAGAGTTTGGTTTACCCATGACTGCTGTGAAATGCAGATGATAGGAGTTAATGCCAATATTAAATAAAGAAAAACACTACAGGAAACTAGAAGTATCGACACCTTTCCGTGCACTCGGATCACCTTAAGATGAGGTCCAAAATTAAAACTTCGTGCTCAGTTAAGTAGGGCTTAATCTTAATACTGAGAATTAGTGTATAGACGTTGACTGTGCTGAAGATTCTGTTACTAGAATGTCATTTCCAAATATAAAGTGTTGTGCTGCGCCTTCTACCAAGCTCGGAGTTTTTACCGTAAAATACAGAATATATCTTTCTTAAAGGAATACCTTAACTAGGTTTCCGAGATTGGATATTGGTTCAAATGGTTCCAGGACTAGATTTTTACTTTCTCTAACACTCATTTATGGCAAGTATAGGGTCTTTCATTAAGAGTGTCCTATCTTTAACATGCGATAGCTGCCGTTGTTATTGAGTTGCAGCAGTAATTTTTTTCATGTGGTTACAGTTGTTATTGACAAATAGCCATGGAACATTACAGCATTCAGCAACGCGTAGAAATTGTGAAAATTCATTATCAAAATGGATCATCTGTTCGCCAAACCTTCCGTGTATTGCGTGAAGTTTACGGTGTGCATAATCGTCCCTGCGAGAGAACGATTCGGCGTTTAATCGATAAATTTAAAGGAAGCGGTTCTGTCAGCGATCAAAGAATACCTGTACGTAATCGACGTAAGCGCTTCAACGAAAACATAGGCGCCGGTCGTGAGAGTGTACGCGAGAACGGAAACAAATCAATTGCTCGTCGAGCGCAAGAATTGGGGTCTTCGCCGCCCACAACTTGGCAAATTCTGCATCTGGACTTGAAGTTTCACGCTTACAAAATGCTGTTGACTCAAGAACTTAGCCCAACGTCCATAGGTTGCGCCGTGTATTCGCTGACCGGGCTATGGAGCAATTGGAAGCTGACCCGGATTTTTGTCGAAAAGTCATCTTCAGCGACGAAGCCCACTTTGGTTGGATGGTTGTGTTAACAAACAAAATTGCCGCTATTGGAGCAATCACAGTCCAATGTAGATTCAAGAAGGACCACTTCATCCCCAAAAGGCTACTGTGTGGTGTGGATTTTGGTATGATGAAATCATTGGTCCATATTTCTTCCAAGATGAAGATGGAGAAGCTCTAACTGTCAATGGAAAAAGATACCGAGCTCTTATAGGGGACTATTTTTGGCCTCAATTGGATGGTATAGATCTCAGAAACATCTGATTCCAGCAAAATGGTGCCTAATGCCATACTGTTCTCGAAACAATCGATCTTTTGAAGGAGAAGTTCATCATTTCCCGTGGTGGTGATGTTAACTGGCCCCCGAGGTCATGTGATTTAACACCGTTGGATTACTTCTTGTGGGATTATGTTAAATCTCGAGTTTATGCCAACAAGCCAGAAACAGTAAATGATCTTATGAATAACATCACGCGTGTTATTCGTGAAGTTGGACCTAATTTACGTTCTTCTGTCACTGAAAATTGGGTCAACCATATACGCGCAACCCAACGAAGCCGCGGCGGTCACTTAACTGATGTTCTCTTCCACACGTAATGACATTAATTATGTTCCAAAATAAAAAAATAAATAAACCTCTATCATTTATAGAACGTGTTTTATTTAAGTTCAAAGATAGGACACTCTTGTTGAAAAACCCTATTGAACGAGTATTGCATTCCACGCAAACATTCGGTACCGAGATTTCACCGGAAATACATGTTTTGAGACCCTGAATAAAAAAACAACATTTTTAGGAAAAGGTCCATGTGTAAATCATGTGTGTGTCTACTTGTCTGTGAACAGCATAACTCAAAAGCGACAAATCAGCAAAATACCAAACTTGATATTTAAGTTCACCATTTTCGAAGGATTTCCAAAAAAATCATTCCACCTCAAATAACTCTTTGCATAGAGATTTTGTCAAACACTTTGATTTTCTCAAAAACTGACTAACTATTTTGATTAAAATATCATGTGTTTAAGATATTTGTATGATAAATGAAATGTGTATCTTCAATTTTTACTTTCTCTACTACGTATATCGGTAGTGGAAGTATTGTATTCCACCCAAAAATTCGATACCGAGATTTCACCGGAAATACATGTTTTGAGAACCCCTGAATCCAAAAAAAGCATTTTTGGAAACATGTCCGTGTGTGTGCGTCTGTGTGTCTGTATCTCTGTTTGTCTGTGAACAGCATAACTCAGAAACGAACAGTCGAATAAACACCAAACTTGGTATTTAGGTTCAGTATCTTCCAGAGATGCGACACGAAGGTTTTCAAGAAAATCCCCCCACCCCAGATTACCCTTCACATGGAACATTTTTCGAAAATTTTAATTTTCTCAAACATGGCTCTAACGATTTTGATTAAAATATCATATGTTTAAGATATTTTTATGACAAATGAAATGTATATCTCGAATTTTCTGGGAATGTCTCCAAAAGTACTCTTCATTGTGAACAACTTTTGCATAACTGGTAAACCACAAGAGATAGACAAAGTTTTGCTACACAAGAAATGTAGATTGCATTAAAATACACAATTTATGTCATATGCATTTTTTTGTTGAATGAACCATTTTCGAGATATTGCTTGTTATTCCCTTAAATTTTTCAATACTTTCGTTATTAATTTTTTTGTCTTGGATATGCAAAGAGCATTAATCTGAGGCAAAGAGGATGGTGCTGCACCTAGCTATTAAGTTATATGTCGATGCTTACAGACTACTGCATTTCTACATTGCCCTTGCAATTACAAAACAAGGGGAACATAGTACGCCTTAAGCGATAGTCAAATATTTTTAGAACTGGTCCCTATGTGTAAAATGTAATTCTCTTTGCATGTCAAAAGATCGTTTTACAGATGTTTATCTCGAATAATATGAAATAGATGGAGAATAAGAGTTTGTAAAAATAGTTTGTGCAAGAGTAGAGAAAGTCAGGTGAGTGTAACACATCAGATTTTTTGTCCTGGTAATGTAAAGAGAATGGAATACTCCACATAGCAACCAGCTCTTAAAATATTTGACTATCGCTTAAGGGCTAGCAATTCCCCTTGCATCTATAAGAACATTAGCAATAAGATTGACATCTCGATATCTCGATTAACATGAAGCATATGGAGAATAAGCGTTTGTAAAAATAGTTTGTACAAGAGTAGAGAAAGTCATGCGAGTGTAACACATCAGTTTTTTTGAGAATAGCTCTCAAGTCTTCTTTATTCTGAATGATTATGCATAACTCGTAAACCGTAAGAAATGAATAAAAGTTTAGTAAATCTTGCTACACAAAACATGTAGATTTTGTTTAAGCACACAATTTATGTCAAAATTTTTTAGTTAACCATTTCCAAAACGAACGAGGTGGCGCCGCGGTAACGAGTGCGACTCCCTTTCGGGAGGTTCCGGGTTTGATCCCCGGCTAACGACCACTCTGACCCATGGGTTATTCATGGTTTCCCAGGTCGGCAGGCAAATGTTGGGGTGGGTCCTCTTGTACCACATACTTTCCTGCCTACCATTTGCTGTACCCATCATCTTCTTCATTGTCACCTGTTTCAGGGTTGTAGGACTATGCGACGGCGTTCGGCGGGTTGCGGCTGGCCAGTGGATGTGCGCTGTTTAAACTATATGGCCAAAATATTGCACAACTATACGATAGGACTTGGCAAAAACCAGCTAATCCGTAATTTGAATTATATAGTACTCGACATTTTTAAAGCTACCCTCACTCTATTCTCAACCCCTTATAGATAAAGCTACACTTCTTGATCAATCAGGACACAAAGTTTTGCACTTGAAACATAGGACATGGTAAACATAGCAAACCATATAAAATAAAATTTCCCTTTGTCAACTTCTTAGTGCCAAAAAAAAGTTCCGATATAATGGACTCGTGTTATGTTGGTAAGGTATTCCTCCGTATTCATGGCTCCATTCCACCCTTCACCTAGTTATAATAACCCAAGTTGATTGGCGGCTTTTGCATAGCCTTTTTTCGCGATGGCGGTTGTGCACCAGAAGCAAGGATCCAAGGCAGTTTTAGATTCGTTGAGAAATTATAATCAATTCTTCTTCCGTAGGCTGGAAAGTAGAATCATGTATGCAAGTCGACACTGGAGTATGTTATCTTAAGAAACGTTAAGGATACCTCGTGCTCTATCGCGAAAATTTGAGTCACATAGAGAATTTCATGATCTTGTCATCGCATCGATATCTAGCTCAGATGGCAGAGCAGCGATACCTTTCCATAGTTCTGAATTACATTTATCTTAAATATATTCTACTAACAGATTTTTGCAAGAAAAGGAATCTAAAGAAAGTTGCCAACCCTTTGAAGTAATACAAAAATGCTATTTTTGCGATTTTTTTGTAATGCTTTTTCATTTTACGTGGTTTATTTCATATAACTTAGTTTTTTAACATGCCTATAACCTTGCTCATTAGGGGCAATAATTTTCGGTCTGTTGTGCATATCCTTTATTGCTTTCAAATGAAATATACGAGAAATAAAGAGGACATTGTTTACAAGCTTATTTCATCCAAGCACGTTGTTTTATTAATTACTTGTAATTAAAGTGTGTCCTTATGACTCGCATGCACTTAATTCTAAGCTGTAATTTCATATGCCTTGTTTAGAGTTTGAGTGCCAGACTTTTGATATCAGACCAATAAGGGAAGTACAGATTTTGTGAGTGTCTGGCGAGTACCTTGTAGCCATTCAGGTGAAATGCTTACGTTTCTCACCCCTTTGGCCCATCACTTTGTTCAAACCAACAAGAGATTAGCACATTGTAGCGGGAAAGAGTTGTTCCTTTGGTGTGTGCTCTCTGCTGCAGTGTTCTTGTCTCCGGCTACTGCTGCTCGTCGGCTGCTGATTTCTCCCTTCCCAATAATTTCCTATCTAAATAATTTCACTGGTCTCAGGGATTTCGTAGGTGAGGCAAATTAAAATACGCTGTATTTCTCTTAAAGAACGTGGTTTATTATCAAATAAATACTTATGGGCGGCTAGCTTTTCCCATTGCAACAATTCCCACCACCATAATAATAATTAGGACCCTAATGTAACTGCACACGCTTCCCAACCCTGTCGTCCAGAGAGTATCACTGTGTGTCGACGAGATTCTATAACATGAGTGAAAATCTGGGGCTTTCTTTCTCCTTTTATAGCTAAGCCTAGTGACGCTCACCTTAGCGCCTTAGAATGTAACGACATTTCTAATTGGTCCTCAGACCGCGTTACCTTATTATGTATGAAAATATTCTGCTCTAAAGTTTTTAGCATGCGCGCCCCAGTGATGCGTCCGAAGGAGATTCAACATCTTTGTCTCTTTCCTTTCTATATGTGTTTCTTTCTATTTCTCCTTATTGCTTCAAGATCCTTGCTCATTAGCTTGGTGAAAGGTGGGCTCTACCTAGAATTCTTTTACTTGGAATTAGCTAGCTCGTCTACCCTTAGTTATCTAAGTTACAATCTGCTTTTTACATTTCTTGGCTGCTAAATATTCTAACATCTTTCTTGGTGAATTATATTATTATGTACAATTCTTGTTTAATATAGATTTATATGTCTATGCTTATATTTGTGTATATATATATATATATATATATATATATTTGTGTGTGTGCTATATCCCCTTTCAACATCTGGGTAGATGTGGAACACAACTGATAAAGGGATTCTGCCAACATGAGATAAATAAAAATACTATAGGAAACCAAAAGCATCGGCACGTTTTTTTGGTTTTTTTGGGCACCGGACTAATCTGGACAAAACTTTGGACATTTACATATTAGATGCAAATTTTGAACCCCGTAATAATATAGATGTACCAATGCAATGCCGGTGAAGACAGCTAGACTAATATAGTAAGTAAATACAATTTCCTAATAGAGTTACAGAAATCGTTGTAAAGGTAATTAATCCAGTAGTTAAGTGCAAAGAGCTAAGGCAGCAAAACAAGGCACATACCGAGAGGATCAGCAAAAACCTTAGAGAAACAATGATGGGCTTCTACACAGGTAGACATTATGTCACAGGGCTTTGAAAACATTACAAAAAGAGAGAGAAGGCAGTCAGCCAGTCAGTCAGCTGTGGCTGAACGACAGGAGAAAGGGTACACACACATTCACACATGAACACCCTCTGGCAAAGTCGGAGACAAACACAAGGGGGGAGGGAACTGCGCATTCAGTGATCCCTCCGAATATGTGTCACAGGGTGGAGCGTATGTATGTCATCTACAGGGGAGATTTACATCCCTCAATACAAAAGAAATCTCGTTGTTGTTCAGGTAGCTTTGTCGCGTTCTCAACTTCATGAACTGCCATAAAGCTCCATGTACGAGCAACAGAACTGAGAGCAAAACAAATAAAAGAAATCTGATAACTTTCTCTGCCTACTTTAGTTTATTTTTATGTAGTTTCTACAAAGTCTTCCTACAAAAGCCTGTTTTCCTATCTAGTTCATGTTAATCTAGATAAACCTCTGCAGAAGTAGTTTCGTTACACATTTCGTTATATGTACGTGGGGGACGCATCGATAATCAGATGCTTAAAACACGGACCGCTATATGTGGCCTAGAAATTCATGCTCTTTCCACGACATCGCGAGAAACAACTGAATAGTGACAGAACTTTAAAAGCATACCAAAGTACCTACTGAAATTCAAGGCAATAACAATGGATATCTCGGAGATAGCTAATGCCGCAAATTGTAAGTTTTAAAGAAACCTATTTTTTTGTATAGTGTGTTTCTATCTCATAGCGTTTGCTAGTTATATAAAATTATACAAAATCGTTTCCTAATATAGAGTACTTCACATTCTACTAACAGAAAAGTCAAGATATACATGTTATTTTATATGTAGATATCCTAAATCATTAAGGCCATTTTTTATAAAATAAATAATATCGAGAGATTTTGAGGTAAAGTAGTCTTGAAATTCTGCCTTTCGCATCTTTGGAAGACACGTAACTTAAATACCAAGTTGGACATTTCACTTTTACTTTCTCTACTACGTATAGTAAGTAGGGGAAGTATTGTATTCCACCCAAAATTTCGATACCCAGATTTCACCGGAAACACATGTTGTGTGTCTGTGAACAGCATAACTCAGAAACGAAAAGTCCGATAAATACCAAAGTTGGTATTTAGGTTCAGTATTTTCCAGAGATGCGACACGAAGGTTTTCAAGAAAATGCCCCACCACAGATTACCCTTTACATGGAACATTATTCGAAAATTTAATTTTCTCAAAAAGTGCTCTAACGATTTTGAATAAAATACCATAGGTTTAAGACACTTTTATGGCAAATGAATTGTATATCTCGAATTTTCTGGGAATGTCTCCAAAAGTATTCTTCATTGTGAACGACTTTTGCATAACTGGTAAACCATAAGAGATAGACAAAATTATACTACACAAAAAATGTAGATCGCGTTAAAATACACAATTTTTGTCATATACATTTTTTTTTGAATGAACCTTTTTCGAGATATTGCTTGTTATTCCCCTAAATGTTCTAATATTTACACTTTTTCTCAAATTCGTTATTCATTTTTTTTTGTCCTGGTAATGCAAAGAGAATGGAACACTCCACATAGCAACCAGCTCTTAAAATATTTGACTATCGCTTAAAGCCTACCAATTCCCCTTGCATCCACAGGAAAATTAGCAATAAGATTAACATAATATCTCGATATCTCGATTAACATGAAGCATATGGAGAATAAGCGTTTGTAAAAATAGTTTGTACAAGAGTAGAGAAAGTCATGTGAGTGTAACACATCAGATTTTTTAGGTATAGGCTGTTTATTTTTTCAGGTTTTTGAGAATATGCTTTAAATGTTAAATTGTCGTTCTTTTGTTTTTTATGAGTATTTGCAGAAAGCAATGAAATTAATGGCTGGCATATAATATCACCAGCAAACAAAACGCATCACAATCAGCTAAATGAAACAAGTTCCACTGAATATTTATAATTATTAAGAAGTAGATACAAAGATATGCTTTCATAATCTGTAGAGTAATGTACTTGGTAGCTAAAGCTGGTATACTTCAGAATTTTACTTTCTCTTTAATAGTCACGAAAGCAAGATAGCTCCGAGGTAACGTGCTAGGCTCGTATTCGGAAGTCATAGATTAGACTCCTGGGGGCAACCACTCTGACCATGAGTTTATCGTGGTTTTTCCTGGTTGACATGCCGAATGCTAGGGTAAATGGTTAAGGTGCGTATCACCAGAGCACCGCACGCAGGCCAGTCGACCCTTTATGCTTCCAATGTGACCGCTGGGAGGGAAGGATGAGGGGAGAGACCCGAAGGCGACCAGGTGCGGATGCTAGCGGGCGCAAGCATGGATGGGGTCCCAAACGTTTCCAGATAGAACGCATTCGACGTCCACAAGCCACCAACATCCAGGGTCACCCAGAGCGGAGCTCCACACTGAGGATAGACCAAACTGAGCTGTACCGCAGCGACGCCAGGGAAGGAACCTCTACAGAGCGCGTCACCGCCCAGCCGCAATCCGCCTAACACCGTCGCCCAGTCCTAAAATCCTGAATCAGATGACAAGGAAGATGATGGGTACAGGAAATGGGAGGGAGGACAGTCGTGGTAGAAAATGAACCACCCCAGTATTCGCCTGGCGACCTGGGAAAATCACGAAAAACCCATGGGCCAGAGTGGGCGGTCGCCGGGGATATATTCCGGGATCTATTCTATCATGAATTTCCTTTCGCTCATTTCCTATCATTTCGCTTCTCCTTTTATGTTTCAGGTGGGCTTAGGGGCTGTGTAGTATCGGTCGGTGTCGGACAGATGGCGCAGATGCTTGCTCGTTTGACAGTTGTTCTCGGCCCTGACAGATGGCAACCTTCACTGCGCCGTCTAAGGTAGGCGAGTTCCCCCGGATTCCACCAGAGGGAAGCCATTTCTGAGCAGCCCGCCGATGTGACCGGGTCATCAAGTTGGATTCATTCTGCGGTCCCTTCACCTCATCCGTTCCTCCTGGGGGTGGTAAGCACAAAAGATCCGCGTTGGATCAAGGTGCGAGGTGTGCCCTCCGCTCCCTGGTCATTCATTCTTATCTATAATAGTTAGAGGAAGTATTGTACTCCACTCAAATGTTCTATACTAACTTTCACCGAAAATACACGTTTTGAAATCATCTGAATAAAAATTGTGTAAATCTGTAATGACTAGACCTAGGACAAATATCCATTGAGCGAGGAATCAAAGTAGCTAATACCCTACCTAGTGCAGGTGATGTACTGAATACACGGACCCAGGGCTGCACAGTCGAGAGTCACTAGTTCGCTTGCGCTAATGGCATATAGAGTTGCTCTCTGTGAGCTCTGTGTTTATGTTCTGTTTTACCCCTGACCAGTTCCCGGTTACCTGTGGCACTCTCTTACCTTCGCCGCACTGTCGATATAAACTGGCAGCGTGCACACATTGTAAACCATAGGATACTTGTCCTAGATCTGATGATGATAGTTTATTACCATTAACAAGAAGTAGACGCAGAATAGACTTTTGTAAGTTTACAGAAGTGTGAGTAGAGAACGTAATATGAATGCAATACATCAGAAATTTTTTTCATACCATAAATGTACACACATTTAAATGTACTGTAAACGGCTGTAGTGTCAGGACGCCTTATGTGTGAGACTACCCGCACAGCATATATAGAGTAAATGAGCGTAGAAGCGGGGAGGTTATTTGCTTCCCGCAAATGAGGAGGGGAATGGAGAAACATCTATGAGAAAGGGCTACCAAAAGAGGACGCATTGTCATCAATTCATCACTACGCTTATAGACAAGAAATAGCTTTCAGATAGTGAACGAATCTATTGTATAATGGCTGATGTTTTTCTTAAGTGAAGAAATGTGACGTTCGCATTCAGATGGGTTTCTCTACTCACTCTTCTACAAACTACTCTTACAAAACTTATTCTTCTATCTATTTTATGTTAATCGAGATAAAATTTCTGTATACATTTCGTTGTAGGTATAAAAAGAGTACAGTAGGCTAAATCGATAGTCAGATTTTTAAAAAGGGTGTCGCAATGACGCTATATGCTGGCCTTAAAATTCCACCATATTGTTTGAATGCAATCACTTACAACTTAAAATCGATGGGATTTGAAAAGAATAAGCACTGAGCAATTCGAAACTTTAATAATGGATATCTCAGCAACGGCTTATGCTACAAAAAACTTATTTTGAGTAAAGTATGTATTTTAAAGAGATCTACATTTTTTGTGTGGTACGTTTTCGTCTGTCGCTTAACGTTTACAAGTTATATAAGATTATATAAAACTGCTTTCGAATAAAGAGGACTTCTTAGGCTTTTCCCAGAAAGTTCAAGATATACATTTTATTTGTCATGTAAATATCTTTCATATATGGTATTTTAATCAAAATCGTTAGCCATTATTTAGAAAATAAAAAATGGTGAATAATGTTCCATGTAAAGAATAGTTGGGGTGGGAGTATTTTCTTTAAAATATTTGTGTCGCATCCTTGGAAGATAATAAACTCAAATACGAAGTTTGGTATTTATCAGACTTTTCATTTTTGAGTTATCCTGTTCACAGACAGATAGACAAACAGACCCACAGACGGTATGCTTCCAAAAATGCTTTGTTTGGGTTCAGAGCACCTCAAGACATGTATTTCCTGTGAAATCTCAGTATCGAATTTTTGGGTGGAATGCAATACTTCCCCTACTTACTATACGTAGTAGAGAAAGTGAAAAGGGGAACTAAAAACAACATATCACTGGAACAAGTATTAGAACTTGAAACTTAAACCCAATGGAGCAATATCTCGAAAATGGTTGACGCCACAAAAAATGTTATTTAACATTGTGTGCTTTATGTATATTAAGATTATGTCTATCTCTTACGATTTACAAGTCATAGGAAAGCGAAAGTCATTCAGAATGAAGGGGGGTTTCATAGGCTATTCCCAGGAAATTAAATATATACATTTTTATTTGTCATGTAAATTACTTAATACTTATGACATTTTAATCAGAATAGTTACAGCAGTTTTTTGAGAAAATAAAAACTATTGAAAATCCTTCCATTTAAACTCTCACACACATACAGAGAGAGAGAGAGAGAGAGAGAGAGAGAGAGAGATGCGGATGTTTTTAAAAATCCGATGTTTTACATTCACATGACTTTCTCTACCCTCTATCTTACTAATGGATATACATATTATTCTCACGAAAACTTATTTTACTATCTACATAATTTTGATTGTGATAAACCTTTCGTTATAGATATAAAGAGAACAGCGATAGTCAAATATTTAAGAACTGAGCGCTCTATGGTGGCTTTAAAATTCCATACTCTTTGCTGCAATCGCGAGAAACAGCTGAAAATCGACAGGATTTTAAAAGAATCACTAAATATTAAGCAATTCGAACATTAATAACGGATATCTCGGAAATGGTTGATACCACAAAAAAGTTATTTGAAATAAATTGTGTGTTTTAAAAAGATCTAAACTTTTTTGTGTGGTACGTTTTCGCCTATCGCTTAACGTATATCAGTTATACAAGATTATACAACATTCCTTCCGAATGAAGAGGACCTCACAGGCTATTCCCAGAAAAGTCAAGATATACATTTTATTTGTCATGTAAATATATTTAATATGTGTTATTTTAATAAAAATGTTTAGAGCCATGTTTGAGAAAATCAAATCCTTCCAAAAAATTAGTTTGGGGCAAGGAGATTGTTTTGAAAATTTCCGTATCGAATTTTTGGAAGGTACTGAACCTACATACCAAGTTTGCTATGTATCCGAATTTACGTTTTTAGTTATGCTATTCACAAACTCACACACACTCACACATGGAGCTTTTTCGAAAAATTCTTGTCTTTGCATTCAAGAGGCCTCAAAAGTCGTATTTCCGGTAAAATCTCGATATCAATATCTTTTCTACCTTCTATGTACGTGGTAGAGAAAGTAAAAATGGTTTATCTGGATTCAGGGGGCATCTATTTCAGGTGAAATCTCGACATCGAAATTAATACATCGTGAGTATAGTAACGTGGACCAATTTTGGCAAAAGAAGCACAAGCTATGCTCCCATAATGCCTCGGATGAGATGCGTTGGTTGGCGTCGTGTAATGGGTTCATAAGGGCGCACAAGTGACTGTACTGAACATAACTGCATTACTTACAAAGTTTAAAAATATGTTGAAGTGTTTTAACAACGTATATATGTGCTTATTATGTTTATTCACCCAATAAAACATTCATTCAGATGCATCAATGTCATACATGAGTATAGCGATACCGGCTTATTCTCACACTCAATGAGTGTTTATTTTGAACGTCTTGTACCTATAAAGACATCTACTTTTAGTATTAGCTATATAAAACACTATACAGGGTGTAACAAAAATGCAGGACACATGTAGACGAAGAAATTATGTTATATGAACGTGGGACTGGAAACGCTTTGTTACCGTGTTACAACTCATTTTCTCCAATTCATTAATCATGGGAAACACACAAGAACAGAACGTTAGAATCATGGGGAACATGCATTCTTGGTTACGTCTTGTTAAGTTGTCATCGTAGGTGCACCGCCAGTATTTTGTTTTACATGCCCCTGTTGCCATGCGACTTACGTCATTGCTTGTTTACAAGTAACATCAACTGTTCCAGTGAGCAGTGCCACCTTGGTAAGCACACCGGTTACTACGTACTAGTAGAGTTGATCACAGACTTGGCTTGTGCAATGGCAGTGTACACAAATACAGAGATGGCAGATGCCCATATGAGGTATGGATTAGCAGACGGCAATAGCGCTTGTGCTCTACGTTTGTACCAGAAGAGATTTCCAGGACGAAGGTGCCCCGACAGGAAAAAGTTGAAGCCATTGATCGTCGTCTTAGGGTACATGGGGCATTTCAGCCTGATACTCGCGACCGGACGAGGACACCGCAACGGGAGGCGGCAATTCTTCAGGCAGTTGACGACGACCCTAGTGTCAGTACAAGAGAAGTAGCTGCAACAATGAATGTTGACCACATGACTGCCTGGCGAGTGTTACACGAGATCCGGCTGTATCCATACCATTTACAACGTGTGCAGGCACTATCAGCAGCTGATTTTCCTGCACGGGTACGCTTCTGCAAATGGTTTATGCAACAAGGTGTCAACCCTAATTTTAGTGCAACGGCGCTGTTCACAATTGAGGTGTCGTTTCAACGAGATCAGATTGTAAATTATCACAATCGGCATGTATGGGCTGACGTCAATCCTCACGCAACTGTTGAAGCAAGTCATCAACAAATATTTTCTGTCAATGATTGGGCCGGCATTGTTGATGACTGTTTGGTAGGGCCTCACGTTCTTCCACCCAGCTCAACGGACAAAGTCACCATCATTTCGTAGAGAATGTTCTACCTGATCTGTGCCTTTAGCTGTGCGACAAAACATGTACATCATGCACGATAGAGCACCTCCTCATTTTAGTGTTAATGTCCGTCGGCTTCTAAATAACAGATTCGGTGACAGATGGATAGGTAGAGGTGGACAAATTGCCTGGCCTCCACGCTCCCCGGACTTAAACCCAATGGACTTTTATTTTGGGAGGCATTTGAAAATTCTTGTGTATCAAACCCCAGTACCAGATGTTCGGAGTCTCCGCGCCCCTATTATGGAAGGCTGCGAAACCATACGCAGTACTCCAGGGATACATCAGCACATCCGGAATTCACTGCGACGGCGGGTTCATAAATGCATGAATGCTCACGGAGGGCATATTGAACATCTCGTGAGAAAGAGTTGCATGTGGTATGCTGGTACGTTCTATTCTTGTGTGATTCCCATGATTAATGAGTTGGAGAAAATGAGTTGTAACATGGTAACAAAGCGTTTCCAGACCCAAGTTCATATAACATAATTTCTTCGTCTACGCGTGAGGAATGTGTCCTGCAGTTTGTGCCCGTACGTTTGTGTTATACCCTGTATACCAGTGTATACAAAACGCGAACAATTACTGTCCGGAATAACGTTTTCATGAAATGAGTCACAAGACATGGTAAGGTATTGATGAACGTGCAGGTAAAGCGACTGAAAATGCTGGAGTATTCAAGTACGTTTGTATTTACCTCGCCCATTGTGTGCGACAGATGGTAGCGAACGAAGACAATGTGGTTTTGTTTCTAGAGAAGAAAGGTTCTTACAACAGTTAAAAGTTGTCGACTGCACGTGAAATGTAACGTTTCATCTCCCTGCCCTCGATTTTTTTCTGTTACTCTCGGTGCAAGCACTGAATAATATCAACTCTAAATGCGCAGCTCCGAAGAACGCTTTCCTTCAAATAGCCGTTTTGCTAAATGTTTATGAATTTATGTAGTGTAATTTACACACTGTTACAGTTTATACATCTTTTTTAACATCTGTGAGAAGACATGTGAAAGTAACGCAACATTTTTATAAAAGCAGTTTACATTTTATTAAAATTGATAACAGTTTTACCAAAATTGTTTATGTATGTGAATGTCTAGTAAACAATTATGTTAGGATATTAAAAACTCTGATGTGATACATTCACACGACTTTCTCTACCCTCTGTCTTTATTAGTGGGTATACAACTATTCTTAATAAAGTTTATCTTTCTATCTGCTACATTTTAATACAAATAAGCCTTTGCAGAAATAGCCACATTACACGCGTCATTATAGATACAAAGAGAACAGCGATAGTCAAATGTTTAAGAACTGGACACTACATGTTGGCCTTAAAATTCCATGCTGTTTCCATGACATCGCGAGAAACAACTGAATGTTGATAAGGCTTATGAGAATGACCAAGAAATAAGCAATTCGAACCTTTAATAACAGATATCTCAGAAATGACTTATGCCACAAAAAAGTTTATTTCAAGTAAATTGTGTGTCTTAAAGAGATCTACATGTTTTGTGTAGTACACTTTCATCCATTGCTTAACGTTTATCAGTTATACACAATTCCTTCCGAATGAAGAGGACTTTACAGGCTATTCACAGAATGTTCAAGATGCACATTTTATTTGTCGTGTAATATCGTTAATATTTAGTCAAAACCGTTACAGTCATTTTTTAGAAAATAAAGTTTCGAAAAGTGTTCCATGTAAAGGGTAGTTCGGAGGGAGGGGGGATTTTCTTGAAAATCTTCGTATAGCACCTTTGGAAGGTACTAAATCTAAATACCAAGTTTGGTATTTATCCGACATTTGTTTTTGAGTTATGCTGTTCACAGACAGACACAGATACATACAGACCTTTTTATAAAAATGCTTTTTTTATTCAGGGGGTCTCAAAACATGTATTTCCGGTGAAATCTCTGTATCGAATTTTTGGGGGGAATACAATCCCTTCTATGTGTACGACGTAGAGAATGTAAAAAAGAGTTAAATACAGAATTAATTTTGCCTTTATACCATATTATAGTCTCCTAAAAAAGGGAATATCATTGTTGATTTTTAAGCACAATTTTGGCATGATGCAGAAAGGGAAAGACAAAAACAATTTACGTCAGAAAGAGACTAAAAAGACCTTAGTAGATAATGGAACAACGCAGTATACCTGCGCCAAAAATTGCCAGAATTCATAAATATGGATTTTAGTGTTGTTAAACACTGGAGACCTTCTACTTTAATTCTATTAATTTTTATAACTGTACGACCTTTTAAAGGCTGTCATATAGCAATTTAAATGTCTGGTAGTAAGCGTAGATTGTTATAGGATTCTAGCAAAAACCGACAAGCTTTGTCAACATTAAAGTGAACAATCATTCAAGAAATGGCCTCAGGAATCCTCCAATACTAAATAAGTTACAGAGAAGCAGAAAAAATGAAGGCCTGTGTATGTACTAAATTATTTTTAATACCATAAGTGAGAAACAGTGTTATTTTAACGCCGTTATATAGTCATTTCTAGGCACATTCTCATTTTAAAATTGTTCTACAAGATGTACTTTTCGGTATAAATCATTGAAATTGTGAATATGACCTTGCTAAAAACAAGATAAACAAGTGATAAAATAATTTTTTGTTAACAGGCATACTTGTGAGGTTATTAAATAATAACATTAATATTGCGTAAATTTTAAGCCAAAAATTAAATATTCATTATTTTACATTTATTTTCTCCAAAACCAGAGGGATAATTAAACATTCATTCTAAAATATATTTATATACTATTAAAGAGTTTATTCATAAGATATTATTTTTTCAGAAAATTATTGCACCGTGTAGAGAAATTTATCACAACAGTGAAAAAAATCTGATGTGTTACACTCACATGACTTTCTCTACTCTTGTACAAACTATTTTTACAAACGCTTACTCTCCATCTACTTCATGTTAATCGAGATAAACATTTGCAGACTCTATCTTATTGCTAATTTTCTTGTAGATGTAAGGAGAATATATATTTACAAGGGCAATATAGAAATACAGTAGCATTTAAGCAAAGACATTACTCTTAATAGCTGGTTGCTACGTGCAGCACCATTCTCTTTGCCACAGATTAATACTCTTTGCATATCCAAGACAAAAAAGTGAATAACGAATTCCTATTTGAGAAAATAAGTATTGAAAAATTTAAGGGAATAACAAGCAATATCTCCAAAATGGTTCACTCAACAAAAAAATGCATATGACATAAATTGTGTATTTTAACGCGATCTACATTTTTGTGTAGTAAAAGTTTGTCTATCTCTTATGGTTTACCAGTTATGTAAAAGTCGTTCACAATGAAGAATACTTTTGGAGACATTCCCAGAAAATTCAAGATATACATTTTATTTGTCATAAAAATATCTTAAACATATGATATTTTAATCAAAATCGTTGGAACCATTTTTGAGAAAATTAAAATTTTTGAAAAATGTTCCATGTAAAGGGTAATCTGGGTTGGGGGATTTTCTTGAAAACCTTCGTGTCGCATTTCTGGAAGATACTGAACATAAATGTTTATCCGATTGTTCGTTTCTGAGTTATGCTGTTCACAGACAGACACACACACAGACACACACACGGACATGTTTCCAAAAATGCTTTTTTTGGATTTAGGGGGTCTCAAAGCATATATTTCCGGTGAAATCTCGGTATCGAATTTTTGGGTGGAATACAATACTTCCCCTACTTACTATACGTAGTAGAGAAAGTAAAAATAATTAAAAAGTCTTAAAATTCACAATTCACATGACTTTCTCTACCCTCTATCGTTTATTAGTGTGTATATATTCTATTCTTAGGAAAGTTTATTTTGCTACCTACTTCATTTTAATTCGATATGAACCTGTAAATAGCTGCATTTCACATTTCGTCATGGATAGAAGGGGAACAGCGACAGGCAGATGTTTAGGAACTGTATGCTACACGCTGGCCTTAAAATTCCGTACTGTTTCCATGCAATCGAAACGACAGGTGTTTAAAAGAATAGCCATGTATTGAACAGTTTCAACCATTAAATAGATATCTCGAAAATGGCTGATGCCACAAAAACAATTATTTTAAATAAATCGTGTATTAAAGGGACTTTCATTTTTGTATGGTACGTTTTCATCTATGGCTTAACCTTTACCAATTACAAGATTATACAAAATTCCTTCCCGATGAAGAGGACTTCACAGGTTATTCCCAGAAAAGTCAAGATATGCATTTTATTTGTCATGTAAATATCTTTAATATACGGTATTTTATTCAAGATCGTTAGAGCCATTTTTAGAATATAAAACATTCCGAAATATTTTCCATGTAAAGGGTGGTTTGGGATGGGGGATTTTTTTAAAAATCTTCGTGTCGCATCTTTGGACTGAAACTAGATGTACTTTTCCTAAAAACGCTTTTTTGGATTCAGGGACCTCAAAACATGTGTTTCCAGTGTAATATCGATATCAAATTTTTGGGTGGAATACAATACCTTCTCTACCTATGCACTAGGTACGTGGTAAAGAAAGTAATTAATATCTCTGGAACTAATTTTAAAATGTGCATTAAAGTTTGTCTACTTAATTATTATATATGAACCCTCATTGCTGTATTAAAATTTAAAATTAAGAGACCTAAATTTTGAATTTTTGAAATTTTACAATGCGTATCATGCTGTCCTCCTTTGATAAAGTTTTTTCTGATAGGAAGATTTCCAAAACTAGTCCACAAAATAAATGACGCTATTCCGATAGCTCTGAAATGCATTAGAACCTGCTCCTTTATCCTAATCTTTGGCCAAACGCACCTCTGTTTCGCCAGCTGTTCCCCTTGGCTTATTGTTAACCACCGCCACTTGTCTGAAAACCGATGACGTCATCACGTACCAATCAGGGTCGCGCGTGTGTTTTTGCAAGCGTACCTGCACAAGGGGCGATGGTGCTGCCCCTATAGGCGCGTGTCTAGCTGAGATTGCAGCTCCATTGTTGTTGCGCCCTCTAAATGTCGCGTGCCACATCCTGCTTTAAACGTTGATTGATTTTTGTACGTTATGAAGTTTTTGTTCAACGTTTTGTTCCTTTCTATGATTACTGTTCTGCAGCATATCTATCGCTGAAGGCAGTTTCTCTTTTTGTGCCTTTTCCCATAGGTAACGTTTAACTCTGTTTGAGCTAGAACGTTTATTTCATGCATTTACACACATGTGAATATGTAATTACTAAACCCATAAAACTGTTTCTTCACTAGGTTAATTACACAGTTAATCTCCAAAACTGATGTCCTGCAGGTATTTATTTACTTATGCTTACTTTTTCTACCACTTAGAAAGTAGAAGTATTGCATACCACTCAAAAATTAAATACCGAGAAATACACGTTTTGATGCTCCCTGAATGTAGAAAAAGAAGGTGCATGTGCGTGAACAACATAACTAAAAAATCTGTGTTGCGCTCGCATGACTTTCTCTACTCTTGTACAAATTGCTAATTTTCTTGCAGGTGCAAGGGGAATATGGTAGGCTTTAAGCGATAGTCAAATGTTTTAAGAGCTGGTTGCTATGTGGAGCATTCCATTCTCTTTGTAAGTCCAGGACATAAAAAACGAATAACGAATTCCCATTTGAAAAAAAAAGTATAAGAATTGGAAAATTCAAACAAATAACAAGGAATATCTCGGAAATGAGTCACTCGATTTTTTTTAATTTATTTATTTAAAGTCGCGCTAACTGCATGGTCATATGCGACTCATCAATTAATTACATTAATACATAATTAGAAAAACAGTTACATGTTCACAAAGAGAACATAGAGAGAACATAAAATAAATAATGGAATTACAGTGTTAATTTTAACAGGATCAAATAAATATTAATATTAAGATTGATATTAAAGTATGAACAAGTAACTATTAAATGTTATAATGAAACATATTCTGCAGGAATTTCTTTAGTTTTTGCTAGACCACTTGAGTATCTATTGCAGTGTGGAGGTAGGAGGAAATCTCTTCAGTTCTGCGACAGTTACCATATTGTTGGCATTTACATAGTAGATATTCAACAGTGAGTCTTGTAATACAGAAACAACGTTCAGGAGGTGGTTCTTTGGTGAAGAGGTAGAGGTGAGTGAGTTTTGTATGTTCGATTCGTAATCTAGCAGCAATTGTTTGGTCTTGGCGGTTCAAGGCGGTATATGGGAAGGGACTGTCTAGTAGCATGCAGCTTACTGTTTGAGATCTGGGTCCATTGATGCTTCCAAAGGCTGTGGATCACTCTTTCAACAACAAAAAAAGACTTTAGAAAACGGTCCGTTTGTGTCTGTGTGTCAGTGTGTCTGGTGTCTGTGAACAGCATAACTAAAAAACGAAAAGTCGGATAAATACCAAACTTGCTATTTAGGTTCAGCATCTTCCAAAGATGCGACACGAAGGTTTTCAAGAAAATTCACCGAAAATTTCTCCTTACATTGAAAAGTTTTCAATTTTTTATTTTGTTAAAAATGGCTCTAATGATTTTGATTGAAATACAGTATATTTAAGATATTTCTATGATAAACACAGTTTATATCTTGAGTTTTATGAGAATGACATGTGAAGACCTCATTTGGAAGAAATTTTGTATTATTGTATACAACTGGTAAAGTATTAGAGATAGACAAAAACTTACTACACAAATAATGTAGACCTCTTAAAAACACACAATTTATTTCAAGTAACTTTTTTCTGGCATTAGCCATTTCGGAGATATCCATTATAGGTTTGAATCTTTTAACACTTTTCGCGAAGAGCATGGAATATCGAGGCCAGAATATGCGACCCGGTTTCACGTCTGACTATCTATTCGGTTTTTTTTGTCCCCCTTGAACCTTCAATGATATGTATAATGAAACTATTTCTGTATGTGTTTATCTCCGGTTTAACATGAGATAGATACATAGCTTTGCTAAGAATACCTTGTGGAATAGGGGCTAGAGAAAGTAATGAGAATGTAATACATCAGATTTTGTTTTTAAGACATCCAATTAATTTCTAATTGTTACGCTGCGCATCCTCTACGCTCCTCGGAAATTTAATTTCATTTGACTCGATTTGGCCTCCGATCCAATCTTCTCATTGCTAAGTTTAAATGCTATTTCCTGTGATATAATTACTGCTGTGATATGTCCTCATTGGGCGAAATTTGCGACCCATACGCGCACACCGCGAGTGCTTTTGTCGTAGGACTGTACCTAATTTCATAATCTTTTGTCAAGGTGGAAACGTATCTGATTCAAAACCCAGAAGCTTAGGGGTGAATCGGTTGGAAGGGGAAGGCCTAGGGGTGGTGTGCATACAACAGCTGAGCAGCGCAGAGAATGAGGTAAGGGTGCTCTTCAACGACGTAAGGGGATGAGGGGATGTAGCAGTCTACTAGGATTTGACAAACGCAGAAATTGAACAGCTCCTGTTGATTGGAAACTCAGATTCCCAGTGCGGTTTTAAGTACCTTATAGAAAAAAGGGGGAGAATTGCAGCTTGAGGCACATCTGCTACATGTGCTCGGAACCTCTACAGACCCCAATGAGTACCGTTACGCAACACAAATGTCCATTTCTTCATAAACTATCAACAAGCCTGTTTGGGTAATATTCGATCTACGTGAGGAAGGTTTGTTGCTGCTACGTATGGAAAGTCAGTTTGAAGAAGATGTATTATATTTGACTTTTGGGGAGCCGAACTTGAAGTAGTAGAAACCGCACGTATGGTAAAAAGTTTCCGGTAGCCTTCGCCCTAAATGTACTTTCCGGTGGCCTTTGCCCCAAGTTTAAAAACATTAACTTTATAATGTTGACTGTTTCTTTAAACATTATATATTTATGTTTGACTCGGCTGCGTCAGTATTTATATTTTTTTAGAGACACAAATGCCTTAGCAGGGAGTGGTGCGACTCAAGAATGTAGGCTTACACATATTATAGTTTTACTTCACTCCTTTTATTAATGCTTGATACGATTTAAATAACAATTCACTGATATAGAGAGCTGTGAGATTTGTTTTTTTAATAAATACTTGCACTTTTTAACACGTAAACTATTTATTGTCTCACACCGAATATGTATTAAATTTCTCGAGGACGCATCTCGCGTCCGGTTAGGAACACTGTCTACAAGTAACTGAACTCTGCATTTGTAAATTTTGCTATATTTAAATTTCTGATTGACTAATCCTATTCCAACAGAATACCTTCATTTAACTAAAGCTTTTTCTGGTTGTTGATTTGCTATTTATAAACTGTCTCAAAATTTACATTGCTCCAGTAATGACTAGTATCATTATTAAACTTTCTTACTCATTATTGCCTCAAGGTTACCTCATTGTTAGCAACTTTTAACCTATTATTCTCACAGCTCCTACATTATTAAATTACGTAATACATTCACATAACATTATTACACATGTATACAATAATATAAACATATACAATGACTGTAATATACACTTTTTATATCTTGTTATATACACATATTGCTTTATGGTGGACTGTTATTGAATTTATATATTATATAATTAGACTGAAATCATTTAAGTGTTAAAAATACTGCCTCATACGTTAAAAAACGAGGTGTTAACTGAATGAAATGAAAAACCCTGATGACTTTCTCTACCCTCTATCGTTTATTAGTGGGTATGCAAGCTCTTCCTGCGAAAGTTTAGTTTTCATCTACTTCATTATAATAGAGATAAACTGCAGAAATACCTACATTACACATTTCGTTACATATACAAAGGGAACAGCGACAGTCAAATGTTTAAGAACTGGACGCTATATGCTCGCCTTAAAATTCCATACTGTTTCCATGGCATCGCGAGAAACAACTGAATGTTGACAGTATTTGAAAATAATGATGAAAATATTGAATAGTTCGAACCATTAATAACGTTCATTTCAGAAATGGCTTATGCTACGAAACAAAAGTTATTTGAAGTAAATTGTGTGTTTTAAAAATATCTAGTGTAGTACCTACGTTTTCGTCTATACTTTTTCCAAAAGATGATGAATACAGAGTCTATCTCCAGAAGATTCAAGGTATTCATTTTATTTTTCATGTAAATATCCTAAATATATGTTAGTTTAATCAAAATCATTAGAGCCATTTTTAAGAAAATAAAAAATTTACAAACATGTTCCAATTAAAGTGTAATTGGAGTGGGGAATATTCTTGAACATCTTCGTGTCGCGTTTTTGGAAGGGTTCCGAAGGTGTGCAGACCTCTAATTGACAGAGAGAATATCGTGTAACGGAGGCATGTTTTACACGTCTTCTACACATGGTGATCAGCTACAGATTAAAGTGAGTTTTATTTTAAGTATCCTGCATTTAACTTCAACTCAGCTTTTATTCCGGCGTCTACCACCGCCACCATTATTATTATTATTATTATTATTATTATTATTATTATTATTATTATTATTATTATTATTATTATTATTATATTACATCGTTCCATTGCATTATAAACGGGTGACGTGAGTGCATGTGGTATTTTTACATTCTCTACACCGTATAACATGTAGGGGAAGTATTGCAATCCACCCAAAAATTCGATATCGAGATTTCACCGTAAATACATGTTTTGTGGCTCGCTAAACCCCAAAAAAGTATTTTTAGAAAAGACCCGCATGTGTGTGTGTGTGTGTCTGTGAACAACATAACTCAAAAACGAAGAATCTACTTGTTATTTAAGTTCTGTATACACATTTCGTTATCGATATAAAGCGAACAGTTTAAGAACTGGACGCTTTATGCCGGCCTTAAAATTTCATACTGTTTCCATGACATCACGAGAAACAACTGAATGTTGAAAGGACTTTAAAGAATGACCAAGAGATGAACAATTCGAACCATTAATAACGGATATTTCAGAAATGGCTTATGCCACAAAAAATTGTTTGAAATAAATTGTGTGTTTTAAAGACATCTAAATTTTTTGTGTAGTGCGTTTTCGTCTATCGCTTAACGTTTACCAGTTATAAAAGATTATACAATATTCCATTGGAATGAAGAGGACTTCATAGGCTATTCCCCGAAAAGCTATATATTTTATTTGTGATTTAAATATATTTAGTATATGGTAGTTTTAAACAAAATTGTTAGAGCTATTTTTTAGAAAACCAATATTTTGAAAAATGTTTCATGTTAAGGGTAGTTTGAGGTGGGGGATTTTCTTGAAAATCTTCGTGTCGCATCTTTGGAAGATTCATTCATTCATTATCTGGTTACCCTCCTCTTATGTAGGACTTACACCTCCCAGGACTTACAAGCGGGTGCCTGGTGTCAGAGGCCCGTCGAGGAGCAGACACTCATGGATCAGATAAAGCATCCAGGATGGGTGATCAGCCCGATGTCTGGTATGAAGGAAGTAGATGAGACGAAATGTTGGTGAAATGGATGAAAGGAAAGGTGATGATGGAGCAGTTGGTGGAATGAATGGCGGGGGAAACCGGAGAAAACCCGCCCAGACGCCGCTTCGTCCACCACAAATCTCACATGCAGGTCCCTGGGATTGAACCCGGGCCGCCTCGGTGGGAGGCGAGCGGTCTAACCACTCGGCCACAACGCCGCCTCTTTGGAAGATACTGAATTAGAATACTAAGATTGGTGTGTATCCGAGTTTTCGTTTTTGAGTTATGCTGTTCACAAACACACATTAGACATGTCTCCAAAAATGTTTTATTTGGATTCAGGGGGATTCAAAGCATTTATTTCCGGTGGAATCTCAGTATAGAATTTTTGGATGGAATGTAATACCTGCTATGTACGCTGTAAAGTAAACGCTTATCAAATTACAAATTACGGAAGAAATTCTATTTCAATGAATAAAACTTTTAAAAAATCTGATGTGTTACACTCACATTACTTTCTCTACTCTTGTACAAACTATTTTTACAAATGCTTATTCTCCATATGCTTCATGTTAATCGAGATATCGAGATGTCAATCTTACTGCTAATTTTCTTGTAGATGCAAGGGGAACATGGTAGGTTTTAAGCGATGGTCAAATATTTTAAGCGCTGGTTGCTATGTGGCGCATTCTATTCTGTTTGCATATCCAGGACAAAAAAAATGAATAAGGAAATTCCCATTTGAGAAAAAGTATAAGCATTGGAAAATTTAAGGGAATGACAAGCAATATCTTGAAAGATGGTTCACTCAACAAAAAAAATGTGTATGACATAAATTGTGTATTTTAACGCGATCTACATTTTTTGTCTCTCTTATGGTTTACCAGTTATGCAAAAGTCGTTCACAATGAAGAATACTTTTGGAGACATTCCCAGAAAATTCGAGATATACAATTCATTTGCCATAAGAATGTCTTAAACTTATGGTATTTTATTTAAAATTGTTACGGCCTTTTTTGAGAAATATAAAATTTTGGAAAAATGTTCCATGTAAAGAGTAATCTGGGGTGAGGGGATTTTCTTGAAAAATTGTGTCGCATCTCTGGAAGATACTGAACCTAAATACCAAGTTTGGTGTTTATCCGACTGTTCGTTTCTGAGTTATGCTGTTCACAGACACACGCACACACACAGTCATGTTTCGAAAAATGATTTATATGCATTCAGTGCACCTCAAAACATGTATTTCCTGTGAAATCTCGGTATCGATTTTTTTGGTGGAATACAATACTGCCCCCACGCAGTAGAGAAAGCAAAAACTAAAAATGTTCTTCTTGCAATTTCGCTGCTAATAACAAAACGCTTATCTGGGTAATGCTTGTTACACCTTCACATCGAATGGCATACATAATGAGAGGGGGGATGCACACGGAGCAGAGTTGAGCGCATCATTCAAGCCAACGCCTTCTTTATGCCGCGGTACTCCCGTTGTTGCAATGAAGTATTATTCCAGAAACCGAAAACGGTTTTCCCTGAGGGGATTGATAGCGCTTCCAAGCGTGGCGGGCTTCCCCGTGCAAACTTCTATTATTCAGCACCGGTCAGACAGAAGCGAACCCATTCGGCCTAAATCGGGACAGGTATTATGTGCTGCGGCAAACAATCAAACCGGATGGGCTTGATGAAAGGGAAGAACTTTGGTCAAATACAGCCAGCAATTTACTTCTCATTCAATTTCCTGCTATTACATTAATATACCACTTGGACAACAATGATGGAGAATTATGCGGCTGGAAAGCGCTTCGCTGATTGTTTTAGGATTCAGTGACGGGCCTACAAAATTAGGAGAGGTACCTGCAGAGTCTGCTTTCTCTATTTTCTTGTATTTTCCACTTAAACACCATACTGGGTACAATTTGTAAATTATAACAATTGTGTGGTGTAACATTCACATGACTTTTCCATCCTTTATCGTTTATTTTATTCAGGAGGTCCTGAATTCAAATCCTGGGGCTGCTCACTCTCATCATGGATTTTTCGTGGTTTTCTCTGGTTGGCAAGGCGAATGCTAGGATGATTTCTCTTCTACCACGAATGTCCTTTCGTTTCCTACCATTTCGTTTGTCTTTCTTGTTCGATACAGATTTCCGTCATTGCTCCGGACGCACTTCAGCCCCAAGTGTTATCTGTATCGTTTTAAGGCCAATTCATTATGCCTACCCTTTACCAAGGAACACAGTCCCGTAACAGATACAGTTTCAAATTCTTCTGATTCACAAAACATTTTCCTAAAAGCAATACAGGGGAAAGGTCCCTGTATTGAACTACTTGAGCCTAATTAGTAAATAATAATTATATTTTCAAATCAAAATTTTCAGAAACACAAGCGTTAAAGCGACTAATATATATATATATATATATATATATATATATATATCAACACAATTTAAAATTAATACAATTATCAAATAAAAAAGTTTAAATCGGTTCAAATTAGGAACGTGGTCCTTAAATTGAACCACTCGTGTCTTAAAATGAACCACATACTTTTAAGTTTAAAACTAAATTTATTAACACAAAATACACATATTTTATTGTACATTTAAAACAAATGTGCTATCAGCAACAAAAGTAGAGTCCAAAATTGTGATAAGAATAACATTTTCCTTGAACATTTTGAATTTTTATATAATGACACTCATTTGGTTTTTGGAATAGGCATTATTTGCAAATATAGAGTTTTTACTAATTTTTACTCTCATACAGTAGAGTCCAATTATACATAGTCTTCAAAATAAAACACTTTCTTCTTGTCACTAACTGTTGCACACTTTTGGTGGAGCCATATCCTACAACTCACACACTGGATCATGTCCCATCATTTCAGACAATTCACATATTCATGTCATCCACTGTTCTTAACATGATGTTTTTTAACTTAGCATATTATGTGGATATTTATTCACACGATATACTATTCGCAGTTGAGCAATCCTAGAGCTTCAATATATTTCCTAAATTGGACCAGTTCAATATAGAGTACAAACAGTGGTTCAATTTACGAGCCACGCCATTTTGGAAGCTTTAGCATCTATGTGAAAAGGAGAGACGCTGCTTGAAAAAACTTGTGCATGAATATTGTTGCTAAATAAACACTTCATAATATGAATATATATATAGATCATCTCAAATTTATCTAATTGGTCCTATAAGCTTAGCTAGATGAGTCAAATATTACTTCTGAAGCACCAAAAACACACAACACTTCATACAACTGAAATCACAGCTCAGAATGCAAAGTCAACAACTCCAAGTATTCATAGCTGTACACGCTACGCTTCTGCTAGAATTATGGTGCCATCTGTCGAACAGGTTGGAAAATATTGGAGCGGTTCAATTTAAGAGGCGGTTCAAATTAGGGACCTTTCCCCTACCTGCTGTGAACCAAGGTCTCACAAGAGAGGGGCTGTTTCAGTTTCTTTCTTGCACAAACTGCAATCTAAGTTTCCCTGAAACACTCGCATCGTGTTAAGATGCTTTTTCACAGGAGTAAGTCCTCTGAGAAATGGAATAATTGTTCTCAGCTGAAGTCTGTTACATTTAAGTAAACGTTCAGCTCTTTTCTTACATGGTTTTCTAATATATGTATAGTTTACCATGTTTGTTTCCTAGAGCTTTAAGCCAGGTTTTATGATATTCTACTTTGTACCAGTTCTTAATAGCCTCTCTTATTAAACTTCGAGATGTTCCTAGGGCCGGCTCTGGCCCAATAAATTTTGAAGCTGGTCCTTGTCTTGCAGGTTCACCAATTTTTCGTTTCTCTCTATGCCACTATGACCCGGCACCCAAATGAGTTGAACTTCATTCTGTTCTGCCAAGCTTGTGAGCATGCTTAGGCAGTTTAAAACCAGTCCTGATGTTAGCTTATGATTACTTAGAGCCTTAAGTGCAGTCTGGCTATCTGAGAAGATAAGGATCGGTTTACCAGGTAAGCTCTCTTTATGTTTTCATGTAGGCACTGAATAATAGCAAATGTTCGGTTTCAAAAACAGTAGCATGTTCACCTAAGGGAAAAAACATGCCCTTGGTCTTATGCTGTTCACACACACACAAGTATCGTTTTTTATCTTAGGGTTAAGCGGCCTCAAAACATGTATTTTCAGTGAAATCTTGACATAGAAGTTTGGCTTCCTCTACTTATAAGATATGTGTTAGAGAAACTAATAAAACCGCTATAATAATAAAAAAAGAATAAATTAAGATTATTCAATATGCCTTTACAAAATCCATTACTTTGAAATCACAATGGAAGCCTAAACCTTTAATATTTAAGTGATAAGGCAAATTATAATATCCTGAAAACTTCCAGAATATATTTGCATAAAATAATTAACTACTTTCACGCATTGTAACAGAAAGAGCAAAACGGGCTCCGCCGGCTGCGCACGCTGTCTCTTGTATACCACCTAGCGTTTAACCTTGGAAATCAAATAAAGTGGAATTCTTATCACCTGAAGTTCTTGTGCAAGTGGTATCTGTTTATGCATGCTGAAAAAAGAGGTGATGAAGTTAGACAGACAGATAGATGCGATGGATGCGATGGATGGATGGATGGATGGATGGATGGATGGATGGATGGATGGATGGATGGATGGATGGATGGATGGATGGATGGATGGATGGATGGATGGATGGATGGATGGATGGATGGATGGATGGAT